>OX438656.1:20517238-21883738 GCA_949316385.1 Globia sparganii
GTATGCAGTCTCTAATTTTAAAAATTCGGATTTTTTCATTTGTATTTTGAAATTAGATTCTCTGAGTCTCTGAAATACCTTTTCTAAATTGACCATGTGTTCCTGAAGGGATACTGGAAAGACGATGATATCATCGAGATACACCAAGCACACAACGTTTTGAAGGTCCCGTAAGACATTGTCCATCACCCGTTGAAAGGTTGAAGGAGAATTTTTTAAACCCATTGGCATGCGGAGAAATTCAAAGTGTCCATGCTCGACTGTAAACGCGGTTTTATGGATGTCATCTGGGTTCATCTCAACTTGATAAAAGCCACTCGCGAGGTCTAGGGTGGTAAAGTAGTGGCAGTTACCTAGCTTGTCAAGGACGTCCGAAATGTTGGGTATCGGATAACGATCATCTATGGTTTTCTCGTTTAGTTTCCTGAAGTCTATAACCAATCGCCATTTGGTTTTTCCGCTGGCGTCGGCTTTCTTGGGAACTACCCAGATGGGGGAGCTCCACGCAGACTGCGAGGGACGTATGATGTTTTGTTCTAACATTTTAGAGATTTGATCCTGAACTTCCTGTTTATGTATGAATGGATATCGGTAGCTTTTTGTATAGATTGGCACGTCATCTGTTGTTCGAATGAAATGCTTTACCTGGTTCGTGAAAGATAACGGCTCGTCTTCAATATAGAATACATCGGCGTACTGAGTGCAAAGTGCCTCTAAATTAGCTTTTTCTTCGGGGTTCAAATGATCCGTACGTAGACGAGACAAAACTTCATTTACGCGATCGGACTGTTGTTTGGTGCGCATGCACTGAACATTGCATGATTCTGCACTAACAGGGCGATCCATAGAAAAGACTACATCGTGACGTGACGTATTTGTTACCTCTATTATACCTCTGTTGTTTTTTACGGTTGTAACGCAATCACTTATCAAACAATTTGAAACACACTGTTCTGGAATTGAAACGTCACCGTCCCCAGAGTTTATAGGGACTTTAATCAATTTAGATGAATTAGCTGGTACTATGTCTTCATATAAGTTACTATTTCGTGAATCATACATTAATAAAGGATTACTAGAGTTACGAGTGACCAACAACCTGTTTTTCAGGTCAATGTTAGATTCCAGTTTTTCTAATAAATCATAGCCAATTAAACCATCAAAAAAATTATGGAACGCATAAACGAAAAGAGTAATATCACCTGGCTCATTAAATTCCTGGAAACATGGTAAAGTAATAGAATAATCACTTTTGGTAGTAGCTTGAATATTCGTTACCTCTAAAGGGTCATAATTACACGGTATATGGGGTAAGAACTTTTGAACAACTGCGGGACTAATGAAAGACATATTGGCACCTGTATCAATTAATAATTTAAGCGGAGGGTTCGCAATTTGTATAAATGGTAGTTGCCTTTGCGTTTGCAAATTAATCTCTATTTTGACTTGTCTGATTTGGGGACCTTCTGAAAATCCTCCTTTTCAGCAGGTGGAGTTGGATCTTTTACTTCCTCCACTATAACATAGGAATTTGTACACTGTGGTTGTTCATACGCATATGCACTCTGGTACGCGTACTCGGGATACTCAAAATATCCTTGGGAATAATGATCATCATTAACAAAATGATCGCTATAATAGTCATACTGCAACTGGTCGCTAAAATCATTGTAATTAAATTCCCGTGTTCTAAAATAATTTGTGGGTGGCGGATTACCGGATTTAGACCAGTCATGGGTTGCACGTGGGGCGAATGGTTTAGCCACATAGTGACTTACGCCAGACATAGGTTGCGGGATGTTACTAGTAGCTGGCCTAGGATCAGGCATTCTAAAAACTTGACCCTGGGGTCTATAATTAGGCGGCGGCGAGCTAAAGATTTGCTGCGTACGTGTGGGACCGCGATATTGAGGGGGTTGAATTTTCCAGATCGGAACAGGCTGTTGTCCTTGAGGCATAAACGGCCGCGAGGGTCCTGGCATGTTAAAAGGCCTAGGGGGTGGCAAATTAAAAAGACGTGGTGCGGGTGGTGCCGCGTGACTCGGTGGCATAAGGCCATAAGAAAATTTAGGACTGACCTGATGCTGAGGCTGCGACTTCCTGTCAGGAGCATGATCGTTGCGCTGCTGCAAATACAACGTGTTCATCTCTTCATGCACAAATTCTAAAGCTTTTTCAATTGTATCAGGCCGCATGCAGCGAATGCGAGAACCCAATGGGTCACGTAGACCACGTAAGTAAGACTGTAACGTGAGTTTCTTATACAAAGTGCGTTTCGATTCAATGATACTCGCTATCGTTTCATGTAGGCTGATATATGTCATAATAGTACTAAAGAGATTTTGACACTGTTCATAAAATTCTTACGGGGTTGCCGAACCTTGCGTTAAAAGCGCTAAGTCATTGTACAAAAATGTCTCATCGCGTTGATCGGCGAAATTATTAACCAAAGCACTCCTAATTCCTTCCCAAGTTTCCGGGATACCATTCGAATTAATCGTTCGCGATGCGGGTCCCACTATCTTATTTAGAATCCCGTTTATTAATGCCAAATTAGCTAATTTAAGTTCCGGTCCATCTCCTATAAACGTTTGTACTAGTTGATCACATAGTTTTATAAATCGAGTTAATACGTTCGAGTTTCCGTCGAACTCCGGTACCAATCGTAGGGCCTTGTGAACTTGATCCACTGAGTCAGCCATACTCGATACGAATGAACTACTACTATCCCCCTGTTCTGTTTCTAAATTTCTATTAGCGTCTAAAGTATTAATTCTACGATTACTAAATAACCTAGGTGACCGAGATTGCCGTGGATGGAAAATCTTGGAAAGATAAAGGATAATAATTAAAAATAAAACGGAAGCGACTCTAGAACGATTCTAAAGTACTTACTTGCAATGATTTTGTACCTCCACCGTATCAATGTGTGGATACTCCTCTGGTCTGCAGCTCTTGTAGGTTCAGGATACTCGTACGGTACCCGATGGCCACCCGGGTGACTCGCGATCCTATCAATTTTACTCTCGCGAACCGGCCCGCGAGTATCCTACCGACTGCGCCAATTACGAAGGCTGTAGCCGGAGGATTGAAAAAAATACAAAATTTATTTAACTTAATTTATTTTATAAGAATTACAATATTAATTAATTGCTAAAATAGTCGACGGTTGACCGATGCTGTGTCAAAAGTGACGATTTCACGGAGGCCGCGATGTCCGGTGTCGGGCTGCACGTTGTGCTGCGTCGGCGCCTCGTGCCCGCGGCTGATGCGTTTTGTGGTAATTGGGTAATAATGCTTGTCAGCGGTTTAGGTGCTATGCGAATATGTAACACGCTACTGTCCAACGCAATGAAAACAAACAGCGTGGGCGAGGGTGAGGAGAGGGGGTGCTAGAGCTGGCGCCAAGGCCGGGAAGCGCGCCGGCGGCGATAGAGCTACGAATCTGTAAGAAGTAGCGCGACAACAACATTTACAAATATCTTTTTCTATAATTTTTGAAAATAAATAATTTTATGTCATATCAATTTATTAATATAAAAATCGGTTGGGGTGTCCGAGGTTTTGGGTTATTTCATTAACACTTTGTATAGGTTTATTTTAAATTAGCTAGCTAAACTCCGCAGACCAAATAGGTATTAATATCTAAACATCATAAAACGAAAATTTTATTAATTTGATGGTTTTTTTTTTGTGGGGTCATCGACCGCTGTTATTGTAGTCACTTGAAATATCAGTTTAGAAAATCTTTTTTTTTTAAACTTTACAGACGTGATGGGTATCGATATGTAAATACGATAAAACTCAAGAAAACAGTTTTTCTAAACTTATACTCGTATAACAAAACAAACAGCGGTCGTTGACCTCCCAAAAAAAACATCAACTATTTTTATTTTATCGTGCATACCAGCCACGTCTGCAGAGTTTTTCTATTCAATTTTAAATAACTATGTATAAATACGATCCGTTATAATAGAAGGAATGGAGTATAATTTTATTTATTGCTTGCTAGGTTGGGTTGGTAGATGTCACACGTCTCCGAATTTTTGGTTCTGGGACATGCCAGTTTCCTCACGATGTTTTCGTTCACCGTTTTGTGAGCAATGGTGATGAAATAGTTTACACAAAGAAAGTTAACCTAACTAAGTAAAGTAGTAAAAGTAGTAAGAATTATTATTACTATTATTACTACTTAGTAGTAACTTTTATTACCTTTTTTTTTTTGTTTGCGCCTGACGGGGTTAGAACCTACGACCTATAAACTCGTAGGTCGCGGCCGTTACCACTGGGCCACCACTGCTCTACAGATTGAATTGATCTTGTAAAACCGGCTGGATGCGAGAAGAATATAATATGGCGACACTTGGGTCAAGCCTATGCCCAGCGGTGGAAATATTTGTGCTAAATTATGATGATAATGATAGGACCTAGTAACAAAATAGGGTTCAATGGCGACACCTTGCCAGTGGATGTCGTGCCACGTGCCAGCGACACGAAGAAAAGAAGTTACAAAATATAAGGTCAGTGAAAATCCTTGATATTATAACAGTAGATTCTGCCTGCGACTTCTTCCGTGTGAAATTTCTTGGTCAGCGACCCACCTCGTCGCATCGCATCGCCCGTCCGCGCTATTAGGTACTTCGTTTCCGAGTAGGTAGTGTTCGTTCTGATTATTTTTTTTTTGCTCGGCTCCTAAGTCTCCTAGCGTGATGTTAAATAGCCTATAGCGTTCCTCAAGTTTTGGGCTATCAAATGCAAAAAGATTTTTGAAATCCGACTGGTTGTTCTAGAGATTAGCGCGTTCAATTTATACAAAGATATCTATTTATATATTATCAATATTACATAGATATAAATGTATAGATTATAACCAATGTTATTTGTGATTATTTCATTCTTCTTGAAAACCACGTTTTAGCTTGAATATCCTGAACTTTGTAAACCTTTGTAAAGAAACTGGATCGTTTCCCGCAACATCTTAAAGTTAAATGAAGCGAATCGTAACTTAAAACCGTAGGTATTTAAATTGCTTGAATATTTCAAAGTTGGCCAGCTCATTTGAATTCGAGTCCGTCAGATGGGTGTAATCAAGTTGATAAATTGAAAGGACATCATTCATTTCGTACCCAAAAATTAAAATGCCGACCAGAAAACAAAAGTCCTGTTTTCTTAAGAGAAACAACATTTTGTGTATTTTTTTACTAATAGAGCGAATAGCTGCTATTTGAGCAAGGCATTTTATTGATATCTTATTTAATAACAAGTGTATTAAGCATAATATTTAAAAAAAAATTGGTAAATCCAAAAGTGCACGACTCATAATGCTCATTTTGAACGTATAAAAACTATCTTGTATAGATATTATATTAGTCAGTTTTTATTAATTATAATTAAACTACTTTGAATAAAAGAGCAGTTTTCGTTTGAGTTCCTCCTACGGGTGAAACGAAAAACCCCCTGACTGCATTTGGGTTTAAAGGTTTAGGCAAATAAGCACTGTGTCTACCCTATTTTTTTATTTTTATTTTATCGTTTTTAGATGTAGATAACTCGATACCCATCACGTCTGCGGAGTTTTGCTAGCTAATTTAATTTGACCCCGCTTATAAACAACCAAATCTAACTAAGAACCTATTCAGCGCCTATTGCGTATCTCTGAAAATTATAATAATAAGTCATAGTTCTTCCATAGTTCTTGGTAACCAGTTCACCTTAGTCACCCAAACCCATAGTCCAATTTTTTATTTTTCCAAATCCTGCAATAGTCCTAGACCAGCCGAGGGTTATCCTTGGGTGCACTTTCATAGTGCATACAGGGACAATCGTCGGTTAGTGCCACATTTCATTAAATTTTTCTAAGGGGCCTCTGCGAGTTGGCTTCGGCCCCTCGTACGCCTTCCAAAGAACCGGGACCCCATGGCCCCGAGAACTGTAAAGTCATAAAAATAAATAATAATAATAATATTTTATTTAACAAAAACATTGTACAAAAATAACTTAAAAACTAGTAAGCAATTATAAATACAATACAAAATAGGAGCATCTGCAACCGAACTAGGTGAAACCTGTATCTCGGCATGCAGCGCCAAACCTCTCAGTGTGTTATTTGCGTAAGAAATTAAGCTAACAAGTACAACTTTATGTAGATTAAAGTAAAAATAAAATAAAGTAAACTAAGCTAAAAACTAAATGAGTTAGTGTGTATGTAGGGAGAGGGGTAAGTGATCATGTGAGGGGCAGTGAGTGATAGTATGTGTGAGCACGTGTGGTGATGTATGGAATGAAAGTAAAAAGAAGAGCAAAAAAATACCTTAAAAGTTGCACAACACAAAGGACCCTGTCTACTCTGGAACGATTAATAGTCTGTCTGTCTCATCATAAGTTAAGGTCAATAAATACTCCTTCGCCCTGTCTTTGCAACGAACCCTATTAAGAGGGTAAATATCTAGAATAGAGTTAATTTTATTATAGACATATGGACCCAAACATACAAAAAATTCTACCTACTTTGAGGGTATGATTCATAAAATGCCAGAGAAGAAGTTTTCTTTTGAACGCAACACACAATCATACCATAACACTATTCGAAACAGTTTTCGTGAAAATAGTTTCGCTTGACTTTGACAAAGCAAATCCGATTCATCTCGCCCCCCACACCAAAAAGCAATCTGATGGTGAATTCCATATATTGGCACCAATTCTATTGTTCACAAACTAAACAAAATTTAAGTTCAGTGCATCTTTTTCTTTCTATTTCATTATGAAAAGGACAGAAGATAAATATTAGTTTAGTCAGCGCCTGACGTAAATTTAGTAGCCAATTTTTTAATCACGTCTAAACTTGTTTATGGATTATCTAATTTGACAGGACTAACCTAATATTTATCTTCTGTCCTTTTCATAATGAAATAGAAAGAAAAAAATGCACTGAATTTAAATTGAATTTAGTTTGTGAACAACAGAATCGGCGCCATTATGTGGCTAATCCAGTTTGATATGCATGGTGGCAGACGGCTGATAAATTATAGAGCACTAATGATACCTACAGCCTAGAAATAGTTCTTCTGGATTATTTGCATCAGAGTAAATAGCAGTCACAGAACTGAATATAATAGAATACTCTTTATGATGTACACCATAAATATTACAGATATAAATGTGAAAATTTTACAAGCGGCGGCACAATGGGTAGTCTTATCGCTAAAAGCGATCTGTTAAAGACAACCAACAACAATGAACAACAATTTATATATCCCATTAACATTTTTATGGAACGAACGATTGTTGCAAGTGTAGGCACAGCCATAGACTTGAAAGTATAGTCTGTTCCAAAAGTATCTAATGAAAGTGTAAATAAACCCTGTTCGAGTTAAATTCTTACGCAATCACTCACTAAAGGGTAACACATTCGTCTGTTCATAAAAGTTGCTACTTTTTACAGGATGGGCAAAAAATCGTGGATCAAACGAAACAGGGCAACAGTTGGGGTTATTTGCAATAAAAAAATTCTCTGCGGCAGAGCCCTAACTTGATCTCCTTAAAAGTTATAACAAGTTCACAGTAAGGTTCTAAAGTTACAAATAATTTTTCGTGAGACTTAAAAGATATTGAAAAACGTGTCAATACTGATAAATCACGGTACCCACTGTTATAAAAGCACTTTTGTAATGATGACACTTTAATTTTTTTTTGTATTTTTTTATACTGCAAATAACCCCAACTATACTTTTATTTCGTTTGATCCACGATTTTTACCCACCCTATAGGTATATCACCACTTTTTCCAACACATTGTTTGCACAACATTATCAATTGTAATTAAAAGTCATCGACGAAAATTGACTACTACGAAACACAAATAAAAAACATAGTTAAGATGATTTAAAATTTTAATTTCGGGTATCCCTAAGTGTTCAAATAATCAAATCAAAGCACTCAATTTGTATTTTGACACTACAAATTAGCATCCACAGGTACGTTCTGATTCATTATTTCGAGGACACAGCGGACTCATTTGTTAACATTTAAATTAGATAATTTTGGAACAGACCATACCTATTTTAAATAAAATGAAAGAGGTACACAAAACGTGCCAATAAAACATTTATACTGAGACCATAAAATAGATAATATCAATCAGACTTACCATTGTTACTGGCCAAGTTATTTGCGATTCCGCACAGAAAATCAGCCCCCATTCGCCGCACTGTAGTTCAGTCTTACCCGTATTGTCGAAAATAACAAGATACGAGATATAACAGACACAACATTGTTATAGTGTGCCTCCCGGGACCCCATGGTGCTTGTCTGATCCCACCGACCAGCAGCCGTCATCCTTGTTCGGATAAACAAATGTCTCGTAGGATAAAACAAACCTTATGTAAATGAGGTAAATAAAATGATTACCTATGTATATTGGTATTAACTATAAATCTTCTCATTGCTTGATATGATACACCTGCAATTCTTATGTTAACTCTTTATTAGTGGTTCTTGTTATTTCGTTTTTATATTTAATTTGTCTTTTTGATAGATTATTTTATGTTTTGTAAATGTGAGAACGTTGTAGGCCTATAGACTGTCGATTTGTAGACCATTTTATAATTTATTAAGTACCTGGTACGTGTTGACAGGCCTACACTGTCCTCCCATATCTGTCAACACTAATTTGAAAACATTGTAGAATAGAATAGAATAGAATAGTTCTTTATTTGCACAGAAAGTAGGTACAAGTTACAGATGTTAAGTTTATAAATATGATCCTATACTAACTACCTTAACTAAGGCATGCAAAGTTTAGCTACTTATAATAATAAAGACTCATTAATATTTTTGTTATTTACACATTCAATCAAATTAATTTATGATGACCATGTCAAGATGAAATTCAGTATATTATTTGAAAAAATAGCCAATACAATACATAATGTCAAGTTTACTAAAATGGGATTATGAATTCGTCAAGTTCGAGGTCAATACAGTTAAATTAAAAACATAAATGATTAAGTACAAGTCAGGAATACAAAGATGTCATTTTATTAATTTAAATTCATATCGGTCAGAAATTCGCCAATTGAGTAATAACATTTATTGATTAATAGATCTGTCAATTTCTTTTTGAAAAGTGGAAGAGTCTCATTTTTAATTAAATCGGGTATTTTGTTATATATGATCGGACCCATACATATAATACTTTTCTTTAATAGGGCAGTATCGGAACTACTAACAATTAGCAAATTTGTAAACGCCAATTATTTTGTAAAAGAGTAACCGTGGATTTTCTTGCCGGTCTTCTCCATAGGAAACAACCAATTGGAACTTTGCACCTAGCTTCTAACATTTCATAAGTGCCCTTATGAAATAAAATATTTTGATTTTGAATGAGCCACACATGAAATTAAAAAAAAAAAACAATTAAAATCCCAAAAATTAGACAGATTTTTATCATTTAAAGAAAGCACGAAGATTTAAATGAATATGCTACTTAAAAACATAAATCGACTTCAAAAGAAATTAACTCAAAAGTATGAAATAACTTTAATTTCGGAAGTCGATGTCTTGGCATCTGTATTTTAGTTTTAGTTTTTTGCCACAGACTTCCGAAATTAACGTTATTTCATAATTTTGAGTAAATTTCTTTTTGAAGTCGATTTTTAAAATTACTTTTTTATTTCGTAATTTTTAGTTTTGAGTAAAAATTGAAATATTTGTTTGTCAAAAATAGGTAAAAAAAAAAATTGTATATATAGCATTAGACTGACCAAGGTTTTGAGATAATTTATGAAATACAATCAGTTGCCAACGAACGCGAGTGTGTTTCTATAGTATAGAAATTACCTACTCATTAAAAGAAGGTCGTAAGTCAAACTAAACGTCAAACTATTGCTTTGTGACTTTGCATATTGACTTCTGGAGTTGACCGTACCTATGGAGAAAAACGAGCAAGTAACTCTACGGACACTCTTTTAAATCAAAATAATAATGGTTACAAAATAAATTGGTTACATCATTCATGTTAAAAAATTATGCATGTGAGAACGATGCAGAACGGCGTCCGTAATGAAAAGATAATAAAAAAATGCGTACGTGACCTAACAGAGCGGGGCGGCCACGCGCACTTACATAATAATACCATATTAACATACTGTAAACAATCGCGGCGATCGCTTTTGTTTAGGACGAAGGATAAAAATTAAAACAATTTTAAGAGCAGACGAACCGGCTATTTCTCAAATCCAAGCACTCGGTTATGTCGCAAATTGCTTTAGTATAAATATAGGTCATTTGCATGAAATGAATTCTATCCAGCTGTTTTTTCAATCTTCCTAACTCTTAAGCGAAAACCCTACCAATCCTTGTCCTACAATATTGGACCTTATTATCTACAAGCCAGCACCCTAATTGCGTAACACACTATTACTCTCAATTTGAATCAATTTGAAGCATATTGCTAATCCATTGCTCCCTAAGTTTGAAAAATGTGTCTGCTCAACAATGTAAATAACGCAATGAATGTTGTTGAACTGTCAAAATGAAACCGATTGCTACTGATAGTGTGTTACGCAACTACCCTGCAGATTTCAAAATAGCTATTGATATGAGTAAGCTTGGAAATTCATTACAAACTGAAGGATTCCACACAATGTGACATTCAGTGTTCGTTGTGTGAGTTTACATTTATGTTACAGGTACAATACTGGTTTTATGTGCCTTGGCTTTTGATTAACTCTGTTTTATGCGGCAGTGAATAAGGAAATGTCGGAAATTCTCACGTAAAAGTCACGTGATGGGATTTTTACGGTTCGAGCTAGTGTAAGAGCGAAGGGATGCTCCTACCGCTGCGCGGGCGCGCGGGGCGAGAGGGGTGAGGGACGGTGCCCGTTGCGAGCGCGCCGTCTTGGTCCTACCGAGCTAACCGAGCAGTCAGGAAACACTACCCGAGTCGGGAGCACGTCCGTGTTCATCCTTTTTTTTTTTTTTTTTTTTTTGTGCATGGGAAATCATCCAATGACCCCTCCCGCTCTGGGTGGAGCAGAAGGGAGTGTCGGACTCTTACTGACTAAAACCCACCCGTGTTCCTTCCTTAACCCTTTGTGTTCCGGGGTAGCGGTAACCCTTTCGGACAATCCCGCTGCCCCGGCAGGCTTCGGCCCTTTCGGGCCCCTTCCTAATGCTGACATCTCTTTGAGGCGCGCGTGGAACACGTACGCGCCGTCCGGCACGGGCCTGGTCCTGATCGGACGGAGAGTTACCCATTACTCTCCGCCCGCAGGCCCGCGCCTACGGTGGCCGGGAGTCGTCTCGCGGCTCCCGACGCCCGGGGCGTCTCCCGCGGCGGCTGGGACGTGAGGCCCTCTCCCTCAGCCGTCCCGCCACCTCCTTCGCTAGCATGACTGCTTCGCAGAAGGAGGTGACTGCCTCCCACTCCCTCTCGCCCCGGACCATGGCTTGAACCAGGGCCGGGCGCGAGAGGTCGCCGCCGCTGCCGATCGCCTCTGCGAGAACACGGCGGTGCTCCGCCCAATTGGGGCATACCGCCACCGTATGCTCCACCGTGTCCTCCGGGCGACCCTCGCAGTGGTGATACCCGGCCGTTTCCTCCCGCCCGATGATGTGCAGGAACCTCCCGAAACACCCGTGTCCGGTGAGGACCTGCGTCAGGCGGTAGGTGAGGGCGCCGTGGCGCCTCTCTAGCCACTCCTCAAAGAGGGGTCTTACCGCCGCTATCGCGGCGTGCCCTGCGCTGGGTTGCGACAGTCGCTCTTTCCATGCCGCCATGAGATCGCGCCGGAGGTCGGTCCGCTCCGCCGCGATTTGCCGCGGAAGCGGAGTTTCCCCCCGGCGTAGTGCCTCCGCGCGCCACTCGTACAGGCGCGCGAGGACTATCGCCTCCAGATCCCACGGCGGCAGTCCGGCAAGGAGGCTTGCCGCCTCGCCCGAGATCGTGCGGTATCCCCGGATCAGCCTTACGGCTACCACCTTCTGGGGCGCGTTCAAATAGTGGGCGGCTCGCCGCCGCAGTGAACGCGCCCACACCGGGGCCCCGTACAGGGCCATGGACCGCACGACCCCCGCGTAAAGCCTCCGGCAGTAGGCGTTTGGCCCCCTCAGGTTGGGCAAGAGCCGCTTGAAGGCGGCCCCGGCTCGTTCCAGCTTGGGAGCCAAACGTCGGAAGTGCTCGACGAAGTTCCACCGGCTGTCGAGGACGAGACCCAGGTATCTCATCGTTGTCTCGACGCCGATGTGAACCCCTCCTGCCGTTATTTGGGATCCCGAAGGCGGCCCGTTCCGAGGCCCATGAAAAGACATGGCCTCGGACTTGTGCAAAGCCACCTCGAGACCCAACTGCCGGATCCTCTCCACGACTATCGCAACCCCGCGTGTCATCGCGTCGGCCGCCGCCTGATGCGACCTCCCCTGCGCCAGGACTAGCGTGTCGTCAGCGTAGCAAACCACGCTGACTCCATCAGGGAGATCGGCCCGCAGCACCCAGTCGTAACCGATGTCCCACAGGAGCGGCCCCAGAACCGATCCCTGTGGGACACCGCACGACATCTCTCGCCGGTTCCATTCCCCGTTGCGACCGGGGTAGATGACGGCTCTGTCCGTCAGATACGCCCCGACTACTCGACGGTCCGTGTTCATCCTGACGGTCCGATTTCGCGAGTGCCTAACCTTGATTGGATTAAACGCGATCGTACGTTACTAAATTTGACTTTCATTTCTGGGTCTCCCCTATCACTAGATTTGAATATTTTCGTACTATTTTGACCTACATCCTACTTAATTTGTATGTTTGAATGTTTGTTACTCAGTGAAGTAAAAACGAATGAACGGACTAGCATGGGCACACAGATAGACCATGACCTGACTTGGATACTTTTTATTACTCCACTAGTTCCTGTTGGATCATTTTCAAACTCCACGCGGGCGAAGCCGCGGGCAGAAGCTGGTACGGTACAAAAGAAAAACCACGTTCAGTCATACAGTACCTACGCTGCATTTCCTATTAAATTCCTTATTTGTGCAAGCGCTGCTGTTTTTGTAGCGTTGTACGGTTAGCAACGAAAGTCCATTATTAACAGGGTCACATTTACTCAATCAAAATGAGTCGATAAATTGCTTTTCAGCATAATTAATCTTCTTTAAATTTTATTTAGATTTTAATTTAATATTTTACTTAATCATTCAAAAAATTTAAGTTTTATTCAACTTTCGTTGCTGACCGTACCTACTATGATCACCAATAAAATAGGCTAGTTTCCACCATCAATAAATTGAAAATATATTTAGTCCGTCAATTAGAGTATTGGAAAATAATGGACACGTGTTTTTTGTTTTTGTAAATCAATGAATATTGACAAAGATAAAACGCATCAAAACTCGGGAGTGGGGGCTCGTGACGTCAGAACTCCATAAAATTTATACCAAGGTGTGACGTATTGAGAATTTTAAAAGCGTCGTATTTTGGTTTACGTAACAAAAGAAAAAATACGGGTCAACTTTTTTTTGATAATCTAACTGACGGACTAATTAGATTTTTAATTTATGGATGGTGGAAACTAGCCTATTGTTTTATTCTGATCCTCTTTCTCATAGTTCAAAGGACTTTGCCAAACGATGTCATACATTGTACAGGCTAACGCAGAAATTTGAGAGGGCGGTCCGCATTGCAAAAATCTTCATCACCTTTGTTCATTCTGTATGAACCATAGCACACTACAGACGTGTCGCACCGCACTAATTTATTTCTATCGACTGTCCCGTTGGTCTAAGAATTTCTCAGTAGCAGCAGTGGGTGATTTGTGTCCGGTTGATGTCAATATGGCCGCCCTCCATTACATGGGACTTGAACTGCTGAAATGTGCGTGGTACTGCTATGGCTACAGCTCTGCCTGATCCTTTGGGAAACAAGGCGTGATATTTCTGTCATATTCCTCATAGTTCGGGCCCCAATATTAAAATATAATCTATATTAAAAACTTTTTGACTCAATTGAAGGAGGGTTGGCTATTTTGGCTAAGTGTCACCTAAGATCCAACTAAGTAACTCAAATGTTAAATTGGCTACGTTTAAGTACAATTTGCTTGAAAATGTTATCTTTTCAAATTTATTTTTAAAGCTTTTGAATTCTTAAAAGAAAAATGAAATAGCAGCAATTTCTTTAAGAATTTATTCAGTTTATTTTATTATGATTATAGTTTACACAGCGTCTTTAAAATTAAATTAGAAGTAGTTGTTACAATGATATCATGAATCAATTTTATTACATTTATATTTAGTCATATCTATGTACAAAATGTATTTTTTTTTATAATTAACTCGTTTGAAGTACTTATATTTATCTTAAAGTAGAAAGAAAGTGTACTTTTTTATATTTTTATAAATTATTTTGATGTTATGAATAATACACAATAACATTAGGTATTTTGAACAAAGATCGACATTTTCTTACAGTTTGTTTTAGCATAGCGTCATTGGCCCTCAAGCTATTGAGCACCAAGTAGGTACACTAAAATAAACATAATCTTATCTTACACATGCGCATAAAACAATAAAATTATTTTTAGAAATAAAGACAAACAACAGAACCTCACGAAACACCCAAACATTACTTGAAACTAGTTTTAACCAATCAAACGGTTTTAAACTAGTTAAAAGTACCTATACTCCATTTACAATAAGATTAGACATTTAAACAAACCTTTTTTACCGTCTATTCAATCGATTTTAACTTCTATACCGTAGGCATAAGGATGGCATTAAAAGCAGTAAACAGTTGTTATTGTAAGCACTTTTTTTGCGTTTAATGCCATCCTTATGCCTACGGAATAGAAGTCAAAATCGGTTGAACAAGCTGTAAAAAAGGTTTGTTTAAATGTCTAATCTTATTGTGAATGGAGTATAGTGATTTAGTGAGGTTCTGTATTACAGACCAACTGTACAAGTCAAAAATAATTCAAGTTAATCACGCTTTTGTAAGTCATCATCTGCCTAGCCTTTTCCCAACTATGTTGGGGTCGGCTTCCAGTCTAACCGGATGCAGCTGAATACTAGTATTTTAAATGGAGCGACTGCCTATCTGAACTCCACAACCCAGTTACTGGGTAATACGATACCCCTTGGTAAGACTGGTTGTCAGAATTTCGGGCTTTTGACTACCCGTAACTACTGTCAAAGATCCACGAATGACAGCCGGGACCAACGGCTTAACGTGCTTTCCGAGGCACGGAGGGGTCTCGGTATGTAAAGATGGTCATCGATCCACAGACCAACCGCGGCAAGCGCAGCTTAACCTGGACGATCAGCCTGTGCGGCTATTATTATTTAGCTACGATTATAGTAAAGTGCAATAGGTACTTATGCAGTCAAAATGTATAGACCAGATTTTTTTTTTACAATGACTAAAAAGTTACGAAAGCGATACTAACTCCAATAATATCATTACATCCACACCTTCGACATCGCGTCGATGCCTTGTTCAATAGTGACGGCGTTGGTGTGTAGGTAGGTACCTACATAATAACACCCAAACTGACATTTTCGTCGAAATTCAATTTATAACATCCACTCCCTAAAGAATATAAATACGTCCCACACTTGTTCCCTTCATAACATAACTATAAACAATCACACAAACGAATGAAACATCGATCCACTCCACCATACAATATTCTTGGGGCTCATTCCCCTGAGAATCTCGTAAATTGGAACGGTTAGTAGGAAGTATGTAATAATAGTATCCATTTGTAGTTTCAGCTTATAATAGCTACTTATTTCAGTAAGTAGTTATATTTTTGTAACCAGAAATGTAAGAATAAGAAAGTGAATTCCTCTCCTTCCTTGAGGCAAAGGAAGTAAATTATTAGGATTAACAAATTATTATGACAATGCCTTTTGCTGTGTTGCAGTCAGGCATCGTTTAAAACAAGTTTTTTGTTCTGACTCGTTTCTAAGAATTTCTTTGTTTACATATTAACGAAGGTCTATCATGCGGCTATCTCATTTATTCATTTATTTATTTATCAGTATTTTTTGTGTATTTTTTTTTGCAATGTTACTCAATATACACTATTTATACATATTCATTACTGTCCTTATCTGACACAAATGTATTTTATTTATTTAAGTATGGATACACACGTCACGTTGCAGTATAAAACTGATTTACATCCGTCACCTCACCCATCAGGTCCAGTTGAAAACCAGCGTCAGGTACTAGTTGTCTGGCTTTATGCTGAACTGGGCCTTTTTGGCGCAGCCGTGAGGCACACTTTCCTGCTCATTTTTTACATCGGACTTTACACTTTTTTATGTTTTTTTTTATTGTATCTGATGATGTACAGAGGCCAGCACATCAAGCTACCCCAATCTGTCAGATTTTCCCAATTGAATATGAACCTTATTCCTTTGTGCTAAAGTTGAAAATCTATCAAAGAAATTTGACAGATTGGGGTAGGTTGACCTGCTGGCGTCTGTACGTCTCTGGTGTACCTACTGTGTGTCTTTTGGTCTATGCTAAATAAATGTACCTATTTTATTTCTTTCTTTCTTTAAATTAGGAGCAGTGGTAGCACAGAGGAGCAGTGGTGGCGGGCTGACTTATGAATTGTAGGTCGTGGGTTCGAACCCAGACAGGCGTTTTACTTCGTGTAAATAGTTTCATCACCACTGCTCTCAAAACGGTGAAGGAAAACATCGTGAGGAAACCGGCATATCCTAGAACCAGAAAATCGAAGATGTGGCATCTATCAACCCGCACTGGGCCCGCGTGGTGGATTACGGCCCACTCCCTCTCATAGAGAGGAGGTCTGTCCCAGCAGTGGGGACATTATAGGCTGATTATGCGAAAGAAGTAAATTAATTGAATATGAAGAATGTTTTTAATTGTTCGTCATAAACAATTAATTCTTCAGCGGCAAAGACTAATAATTGGTATTTCATGAAAAAAATGGTGCCAATTCCGCTGTGCCGGGCGGGGAACACTCTCGTTAAGGGCCTATATTACCTCAAATGGCTTAGCATGATCCTCTGTTTAAATGTCGAAAATACTGCAGCATTAATTTTGAAATAAATATATGGTAAAGTTGAGGATTAATGCTAGGTCTTATGTTAGACGAAAACACGATTTCATAAAATTTTCTCGACAGAAAAAAAATCCAAAGTTACCTCCAAACCGAACAATAAACCGCTGGTATTCAAAAAATACTTCAAATTAGATCATGAAACTTTGTATACTAACCGAACTAACTATAAAGCAGGTCTTATGTTATTTATATTTTTTATTTAATTACCATTATTTTCACCGTAAAAAGCAAATTTACCCAAACTATTGGCGCTGCCTGCCGCCTAGCACCGCACTCTGTCTCGCTCTCACTCAGTCCGCGAGCAGTATCGTGCGAGCGAGATAAGGAGTGAATTTCAGCTGAGGTAGTGTAGGCTCTTAAGTACGAGTATTGTTCATATTTTGTGCGGAGTGACAGAGTTTATTCACAGCCAGCTCTCGATTCTCGTTATAATAATATAATAGTATTATTATTGACTAAATATAAACAGAAGCGACACAAAAAGCGCTTGTGATAAATAAGTGATAAACTGCAGATTAAAAAGAAATCTAATTAGCTTTATCAATCTTAGTTCAAACTCATAATCAATTTAATGTTTATTTTAACAGCTAACAGACATCGACTTGCAGCAAAGATTTTATTAGGCTATCAGAAAACGTTTAAATAATTATAATTATTGAAGGATTCTTTTAATATTACGTATCTACAATCATTTTATCACAATATCCGCTGAACAATCTGCTGTTACACCAACTATACGCCTATAAATTTATGTAACATCGCCATCTATTTTAAAATCATTGTACATCAACTGAGTATCATTATTGTTACACAACGTCGACGTCACGCCGTTCCTATCATTGATCAGGACGCTGTTCATCTTCTTTGGGATCTCCTGTCTCCATTTCTCGCTGCATAGACTGGTGGACTCGGTTCCGTAGTAGCTGCATCTCCTGCTCCTCCTGTCGAGGCGGTTTCTTTTGTCCTGGACCTCGGAGCGGACCCGGACGAGGTGGGTCCCTTCCGAGGTGTGGTTGACGGTGGTCTCCCGAATGCTGGAGTGTTCGCGGCACCTGTTCTTCTTCCTACCAACCTGGCCGCAGCAGAGAGTTTCTGTGAAGGCGATGCGGTATCTGTGGAGAGACAAATACGCCATTAAAAACTAGCCGAGGTGACGTTGGTTAAACGAAAAAGTTTGTAAGACTTTTAGTTGTTAGTTTAAACAAGGATTTGATTGATTTTTATGGATGTAGTTTGAGTAGAATTCTTTGTTTTTAAAATACTAGTCGTGTATGTAACCTTTGCCCTTTCAAAGAAGCACTTAATTATAATTCTCCATTCTCGTTCTGTTACAATAATCATACAGTATTTAACTTTGATACCATTCGCTAAGGCAGATCCACACCTTGAAATAACCTTTAAAGGCGCGTAGTGTGCACAGTTTGTGCGGGTGCGCTGCACGTGTGCAGGTGTGGATCCGCCTTAAGATCTTTGATAGTCGTTACGGGTAGTCAGAAACCTTAAAGTCTGACAACAAGTCTTGCCAAGAGTTATCGTATCACATAGTTGGGAAAAGGCTATGCAGATGATGATGAGTATTAGGAGCACCCACCGATGGCTCATGACATTGTACAGTATAGGGTTGACAGTAGCGGAGATATAGTAGAAGGCGCCAGCCACGTAGAACAGGTACTCGTTGATGGTGTGGTAGTGCCGCGTCGAGGTGCCGTAGATGAAGAACAGCCGCTGGAAGTGAAACGGCGCCCAGCACACGAAGAAGGCTACCACCACCGCCGCTAGAACAAAAGGTATAGATTAACGGGGTTCTGAGGTCGATTATCGGGCAAAGTGTTGTACTAGATTTTCTCATTATATTTTGGAGTCCTGGGATCAGTCGAGCAAAGAGTAATTAGGTTTTTTTTCAATTATGAATGTTTGTAGCAGCCAGAAGACTTTATTTGTGCCTAGATTGTGATGCTCCCCAAAAATGTTGGTGTACATACATTGTAAAAAATACATCGGTGCCACTTCAGGTATGCACTTATGCTGGAGGAAATACATGAATAGCATTTATTGTAGTATATCCAGGTGCTTTTAAATGAACGTGTTAGGTTATAAATTCTTGTTAATAACCAGTGGGTACCTATAATAAGTTCTTTTTTCATTAAGTTAGCGAAACTTGAGACGTGGGTATCAGTATCTCATACGAGTAGCAATAAAAACTAATAAAAAGGAGACTCTACTAATAGAAAGTGGTCTATGGACCAATAGCGATATGATTGTGATGTTTGGATAAGGGTACCTCATCTTTACCTTTGTGCAAAGTGGCATCAAAATCTGACTCGGAAATTTTGAGAAAAAATATTTTTTGTAATAGTCAACTCTGTTGGATATTTTATTTATTTTATTTGATAAGAATAACAAACAGCAGTATATTACACAGTAGGCATACAATATAAAACTTGCAATAAAAGTAACAAATACACTACTCAAGACGTTATCCACAGATTACAATTCAGAATAGCCAGCAGTTAGCAGAGCAAGTTAAAAAAGCACTTATTAACTATATACTAGGGCTATCTCTTAAAATAGTTGTAATCTCACTCTTAAATACAGCTTTGCTGAGAAACATAATACCTATCAGTAGAGCCAAACTGTTTGTTTTTTTTTCTTTTTTAATATTTTGATCCTTAAGTGAAATAGGATCTTAAAAAACGCAGTTGGAAAGGCCCATTTTTTTCCTGACTGTACTGTTTTTTTCCAAATCATAATGGTTAAAAAACGTTAAGGGTAGTCTCTAAGAATGTTTTCCTGTAGCTAGAACGGCAAACGGCCTCGATAATTCTGAAAATTCTAAAAGTATATTTTCTCAAAATTGCCGCGTTAGACTTTGATGCCTCTTTACACAAGGGTATAGATGAGATATCCCTACACAAATATCAAAACCGTATCGTTTTTGGTACATAGGCCAGTTCCTATAAAAAAACTTTTTTACAAATAAAAAAAAACAACCGACTTCCAAAAAACACTACAAATTGAAAAATAACTTTAATTTCGGAAGTCGGTGTCGTTGGTTCCGCATTTTTTTGTATTGAAATTAAAGTTATTTTTCACTTTGTAGTGTTTTTTTTTTTGTTTGGAAGTCGGTTGTTTTTTTTTTTTTTGTAAAAAAGTTTTTTATTTTTCACGTTTTAGGGGACCAGTTTCTAACTTATCTAAGTTGCAATAGCCAAATGTCAACTGCTCATCACATTTTACAAAATATAGCTTTTCCCGATGCAGGGACGTTAATTGTTGAAGAGTTCTCCTTGTAAGAACCAGGAGAACTGGAGCTGATTGAGAAATCACCATCAGCTCCACTTCACGATACGCATTGTGCTTAGCAACCACATTAAAGTACCTAATCGAATCGCAACCCGTGAAATATTTATTATTAAGTAGTTCCGTTGGCCATCTGTGGTCTTCATCGTCAGTTCCATTTCACTGCTATGCTGCTTTTTGAGAGCAAATGCACGAGTTACTATAAAAAATACCCAAATTTTTATAGATGTGCCTACAAAATTTGAGCGTTTCCCTAGATTTCCATGGGATCCCGTCATCAGATTCCGATTTTGTGACAATGGGACCACCTCGGTAGCATACCCTTTCAAATAAAAAAAAATTTTGAAAATCGGTCTACAATGTTATATAGGCGTGGAATTAATAAACAATAAAGAGTTAAATAAGAAATAATTCATTTGTACGGACACATTACAATACATGACATCAAAAGGTAATAGATACGAACAGTCATCTTGACACTTTCATCATAGACTTATATAATGAGGTTTTGTTCACAAATTCCAACACTACCCCTTGAACAAAACTATGCGTACCATTTTTAATTAAATCACAACACTACCCCTTAAACTATTGTCTTATAAAACACGAATGTAACTCATATAATATTGTTAATTATTACTACAATAATTTAAGAAATATTACATATTACATTACATAGTAATAATTAGAATAATAATATTACACTGACAAAAGAGACAAAGAGAACTTAACATGTTTCTCTTTAGTTAACGGTTTAGTGAGCAAGTCAGCTACCATGTCACCTGTAGGCATATAACGGACATCAATAAATTTATTAATTATAATATCCCTTATAAAATGGTGTCTAATATTTATATGCTTGGTACGAGCATGAAACATTGAATTAGAGCATAGTTTTTGTGCCGACTGATTATCATTGTACAAATTTATCTTACAATGAACTTGAAGGCATTCATTCATAAAAATACGTAAAAACAATGCCTCTTTGCAAGCATCTGAAATAGCCATGTACTCTGCTTCAGTACTTGATAGAGCCACAGTCCTCTGCTTACGGCTTTCCCAAGATATAACAGAATCACCTAATTTAAATACATACCCTGTGTATGAACGACGATCAACCTCGTTGGATGCCCAATCAGCATCTGTGTAGCCATTTATGACCAATCCGCCCTTAACATATTTAAGAAAGTAATGACTTGTACCTTTGAGATATCGCAGGACCCTTTTCGCAGCTTTCCAATGTGTTTCACCGAAGCATTCGTTAAATTGACTCAAAAAACTTGTTGCATGCGAGATATCTGGTCTGGAACAAACTGAAATATACATTAAGCAACCTATGAGATTTCTATAGTCGAAACGAGTATCCTTGACTTCACTTTTCTTCAGTTTCAATCCTGCTTCCATAGGGGTTGGAGACGGTTTGCATTCAG
Organism: Globia sparganii; assembly: GCA_949316385.1. Classification (NCBI taxonomy): domain Eukaryota; kingdom Metazoa; phylum Arthropoda; class Insecta; order Lepidoptera; family Noctuidae; genus Globia; species Globia sparganii. The sequence continues at coordinate 20,539,056 of OX438656.1, forward strand.
TCATATTAAATTTACGTAGTTTCAATGTAATGTGACTGATCTAAAGTAATCGATTCTTTATTCCTGCATACTCTCATGCCCAATATTTGATGAGCAGGTCCCAAATCCTTCATCTCAAACTCTGACATGAGTTTTTCTTTCACTATATCTCTTTCTTTGGATATCGATGGAGAAAATAACATTATGTCGTCGACATAAAGGGCAATTATAACGATTTCCCTCTTTTGTCCTTTATAATAGACACATGGTTCTGAAGGCATCTTATTGAAATGGAGTTTATTTATTAACACTCCGTTAATTTTTTCATACCATGACTTAGCAGCCTGTTTTAAACCATAAACGGCTTTATCCAACTTATAAACCTTATGTTCTTGTCCTTTCTTAACAAAACCTTCTGGTTGTTCCATTAGCACATGCTCTTTAAGATCACCATTCAAAAAAGCTGTTTTGACGTCTAGGTGATTTATTTCCAGATCATATTCTGCAGATAGTGCTAATAACAAACGGATAGTAGAGTAACGGACAACAGGCAAAAAAGTTTCATTGTAATCAATGCCATAACTTTGAGTAAATCCTTTGGCAACCAGCCGTGCCTTGTATTTTAGAAGACTTCCATCTAAGTTCCTCTTTTTCTTAAAGATCCATTTGCATTTCACTGCTTTATGATCTTTAGGTAGATCCACAAGACGCCAGACTTTATTGGTAATAAAGGATTTATACTCATCTTCCATGGCTTCTTTCCATTCTTTAGCTTCATTGCCACCAAGTGCTTCCTTAACAGTCTCCGGGTCTCCAAGATCCCTGTACTGTTGAGCTACCAGTTGTGCAAATAGATCTTCATTTACAGCATCAGTGAAGTCTGTAGTTGTCGAGTCTTCACTTGAACTCCCTGGAATATAGGTTTCATCCGACGAATTATCTGCTTCAGATGAAATACTACTGTCATTGATACTAAATACTGTGTCCCTGTTCCTATTTCTGTCATCAGGAAGACAATTTTCAGACACACACTGTGGACTTACATCCCCCGTGTTTTCGTTTGTCCTAACTGTCTGTTCTGTATGTGAAACAACATGAACCACTTGATTCGTATCATCATTTGACAGATCCTTCTTCCAAAAATGATCTTCTAAAAATCTCACATGGTGTGCTTTAATGCAATGCTGAGGGTTCTCTGGATCAATGAGTTTGTAACCCTTTGTATCGTTACAGTAACCTACAAAAATATATTTCTTTGCCTTCGAATCCAGTTTCTTGTGATTTGAAGTCAAAGCATAAGCCAAGCAACCAAATGTACGAAGATGACTTAAATTTGTCTTAGTATTGGTCCATTTCTCCAGTGGTGTCATGCCCATGACAGCTTTTGTAGGTGAGCGGTTCTTCAGATACACTGAAGTGTTTACGGCCTCGGCCCAAAAACGTTTGTCAAGACCAGCATCTTCTAGCATACAGCGAGCTTTGTCCATGATGGTACGATTAGCTCTTTCTGCCACACCATTCTGTTGACTACAATGCGGGACAGTCGTTTGGTGACGGATTCCTTGATGTTGCAGAAACTCCTGAAATTTTTTATTAATATATTCACCACCATTGTCGCTACGAATACTTTTTATTTTCTTATCAGTCTCATTTTCAACAAGCTTTTTGAATATTTTAAATTTTTCAAAAACTTCACCTTTTGTTTTCAAAAAATAAACAAATGTTTTTCTTGAACAGTCATCAATGAAAGTAAGAAAATAACAAGCACCGCCAAGTGACTTCTCTTGCATTGGACCACATAAATCTGTATGTATTAAGCCTAAAATCTCCTTAGACCTACTATGAGACACTTTTGGAAAAGGTAATTTTGTAAGTTTTCCTTTAATACAGGCAATGCATGATTGAAAACTAGTACTATCATAATTAATACCAAAAACCATACCTTGTCTCATGACATTCATGCTCCTAGAGTTGAGGTGCCCCAGCCTACGATGCCATACTTCCTGTGACACCAAGCTGCACTGCTCTTGCTCTGACACATCACAGTCCAGTAGTGATTTACTGCTGCTGTCAGACACCATGCATTGAGGCTGCACTCCAACATCAGCTCTACTGCTATTCCCTATAGAATCTAATTGAAAAATACCATTCACATAACTAGCAGTAGCTATGGTTTCATGCCCGTCCATTATTCTACAGGTTTTAGAATTAAAATTGACTGTATAACCTTTTCTTGTTAACTCACTCACTGATAAAAGGTTAGTTGACAGTTGAGGAACCAAATAAACATTAGTTATTGTTCTAAAACCGCTGTCTAACTTAATTCTAACTTAACCTAATCCTGCAGTACACAACTGATCACCATTTGCAATGTTTACAGAGAGTTCTTTAGTTGATTTCAACTCTGACATAACACTCTTGTTGTTGCACATATGGTTGGTTGCACCAGAGTCTACGTACCAGACATCATTTTTGAGATTTACCGACAATGCTGACAATAACACCTTCTTCTTGTCCTTGACATTACTCACTGGAGTCGTAGCATTCTTAGGGCAATTCTTCTTTGTGTGTCCTGGTTTCTTACATCGGTAACATTTGATCTTCTTGATGGTAGTCAAAGCCGATGCAGTCTCCGTCTTGTCATCTCTTCTGTAAAATTCCTGTAATAATTTCATCTTCACAGTTTCACTGACAAGCTTGTCACTAGAGTTCTCCAACGCCATGATGAGTGGGTCGTAATCGGATGTCAGTCCACTCAACATGATGACTGCTATGAAGTCATCGTCTAGTGGAGAACCTATGTCATGCAATTGTTGTGCAATTTCCGTTATTTTCGTAATTTAAGCTTCCATGTTACAAGCATTCTCTTCGAGCTTAGTTCCAAAAAGCAACCGCAGTAATCCTAAGCGTCTGCACAGACCCTTGTCCTCATAAGCCTTTTGTAAATTTGTCCATGCTTCATAAGCTGATTTTGCGTTACGCACAAGCGAAAAAGCATTGGGAAGTACAGACAGACAAATTTTTGCAAGCGCGCGCTGATTTTTTCTGATATCTTTGCTTCCGCCGGTGGACTCAATACATTCGAGTAGGTCCTCGTGCATTAGGAGCATCTTCATGGAAAACTTCCAGTTATTGTAATTTTCCATGCCCTGCAGCTTTTCTATTGGAATTCCTGTCGAACTATGTGCTTCGCTGGTCATTTTTATTTATTTTAAACCAGATGAGAAAACTTACGAAAAAAATAAGAACATGTGCCGATCGTGTTTTTTTTTTTCTTACAAAAATAACTTTCCGAGAAATGAATCAAAAAACCCTTATTGAGTAGGTGTTCTGGGCCCATAACCTGTTATATAGGCGTGGAATTAATAAACAATAAAGAGTTAAATAAGAAATAATTCATTTGTACGGACACATTACAATACATGACATCAAAAGGTAATAGATACGAACAGTCATCTTGACACTTTCATCATAGACTTATATAATGAGGTTTTGTTCACAAATTCCAACATACAATTGGCGGAGTAATCGCGTAACAAACACAAAAAAAAACATACCGTCGAATTGAGAACCTCCTCCTTTTTTGAAGTCGGTTAAAAATACGTCCAGTTTCCTTTGAAAAAAAAAAGCGTCCGATTTCCGCCGTGACACACGTGCGCCATGTCGTCGTTTTGATCAAAGAACTCGTTAACACAGTTTGAAAACTAACAGCAAAACCTAAAACACACTGTCAGTCTGTTTAGAGTTCACTGTCACCTTTTGAGTGTAGTGCTGACTATTATAAAGAACACGTGGATCAAGTATCTTCCCCTTACCATCTATACTAATATTATAAAGAGGAAAGATTTGTATGTATGTTTGTAACGAATTGGCTCAAAAAGTACTGGACCGATTTTAAAAATTCTTTCACCATTTGAATGTTACATTATCAGATTAATATAGGCTTTTTTTTCTTTTTTTTCCACCCGTGCGAAACCGGGACGGGCCGCTAGTATTTGATAAGAAAGACGTTATTTTTCTTAATATTATAGTTACTTAGCAGTTTAAGTTATATTTAAATTGCTTATTAGCTAATATGCTAGATCAGGGATCCCCAAATTATTTTGGACAAGTGACCCCTTTTCCAAAATGAACTGTTACCTCAGACCCCCATAGCAAAATTACCTACTTTTAAGATCAACCCCGTCGACCCCCAAAATCAGTTTTCATTTATGTCGACCCCTAGGAAACCGATATCGACTCCAAGGGGTCGATATCGACCACTTTGGGAATCTAGATTGTAATGTGAATATATTACCACAAACTGTGATACTTTATACAAAAAATAGTCTGTTTAGGATTCCGTTTCTCCGATTCAATTTTTGACACGCAGTGTTCTCATTGGCAGAAGGAGGTAGCTTAGCCGAATACTGGCCACAGCTGGATATAGGCTTCCCTCAAGAATTGCCATAATACTTACTGTTCTAATGACCCGAGATTTTAGGTACATTCTCATTCGGTTACAGGCGATTATCACACAGCACCGGATACCGCTCCGGTGTGCGGTTTTTAACTTTGTAGAATCTTGATTTGTATAAAGCCCTGGTTGGAGGCCTTCATTTATTGAGGCAACCAAATGAAGCCTGGTATAGGCAGCCGATAACTTCTGACCTGCGAGATGCCATTTATAAAAAAAAAAAAATGTATAAAACTGCAGACTGCAAACACATTAGCACCGCATCCCCGTGCGGTCTAGTCAAAGTTTCAATGTGATACCGGCCAAAATATCGTACTGTTATTTTCACATTTTACTCAATACTCGATATCTTTATTGCTTCACCATAATGTGTACTTAGGTAGGTGTTAAATATTTATTTTAGATCATTATTTACCCTGTAGGGCACAGCAAACGTGTAGGAGAGAGGAAACCCTGTTTTAGGAGGTAATTAATTGTATTTGTGGGATCAAGTTTTAATAACTTACATAGTTTATAATCAAAGTCAGGAGATCGCGAATAAGATCTAACATTTTGCTTATCTATTACTAGCGGCCCGTCCCGGCTTCGCACGGGTGGGAAAAAAAAGCCTATATTAATCAGTGATAATGTAGTATTCAAATAGTGAAAGAATTATTAAACTCGGTCCAGTACTTTTTGAGCCAATTCGTTACAAACATACATACAAACCTTTCCTCTTTATAATATTAGTATAGATTTATGTATGTATTATTTTTTATCTGCAAAATGTACTTAAATATTTTAGATTATTTTTATATAGGTACCTATGTACATGTGTATTATAATTATTCTATTTATTCATTTATATAATTTGTTTTTCTTTGAATAATTATTATTGCTATTTTATTTTATTATTATTTTTGATATATTATTTATTAATTTATCATTAATATATTTTAAACATACCTATAAGTTGCGTGATTATTATTAATTTTAATGCCTTTTTTATTTTATTTATCTTTATCATTTAAATATTCATCAGGAGTGGATTTTTTAAAGTTTTTTTTATACCTAAATGTACTAGCTGACTCAGCGAATTTCGTACCGCTTCAGTTTTTTTTTTTGTTATTTTTTCCCCATGTTTTAATAGTTATTCTGCTATTCGAGGCGGAGAGAAATCCAAAAAATAAAACTTCATAAAAATCGTTTCAACCATTCTTGAGTTATAAATGGTGTAACTTTGTTTTATTTATATAGATTTAACAACCTTTGTTCTTTCCTTATTAGGTACGTCAGGAAGTTTGTTATATATTTTTATAGTCATTACGTAGTGACTTTTAGAATGCATTTTTAGCTTGGATGTTGGTATGTTTAGCCTATGTATCGGTGCCTAAGTGTGTACTGTGTCTGACTTTGCATATTTCTATAATATAGTTAAATACACAATACAAGGATATTCAAGCATTAGAACATTATGTTTTAGAAAATAGGGTTTTCAGCTGTCAGTTTGATCTTTTGTAGGGTAAAAAGTGTCAGTGCATCGGTACTATTTCCCCAGAGAGTTACGCCGTAGCTAAGCCATGCATTGGCATACGCGCAGTAGGTGGTGAGAGCAGTTCACAACAACAACACAACACAACAATTTTTCTTTCTCAACAACAACGACACACAAAAATTTTTATTTCTTTCTTTTTCTTTCTTCAGTTTGTAATTGATTGCGTTTTTAATTTCGCGGGGAGCGTATGAGAATTTTTAACAGGTTTTTTTTATATTTGTGTTGTCCAGCTAATTATGTTTGTCTAATGTAAGACCAATTAATGTAAATTCATCAACAGTTTCCAATGTTGAGCCGTTAAAGGTGAAATTTAAGTGTAGAGGAGCTTTTGATAAGGGTGGAAGGTCCTTAATTTAGTTTTTAATTTCTAAATTATGTGAGGTCATACAGCAACATGTTTTTGTGAGTGTGGAACTGAGTTTCTCTTCTGAATCTAGGGATTAATTTGTTACTAAACCAGTTTATCCCTAAGAAACATTACCGTCAGACGAGACACAAGTACATGAGATTCGCATTAGTCTAGCTCGGTGTCAATTAAATGGAACTAGACAAAATTAGACCATTTTCGTCTGCATAATTTCCTGACATTTTCATTTAAGTGTTTTCCTCATTATACTCACGTTAAAAGCTCTTTACAATGGAGCACTTACAAACTGCTGCAGAGCCTCCTTTATTCTTTAACAAAAAGCAAAGAACGCTTCAACGAATTAGTTTAGAACCAACTTCATAAATATCGAATGCTTGTTTTTCTAGAAAGAGTGCGTGGGCAGAGGATTAAACACCGTCCTAGGATGTAAGTGTTAGATAAAAGTAGAGCCTTTTTTTTTAAAAGCTATTCTAAAACCAGTTTTGGAAGCAACCGTGTGGGTTACACTAATTACTTTTGCTCTTCCCGTTAGGCTAATTAAAATAGGAGTGTGTTTAAATGACGTCATAATTAAATTTAATGTTTTGTATTTCGTAATGTTAATTACTTACTGTTTAGAATCAAGTACTTTTAAGTGTACTGGCAGCTGTGCTGCTGGGGAGTTTGTTGCGCCACTTCTTCTCCCCAGCGAAAGCACTAGGAAGTGGTGAAGGGCGAGCGTGCCGGAGGACCGTCTTATGTAATTTTGACGTTCAAAAAGTGCTGATTTTTTGATTTTGATTTCATATGTTGGAACAATTTGTCTGCTTAACAACATAAATGATGCAATTAATGTTGTTTAAATGAAATCCATTGCAGCGGGATTGTCCGAAAGGGTTACCGCTGCCCCGGAACACAAAGGGCTAAGGAAGGAACACGGGTGGGTTTTAGTCAGTAGCGGGTCATTTGATGATTTCCCATCCTCAAAAAAAAAAAAAAAAATGAAATCCATTGCTACTATTAGTGTGTATGCAACTACCCGCTGGTGGAGTTCAGACATTTAATCATCGTCATCACAGCTCGACTTCACCTACTGCTGGCTATATGTCTCTCTTCTCTTGTGCCAAACAAGTTGGGATTCCATTCAATTCAATTAAATCTTTATTGGTGGTAAGCATAAATCAATAGAATCAATTATAGACCCCGTCGGGCACAGCAATATTTTATACAGGGTGTCCCTGGAAGTATGGATCAAATCGAATAGGGGCGTGGGCAAGGTCATTTCCAAACTTTTTGATCCTGAGAATGATTGATAATTGAGAATTATTTTACGGTTCAAAAGTTGTGACTAAGTTTTTTCAAACGTTTCGCATAGTGTTCAAAGAAAAAAAATCATTAAAAAAACTATCAAGGCTGTCTAAAAACCTTAAATTGACAGTTCCTGGTAGTTTTTTTTAAATGATTTTGTTCTTTGAGCACTATGCAAAGTGATTGAAAATAACAAAAGTTGGTCATAACTTTTGAACCGTAAAAAAATTCACCAACATTTTCAGTATCAAAAAGTTTGGAAATGACTTTGCCCACGCCCTTATTTGATTTGACCCATACTTCTAGGGACACCCTGTATAAGGAGGAGAGAGGAAGAGCGCTTTTATGGTTTTCCTTATTATTAAATATTTATTTTTTCGGATTATTATTAACTAACTACACTAGATACTAAATTAAATGACAAACTAACTTACTATACAAATAAATATAAAAACAAAGGACACTTAGGCGTCGAAGTACTCGTCCGCATCGCTGTCATACGGAAATAAAAAAAAAAATAGTCAATCTATTTATTATTATTTTTTTTGTATTTAATTATATATTAATATCCTTTATTTACTTATAGGCTTAAAATAAATATTTTACTTAGTGTATTTAATATATTTATATTTTAATATGTGTATATACTCAATTATTTTTATTACTTTACTTATCTGGTAAACAGTTATTATAACTAAGTAGTTGTTATTGAATTTATCTGTTAGATATTCGTCTATTGTGTAATAACGTTTATTAAGTACGAATTGTTTTAATTTATTTAAAAATATATTGTTTTCTTTTATGTTTTCCGGTAAGTACTTTATTATATATTTTTATTGACATGCCTGGACTAGAGCGGTGCAGTTTAATGTGGGAGGAAGGCGGATTTAATCTGTTTTATGGCGCAATTAATATTATGTTTGTTTGTTTTTTCGTATGTTACAAGATTCTGGGTATTTTCGGACTAGTTTACATGATTCTAAAATATAAATATCAATTAAGGTGAGAACTTTTAGTCAAACCATTGCACAGTTCCCCTCTGAGCCTTTGATAAAGTAATCTATAATTTCGAAACTCTGACATACTTAAGCACAATAATCTCTCGATGATGTGGCTCTCTGGCCCAAACCAATCGAGTGGCGGGTATGTAAGTATTTATAAACAGACCCCTGTCCACCCCTCGAAGAGTTCAAGACAGTTTTAAATCATTGAGGTATATTTGAAAAGTTTTGCAATATAACACATTTATCCTTGAGATCTCTCTCAAATATGTGGACTTAAATAGGTAGGTATAGTCTCAATTTTGCATCACTGTCCAAATCACAATGATCTTTATTCCTATTCAAATAAGGTTCCTGCTGGTTTGCTGCCACTGACAAGTCTGCCAAAATCATTGTGATCTTTATTCTCGTCACAATAAGGTTGCTGTTAGTTTGCTGCTATCAGAGGTTAAATAACTTTATCGTGCTTTGTGGATCTTTTGGCGTTTTAATGATATTGACAGGGGCACTGTTGGTAAAGATTTGTGAAATTATATTGATGACATCATTACTTCCAACTTTGGCCGGGCGTTAAACGATCCTTGTACAACTAATGAGAAAACATTCTGTATCCTGTGAAATTAATCTGTGCACTGACTAGACAGGTCCACTCAATCAGTGTGGTTCTTTCCCCAACGACCATTTCAAACACCAATCTACATGGTCTTAACATGATCTGACCAAGATATTATCTGGATTTTAAAAGAGACTGTGATCTCTGAGTTTAGGAAACGCCGCCGACCTCATTTTGTTTTCAAATATGATTTCAATAATTTTAAAGTTGATTTTCGAGTGCCTTAATAAAATCCTCTCCACTGCGCTCCTTTCTGTCTGCGCTGACCCTTACGTAACGTTTAAGTCACGCGTTCGTGCTAGGCCCTCTGTTGCGTGTGCTACTTACTTTGTTTCTTCGCTTCGTATTCCTCGCTCACGGAGGCCACAGGGCGACACTGTCCACTATTCCGTTACAATGTAGGTGACTGCCAAACACAATTATGTTCTATTTCCCGGGTTTCTACAGCACCTTAGTACAATGTTACATGGACAACACTGTGTCTACGTTGCTGCTATATTACTTCATAGAAATGCTTCGCTGATAGAAGCCGTAGTCTATACTGCGAGGAACTCGTGAGTCAAACTAGTTTACGTCGCATATTCGGTCCAACTCGCGAGGCCAACATGCTAGGGACACACTGAGGCCATAACGGGGGGTTCTCAAGTTATCTCCAAATACAGGAAAAAGGAATTATTGGTCGTCAAAACGTCGGCTCAAAGGGCATTTCTCGGAAAATTTTGCTTATCAATAGCCTCGCATTCCTGAAAAGACTAGAGTCAATATTACCAAGCTTTTAGTTCTGTATTTTTTGCTTTTAGGGACCGAAGGTACTTCTGTTATGTTTAACTGCTCCGTTGGTCTCGTGGTTAAAAGCGCGACTGCTGAGCGTGGTGTCTTGGGTTCGATTTCCAGGTCGGGCAAAGTGTTATTGGGTTTTCCATTACGATTTTTTTAGTAACAGCCCGGAGTTCGCAAGTTGGTGGTGTGATATCCCCGTTCCTCGGTGTGCCGGATCTCTCTCCGGTCTTGTCGGATTGCCATCCCATCAGACTATGAGAGTGAGTGCAGCCTGCTGTGTCTCACACACTTGTGCACTATGATATCTCCCGCGAAGGCGAGAGAGGTTGAAATTGGCTGCCATGGCAGAAATAAGATCTCGGTACTGTGATACAATATAACACCAACATTGTACACTTAGTTCGAAATAAACGTTTTGACTTTGACTTTGATACTAGAACAGATAAAAGTGTGAAATAAAGAAAGAGATTATTTCCCTAACACTGACGTGATCCTCAGCTTTATCTGCGTGACAATGACAAAACACGTCCATTGTGTTTACATGTAAACATGGTTCAGATACAATAGAGATTTGGATCTCTAATGTAAAGTTGAAAAGAAGCTGCTTTGTTGGTGTGGAACTTAAATAGCGTTGCCATGGAGACGGCGGCGATAACAGGAACAGTTACCGTATCATTATTTTTAAGTATATGAAAATATAAAAGTTTGTGTGGGTATTTTGAAAAGATTGCTTTTTACGATATTTATGTAGGTACGCATAAAAGGATCTTTAAAAGAAAACAAAAATAAGTTTATTCGTCACAGAAACACGACATACAAAAAGATAAGTTTACTCGAATAACAAAGAAAAATTAAAACAGTCGCGACAGTGAATATCAGGGCAGCTTCTTAGCCCACTTTATAACAGCGCCGTGCTGTGGCCCCATAGCACATCATCGTTTTTTGTTGATTTTCAGTGGTCACCCGAAAATGTTAAGCACGTCTGTGTGAGTCCTTAAACTTATAGATGCAGGTCTGACCGTGATGTATGTGGGAACTGACTCTGCTAAAAATGTGTCTATCAAAGTCAAATTGATAATTTATTTCAAACTAGCGGCCTGTCCCGGCTTCGCACGGGTGGACATTTATTTTTTCTTGTAATTAAAAAAGCCTATATTAATCAGTGATAAAATCGGTCCAGTACTTTTTGAGCCAATTCGTTACAAACATACATACAAATCTTCCCTCTTTATAATATTATATACTAGCTTTTGCCAGCGACTTCGTCCGCGTGGAATAATGACTTCCGGAAATTGAGGCACTAACTCTCATAGAGTTTAACCGATGTGCTCTTTCCTCTGCCGATTCTTGAGAACGCGTATTTCTCATTCAACGCGTTTTTCAAGACAATAGCGGGCGGACGCCGGCGTCCGCTTGGGTCTTGAATAACTAAAAATATATAACTACGTCTAATATATAAAATAATATATAATAAAACCTACTTCACTTAAAACTAAATACCTATAACTACTATAATTAATAATACCTATACCTATAATTAATAAAAGTACCTACGCTTTTACCTACTTAATATTGAAAAAAACTGAAAATAAATTAACCAAAACTTACCTACTACTAACTAACTACTACTAACCTATTACTACTTCACCTAAAAAGTAATCCTGTTTTCCCAACATTTCCCTTCACTGCTCTGCTCCTATTGATCGTAGCGTGATGAAAAGTATACTATAGCCTGCCCAGGAGTATGAAAAACAATTGTACCAAGTTTCGTTGAAATCCGTCGAGTGGTTTTTGTTTCTATAACGAACATACAGACAGACAGACAGACAGACAGACAGACAGACAGACAGACAAAAATTTTACTGATTGCATTTTTGGCGTCAGTATCGATCACTAATCACCCGCTAATAGTTATTTTGGAAATATACTTAATGTACAGAATTGACCTGTCTACAGATTTATTATAAGTATAGATAGATATAGATAGATTATAATATATTAGGCACAAAAAAGGCACTTTTGAACGTCAACATTTACTAAAAATAGTATTGATTCTAGTAATTATATGTGAAGACGATGCACCTAGAAAAAAATTACTCTACTACAAAAGGAAAAAAAGAAGAAAAGAATTAAAAATAAAGCAATGACAAGTAAATCAATTATATTATGATAGATACATGGTGCTCACATATTTATAAATATTGTAAAAGAGATGATTTTCCTGTGAGTACAATAGTCACAGAATGTAAAAATAAATGTATTTTTTTTAAATGTGCATTTTGTCTAAATTCTAGATTGTTCGGAGCAGGACCAGCATGTTTCCAAGCATTCTTATCTTGGATATAATCCTCAAATTTGTAATAACCTTGTTTACAAAGTGTACTTTTATGAGGGCAGAGTGAGATATAATCGTGGTCATTTATTAGCTCCTGAATAGGGAATGTAAATGCTGGGTTCTTATGATAACTTAAGTAGCTTTTCAGTAGAACAAAGAAAAACCCTAAGTTCTTTGAGGAATACAAGGGTTATGTTAGGTTAGGCTGCGTTAAAAAAATAGGTACATACACTAGAACAGATCGTTTTGCTGTAGGTACGCACGGCTTCATATCAAGCTATACATAACCAGTATAAGCTGACTTCTGATTGTACGCAAAACCGTGCGAGGTCAGCTAAAACTGGAAAGGTATAGCTTAATGTGTAGCCGTGTGTACATATGTAAGCTTGGTACTAAATGTCGGGATACTGAAAAAATCGCGTAAAGCGCAAATCGCGTAATTGCAATAATTACAGAATCGTCACAAAGATGAAGCTAGTTGCCCATTCCAAAGCGTAGTTCCTATGGAGAAGAACGGGTAAGAAGCTACTCACTACATACTACATCATGATGAAATTATGCACTTGAGAACGATGCAGAACGTTTATTAGCGCCCGTACCAAAAATATTTTTTAAAAATGTAACCACAAATCTTCCTCGAGTAAAAGTAGTTGGTTGAGGAGTTCTTACCCAGCATCCTGATGATGGTCTTCTTGGACTGCGCCTGTCGCGCCTCTCCGTGGACGCTGCCGTTGACGCCATTTAAAGTGCCTGGACTGCCCGGCTTGCTGGCGTGCGTCGCTCTGAAAGTTTTGTTAGATTTAACAATAGGACACTTTAGTAAGCTATACTGATACTGAAGTGCTGCTTAGTGAACTGTTAGCATAAACAGCTTTGATGACCCACTAACATTATTGATGGTGAACAGCAGAGAAGGTAATGAAGCGAAGTTCCTTATCGCACGTCATATTTTGTATACTTGACGAATGAGAGCGAGATCGAAAAAAGTGTGACATTTTGACCGTGACGTAACGATAATTCTGTAACCCTTTTCCCGTCAAACGATGGAGCCATTATTATAAAATTGGAATTCGAATTGGTCTAGCTCTCATTTGTCAAATGTGCAAACGCGAAATGACCATCGTTCCGACCGGATGTCCCACGATACCTCTCAACAGTTTCTTTGCTCCGTTCGTGTAATTTCTGTATGTCGTTCCAGTAGGAGGATAAATCCTACTTCCTACTAATCCGACTTCCTACTAATATTATAAATGCGAAAGTTTGTGAGGATGGATGGATGTTTGTTACTCATTCACGCAAAAACTACTGAACGGATTTTGATGAAACTTTACAGTAATATAGTTTATACATCAGAATAACACATAGGATACTTTTTGTCCCGATATTCCCACGGGATCAAAACTTACGCGGGTGAAACCGCGCGGTGGAGCTAGTAAGTAAATAAATGTCATTAGGAGAGATAAGACGCTGCCTTATTAAAGAATATTCGTTATTTGTCTACCTAAACATCCGCGACTTGGAGTTGTAAGTCGTAGGTTTAATTACCGAAAGGTACATTGGTAAGAATCGCATGTCTTATCGTCACGCTGGGCAAACGTGGGTATACACTTTATTAGCCAAAAAAATTAATAAATGAAAACGCAGCCTTTAACTTTGGGGGAGCGGGATTGTCCGCAAGGGTTGACGCTGCTCCGGAACATAAAGGGCTAAGGAAGGAACATGGGTGGGTTTTAGTCAGTAAGAGTCTGACACTCCCTTCTGCTCCACCCTGAGCGGGAGGGGTCATTTGATGATTTCCTATCCACAAAAAAAGAGCCTTTAACTTTTCTAAGTTTAGGTTTTTATTATTTTAAAACTTTTTGTATTTTGAGCACAGACGCCTAAAGTAATAACCAGGTAACAAATAAAGCTGGCATTTGGGAACACGTTTGAAGTAAAAGGATCACGTTAAAAAGCGACAAAGAACACGCGCTTATTCACATAAAAGCTGAGTGACAAACTGACAAGGGTCACCGTCAACTTATTTTATAGTTAAACCAGCATTTATCATTGTCCCACTGATGAGTAAACGCTTGCTCAATACGGGTTGGTGATTTCAGACTTAGTTATTCTAGGTTTTCTCACGATGTTGTACCTTACCCGATGTCAGTTATAATAATAATAATAATAATATTTATTTCAAATTCCAGTAGTTATGTCCAAGAAATACTCAGAAATTAATAATAGCCTCCCCGACCGTTTTCGATCACGGTGGCCAATCTCAACGGAGATTAGGCAAGTACTCAGGAGATATTATAGTGCACAAGTGTGCGCGCAGACACAGGTGCACTCCCTCTTCCCTCACTCTCATAGTCCGATGGGACGGCAATCCGACACGACCAGAGAGAGATCAGGCGCAGGACCAACCGCTTTACGTGCTTTCCGAAGCGCGGGGGTATTAAACCGCCAATTTCGAAACTCCGGGCTGTTACTAAGAAATTCCTATTGGAAAAACTCAATAACATTTTGTCCGACCCGGGAATCGAACCCAGGACCCCACGCTCAGCAGTCGCGCTTGCAACCACGAGACCAACGGGGGAAAGTACATATGATTTGAAAAGTGACATTGGTACTTGCCCGGATTGAACCCACAGCCTCATGCATGAGAGGTCTTAACATGTTTTTTAGCAGATAGGCTTAAACTAAAACAACGAAAAACATTTTACTACGAAGACCAGCTGTACATGTAGTACCTAGGTACCTTCATTTGAATTCAGAATCTCAGATAACCATCAAGTTATGTGAACACAAACTCAAATAAACACGTAACAAAGTTCAAATTTAATTGCAACAGATTTTGTTGAATCTTTTTACTATGGCCGTCAATGTCATAAATGCATGAAGCGTGCTTATGGATTTTAAGAAAAAAAAAACTGGTTAAGTGCGAGTCGGACTTCGCACCGAGGGTTCCGTAGTAGGTATGTAACTAAAATTTTACGGTTTTCGATTTTTTTTTCTTTTACTTGTGCTACATGACATTGCTTCTTGCCAAATTTCAAGATTCTGGGTCAACGGGAAGTATCTTATATATTTTGATTCCCTTGAGAGTGTCGAAATATACGTTTTTTGCGGTATAAACGTCCGTATCTTTTTTATGTTAATTTAGAAGTTTGATTTTTCACAGCTTCAAGGGATTGTAGACCTCAGTATAATATTATATTATGATTTTAATTTCAACTCGGTACCTCTACGCGTTCCCGAGATAAAGAGTCTTGACAGACAGACGGACATCAAAGTGATCCTATAGGGGTTCCGCTTTTTTTTACATTAATAAAAATGCTTAGTAGCATTTATGTGATTTTTGATTTCATGGCACACTATATTCCTACTATTTATTACTGAACAGTGCACTATTTTACTAAATTATAGTACCTACTGATGAGTCCGTTTCGTTTCTAGTTCAGGTTATGATCGTATTTCTTATTACTCCCGTTAGACGAAGCATAATAAAATGATTATTACTAACATTGTAATCTAGAGATCTTAAGAAAGAAATCAACATGCGTTTCATTAATAGATTAATTTTTGGTGGACCTTATTGCCGAACAGAAAAAAACTGCCTCATTTATTCAAGTGTATATACTAAAGGTAGAAACGCGAGTCTAGCGAGTTTTTAAAGATCGTATTTTTAAAACGCAATGGCAGAGCTCATCGACATTGGAATACAATACAATCCCCGAATGTTAAGAAAGGTTACAAATTGCAAATTCATCACGAACGTATCGCGTTTTTGCTCTTTTGTGTAGAACCGTCGCCATCCGAATCGGCGCCGTTAAGTAAAAAATTCACATTTGCAATTCACTGAATAAAATATATGCGTTAAAAGGGTGACTAATGTGTGGAAAATAACAAGCAGAGGGCGACGAACAAAGTGAATAGCGTCTCTAAAGGGTAATAAAGTTATATCCAGCAATTTGCAATGGTTTACCCCTAAAGTCCAATCGTATTCTATGTATGTTTTAAAATCAACAATGCAATAGTACATTATTTATTTCTTCTAACTGGAATTGAACAGAAGAATGTTTTTTATTAAAACATGTTATGTTTTGTTTTAATCTACAATTACAAAGTACCTACAATGTTAATCAAGTAAATACAATTAACACAGTAGTAAGTACGAAATCTCTACAAATAAATGAAATTGAAGTGTATGTTTGTAATGTCAAAATAACAGTTTTTCTCTGGAGCTTCTCAATTCGGATGTTTTTTTTTTTAACTTTGCTGGGGTAGTTTTTAAGTTTGCTTCAATAATAGGATTTTTTTCCACTTAGTATTTTATGATGTTTTAATAGCTTCCTGTCACTGATGTTTACATAGCAAGTAGTGTTATATGAATTTTTGTGGGATAGGTACAGACGCCAGCACATCTAGATACCCGAAACTATCAAAGGAGATGTTCCAAAATGTATGGAGCCTGGGCCAGGTCTTTGTACACTATACTTAAAAATAGGGAAATTCATTTCAAAGAGTTCTCAACTGTCCAATTGCTTTAAAATAGCTTGGTTTTCTGGTAAACAGAAGAAATTACACTTGAAATTGCAACACACAAAAAACAACCCGTCATGGCGGTAAGCTGTCATTTTTATTGATTAATGACGTTTGACATGTTTTTGTTTATTTCGACGCTAGATGAAAGTGACAGAAGTGACACTGTTGTGACAACTGACAGTTCTCTTTTTAACAACAGAGTATCTAAATCTGTGAGACGCCATGTTGAAAGTCGATAAAATTAATTGATAAATATCAGTTCACTACCACAACAGTACACATTTAATTGAATTATCTGTATTTTTCCCGAATCCTACGGATTTTTCTCTTTCTTTTGAGATACTGTACATAGACCTGGCCCATTTTGAAACATCTCCTTTTCCCAGTCAACTTTCCCAGTCTAGTGCACCTTATGCTTTAGCGATAAAGTTGAAAATGTATTAAAAACATTTCATAGATTGTAGTAGCTTGATGGGCTGGCGTCTGTACAACTGTTCTAAAAGTAAAAACTAAAAACTTGTAACAAAAATATAAACTTGTTACACTACAAAGTGAAAAATAACTTTAATCTCGGAAGTCCGTGTCAAAAAACGAAAATGCGGAACCAATGACACCGACTTCCGAAATTAAAGTTATTTTTCACTTTGTAGTGTTTTTTTTGGAAGTCGGTTGTTTTACTAAATACATATGAAAGTATATACGAATCATATCACAAAAAAACTATTTTAAAACATTTGTCCGTCAGTCTCTCTGTTTGTTCCATCTAATTTCCGAAACGGCTGGACCGATTTGACGGAACTTTCACTGGCAGATAGCTGATATTATAAGGAGTAACATAAGGTATACGGTTTTCGAAATAAAACCCATGCACGCGAACAAAGCCGTGGGCACAGTTAGTCATGATCACAAATCTTTATTCATCTTTACGTACATCATATTACCTACAAGCATTGGTTAATAGAATGCGTAATCTTAAATATAGAAAGGTGTCTGAGGTAGGAGGGTCCTGAGTGATCACCCGAAGTTAACAGGTGCGACTAAATACATTTAAAAATAGGTTACGGCAGACGGGGCAGAGCATAAAAACTCAAAATCTACTTGGATTACATACAGGCAGCTCACTACTGCTACTGCCGTCGATTCTGTAAAATTCTCACGGTGAAAACTTGGGTGAGAGCCGCCATTCCATCTACAGCTCACTTCACCTAAGTATTCACTATGGAGGCTAGAGGTAAGGAGAACCGTCTCATATGTGGGAAAGTTGAAAAAGTAACCAGTTAGAAGTAAATAACAGTTCAAAAAACCCTCCAAAATGGCGCTAACGTAGGCAAAGAGTACGGATTAAAAAAAAAATTACATATAACATTTAATATTTTTAGTGACTATAGTAGTTATTGACAGCCCAGTATACCAAACCTCAACTATTTACGTAGTACACAATAATTTTGTAAACATAACCTAAAATTACTGCTGTGAGTTCACCCTGTTGCTACTGTGGCGCCACGCTAGTTTAACGCAGTTTGACGGATACTTTTTCACAACAGAATCAGTTCTCCTTACCTCTAATAATAACCTCCCCGACCGATTTCGGTCACGGTGGCCAATCTCAACGGAGATTA
The DNA here is from genome assembly GCA_949316385.1 of Globia sparganii. Classification (NCBI taxonomy): domain Eukaryota; kingdom Metazoa; phylum Arthropoda; class Insecta; order Lepidoptera; family Noctuidae; genus Globia; species Globia sparganii. The sequence continues at coordinate 20,557,554 of OX438656.1, forward strand.
GCCAGGTACGCAGGAGATATTATAGTGCACAAGTGTGTGCGCAGACACAGGTGCACTCCCTCTTCCCTCACTCTCATAGTCCGATGGGACGGCAATCCGACACGACCGGAGAGAGATCAGGCGCAGGACCAACGGCTTAACGTGCTTTCCGAGGCACGGGGGTATTAAACCGCCAACTTCCAACACTTTGTCCGACCCGGGAGTCGAACCCAGGACCACACGCTCAGCAGTCGCGCTTGCAACCACAAGACCAACCTTACCTCTACCCTCCCTATGGAGGGTAGAGGTAAGGAGAACTGACTCTGTTTCCACGGTGAGACTTTTACAGAAAAGACTGGTTGGTACTGGATGCGGAAGACGGAGGACAGGGCTTCTGGCGCAGTATGGCAGAGGCGTATGCCCAGCAGTGTACCGTGATAGGCTGAGTTGATTATCTACAGGTAGCACCTCGCTCAGTTTAGTATACCATTATTTACCTGACGTAGGAGGTACGTCTGTCTCGTTATCATCAGCCATATTATAACTACTGTAGGCGTACTATGGGTAGTGCAGGCTGGTTATTGCACAATAGAAAAACTGTTAATCAAACAAATCGAACAAATTAATCTTACTAGCGAATCATACACTGTGGGTACAGTGTATGATTCGCTAGTAAGATTAATTTGTTCGTAAATTATAATCTGATTTGAACAGTTTTTCTATTGCGCAATAACCAGCCTACACGACACAACTAGATACGGAACGCGGGACAGTTTCTGTCTGAGCACATGTTGACCGTACGATGTCCAACGGTCAAGAGAGCCGCTCCACCCCGATCTGTAGCACTCTCGTCGACTCAAACGAACGTCAGGCTAGACTCGGCGCTACACTGGCGTCCCGAATTGACAAACGAAAAAAAAATTACAAACTTTCCTTTCAATTCTAATTTCTCTTTGAGTGGCTTTTGGGGACAGGATATTAATGGTGACAGTTGTAATGCCAATCATGCCAATATTAATAATAATTTTTATTTTTAATATTTTATTTAGGCTATTAATAAAAAGAATATATATATATATATTCTTTTATATTTTATGAATGTGAGAACGTTGTAGGCCTTGCAGACTGCAGATTTGTAGACCATTTTCTACTTTGTTAGTACTTGTTGACACTGATAAATGATAAATGATAAATGATTTTATTTCTGTAAGTAGGTTTGTACAAACACTTTTACATGTCAATCATATTTTTTAAAACGAGATGAGGTCGGCGTTTCCTAACTGACTACTCTGAGAAGAAAGGCCGAAACAAACTCAGAGGTCACAGTCTCTTTTAAAGTCCAGACATAATCTTGGTCAGATCATGTGGAGACCATGTAGATTAGTGTCTGAAATGGTCTTTTGAGGAAAGAACCACACCGATTGAGTGGACCTGTCCAGTCAGTGCACGCATTTGTCAGTAATCATGCAGCTCAACTCAAACTTAAGGAGCTCAACGATTCGACGAACAATACCAAAGAAAGGACATTTGGGTGGGTCGCATAAATTACTCAAACTGCCAGACCATGACTAAAACTATCTGAGAAAATAAAAAAAAAAGGCAAAAAAAAAAAAAATAACCCACATAGTCTTCACATTCACAGTCATTAAAATAATATAATACTTTACAAAGTAAATATTCATGTCACTGTATATGTAAAATTTATCAATGTCAATGTGTTTATAAAAATCCAGAAATAGTCTTGGTCAGATCATTTTGAGGACCATGTCCTTCCATACCTGATAACAATGTAATTTGAAAACATTGTAAAAGCCAAATATTTTTAAAAGAGTAAGCATGGAGTTTCCTGCCGGCACCTACATAGGAAACGACCAATATTGGAACCGTGCATCTAGCTTCAGACGTTTCATAAGTGCCCTTGAAGGTTTATGTGAACTAAAATATTTTGAATTTGATTTTGGTTCTAAATATCTCGTGTCATACGCCCCACATGACAGGTCTCATTGTGTGCAAAAGCAAATTATAATGCTAGATGGCGTCACTGAGACACAATTTTTCTCTGAAACTTCGTCTAGAGACGCTATCTATAAATAGTATGTGTCATAAGGGGCCGGCGAAGCATGCGTACTTGCGTAGTTCATACAAACGTAATACCAAAATAAATATTGTAAATCAAACATATCCATATGGTGGTGTGTATTTATTCCGATTGGATTACAGAATATCTAGGTTCCCAAATATATATTTTGAAAGGACGCTGATTTAAAGACGAGATAATGAGGAATTTCAAATTTCTATAGAAAACTTATTTTTCTCATAACTCGCCTTAAAATCAGGGTCCATTCAAAATATTAAATTATTATAATTTGGGAACCTAGATATTCTATAATCCAATCGGAATAAATAGACACTACCTTATGAATATGTTTGATTTACAAATTAATTCGGCATTACGTTTGTACGAGTATGAACTATGCAACACATGCTTCGCCGGCCCCTTAAATCTCTCAGGGCACGACGAACATAAAGCAATCTCAGGGTCCTTATTCCATAGTGAATAAGGGCCCTGACATTGTTTTATGTTTGTTTCATTGTTTTTCGAAACCACAAACTCAAACTCAAACTCAAAGCATTTATTTCAATTAAACCATTTCCAGGCACTTTTGAATTGTCAAAATTAACTAGTCGGTCAGTTAGTCAGAAAGTTGAAGCTAGTTGCCCATTCCAAAACGTAGATCTCTTGGAGAAGAACGGGCAAGAAACTCCAAGGACACTCTTTTAAATTAAGATATTACAAAATCCTGAGTACAGTATTCTTGTTGCTTCTATAGGTGAGAACAATGTTATGAAGAAATAATTCAAAATAGTTATAAGATTAAAAAGAAGCCCTGGCAGCTAAGAGATGACCAGTCTCAACTGACAGCGCCCGTTCACGAACATGACGCATGGATCAGCACCATCCAGCTCAACCATTTTGAAGGGAACCGAATGATCCAACACACGCGCCACCATCAGTGAGACATTTAAGTGAGCATGACACATTCTCAACTGCCATGCTCTTTCAAGTCAATATAAAAAAAAATTATAATGAACGGATCCATGGTTCTTACATTTACAAAATTTAAAAAAAAAATGCTTCTAAATTATACAAAACTATAGTTACCAATTTATTTACGAGATGAATAAAATTTTACTAGAAAGAGGTATAAGATATTAAAGTAACAATTAAAACTTAATTGAATTAAAAATACACATTAAGTTCGAATGTCAGAAACACTTAAAAAAAAGAAAAGAAAAAAAGGGAAGCATGTCTTCCAAATACTGAAATTCCTTCCACATCAATTCCTTAATTAATCACAACATCTGCTATTAACGTTTTCTCCACAGAACAGAAACTGTTCTGTAGTTTTCTCTATGACACTCGTACCATGGCGTGACTTGAACTGTCAAAATACATCATGTTGTTGACATGTTGACATTTCGATTCCCTATCGTTAACAAGACAAAACATGGACGTGTTTGCACGATTTCGCAAGGTCGAACTGGGGCCTAGAGGTCATAAATAAGCCTAGAAACAAATGAAAATTGTTCCACGCAAGGAGTTTTTATTGGAAGTTCTCTATCGTTTTAGTAAATCGACTTTTCATGAAAGAAGTGAAAAGCTTTCAGATAAAATGTGGTCCCATTGTCCACCAAATCGGAATCTGATGAGGGAATCCCATGGAAATCGTGGGAAACCCTCAAATTTTGTAGGCACACCTTGCAATTTGGGTATTTTTCATAGTAACTCGTACATTTGCTCTCAGAAAGCACCATTCGGTGAAGTGGAACTGATGATGAAGACCACAGATGGACATCGGAACTACTCAATAATAAATATTTCACGGGTTTCAATTCGATTAGGTACTTTAATCTGGTTGCTAAGCACAATGCATATCGTGAAGTGGAGCTGATGGTGACTTCTCAATCAGATCCAGTTCTCCTGGTTTTTACAAGGAGAACTCCTAAACAATTAACGTCACTGCATCGGGAAAATCAATATTTTGTAAAAGGTGATGAGCAGTTGAGATTAGGCTATTGTAACTTAGATAAGTTACAAACTGGCCCACTAAAAAGTGAAAAATAAAAAACTTTTTACAAAAAAAAAACAACCGACTTCCAAAAAAACACTGCAAAGTAAAAATAACTTTAATTTCGGAAGTCGGTGTCGTTGGTTCCGCATTTTCTTTTAATTCACACCGACTTCCTGAATTAAAGTTATTTTTCACTTTGTAGTGTTTTTTTGGAAGTCGGTTGTTTTTTTTTGTAAAAAGTTTTTTTATAAGGCCATAACTATTTTCTACGACGCATCACCACCTCAAATACTCCTGTATCACATTGACTGCTTTCCTAATGCCGCACGATCACTAGCAGAACGAAAAATGTGTCGCAACCCTTCTAGCAAACATTACCAAACGATATCCTATTGGTTATGTTTGGCAGAAGACGAGTCAAATGACTCGCGAAATTGTGTCGTGTGATTTAGATCTACCGATGATACGCAGAGCGGAATTCCGGATCTACGGAACTCCGGATTTGAAGATTAATGGTTGTGATTATTGTCGTTTGATTTTAATGGGTTGTTTTGTTATGCAAGTTGTTCAATTAATTTTGTAAGAATGTCAGTTATTCCTAATTCTCGGCGTATTCGCTGGCTTCATTGGGGAATGTGGTGGAGGGGAGTGGAGTTCCATTAAAATGTCATTAACATGTAATTTGGATTGGCAAGTAGGGTTTGCTTGATTGCGGAGGGCCGACATCCTAGTTAAGAGAATCAGGAAAGTGACTAACTTATCATCATCTGCCAGCCTTTTCCCAACTATGTTGGGGTCGGCTTCCAGTCTAACCGGAAGCAGCTGAATAATAATAATAATAATAATATTCCACAACTATCACACAACGCCATCTAGTCCCAAGCTAAGCAGAGCTTGTGTTATGGGTACTAGACAACTGATAAACATACTTATATATTTCTAAATATATAAATATTATAGATAAATTACACACAGACACAGAACAAATGATCTTGCTCATTACACAAACATTTGTCCTGGGTGGGAATCGAACCCACGACCTCCGGCATAGCAGTCAGGGTCACTAACCACTAGACCAACAGGCCTGACAAGGTATTTTACATGGAGCGACTGCCTATCTGACCTCCACAACCCAATTGCTAGGTAATACGATACCTCTTGGACTGGTTGTGAGACTTTCGGGCTTCTGACTAAATACAGGGTCGAATAAAATTCGTTAGCAAAACTCCATAGACGTGGTAGGCATCGATATCTAAACACAAAAAAATAAAATTTAATGATTTTTTTTTGGGCTCAGCGACCATTGGTCGTTTAGTAACCTATTTGAAGTACTTATGATATGAGAAAATCAGTTTTTTATCGTGTTTATTTGTTTAAGTTACGATACCTATTCACATTTGTGAAGTTAACAAAAAAAGAACAGTTTTTTAAAGTGATATTTCAAATAACTACACCAAGTACGGTTGTTGACCCAAAAAAAATCGCTAAATATTTTTTTTAGTCATCGTGTTATGGGATAGCTATTCATAACGTCTGCGGAGTTTCGCTAGCTAATTTGATTTGACCCTCTCAATACTCAATACTCAAATTTTATTTGCATTCCACAATGTGTACTTAGGTGGTAAATTAAAAAATAGTGATCATTATGGACCCTGTCGGGCACAGCAAAAAATGGTAGGAGAGCAGCTAAAACTTACATCTAAACTAAATCCAATAACACCACGTTGTGGATACTTTACACCTACAAATTCTGTAACTTTTTTTTTCTATAGGTCAATAGGATAGAACTGCTGTGTGAATGATGATGTGGGAAGGGTGTGATTACCGAGATGACAATTAATAAGAAGTATGGAAGAAAAAGGCATAATGTGCCGACCACGAATAAATTGTGATAAGGACAGGAGACTGAGATTGATAAGAATGGATCTGCTCATTGTGCTCCCCATAGTGAAGTCATAAACATAAACAAACATCCTTTCTGTTTAACGTCGTAACTAAAGTGGTTTATAAACATGACGTGAATTACATGAATATGTGTGCAGAGCGTTTTATTTCAAAAAGCTGTTTCTGGTTTTAATTAAAACACTGTTTTGGCAAATCAATATGGCTATAGGCCGACCGCTCGACCGAGACGTTGCCTGAGGTAGCTGCGCGGTGCGGGAGGGGTGAAAGTTGTCACAAGTTGACGAATCACTGAGCTCTCGCATCACGTCACCACACCCCTCCCGCACCGCGCTGCTACCTCAGGCGACGTCTCAGTTAAGCGGTCGGCCTATAGTCAATGTTTGACCTTCAGAAGTAATATCCTTGACAAAAATCACCACCACCGTAACCATATCTTAAGCTAGGGTTTCCAAAGATAGCTGTGACCGCCACATAGCGGCCACAATAATACATCGTCGAATGACGTCACTGAAGCGTTATTGGTGAAAGTAAGTTGGTGTTTTACTAAAGAGCGTTTTTGACACCGTAAAATCAAACCCCAGCGCCGTCATTTATATGACGGCCTTTAAGTAGCTGTCAGCGGTCTTTCAGGAAACTCCGCTAAAACTGCAACCTCACCTAACGACACCATCCTAAACCACTGGCACCCCACCTCTTGTTGACAGCTATTTGAAGCCAGCTTCCACTCCGGGCCGCCTTCCGGAACACTGTGCGGTAATGACGAGATAATGGCGTCCTAATGCATTCATTACTCATTATTCAATTTACTCAGATAGCATCAATGAGGGCTGAAGAGAATGGCATCAGTATTCATCCGGATGAAATGAGTTTTATGTCCGTTAATCCCTATTGGATCCAGAATCTGCGTTTCGGAACGAATATTTGGCGCTGATTGTGACAGACAGACGTTGTCATGTCCCAATTCCCGACAACTTTTCCAATTTTTCTTTCCCTAAAAACCATTTGCGGACTATTACGAAGATTAAAATAAATAGCCGTTCTCAAGTGGCGATTTGGATTAAATTTGGCAAATGGGTAGACCTGGATAAGGATACTTTTACCAGAGGATACGTTTTATCCCGATATCCCCACGGGATCGAGACTTATGCGGATAAAATCGCGGGGCGCAGGCAGTTATTTATATAGATCAGTCCAGTGGAATAACCACCGACGGCCGCCATGGCCCACGCTCCATGGTCCACTTGAGGGACTCAGTGCGGAAACCAAATCCATAACATAGATCAGTCCAGGGCAGGTTGGGAAAATTAAAATTGCTGAAGTCACTAACGGATCAAAAATCAAAATCAAATCAAAAATGTTTTATTTCATTATTACACGTTGTACATTATACAGTTGGTGGCGACTCCTTTTAAGCATATAAATGCCTGTGCCAGGAGGCGCCGCTCTTTTATATCTTGCAGTTACGGATTGCCAGATAGTTTTGTGATCCCAGGTAAGGGGGGTAATTACATGCCGAAGAACCTCGCGATCATGGTCGATATCTCGATCGAAAGCTCAGTTGCTCAGTCCTGTGTTTGTGCTGTACTCTATCTACTCCAGAAGAACAAGTTGAACAGATTTGACCAGTCACGAGCCATATTACAACGATGCTTACCGTCGATCGCGATGTAAAATGAAAATACGTATTTTGTAAAAATAATTATTATGTAAATGTGCTTGTCTATTAATTAGCATGCATTTGTTTTACTTAGGTAGCGAGCTAAGCTGCGATTGTAACGCAGTTAAGTATCTTCGCTATTTAATTACACTTATTAAATACACAACGCAAACGAAACTAATATTCTCTAGTAAGTGTGTAGACCACTTATTCCCAGCACGTCCATTATAAGGGAGGCAGACTTATTGCGATGAATTAAGTATTGATCCCTTATTAATTTTGTGACCTTCGATGAATCCAAGGTTTCCCAATAGAGACTGTGAAAGCGAACATATTAAATACTGATCATGCGCTGGGATTAGCTCGCGTGCAAAGCTTTTAATACTTTGAATCAAAAAGTATTCTACGCATCGTTCATAAGGTGAACAATAAATAAAGAGAAACTTGGCTAACCAATACTAATAATAAAGCTGAAGAGTTTTTTTATTCTTTGTTTGAACGCACTGATCTGTGGAACATTTTATTCTTTGTTTGAACGCACTAATCTCTGGAACACTCGGATTTATTTTTTTTTGTTTTTTTTTTTTGCATTTGATAGCTCAATTCTTGAAAAAGCTATTTAACATCACGCTACAAACCTAAGGAGCCAAGCAAAAAGGAAAACCCTAGAAAGAACGGTAATCAAAATCGACGTATTTAAGCAGTTTGGCACACTTTATGTAAGTTAATGTAAATACAGATTTTGAATAAATAAAAAATATGTAATAGCGAGGGCGGGATATCTTCACGCGGACGAAGTCGCGGGCAGAAACTAGTATCAATTTAAACTACATCCGTTTTATTACAAAACAAGTTTTAACTTTAGACCTAGCTAAACCTTCGAGCCAGTTACTGTATTTTGAACTTTATTTCTACAAATGTAAAGTTCTTAATGCAAAATTGACAACTCAGACTCGGGTTTAACGTCAGTTTTTAAAATATGAACTTTAATTTTGTCGGATTACAGTTCGAAGTTTAAAAATGGCTCGATAGTTTAAACCTGGGTCTAAAGTTAAACATTGTTTTGTAATAAAGTAGCATAGGCCCAGCCCACTTAAACCACAAATCACTAAATCTTAGATGTAACGCTATAAGAATTAAAACACGTTTAATAACGCTAAATGTATCTGGTGGTTTGTGGTGCAAAAGGGCCTTAGCTACTGCGAGGGGGGCAAAGGTAATGTCATAATGTGAATGTGCCATAATGTTTGTTATAGGCGTTATATTATCATTGTGATTTGATACATATGTTGTAGATAGTGAATTAGTTGACAATGCAATATAGCAATACTCACAGCTCACGAGAGCTCTGCTGATGGAGATTTTGAAACACCAATTTTGGGGAAGTTTGGCGATTTGAACTGGTCTGCCAGATCGCCAGATCTGATGGCGACAGATTTCTTCCTTTGGAGCTTTTTGAAATCTCACGTTTACCTCAAACCATAAACCTTGCAAGTCTTGAAAGCCAACACTGAAGAAGAAATCACCAATTTGGCGGATGCTTTGTAAGCAACAATTCACCGTAAAACGAGCACAAATGTGCATTAACTCAGAAGGTGGTCATTTGACCGATAATGACTTTTCGACTTCATGTCATAAATACACTTATAAATAAACTTTCCGTAAAAACAGAGCTCAACTTTTTTCATTTCCAACCAAATGGCAGCCAATTCATATTTATAAATTACTTTTGCACCAACTTGTTTTTCGTTCGTTTTAACGAAGTACCTACGTGCCTTCTAACTTAGTTATTAAGATCAACAACTTTCAACTTTCCTTAGTACACCAACTCATATTTAAGTACGTAATACAAATTGGACGTAGTTATGCAAAAAGGATCCAACCCACAACATGACCGAAAATGAGTTAAGTAAAATCAAACTGCTTGTCAAGGTCTATATTTTCGACTAGCTTTTGCCAGCGACTTCGTCCGCGTGGAATAATGACTTCCGGAAATTGAGGCACTAACTCTCATAGAGCTTAACCGATGTGCTCTTTCTTCTGCCGATTCTTGAGAACGCGTATTTCTCATTCAACGCGTTTTTCAAGACAATAGCGGGCGGACGCCGGCGTCCGCTTGGGTCTTGAATAACTAAAAATATATAACTACGTCTAATATATAAAATAATATATAATAAAACCTACTTCACTTAAAACTAAATACCTATAACTACTATTATTAATAATACCTATACCTATAATTAATAAAAGTACCTACGCTTTTACCTACTTAATATTAAAAAAAACTGAACATAAATTAACCAAAACTTACCTACTACTAACTAACTACTACTAACCTATTACTACTTCACCTAAAAAGAAATCCTGTTTTCCCAACATTTTCCTTCACTGCTCTGCTCCTATTGATCGTAGCGTGATGAAAAGTATACTATAACCTGCCCAGGAGTATGAAGAACAATTGTACCAAGTTTCGTTGAAATCCGTCGAGTGGTTTTTGTTTCTATAACGAACATACAGACAGACAGACAGACAAAAATTTTACTGATTGCATTTTTGGCGTCAGTAACGATCACTAATCACCCGCTGATTATTTTGGAAATATATTTCATGTACAGAATTGACCTCTCTACAGATTTATTATAAGTATAGAGTATAGAAGATAGAAGATTATCAAAAACAATCCAAGTAAAATACGAATATTTTGACATTAAAAATTCGTATTTTACTTGGATTGTTTTTGCTAATTGAAAATATAGACCTTGACGAGCAGTTTGGTATACTTAACTCATTTTCGGTCATGTTGTGGGTTGGATCCTTTTTGCATAACTACGTCCAATTATAAGGCTGATGACACACACCTAATTAGCGTTATCTCTCCCCGCAGCTATGAGGAGGTAGAGGATGTACGTCCTCGCGGTACACGAAGAAGACAGGACTTTATTTATGAGTAATTATCGTACAGTATACGACATTGCAGAATTACGTAGATATAGCTATAGGTGTTAAAACCGAGGAATGTTTATGAATAAATATTTAGTCAGTGTTAATTACTGAAGAAGGTTGGGTAGCATTATATTCAGTCTATAAGGTCCCAACTGCCGGGACGCAGGCCTCCTCCTGGGAGTGGGCCGTAATCCACCACGCGGGCCCAGTGCGGGTTGATGTCACATGTCTTCGAATTTATGGTTTTAGGTCACTCACGATGTTTTTCTTCATCGTTTTTAGAGCAGTGGCGATGAAGAAATACACAAAGTAAAGCACCTGGACCACCACTGGTCTATACAGGGTTACTGGTAACTCGACGTATTCCTTGCAGGACGTCATAGTAGGGTGAAAATGTAACAAATTAAACCACCAAATGTTCTACCGAAATTCAGTAGTTTTTGAGTTAGTAAGATTTTTAGTTTTTTTTTATGAAAAATCCCAGATTAAATCATCTAAAGCCAATTTGAAAATTATCTACGGAGCGACTGTACTGTGATTATTATCATAGCTGATGCCGTGGCAAATCTTTGTTAGTAATTAAAAGTCCAAAAATGCCTAAAACCTTCATATCTTTTTGGATAGCTGATAAGATAAGGATATTTTACTAATAATTTTTACATCTGGCGTAGTATTTTTTGTACTAAGACAACATTTTGTATGAAGGAATGGCAATAATTACAAAAAATTAAATGTTTGTATGTGATATTTGCCAAGGTTTTACGCATTTTGAACTTTTAATTTGCTACGGCATCAACTATGATAATAATATACATTTCACAGTACAGTCGCTCCGTAGATAATTTTCAAATTGGCTTTAAATGATTTAATCTGGGATTTTTCATAAAAAAACTAAAAATCTTACTAACTCAAAAACTAATGAATTTTGGTAGAACATTTGGTGGTTTGATTTGTTGCATTTTCACCCTACTATGACGTCCTGCAAGGAATATGTCGAGTTACCAGTAACCCTGTATATACATATTTAGTTAGCGTTCATTACTGAGAGCTGGGGTGGGTTAGTAGTATCAGCTCCGACTTACAAGCAGTGGCGGATTAACCACGAAGCAAGAGTAGCAAATGCTACAGGCCCCGCGCATTTGGGGGCCTGGCGCACCAATAGGTACTTTCTGACCATAAAAAATATCAGTTAACACTTTCACTGCCACTGACACAACTGTCGTGTTCTCGTTAATTTTCTCGAGGTGCCGGCATAACGCCTGGCGTGTATTAATATTTTATCGATTTTTCAGTCATTTTGCTGTATTTTCCACTGAAAATGATAGCATAGTTTTATAACTTCATATATTCACCGGCGATTTGTAGGCGGCATCGCCGGCAGAGCATAGCATAGCATAGCGATGTATTTTTTATAAAATATTAAAACAGTCTCAATACTCGATCCACTTCAAAAATTATAAATATATGAAGTTATAAAACTATGCTATCATTTTAAAAATCATAAAAACATCATCATAAAAACTAGGTATCTGAGTGGCTGTTTGGAATCAAAACTTGGTTTCATCTTAAAGTTCACCCAATTATTTCTTATTGAGCCCTACGACTAATTATTACACACTTACTGTCTTCAAAACGTATAATAGCACACCCAATCAAGAGCCTGTGGTGAGCGAACACAACAATATTATGTACTTAGGGTACTCTCGAAGTAGAAGTTCATGTTTGATTTAATTCCGGGACATTTGATTGGCCATGTATGATCGTACAGTCTTACCTAACTTTAATTAAAACTTTACCAGTCGATAGCGATGCAGAGTTTGTTAATAGGAAGTTTTAGTTACGTTTAGATATTTTTATTTACAAATAGTTCATTTTAATTCTATCTATACTTATAATAAATCTGTAGAGAGGTCAATTCTGTACATGAAATATATTTCCAAAATAACTATCAGCGGGTGATTAGTGATCGTTACTGACGCCAAAAATGCAATCAGTAAATTTTTTGTCTGTCTGTCTGTCTGTCTGTCTGTCTGTATGTTCGTTATAGAAACAAAAACCACTCGACGGATTTCAATGAAACTTAGTACAATTGTTCTTCATACTCCTGGGCAGGTTATAGTATACTTTTCATCACGCTACGATCAATTGGAGCAGAGCAGTGAAGGGAAATGTTGGGAAAACAGGATTTCTTTTTAGGTGAAGTAGTAATAGGTTAGTAGTAGTTAGTTAGTAGTAGGTAAGTTTTGGTTAATTTATGTTCAGTTTTTTTTTAATATTAAGTAGGTAAAAGTGTAGGTACTTTTATTAATTATAGGTATAGGTATTATTAATTATAGTAGTTATAGGTATTTAGTTTTAAGTGAAGTAGGTTTTATTATATATTATTTTATATATTAGACGTAGTTGTATATTTTTAGTTATTCAAGCCCCAAGCGGACGCCGGCGTCCGCCCGCTATTGTCTTGAAAAACGCGTTGAATGAGAAATACGCGTTCTCAAGAATCGGCAGAAGAAAGAGCACATCGGTTAAACTCTGTGAGAGTTAGTGCCTCAATTTCCGGAAGTCATTATTCCACGCGGACGAAGTCGCTGGCAAAAGCTAGTCTATACTAATATTAAAGCTGAAGAGTTTTTTTGTTTGAACGCGCTAATTTCTGAACCAGTTGCATTTGAATAAATATTTTTTAATTTGACAGCCCAGTTCTTGAGGAAGGTTATTTAACATCACGCTACGAATTTAGGTCAGAAATAACGCTTAGCTAAAACGAAGTCATAGTTCGGCCAGGCGATGCGATGCGATGTGGTGGGTCGGAGGAACAAGAAATTTCATGCGGACGAAGTCGCGGGCAAAATCTTTACTTAAATAAATGTACTTTTTTACTCTTAATTACTTTAAAATGTTTTAAATTTAACTATTAATTCAGGACAGTTAAATAACTTTTCTAATAATTATTTTTGCGTCATTTTAATTCTATGAAAAGTGTATTTAATCATACATTTTAATTAATTATCACTCAAAGGAAAACAAATAACATATGTAAGTAATCTGGAATAAAAATGTTTTTCTAGAGTTTAATTATTTTTCGTAATTGCAAGGCGTCTGCAGTGTAAATAAAGAACAAATATAAATAAAGTAAAATGAATACGAATTGGTTTTCATTATTAAAATGGACCCACGGTTTAATTTTCTAAAATAAATATGAATAGAATACTTATTACGAAAAACACGAATTACAGATCTAAAATGTACCTACACATTTTTCGTAGAGTACCTAACACAATGGGCGGTCTTATCGCTAAAAGCGATCTTTAAAAAGTCTCCGTTTGAATGAATATAATGGAAGAAGGAGAGACAATACACAAATACGCACATAAATAATGTTTAATTCATTGACAAAAGTAATGATAAAAAAAAATATATCTTTTTATTTTATTTTGTGATTGTATTTTAAACCATAAATAAAATTAAAGACGATTTTTTTAATTTGAACAGCTTAGAAATTATTTATTTTACTTTTCTTTCTGTTTATAACTAAGGCATTTCTTGTACAGAAATTCATTATTCTGATCAAATTCAATTACTTAAAAACATCCCACTAACTCTTAAAGAGTGTACCAGAATTCAGACAATGCTTGAAGACGGGCGCAGTCAGCGTTATACAGCGAGAATCATTGGTGTGTCGCTATCAACCGTTCAACAATGTTGAGAAATCGATTTCAAACGGTTGTTGAAGTCTAAAATCACCTTCTACGTGCTTGAGGGAGCAATCCGAGCACGTGTATAGTTAGGCGGCGTCTTGCTGAAGCAAACTTGAAGCCATTTGGACCTGCAAATGTTCCAAAACACGAAACGCAGCATCGAAATTCAAGGCTGAGTTACGCTAGAAAACACATGAATTGAACTTTGGATGTTTGGTCAAGCGTAATGTTTTGGGACAAGTCGAGGTTCATATTATACACGCACGATGGGAGGCAGAGTCTACACACGACAATCTGCGAATTTAGGAAATTAATCGCATTTAGATGAATTGTTCAATATGGCGTTTTAGGTCCCTAGGAGAGCACTATAACCTTGGTTATAGTGCTCTCCTCTTGCATTAACGAGAAAGTGCGGAGACTACATACACTTGTGGCTTGGGATTTCCTCCGAAATCTGCACCGTGCTAGTAGCAATAGAAAATGGCACTTTAATTTCAGAAAGATACGTGAATGAAATCTTATAATGAGTAGGTATGTTGGCCAATTTAGTAAACATGGGCGAGAACGCCATTTTTATGCAAGATAACGCTCGTCCCCATACTTATAGTTCGGATAGTGTTTGTATATCTTGAAGATGTCGCTATCATACGCATGGAGTGGCCAGCACGCAGCCCAGACTCGAACTCCATCGAGATGCCTGGGACGAACTGGCAGGACGTATACGCCAGCGAAATTCCCCTCCAATCACACTTCGTGAACTAAAAGGACCACTGATAGAGGAATTGACGAATATTCTTCAGCATCGACTCAGAAATCTGGTGGAAATCATGCCAAACCGTATAACAACTGTATTAACAGCTCGTGGTGCCAATACTAAAATGCGTAAACATTGCATATTTGATACCATAGCACCTTTTTTTCGAAATCTAGTGAAAATATTAATTTTTACTTAACTTATATCCTTTTATATGTTTGTATGACGCTGCCACGATGACTGTCCAGATCCAGGATCAGAAAACCAGACCCATCCGACTGCTTAGGGGAGTGAGACAGGGGGATGTAATATCCCCTAAGTTGTTCACAAATGCGTTGGAGGACGTCTTCAAGACGCTGGACTGGACAGGTTATCAACGTGAACGGCGAGTACATTTCACATCTTCGATTTGCCGATGACATCGTCATAATGGCAGAGACGCTGGAACAGCTAGACCAAATGCTGCACAGCCTAAATGGAGCCTCTAGGCGGGTTGGCCTCGGCATGAATTTGGACAAGACGAAAGTCATGTACAATTCGCACGTCTTGCCGAGTCCAATTCACATCGAAGGGTCGCTTCTCGAAGTTGTGAAGGATTATGTCTACCTAGGCCAAGTAATCCAGCTCGGTAGACACAACTTTGAGAAAGAAGCCGACAGAAGGATCCGTTTGGGTTGGGCAGCATTTGGAAAACTTCGTCAAGTCTTCTCGTCGCCTATCCCGCAGTGTTTGAAGACTAAAGTCTTCAACCAGTGCGTCCTGCCCGTCATGACATATGGTGTTGAAACGTGGACACTGACGGCCGGGCTAGTCCACAAATTCAAGGTCGCCCAGCGCGCTATAGAGCGAGCTATGCTCGGAGTTTCTTTGAAGGATAAAATCAGGAATGAAATTGTCCGGAAAAGAACCAGAGTTATCGACATAGCTTGCAGAGTGAGCAAACTGCAGTGGCAGTGGGCTGGCCATGTTTGTCGAAGGACCAATGGCCGGTGGAGCAGACGAGTCCTTGAGTGGAGACCGCGTATCGGCAAGCGTAGTGTAGGACGTCCCCCAGCTAGATGGACGGACGACCTAAAGAAAGTGGCTGGAACGGACTGGATGAGGAAGGCGGAGCGCGGAGGACAAGGTGTTCTGGCGCAGCCTGGGAGAGGCCTATGTCCAGCAGTGGACTGCGATAGGCTGAGTTGATTATATCCTTTTATCTATACTTATAATAAATCTGTAGAGAGGTCAATTCTGTACATGAAATACACACATCAAAAGTGTCTAGGGATCAAGCATTTTTATGCGGATTTCTTGAGATTGAGATGTGGCTTTGTAATAAATTTATGATTTTATAAATTTATATGGATCCTTTTTGGTGCATTTCATAATTTGAATCAGGAACTGTGAATCAAATTCGAGTAAAAGATGAAAATCAGCTGTCAATATTTTCCCTATAAAAACATACAACGCATTGAAGACATTATTAGTGCTACTGTTTCCCTACTACTGATTAAAACCAACGTTATTATGGAGCGGCGACGTCATTTAAGCAGGGAAGAAATGCTCAGAGCCGTGAGAATGATAGAAGCTGGTTCCCGGCAACGTACTGTGGCTTTAGCTCTGAATACAAGTCAGAGTGTTATCAGTCGACTTTGGACACGTTACCGAAGCACTGGTACCGTGGCTGAGCGCCATGGAGGACGGTATCGCTGCACCACACGGAGACAAGACCGATACATTCAAATCTTAACTCGAAGAGCTCCAACAATAACCGCCATGATGTTAGCCGTGAGGCTTCATCACTCTTCAGGGAACTTAATTAGCGACCAAACAGTCAGAAACCGCTTGCATGAAGTGAACCTTCATTCCCGAAGACCGCTACGGGTACCACCTATAGCAATGCACAATCGTAGGATTCGATATCAATGGGCTCTTGAACACAGAAATTGGGCAGAAGAACAATGGCGTTTCGTGTGCTTTTCTGATGAGTCTCGTTTTGGTATGAGACCGGATACAAGACGTATACGACACTGGAGAACCCCTGGACGCCAACAGCGATTAAAATCCTGCCAGGAAGTCCATCCTTATAGTGGTGGAACCATCATGGTATGGGCGGGTATTTGGATCGGCGGAAGAACTGAGTTGATTTGGATCAGAGGCAACCTCAACGCTCAAATTTATGCTGAGACGATTGTATCAGACGTCATCGTTCCTCTACAAGTGCAAATCGGTCCCTTATTTCAGTTAATGCATGATAATGCACGACCGCACACCGCAAGAGTTGTAAGACAGACTCTCGCCGCAGCTAACATCAATGTCCTGCCCTGGCCTGCTCAGTCGCCAGACTTGAACCCGATTGAGCATGCATGGGATATGCTACAGAGAAGAGCTCTGCCGAATATGGAGGGTATCCAGTCGCAAGAAGACCTTTTTTTGTTGTTGCAACGAACATGGGCGGCCATTCCACAGCGTGATTTGGATGAACTCATTTTGAGTATGCCAAACCGATGTCCTTGTGTTGTTAGTGTTCGCGGTAGAAACACGGATTATTAATTGCTTAAGTTACCCAATAAAATTTTAGAGAAAACTGTTATTTCAGTCTTTTTTTCGAACTTTTGTGTTAGTGGTTCAAATGTCAAAAATCCCTTTATTAGGAAAATGGCAAATTTCTTTATTAATGCAAAGGTGACTTGATTTATCGTTACTGTGACAAACGAAAACACTTTATTTGATGAATCCTTAAAGAAAATTTTAATTAATATCAATCAGGAGAAAAGTTATTGCAAAAATATATGTTGATCCCTAGACACTTTTGATGTGTGTATATTTCCAAAATAACTATCAGCGGGTGATTAGTGATCGTTACTGACGCCAAAAATGCAATCAGTAAAATTTTTGTCTGTCTGTCTGTCTGTATGTTCGTTATAGAAACAAAAACCACTCGACGGATTTCAAGAAACTTGGTACAATTGTTCTTCATACTCCTGGGCAGGTTATAGTATACTTTTCATCACGCTACGATCAATAGGAGCAGAGCAGTGAAGGGAAATGTTGGGAAAACAGGATTTCTTTTTAGGTGAAGTAGTAGTTAGTTAGTTTTGGTTAACTTATGTTCAGTTTTTTTTTATATTAAGTAGGTAAAAACGTAGGTACTTTTATTAATTATAGGTATAGGTATTATTAATTATAGTAGTTATAGGTATTTAGTTTTAAGTGAAGTAGGTTTTATTATATATTATTTTATATATTAGACGTAGTTATATATTTTTAGTTATTCAAGCCCCAAGCGGACGCCGGCGTCCGCCCGCTATTGTCTTGAAAAACGCGTTGAATGAGAAATACGCGTTCTCAAGAATCGGCAGAAGAAAGAGCACATCGGTTAAACTCTATGAGAGTTAGTGCCTCAATTTCCGGAAGTCATTATTCCACGCGGACGAAGTCGCTGGCAAAAGCTAGTTCTAAATAAACTTCATAATCTTGAACTTTTATGACATTGATTTAGGCACTATAAAATTGTCTATAATACAGTCTTTATTTCATAAAGCCATCTCCAATATTTTGGAAGTTATTGCGGTTATTGTGACACGCTTTCTTTGCGGCCCAATATATGTATGTATTTGCTTTGTTGAAAGTTGACTAAAATAGCCGTTCATATATATTTCACGACTTACTGCTTAACTCCGTAAAAGGTTGGACTTCTATTGTTAAGTAAGTCACCAATTTGTGCATCGTACCTTAGGACGGGCAAGATGGACATGTAGATGAGTTTCCTTTTAAGTGTTATAAGAAGATTACCTTTCATATGTTTTTAAGGGACCAGTAGGTCTTCCATCATTTTGGACTCTTCTTTCGACTTGCTTGTCTTGTCTATTCTTGAAATACACTATCTGGCCCAAGTATGTATACTCATCAAGATGTGAGCACAGCAAGTCCTGAGGTTGGACTTTCAATGAACAGATCCGCAGGTCATGACCAACAGCACGAAACGTAGGGTCGAGGTAGACGGACATGGGTTGCAATATCGCCATGAGTGTACTAAATAATTAAGAACAAATATAAATAAAGTAAATGGATATGAAATGAATTTTATTATTAAAATGGACCAATAGGTTAATTTTCTAAAATAAATGTAAATATTTTTTTTTAAAACAGGCTCGCACCACACATCTCTAAATGCTTTTAGTGCTTTTATTGCTTCTATTTAAAACATCGTTCAATCTCAGTCATTTTCAAACGATTGGCAGAAATAGAATGATGTTTTTTTACGTACCTATCACGTAACAACACTAAAGTTTAACATTCAGTTACTTTACTTGTATAATATATTCATTAAATAATTCGTCATGAAGAGAATATCTAACTTATGTAGAAAAGTTAGCGTACCAAACTTTTAGGTACTAATACATTAGAGTGAATTTCTTAAGTGTAATTTTTAGGCGGCGCGGCGCGGCTGGAAATCGTATCTTAGACCAAACGTACAATAAAGTTTTATTTTTTTTAAAGAAAGTAGACATAATCTTTATCAGGCAGAAATAGAATAGGAGGAAACATTTCAGAAGTAATACAAAAAAATATTTAGCTTATTGTTATTTTGGTGGTGCGTCCACAATCTGTTTTTCTGGGAAATATTACCGCTTAAGCGAAACACTGCACTAATTTACTAGATAGTAGTATTAATTTATATATTACAGACATAGTTGCTTTCACATTTATGATATTATTATGGAACTCTGTCAAACGACCCGGAAAGTTACAATACCTAAAAATTAATTGAGTCAAAATTATTTTATATTTGTTTAAAACAACACGCCGCAACTTAAGAGCCTACACTACCTCAGCTAAAATTCACACTTTATCTCGCTCGCACGATACTGCTCGCGGACTGAGTAAGAGCGAGACAGAGTGCGGTGCTAGGCGGCAGGCAGCGCCAATAGTTTAGGTATTTGCTTTTTACGGTGAAAATAATGGTAATTAAAAAAAAGTAAATAACATAAGACCTGCTTTATAGTTAGTTCGGTTAGTATACAAAGTTTCATGATCTAATTTGAAGTATTTTTTGAATACCAGCGGTTTATTGTTCGGTTTGGAGGTAACTTTGGAATATTTTTCTATCGAGAAAATTTTATGGAATCGTGTTTTCGTCTAACATAAGACCTTACATTAATTCTAAACTTTACCATATATTTATTTCAAAATTAATGGTGCAGTATTTTCGACATAACGGAGGATCATGCTAAGTCATTTGAGGTAGTATAGGCCCTTAAAAGTGAAGTCGAGCATGAATATTATTTTCAATTGAATTGGAAAGCGGTGCGTTCAATTCAATTTATTAGGATATTTCAATTGAATCTAATAGATACCTACTCTAATTACAGTGTCAATATGTTTTTATTTAAATTGGATTACTAATGAAATGGAGCTCGGGTCTAATAAAGTTAAGAAAGGGTTTCATAACTTTATTGAACCCGAGCTAAACCATTTTCTTGTTTTAGTTAAAACGGACATGATTTATTTATTCTCATATACACTGTGTAACATCAGCGCGCAAACTGTTGCCCTGTATTTGATTTACGGTTTAAGACATTTATTTCACAAAATATTAAAAAAAAAACACCGACTTCCAAAAAAACCCTACAAAGTGAAAAATAACTTTAATTTCGGAAGTCGGTGTCAATAAAATGCGGAACCAACGACACCGACTTCCATAATTAAAGTCATTTTTCACTTGGTAGTGTGTTTCATTGGAAGTCTGTTGTTTTTTTTTTGTAAAAAAGTTTTTTATTTTTCACTTTTTAGTGGGTCAGTTTGTTGACACCGACTTCCGAAATTAAAGTTAATTTTCACTTTGTAGGATTGTTTTTGGAAGTCAGTGTTTTTTTTTTGTGGTTAGCAACCTCATTAAAGTAATCGAGAAATAATAGTCCCGGTGGCCATCTGTGGTCTTCATCATCAGTTCCACTTCACCAAATGGTTCTTTCCAAGAGCAAATGCATGGGTTACTATAAAAAATACCCAAATCGCTATAGGTTAGCCTATAAAATTTGAGGGTTTCCTTCAATTTCCATGGGATACCCTCATCAAATTTCGAGTTGGTGACAATTGGACCACCTCGAGAGCATACCCTTTCAAACAAATAATTTTTAAAATAGGTCTACAATTGACGGCGAAATCGGTGAATATTACATAAAAAAAAAAACATAAAGTCGAGTATAACCTCCTCCTTTTTGGAAGTCGGTTAAAAAGAATACAATTCAATTATCATGGGAAATACTCGATACACAAACTTATGAAGAACGGTAAGTACTCGTAAATAAACTAGTAAGCAGCAGATGCGTAAATAATTATTTTTCTTACAATGTATGTGGGTAACAAGAAAAAGTTAGTGTCCCATTACATATCGTTTGTTGATACCAAGTCAATAGCAATGACACATTGTCAATAGTAGCAAGTTAACTATACAGGGTGCATTTGATATCATGGGCATTATTTTAACCTAAGGTACTACTTATGATACTAATTGCATTAGGGCTACTATTACGCAAATCAAAAATATTATTAATGCAAGTATGGAAAACCTTAAAATGTAGTAAGTCATACAAAGTATCAAATTAGTTGCGCTTCTCGATAGCAAATGCGTAGGTACACTACGCCGTACGCGCGTCATTGGGCGTGAATTCTTTGACCCCGCCCGACTCACGTGACATTCGTAAGTTGCCAATGAATTGATTCATAATAAATTCCAATTTTCCCTTCGTACTTTGCCGGCTTAGGACGGTCAAAACTACGTCAACTAACATACATTAAAAAAAAACATTTACGTACCTAGCTTGTGGATTGTTTTGAAAAAACCTTATTTGTCGGTAAAGTGACAGAGGGTAAACGGGTGCTCTTCCACGAGCTTGTGCATGTGCTGGCACGTGAAAAGACGAAAAATCCAACAGGTTCTGAGTGGTTCTGGTGGAATGAGACCCCGTGAAGGAATAGGGTCGTTCGGGTAGCGCCGATGGAACATTTCACGAGTTCATACTAAATTTCTTGTGCGATCGTAAATTACAACCATTTGTGGGTATTGTTGGTTGGTGTACCTAGCCTGCACATTACGCGGTCGAGGCATCGTGTACACAAACACACACACAACACACAACTAATAAACTAACACTTAATACACTGCAATCCAAGCACCGTATGACGCGAGCGGCGAGTACGGCGATTACGTCACGGGATCAATAAATCAATTACGCGTCAATGCACCTGCGCAGTCGTTATGACACTGGTTCCGGGTTCGTGACTTCGTGTTGCGGCGGGAAGCATACCCCGCGCGGGGGTGATATTCGTATTTTTGCGAGTGAGGGAGTGGGACGGAGAGAGTTCAGGGAATCCCGCCGGACGGAATGTCTTGTAGCCCATTGTTATTATTACTTGTAAGGAAAAACCCGCGCGCGCGCAGGTGATGTTTGTTTACATTTCGCTTTGCGCTGTAACTGCGCTTTAAGATTTTGATATTTCAACAATTATTGGCGTTAACAAAGTATTTTGTTTTAATTACTTTAAGTGTTTATTTGCAATAATAAGCCTTGTGCAATTTGACTTACTACATTTTTAAGGTTTTCCTTACTTGCATTAATAATATTTTTGATTTGCGTATTAATAGCCCTAATGCAATCAGTATCGTGAGTAGTGCCTTAGGTTAAAATAATGCCCATGACTTCGATTCCACCCTGTATATTTTTTTTTATTTGTTAATGTTTCAAAGTGATAATAGTTTAGTGCCTAAATGTTTTTATGTGTTTAAATAAGTAATAATTTAACGTAGTAGAAGCAAACTAATAAATCAAAGAAATAATACTTACTGACTCTTTAAATAGGTGATTGATTTAAAATCGAGAGAAATCTTTCAGGATGTGGTGCTTTAAGGTTTTTTTATAAAGAGTAAAGACTGGATCTTTTTAATGTCAATTTTTTTAAAGGCAATTCACTATATTATGACTGACCACAACACATTAACACAAGATAGAGCGTCTTATAAATCGATGAACACCGGCTGCACGCACGAAAAAGTGTCACGTTCCGCCTGAGTCTGTGCGTGCAAGCGAGAACGCGGAACAAGCAATAGAGAGACACGATCGGCCCAAGCGTTGGCTTGTGACACATTTATTCATCAATGTTTATTTATTATGTTATCACGTAAAACTGTCGTCCGTAATCCGTATTTACAGACAACCAATTTTTATTATTCTACACAAACAAAACACACATTACAAAAAAATTATGAGTGATGATCTCAAGTCCTCCAAACAATCGTGCTCGAGGGTAATCATCTATGATCGCCGATTGTGAACAGGTGCACTAATGTTCCTCTACCAAAATTCGCTCAATGCACTTAAATAAGTTTTCACTTTGAAAACACTAATGGTAGCTAGGTACTTTAACCGTAGTTAAACCTGGCTTTCCTAAAAAGTACTATGCTAAGTTTACTCTAAGTACTTAGCACTAATAACAAAAGACACTGTTTCATCTTGTCATCTCGTTTCGTAACTTTCAGATTACCTACTTAAAGGAGCTTAGCTGTGAGTAGTTAATGTAATTATTCAATTAAAACAAATTATCCGAACGTTCTCAAAGTATTTTCAGTGAGAAACTTGCTAAACTTTCAACCCTACATTTTCCAGGCTGAATGTCATCGACCAGTTTACTTATTTTGGTAAGTTAACCAAGTTAACTTATCATCATCCTCATGATATCAGCTGACAAACGTCCACTGCAACAATCCAACATCGCGCTTTTATTTAAAAATTCTGCACCCTAATTGCGTAACACACTATTACTCCCAATTTGAATCATGTTGAAGCATATTTCTAATACATTGCTCCATATGTTCAAAAAGTGTGTCTACTCAACAAAGTAAATGAAGCAATGAATGTTGTTGACTTGTCAAAATAAAACCCATTGCTACTGATAGTTTGTTATGCAATTACCATGCAGGTGTTATTTGAGTTTAAAGGTCGCATGGTGATAATGAAAAAGTTCTCAACAACTTATTTTAGTAGTTAGCACTTTGATGCCGTGACACTTAAGTGCTTGAAAAGGTACCAGAGTATTCTAGGGTTGACTATATAACCTATTCTGGCTACTAAAGATGCCGTGGCAAATGTACGTGTAATCATCTCAGACGAACTCGTGCCTCCGACGGTGTGCACGGATTATAAAAGTTTTAAGTAAAATAGAGTAAAATGTGGGCTAAGTCAACCTTTGACCTTTCCTCAATCCAACGCACCCTATATGCAGCGAGAGGGATCAGTACTGTAATCTTCTCGTTACTTAGTGTGCAGTGAGAGGCTGAGAGGGTTACTTTTTTCCCTCTTTCTGCATGGCTATTCACAACTACTCGATACAATTCCGTACCGTATCGAACATCAATCAATGTTATCGCAGGAGTCCTATAAACGCTGTTCACAAGTCCAAAACCCGAAAATTTTGTCAGTTTAAAATCAAATAGAAGACTACTATCCTAACAGGTAAAGTCATAACTTTTGCGGATGATACAGCCCTCTTAGTCACTGCAGACACCTCAGGGGCAATTCTCGTAATTTTTAAGAACGTTCACAGTCTTTAGGCCAATTCTCGTAATTTAAAACATTCAAAATCTAGTCGCAGTCTCATCTCGGCGACAAACAAATGTCAAAAACTTGTCAAAATGTAGGGAAATTTTAAGTATTTTTGACAGATTGAGACTGAGATCAGACTGTGAACGTTCTTAAAAATTAAGAAAATTGCCCCTCTGATCTCAGTCTCAATCTGTCAAAAATACTTTAAATTTTCCTACATTTTGACAAGTTTTTGACATTTGTTTGTCGCCGAGATGAGACTGCGACTAGATTTTGAGCGTTTTAAATTAGCAGAATTGGCCTGCTGGAATAAGGTCTTAGTGTGCGCCCAGTCAGGCTTCAATATTGTTTCGAACTGGCTGCGCGACAATATTCTCAACCTAAATGTCTATAAAACGGAATACACCATCTCCATCCATGACGCCGAACACTATCCTAGCCCACACGTGTGCATTTCCTCACTCATGCTCGTGTACTCAAATTAACAAAGCTGATTGTATTAAATACCTGGGTTTAAATATAGACAGCACACTCAAATTCCAGGAACACATCAACACCTTAAGTAACCGACTGAGAAAACTGATATACGTTTTTAAGACCCTGAGAAACGTGACTGACGATAAAATAAAAAAAATGGTATACTATGCTCTTGCTCAGTCTTTATTAACATACTGCATCACCTCTTGGGGTGGTGCTCCAAAAAGTACCCTTCTGGCACTGGAAAGAGCACAGAGAGCCATTCTGAAGGTTTCTTTGTCCTTACCTTATCGCTACCCTACAGCACTACTATAGCAAAAAGCGGAAGTCTCGACGGTACTTCAACTGTTTATACAACAAACCAACATAGACTACTAACTTACAATCCTTCACTGCCTCGAGCTAAGAGAAGATTTAATCCTGTAGTCAACCACCATACTTCGCCTTCAACATCTTTCTCAAAACGTTTCTTTTATCACCTCGGTCGGTATCTCTACAATAAAGTAAATAGGGTAATACCTATCTATGAACTCACTAATATAAAGTGCAAAATGAAACTATCTAATTGGCTTCAAGAACTCAATTATGATGACACTGAAAATTTATTAACAGTTTTAACATAAACATCATTATGCAAATATGCTTCGATCATAACAAAAAACAGTCACTGCCACACTCAGACACACCCCCCCCCCACACACACAACCCCCCCACACACACACAACCACTGCACACGCTTCTCTAACTACACAGACTACACTACACGCAGTACACACTCAACCTCACTCCCACACTGATACTGAAAAAAATGTTAACATGTCATAACTGCAAACCGTTTGTACGAGTACATAATATAATTTGTTATTTAAATGAAGGAGTCCTGGTGACCTGAAATACAGGCCTTGAGCCTAGCTTAGGCACCAGTCTCCCACAATATAATGCCCCTCCTATATGTCACCGTAGAAATAAGTGTAACAATTAAGAGTATTATTGTGGAGAAAATAAACTATTTTATTACTATTCTTCGGACAGCTGTTTGCTATCGGAGGCAAGGCAAATCAGGTTATTGAAATGTGTCATTTTCGATACGATAGCTTGTCGTATGGTTGTGAATTAGGATGCAGCACTGCTTCCGAAAACCCTTTAAATGAAAGAGGCTCAGACATTTCTGATTTTTTTTAAAATTATGTCGGGTATCTACTAAGCTTAAAATAGAACAGATTTTAATGAGATTTGTGTGAAAGGAATGTTGATATTATTTAGTTATGGACATAATATCTTTTGGGGTAGGTGTTTTTAATTGGGTTACCTAAATTAAAAATTTTCGTTTGACTTTGAGGTTTTCGTCCCTAGGCATGAAATATAATACTTATTTTAAGATGAAACCAGTATTTAATTTAGTCCCAGCTAAACTAAATATTCTTGATTTGGGACTGGTTTGAATTTTCGGTTAAAAGTGCAATGTCTCAGACATTGCACTTTCATTCAAACTGATTATTCTCTCACCAGTCCGTGGGTAAGCCGTTGCGCTATCGCCGCTTTAAATTAATTCAATAATTATCAAAGTCTGCATCTTTTATAAGACCTGAAATAGCGTATTCAAAGTACCTTAGCATTCAATTTTAAAATCACAAAAGAGCAATCAGTCTGAAAATACACTAGCAACAATAGCCAAACTTTATGATGAACTAACGAAATAAATCGCATTGAATTAAGAAACTTTAGCTGTGTTTATAGAATTAAATCTACAAGACGTATTGTACCTAAAGTAAACGAACTTCACATCAAATATATAATTATTAATTAATACTAGCTTTGTCCAGCGGTTTCCCCTCGTGGAGGTAAAAAAAATACTTATAATGAAATGAAATAAAATAAACCTTCCTTTAAGAAAAATACGTAGTTATATGCCAACTTTTATGATTTTCAGTCTAACGGCGTTGAAGTTTATCTATCTCATACAGTATGGAAACCACATATATGCACTAAATGAAACCAAATTGTACTGTCTAGTCCACAGAAGTATAGCAGAATTAAACTATACGACCTTTCCGTCAGCTGTTTTTTAAAGTTAAATTATCTATTCTGATAAAAATATAAAACTACCGAATGGCGAAAATAAATGAAAGATGACTTTGAGCAAGTACTGCCTACGATGACAACAATCTGCGAGTGTTCCGTTCGTTCCGTTATTTCTTATTCGCCTCTCGCATTTCAACTAAGAAGGTTGTCGGCTGCCCAGGGCGCCAGCCAGGGTATACAACATAAACTATTGTACTACACGGTAAGGGCACCCCGTGGGGTACAACCCTTGGCTTACGTCGTAAGCCGTCGTGGCGAGGTACTTACGTAATATAGACTTATAGAAAATAGCTGCAGGAACGGTCGTAGAGATTTGGTGCCGCAGGGTTGACTTCCCCGACTTAAGAGCCTACACTACCTCAGCTAAAATTCACTCTTTATCTCGCTCGCACGATACTGCTCGCGGACTAAGTGAGAGCGAGACAGAGTGCGGTGCTAGGCGGCAGGCAGCGCCAATAGTTTAGGTATTTGCTTTTTACGGTGAAAATAATGGTAATTAAAAAAAATAAATAACATAAGACCTGATTTATAGTTAGTTCGGTTAGTATACAAAGTTTCATGATCTAATTTAAAGTATTTTTTGAATACCAGCGGTTTATTGTTTAGTTTGGAGGAAACTTTGGATTTTTTTCTATCGAGAAAATTTTATGAAATTGTGTTTTCGTCTAACATAAGACCTAACATTAATCCTCAACTTTACCATATATTTATTTCAAAATGAATGCTGCAGTACTTTCGACATAACGGAGGATCATGCTAAGCCATTTGAGGTAGTATAGGCCCTTAAGGTCTATTCCAATTTATGTTTCCAATTGTTGTTATTTCAAGTTAAGCAAATATCAACTTTATTTCCGTGGCAGTTAAGTTGATTTCAGAGTGACTAGCATTATTTAAAAAGTCTTAAAATGTTTGAAGTTGAATCGTAAACTGAAGTTTATCGCGTAGGAATTAAAGTTATTTTTCCAGTAATTTATATTTGTTTACATGTTTTGCAAGTAAATCGTGAACGCAGATTAGGTAATTACCAGGTGGCACACTGTCTTTCTTTGGTATCAATCAATCATGTACCTATAAATCCATGGTAGCAGATTGTACGTCGATGTCTTCGCCATCCTATATGTTCAACACCGTTTCTTTTTTGGTTGGGAAGCTATTAAATATCTTCTCCCGCTCTGGGCGGAGCGGGAGGGCGTTTCAGACTTTTACTGACAACCCACCCGTGTTCCTTCAGTTGCCTGTTCCAGAGGCCACGGTATCTTTTTCGAACAACCCGCGACCCTGTCAGGCATCAGCCCTGAGGTGCTGGCATCTCTTTGAGGCGCGCGTGGACCCGGGCCTAGTCCTTACCGGACGGCGAGCTGCCCATTGCTCGCCGTCCGCGAGCCCGCTAACTCCAACACCGTTTCAGCGATTACCATGAAACTTGGCAAATATACGTTTTCAGGGTTCCGTACTTAAAACGGAAAAAATCGAACACTTGGATACCTTCGTTGTCCATCTGTCTGTCAGTCTGTCAAGACCCTATCTCAAGAAAGCGTGGAAGTTACGTCAAGAATCATGTACTAAATCCATTGTGCGTCGAAGTCCGTGCCGCCCTGTAGGTATACCATACTTCCATTTTTATTTATTTTTAGATTAAAGAAAAAGATGCACTGAACTTAAATTTAGTTTGTGAACAACAGAATCGGCACCTGTAGGCTGTAAGTAAAATAAATCTAAGACGAAGACGAACACCCGACGAAAGTCTATTTATCTTCGCCCGCGAAGGCATTACCATAATGTTTAGTTTACTGAGAACCCTCCTCGAAGAGACCAAAATAAACATAGCTAATTTTACCTAATAAATTCAACCTTTATATTAATCTGAAGTGGTTCTTCGTGTCAAGTGAGGCAGGACCCTACATTCTACTTCCTTCCTACTATAATTATCTATCATGAAATATATTTCCAAAATAACTATCAGCGGGTGATTAGTGATCGATACTGATGCCAAAAATGCAATCAGTAAAATTTTTGTCTGTCTGTCTGTCTGTCTGTCTGTATGTTCGTTATAGAAACAAAAACCACTCGACGGATTTCAACGAAACTTGGTACAATTGTTCTTCATACTCCTGGGCAGGTCATAGTATACTTTTCATCTCGCTACGATCAATAGGAGCAGAGCAGTGAAGGGAAATGTTGGGAAAACAGGAGAACTTACTCCATTTTTTAAGCTTTCGTCGCGTGTGCAGCCTTAATGGTTAAAGCTACACAGAAATCATGTATGACGGAAATGTTCTCCTTAAAATTATATAAAAAATATTCCACGACAGCAAATGTCTATCTTTTATGGTTGACTCACAATAACACGTGTAACTCCCGATAGCTTAGCAGTTCGGAGCTTTCTGATTATAGTTATCTACCCTTACGTTTATAACACTCTCACTCATCCCTAATTAAAAAATGGTAGCATTATTACATAAGTAATAAAAAAAGAATCATAGAAATTGGTACAGAAACACCAAAGTTATACATGAAATACGCTAATAAGCCATCGCGCGTGAATACTGAATCATACTATAAGGATTATTTTTGTGTAACGGTCGCCGCGCCCGCTATTGTCTTGAAAAACGCGTTGAATGAGAAATACGCGTTCTCAAGAATCGGCAGAGGAAAGAGCACATCGGTTAAACTCTATGAGAGTTAGTGCCTCAATTTCCGGAAGTCATTACTCCACGCGGACGAAGTCGCTGGCCAAAGCTAGTAATATAATATAATCCTATCCTACTAATCCTACTTCCTATCCTACTTCCTACTTTCCTACTAATATTATAAATGCGAAAGTTTGTGAGGATGGATGGATGGATGTTTGTTACTCTTTCACGCAAAAACTACTGAACGGATTTTGATGAAACCTTACAGTAATATAGTTTATACATCAGAATAACACATAGGATACTTTTTATCCCGATATTCCCACAGGATCGAAACTTACGCGGGTGAAACCGCGGGGCGCAGCTAGTTAATAATAAGAATCATTGTATGCTGGGCCTGTGGCCCAGCAGTGGGAACATTATAGGTTGTTTATGTAGAGATTAATTGTTTATCCAGTAGTCCCCGGAAAAAGCCCACACTTTTCTGATTCGAATGTTTCATAAGAGCTGATTTTTTAATCGACATATATTTTTTAATCGACATATATTTTTTAATCGACATATATTTTTTAATCAACATATATTTTTAATCGACATATATTTTTTAATCGACATAAGATATTTTTTAATCGACATATATTTTTTATTGATATAATAAAATTGTTGTCTGATAGTTCTTGTATGGATAACTGTCGAAAGTTCAAAATCATTCCTCTGATATTTTTTTTTTTTACAAAAAAAAACACTACAAAGTGAAAAATAACTTTAATTTCGGAAGTCGGTGTCGTTGGTTCCCCATTTATTTTTATTGACACCAACTTTTGAAATTAAAGTTATTTTTCACTTTGTAGTGTTTTTTTGGAATTCGGTTTTTTTTTAAGTTTTTTTCACTTTTTGGTGGGCCAGTTTCTAACTTATTTAAGTTACAATAGCCTAATGTCAACTGCTCATCACCTTTTACAAAATATTGCGTTTCCCGATGCAGGGACGTTACTTGTTGAGGAGTTCTCCTTGTAAGAACCAGGAGAACTGGAGCTGATTGAGAAGTCACCATCAGCTCCACTTCACGATACGCATTGTGCTTAGCAACCACATTAAAGTACCTAATAGAATCGCAAGCCGTGAAATATGTATTATTGAGTAGTTCCGATGGCCATCTGTGGTCTTCATCATCAGTTCTACTTCACCAAATAGTGCTTTCTGAGAGCAAATGCACGAGTTACTGTAAAAAATACCCAAATCGCTTTAGGTGTAGCCTACAAAATTTGAGGGTTGCGCTCGATTTCTCCAGGATCCAATCATCAGATACTGACTTGGTGACTATAAGACCATTTCAATAGTATCTTCTTTCGAACAAAAAAATAATTTTGAAAATCGGTCCACAATTGGCGGAGTAATCGCGTAACAAACACACAAAAAAAAACTTACCGCCGAATAGAGAACCTCCTCCTTTTTTGAAGTCGGTTAAAATTATCTGGCGTTGGCAAAACCGAAGTCTACTATTATATAGGGTGACTGGTAATTAGTGACCGATACCTAAACACGTGATTGTACTCATGATAACAAACAACTTTTACTATGGGACCAAACCTGAATTCGCACATTTTGACCAGTTAGGCGAACATAAATGACTGAACAGCAGATTTTTTTTCGCGAATTCAGGTTTGGTCCCATAGTAAAAGTTGTTTGTTATCATGAGTACAATCACGTGTTTAGGTATCGGTCACTAATTACCAGTCACCCTATATTTTTCAGTAAATGCCGAACTGTGTAGCCGGCGTTGTCTTTCGACGTTATAATATTTGACATAATTTTCAAGTTACGGAACAACAAATTGAATGTCATACTTAATAAGCTGAAATTCCATTGCAACCAAAAACTTATTAGGACCTTTTTGTGTAAAATGGTCTCTCAAAAATTAATTAAAAAATTAGCCCATAAGGGCTAATTTTTCAATCGACAGATAATCTTTATTCGTGGAATAAAACTGACGTCGATTTTGTATGGAGGAACTGTCAAAAATTAAAAATTATTCCTCGGATAAAACTATTTGCCGTTGGAAAAATCAGCCTTATGTGGCGATGGAATGTAAATTACCTAAGATTATGAACACTGCTATTGGCCCCGATTCTGTTGTTCACAAACTAAATTAAATTTAAGTTCAGTGCATCTTTTTCTTTCCATTTCATCATGAAAAGGACAGAAGATAAATATTAGTTTAGTCCTGTCAAATTAGATAATCCATAGACAAGTTTAGACGTGATTAAAAAATTGGCTACTAAAAATATGTCAATTTACGTCAGGCGCTGACGTATTTGACAGGACTAAACTAATATTTATCTTCTGTCCTTTTCTTAGTGAAATAGAAAGAAAAATATGCACTGAACTTAAATTTAGTTTAGTTTGTGAACAACAGAATCGGGGCCATTATAGATTTAGCCTGATTATACCAATAGATACAGGCTGGTCCGTTTATAGTGGTCCAAAATATTTTTTTTTGACACCCCTTCGCAGAGGGCTGAAAATTTTGAATGAATTTTGGGGAAAAAAATATTTACGCTTTCTCCTACACTATAAATAATCACTGAAAATACATAAGTATTCCTATAGGTATTTCGGCAAACCGTCGGCGAGAGGCTTCTAAGAATTCGTTTTGGATCACTGTATGCTAAATGCTACTGCGACCTGCAGGCATAGTTATACAGGTATATGGCCTGTGTCACATAGTTATACAGGATGGCCTGTATCAAATAGTTATACAGGGTGGCCTGTATCACATAGTTATACAGGGTGGCCTATATCACATAGTTATACAGGGTGACCTGTATCAAATAGTTATACAGGGTGGCCTGTATCAAGTAGTTATACAGGATGGCCAGTATCACATAGTTATACAGGGTGGACTATATCACATAGTTATACAGGGTGACCTGTATAACATAGTTATACAGGGTGGCCTGTATAACATGGTTATACAGGGTGGCCTGTATAACATGGTTATACAGTGTGGTCTGTATAACATAGTTATACAGGGTGGCCTATATAACTAAGTATGCCTGCAGGCTGTAAAGAGAGATAGTAGAAATATGAATATCATCGATCCACTAGATATTCTTAGCTACGAGACACTTTTCAATGTGCTTAAATATTGAATGTACGAAACTCACGTAAATACAAATAAAGAGCAAAGACAGTCTCAAACAAAAGTTATTTCTAAGAAAATGTTCTAAATTATGTCATTTTTCAAACTTGTTGCTATTACAAGTTAACACGACTTTATGTCACTGCAAATATTACTAACTTAGTTAACAAATAGCTCAAATAAACATTAATGGAAAGTAAACGAACTTGCGGAATTGTCGAGAGTAAAGGACTCTACCCACTACAACGTATCATACTATGACCGTAATAGGAACGTGTCAGGATCGGAAAGCAATACGATATGCTCTACTATGCCCACTAGAGCGTATCAATTACGTATCAAAGCCGTATGTATCGGCTTTAATGACGGGAGCGTCAGCATATCATCCGCGTGTCATACCCGTGCTTAACGATTTTAGTGACGGGAGCGCCCGCATATCATCTCCGTATTATCCGCGTGCTAAATCCGAGCGGTCTGTTGTCGCCTTTGTAGTAATTCCATCGTACGCGGTTATAACCCGGGTGCTCACCGTTTTGCCGCCTGCGCGCACCAGTGTGGCTACGTCGCGTGCCATGCACGGAGCGTATCGCCACCGGCAAAATATTCTCGCCGACAATTGTTGACGCTCCGTGCATGCCACGTGACGGTGCTGATCGGTGACGGAACAATCTAGTGGGCATAGTCTCATACTTTTCAATACAAATAATTTTTTTACCTGACACGTTCCTGTTACGGTCATAGTATGATATGTTGTAGTGGGTAGAGTCCTTTAAATTTTATAAATGTTGTGCCGGATGAGTAATGAATATTGTAAGCCGCAGTAGCCTGGGCTTACTACTTACATGTTCGGCTCGCCAGTAGGTAGGTACTTATTTGATGGACAACAAAGCCGAGACGAAGCAATTGTTTTACTTTTTATTAGGTATACTATTCTAACTAGCTTGTATTGTGTGCAAGGCAAAGACCTCTCCTCTCCCTTTTCCACGAAATTCTGTCTATTGCTAGTTCTTTTCGTAGGAGTCAAGTTCGTCCCGCTATCTTCGTGTCGCGACGCGATGGCACAGAACATATACTCCTGGCGCGATGGCGTCGTGCGTGTAGTGAGACCCGCGGAGCAATTGCGGATCACATTATCACTGGGAATCGGTTTCATTTTGACAGTTCAACAACATTCATTGCGATAATTACGTGTTGAGCAAACAAATTTTTCGAACTTATGAAGCAATCGATTAGCAATTTGCTTCAAAATGATTCAGATTCCGATTGATAGTTTGTTAGGGACGCAATTAGGGTGGGTCGGTAGTTCTCTTAGCCCATTTGTCGTCTAGGTACTGCTGTTTTTGAATGAAATTTAATTTGATATGAACTGTCTGTTTTCTATTAATTAAATTACATTTTATTCGAAATTATCCATCGGTTTCTTGCTAAACTTCAACTATACCGACGACCCTGGTTACTTATTTCCTTTGGTGACCGTACTTGTACAACATTATTTTTAGTAGGTATATGCGAAACTTAAATGTAGTTTGTTCAGAATAAGTAACTGAATCGATTCCAATAATTTTTACACCATGTTATATTTTTTTACACCATGTTATATTTTGTTCCAAAAATATTTAAAAAAAAAAGGTTACATTTTGGACACCGAGCGACACTACGTAATCATTATCGAGCGCAAGATGACGCTGCATGCGCGGGCGGCGCGCGGTGAGCATGTTTTTGTATGGACAACTAGATAACATAACAAGCTTATAACTTTGTGATTTATCTTGATACAGTTTTGAAATTTTGTACATAGATTCTTTACATAAAAATACTAGACACTTGTTTCGGGTTTCGCATATACTAAAACTAATGTTGTATATGTACAGAGGCCAGCACATCAAGCTACCACAATCTGTCAAATTTCTTTGATAGATTTTCAACTTTACCACAAAGGAATAAGGTTCATATTCAATTGGGGAAATTTGACAGATTGGGGTAGCTTAATATGCTGGCCTCTGTGCGATATACATGAAACATATTATACTAATCCATAAAAATATATGTATACAATAATAATCATGTACAAAGACCAAAAAGAAATGGTATATAAGGAATGTTTTAGATATTTTGTTATAGTGGTGAATCGGGAAGTAGCCGTTTAGGACACCGGCACAAATGTAAACGTACAGACTCTAAATAAAACAAAGATACATACCCCAGCACGTACCTAATTCTGAGGCCCATGCGCACGTACAGGCCGAGGATAATGAGCCCCGGCAGGATGAAGAACAGGAGGCTGCTGAGCTCGCACAGGTACCAGGACGGCATCTCCAGCATGGCGCAGAACGCTGACTCCAGGGATGCGTTGCCGGAACCTTGGGGGCAGAGAGATCGATATATTCTTGATTGAGCGTTGAACGAAAGTGCGTCCTAATCATAACGCAGAATACAGTTAGGTAAATTAATTGTTTAATACATTCCACCATACCATTCCATACAGACGTTAAAGAATGTTAGTAGAGCTACCGTTTCCTAGATTCATATTGATAACGGGCGTCATGAAAATCTGTAATTTTTACCAGTATTTGACGTTACGGTGTCAAAACATGTGTATCTGGACATTACGGGCGCATGTAGCGGCCGCCGCTGTTCAATGCAACCGTAGCTTATTTGTGGTTTGAAACGTACAGTTTAGTTGGCAGTTTTTAAATTTGTTTTTCTCGGGCTTAACTTTTAACAACAGAAACGTGCACACAGTATAATAAGAATTGATGTTATTGATAGAATAAATACCTACGGTATATACCCCTTAACAAAACTGTATTTATGTTTTCATAAAATTGCTTTACTTAGAAGAATAAACTCTCAAGACCTAAAATTAATTCCTTTCACTATTTTATATACCAGGGACATCGATGTACAACCATTGACCATGACTTCAGTACATGATTCATTGATGAAAAAAAAAATTGCTTTATCATACATTCTGACCGGGTAGATGTTGCTTTTCTTGTCTATGAATCAGCTGACTTTTTTAAATATAAAATTTAAATTTTTTGATAATATTTTCTACTATAAGTGGACTACAATCATTTGCTGAATTCATGGTTAGGTATAGTTTGCGCGTCGATGTTCCTCCACCCTATAATAATTGCATAACACACTATTCATATCTCAATCTGAATTATTTTGAAGGATACTGCTAATTCATTGCTTCTTAGGTTTGAAAAATGTGTCTGCTCAACAACGTAAATAACGCAATGAATGTTGTTGAACTGTCAAAATTAAACCCATTACTACTGACAGTGTGTTACGCAATTACCCCGCTGGACCTATCAACAGCTATGAATGTTAAAACTCGTCTCATTTCAGGCTAAACTATTGTCACTTTTTTAACCGACTTCCAAAAAGGAGGAGGTTATAATTATGTTCGACTTTATGATTTTTTTTTTTTATTTTTTTTTTATGTATATTCACCGATTTCTCCGTCAATTGTGGACTGATTTTCAAAATTATTTTTTTATTTGAAAGGGTATGCTCCCGAGGTGGTCCCACTGTCAGCAAATCGAAATCTGATCAGGGAATCCCATGAAAATCGAGGGAAACCCTCAAATTTTGTAGGCACACCTATAGCGATTTGGGTATTTTTTATAGTAACTCATGCATTTGATCTCAGAAAGCACCATCCGGTGAAGTGGAACTGATGATGAAGACCACAGATGGCCATCGGAACTACTCAATAAATATTTCACGGGTTGCGACTCGATTAGGTACTTTAATGTGGTTGCTAAGCACAATGCGTATCGTGAAGTGGAGCTGATAGTGACTTCTCAATCAGCTCCAGTTCTCCTGGTTCTTACAAGGAGAACTCCTCAACCTTTAATGTCCCTGCATCGGGAAAAGCAGTATAATTTTTAAAGGTGATCATAGATGAGTTACAAACTGGCCCACTAAAAAGTGAAAAATAAAAAACTTATTTAAAAAAAAAAAAAAACAACCGACTTCCAAAAAAACACTATAAAGTGAATAATTACTTTAATTTCGGAAGTCGGTGTCAATAAACGAAAATGCGGAACCAACGACACCGACTTCCGAAATTAAAGTTACTTTTCACTTTGTAGTGTTTTTTTTTTGGAAGTCGGTTGTTTTTTTTTGTCTAAACCACAAATACCTCGAAATGGATCGACCAATAGCATTATTTTGATACAAGTCAATTTTCTCAATAAAGTGTTTGTCCCTGAACGCAAAAATAAGGACTTCTTAAATATTTGACATTATATTTCTATCTGGTTGACACGACCGATCTGCGATTAACTTTAGCCTTTATTAGTCCTTGAGACAAAAGAGATCTATAGGCTACAGAAATACCCCTGTGATAGCTCATCGAAAGAGAAAACAATAAATCTGCCTAGCCTTTTTCCAACTATTTTGGGGTCAGCTTCCAGTCCAACCCCGTCAGGCGCTTTACATTGTGTAAATTATTTCATCACCATTGCTCTTAAAACGGTGAAGGAAAACATCGTGAGGAAACCGGCATGTCCTAGAACCAAAAATTCGAAGACATGTGACATCTACCAACCCGCTGGGCCCGCGTGGTGGATTACGGCCCACTCCTTCTCATAGAGAGGAGGCCTGTGTTGAGTGGGATCATTATAGGCTGATTATGTATGTATGTTCCAGTCCAACCGCATGCACCTGCATACCAGTATTTTACATGGAGCGACTGCCTAAATTACCTCCACAACCCAGTTACCGGTTTACACAAACTCCTAGGTAGGATTGGTCGTCAGACTTTTGGACTTCTGACTACCCGTAACGACTGTCAAAGATCTACGATTGTCAGTCAGGACCAATGGCTTAACGTGCTTTTCACAGCGCGGAGGGGGTCTCGATATCTAATGGGTGGTAAACCATCCACAAGCCAACTGCGGCAAGCGAAGCTTAACCTTCGATCGACGCTGTGCTGTTATTATTTAGTCACGAGCCTCTGCCCGAAAGACATCAATCATTTGTGTTTTATTTCTAACCCAAACACCAAACACACAGCAGTGTATAACGCATTGGAAAAAAAAGTTATATGACAGCCGCGTTCGTTACGATTGTCGCTGCAGATATCGACAATATGAGGACTTGAAATATCGCGCCAACATAATAGGTCGGGGCAAAAATATTTTCCTATTTTGAATCTATTGTTAGTAATCAAACCTCTTTGGCAGTACTGAATGTAACTGGCTGGTTTTAATACTATTAAATGTTGACATTCTAAAGATGCAATAAATAAAAAAAAAAACTAGTTCCCGCTATTTCTCAATTGTTTTTCAAGCAAGCAACATGAACGTATGTGACGAAGAAATTCGGTACATTTTAAAATTTTGTTACAAAAATGGTAAAAATGCGACGAACGCCGCGAATAAAATTTGTGCGGTTTACGGACCTAATGCGGTATCAATACGAGTAGCACAAATGTGGTTCAAGCGTTTCAAGTCAGGAAATTTTAGTGTGAAGGATGAAGCTCGCTCTGGACGCCCTGTCACGGATAAAATCAGTGCCATTTTTGAAAAAGTGGAGCAAGATCGACATATTAGTAGTTATGATATTGCTGAAGAACTGGATGTTGATCATAAAATAGTTTTACGGCATTTACAAGTCTGGGTACAAGAAAAAACTTAATATTTGGGTACCACATGATCTCACATGAGAGAAACTTAAATCTTAATGCAACGTGTTTCCATTTGCGATTCTTTGTTGAAACGTAATAATTCCGACCCATTTCTTAAACGGTTGATTACGGGTGATGAAAAATGGATCACTTACGATAAGAATGTCCGAAAAAGATCGTGGTCGAAGCATGGACAAGCCCCACAGACCGTGGCAAAGCCCGGCCTGACTCGGAACAAAGTGATGCTGTGTGTTTGGTCAGATTGGAAAGGAATCGGCCACTATGAGCTTTTGCCGCCAGGTAAAACTATCGATTCTGACCTCTAATGTCAACAACTGATGAGGGTAAAAGAAGCTATTTAGAAAAACCGGCCGGAGCTGGTGAATAGGAAGGGCGTGGTGTTTCATCACGACAACGCCAGACCGCACTCATCTATAGCCACTCAGCAAAAATTGAGAGAGCTTGGCTGGGATGTGTTGATGCATCCTCCGTATAGCCCTGATCTTGCTCCATCAGATTTTTACCTGTTTCGGTCACTTCAGAACTCTTTAGGAAGCATAAAGTTAACCTCAAAAGAACACTGTGAAAACTACCTGTCAGATTTTTTTGATAAAAAATCTCAAAACTTCTACAGCAATGGGATCATGGCATTGCCCACAAGATGGCAACAAGTCATCGATCAAAACGGCACATACATATTATAAATAAATAAAAAATTAAACCTAAGACAATTTTTTTTTTTTTATGAAAAATACGAAAATACTACCTATACATTTTCCAATATTTCTTTCGATGGGCCGATCCAGTTTTCATTATTCTTTTGATTTCTGTTAGTGGTGGAATTCCTTGTGAAGTATACAGTGTAAAGATACTGGATATGAGTAGTTTCAGCCGTCATTTATCTTGGTCGCCGCCCGGTGGTTCCAGTCGTGAAGGAGGAAGGATACCATCGTTTCATTTCTTAACATAATCATAACATCACACCTGAGGGGCAATTCTCGTAATTTTATGAACATTCGCAGTCTAATCTCAGTCTCAATCTGTCAAAAATACGTCTAATTTCCCTACATTTTGACAAGTTTTTGACATTTGTTTGTCGCCGAGATGAGACTGCGACTAGATTTTGAACGTTTTAAATTAGCAGAATTGGCCTGCTGTTCTTCCGGAAGGATAAGGCAGATCACAGTAGATCGCGCCTCGCGACGGTGCCAAAGGAAATGGAGCCAAATTCCCCCTCCGGCGGAAGCGCGTTTTTATTGAATTTGTATGTAAGAACTAAGAAATCACGCGTGGGGGCGAGCACCCCGTCGCGGGGCGCGTTGTAGTG
The DNA here is from genome assembly GCA_949316385.1 of Globia sparganii. Classification (NCBI taxonomy): domain Eukaryota; kingdom Metazoa; phylum Arthropoda; class Insecta; order Lepidoptera; family Noctuidae; genus Globia; species Globia sparganii. The sequence goes on from OX438656.1 coordinate 20,597,458, forward strand.
TGTGATCCGCCTTAGGCAGATGTTTCCTATAGTACACCCACATTTTTCCCATTATAATCCCCTATTACAATGGGACTTAAACAACTGGCGAAAAATATTTTTCTTTCAAAAGCGTATTCTTCTTGGGGTTATTGAATTGTTTCATTGTCCTACTTTCTGAAAAGCTATTCTTGTTTTCTTGTTTAAGAAAACATTGTTTCATTTATATATATTTATTTATCTAAACTTTATTGTACACTACAAAAATACATAACATGAAAAAGATACATCAAACACTACAAAATATACAATGGGCACAATGGTATATTATTTCAATTTCTGAATTATTTTTTATTCTTATATTTTTTACTACGGACACTCTTTCTACATCGTTCTCACATGTTTAATTTCAACATCAATGGTGTAACCAATAATTTTTATCAATTTTATGTTTCTTGTCCGTTCTACTCCTTAAGCACCTACTACTCTTTGGAATGGGCAACTAGTAGCTTCATATTTTCTGACTGACCGACTTCTTATCAATTCAAAAGTGCCTGTAATTGGTTTATTTAAAATAAATGTTTTGAGTTTGATTGCTTATTGTATTGTTGGTTAAGCAATCACAACAGCTAACATGATTCGAGAGCAGATTTAGGTACTGATCGTAAACCTGGAACATATCAGAATGCGGCAGATTTTTTGCAATCTTTCTTCCTAATAAATACGAGCATTTCTTTATTTTATATTTATTATGTAACTCAATATTTCAACCACATTTTTACTTCAACAAATGGCCGAGTTAAAATAATCCGCGTCTCCCTAGGGACGAATCTACTAGTTCTTGTAGCGAGACAGACGATACTGTTATATTAAAACGTCGTTATGTTATGGAAATTCTAGACGACAATTTATTCTCAGATGACGGTTATTTACTTTAGCAAACATTCAAGACACAGACGTTTAGTGTTGACTAGCTTCTGCGCGCCACTTTGTCCGTGTGATATGTTTTCGCTTAGCGTTTTTTTTTTATTTCGTAAGGGTCTTAGTGAAACGTTAAATAAGTACACACTTAAAGCGTGTTCGTACACTTGGTAACCACAAGTAAAGCGCGTCGCGCTTCGTGAAATAAAAATACAGTTATCACTGTCTTACCACATCTAGGTAACATACAAATATTAGGAACAAAAACTATTTTATTGCAACATACTTATCTGTTGCAAATCGGGAAGATGTGGGATAAAAATATTACACTTTACAATGTAGTAACACCTTTTATATAACCTTACTTAACCTTAACCTTATTTCATTTGATTTTGTTCTATTCAATGGGAATGGAATGGTAGCACAGCTTTACTATATATTAAGTCTGTGCAGCAAACGCTGACACTTGCCACTTAATTTTAATAATGCCTTCCGTGTTTCGAACCTCGCTACAGTAACAGCCGATCGATTCTATAAAAATCTCACCGTGATAACTTAGGTGAAGTGAGCGTGAAGTGAGCTATCAATAGGGGCAATTCCTAACAACAGGTGGAATGACAGCTCACTTCACCTTAGTTTTCACGGTGATAATTTTAACAGAATAGTACTGCAGTATACGTCTCACCTGGTGGGTACTCATGGTAGCTGACGGTAGTGTAGAGCGCAAAGGGCGCCGCAGCCAGCAGGGACACCAGCCACAGCGCCGCCACTATGCGCAGTGCGCGCCGCAGCCCCGCCATGGCGTACAGATGCAGCGGGTGGCAGATGGCCAGGTACCGCTCCAGAGAGAACGCCACTATCGTCAGCACCGACACGTAGGACGCTCTGGAACAAACGAAACGGAAACTTAGAAAAAAATAGAATATTTATGTTGTAGTTAGAAACGGAGAAAGGGATTTGGCAAGTATTTTATAACTGAACAGACAGCTGTGCTGCTGAGGAGTTTGTTGCGCCACTTCTTCTCCCCAGCAAAAGCACTAGGAAGTGGTGAAGGGCGGGCGTTTTGGGGGACTGTCTTTTGTGATTTTGACGTTCGAAAAGTACTGATACTCTGCCTAGTTTGAATAAATAACTTTTGATTTTGATTTTGAATAACAGCCGCACGGGTTGATCGATTAGGATAAGCTACGCTTGCCACGGTTGGTCAATGGATGGGTGACCATCTTCACATATCATGACTATTCAAGACCCTCCGTACTTCGGAAAGCACACTAAGCCATTAGTCCCGAATGTCATTTTTAGGTCTTTGGCAGTCGTTACGGTTCGTCAGTAGCCCGAAAGTCTCATAACCAGTGTTACCAAGGAGTATCGTATTTACCAGTATCTGGGTTGTGGAGATCAGAGGGGCAATTCTCGTATTTTTTAAGAACGTTCACAGTCTGATCTCAGTCTCAATCTGTCAAAAATACGTCAAACTTCCCTACATTTTGACAGGTTTTTGACATTTGTTTGTCGCCGAGATGAGACTGCGACTAGATTTTGAACGTTTTAAATTACGAGAATTGGCCTACAGATAGGCTTCATATAAAATACTGGTATTTAGCTGCATCCGGTAAGACTGGAAGCCAACCTCAACATAGTTGGGAAAAGGCTAAACAGATTGAGTTTTAGGTAGAAACGTACAGACGACAGCACATCAAGCTACCCGAAACTGTGAAATTTTCCCAATCAACTTTGAACCTTATGCTTTAGCGATAAAGTTGAAAATCTATGAAAGAAATTTGACAGATTGTAGTAGCTTGATATTTTGGCGTCTGTACTGTGTATATTCTGCTTAAGGCTGGAAATAGTACTACGCTGATGTTGGTGGCGTACCGTCACGTCATCGTCAGGCGCTGACGTAAAAAGGGCGTGTACAGTGTGCGCGTTTTATTCCCCTAATGATATTTATAGATGTCCGTAGTGGAGTATCTGTGGCATTACAGCGCGCCCTATCAGAATACCAGCACTGCAGTACTTATTTTTTTAATATCGCAGAATCATGCTGAAATAGGAGCCTTTTTGGCCTCGCGTAGGTTCTTTTGTATTTTTCGTTTTTAATGGTTATTTTGTAAGTTTTATATGCTCCTCTTTTACTGTTTGTATTTCCTGTGCTCGTCCCAAATAATATATTTTTCTTTCTTTCTACTGTGTAGCACTGACGGTAAGCGAGCGCGAGTTCATTCAAATCAGTACGCAATTGACATCAAATAGCGCGTGTCCATACAAATCGATATGCGACTGATATCAGAGAGCGTGAATCCATACAAATCGGTATGCGACTGATATCAGAAAGCGCGAGTCCATACAAATTCCCCGGTTGCCCCCCCCGCCCTGACGCCGTGTCGAGCAGACGTGTTTCTTGTGGTCTCCCGCGTATTTTACTGAGAAAAATAGTTTATAACCCACTAATCAGTTGAAGAACTAACCAACATCGTGACCAATATAACAACAATAAAAACAGTGAAAAAACTATAACTCTGCATAAACAACTTACGGAGTTATTATCGAAAACATTTCTATAAAATTCAAAAGTGAAAGTGAACTGTTGATTGTTAAAACTGTCCTTGTGTCGCACGGCCGTCGTGGACTGGCTAACGACCTTCAAAAACCGGTTGCCAACACATTGAGTAGAACAGTAATAATATATCGCGTAATTCGCTTTTTACTCATAAGCGCCGGCGGTCTGGAGGCGTAAGATCTCGCACGCTCTTGAAGTACACCTTGTGGCGCAAGTTCAATTCCCACACAAGACTGTCTCTTTTTGTAATTTGAAAAATTTTTATTCTTCATATTTTTACCGATTCATTATGTTCCAAACACCGCCTAAGGGTTCAGCAGACCAAAAGCCGTCTCGTTCTGAGTCCGACATTCAAAAATTATGTGCAGATGAGGACATTTCGATGGACATAGCAGCCAAAAATTACCCAGCGCGCAAAGCGTCGCCGCCCTTCGGGTGACCAATCTGACTCAATTAATGAGCTCAGGAACGATCTGAAGGAAATGATTACAGAGTTGATAAGTTCCCAGAATGCACGGTTGGACAAATTAGAGACACATATAATAGACATTAAATCACAATACACGAAAATAGAGGAAACAAATTCCGAAATCGAGAAATCTGTAACATGCATATCGGACCAGTTAACCTCCTTAGAAATAAAAATAACGGACTTAGAAAATGAACGCAAGGTCATGGCCGCAAAAATGTGTTCCCTCGAAGAGAAAATAGATTTTTTGGACCGAAGCTGTATTAAAACCTGCGTCGAACTACGTAACGTACCGAAATTACCCCGTGAAAATAAGATCACTCTTTACTCTGTCGTACAGCATCTTTCAAAACAACTAGAAACAGACATTCAATTATCGGATATTCGTGATGTCACAAGGTTGCCATCCAAAAAGGAAAGCAAGACCTCCAACATTAGTATTGAGTTCTCTAATACTCTTCAAAAAAGTAATTTCCTGACTTCGGCAAAACATTTCAATAACAAGAATCCCGACAGCAAAATTAATTCTTCACACTTGGGCCTGGATGTTCCACTCACGCCTGTGTACATCACAGAACAGCTTACTTCGCTGTCCAGAAAACTGTTCTACGCTTTTGTAATTTAAACATTAAAAATGCTAAAATTGTGTCATTCGCAGATGATACTGCTCTTTCTTTCTCAGCCGACTCGTGGTCAGACCTGCAGAATTCAGCACAAATTGGCTTCAACTCTGCTAATGAATGGCTACTTTCTCACACTCTTACATTGAACACGTCAAAGACTAAGTTTATAACCTTTTCTACTTCACCTAAGTCACAACCAGAAATTCCAATTGTCATAAAAGCCCACTCCTGCCACACACATTCCCAAACACCTCTACCATGTCAGTGCCCATTAATTACTCGCGTGGACAATATAAAATATCTGGGCATTACATTAGACCAGTTTCTTAACTTCAAAACTCACATCAATCTTCTTACAAGTAGGGTTAGAAAACTCATTTATATTTTTAAAAATCTACGACACGTCGCCACGTCAGCTGTGATACGTACTGTCTACTACGCCTTATGCCAATCTATTGTGACGTATGGTATCACCTGTTGGGGTGGCGCCGCTAAGACAACAATGAAACACCTAGAAACAGCCCACAGAGCTATATTGAAGGTAGCTACGTTTAAACCAATCATGTACCCTACATCAACCCTCTACAAAAATTGGAAGGTCCTTAACGTTAGACAACATTTTATCTTGCAGACCATTCTTCTACAGCACCGACTAACGCCTTTTATTACAGTCTCGAAACGTCGGAAAGATATTGTCTGCACTATTCCACCACCGTACTATAAATTTACCAAACGATTCTTTTTTTACCTTGGTCCATATCTCTATAACAAATTTAACGCTTACTTACCTATTTATAGCCTGCCTACCTTACTCCAAATGCAAAACTGCCGTCCGTTCTTTTCTTCTTTTAAAAACCTATGATGAGACTGAGGATCTTCTGAAAACACTCTCATAACTTCTCGTTTTTGGCACAACATAACCGTTTAATAACCCAATAGTAATTTCGCAAACACCCACACACTCACACACGTACCCTCACATACGCACACGCACATAAACACCCACTCTCACTAACACCAAACACCCATACACACTCAGTACACAGAAATCAAACACTCACTCATACTCAATCACGTCCGTCTCAAAACAAACTGATTTTTACCATTACTTAATTGTTTTTATTATTATTTTTTTTTTTTTCTTTTTTATCTTCCGAACCTGTAACCAACTAAAGTATGAATTTTAAACAGAGTTATTCCTTCAGAAAACGTTGCGAATGTGTGTACTCGTAAGTTAACTAACGACTTGTTTTGGGAGACACCACGTAGCACTATGCTCAATTTATAATAATTATTATGATTTTTTATGACCTTTATTTGGGGAGGCAAACTGTTTCTCCTTAATACAGGTTGCTCAGCTACCTAGCTAGGAGAACAGTAGTTCACCCCTGCTAATATTTGTTAGTATAAGTTCTACGCTTAATTAATTTACTGTAATATGTACTTACTACAAATACCCTTTTAAGGAATAAATATTTATTATTATTATTATTAAAAAAAAAAAATCGTTACACGACTGACATCAAAGAGCGCGAGTCCACACAAAACGGTACGCGACTGATATCAGAAAGCGCGAGTCCATACAAATCGGTATGCGACTGATATCAGAGAACGCGAGTCCACACAAAACGGTACGCGACTGATATCAGAAAGCGCTAGTCCATACAAATCGGTACGCAACTGACATTAAAGAGCGCGAGTCCTCACAAATCGGTACGCGACTGACATCAAAGAGCGTGAGTCCATACAAATCGGTACGCGACTGACATTAAAGAGCGTGAGTCTATACAAATCGGTACGCGACTGACATCAGAAAGCTCGAGTATTTGTGTAGACTCGCGCTTTCTGATGTCAGTCGCGTACGCGATCGGCTAACATCAAAGAGCGTGAGTCCACACAAATCGGTACGCGACTGATATCAGAAAGCGCGAGTCCATACAAATCGGTACGCGACTGACATCAGCGAGCGACGTCGGCGTAACACAATTTCCAGCCTAAGACTTCTTAAGTACCATACGATTTGATGAAAGCCTCAAACAACTGTTTTACTTATCCAATACATAAACTAAGTAGTAGCTACTAAAATATTTGCCTGACCTGGAAATCAAATCTAAGTCCTGTTGCAAAACAATACTCGGTCCACCACTAAGTCAATGCTAGCAAGTCCTCACAAGTTTGTTAAATTAACTTTATTACTTATACCTAATCCAAAATAAGACATCCAAAGTTACGAAACTCTCAACGTACGGAAATGTAGATACTTTAATTTCTTTTATTAATTAAATCCTGTGGAAAAACCAATATGCCGGATACAGGCAATTACGCCCCGATTCGCCCGAACCCGCACTCAACTCAAATTGGATGTCGTCCGAAAGTTTTCAATTGAAAGTATTGCCAGCTTTAAATATTATTTACCTATTAATTTAATCTGGAGTGTGTACCTACCACGCACAATTTTCTCATTTCGTTTTTGCAATAACGAAATATGTTTTTAATTAAATATCAAATTAAGAGCGACAACTTGTCCTGAATTGATTAGTATGTACAGTCAGCCACACATTAGTGATAACAATTTGAAAATGACGGTGCATTTTTGTTCAAAATCAAATTCAAATTTGTCACACACAAAATTCGGGAAAATAAAATCAATTAAGTATTGTATAGTAGACCACACAAATGACTGTAATTCTCTGTCGTTTTAAATAATATCCACCAAAAACCGAAACTTAGGTTTAATGCTCCTCTTACACGGTTACCTTGCAGCAGGGTAATTGCTTAACACACTATCAGTGCAATTGCTTTCATTATCGCTGACAAAAATGCCTAGCTCAATGCTGGCCCTGCACCACTGCCACAACTAATTGATTAACACTTGAAAATACTGTTGGAGCTGCTGAAAATTGTAAGACTATCTTTGCATTGTATAAACTCTATTTCCTTTGTATTGTATAACTGCATAGCACAGATTTGAGTTCTATGTACTATTGAGCTACCATTTACCGGGTAATATGTTTTTCATTGACTAGAATGTGCCCTGGAGGCTGATAGTATGTCATGCTCGCTCAAGTGTCTCGCTGACGGTGGCGTGTGTGTTGGATTATTCGGTTCCCTACAAAATGGTTGAGCTGGATGGTGCTGATCCATGCGTCATGTTCGTGAACGGGCGCCGTCGGTTGGGGCTGGTCATCTGTTAGCTGCCTCGGCTTATTTTTAATGATTTTATTTTTGGATTGTTATTTTGTTACTATTTGCTGTACTCTGGACACTTTTAACGCTTACTTGTTTTTTATTTATTTTTTACATCGGTCTCACATATTTATAAATTCAACATAATATGATGTAACTAATAATTTTGTAAAAATATCATTTAAAAAGAGTGTCCATAGAGTTTCTTGCCCGTTCTTCTCCATAGGTACCTGACCGACTTCTTGACAATTCAAAAGTGCCTGTAAATGGTTTAATTGAAATAAATGCTTTGAGTTTGAGTTTGAGTATGATAGTTCAACAACATCCATTGCGTTATTTACGTTGTTGAACAACCAAATTTTTCGAACAAAAGAAGCAATGGATTAACAATATCTTTCAAAATCATTCAGATTGTGATCGATCGTGTATTATCCAATTACGGTTCCGGTCTATGTCAAAAACTCCTCGTATAGCTTTGTAGATAAGTGTAATTACTGTCGAACAGTAAAGGATGGAAGGGAGACGAACTGATGACGACACAAAACAACGAGCAATAATAAGAGCACTTTACTCGCTGCAGACTTCAATCACTATTGCAAGGCTTCTAGTAGTTAACAGACAGGGTTGTCACATTTGTAAGACTTTTTACCCTTTTCAAAAAAAAAAATGCCAGGAAATTGCTCAGAAGTTGCAATTATACAGTAGAAATGCCAGTTGTATGAAAATTAAAATTTTTAATAAATTGCCACCTGCCCTGAGAATGTTACCAATTAATAAGTTTAATGTTTGCTTGGCTTTTAGACATGTGTTTTTATTCCGTCAATGAATTTTTAAATCATACTTTTTGATCATTGATATATAAAAACTTTTTTGGTTTTTTATATATCAATGTTTTTGATATTGTAATTAAGATCTTAATAACGACATTAGTAATATGACATTATTATGAATTCTTGGAAATCATAATTTTTACTTTGGTATAACGATTTATTTTTTGACATTATGATTTATTCTTTGACATTATGATTTACATATACTTTCGACATTATGATTTATATTTTTGATTTAACTATTAATATTTTGACATTATAAATAATTCATTTTTGATGAATCTTAAACAGTGTAATCAATAATAAATAAAATAATAAATCATAATAAATAATCTTTATAATTAATCTTAATCATTAAAATTATAAATTCATAAACTTAATATAATATTTCGTAACTTTATATAATATTCTTATACCTAGTTCTGATCTGCATGCACATAGCTTGTTATTTAATATTTCTGCACCAGCAATGGCAGTACATGTGAAACAATGTTTAATATAAGATCTCAATGTACCATATACTGAGAAATAAATAAATACTTACTTATACTTACTTACCCGACTGCGTGACAGCAAAGACTGTGTCATTTTCTTGACGCTTTTTTGTGTATTTTTGCGTCTTTGTGTTTTAGTATATGGGATCCATTATACCCTCTTAGCATCCTAACAGCTAGTTAGATTTAAATACATGAGGTGTCATCGATTCGTTTAGGTCGCGCGACGGTTATAAAAATATATGTTGATTTTATGTTTCTTACATAAAATCAACATATTTTCAATACCTGACCATGATAGGACGGTCATATTACTAAATATAAAATATGTTTATTATTAAAATGCGTGGTTGAGAAGACAATTCAAAACACTAAAACGTTCAAAAAAACCCCAGTAGTAGTTTGGTATTTTTATTTATCATTTTTGTTTATCATTCTTCTCCAGTTTATTTCTTAATATCGCTAGCTACGCCGATGTCGACCATCTTGCCAATGTCTCAAGTGAATTGTAAAAGAAAGAGGGAAGAATAAAAAAATGTAGTTTAAAAAAAACTAAAAAAAAAATTAGCTGTTCCCTACATTTTGACGAGGTAGACGAAGATAAATGTAGGGAACAGCTGATTTTTTTTTTCGCGATTTCTGGTTTGGTCCCATAGTAAAAGTTGTTCATAATGATGAGTACAATGACCTCTTAAGAGGTTGCTGGTGTTTTACAAATAACCCTGTATACATACCAAGTTTCATTTCGATACGATAATTAGAAGTTAAAATTTAGGTACTTCTAAGTTTTTTAACATTGTTAGTTACAAGTGTAGTTAATAAAAGCGTGTTAAAAAAGAGGGTGTGTGCTTATGACCACACGATAGCGGGACGGGACCGTTAAATTTCGTTCACTGTTTAGAAAGAGTGCAAAGTACGCCTAAAGAAATTTTCACTTCAAAAATGCAACTCAGATTAGACCTTATTGGTTCAGTACAGGACTGAACTTTGCGAGAATTATTCCGACGGGTTCAGACTAGGAGCGACAATCTGGCATGGTAAGCGCATGTAAATTAATTGAAATTTAAAATAAATTACTAGGTCACAACTTAAATTGTCCGTATATTCAAATCACAACTGACATTATTTGACAGAGTGGTGTGAAATGGGTATAATACCGCAAGTTGACGAAGGGTGTCAATTTGTTTAATATTTATTTGCCCTGACTGACATGGTGAGTGAGAGTGCCTAGTTATGGCTGAGGAGCCAGCGCAGTGGTATGTAATTTTAGAACAATATTGGTAGTGGGTTAAAAGGTTTTCATTTTAACCCTTTAACCGCTTATGTCGGATTAATGCGACTAATATTTTTGTGTACATTTCGCCAGAGTCGTATATTTACGACCAAATACCACAGCTCGTTTACTCTGTTTTTTATTAATACGCTGCACGCTGTATTCTATCAGGTTATTCGAAAAAAAAATTATTCGAATCACTGTGCCGGACGCTGGGGGCACGACAACTGATATGAAGTCGGGCGGTTAAAAGGTTAATAAAGTCTGTGATGTAAGTAACTGTGGTGGCCCAGTAGCACTGACCCCTACTTACGAGTTGTAGGTCCTGCGTTCGAACCCCGGCAAGTACTTTACTTTGTGTTTAATACCATCACGACTGCTCTCAAAACGGTGAAGAAAAACATCGTGAGGAAACCGGCATGTCCTAGGAACAAAAATTTTAAAGACTGTATGTGACATTCGCCAGCCCGCACTGTGGTGGATCATCGCCCGCTCCGTCTCACAGTGAGGAGACCTGTGTCCCAGCAGTGGGCAAATTATAGGCTGACTATACTGTGATGTAGATAATCTATACATATTAAAGTCGTTTTTCGTGTCCATGTGACGCGTGTCAATGCAACAGATTCTGATGCGGTTTTCATCGTCCTGAAAAGTTTTAATAACCTCTAAACCAGGGATTCCCAAAGGGGTCGATATCGACCCCAAGGGGTCTGGTTTCCTAGGGGTCGACATAAATAAAAACTGATTTTGGGGGTCGACGGGGTTGATCTTAAAAGTAGGTAATTTGGGCATAATTGGGGATCTGAGGTAACAGTTCATTTTGGAAAAGGGATCACTTGTCCAAAATAGTTTGGAAATCCCTGCTCTAAACTAAACACATGAGACAACCCTAACATTAACAGCTATCGTCAAACTATGTATAGATCTTGAGAATCATGCAACTATCTGTTTTCGAAACTATTTCGCCATTGTTATTTCTTGTAAGTAATGCTTTTATCGTTCTGCTCGACAATGCACGCTCGGCACTGACCGAGCAATAAACGGATGTCCATTCACACATTCTTTCCAACAAAAAGAGAAAAGTTAATAAATGAACAGAAGGTCAATTCACGTACTTAAAAAACGTTCAAATTCAAGTTTGCGACTTGAATTTGAACGTTTTTTAAGTACAAGAATTGGCCTTCTGCCTTCTGTCTCATCTTGATCAGCAACAATCGATGTTAAAAACTTGTCAAAAATGTACCGTAACATACACACATAATTGGGCCACAAACTCTGAATCTCATAAATGTTGCATAGTGTAATCCTAACGTTTCAAAAAGGATTTAAAGCGTTATATATTTAGAAAATAATTAATCCCGAAGCTAGAATGATAATAAATTCTATTATCATCCAATTATACCTCTGTGATAGTTTGATACTAAAATAATTGGCAACATGGCGCTGAACATACCTACATAATATTAGGAGAAATGCTATAACTAATATAGAAAAAAGACCACCTCATTAGCGATGTCCAGACATCATTGTTGTTATAACAATGTTGCTGTAACAATAAGTTTAGTCCATTGTACGTCGTGGAAACTGATGTTTATTTTCGCTTTTCGATTTTTGAACTAACCAGCCGGTCGATTCTGTAAAAATCTCACCGTGATAACTTAGGTGAAGTGAGCTATCAATAGAGGTAATCCCTAACATCTGTAATGCTATTCTGTAAAAATCTCACCGTGAAAACTTAGGTGAAGTGAGCTGTCAACAGTGTCAAGCCTTAGCATCAGGTGGAATGATAGCTCACTTCACCTAAGTTATCACGGTGATCTTTTTACAGAATAGCACCGCAGGTGGAGTGACAGCTCACTTCACCTAAGTTTCCACGGTGAGATTTTTACAGAATAGCACTACTGAGTAGAATATTGTGTTGTTTTCAGTAAATATGGGGTTTTTATTTTGGTTTTTCTTCTAACTGTACTCGGATAGGAAACGCCGAACTCAAGTTTTAAAACATAATTTATTTTTGACGTGTTCAAATGTTTTAACCAATTTACATAAATAAATATCACCTTTATGTAGGTATACAGTCAGCAACAAAACTCGATTAACCCTTCAGTTCTTTTAATCTCAGTTATTTTAATTCTCAGTTAATAAAATTATCTGGCGTAGGAAAAATCAGCTCTAAATTAGAGATTGTAAGAAAATAAATTTAAAAAATCACAAATTCTGACCTACTGATTTTCGCAGAATATTTATGTTGTGTTTAGGTAAATCCACAGGATGTCCTAGACACAAAAAAAAATAGACCCTTTAATCCTACTAATCCTACTATAATAATCCTACTAATATTATAAATGCGAAAGTTTGTGAGGATGGATAGATGGATGTTTGTTACTCTTTCACGCAAAAAAGACTGAACGGATTTAGATGAAACTTTACAGTAATATAGCTTATACATCAGAATAACGCATAGGATACTTTTTATCCCAATATTCCCACGGGATCAACACTTATGCGGGTGAAACCGCGGGGCGCTGCTAGTAATATTATAAATGCGAAAGTTTGTGAGGATGGATGGATGGATGTTTGTTAGGTACTCTTTCACGCAAAAACTACTCAACGGATTTTGATGAAACTTTACAGCAATGAAGCTTATACAACAGAATAACACATAGGATACTTTTTATCCCGATATTCCCGCGGGATCGAAACATACGCGGGTGAAATCGCGGGGCGCAGCTAGTATTATAAATGCGAAAGTTTGTGAGGAGGGATGGATGGATGTTTGTTACTCTTTCACGCAAAAACTACTAAACGGATTTTGATGAAACTGTACAGTAATATAGCTTATACATCAGAATAACACATAGGATACTTTTTATCCCGATATTCCCACGGGATCGAAACTTACGCGGGTGAAACCGCGGGGCGCAGCTAGTATTATTATAAAAGATATTTGGGACAAACAAACAGTAACATATTATATCTGCGCAAATAATATAAACAAAGATATTATATAAATGTGAAACTCACACCGTTATCCACAGCATATACAATTCATATAACTTTACTAATGAACAATCTATGCGAGTAAGACTACAAGACTGTTCAAATAACTATACATCCAATGATATTATATACAATAAAGAGGTAGATAGGGCACTAGCGCGCGCAAATGTTGCAGTCAAATTCAGACAATTGTCGTAATTTCGTTTAGTCGACATACTTCAAGCGCAACACACTACAGATAGCTATCTCTTTCTATGTCATACGTTCCGTATTATCTGTCGCAGTCGTAGTTGAAAACCACTATCCCAACAACACAAAACGTCGCTCAGTATGAACGTAGCATATTTTTCCTTTATAATATCACTAGCTGACACCGCAAACGTCGTTTTGCAAAAAAAAAAAATAGATAGTAGCCGATTCTCAGACCTACCCGATATGCACACAAAATTTCATACAAATCGGTCCAGCCGTTTCGGAGGAGCTTAACCACAAACACCACGACACGAGAATTTTATATATTAGATTGTATAATACATCGGAATCCTTAAGTTTCTTTAACACAGCAGAACAAAATCTATTTAAGTACTGACACTGAGAATAAATCTAATTCTGAAGTTTCTGAACAAAAGTCATTACAGTTTTTGTCTTACATGCAGTTGAAAGTTCCTACCTGTCCGTCGTGTCGTGGTTGCATTAAAAAAGGCTCAGAACGAGTCGTGGCTGTTCTTCATAGCCATAACGTAGGGCGAATATCAAACAAAAGAGCCACGACACGAATTTCTTTTTGTGTTATTGCTGTTTTGAAAGCGCCCGCACACTGTGTGGCCTAGTTTTTCGCTCAAAGAGCGTTTTCGGCATTTAAACGGTACGTAGACACGGCAACAAGCTTTCTGAGTTATGTCTAGAACCTCTTGCCACCGCTGGTAGCCGTCGTTTTTAATCAGTGCTGCCAGCAATATTTTTGCGATCAATAATGTTTATCATTTATTTTATTCGGAGTTGTAGGAGATCGAGATTTGATATTATTTTTTTGTTTATATATTTTTTATGAAGTACATTTATGTTCATTTAATGATTACCAAAGGAAGATTTCCAATTCCCAGATTATTTTACCTACAAACTGTAAAGCTGATTCTAAATTAATAATCATCTATATATATAAAAATGAATTGCTGTTCGTTAGTCTCCCTAAAACTCGAGAACGGCTGAACGGATTTATCTTATCTTGGTCTTGAAATGTTCGTGGAGATCTAGGGTAGGTTCAAAAGGTGAGAAAAATCGAACAATTCCCGGGAAAACCCTAAAAAGAGCCCTTTTCTATTTCCCATACAAACGTTTTCTAAATAAAATGTAGAGTCAATTGTCTTTTATTTATCGATTGAGGCAGTACGAAGGCTGCCGGGTCAGCTAGTTCACAATAAAACTGACGATTTCGTTTCAATATACTCGTATTTTTAAGCATAAGGTGTAACATAATTACCGCAAGAACTCATACACCCCAATTAGAGTATTGAGTTAAAAGCATAATACAATGACCAAAACTTATTTTTTAAAGCTTGCTATTTTTATTAAGAAAATTGTGTTGGCAATAGCATTACTTCATGCATTTAAAATTGAGTATTATTGCCTTGAAATAAGGTTTAATTTTATTTGGCTCAATCGGCGGTCAGTATGAAAAAATACATAAGTAATTAAAAAAAAAAGTATATCAATACTTAAAGTTACTGAAATCGATTCAGTAGTCAATTATGAACAAACTACTTTCAAGACTCTCAGGACTTCTGT
Source organism: Globia sparganii (assembly GCA_949316385.1). Classification (NCBI taxonomy): domain Eukaryota; kingdom Metazoa; phylum Arthropoda; class Insecta; order Lepidoptera; family Noctuidae; genus Globia; species Globia sparganii. The sequence goes on from OX438656.1 coordinate 20,612,578, forward strand.
ATCAGTAAAGAGCCGACTATTTGGCACTTTTTCACAACTAATTGCCTTCTTTTTAATCTTATACCTATTTTGAATTGTTTCTTCATAACATTGTTCTCACATATAGAAGCAACAAGAATACTGTACTCAGGATTTTGTAATATCTTAATTTAAAAGTGTCCTTGGAGTTTCTTGCCCGTTCTTCTCCAAGAGATCTACGTTTTGGAATGGGCAACTAGCTTCTACTTTCTGACTAACTGACCGACTAGTTAATTTTGACAATTCAAAAGTGCCTGGAAATGGTTTAATTGAAATAAATGCTTTGAGTTTGAGTTTGATTAGTCACCAACTAAAAATATGGCGGGATACTCGGCTTTCCCAATTAGCCGGCGACTAGTTGGTCCCCCTAGAAAGACATGGCATATTCAATTCAATTTTCAATTTATTTATTCAAAAACAATTTTCATTGTGTGCGAATATAACTTGCAACTAGGTACACATGCAGTAAAAAAAAAAACTAATAATTAAATTAAATTACACTGGGACTGATCACAATAAAATGATAAAAAATAATATGACCTTATTGGCGATGTTCTTCAGAAAGGTCAACTGCAACTGGCTTGCGTAAATGTAGAAAGTATGTAAGGATCGTAGCAAGTGTGCCGACCCTCATGTCAAGAAGGCATGAGTTTATATGTAGGTATGTGTAGTCAGTGCATTTGCGCGGTAAACTCTGCTTGCGCGATGCAGGAAAATAAATGCGGCTTTGAAACTATTTTAGCTTAGTTACTTCCTTTCTCACTCCTATTGTTGACTGCTGATATTGAAAAGCAACACAAATAACTAGACCAAACTTTTAATATCTATGTGGTAGTGTGCCAGCACACCGCACAGCCGTCCGCGCCACCTGTTAGAACTAACTCAAAATATACTATACTAACTTCCCTTTCCGCCACCATTTACTCTCCAATGTAGTTCGGTGACACAAAAGTAATTGACATAACATCACGGCTGTACCTCGAAGTAGGCAGAAGTGAATAGTACATACATTCTTAAGTAGTTAGGGGGGCCGTCCATAAATTACGTCATCGATTTTTTCTGATTTTAGACCCCCCCCCTACAATCATCCTATCGTCATTTCTTAATGACCCCCCCCCCTTCTCCCAAAATTGACGTCATTACCAGTTTGACAAAATTAAAACATTGCAGATTTGACAAAAATAGGGTATTATATGATTAAAATTAAAACACTTGGTTATAGAATCACCTTTTATTATTTTTACTTTGGCAATAATCATTGATATAATATAATATAAAAGTAAAAAACTACGCAACGGATTTTGATGCGGTTTTTTTTAATAGATAGAGTGATTCTTAAGGAAGGTTTATATGTATAATACATGTAAGTACCACGGGCGAAGCCGGGGCGGGCAGCTAGTATTATATGTAATATTATTGTTAGAGTATTTTATCTGTAGTTATTACTGTATTTGTGTACATCTATGTTGCATTATGTATGTTTATTATGAGTTATTTTAGTATTGTACGCGCCTTAGCCGCCTCTCACATTTGCAGTCTCACTTACTAGGTGTGCTGGAAGAAATTTCTTTTTAGAAATAATCTTTTTGTACGTGAACAATAAACTATAAATAAATAAATAAGAATGTCGTCAATTTCGAAACACCTCCCCCCCCCCCTATCTCTCATTTACCGTCATCCGCAGACCAACCCCCCCCCCCTAATTTAGAATGACGTAATATATGGACGGCCCCAGGAGACAAGCCTATTGTTAATAATTGGGAGCCCCACAAATCCAGCCAACACACCAACAACTGGCCAACACAAAAAAAACCGGACTGTTACCGAGTTTTCTTGAGATAATATGAAGAATATACCCTGAGAATTACATCCAGGACCAAACTCAGTTTTCTCTCTGGACCAACGGGCAACGAAGCAGTGAAAATGACCTTATTTATATAGAATGTAAAGGAATCATCGACAGCCCTTTACGGGGCACCAGTGTGGGCGCGTTCCTTGAGGCGGCGACCAGCCCGCCGGTTGAATGCCTCCCAGAGGATCATGACCGTCCGGCTAGTCCGGGGATACCGCACGGTCTCCTGTGAGGCGGCGAGCCTCCTCGCCAGATTGCCGCCATGGGATCTGGAGGCAAAAGTCCTCACCCACATGTGGGAGTAACACGAGGAGTCAAAACACCGGGGCGGATAGAGCTCCGGCGGGATCTCATGGTGACATGAAGAATGCGACTGTCGCAACCCAGTGCTGGGCACCCCACAATTGCGGCGATAAGTCCCCTCTTTGAGGAGTGGCTGGAGAGACGCCACGATATCTTCACCTTCCGCCTAACACAAGTCTTCACCGGACACGGCTGCTTCAGGAGATAAGGCGGGAGGAAACGCCCGGGTGTCACCATTGTGTGGATCGCCCGGAAGACACGGTAGAGCATACGGTGGAGGTCTGCCCAGCTTGGGTGGAACACTGCCGCGTCCTAACGGCGGCAATCGGCGGCGGCGATCTCTCGCGTCCGGCCCTAGATCAGGCCGTAAGGAGCGAGAGGGCATGGGATGCCGTTACCTCCTTCTGCGAAGCAGTAATTCTTGCGAAGGAGGAGGAGGAGCGCGTGAGGGAGAGGCAATCTTTGCGCCCTCACGCCCCTAGTCGCCGCAGGAGACATCCTGGCCGTCGGGAATAGACAGCCGATTCCCGGCCACCGTAGGCGCGGGCTTGCAGACGGCGAGCAATGGTCAACTCGCCATCCGGTAAGGACCAGGCCCGGGTCGACGGCGCGTTGTGTTCCACGCGCGCTTCAAAGAGATGTCAGCACTAACTGACGGGGTCCGCTAGGGCCGATACCTGCCAGGGTCGCGGGTTGTTCGAAAGAGATACCGTGGCCCCTGGAACAGGCAACTGAAGGAACACGGGTGGGTTTTAGTCAGTAAAAGTCTGACACGCCCTCCCGCTCCGCCCAGAGCAGGAGAAGTTATATGATTCTAGACCCGCAACTATATGAAATAGCTTTTAAAAGCCATTATAGGAAACTACGTGATCAAAATAAGTTAGAGCTTAAAGTACCTACCAGATGCGGCTACGGCTTTAATGAGGAAAAGCTTTTTTTGTATGGCCCAAAGAATATTTAATAAGTTGCCTTGCTCATTAAAAAGTCTAAATTTAGTAAATTTCAAGCACAAATAACTACGTACTATATTAATACAGAAATGTTACTATTGTCTCAGTGAATATTTTGATGACAGTTCTTTGACAATTTAATAATATTTGTTTCGTATCATGACTATTAATTAAGCGTCGACTCTAATAGTAATTCTGTGGACAATGTAAATTTCAAACATTTTTCTTATCAGTAACTTATTGACATTATAATTATTTATCATTGGAATTGGCCCGGATTCTGTTGTTCACAAACTAAACTAAATTTAAATTCAGTGCATCTTTTTCTTTCTATTTCATTACGAAAAGGACAGAAGATAAAATATTAGTTTAGTCCTGCCAAATTAGATAATCCATAGACAAGTTAGACGAGATTAAAAAATTGTCTCCTAAAAAACGTCAATTTACGTCAGGCGCCGACTAATTTGACAGGACTAAACTAATATTTATCCTCTGTCCTTTTCATAATGAAATAGAAAGAAAAAGATGCACTGAACTTAAATTTAGTTTAGTTTGTGAATAACAGAATCGGGGCCAGTATCGCATTTCGTTAATTATTGACATTACCAGACATTACCCATTGCATTTTATTAAATTACATTACAATACTGAATCTATATAAATAAAAATGAATTGCTGTTCGTTAGTCTCGCTAAAACTCGAGAACGGCTGAACGGATTTATCTTATCTTGGTTTTGAAATGTTTGTGGAGGTCTAGGGAAGGTTTAAAAGGTGAAAAAAAAACGAATAATTCCCGGGAAAACCCTAAAAACAGCCCTTTTCTATTTCCCATACAAACGTTTTCTAAATAAAATGTAGAGTCAATTTGAACTTTATTGCAAAATAATAATAACGCTTCATGCTTCATTCAAAAAATGTTTTTTATTAAATACGGATTCGTTTTGTTTGTTTTAAAATTAATTTATACAAAAGTTTAGGTCTTTTATGTATCGATATAGGCAGTACGAAGTCTGCCGGGTCAGCTATTATATAAATTAAGTTGCATATTTGGCAAAAGCCTGAATAAATGTATATTTGTACGCCAAATGGCAAAACACAGAGAAATTATAATATAATTGTAACACCTTGCACACTGTTGCGATCTTTGTTTACAAATAAAGACTATTGATTGATTGATCAACATTGAATATGTCATTGTTATTTAAAAAAAAATTAAAAAACAATTGTTTCAAACTTTTTAACAATGTAGGTTTGCGCATAGATGTCCCATAAATCGTGTAGAAAACACAAAACGAGTGAGTCAGTTCTTTTTGTTGGTGGTGGTATCAAATTGGTTTTGGGTGCTACACGAGTGTAGAAATTGTGACTACATTGTTGTATTGGGTTCCTACCTGTTAAACAAATGTAAGTGGTAATAATAAATAAATAAATAAATAAATAAATAAATAAATAAATAAATAAATAAATAAATAAATAAATAAATAAATAAATAAATAAATAAATAAATAAATAAATAAATAATGATTTTCCAAAATTAGCTCTAAATATGCTGAGACTGCAATTTCCAACCATCAAAGTTACAAATTACAGCCGCTATTAAGATCATCCATCACGGTCTCTGCACCCTAATTGCGAAACACACTATCAATCTCAATCTGAAGGATATTGCTAATCCATTGCTTCATATGTTCGAAAAATTTATCTGCTCAACAACGTTAATAACGCAATGAATGTTGTTGAACTGGCAAAGTGAAAGCCATTCATACTGTTGGTATATTACGCAATTATCCCGCTGGACTTTAATCTGAGAAAGAAAGATAAATGGCATACGATGGCAGTAACATGGACAATGCGCGGGTCAATTTAAAATCAAAATTTTTTTATATACACTAATCTACACTTCAACACTATAATATTATAAAGAGGAAAGATTTGTTTGTTTGTTTGTTTGTTTGTAATGAATAGGCTCCGAAACTACTTGACCGATTTAAAAAAATCTTTTTGTGTTAGATAGTCCATTTATCGGGGAATGCTATAGGCTATATAACATCACGCTACGACCAATAGGAGCGTCGCAGCAATGAAAAATGTTGCAAAAACGGGATGAATTACTAACGCGGGTGAAACCGCGGGGCGCTGCTAGTTTCACATAAACCTACACGGGCACTTATGAAACGTCAGAAGCTAGGTGCACGGTTCCAATTGGTCGTTTCCTATGGAGAAGAATCGGCAAGAAACTCCACGGTTACTCTTTTAAAAATAATTAATTGGCTTTTATAATGTTTTAAAATTACAGTAGGTATGAGAGGACAGTATAGGCCTGTCAACAAGTACCAGGTACTTGATAAAATAAAAAAATGTCTACAGATCTAAAGTCCACAAGGCCTACAAAGTCCTCACATTTACAAAATAAGAATCTATCAAAAAGATAAATAAAATATAAAAACCTATTAAAACCAAGTGATTTTACTGCCATTACAACCACTAATAAAGAGTTGATAAATTAAAGTTGTCTGTATATAATGTCAGATAATAAAAAGATTATGTCAAAGAAGTATGTACATCGTACTTTGAGAGCAGTTAATAGTCATCTAAGTACTTAGTTATGCCGTTAATGAAGTGCCAGGGAAGCCACATGTGCAGAAGGAGTTATTGCCAAACTTCCTTGTCTTCAACGTAGTCTTTAATTCTATAATATGCTTATTTGATACGGACATGTTTGATGAGGGTTTTGAACTTTCCATCGCTAAGTTCTGTAACCGGCTTTGGCAACTTGTTATTTTAAATGTAATTAATGACCCGCATTGCTACATCAGCTGTAGCTTTGCTTCAGTCTAAGTATACGTCATCTAGAGCACTGAGTACAGTCAGAGGAGGTACAAAGATAGTAGACAATTACATGAGTTTGGAGCTGCGGTGGCCTAGTTGTAACGACTACGACTTACGAGCTGTAGGTCGTTGGTTCGAACCCAGGCAGGCGGCTTACTTTGTGTAAATAATTTCTCTCAAAACGGTGAAGGAAAACGTCGTGAGGAATCTGTGTAGAACCAAAAAAGACATGAGACCAGTGCCGGATTAAGCCAGCGCGGGGCCTGTAGCAAATTCTATCAAGGGGCCCTTGGTTTGCTTTAGGTTATCAAGATTATGGTATTAAATAAAACAAAACCATTACAAACAAACTTATCTTGATTTAATTTGGGCTAATTTAGAAATAATACTATTCATAAAGACTTCTCTGGAGCAAATCGTATTCAATTTTCATCAAAGTGAGATAATCAAGACGTTGTTGGCTTACGTTTGTCCTTAACTCACGTTTAGCTCACGCAAACTTGTAAAATTGCACTTCCAGAGCCTCGTGCTTCTTGCTTGCTGTCAATAATACTAGCCACATCAGATTTTAGCACTGTAACAAACTGCAATAATTTGTCGCGCTATCCTCGAAATCATACGCGTAAGCACTGACGATAATTGTTTTTTTTATCTCTTCTTTTGGAATAGATTTTAGCTGTCGGAATATTCCAAAAACTCCAGTAATTTTATGATATGCTTTCATACGATTTCTGTCTAAACTGATATTTTTTTACGGTCAGAAAATATTGGTGCGCAAGGCCCCCAAATGCGCGGGGCCCGTAGCATTTGCTACTTTTGCTACGTGGTTAATCCGCCACTGCACGAGAAATCTATCAACCCACACTGGTCCCGCGTGGTAGATAACTGCCCACTCCCTCTCAAAAAGAGGAGGCCTGTGCCCAGCAGTGGAACATTATAGGCTGCTTATGTAATCCCTGGAACTACACGTCGGATTTGAAAAAATATTTTTGCATAATATGATAGCCCAATTCTTGAGGACGGTTATAGGCCAATTCTTGATCACGCTATGAAAGAAAGAAAGAAAAAGTATTTATTGCGACTCGTACAGGAGGATCACAAACTAAACTAAACACAGCCTAAATCAAAATACCAAAATAAAAAAAAATAAAAAAAAGTAACAAAAAATAAATGAAACAGAAAGTCCTATACGAGGCCAAAAAGCTCCTATCTCAGCATGATGCTGCGATATTTAAAAATAAATTTCGCAGCGCTGGTATTCCGATAGGGCCCGCTGTGGTGTCACGGGCAATTACAGAAATAAAAAAAAAAAAATAAATAAATAACATAGATTACGTAAAATATTATCAAGTAAAATATTTATCCGCGCCAGACGTAACCTCAATACTTGTATATGCCTTGAGTGTCATGTCATAGACTATAGACACTCTGTATGACCCTTAGGGACAGATCAAAAAGAAAAAACGTCGAAAAAAACGCTAAGCGTAATCGATGTAATAGCGGAGGCGGACGATGCGATGCGACGATCGACGATGGGTTGGGGGAACAAGAAATTGTGTAACATGATTATTCTTTCCATAACAATAAAAAGTACGCTCGTAGACAACTAAATGAATTCTAGTCGAAGTATATATCTTTTTGAGGCTGACTGTACCGTATCAAGCATAAAGGTTGATTAATTAAATTCCCATTAATTAGCCCTCACGGCTTAACGATACAGGCAGTACTAATATTGTATCGTCAAACTTCGCTATGTAAGGGCGAGGCCACAACACTGCGTTGCGTCGTCGTATCGCAAAAATGACGTCACACAGCAATACAATGCGATGACGCAACGCAAAACTTCATCGCATACGACATCGTAGATCGTACGACAAGACGCTAACCGTCAGTTCAGTTTCTAGTGAGACATGGACCGCACTACTCGGGTCCTACTTTTGCTAGCGTTAAGACGAATCTAGAAAAAGAAACAGAAAAGAAAGTACTGGGTGCATCCATTTCTATCAATTATGAATAGAGGTAGCGCGTCGTCGCATTGCAGATTTGTACGTTGCGTCAGCGCATCGGAAATTTCCACGATGCGTTGTGCGGCGTCGTAGATTTTTACGATGCGACGCCGGAACGCAGTGTTGTGGCCTCGCCCTAATCCTCGGTGTCGTGATTGTAGTGGTAAACAATCAATCAATCAAATATATTTATTTCGGATTCAAAAATTATATCCATAGGTGTTAGTAACAAAAAACTTAGTCTAGCGTTAGTACAGTTTATTTATTTATTTATTTAGTTTATTCATAAACAGTTACTTTATTATATGCTCAGGCAGGTCGCCACAAGATATAATGTCAGTACCAACGCACCTTCCATAGATAATGAAAAACTTGTAAATTAAACTACCTTTTATACGAGTATTTAAGCAAATCCGTTAAGAACTTGGTACTGCTAAGTATTTATAAGTTTGTAAATGTATTACTTTGTAAAAGGACCTAAATATATATTTTTTTTATACAGAGTGTCTCTGGAAGTATGGATCAAATCGAATAGGGACGTGGACAAGGTCATTTCCAAACTTTTTGATCCTGAGAATGATTGATGATTGAGAATTATTTTACGGTTCAAAAGTTGTGACCAATTTTTTTCAATCGTTTCGCATAGTGCTCAAAGAAAAAAAATCATTAAAAAAAAAACTATCAGGGCTGTCTAAAAAACTTAAATTGACAGTTCCTGGTAGTGTTTTTTAAATGATTTTGTTCTTTAAGCACTATGCAAAGTGATTGAAAATAACAAAAGTTGGTCATAACTTTTGAACCGTAAAAAAATTCACCAACATTCTCAGAACCAAAAAGTTTGGAAATGACTTTGCCCACGTCCCTATTTGATTTGATCCATACTTCCAAGGACACCCTGTATTGTATGTAATTTAATTTAAGCATGCGCCGGGTTGAGCGCCCATCGCATTAACACTTGTGAATCTCATTTGTTTGCCAACGCGTCCACGATGCCGTTTGCAGTGCCACGTTCGCGACTGAGCATATGGCATGAATTCGTCTGGCTTCTCACCAATGGTGTGCAAGGAAGCGAGAAATGGGGATCAGTGAGACAGTGGGGGAATTAGGAAAGCTAACTTGAAAACTGCATTGGTGAATGCGTTGCTGTTTGAAGTTTAGCTGCTCTGTTGTATTTCGTATAATCACTACTACTGATCTTAGATAGAAACTAGCTTCTGCCCGCGACTTTGTCCGCGTGAAATTTCTTGTTCGTAAACGTAATAAATAAAAGCCTTCAGAAATATAGGGACTCGCCCTTTATTTCCGCTTACATGTGCAATGCTGTACTCAGAGACTGTGACCTCTGAGTTTGTTTCGGCCTTTCTTCTCAGAGTAGTCAGATAGGAAACACCGACCTCATCTCGTTTTTAAAAAATATGATTGACGTGTAAATGTGTTTGTACAAACATACAGAAATAAAATCATGTATCATAATTATAACCTGTCAGTAGGTAAGCTAATTCTGGAGTAAGAACATAGGTACTTAGGTAAATATTGTATTGAGTTAATCACGTCGACCGTCATTCGTGGATCTTTGACAGTCGTTACGGGTAGTCAGAAGCCCGAAAGTCTGACAACCAGTCTTACCAAGGGGTATCGTATTACCCCGTAACTGGGTTGTGGAGGTTAGATAGGCAGTCGCTCCATGTAAAATACTGATATTCAGCTGCATCCGGTTAGACTAGAAGCCGACCACAATATTGTTGGGAAAAGGCTTGGCAGATGATGATGACATCGACCGACAATTCTATCGTTTAAGTCGACGTTATAGAATAGTATGCCATTGAACAAAATGAAAAAAATTATGCTGGTTCTCAGCCTAATTTTAAGAAGAAACCAAACCATAGCTTTCACTGTCGTTAATCGCTTAGAGCTCAGTAACACTTCACTATTTACATGCCCACAATAGGGCGTCTGGTACTCTTGAAAGCCGCGCCAATAAACGCTACACTAATGACGAGTATAATCCCCGCGGTGAACTTCACTCACTTTGTGTTGCGCGCCGTGTAGGTACAGATTGAAGTTCTGACGTTATTTTGTGTAGGTATGTGTCGTGTGGGTAACGGTGACTGAAGTATTCGGTTTAATAGTCTCAAATCTGTAGTTATGAGACGATTAAAGCAAGCAAGGTAGGTTTCTGAAACAGTTATACTATTGTCATCATTGGAGGGACTTGCGGCTAAGAAATAACAGTCGCACCGGTCGATTGATCAGGTTAAGCTACGCTTGCTGCGGATGGTCCGTAGATGGGTGACCACGGGGTGATGAGTGGTTAAGCCGTTGGTCTCGGTCTATCATTCTCGGATCTTCCACAGCCGTTACGAGTCGTCAGAAGCCTGAAAGTCTGACAAAAAGGCTTACCAAGGGATAGGCAGTCGCTCCATGTAAAATACTGGTATTCGGCTGCATCCGGTTAGACTGGAAGCCGACCCCAAAACAGAGAAGTGTCTGTTAAGTTAGAAGACCGAATATATTTTTTTTCTTATTAATCACCAAACATAACTAGCAGACTTAAAATAATATTTGTACCTATTATGAAAAAGAGGAAAAAAATATAGGGCAAGAATAAGGCATAAACAAATTCGTCCACATCGCTGTCAACAGGAAAAGTGCCCAAAAGGCTGACAGCATCGCCACGTTGTATGGCAATGCTGATTTTTTGGCCAAAATATAGGTCACGTGAAGAGAGGACCAACCGTTTGGCGATATCTCGAAAAACTAAGTGGGCACTCGGAACCCATGGCCCTAGTGTTTCAACTCCAAACAGCTCGAACATATAACTCCCAATAAGATTGAAATATTTTCACCGTTTGAGGTTTTCTGCACCTGCAGCAGCCATCCCTGCACCGCCCGCCGTACTAGGTCGATGGGATTGCGCAAGGGTGTCGGCACATGTTATATCCCACACCAAAGGCCTGTCTAACTTCCAGGGTATTATGGTCGTTCCGTCTGGTCTCTTCCCATCCTCACGTGCCAAACCGTTGGATTCTAAAACGGCGGTGACAAGAGGACGCGTATGATATAATTAATTAGTTATCAATCATAATTAATCATCATAATTATTACCACACAATAAAAAACGATTGTGTAAGTGTCATAAATTGCCATAATCACAACACTTATAAGAGTGATTAGTGGTAGTTTGGCGCAGAGCAAACATTGTATGTACATCACACGACGACGTGAATATCGTCGCTAAAAAAAATATATATTATATTATTATTATATTTTATTTATATTACTCACTAGCGGCCTGTTCCGGCTTCGCACGGGTGGACATTTATTTTTTAAACATTTTTTTTTCTTGCTATTAAAATATATTAATCAGTGCCTATATTAATCACATATAGCCTATATTAATCAGTGATAATGTAGCATTCAAATGGTGAAAGAATTTATAAGGCAATAAAAATATTAAACACTAAGTGACACGTTTTTACCATGTTGTTCAAATTACGACAATTGAATCGATTTATAAGCGCATTTATAATAGCTGTCCTATCTACTTACCTATATTATCAAACATAGCATAGTTTTACACTCTTTAACCCCCTATGGAAAAAAGAAGAACGTAGAAGACAGAGGAGCTTATTTTAAGTAATATTAATTAACCGTTTATATGTTATTATAAAATAAATAGAGTCTAGTAAATATGCCAACCCGTCTTAAGCAAGCGTGTTCTTGTGAATGCGCATGCCTTCTCAGTATGAAAAGGGTCTCTGCCCTGCACTGCAAATGAGTCAACACAAGTCACAATTTCAAAGCGTTTTGGGCGGTGCAAATTACATCGAGTTACGCTCATTTGCCTACCCTATAATAATATGAATACACAATAATTAATTTTGCTGTACTTAAACTGATGCCGGACAGAAGCCTAGCAGTGTTATTCCGGGATGTCAATGAGACAACAATAATCCTTGCTAGCAATCTAATTTTCGTACGTACAATAACCATGAAAGATCATGGCATACTAAAATGGCAGAACCCGTGCTACCCCTTTTAGCAATGACAATTATAAGCAAATAAAAGCGAAGGTTTGCACGGAGATATTTGTTACAAGAATTTTACAAAACGTAAGATTCGCTTCTTCAGCGGGACTCACACTGAGAGCATTCGTTAGCGAATGTTCTCGGCTTTTTTGAAAATTATTGTGAGCCACTCCGAGGCACTAATGAAACTTCAGGCTGGTGTGTAGTGCGATTTTTGTAATTCAACACACCCTTTTCAACAGCTCGTAGCTCGAAAAGCTAGAAACCAGTAGCCACTGAAGAGATCCACTATCTACCTCCTAGCTCCATCATCAGATCAGCTCAAAGATACCAAATTATAGTTTTGTCATCTAAACTACATACACACAAAGTTTCATTTTGATATGACAATTAGAAGTAGGTTAAAATTGACTTTTAGATTTTACATCGTTTGTTAGTTCCAAGTGAAGCTATTAAAAGCATCTTAAATAATAAATATTCGCAGGTACTGAGCGTTCAGCTACGAGCATTTAAGCTACAAATTTTCGTCATTTTAAAATTTTCGCAGCCGCCATCTTGGATTTTTCTTTTGAACTTCGTTCCCACGTTTTTTTTTTGGTGGTGAGATTATTCGCAAAAGAGTGACCTTCATTCGTATACAAAGACAATACAGATTCGTGTGTAAAGACAATTTTTAGTTATTACACTGAAATTGTTATCATAAAATTGTTGGAAAGAAAGTAGATTTGTAGAGACGTAGATGCTGTTATGGTTCTGGACTGTGGCCCTGGCTCTTAGAATATTTGGTTCTGGATTTTCAGAGGCCTCGTTTCACTCAAGTTTTTCCTCAGTTCTCTTTAACCGAATTTAAATTAGAAGAGAAACTGAAGGATACTTTGAGGCATCTTTATAACTGACTAGCTGCGCCCCGCGGTTTCACCCGCGTAAGTTTTGATCCCGTAAGAATATCGGGATAAAAAGTATCCTATGTGTTATTCTGATGTATAAACTATATTACTGTAAAGTTTCATCAAAATCCGTTCAGTAGTTTTTGCGCGAAAGAGTAACAAACATCCATCCATCCATCCTCACAAACTTTCGCATTTATAATATTAGTAGGAAGTAGGATATTAGTAGGAAGTAGGATAGTAGGATAGTAGGACTTCAAAAAGGAAGAAGTCCTCAATTCGTCTGTTTTAGGGTTGCGTAGCACATAAATAAAGGCCCAAGAAAAGGAACTTTTATCATTTCGTCATGTCCGTCCGTATGTCACACAATTTTTTTTAAAGAGTTTTCGAACGAGATGGTCCCATTCACAGAACAGATAAACTCTTTATCTGTTCTGTGGTCTCAGTGAAGATCTAATAATAGAACTCGCCAGTAACGTACAGTACACGTAGGTATAGTACAGAAATCAAAGAAAGTTGCTGAGTACCAATATAAAGTAGTACTTATACGGATTTGTGTGAAATAAAATAAAATACAACCGACTTCAAAAACAAAACACTTCAAAGTGCAAAAGACCTTTGGTTTCACAAGTCTGTAATTTCTTGCCAACGACTTCCCGAACTAAGGTTATTTTGCTCTTTGTAGGGTTTTCTTATGGAAGTCGGTAATATTTTTTTCACTTCAGTAGCTCAAACATGTAGGTTTTGGTGCCTGAAATCAGTGAGCAAAATCCGATTTTGCTCACTGAGTGAGATAAAGTAACTTTTTAATTTTTTTTTACAGAAAGCCGCGAATATCTTATTCAGCCTGTGGTTAATCATACAATTCGAAACATTCACACTCTATCTCTTTCCCGCCATTAGAAAGAGAGAGAGACAAAGACCAGCCCTTTCGAAGTTCCGATTTTGAATTCGACCTCAAAGACAAACACGTTCGGAATTTCGTACGAACTAAAGAAATTTTGCAAAAAGCTAATTATGTATTTTAATGTAAGTAATTTATTGAATTTTTAACTTTTGTTGTATTTAAACGATAAAAAGTATTTACTGCAAATAAAACAGATATAATAAACTGTAAATATTTATTTCTAGTTTCAATAATGTTACGTAATATAATTTTGAATAATAAAATATCATAGGTGCTATTTCCGAACACGCCTTAATTTATCTCATCTATTGTTCTCTATTGTTCTGAGCTTATTGAAATATATGGCAGTTCTGATTTGGTACCGCGCTCCATCCAGGCTCTCCTTGTAAATACTTCAACGTATTTACATTTGTTTAATTTCATTATTAATACCGTTGGACAAATTTAATTTCTCGTGTTTTTATTTGAATTTCTTGTGTAGATATCTGAATCTGTTTTCTGTATTTATTGTATACTTTTATTAATATAAATAGTTATCTTTTGAATTTCGTAATACTTAATTCGTTTTCTATTGTAAAAAAAAAAAGTTAGTGATAAGATTAGGTTATGATAATATGATAACCTCAATATTTGAACATTGAACATTGACATCTCAATTGACATTCAAAATCCCGTCAGTTGGGGTTTAAAAAAAAAATACTAGGACTTGACACATGGCTCTTACAAAAATAAACATATGATTGATTTATAACTTGGATTTTACCTAAGATTTTGTAGAATTAAAAGTCTTAAACATGGATTAGAGTGAAATAAAATATATAACACTGATGACCTAACACGGATTTACTTTACTTATGAATTAGAAGAAACCGATGACTTAACTTGGATTTACATACTAATGAATCTATCTAACTAATGAATTTAACTGGATCTACCCTATCTTGGAAAAAAATACACTGATGAATAAACTGAATTTTCCAAAACAATACAAATTAACTGATGACTAGGCAGCATGGTCCCTGACCTTAGCCTGTTCCGCAAGGAACAAATAGAAAAAAAAAAAAAAATCTCTATTGTTCTCGCTGCTGAAGTGAAAAGTTATGTGTGTTACACGAGAGCAAAGTTTTTTGCATCTCGTGCCTTTGAATCCCTCGCCACACTCAGGATTCAAAATCAGCACTCGCAGCAAAAAACGACTTTGCTCTCTTGTCACAAATAACTATTTGTAATCATTTTTTTTTTTAACAATGGGCACCTAAATACTGTATTTATTCTAAAATCCAGTAAAAACGTTATGAAACCTTTGATCGAGTGGTTCATGATCTCAATCCTACACAATACATATATTTAGCTAACGATACGTTTACATTTAATAACGATACGTTTAGCTTTTCATCTCCTGCTCCCCACCGGGTCAGTAGAGCGCCCTCTGTGTGGCGTGACCTGAATTTATTTTCCGCCCCTTGCTTTCACGACCGTGACATTGAAATTGAATTGCTCTGCGTGAACTTTCAACTGGTACGTGCTATTTAATTCACATCCAACTGGAATTAGAAAACCTCATTAACATAACATCATGCTTGCAATACCGGAAGGTTTAGGCAGAGGTGTAAGTACCTATAACAAATCAATCTGCCTACTCTTTTCATAACATACTATGTTGTTGTCAGCTATAACTATAACCACAAAGCCACAAATAAGTTATTTACTAGGAAATATGAAGCATTAAGAAAATCTCTCTTATACCTACTATAACTAGCGGCCCGTCCCGGCTTCGCACGGGTGAACATTTATTTTTTAAACATTTTATTTTTTTCTTGCAATTAAAAAAGCTTATATTAATCAGTGATAACGTAACATTCAAATGGTGAAAGATTTTTTAAAAATGCATTATTTTAGAACAAATTTGATTATCATAAAAACGGTTATAGTGAGTGAACCTGAAAAGATAGACATATGCTGCCGCGAACTTTTTTTTAGAACTTTTAAGGGGAAACAATTCCGTTATACATTATTTTGCGTAACTTTAACCGTTTACATAGCGCACGCAACGGAAGCTCTCAAAAGGAATAATTTTTCCCGTTTTTGCAACATTTATCATTGCTGCGACGCTCCTATTGGTCGTAGCGTGATGTTATAGCCTATAGTATTCACCGATAAATGGACTATCTAACAGAAAAAGAATTTCTTAAATCGGTTCAGTAGTTTCTGAGCCTATTCATTAGAAACATACATACAAACCTTTCCTCTTTATAATATTAATATTATTATTAGAGTATAGATAACACGTAGGTACGACGCAGCTCCACTACCATTTACATAAAAGCCTGAATGCATGAAAAACAATAACTTATGAATGATGATACCTAGGCTAATTCTGATATTATCTAGGCTAAGTCTTTTACTAAATAAATTATTACTTACTTATTATGTTCGGCTTGTTTTAAGTCATAAGAAACGCGAAGGAAGTGTGAATTATAGCGAGTAGGTACTTAGTATGTTCCCTTCCACATTTAACCTGTCTACCTTCACAGCATGAGTGAGCAGGCATCTCCTGGGCACGCTCGTTCCATCATAGACCTCATCCATCGCGCTCCATCACGCGTGATCGGGGTCATGAGCAGGCCCACTCAGCAATTTATATACTAATAATAAAGCTAGTGCTGCTGAAGATTGAAAAAACTATCTTTGCATTGTATAAATTCAATCTCTTAGTATTGTATAATTGCATAGCACACGTGTGAGCACTATGTACCTAAACTATAAACTACCATTTACTGGGTACGTCTTTAATTGAATGTGCCCTGGCAGCTGAGAGTATGTCATGCTCACTCAAATGTCTCGCTGATGGTGGCGTGTGTGTTGGATCATTGGGTTCCCTTCAAAATGGTTGAGCTGAATGGTGCTGATCCATACGTCATGTTCGTGAACGGGCGCCGTCAGTAGGGACTGGTCATCTCTTAGCCGCCACGGCTTATTTTAATTTATGAATTTTTAATAATTCTTTTTAGTACGGACGCCTTTAACGTGCACGTCTTTCTGCATCGTTCTCACATGTATAATTTCAACATGAATGATGTAATCAAGATTTTGTAACAATTTTATGATTTAAAAGAGTGTCCGTGGAGTTTCTTGCCCGTTCTTCTCCACAGGGATCTACGCTTTGGAATGGGCAACTAGCTTCATCTTTCTGACTGACCGACCCTTGACAATTCAAAAGTGCCTATAATTGGTTTATTTGAAATAAATGCTTTGAGTTTGAGTGTTTTTTTTTTATTTGCATGTAGTAGCACATTCTTGAGAAAGGTATAATGATATTTAACATGGCGCTAAGACCCAGAGGAACCGGGCAAAAACAGAAATAGCCAGAAAGGACGCAAAACGAAGTAATAACGCGGGCCTGTGATGCGATGGAACGGGGTGGCACGATAGAACAAGAAATTTCACGCGAACGAAGTCGTGGGCAGAAGCTAATAAAATAATTTAAAAAATCTTATGAACGCCACCCACGCAACAATCGACGTTGAATCCACATCCTTACAACATTCGATTACCTTCATAATAACGGATCCCATCTCGCATCACTATTTTATTAATATCGATTTGTTATCGAGATCACACGTTATCAGAGTCACTGACATAGCTCTTAAAAATTTTCAAGTTGAAGTGGCAATGGGCAGGCCACATCGCTCGTAGAACTGATACCCGATGGGGAAGAAAAGTTCTTGAGTGGCAACCACGAACCGGAAGACGCAGCGTAGGGAGGCCTCCCGCTAGGTGGACCGACGACATCGTGAGAGTCGCGGGCAACCGATGGATGCAAGTGGCGGATTGTCGTTCGGCGTGGTGGTCTAAGGGGGAGGCCTTTGTTCAGCAGTGGACGTCTTCCGGCTGATGATAATGATGATGATGATAACAACATAAATATTTATCACATCACACATAATATTAGCGAATTTTGACTGAGAATTCCGGGTCTTACTTGGTATGACTGTATTAGCTGTGCTAATGTTTCGTCAAGTCGAAAACATGTCTTGTACGCCTACGAGGCGTCGACATATCAAGCTGAACATTTCCATTATAAGTTGATTTCTTATTGTACGAAATGCCAATACAATGCAAGGTCAGCTAAAATTGGAAATGTACGTTTGTGTGTATGTTTTACCGGTTTCCCGATTCGTTTAAATTCAAGAAAAACTATAGTAAAATCATAACTATAAGTACAAAGGAATCAACGCCGATGGATTAATATGCTTACTTTATTATCCACCACGAGTTATTTCCTGAATAGTCAGATACTATTTTAATAATTATTGTTAATCTACAGAGTACTGAAAGGACTCAAAGCCATAATTTATTTAATACTTCAAGCACATAAATGTACAGAGGCGGACTTAATGCCATAGGTATAGGCATTATCATATCTTGACAATATCTTCTAGGAACCCGTGCTAACACTGCCAATTACTGCCGCACCAATAAAAACGGCCGTGGTTATAGATACATTTAAAAGGAGAAGATACGTTACTTGATTACAGCGTGCGGTTCTAATATGTCCAATGAATGCAGTGACACTCACACGCGGACCATCGTCTAAACAGCGTGTGTCGATACAGCTCAATAATATCAGTTTTTGTGAATATATCAATATGCCTATGGTGTATTTCATAAGTGTTCTAACCCAAGCTGCTTATCAAGCGTAAGGACAGAAGAAAATGTTAATTTGTTGAAAATAACCGTTTTATAATATTTTTTTAAATAATCATTTTATAATTATTTTTAATTATTAAACTGTGTGCATCGAGCCTCGGTTTAGTGATTGCATGTAGAGTTAGTGCGTACTCTATCTTCCCCTTTTAGGTTTATCTATGTTTGTGAGCCGTTATCTGGTATTACATTTCCCGAGAATTCGTCAATACCTCGGAATTTTCGGAACATGTCATGGCAGATGCTTTGATGCGATTACCATAATATCGTTGTTGGATTCTCATTTAAGTTCCGTCGCAAATCAGGCGATTATTAGTTGCTACTTGTGTTAGTAACGCAGCCATGGTTAATGTTAGTTTATTGGTGCTTATATAAGTACAGCAATAGCTTCAATTTTACTCTATTTCTATGATGTCAACAAATATACAGAGTGACTGGAACATCGACGCGCAAACTGTAAGCATGAATGCCCATGCACATGCGTCGAAATTTTTCAAACTTATACAACAACTCTTTTTTTTTTCACTTAATAACCAACGAAACATAAGAACGCTTCAGATTGCGCGTCGATGGCTCCCTTCCACCCGGTATAATTAACTGTTAATTTAAATAAAACTTTAAAGGAACTTATGTTACATTAAACTCATACGCCTGAGTACCTCACCAGCCAGAGCGTGGATGAATCTAGAAGCGCGAAAGAATTTTTTTTTTAATAATTTTGATTTTTCCCACAAAGCACAATTATAGTATAGAGTTTGTTTGATTGAATTGGATCTCTGACTATACTTAGTTCCAAGTAATCGAGTTATGGGTAAACTTATCTTCTTATTTCCCATATCCCCATTTAGACCCAGGTTAAAAAATCGAGCCATTTTTAAATTACGAAGTATAATCCGGCAAAGTTAAAGTTCTTATTACAAGAAATGACGTTAAATACGAACCTAAGTGTCAATTTTGCATTAAGAACTTTACTTTCGTCAGAATAAAGTTTAAAATACAGTAACTGTTTCTCAGGTTTAGGTTAGGTCTAAAATTAGAACTCGTTTTTTACTAAGATGGTATAGGGTTAGGGTAGGCGCTACGAATTCGTAGAAAGTAGCTTATTTTACGATATTTATTTATTACAAATTTTTGCACAAAAAAAATACTGTCAAAATTTTCCGGCAACTTTTATTATAAAAGTTGGGCTCGTGACTAAATAACAACAATGTTGCTTGCCGAGGTCGGCACGTGAATGGGCCATCCATAAAATACCGAGATCCCACTCGCGCTTCGGAAAACACGTTAAGCAGTTGATCCCGGCTGTCATTCGTAGATCGTTGACAGTCGTTACGGGTAGTAGAAGTCCGAAAGTCTGACAACCAGTCTTACCAAAGAGTATCGTGTTACGCAGTAACTGGGTTGTGGAGGTCAGATAGGCTGTCGCTCCATGTAAAACACTGGTATTCAGCTGCATCCGGTTAAACTGGAAGACGTCACATTGATTTAATTGAACAGCCCGATTCAATATTTATGGGGGCTCGGAACATGAGGCGAGTTACTGCGCAGTAACAAATTCACGTGTCAGCGGGGGTGAGGGGTGAGGTACTGCGCAGTAACAAATTCACGTGTCAGCGGGGGGTAGAGGCGAGATACTGCGCAGTGAGTAGCGCACTTCAGAGCCGCAATAAAGTTTAAGGGCCCCTTTTCCCGAAAGTTTAGGCATTTTACGCACCGAGACGGCTTGCGCCCGCGTTGCACAGGAGCCGTCGCGATATGAACTCCGGTGACCTATGACGGCGGGCGATCACGCCACAGTATAAATAAATCAGTAGTTCAAATATTATTGGCGTGCTGGTAATAAGAGCTAGTTTGCAACAGAAACGTATAGCTTGATGTGCTGTCCACTGCACTATTGACTGTAAACACTAATACACTTATCTATATATATAAAAATGAAACCCGTTTTCCGTTGTCACGACATAACATGAAAACGGCTTGATCGATTTGGCTGATTTTTTTTTTTGTAGTTTTCTAATACTCTGTACAAGGTTCTTACGGAAAAAAATATAAAGAAAAAAAAAATCTAAAAAAAAAAACTGAAACTCCAAGGACAATCTTTTAAAAAGATATTAGAAAATCTTGGGTACATTATTCTATTTAACATGACGCAATTACCCTTAGGAGCCGAACAAAATGAAAAAAGTCAGAAACAACGATAATAACCGCCAAAAAAGTAGTAGCTCGGGCTGGTATCGGATCCCACGCGGTGGGAAGGTTGCAATTTTACGCGGACGAAGTCGCGGGCAGACGCTAGTATTGTTATAAATGTATGACTGGCAGGCGATGATCATTCTATAGAATTTAAAGAATGGTTGTAGAAGATTTGGTGAGTACTATAATGAAAGACAAGATTAATTGTAATATAATTAAATATATAGGTGGTATTAGCATAAAAATTAAAATTCAATAAAATTTAGTGTTCGTGTGCTAGGTCCAGGTTCATTTTCATCGACCGATATACCCCTCAATGCTGGGCGCGAGTCTCCTCTAAGAGGTTCAAAGCCACAGTCCTCATGGCACTCCCCTCCGAGTTCGTACGTCCGAGTTACAATCCCAAAAATAGGTAATCTTAGATCTGAATAATAAAAAAAAAATAATAAAAACAAAACACAACATAGGTACACCTCCTTGAATTTGACCAGAATGCAAAACTGAGTCTGCAAAACTGCAAAATAGTGAGGTCAAAATTAAAATCCAAGGTGGCGGACGCGAAAACTTTCTAATTTTTCGTCATGGATGTCGTTTCCATGGTTTTCTAGGGTGCTAAAGCCGATAGTGAGGTCAAAATTAAAATCCCAGATGGCGGACGCAAAAATGTTCATCTTTGTCGTCATGGATGTCGTTTTCGTGGTTTTTTAGGATGCTGAGGCCGATAGTTAGGTCAAAATTAAAATCGAAGATGGCGGACGCGAAAACTTTCTAATTTTTCGTCATGGATGTCGTTTCCGTGATTTTCTAGGGTGCTGAGGCCGATAGTTAGGTCAAAATTAAAATCCAAGATGGCGGACGCGAGAATGTTCATATTTTTCGTCATGGATATCGTTTTCGTGGATTTCTGGGGTGCTCAGGCCGATAGTGAGGTCAAAATAAAAATCCAAGATGGCGGACGCGAAAATGTTCAAGTTTTTCGTCATAGATATCGTTTTCCTGGATTTCTGGGGTGCTCAGGCCGATAGTCAGGTAAAAATTAAAATCCAAGATGGCGGACGCGAAAATGTTCAAGTTTTTTGTCATGGATGTCGTTTCCGAGGTTTTCTAGGGTGCTAAGGCCGATATTGAGGTCAAAATTAAAATCCAAGATGGCGGGTGCGAAAATGTTCATATTTGTCGTAATGGATGTCGTTTCCGTGGTTTTGTTTCCGGGGTGGAAAATGCTCATGGATGTCCGCCGCTCTGGGGCGGACGGTGGGGTCTGTCAGACTCTTACTGACTAAAAACCACCCCGGTGTTCCATCTCACACCTACGCCGGGGGTCGCGGGAACGTACGATCCTTCCGGAACCCCCGACTGGTGCCGGCCCGCCATTGCGGGCCTCCTCGGCTCAGAGGAGGGAGTGAGGTGTTTGACTCCTCCCGGGACGTTTAAGAGGGGCCCGTGTGGAACACTACGGTAGAAAACCAGGGAAACGACATCCATGACGACAAATATGAACATTTTTGCGTCCGTCATCTTGGATTTTAATTTTGACCTCACTATCGGCTTTAGCACCCTAGAAAACCATGTAAATGACATTCATGACAAAAAATTAGAAAGTTTTCGCGTCCGCCATCTTGGATGTTAATTTTGAACTCACCATCGGCTTCAGCACCCTAGAAAACCACAAAAACGATATCCATGACGAAAAATATGAACATTTTCACGTCCGCCATCTTGGATTTTAATTTTGACCTAACTATCGGCCTCAGCACCCTAGAAAACCATGGAAACGACATCCATGACGAAAAATTAGAAATTTTTCGCGTCTGCCATCTTGGATTTTAATTTTGACCTCACTATCGGCCTTAGCACCCTAGAAAACCACGAAAACGATATCCATGACGAAAAACTTGAACATTTTCGCGTACGCCATCTTGGATATTGATTTTGACCTCACTATCGGCCTTAGTACCCCAGAAAACCACGAAAACGATATCCATGACGAAAAATATGAACATTTTCGCGTCCCCCATCTTGGATTTTAATTTTGACCTCACTATCGGCCTTAGCACCCTAGAAAACCACGAAAACGATATCCATGACGAAAAACTTGAACATTTTCGCGTACGCCATCTTGTATTTTGATTTTGACCTCAATATCGGCCTTAGTACCCCAGAAAACCACGAAAACGATATCCATGACGAAAAATATGAACATTTTCGCGTCCGCCATCTTGGATTTTAATTTTGACCTAACTAACGGCCTCAGCACCCTAGAAAACCATGGAAACGACATCCCTGACGAAAAATTAGAAATTTTTCGCGTCCGCCATCTTGGATTTTAATTTTGACTTAACTATCGGCCTCAGCACCTTAGAAAACCATGGAAACGACATCCATGACGACAAAATATATTGAACATTTTTGCGTCCGCCATCTTGGATTTTAATTTTGACCTCACTGTCGGCTTTGGCACCCTAGAAAACCATGGAAACGACATCCATGACGAAAAATTAGAAAGTTTTCGCGTCTGCCATCTTGGATTTTAATTTTGACCTCACTATCGGCCTTAGCACCCTAGAAAACCACGAAAACGATATCCATGACGTAATAATGTGGAACTACTGATAACAAATTCAACATTAGTTCCATTATTTTCAGATTCTTTTAAAATGGAACTAGTGATAGAAAAAAAATCGACGGGTTGCACTCCGGGAGTGCCGGCAGAAGTGAAAACTTAAATATTAATGTTCTGCATTTTTGATATTTTGGAATGGTTAGAGAATAATTTTGTACGAATTGCTTTCGTTATCAGTATAAAAGTATTATTATTTATGTGGTAGGATACAATATTTATTCATTGCGCTATCGTACACAAACATGACAATTATCGAACATTCGCGCAAGCGCCTTGCGCCGCCTGCCCTCTCTCCATCCGTCTTACGAATTCTCGATCAGGTCACGTGTCCTGACGCGAGTTTAGAGATTTTTACCCATTCCAAAAAAAATACGCAGCGCCGCTAAAGAAGTTTTCACTTCAACATTCGCGCAAGCGCCTTGCGCCGCCTGCCCTCTCTCCATCCGTCTTACGAATTCTCGATCAGGTCACGTGTCCTGACGCGAGTTTAGAGATTTTTACCCATTCCAAAAAAAATACGCAGCGCCGCTAAAGAAGTTTTCACTTCAAAAAAAACAATCAGTAGTTCTAGTGACAACGAAGGAATAATCAAATTCTAGTCATACTGACTTTGCTAGTCTGTGTAGAGAAGTAATTATAATTCACTTCAGATTCCCTTTTTTTCTTAATTTTGTTTTTTTTATTTGCCATTTTATACAACACCTTTTTTATGCAGGTAGTAGATACTACTATGCGCGCGGCGACGATAATGTGGTCGCGAACAAAAATTGCATAGGTCCTCCCTCGATAACGTCCGACAGGACACTGGCGCATGGCGCGGTGCGCGCGCGCGATCCGTTTTTCACGTATTTATTTAATAAACAAAAAATAAGTGCCATATTATAAATCTGTCCAATAATATCCCTGTCAAACCCGATTAGTAAATGAAATGTTAAATTTTCATAAAAATTGCGTTCCCCCAAGTCTCATACAACTTAAAATACTTTCAAAATCGACCTTACTTCCTGATTTTTTTTTAACGAGCAAAATGCTAAATATCATGTTTTTAACCAAAAAAGTCACTAGATCTAACATGTATCTACACTATATATTTTTTTACGACCTACCTTATGGTGATTTCTCTGAAAACAACTCGATCTAGAAACGTAAATTTCGGAAAAGGGGCCCTTAAATCGGGCTGTAGGTCTATTGTTGTACGGATGAAATTCTTACTGCACACAGCACTAGGCATGCTTCTACTTCAGCGGCAAGTAGGGCTGGTCTTAGCATAGATCTCATTAGAAAAACGGCAGGATGGTCAGGGACATCTTCAACTTTTGCTAGGTTTTATAATCGACCAGTAACAGAAGACCCCCTAGCTTTTAGTAATGCTGTTTGCAGTACTATAAATAGAATTTAGTACCTAATATTATTTTTGTGAGTCATGTTTTCATTCTTTAGGATACTTATGTTTTGTAATCCCAAATAATAATTATTTTTCTTTGATTACAACAGCCTTTCATTCACAACTTAACTTTAAACATCTACACTGTTAAACCGTCTCGGACAAGGAGAGAGTATAATTATGAGATTAAACGAACTTAAGTACCTGTAAGTGAAGTTTTATCTCAATTATACGAAGCTCCTTGTCCGAGACGGGACTCCCTCCCAATGTTATTTTTACCCTCCCTAGTATACCTTTGTTGTTCATTCATTGTAACATAATCAGCCATATAATGTTCTTACAGCTGGGCCACAGGCCTTCTCTCTGTGAGAGAGAGAGGGCCTTACACGCGGGCCCAGTACGGGTTGGTAGATGTCTTCGAATGTTTGGTTCTAAAGCATGCCGGTTTCCTCACGATGTTTTCCTTCGCCGTTTTAAGAGCAGTGATGTTACCACTGGGCCACCAATACATTCATTGTAACTTTTGTACCTAGTTATGTATTACCAAACCATCAATCAGCATTGACAGCAAGGCGTCCTTCATAATCCTAATGTCTGTCTTACAATATCTAGAATACCACCATTAACACCTACCAATTACCTAAAGTGATGGGAACGTAATGGAATCGAATGCAAATCCAACGCAAATACAAATTATCCTTCAGCCATTCATCGTTATTATCGATGTTTTCACATCACCAGCTCATCTAGATTGGCTTTAGGTACTTAATCCCTCTTTTAGTAATTACAGATCTAATTAGCAGATAGTATTTTGGTATTACTCCACATGGACCTACATTTTAAAACAAAGCGTTTGATCAACTATAGGCTCTGTGTGCACGGCTTGAGCTTGACTCAGGCTCACTCGCCGTCCCCCCCGGTGGGTTCCCGCTTGTCGAGGCGGGGGGCTCAGTAGCCGTGGCTTGGTCATCCACGGTGAAGCGAAGAGGAACCCGAGGAGGGGCCGCTCATCAGGGCTTTTGCCTGTAAGCCGACGACGTAGCGGCCAACAAGTAGGTTGCGGTGCCGCTTGGGCGACATCGCAACTGAGGCGGGCCGCGATGTCGTATGGCAGGCCGCGGCGGGAGAGGAGTGCCGATATTGCGGTGCGCCGCTCTCCCTACCTTCCGCGGCCTTGATGGGGTCGCCACCGTCTAATGGCGGACGCGGTGGGGCCGCATGGGAGGAGGAGTGTTGGTATTACGTTGGCCACTCTCCCTATCCTCTGCGGCCGAAAATTGGCAGGCGGCGGGGCCAACGACCTGACCCGCCGCAAGGGGACCAAGGGTGCCCAGACACGGGGTCGTCTGGCGCCCATGTGCTGGTGTGCTATGTGTTCTGGTGTGCCGCTGAAGGGGAGTACTCCCCAGAAGAGGGTCCGGTGACGACGCCGGTGACAGTCGCGGGGGGTTCACGGATGAGTGCTAACGCGTGCCCGTGTTCCCGCCATAAGCGGTGGAGGAGGACACCGTGGAGTTTTAGTGGGTTAGAGTCCCACATAACTGCACTATCTCCCCGTGGTAGTGCAGTATGCATGAGCATTTCTCCATGTTAAAAAAAAAAGGCTCACTCGCCGTGAGCATTACGTCGAACACAGCGTCGAGCAATCACAGGAAAGTACATAAAAAAATGCTTTTGTAAACTGAGCTTTTACCTGTAATGTACCATTCGTAAGATCGTAACATTACTTGGAAATGCTCAAGAAAATGCTCTAGTGTATCCTCATCTTTAAAT
This sequence comes from Globia sparganii, assembly GCA_949316385.1. NCBI lineage: Eukaryota > Metazoa > Arthropoda > Insecta > Lepidoptera > Noctuidae > Globia > Globia sparganii. Next base: position 20,639,038 of record OX438656.1, read on the forward strand.
GTCGCTTGCCAGGACTCGTACGTGCCACGGCGGGAATTCGACTTAGTTTAGTATAAATCATATTATTACAATCGTGCGGTAGGAAATGAGATATTCATTTTAATTTCATGCGAGATGACTTTAAACTTGCAAATTGCTGTTTCTTCAGATGGCATGTTTTTGACGTGACAACGTCTTATAATTCGATGAAGCTGGCTGCACGCACGAAAAAACATGACGTCATGCGGCGTCACCTCGCTCAGAGGCGTTCCATTTAAGGCTTGAAGTGCAAGCGAGAGCGCGGAACGAGCGACAAAGACGCACAATTTTTTTTTTTTAATATTTTCTTATGACGTTGTCACGTTCAACTATCGTCAGTAAACCGACTTTACAGACAACCGATTTTTATCCCAGAATTTTGTTGTTGTTGTTGTGTTGTTGTTGTTGTGAATGTTTTATGAAAGGTTGACTGGTAGAAAATGCCTATGGCATTAAGTCCGCCTCTGTACATTTATGTGTTTGAAGTATTAAATAAATAAATAAATAAATGTTGGACGCTTAAGTTGTAATCATTCAAAACTTGAAAATGCGGTAAAAAAAAGTATCACACTAATATTATAAAGGCAAAAGTTTGTGAGTGTGTGTGTATGTTTGTCTCTCCTTCACGCTCAAACGGCTGGACCAATTTTGATAAAATTTTGTTTGGAGGTAGCTGACAACCTGGATTAACATATAGGTTACTTTTTATCCCTATATTCCCACGGGATCGAAACTTATGCAGGTGAAACCGCGGGGCGCAGCTAGTGGCAAATAAAAAACAATAATACATTTTTCAATATCTCCGTAAGCAGAAGGTTCCCAGATATGATCCAGTACAAAAAAAAAACACAGTGACGAGGAGTACCTATAATAGGTAATGCGGGCTGGTGTCCGCAACTCCACATCAATGCGATTATTTTACGTACGGGAGGAGTACCTACCTATAAGTGACTTTCGCCTTCGTTAAGCGTCTAAAAAATGCTAAGAAAAAATATTCCAGCTACGTGTAATTGACCAACAGATACTAATCTACAATTAAATTCATGAATGTGATAAATCCCCGCGGACTACAGACTGGTGATTGCAGCAATGTTGAATGTACAGAAACATATTTTTTGCCTTAAATAGATTTCCCTAGGGTGGAGATTTGCGGTGTCTTGGAATTCTCATAACTATTTCATAAACAGACGGCCGGGAATATAGATAAGCGGGGTAATGGGCTTCATTTTGACAGTCACGTTCATTGCGTTATTAAGGTTGTTGCGCAGATGAATTTTTCATACCTTGTAACGTTACAATCTGGGGGCCGATTCTACTAACAAAATTGTTCAAAAATCGCAATGGAACCACAGCTGAATCACGGCTGATAAGCGTTTTCATATTCTATTAATGAACAACGATTCAACTGCGGTTACGTTTTAGTTTAAGCCAACGATTGATCGAAACAATTTCAAAATATAAGTATTCTGCTAACAAAATCGACCATGAGCGTGACGTTTTGTCACATTCTACTGTTATTTTGACACTTTTTATAATCGAATCAAAGCTGAACTTCAGCGGTTCATCTGTCAAAATTCGCGGTTGAACATAAGTTGATAAAGTGCTACTTTTCCTGCTTCGATTTAAGATTTCTTTCGTTTTCTTCCTTATAAATAGGTATGATGTTTTTTAGGGATTTCGTTGACGTTGCCCATGAGTTTGTCTTTGACATAACCGAAACGTTTCGTTTCAAAGCTTCGGCCAGCAAGGGACGTAGAACGAAACCTTCTTCTGATTTTTTATTAATTAAAAACTTGAAATGTTGTATGTGTAACAAAAAAATACACAGTACAAATGTATAATTATGGTCTAAATATAATTTTGTATTTTAAAATACTTTCGGTGACATTTATGTAACATTTTTAGGTCCAACTTTTTTTCTGTGGTAACATACTATTTGGCATGTTGGTAACACAGGTTACCCGCTGTTACGTTCCCGCTTTTCAGCGTTCCGCGATTCAGCATAAGATTAGTTTCCAGTTTGCTTAGGAAATAGTAGAATGACTTTATAGGTAACTATCGAACGGCGATCGATAACACAATTGAACGTGTAACGTTGCAAATTATTAGAATCGCCCCCCAGGTTATTTGTTAATAGCTAATCGTAACTTACATTTAAAATAATAGAAAGATATAAAAACAACACATTAGATAATAGAAAAATCTTGACTTCAGGTCGGCTTCGGGACGGGATTCACTGGAACGGCATGAGTGTAGGAGTTGGATGGGGCTGGATGAGCATCCCTCGCCAAGCAGGTGCGGCAAGACCATGGTGTAGGAAGTCGTACGTCGTCAACCCTGTTAAAAAGACGAGAATGGTCTTAGGGTGACATTCTAGGGCACGCCACGATAGTGGCGATAAGACCCCTCTTTGAAGAGTGGCTAGAGAGGCGCCACGGCGCCCTCACCTACCGCCTGACGCAGGTCCTCACCGGACACGGGTGTTTCGGGAGGTTCCTGCACACCATCGGGCGGGAGGAAACGCCCGGGTGTCACCACTGCGAGGGTCGCCCGGAGGACACGGTGGAGCATACGGTGGCGGTATGCCCCAATTGGGCGGAGCACCGCCGTGTTCTCGCAGAGGCGATCGGCAGCGGCGGCGACTTCTCGCGCCCGGCCCTGGTTCAAGCCATGGTCCGGGGCGAGAGGGAGTGGGAGGCAGTCACCTCCTTCTGCGAAGCAGTCATGCTAGCGAAGGAGGTGGCGGGACGGCTGAGGGAGAGGGCCTCACGTCCCAGCCGCCGCGGTAGACGCTCCGGGCGTCGGGAGCCGCGAGACGACTCCCGGCCACCGTAGGCGCGGGCCTGCGGGCGGAGAGTAATGGGTAACTCTCCGTCCGATCAGGACCAGGCCCGTGCCGGACGGCGCGTACGTGTTCCACGCGCGCCTCAAAGAGATGTCAACATAAGGAAAGGGCCTGCAAGAGCCGAAGCCTGCCGGGGCAGCGGTATTGTCCGAAAGGGTTACCGCTACCCCGGAACACAAAGGGCTAAGGAAGGAACACGGGTGGGTTTTAGTCAGTAAGAGTCTGACACTCCCTTCTGCTCCACCCAGAGCGGGAGGGGTCATTGGATGATTTCCCATCCACAAAAAAAAAAAAAAAAAAAAAAGGGTGACATTCTTAAAAGACCCACGTTCGTAGGTTCGACGAAGAGCCCTAAAATCACTTCGTCAGTGGAGAGTCCCCATTAACGTCCCACACTACCTGTGGGAGTTGTGTCGGCGTCGGAAGGTCTCTCGCTCGGCAGGAGAAATGTCCCAGGGCTCTTACGGGACGTGGGAGAAGTGCCATAATGTCGGAGAACTGCCGTCTAAGGATGGTTGATCGTGGCGTCACTCGTCACGCAATTAAGGAATGAAGTACACGCTAATTGTCACATGGAATGAAACGTGAAGTAGTTATAGATAACTAGCTTCTGTCCGCGACTTCGTCCGCGTAAATTTTTTTTGTTTCCCCGACCCACCCCGTCGCAACGTGTCGCCGGCCTGCGCTATTACTTCGTTTTCGCTTGACGAAAACTTCAGACTTTTTTTCTTTTTGCTCAACTCCTAAGGGTCCTAGCGTCAAGTTTAATAGAATATAGGCTTCCTTAAGAACTGGGCTATCAAACGCAAAAATATTTTTATATATGCGACCAATACTTCCAGAGATTTAGAGCTTTCAAACCGTGTTTCAAACAAACAAACTCTTCAGCTTTACTATTAGTATTATTTTAAAACTATGATATCTCCTAAGATATACATTGAAATCAAATGATGTCAGAGGCAATTTTGTTCAAAATTAAATACATGTGATGAATAACGTATTTATTTGGATAAGGATTAATACCATGTTTATAAAAACACCTTCGCAAATAATGCATTATTTTAGAACAAATTTGGTTAGCATAAAAGAGGTTATAGTGAGCTAACCTTAAAAGATAGACATATGCTGTCGCGGACTTTTTTTTAAAGTTTTTAAAGGGGAACAATTCTGTCATATTGATTTTTGCGAAACTTTAACCGTTTACGCAGCGCACGCAGCGGAAGCTCTCAATAGGAAAAAAATCCCCCGATTTTGAAACATTCTTCATTGGTGCTCCGCTCCTATTGGATTTAGCGTGATGATATATAGCCTATAGCCTTCCTCGATGAATGGGCTATCTAACACTGAAAGAGTTTTTCAAATCGGACCAGTAGTTTCTGAGATTAGCGCGTTCAAACAAACAAACAAACAAACTCTTCAGCTTTATAATATTAGTATAGATAATGCTTATTTTAACCTAATATATAAAATTCTCGTGTCGCGATGTTTGTTACCAAACTCCTTCGAAACGGCTGGACCGATTTTTATGAAATTTTATATGCATATCGAGTAGGTCTGAGAATCGGCCCATCTATTTTTCATACCCCTATTTTTTTTTTTTTGCAAAACTTCGTTTGCGGGGTCAGCTAGTGTTATTATAGTTATTATACTGGATACACAGGCCGAACTGAGTTAGAGAGTACACTTAAACACTGTATTGAGCACTGAGCCAGGATTGCTAGGGGCTGAACTGCTCTCAAATTCAAATTCAAATTCATTTATTATTCGTGAACACAGGGTAAATGATCTTATAATTATACGTGTAATGTTTGGTCCAGCCCATGTTCCGCCAAAAGGCATACAAAATAGTGCTGCTATAATTAAAATTAAATTAATTGTAAAAAAAAACAATGTCAGCAAATAAAAATTGTCAAAACTTAAATAAAATAGTACAAAAAATAAAAATAAATAAATAAAAGCTCTGAACTTAAAACGTTCCGTGCTGGAACGAATCGCTCTGGACTGAACCCTTGTCTTGAGTGACGTATGCTTTTACCGTCTCTCAGTCGAAAATTCTGGAAGTATCGATATTCGATATTTCGAAAATGTGTTTCATGTTCGATTGGCTGCCAGAAATAATAATAAGCGGCTTACGAGAACCTGACCTTATTACAGTGAAGACCTGCCATAAGCAAGTAAGCTCTATATAATAGTAAAACTGACAGATGGAAATTTGTGATGAAAATGTCAAAATATGAAACAGATCCACCTTTTTACTCCTAAATTAATATCATTGGTACAAACAGTCAAATGCAACTAAAGGTTTGTTTTTCAGTGGTAAGTGTTCAAAAAGTGAGTAAAATGAGTTTCATACAATGTCGTACTGTAAAACAGATTTAGCTATTGGATTATAGTAATAATTATTGTTGGAAATGGCAACTCCCTAAATGTTAACTAAATAAGATGTCGTTTTACTACCATCACTACATAGTATAAAACAAAGTCGCTTTCTCTGTCCCTATGAACGCTTAGATCTTTAAAACTACGCAACGGATTTTGATGCGGTTTTTTTTAATAGATAGAGTAATTCAAGAGGAAGGTTTATATATATAATACATGCATGCATGTGATGTCGTAAATAAACACATTTTTTTGGGCTTACTTTTCAAACGCTGGCTGTACCCTACGAGATAGGTCAAAATAATGTACTACAGTATTGTACACCTTAAAAAGGTCTACAAAAAAATCCGCAATGGTATATGTCTATCTCTTAGGGATAACCCACAATAATCATTTTTTATCCTTTACTTTTTACGAGAAATAATGGCTTATTTACGAAGCGATTTTAAGCAATACAGCATTAATCCTTATCCAGTTAAGTACCTTAAATACATTGTGCATTTAATATAGATAAATATGGCCCTTTACAGCATGTAATTTAAATGAATATTTTCGAAGATATTACAGATTTAAAATGCAGGGACATAGCGGTTGCTGCGGTACCGGCCGCGGTGGCGCGTGCTGGCATTCTTCAAAATACCTGTACTTAGTATCAGTATTGCACCCGTGCGAAGCCGGGGCGGGTCGCTAGTAACCTATAAAGCAATGGATTAGCAATAAATATCCTTCAAAATTCTCTGATTGTGATTGAATTAATTCAATCATTTTCATTTTCACACGAGTGAACACAACATCGACATTCTCCAGAAGCCAAATTTTTATCCAAAAATTGCGAAAAATGTACCCAATCTGGTAATCCTTGAAAAAACCCAGGTATTTCCAGGGACACGTGAGTAGATATCTGTGGGTGAAAAATATTGAATTGAGAACAAAAAAACTATAGGATACTGCCGGTCGATTCTGTAAGAATCTCACCGTGATAACTTAGGTGAAGTGAGCGTGAAGTGAGCTATCAATAGGGGTAATCCCTAACATCAGGTGGAGTGACAGCTGACTTCACTTATGTTTTCACGGTGAGATGGTTACAGAATCGCACTGCTGGTATAACTTTCAATACAAAATCGATCGAATTTACGATACATTTACTTCGCGCATCGTGCTAGGGCCTCTGTGTCATGGACAACGGTCCTTTTAAAATGCTTTTCCGTGAAACTGAATCACATGACATTTGAAACTTCCTTGGTTTCATTGAATACAAAGTTTTGCACATTACACATCATATATTATCTATACACGACATGCACATGCCGCGTTGCACACTTATGCTCCAACTATGCTCAACTTGTTAAAAGTTTGGAGTCCTACGTCTTATACGGCTCCAACTTTTGTTCAACTTTCACACAAGGGCTGTCTTTGGTTTTGTATGAACGAAGTAAGTCGTGAGTAATGAGCTTGTTGAAGTCTGAATCCTAGCCAGTCGCTCCTTGTATATTGCCCCCTTTTTTTGTGGATGGGAAATCATCAAATGACCCCTCCCGCTCTGAGTGGAGCAGAAGGGAGTGTCAGACTCTTACTGACTAAAACCCACCCGTGTTCCTTCCTTAGCCCTTTATGTTCCAGGGCAGCGGTAACCCTTTCGGACAATCCCGCTGCCCCACGATCCCGCTATATATTGCCCGTTATATATTGCCCCTGGGTATTTGTTAGTTGGGTACCTGATAAGAGCCTTCCAAACAACAGAAATATCCAAGAATAATCTATCTATTTATACTGATAATAAAGCTGAAGAGTTTGTTTGTTTGAACGCGCTAATCTCTAGAATTATCAGTCGGATTAGAGAAATTCTTTTTGTATTTGATAGTCAAACTCTCGACACACCCCGGACACTCCGTGCAACGCGCGCAAAATAATTACCTACTACTACTACATACCCAAATGACGTTAGTACACGTGCAAATGTGTGCGTGAACTCTAGCAGGGTTGGCTGAATTTTACTCAAAAATCTTAAGTGAAGGATCTTTTTTGAAATCGTTTAAGGGACTACTGAAATAGAATCGCTCAGTAAACATATTATCGTCAGTCGTTTATCTGAAAGCAATCTACTAAGACAGCCCACGTTTGAAAATTGAAACGCGCTTCAAAGAATTCAGGTTAAGAGATCTGTAATGAAATAAGGAAACCCATCTAGGAGTTTTACTGGCTGTTAATTCATTTTTTATAGAAGACGAAAAAATTGGATGCGCTGATTAAAAATGGTGCCAGGTCAATCTTAGTAGGTAGTTATCTAATTGATTGCAAATGAAACATTTATCTTGACACATAAGTTTGTACAATTTTATATAGAACTAGTAGCGCCCCGCGGTTTCACCCGCATAAGTTTTGATCCCGTGGGAATATCGGGATAAAAAGTATCCTATGTGTTATTCTAATGTATAAACTATATTACTGTAAAGTTTCATCAAAATCCGTTCAGTAGTTATTGCGTGAAAGAGTAACAAACATCCATCCATCCATCCTCACAAACTTTCGCATTTATAATATTAGTAGGATAGTAGGAAGTAGGATAGTAGAATAGGATAGTAGGAAGTAGGATTAGTAGGACTAGCTTTTACCCGCGGCTTCACCCGCGTGGATGTCTGAAAATATCCCACGGGAATGTTACCGGGATTAAAAGTATCCTATGTGTTAATCTAAATATAAACTATCTGTGTGCCAAATTTCATCCAAGTTTGTTCCTTCCATCCAACAAACGTCAAAAAACCTTCATTAGGTACTATTATATTAGCGGTCTGTCCTGGCTTCGCACGGGTGGACATACATTTTTTAAACATTTTTTTTTTCTTGCAATTAAAAAAGCCTATATTAATCAGTGATAATGTAACATTCAAATGGTGAAAGAATTTTTAAAATCGGTCCAGTACTTTTTGAGCCAATTCGTTACAGAGATACATACAAACCTTTCCTCTTTATAATATTAGTATAGATAACTAGCACTTTGCCCGCGACTTCGTCTGCGTGTATTCGAGCCAAATTTCAAGTTTATTAACTGAAGCAATAACATTTTTCATACAAACAAAATTCCCTCTTTTCACCCCCTTAAAGGTCGAATTTCCAAAAACCCCTTCTTAGTGCTCCCCTATGTATTAAAAACTTTTTAACAAAAAAAAAAACCGACTTCCATAAAAAAACACTACAAAGTGAAAAATAACTTTAATTTCGGAAGTCGGTGTCTTTGGATCTGTATTTTAGTTTGTTGCCACCGACTTCCGAAATTAAAGTTATTTTTCACTTTGTAGTGTTTTTTTTATGGAAGTCGGTTTTTTTTTTTTGTTAAAAAGTTTTTATTTCTCGCTTTTTAGTGGGACTGTTTTATAATGCATCAAGCTCATCGCCTTTTACAAATTACTTTTCCCGATACAGGGACGTTAATTGTTGAGGACTTCTCCTGGTACTCCACCATCAGCTCCATTTCACCATTCGCATTGTGACGAGCATAAATTGTGCTTAGCAAACATATTAAAGTAATCGAATCGCAACCTGTGAAATACTTATTATTGAGTAGTCCCGGTGGCCATCTGTGGTCTCATCATCAGTTTTACTTCACTAAATTTTGCTTTCCGAAAGCAAATGCACGAGTTAGTATAAATAATACCCGAATCGCTATAGGTGTGCCTATAATAGTTGAAGAGTTCCTTCGATTTCTCCAGGATCCCGCTGATAATCCTGGCAGCATCAGGCCAGACTTATGTCAACATTGCATTAAACTTAAAATTTTGTCCTGTTTAAAATGAGCCCAAACACGACTACGGTGCTGTAATTTCAAGATTTGTACTTTTTCTGATGCTCCTGGCTTCAGCATCAAGTCTCTATGTATTTCGGTGTTTCTCATTAACAGTACGTTTATCCACACATCGAGCTCTTTTCAATGAGCCTAAACACGATATATCTGCTGTTAGTTGCCGAGGAGTTAGGTACTCTGCAGACTATTCTGACTGCAGCATCAGGTCATGACTTGATGATCATGAGACCAAATGTGGCAAATGCCCTATCAACATCAAAACAATTTACTAAAACTGTCCTTGTCTGTTCGAGTAACTTCTTACTATTAAGGTGTTGTACCTTCCATCATCAGCTCAGCTACCTGAGATGGTGACAACCATACGCAAATACACAAGATACTTCATAAAATATGCGAAAAACAATAAGTGAGCCTATAAAATTTGAGGGTTGCCCTCGATTTCTCTAAGATCCCATCATCAGATCCTAACTTGGTGACAATGGGACCACCTCAGAACTATCTACTTTCGAACAAAAAAAGAATTTTGAAAATCCGTCGACAATTGGCGGAGTATTCGATGAACAAACATACAAAAAAAAAAAAAAACATACAAACATCCGAACATAGTACCTCCTCCTTTTTGTGAAGTCGGTAAAAAGGAAGCCGTATGCAAAATTTCACGTTCCTAGTCCTTGCAGTTTCGGCTGTGCGTTGATATGTCAGTCAGTCAGTTTCTCCTTTTATACAGGGTTACTGGTAACTCGAGCACTTCCTTGCAGGAGGTGATAGGGGAGCTGAAATGTGTCAAATTTAACCCCCATATGTATGGCCGAAAACTAATACTTTTACAGTTATTTGTAATTTTAAATTACTCCAAATTTTCACACTAAGCTTTTATTTATAGCTAACATTCTACACAAAGCTAGTAGTTGCATTTTTATTTTTCAAATATCTCTTCAATTATTCGTTTTCGGCCATACATATGGGGGGTTAAATTTGTCACATTTTAGCTCCCCTATCACCTCCGGCAAGGAAGTGGTCAAGTTACCAGTAACCCTGTATATAAGGTCCAATTAAAATAGGTGGACAAACTTTTAGAAAACATTCAGACCTCTAAAATAAGGACAATGGCAAAAATTTTTTTAAGAAAAACGCATTAGATACCTACTTACAAGAAAAATACAGCTAACGAAAATACACTAATAAATGTTGGTTACCCAATGCATAAACAGATCCATGTCTTAGTTATCTCATAAAAAAGTTCGGATACAATGTGCAGGCGCACGTGTTCACGTCACCGCCCGTGCCCGCCGCGGTCATTGTCCAACTCATGCCATCTCACCCTAACTTAGCCCTTCGCTTGACGTTATGACATTGATGCAATTTCAGTTTTCGTCGCGCAACCAAGGCGAGCCCGCGAGCCGGCAAAATATTGCACTAACGTGTGTGTGTGTATTATTATTACGTAGTTATCACAATCGAAAACAATGCCTTATTACGCGTACAGCAACCAAGAACACTTGTGTAATAATGCTCGTGTGTTATCGTGAGTGTAACCAAAGCTTACGACAAGCCCAAATCCTTTATCAAGAAAGATTTGGAAGGCGGCCGAGCCTCACCACTATCCTGAGAGCAGTACAGCGCCATCGTGAACATGGCACCTTCATGCCACCAGCGGTAGCGGTTGAAGCAGGAAGACCGCGCTATACGGTGCGTCTTGAAGAAGACATTCTAGATTTCTTTAGACGACACCCCACGGCGAGCACGGCCGATGCTGGTCATACATTCAATGTCAGCGACTTTTACGTGTGGAAGCTCCTCCGTGATGAAGGCCTCCACCCATATCATTACACTCGTGTGCAAGAACTGAACAGTCAAGACTACACGCCACGAATGACATTTTGTAGGTGGCTACTGCAACAACCCCATCGCCACATTCTCTGGACTGACGAATGTACGTTTACACGTGTTGGGTTATTTAACATACATAATTCCCATTACTGGACAACTACAAACCCAAATAAAGTAAGACCGAACCATTTCCAAACACGGTTTAGTGTAAATGTGTGGGCAGGAGTGCTAGACAATAAAATTTTAGGGCCTGTGTTTCTAAACCGTTTAAACAGTAATACGTACATAGACTTGTTACGTAACGATGTTGATATAATGTTAGAAGATGTACCCCTGGTCGTCTGGCGTGACCTCTACTTCCAGCATGATGGCGCGACAGCACACTTCTCTAGGAACGTAAGAGACTATCTTAATTCTCGGTACGAAGACCGCTGGATTGGTCGGGGTGGTCCAGTCACGTGGCCCGCTAGGAGCCCGGACTTGACTCCGGTTGATTTTTTTTTCTGGGGTCGAGCTAAAGATTTAGTGTACGGTGAAAATAGACACCTAATAGCCACCCTGGATGAGCTACGTACGCGAATCACCCTCGCATTTGAAATAATAAAAAGTGAAAGTGACACTCTTTTAAAAGTGAAAAGACACGTAATTGAACGCGCTCGCAAGTGTATCGAGCAAAATGGTAGGCACGATCAACAATTAATGTAAATAGGTATCCACCTACCGGCGTAGAGTAAGTAGTATTTTAATTAATTAAGGGCTGATTCAAATTTTTAAACACGCAGGATTCAGTGTTTTACTGTTAACGAACATTAAATAAATAAAAATTATTCATAATCATAACACAACTGTGGGTCGTCTGGCGATTGTTTGTTTACAACTTACTGCAATAGCTTTGTTACTTTGATAACAGTTCAGCACGCAATTAGACAGTCCAAAGCCTGGTAAAATGTGATGGGAAATTAGAAATTTTTCTTTTCATAAGTACCTAGACAGTTCCTAATCGTGTGTTCGAGGAAAGTTTATTCACCCATATTGTAATACAAAATTTTGAACTGCAATATGGGTGAATAAACTTTCCTCGAACACATGATTAGCTAGGAAGTTACAATAGAGCACCACCGGGGCAGTGCGGGGGAAGCGGGCGGGGGAGTCGCATTCATAAAAGGTCCCAAGTTATTGCGCACGGGAAATACCTACCCATAATGGATGTGTTTATTCTAGAGTGTGCCGGCAACTTTTAATTTACTTTAAATTTTATGTCAAAATAAAAACACTATATTCGGTGTTTTTTTTTGCTTGGATATCTTTGGTTAGACATACTGAGCGCTGTGTTAAAATTTGTCCATCTATTTTAATTGGACCTTATATATTGATGTATTCTTGCATAGATCTTATTGGTTAGTAAGGGGGTGACTATCGAGATGACGACTAATAGAGAAGTCATCATCTGCCTAACCTTTTCCCAACTATGTTGGGGTCGGCTTCCAGTCTTACCGGATGCAGCTGAATACCAGTATTTTACATGGAGCGACTGCCTATCTGACCTCCACAACCCAGTTACTGGGCAATACGATACCCCTTGGTAAGACTGGTTGTCAGACTTTCGGGCGTCTGACGACCCGTAACGACTGTCAAAGATCCACGAATGACTGCCGGGACCAACGGCTTAACATGCTTTCCGAGGCACGGAGGGGTCTCGGTATGTAAAGATGGTCACCCATCCACAGACCAACCGCGGCAAGTGTAGCTTAACCCGATGGATCGAACTGTGCGGCTGTTATTATTTAGCCACGAGCCCCACGACTAATAGAGAAGTATGGAATAAAAAGACATGTTCCACTGACCGCAAATAAATTGGGATAAGGGCAGGGGAGTGATAATGATCTTGCATAGATAATAAATAAGCGAAATTCAGAAGATAATGATCATTACGGAACCCTAAAGTTACCCTAAACACGCTTGAATTATTTTCGGGGTTCCGTACCTCAAAAGGAAAAACGGAACCCTTACAAGGTCACCTCGTTGTTCGTCTGTCCGTCGGTCAAGATCCTTTTTCTCAGGAACGCGTGGAGTTATCAAGTTGAAATTAATATGAAATGCTCAAGGCTTCAATCTATTGAAGCAGTGAAAAAATCAAACTTCTAAGTCAACGCAGTCAAAGATACGGACGTATATGTTCCGAAATCAAAACCTATAGGGTACTTACCGTTGACCTAGAATCATGAAATTTGGCAAGAAGCAATGTCATGTAGCATAAGAAAAAGAAAATATCCGAAAACCGTAAAGTAGTTACATTACAAATAAAAACTTTGTACGGAACCATCGATGCGCGAGTCCGACTCGCACTTGACTGGATTTAAAAAAAAATTTAAATGAGGACTCTATTTAATATTCTTTGACATCTTTAACCATATTTTCTGTGTTTTCTTAATTGTTTGAAACTCGGCCAAGCTAATTACAAGTACCTAATTATTAAAATGTGCCCCTCGTGGCTATTACAATGTCTCAGAGAAAGTTCTCAGGTAAAGTCTTTTTAATAAAAATGGCTTAAAAGTGACTTAATTCTCTTTTCAGGTATCCCTCGGAATGGACCAGTGACTTCTAAGATAACAGTGAGTAGGAGAGGATGTAACCTGACATAGTTGTAGCGTACAACCTACGCGAGTCTGTTGTAAGTTGATGGCAGACAAATATTCATATACATATACAGGACGGTAGGGCATCGACGCGCATCCTGGTACCACGGATTAAGTACGTGATTCAAACTCAAACTCAAACTCAAAGCATTTATTTCAATTAAACCATTTACAGGCACTTTTGAATTGTCAAGAAGTCGGTCAGTCAGGAAAAAATGAAGCTAGTTGCCCATTCCAAAGCGTAGTAGGTACCTATGGAGAAGAACGGGCAAGAAACTCCATGGACACTCTTTTTAAATAATATTTTTACAAAATTATTAGTTACATCATATGTTGAATTTATAATATGTGAGAACGATGTAAAAAATAAATAAAAATCAAGTATGCGTTAAGAGTGTCCAGAGTACAGCAAATAGTAACAAAATAACAATCCAAAAATAAAATAATTAAAAATAAGCCGTGGCAGCTAAAAGATGACCAGCCCCAACTGACGGCGCCCGTTCACGAACATGACGCATGGATCAGCACCATCCAGCTCAACCATTTTGTAGGGAACCGAATGATCCAACACACACGCCACCGTCAGCGAGACACTTGAGCGAGCATGACATACTATCAGCCGCCAGGGCACATTCTAGTCAATGAAAAACATATTACCCGGTAAATGGTAGCTCAATAGTACATAGAACTCACATCTGTGCTATGCAGTTATACAATACAAAGGAAATTGAGTTTATACAATGCAAAGATAGTCTTACAATCTTCAGCAGCTCCAACAGTATTTTCAGGTGTTAATCAATTAGTTGTGGTTGTGGAGCAGGACCAGCATTGAGCCAGGCATTTTTATCCGCGATGTAATCTCCTAACTTATAATATGCCTGCCTACATAGTGTGCGTTTTATACACGACTTGAATTTTGTCTCATTCAGTTGAAGAATGTGGGGAGGTATTTTATTATAACATTTTAAACAGTACCCCATAAAAGATGAGTCTACTTTTGCTAGTCTGAAACCTGGTTGAACTAATAGGTCCCTATTTCTAGTACTATAATTATGTCTTTCACCTCTTTTGCTAAAAAGATGTAAATTTTTCCTTACATACATGATGTTTTCGTAGATATATTGACAAGGCACCGTCATGATGTTAATATCCTTAAACAGTTCCCTTAGAGAATCGCGCTTGCGGAGATTATATATGGCTCTGATGGCTCTTTTCTGCAGAATAAAAATAGAATCGATGTCTGCAGCCCGTCCCCAAAGTAAAATACCGTAAGACATGATACTATGAAAGTAACTAAAATAGACTAGTCTCGCGGTACCTACATCAGTAAATTGACGGATTTTTCTGACAGCATAAGCTGCCGAACTGAGCCGTCCTGCAAGAGATGTTAAATGAGGACCCCATTGTAGCCTTGAGTCGAGCGTGATCCCTAGGAAAACTGTTTTTTCGACGAATTCAAGTTTCTCCTGATTCAATATTATCTCACAATCACTACCCTTGACATTTGGTAAAGAAAATCTTATGCACTTAGTTTTTTTCCCATTTAATACTAAATTATTAGCAGAGAACCAATTTTGGACCTGCAGTAGGGCGTTATTTACGTCGTCAAAATTTGTAGCACGTCTATTTACCTTAAAAATTAAGGAAGTGTCATCAGCAAATAACAGCATTTGTGGTTGATTTTTTAATAAATGGAGTAGATCATTAATATATACTAAAAAGAGGAGAGGACCCAATATCGAGCCTTGTGGCACACCCATTTTTACTGTTAAACCAAGTGAATTGACACCATTTATTTGAACTTGCTGTTGTCTATCATTTAAATAAGAACTAACTAAACTGAGCGCAAGTTTTCCAAGTCCGTAATGTTCAAGTTTCAAAAGCAAGGTTTCGTGATCGACGCAATCAAATGCCTTGGAGAGGTCACAAAAAATTCCTATGGCGTCTTGCGACTCTTCCCATGTGTTAAAAATGTGTTTTAATAAGGTTACACCGGCGTCGGTCGTACAACGTCCTTTGGTGAAACCATACTGTTGATCGTGAAGGATTTTATTAGTGTTAAAATGATTGAGCATTTGATTAAGCATTATCTTTTCAAACACCTTGCTGAACACCGGTAACACGGATACGGGTCTATAATTGTTAGTGTCTTTACTGTCCCCAGATTTGTAAAGTGGTATTACCTTACTGTATTTCATTCTAAGCCACCTAGGTTTACATTTTCGTCGGTTATCAAAAAAAAAAAAATTGCCGTTCCATACATTTTGACGAAGTATTCCCGTTTGAGCACCTACTTTTTGAGCACCTATGCATTGAACACCAAAGGTATTCCCATTTGAGCACCAATCAATATTTCATCGGGGAACAATAAAAAATATTTAACTTTATTCCATTTTGAGCACCTACGGTAGCTTCTAATGATGGGCTGTATAATAAATCACATTGATAAAAATCAGCAGTTTATTGTAGGACCGCGTAGGTATTGCACTTTTCTATGACACAGCTACTGTAACGTTGCACGTTATTTCTAAATTAAGTTAAAATAGTCGGGCAACATTAAACGTAACAAAATCGTAATGTGAAGGAATTATAATGGCAACATCGTAACCAGTGACAGCTACTTCGCGATTGGTCGTTTCCCTCAGTCGCCATATTACATGAGACGGTGCCTTTACAAAGGCTTGCACATCATTTTTACTGGACAGATCAACCTAAGCGTCATAGTTTAACCTGCCGTACCTATTAATAATTGTACAGTAAACACTAACAGGCCTAGTACCTATTCACTATCTACTATATCGTAAAACTCTAAAAGTTTTGTGGTGTACAATCCCCAGACGGTTGCTGTTCACTGCTGTCTACCGCAGGCCTCTTGAACTACGGTAGTCGGGATGTAGCAGTCGGCCGCGTGAAACCGGACAAGATCTAACCGGACAGGGTTCCTACCTACCGCTACATCAGCGTACTCAAGCTCCGGCAGGCCAACTCAACGGTTACTAATACCGCACCGCACCGGCTGGCGCCGCAGGGAAGTAGCTGGACTCCCTGCTGGAACAACTAGAACGGACCCTACCTCGGGATCCCGCCACCTACGTCTTGAGGCCCTACAGGATAGTGGTGTTCATTAGGCGGACTTAACCTCACGCGAGCTCGATGTCTAATCCATGCCCGGCTCAACCGGCTTTGTAAATTCCTGTACTCGTAATAAACTGAACTTTGTAACGTTTGCTTAAATTTATATTTAAAAAACTACCCACTAAGCAACACTGCGTTACACAACGTTACACTCATTTTCTTTTTATTCTAGACCCCTCTAGAATCATGTGTGCCTGCCACCCTCTATAAAAGTAATATTGGCACAATTAATTTCAAAAACAGAGCCCTTTGACCCTCCTCTGGATATTAAAATACATTCGAAAGCGCTTGATTTATTTCTTAAAGAAAGGAGAAAACCGTCAAATATAGGGCGCCCTGTACCAAACGAAAAGTCCATTGTCACAACCAAACCTAGTGTATTTGGAGAAGAATTTAACGCCATTCCTATATTGCTAACTATTTTTTACAAGGATTCCCGCAATTCGTATTTATTTGCCATTTACCTACTTAATATTTTGAGGTTACTTTCGAGAAAATGACGAAATGACGATGAATGATGGAGGCATCGCTAAGGCCACGTTATTGAAAAGCACCTGAACGTTTTCGTTAATAAGGATTTTAATTATATTTAAATAGTTCAGACGAAACCAATATTGAAAGTAACGTCATCCGTGACGTGACGGCGCAACAGAACAAATGCAATACGTCACAATAGAAACTTTTTTTTTAATCGGTCCTCTTTTCTAGAAAGCACAGTACTCTGGTTGGCCCCAACTGTCATTCGTAGATCTTTAAGATCTCATAAAGATCTATCAACGAACACAACGATCGTAACATCTGTTACGGGTAGTCAGAAGCCTAAAATTTTGACAATCAGTCTTACCAAGGTATAAACCTTGGTAAGACTGATTGTCAAAATTTTAGGCTAGACCCAGTTACTGGATAGTGAAGGTCAGATAGGCAGTCGCTTACCGTAAACTACTATTATTCAGCTGCATCCAGTTAGACTGGAAGCCGACCCTAACATAGTTCCGGTATTCGGTAAGGAAGCCAGCTCAGAACAAAGATTAATTTATTTTTCACTTTTCATGATTTAAAAGTTCGTCTTAATGTTGTACGGAGGTACAAAGTACTATTAGGTATTCTGTGACGTAGGCGACATAATATCGCTTTTTATGCTCTAGTGCATAAAGTACTTAATTTTTTTTCTAAGATAATCTGGCCTAACAGCACACGCCCAATAAAACGTCGCAGATTAAAGTCTTGATTTTATTTCATTTGCTTTAATTTATTATCAATTCCGTCTTTTATATCGTTAATTTAATAAAACCAGATAAAATAGTTGTCATTTATTAATTAAAAACGCAAAGAAACGTTTTCATAACTTGGCGGTATGAAGTACACAAATCTAATGAATCATGTTGAAAAATAAAAATAAAAAAACTTTTAAAAAGTTTCATGGCTGTAATCAGCTATTCTCTTCTTTAATTTTGCAACATTTTTGAACAGTGAACATATTGTTATATAATTCATGCCTGTTTCATTTTCTCGCAATCGAAGTGAAAAGCAGAGGGTATAACTCGGGCATAAACGAGCCATTTTATCCCTCGACTTGGTTGGATATAAACGTCTCGAGGTAAAATGGCTTCTTTTATGCACTAGTTGTACAATCATCTACAAACAACGGCCAAAAATAATATTACGGAAATATACTGCTTATTGTTCATAGTTCTGGTTTTTTATACATAAGTAAAAATAAATGTTTCTTAAAATATTTTTCTTCCTGTACCTACGAAAACGTTCCTTCTTTCCTACAAACTCTACGAGAATAGCTCACGGAACTATATTAGACTAGTTTTGCCCGTGGCTTCGCCTGCGTGGAGGTCGGAAATTATCCCACGGAAACGTATTACCGGGATAAAAAGTATCATAAGTGTTAAAGCAGGTTATAATTAAATATTATCTGTGTGCCAAATTTCGTCCAAATCCTATTAAAAGCATAATACTAATGATTAAAATACTGTCGTGGATTCATGCAAGCCTAATATAGTCGCCGGCACGTAAATTGGCAAGAGTCGTTAGATGCGTTTTTCCTTTTTTTTAACTTTCTCATAAACAGACATGTTTAAAAATAATCTATGGCAATTACCACAGTATAATGACAAACAATAAAAGTGTCAATTTTCTTGTTGCACTAATTGTACTTGCGCTAACTTACTCCCACTACGCCAAAACCTTGCCAAGTTACGTGCCGGCAACTATACTTTTTGTTAAAATACTGTTCAGAAGGTCGGGTCATATTTCAATCACGATTTGAAAGAAGCGCCATCTAGCGTTCTAAAACAATTATGACCTTCGAAAGTTATTGTTCTTTTCCTCAGGAACAATTTTTTTTTCTGGATGAAAGGTACCCTATGTCGTTTTCTATACCCCTGACAACGTCACCATCATCTGCCTAGCCTTTTCCCAACTGTGCTGGGATCGGCTTCCAGTCTAACCGGATGCATCTGAATACCAGTATTTTACATGGAGCGACTCCCTCCACAACCCAGTTACTGGGTAATACGATACCCTTTGGTAAGACTGGTTGCCAGACTTTCGGGCTTCTGACTACTCGTAACGACTGTCAAAGATCCACGAATGACAGCCGGGACTAACGGTTTAACGTGCTTTCTGAGGCACGGAGGGGTCTCGGTATGTAAAGATGGTCACCCATCCACGGACCAATCGCGTCAAGCGTAGCTTAACTTGATCGATCGAACCCTTAGCCACAAGCCCCTATACCGCTGACAACGTATAATGCAAAATGGCATGATGATCCGTTCAGTGGATTAATCGTGAAAAGTTAACACACAAACGAATAAACAGTCAAACTTACATTCGCATTTATAATATTAGTTAAGATAAAAAGCTTATACGATATACTCCCACACTAACAACCCACCTAAAACCTTTCAAATATAATTCCAACGTTAAAGTCGAGCTATACGTTCATACGAACAGGTATTCAGGAATTATTATTACCTACATGCACCTTTTCAGAACGATCGAGGTGTGCGAAGGAGCGATAGTCCGTCGTTTTACACTCGGGAGTGCACGAAAGCGCTTTAAACGTTAAAAATATTGCTGCTACTTGGATGCAAGCGCTCCAATCACCTGGAAAGTTCACTATTGCATGAGCATAGGTACAGGTGGATACGTACCGATGGATGAATGTCAATGGAATTTAATAGTTTTTTATTTATTTGTTTACTAAGTTAAACCAACAGCTTCTATGTATAATTTATCTTAAGTACTATACAGGGTGTCCCTGGAATTATGGATCAAATCAAATAGGGGCGTGGGCAAAGTCATTTCTATACTTTTTGATCCTAATGGGAGTGTCTAATTTATTATTGACCAATTTGTAAAGAAACATTAGATCCTGTGTCAGTCGACGGTTTTTAGAATTTTATATGGGAGATACGTTGTTTTTGGGGCCGTAAGCGGTTTTAAACATGGTAGGAATATTTCGTTGGCATAAAATATGCTAGCTAGGACCCCCGACCTATAAACTGATCATGACCGGCGTGGTACATAAAGTACCATTACAATAGAAAAATCAGTTGTGTCTCATTAGCGGTGATTAATCGGTTAAAAGGTGTCTGGAACAGGCTGGATGCGGAAGGCGGAGGACAGGGTGTTATGGCGCAGCCTGGGGGAGGCCTATGTCCACCAGTGGACTGCGACAGGCTGAGTTGATTGACAGACAGATAAAATATGTAACTTTTATGACCAAAGACACCTCTGTTTTACCTCCGGGGTTAGAAGACATCGGGAGGATTAGCAAAGAGTTTCGGAGCAAAATTATCCAATCACATTACTGTCATATTGTAATTCTAAATGCGGCAATACGTTGACTGGATTTCTGAAAGTTTGAATGGCTTGATTCTCAAATCCGCCTGGGGACTGGAAACAAGCCTTGTCTCATTAGATTAAATCGTCGAAGTATTGAAAATGTATTAGCACTGATGTCACTAATCTCTCCTCGTAAGTATCTATAGTCTGATAGTCCATTTATTTGCCAGAATATTGTTACAGAGTTGTTACATAGTTTTAAAAGTTCAAAATATTCTGCCGGTTCCAGCGTACATACGAGTATACGTATATTACACAATATGCTAAAATTACAGCCACATTTTTATAAAACTCCCTCGGCCCCGACCCACCGCGTCGCATTGCATCGCCCCCCCGCAGTAACTTCGTTTTCGCGTAGCGTTCTTTATGACTTTTCTTCCTTTTTGCTCGGCTCCCATGGCTCGTAGTGTGATTTCTAAAAGTTTAATGGATTTTTACTCAAATCCGCCTGGGGATTGGAAATTCGCCATGTCTCATTAGATTAAATCGACGAAGTTATTAAAAGTGCATTTGCACTGATGTCACTAATCCCTCTCCTCGTCCTCATTATAGAATGTATGAGACAGTCGGTGGATCTATTTTTAAGATTTCATTTTGGAACGTAATACTTTTTTGGTGCACCGCAGACTATCCGCAGTTTTGTCTCCCCTTCTCGCTTCATAACCATCCAAAGGCTTAGTGATAAAACTGCTCATTATATCACCTTATGTAAAATTTCTACATATACAGGGTGTCATTACACACCCGTCCCTGGAAGTATGGATCAAATCGAATAGGGGCGTGGGCAAGGTCATTTCCAAACTTTTTGATACTGAGAATGATTGATGATTGAGCATTATTTTACGGTTCAAAACTTGTGACCAATTTTTTTCAATCGTTTCGCATAGTGCTCAAAGAAAAAAATCATTAAAAAAAACTATCAGGGCTGTCTAAAAACTTAAATTGACAGTTCCTGGTAGTTTTTTTTAAAATGATTTTGTTCTTTGAGCACTATGCAAAGTGATTGAAAATAACAAAAGTTGGTCATGACTTTTGAACCGTAAAAAAATTCAACACAATTCTCAGGATCAAAAAGTTTGGAAATGACTTTGCCCACGCCCCTATTTGATTTGATCCATACTTCCAGGGACACCCTGTATATCTGTAATTCGTATGGTGTACATGCATAATCAGCCTATAACGTTCCCACTGCTGGTACACAAGCCTCCTCTCTGTGAGAGGGAGTGGGCCGTAATCCACCACGCGGGCCCAGTGCGAGTTGGTAGATTTCACATATCTTCAAAATTTTGGTTCTAGGACGTGCCGGTTTCCTCACCGTTTTGAAAGCAGTGGTGGTGAAATAAATTACACAAAGTAAACTGCCTGCTTGGGTTTGATTTGAACCCACGACCTATAACTCGTAAGTCTGAGCCACTGGGCCACCAGTTCTCCATCATTGATTCATCATTGATACACATGATAAAGAGTAGGTATTTTAAGCTATTCTATTCTTATTTAACATTGATTTCCATTAGCAAAGTATATAAAGCAGTCACTTATCTATATTAATATTATAAAGAGGAAAGGTTTGTATGTATGTTTGTAACGAATTGGCTCAAAAAGTACTGGACCGATTTTAAAAATTCTTTCACCATTTGAATGCTACATTATAGGCTTTTTTTTTGCAAGAAAAAATAAAATGTTTAAAAAATAAATGTCCACCCGTGCGAAGCCGGGACAGGCCACTAGTCATTCATAAAGCATAACACAATAACTTTTGTCAATCTCATTTAAAAAGTGAAACTAAAATGGCATTATGGTCTACTTCCATCTCGCTCCATTCACATATAAATGACAAGGACATAGTATTACAAATCGTTTATAAATGTCAAGTTATTTATACAAACGGAAGCTTTTAAAGTCTGGAAGCGGTGTAGGTGGTATTTTCGGAGAACAATAAGATAAAGGCCGAGTCTCCGGTACAAAGAGATGCTGAAGATTTACTAAGAAAAATAAAGCAAGGTTTTCTTTGAGCTCACTGGTTTTACATCCCCTTTTGTTGGTGATACCGATCCACTATTTGGCATTTTATTAGAGAACTATTGAGTTGGTGCAAAAATCCTTGGACACTTGGATTTAATTAAAATTTTTCTAGGTTTCAATTCGGTTACGCGCTAGAATAATCTATTATTCTACAGAATGTTCAGCACGCGTGACCATATGCGAAAGTCTCCTCCTGCAACCACACAGACAAGACTTTCTCAGGTCCATTGTCACTGTCGACGAATCCTGGGTTCACTACAACAACAAAACGCGGCAGGCCTATTGGGTTCCACGCGGAGAAAGGGCGCTAATGGAACCGAAGCCAGATCGCCATGGACAAAAGATGATGTTATCAGTTTCCTGGGATTGGCAAGGCATTCTCTATTGGGAAATGTTGGACGAGAAGCAGACTATTGACGCTACTATTTATGGAGAGCAACTGCAAAAGTTAGCCTCAGAAATAGCGACTAAGCGTCCAAAAAGGCTGTCTGTATCACTGCGAAGTCTGTCTGCCACATTCTGGAAAAGCTGAACTGGACAGTGGTACCTCATCCGCCATACAGTCCTGATATTGCGCCGTCGGACTATTGTCTGTTTCGGACTCTAAAGTTACATCTAAGAAAGAAGAAGTTTGAAAACTATGAACAACTCCAAGACGATATCGCCGAGTTTTTTGACCACCAGCCTCCTGCTTTTTGGGAACACGGCATAATGTCTTTGCCAGAGAGATGGTTACATGTCGTTGAACATGACGGTCATTATATTGTGGATTAATATTTCTTTAATAATAAATAAAATTATTTTTAATAAATGTGTTTGAGTGTCCAAGAACTTATGCACCAACCCGATAGCTTCTGCGCGCGACATCGCTCGCGTGGAAATCGTAGGTACACATTTTAATAAAACGCCCTCGGCCCCGCCCCACCGCTGCAGCGCCTCGCTTCGCAGCTCTCGGTCGCACTATACCTCCGGTTTTCATACCGTTCTTTCCGATTTCATTTTCTTTATGCTCGGCTCCTAAGGCTCGTAGTATGCCTACAACCATCCTCAATAATTAGGCTCTCAAAAGCAAACATAAGTATTTCTTCAAATCCAACTGGTAGTCCCCGTGATAAGCGCGTTCAAACAAACTCTTCACCTTTATTATATCAGTATACATGATAAGAACAGCAATAAGACGCCACTCAACTACTGCTTATACATAAAACTGTCAGTTGGAATTATTATGTCACGGCAGAGACGGTTTAAGCACGGTAATAATTATTATCTATAAACGACTAGCGGCCTGTCCCGGCTTCGCACGGGTGGACATTTATTTTTTAAACATTTTATTTTTTTCTTGCAATTAAAAAAGCCTATATTAATCAGTGATAATGTAGCATTCAAATGGTGAAAGAATTTTTAAAATCGGTCCAGTACTTTTTGAGCCAATTCGTTACAAAAATACATAAAAAACTTTCCTCTTTATAATATTAGTATAGATATTAGTATAGATTTACCTACATATCTCACCATACCTTATATTATATAATATATGCTACCCTTATTCTATGCTTAAACCCAAAATATTATAGATTTGCTAAAAATGTAATTATTTTAACTTTTTTTCTGTTCTTTATAGTTTTGTCTTTTTTTTTTTCTTTCTTAAAATTTTTGTTTTCATTATTTTTAAAATCACTTATTTTTATTTCCTTAGTCTAAGTCTCCTTATGCTGATCCATGTAACTGGAGAAACCTCAACTCCTGTCATAAAGGTATCATAGTTCAAGGGTCAAGACCTCATTAATACCTCAATCCAAGTTCAAGCCAAGAAAGATAACTGGCGATCAGCACCCGTGTGTAATAGACGAACCATTTAGGCAGCTGCCTGGAATTTTGCGGGCAGCGGGACGGCAGCGACGGCGGCGCGGGCGGTCGCCTTGAGTGCACCGCTCGTTGCCCTCCCGCGCCGCTGTTTTCGAGAACCGGTCCATTTAAATGTACGCATAAGATCCTGCCGCTCCCGCGCCGCCGCCGCTGCCGCCCCGCTGCCCGCAAAATTCCAGGCAGCGGCCTTAGAGCCAGTTTTGACCCCTTCATAACTCAAAAACGATTTAACATAAACACACCTTTTTGGTTTATATATTGACAGAACACAGGCTAAGAGCTTTGATCGACAAGTATTAAAGTTCTTAAATTGAAAGTCTTTGAAGATGAAGGTGATTGTCATGAATGATAAAAGCGCATCAAAATTTGTAGTGAATGTTAGAAGAAGAATACGGTCACATAGACATTTATACAAAAAGCGACTTTAATCGTAATATTTTTATGGTAGAAATACCTAAGTGATTAAATAACAAAACCATAGAAACATTTCGTTTCAAATTAATAATTCTAAATTGTATATGTTTGTAAATTGTGTATGTTTGTAAATGTCTTCCCGAAAATTTATATAAATCAATCTCCCTGATCAATTTGCCTGTAAGTTAAAGTAAGTTTAAACAACAAAGAGAAGTTTAATTTAACTACAATAAGTTGTTACAAAGCTCATTGCGTCTCAACTATCAGTCCGAAACTTAATTGAACTCAAAAACTCAATAGCTGTCAGTTAATGTAAGTTCTGAGCTTACAAGTTCTTAAGTTGATGGATTCTTTAGAAACTGAACTTACAAGCAGTTTGTTAGTTACTAGAATAGTACCGGATTAAATTAAATGTCTTTCAAATGGATAGACTTGTGACCCGATGGTAATTATTTAGAAGAGAAACGAATCGTGGGGTATTCATTTATTTTTTTTTTTTTTATAAAAATCGAACACCATAGTGTTCGAAGATATTAGTGTTCGATTTTTAGGTCAAATAAATGAAATGAATAATGTATATTACGAGCGAATCTAGCCCTTTTGTGCTAGCTACATAATAAGTATGAAATAAGAACTATATTTCAATAAAAACAGATTCGACTCGTGGCTAACTATTAACAACCGCTCGAGTCAACAGATGGCTCAGCTTATCATGCCGCGGTCGGTTCTTGTATGGGTGTCCATCCATTACATTTCGAAAACCCTCCGTGCATCGGAAACCACGTTACGGGTAATCAGGAGCCCAAAAATCTGACTATGATAACTGGGTCGTGGTGGGCAGATAGACAGTCGTTTTATGTAAAAACTGTTGTTCAGCTGCATTCGGTTAGACTAGAAGTCGACCACAAAATAGTTGGAGAAGGCTAGGGAGATTATTTTTATTAACATTAAAAAAAAATTGTTAACTTTCGTTTGGTTTTAAAGATGACCATTGACCTAACACCGCAGTCCGCACTCGGAAAAACAAATGGTGGTATTTCATTGATACGATACTAAGGGTGCATTCCACCAAACTTCTATACCTAGAATAACTCTAGAATATCCTGAGAATAAATTTTGATTTTTTGACAGTTTTTCCATACTAGAACTGTCACACGTAAATTTTATTCCACGATTAAATATGTGTCTTTGGCAAAAACAGCCCTAAATAATAAACTTCAATCAAATAAATAAAGAAAAGAAAATCCTTTCTTAACTGTAAACATGAAAATGTTTGCTAAATTATATAGCTATAATTTCTTAGTCACTCAACGAGCAATGGAAAGAGCTATGCTCGGAGTTTCTTTGCGTGATAAAATCCGGAACGAGGATATTCGACGAAGAACCAGAGTCACTGACATAGTTCTTAAAATTTACAAGTTGAAGTGGCAATGGGCAGGCCACATCGCTCGTAGAACTGATACCCGATGGGGGATAAATGTTCTTGAGTGGTGACCACGGACCGGAAGACGCAGCGTAGGCAGGCCTCCCGCTAGGTGGACCGACGACATCGTGAGAGTCGCGGGCAACCGATGGATGCAAGTGGCGGATTGTCGTTCGACGTGGTGGTCTAAGGGGGAGGCCTTTGTTCAGCAGTGGACGTCTTCCGGCTGATGATGATGAATTTCTTAGAAAATGTTTGTGGTAATCATAGTGGAGTGCAGTGGTTGTTGTGTTTGTTTGTACTTACGCTTCAGATATGAGAGCTCTCAGTTTGCAGAACACGATGCCGAGGCTGTAGGGGTACTGGTGCCAGGAGACGGACAGGTCGTTGGGAAGACCTGGAACAAAGAAGGGTTTTTGTTATTGTTAGGTGTTCAGGAGGTAGCGAGTCTCACCAAGGAGTGCCCAATGACTTGGTAGAGCAGTGATGGGTCAGTGTTAATGGCCCCAACTTTTATAGGTCGTGGGTACGAACCCAGAACCGCGAAACCGAAAACGAAATTCGACTGGATTCTAATATACCAGCTATTCCTCAAGTTCTGAGTTGAGCTGCACGATTTTTGACAAATGCGTGCAGTGACTGGACAGGTCCGCTCAATCTGTGTGGTTCTTTCCTCAAAAGACCATTTCAGACACCAATCTACATGGTCTTCACATGATTTGACCAAGATTTTGTCTGGACTTTAAAAGAGACTGTGACCTCTGAGTTTGTTTCGGCCTTTCTTCTCAGAATACCTAGTCAGTTAGGAAACGCCGACCTCATCTAGTTTAAAAAAAATAAAATAATATTGACGTGTAAAAGTGTTTGTACAAACTTAATTACAGAAATAAATCATTTATCATTTATTCACATAGATTTCACTGTTGTAAGTAAATGGCGTGAGATTTTTTTAAGGAAATGCTTCGGTAGTAAGAAGAAAGAAAGAAAGAAAGAAAAAATGTTTATTCTGCACAAACAAAACGCACATTACAGATAAAAAAAAAAAAATTAAAAAGAAAAGACATCATAATATATGCAATGTTGTCAAAAGGCTCGTACTTAACCATAAAAATGTTGTCAATTTTGTCCATTAGTTATACTCTTTGCCTTAGTTGACAGTTGACACTTGACATTGACAGTATGAAATTCCGTGGTGCGCCCGCGCGACACTGGCATAGTGACACTGACAACAAAATAACAACAATCAAAAACAAAAACAAAATACCAATAATAAATTACAGAGTGGAAAAATAACTACTTTTGTAACAAACAAACCAATATTAAAAACAATTAAGCCGTGCGTCGCATCTGTGCAAAAACAGGTCGTTGCTCAGCAAAATGCTGTGACTTCAGACAAACATAAAGTCAACAGCGCTGATTTTCAGCAACTACCTCTCGAATGACGTAATGACGTCCCACCGTAAATCGGGTAAGTGTTCTTACGCAGAAATACTTCTGTGATCCTAGCTGAACATAGTGTACTAATAATTATAATAAATAGATAAAAATATATATGTTTAAATAGCTCTTATAATTTAAAATAAAATACATAAACTAACCATACAATTTTCCTAAAACAAAAATATTAGGTACCTACTAACTGTAAACGTTGTGTACAGTGTGGTGTATTTCCTATTTACACTACTTATAACTACGATACTCTCCAAATATGTAAAGCAGTAGGCATGCACTAATGCACCATATTTTTTAGATGGAAAGCGACATGGGAAATTAGGATCGCGATGGCGGCCATTTGCATAACGGCCATGCATCGAAGAATGGCGTCAGCAAACGACAACCATGCTTTTTACGACCTATCTAGTGGGCGCAATCGCTACTAATGATCGTGAGATCCTGGGTTGGATTCCCAGGTTGAGCAAAGTGTCATTGAATTTTTCCATGTAGGTGCTCAGTAGCAGCCCGGAGTGTGGATTTGTGGCCGGTCGATGGCAATATAGGCTCTCCCGCTATTAACATAACTCATTGAGCTATATAACTAGAGAAGCAAACCTCAATAAAATGTGTCAAAAAAGTGTAGCCACTATATAAACGCGACGACGTAGCTTTGAAACCACTAAACATTTAAAAGTAAACATATATCTGTCTCACTTACACACGTCATAAGAATAATACCGTCGCTTAGATTAGACAAAGACCGCAATATAAACATGCAATGACGGGATGGGGTTGCCTACCCATGCGAAATTTTACCCAACATTTTAAGCCATAAAAAGCGTTTTCGGTTAAGTTAAATTATTTTTTAAATATTTGAATTATGTATTTCTTATTGGATGTGTAATAGAAGTTTATAAATAATGAAAATAACTAAGACATTTTCTTTTTGAATATTTTTACTTTATTATTAATGAAATTGAATGATTTAGTAGGTAGCCAATCAGTCTCTTTTCTCAGCAATCGGATTATTTCCACCCATTTTTCACGGCGTGCTGCATCTTTAGGCACCCTGCTACGTTGTTATTATTAAAAAATATTTAAAATCACTTATACCATAAATTAAAAACTCCCACTAATGTGGGAAACTAAAACTAAGTTTTTAGTGGTAACACTGAACCTAATTTACAAAATTCTACATTTTATTGCGTTTTTACGTTGATATAAACACAGAGACAATTAATTTACGTGTGGAAAGTAATTCCGGTTAATTTATTATGTTTTTGTGATCTTGAATCACACTCTTTCGCGATATTTTTTGTCGCATGTCACTCGGTTCACTTCGGTTGGCGTCACACAGAGCACTGAACTGACGTTAGCTACGCTGATGGCTGTAGCCATCAGCCTAGTGGCAACGCCTTGGTGCGGTAATTGCTAATCTAGTGTAACATATATATCAATGACATAACTGGCGAAATGTGGATGTACAGACGCCAGCACTTCAAGCTACCCGAAACTTTCAAATTTTCCCAATCAACCTTGAACCTTATGCTTTAGCAGTAAAGTTGAAAATCTATTAAAGAAAGGAGACGTTTCATTTTTGTATGGGTCTCCGGCCATAACATGTACACTTTAAAAAACCTGGAAAACGAACCCCTGAATACAATAAAGATTTTTTTTTTTTCATAATAATTGATATTCTTTAGGCACTAAATAAAAACTGAAAATGTTTGACGTTTGTTATGACCATCGACAGCCAGCCATGACAGGTTGGACATAATTATGACGTTTACATAACCTAGAATTTGTTAAAACTGTGATTGTTGTTTTCCGTTTTAAAAAGCCAAAGTTGTAAGAAGTTAAAAGAAAGAAATGAAACACAAAATAACGCCGAAAGCCACGACGTCGAAATGACTGATGTAATGTCATTGTCAACAATACAACCTAGAATTTTTCGTCCAGAAGTACCTACAAATCACAAAAGTACCTACAATCCACAAAAGTAGAATATATATTTTTAATAATGAATTGAATCGTCACATTTTGTTGTAATTAGTCAAAAAAGTTGTTTAAGATACATATCTTACCATATTAGCAAAGAAATACTTTTATAACTAAATAAATAACGTCTAAGTGATATTATTATGTTATAATGTAACATGATTTCTGGACGAAAGCATGCAAGTAAGACGACGCCATGTTCAATAGATTATGGCAATAGTTTGAAAAAGTGTTATTTTTTGTGCCGAAGTAATCAGGGGAATATTCACAAAAGAATATTTTTCCACAATTCGTGGAATTATTTCCTATTTTTTCAGTACCGTACACTTTATGGCCGAAAATGTAACATCTCCTTTGACAGATTGTAGCAGCTTGATGTGCTGGCGTGTGTACTATAGATGCACCTTTTCCTAATCTATGGGGGAATACAGGCGTTATATATACACTAATAATAAAACTGAGAGTTTGTTTGAACGCGCTAATCTCTGAAACTACCCGTCAGATTTGAGAAAATATCTTTGCATTTGATAGCCTAATTCTTGAGGAAGTCTATGGGCTATTTAACATCACGCAACGAAGCCTTAGGAGCCCAGCATAAAGAAAAAAGTTGAAAAGAACGTAAAGCTAAAACGGAGTAATAGGACTGAAGACGATGGGATGCGACGCAGTCGGGCTGGGGCCGAAATAACACGCGGACGAAGTTGCGGGCAGAAGCTAGTATTATGTTATTTTTTGTGTTGTTTTTAAAGGAACTATAAACAACATTGCCCTCACGCAGAAAGCTAGCGTGGTGACTGTTTATGCATGAGAAGAAGCCTTTACTTGAAAATTAACTACATGCTTTTTTATAACCTCATTCAATTTTGCCTCGTCTATACAGAGGCCAGCACATCAAGCTACCTTCATCTGTCAAATTACTTTGATAGATTTTCAACTTTACTCCAAAGGAATAAGGTTAATATTCAATGGGGAAAATTTGACATATTGGGGTAGCTTAATGTGCTTGTCTCTGTACATAGAACACTTAAAACATGACCTAGGATATTTCTCACTACCCAGAGTCCTTTCCAAAGGCCCTTATTAACACGAGCCCCTTCTAAGGGCTTCCCACTGAGAATGGGCCGCAATCATGCTAACAATCAAACAGGAGGGCCTCTTTAGCTGATGTAAGGACGGTCCTAATCGTGCCGAATTTGGGTAAGTATCTATAGAAATGTGGATCCATTTTGGAATTGATGAGTGAGTTATTTAAATGATTATTGTCAGACTTAGAATGAGGGTTTGTTTTTCTTCTGTGGTAACTGAGCCGATGTCAACTATTCTGCCAGCAGCGTGAAAAATGATGAATGAGGGTTTTCTGAAATGAAGTTCACTAGTTGGCTAAGAAACGCCGATCTCATCTCGTTTTTGAAATATAATTGACATGTAAAAGTGTTTGTGCAAACCTACAAAGAAAATAAATAATTTAACATTGCATGTCCGCAATTTACCGGGGAATGACGTCACTGTAACATTATATAAACAAGTAAGATGGTGTGTTTTCCTTGAGAGCGTTTTTTGACACCGCAAAGTCAAACCCCTCCACCATTATTGTCATGGCGGCCGTCACTGCGGACGTCATATGGCGGCCACCAGTCTACTAGGAAACTGTAGCAAATGCTTTTGTTTTAAATCTTCATTTTGGATTGGGTCTCATTAAAAGATCCACCAGCCGCTCGTATTGTAAGGACTGGGCTCACGTAAGCAGTGCGTCGATCGATCGGGTCGAACACACGAGTTCATATCGTCAGTCCAATGATGGTCCAATACATTCACCGTTGCCGTTAATTGGAAGATCCATATTCACTACCTAGGCTACACTAAAATTTATTTCGGCGGGGTAATTGCGTAACTTACTGTCAGTAGAAATGGCTTTCATTTTGACAGTTTAACAACATTTATTACGTTACTAGCTTTTGCCCGCGGCTTCGCTCGCGTTAAAGTCAGGATAACACGGTTAAAAAAAAGTAGCTTAAGTCACTCTCCATACCTTCAACTATCTCCACTTAAAAAATCACGTCAATTTGTCGCTCCTTTTTGCCGACAAAGACGGACAAACAAACAGACACACATACACTTTCACATTTTTAATATTAGTATGGATTATTTTTGTCGTGTGTGATAGTCCATTGAATTGTATGGCGAGCGAATAAAATATTATAGTATCTTAGCCGTGTGCAGCGGCCCTTAGTGAACTCTGCTGCGGGTGACGTAACCTACGACAAACTTATTATTTGCGGTTGGTACAGTAATCGGGTCTAGGGATCGAACCGCAAAATTAAGTTTGTTTTTTATTGTATATACTTTTCCGGGATAAAAACTACCCAGTGTGGTGCCTAGGATATTGAAGAATAATTATACCAAGTTTTATCGTAATCGAACCGGAAGTTTTTGCGTGATGCCTGAACAAACAGACAAAAATTTTTTTAATCATATTTTTGTGTTCGGTGTCGGTCTGGTAACACCCCCTGCCATTTATTTTTTTTGATATTTTCAATGTACAGAATTTTCACTTCTACAGATTTATTATAAGTATAGATTTACGTTGTTGTTCCGTGCCTCGGAAAGCACGTTAAGCCGTTGGTCCCGGCTGTCATTCGTGGATCTTTGACAGTCGTTACGGGTAGTCAGAAGCCCGAAATTCTGACAACCAGTCTTACCAAGGGGTATCGTATTATTGGGTTGTGGAGGTCAGATAGGCAGTCGCTCTATGTAAAACACTGGTATTCAGCTGCATCCGGTTAGACTGGAATCCGACCCCAACATAGTTGGGAAAAGGCTAGGCAGATGATGATGATTTACGTTGTTGAACAGACAAATTTTTCGAAAATATGAACCAATCGATTAGCAGCATCCTTTAAAATGACTCAGATTGAGATTGATAGTGAATGTTTCCTTCACCTCATTTCAAGATAAGCTACTTTTGACTTCTAAGAAATAAGACAAGAAAACTGAAAAGATTACAAATAATTTCCATCTTGAAGTGGTTGACCTTTGCTTTATCTTCTCAGCGATCTTCTAAGAGTTGCCAGAGAGCTTTAAAGTTTGATCTTCGTGGCATCAGTGCAATGTTCTGCTGAACTGTTTTGTATGTAGATTCACCTTTGGCGCCTTGAACGTGTCTTTGACACAACAGATTTGTCCTATTAAGGTTCAAAATTGCCTATTTTTTGTTAAAGGAGAAGTGCCGTATCCCGCGAAATTATTTTTTTTTTACGTTTTTTGCAATCGCAGCTCAGTGTCAGGTTATATGTTTATAAAAATGTTTTTTATTATTCACTTTTTAGTGAGTCAGCTTGTAATTTCACTAAGTTACAATAGCCTAATGTCATCTGCTCATCACCTTTTACAAAATATTGCTTTTCCCGACGCAGGGACGTTAATTATTGAGGAGTAGGTACTCCTAGTAAGAACCAGGAGAACTGGAGTTGAATGAGAAGTTACCATCAGCTCCATTTCACCATACGCATTGTGACGAGCATAAATTGCTTAGCAACCACATGAAAGTACCTAATCGAATCGCAACCCGTGAATACTTATTATTGAGTAGGTCCGATGGCCATCTCTGTGGTCTTCATCATCAGTTCCACTTCCACTTCACCAAGTACTTTCTGAGAGCAAATGCACAAGTTACTATAAAAAATACACAAATCACTATAGGTGTGCCTATAAAATTTGAGGGTTTCCCTCGATTCCCATGGGATTCCCTCATCAGATTCCGACTTGGTGACAATGGGACCACATCAAGAGCATATGCTTTAAAAAAAAAAGAACTTTTAAAATAGTTCAACAATTGACGGAGAAATCAGTGAGCATACATAAACAAAAAAACATACATAAAGTCGAACACATGACCTTTGACCTATTTGGAAGTCGGTTAAAAAGTGCCAACTAATTCCCTTTAGTAAGTGATTGTTGCACAATATTTAAACCTGGACAGGGGTTGTTTACACTTTCATCAGATACTTTTGGAACAAACTATATCTACACCCATTTATATAACCTTCATTCAAGAACTAATAAGTTCATTAGTGGCAGTAAATCTAGTTCACTGCAGTTCGCGTCCTGCAGTATCTAACATAAGATAATGTCATTATCATTACTGCAGTAACAAGTAAAAATAGTGATACATTAGATTACTGAACAATTGTCGTGTCAAATAAAAATTATACAAAGTGTTAAAAAATTAACCCGAAAAACTTTAAGAGGTACTTTAGACCATCGAACTGAACAATTTTCACTATGGGACCAACACTGAATTAATCACGAAAAAAAATCACCAGTTATAATACATTTTGGTCAAGTAGGTATTGAAATTTCTAACGTCCAAAGCACCTCCTAAAATTTTTCAGGTTAATTTTTAACACCTTATAAGTATGTTTGAAATTAAGCCGCATTTGAAACCTCATTAAAAACCAAATCCCACAGTGATGCTAGTTGATTCTGATGTTTGCTACCGATGTCCCCATAATACCAAAATAATTGGCAACATGTTCAGCCAGGGATAACAACATATGTGACAAGAATAACAACGGTACCTACAAAATACGCACTAACAATAAAATAATGACTCTGTGAGCTTGTAACCTTAACATTTTACAAGAAGCGATTGCCATTTGACCTTCACAGCTTCACATTGCGCGATACCATTAATCATTCAATTTCAGATTATCCCAGCAGCCTTGAATAATAAAACTCCTTAGTAGTAAAGATAAACATGACCTTGGCAATACAGGCCTATTTCTATCTTACCTGCATTTAGAAAATATTTGAAAAGTTAAAACTCAAGCAATTGCTTAGACATTTTAATTTAAATAGCCTTCTTCATAGTGAACAATAATTTATTATGGCTTTACAGAAAGTCGTTCGACTACAGATGAGAAAGATTACTAAATGAAATGAAATTTTGAGAGATTTTTTTTCGAAAAGTGCTGATTCTTAACCTAATTTGATTAAATTACTTTTGATTTTGATTTAATATGTATACCACACGAAAGATATGAATTTAGATTCAGGATGACACAATGGGCGGGCGGTTTTATCGCTAAAAGCGATATCTTGAAGATAATCTGTGACGACTGGATAGACACCGATACCAATGATGATAGGAATGCCATGAACAGATCTAATCTCAATTGATTAACTGATTAAGGTCACATCAAGCATGCTTTATCCATGGAGTCAAAAAAAAAATTACATTTGACAGTATTTCTTTGGGAAAACTGTCAAAAAATAAAAACTATGCCATTCAAATATCTGACGTTAGAAAAATAAGATCTAATAATCGTTGAAATTAAATTAAGATATTTTTTTATTCTGTAAATCTAAATATATAAAAGGAGAAACTGACTGACTGACTGACTGACATATCAACGCTTCCTTTTATTATTTAGGGGAGCACTAAGAAGGGGTTTTTGGAAATTCGACCTTTAAGGGGGTGAAAAGGGGGGATTTTGTTTTTATGAAAAATCTTATTGCTTGAGTTAATAAACTTGAAATTTGGCACGAATACACGCAGACGAAGTCGCGGGCGAAGTGCTAGTAGGTAATATCGGAATAACTTTTACACGACATATTATTTTTATTAAAGCTAGATGTAGCCGACATTTCCTATCTGACTACCCTTGAGAAGAAATGGCGAAATATACTTAGGGCGTAAAGTCTCCTTTAAAGTCCAGACATAATCTTGATCAGTTAGACCATCATGATCTTGGCAATGTAGATTAGTGTCTGAAAGGGTCTTTTGAGGAAAGAACCACTTAGATTTGAGTGGACCAGTCCAGGCAGTGCACGCATTTATGAGTAATCGTGTAGCTCAACACAGAACTTAAGGAGCTAAACAACTCGACGAACAATAACAAAGAAAGGACATCTGGGTAGGCCTCTTAAGGGTCTATACTACCTCAAATGGCTTAGCATGATCCTCCGTTATGTCGAAAATACTGCAGCATAAATTTTGAAATAAATATATGGTAAAGTTGAGGATTAATGTTAGGTCTTATGTTAGACGAAAACACGATTTCATAAAATTTTCTCGATAGAAAAAAATTCCAAAGTTACCTCCAAACCGAACAGTAAACCGCTGGTATTCAAAAAATACTTATTTATTTATTTATTTATTTATTTATTTATTTATTTCATTTGGGAAAACAAACAGTAGTATTTTAAGCATAAACAATGTTGTCTTAAAATTAATTTTAACAAATATACTACCCACAACATTTTCCACAGATTACTATATTATATATAATAAAAACAAGCTGTTAGCAAACTTAACTGTAGCAGGGCTAACTCAAAACAAAATAAGTTAAACAAAAAAAAAGAAAGATAAACAATAATATTCTATAAAAGATGTAACAAACAAAAAAAATCAAACAAAAATAAAAAATAAAAAAAATCATGCGTGATGTAACTACAGATTTCTAGCTTATTATTAATGAAAACCCACATTGTGTAAACCCCATGGAGCCTACTGTCGACCCTTTAGAATTTCAATAATAGCAT
The DNA here is from genome assembly GCA_949316385.1 of Globia sparganii. Taxonomy (NCBI): domain Eukaryota; kingdom Metazoa; phylum Arthropoda; class Insecta; order Lepidoptera; family Noctuidae; genus Globia; species Globia sparganii. Next base: position 20,675,238 of record OX438656.1, read on the forward strand.
TTTTAAATTTATATCTGCTCAGGAATAATATGTCTATTGCACCAAAACGCGTATTGTATGTGTCGACTAAGCGGTATAGCGGTGAGCGCATACCAGCATTGGTTCTACAAAAGCTGGTAGCGAACAGTCGTCTGGTGCGTACTTCTCGTCCATGTACTGTTCGAGGAACCAGGTAACACAAACTAGTCACCAAGTCAGGGCAATCAAACTTATTTCGGCATACACTGAATAACGTCATTGTCTCAAGGAGGACGCGTCTTGATTGTAATGTAAGCAGGTCGTATTCTTTAAGAAGTGATTGGTATGATGTTTTCTTTCGGAAACACCTAAATTGCATAGCACGAAGGTACTTGCGTTGGACTAATTCTATAATTTCAATATATTTTGCATAGTAAGGATTCCAGATCGGAACTGCGTATTCCAATTGCGGCCTAATTATGGACTTATACAGGTGCAAGAAGGTGGAGGGACGATGGAAATCTCTAGATGCTCTCATTACAAAGCCAAACATTCGATATGCCTTATTGACAATGTTTTCTACATGAATATCAAGATGAAGTTTCGAATCCAGCTGCACACCAAGATCACGAAGATTGCTAACTTTGTTAATGACACTATTAGCTAGTTGATAATTGAAATGTATGATATTTTTCTTTTTAGTAAACGTTATACTATGACACTTAGGCAAGCTAAGGTACAGTTTATTAGAAGAGCAATAGTCTGAGAAACGATCAAGATCTTGTTGGAATTCGACAGTCTTGTTCATTTGAAATTTGTTTAAAAACTTTTAAATCGTCAGCGTACAAGAGAAATTTTGAATTTAGAAAGCAACATTTTATGTCATTTATGAACAGTATAAATAATAAAGGTCCTAAAATTGAGCCTTGAGGGACTCCTGATGTCACTTGAATACAACTAGACTCGAAGCCATTGATTACAACCTTTTGGGTCCTGTTGGTTATATAAGAGACAAACCAACGTAGGAGATCCCCTCTGATACCATTGTACGCAATTTTATTGAGCAGCAATCTATGATCCACTTTATCGAATGCCTTTTGAAAATCAGTGTATACCGCGTCTGTTTGTTGTCGGTTATCAATATTTTCAAAAAGTTGCGTTGTGAATAATAAGAGATTGCTAATGCAAGACCTATCTTTGACGAAGCCATGTTGCTCCTTTATTAGAACATGACGAATAATTGGATAAATCTCAGCATGGACAAGCCTTTCAAAGAGTTTAGACAATGCTGATAATATGGAAATTGGACGGTACATCTCTACATTATTTTTAGAACCACTTTTGTGTACTGGTACGATATTTGCGCGTTTCCATACATCCGGGAAGAATCCAGATGAAATACATTTATTAAATAGTATAAATACGGGATAGCATACTGTATTGTAGGTACACACATCAAAAGTGTCTAGGGATCAACATATATTTTTGCAATAACTTTTCTCCTGATTGATATTAATTAAAATTTTCTTTAAGGATTCATCAAATAAAGTGTTTTCGTTTGTCACAGTAACGATAAACCAAGTCACCTTTGCATTAATAAAGAAATTTGCCATTTTCCTAATAAAGGGATTTTTGACATTTGAACCACTAACACAAAAGTTCGGAAAAAAGACTGAAATAACAGTTTTCTCTAAAATTTTATTGGGTAACTTAAACAATTAATAATCCGTGTTTCTACCGCGAACACTAACAACACAAGAACATCGGTTTGGCATACTCAAAATGAGTTCATCCAAATCACGCTGTGGAATGGCCGCCCATGTTCGTTGCAACAACAAAAAAAGGTCTTCTTGCGACTGGATACCCTCCATATTCGGCAGAGCTCTTCTCTGTAGCATATCCCATGCATGCTCAATCGGGTTCAAGTCTGGCGACTGAGCAGGCCAGGGCAGGACATTGATGTTAGCTGCGGCGAGAGTCTGTCTTACAACTCTTGCGGTGTGCGGTCGTGCATTATCATGCATTAACTGAAATAAGGGACCGATTTGCACTTGTAGAGGAACGATGACGTCTGATACAATCGTCTCAGCATAAATTTGAGCGTTGAGGTTGCCTCTGATCCAAATCAACTCAGTTCTTCCGCCGATCCAAATACCCGCCCATACCATGATGGTTCCACCACTATAAGGATGGACTTCCTGGCAGGATTTTAATCGCTGTTGGCGTCCAGGGGTTCTCCAGTGTCGTATACGTCTTGTATCCGGTCTCATACCAAAACGAGACTCATCAGAAAAGCACACGAAACGCCATTGTTCTTCTGCCCAATTTCTGTGTTCAAGAGCCCATTGATATCGAATCCTACGATTGTGCATTGCTATAGGTGGTACCCGTAGCGGTCTTCGGGAATGAAGGTTCACTTCATGCAAGCGGTTTCTGACTGTTTGGTCGCTAATTAAGTTCCCTGAAGAGTGATGAAGCCTCACGGCTAACATCATGGCGGTTATTGTTGGAGCTCTTCGAGTTAAGATTTGAATGTATCGGTCTTGTCTCCGTGTGGTGCAGCGATACCGTCCTCCATGGCGCTCAGCCACGGTACCAGTGCTTCGGTAACGTGTCCAAAGTCGACTGATAACACTCTGATTTGTATTCAGAGCTAAAGCCACAGTACGTTGCCGGGAACCAGCTTCTATCATTCCCACGGCTCTGAGCATTTCTTCCCTGCTTAAATGACGTCGCCGCTCCATAATAACGTTGGTTTTAATCAGTAGTAGGGAAACAGTAGCACTAATAATGTCTTCAATGCGTTGTATGTTTTTATAGGGAAAATATTGACAGCTGATTTTCATCTTTTACTCGAATTTGATTCACAGTTCCTGATTCAAATTATGAAATGCACCAAAAAGGATCCATATAAATTTATAAAATCATAAATTTATTACAAAGCCACATCTCAATCTCAAGAAATCCACATAAAAATGCTTGATCCCTAGACACTTTTGATGTGTGTATTTTTTAAAAACAACGCAGGTATACCGTCTGGACCAGGTCCTTTAGTCGAATCCAACATTTTTAGTTCTCTACGAATATTTTTTAAGGGGAAGTACAATTTAGATAAGTTAACATTATGATCAGCACTTGTAGGTGGAGGTACCCATGAATCATAGTTAAATGTGGAGGGTTCGTACACAGAATGGAAAAAGGAAGAGAATAAATTACACGTTGTCTATTACAACGTGTAATTTATTCTCTTCCTTTTTCAATTTCAATTTCAATTGTAATTTATTCTCTTCCTTTTTGATCACTGGCAAAATTTTGTTTGTAGTGTATCGTACCAGGAATTCTATTTGTAGTTTTACGGTTGGAGATGTATGACCAGAAAGCCTTGATATTGGTGGCAATATTATCTTCAACTGACGTCATGTATCTTTTATAGCATCTATCAGATTCCTTTTTAAACCTTGTTCTAACAGCAGAAAACTTTTCATAGTCACTTATATTGCCGCGTTTCTTCCACTTTACCCAAGCATAAGATTTATTTTTGAAAGTACGTATGAGTGAACGTGTGAACCAGATGGGAAAATTAAAATTCCTCTGCTTGCATGTTGGTGTATGTGATCTAATTATCTCGAACATTTTTTCGTAGAAAGCAAACACAGCTTCCTCAGGTGTCAACCCTTCAAGTAAACCACTCCAGTCAACATTACCAATATCCTTATTTATCTCGCAGTAGTCCGCTTTATAGTAATTGAGTGGATTCGGAATTATGCATTTCGCGATACGTGGTGTATGTACAAACGGTGCGTGGACGTAAAAGGCTGGATGATAAGTATCGATGGGCAAGAGAGGAGCATCAGAAGTAAACGTTACAGAATGTGCATTACAGAAAAACAAATCCAATATACGACCGTTACAATTGGTTAAATGATTATATTGTTTAATATTTAGTTGCGAGCAAATGTTTAAGAGTTGGCGAGTTACGTTAGAGGGAGCATTTGTAACACATTCCATGAATGAAGTTCTTTTAACCCAGTTAAGTTGTGGCATGTTAAAGTCGCCTGTTAAAATAACATTGTCCACACGAGGATCATCAAACAGAGCCGAGAGAGAATTAAGAAAATGTATGTATATTTCATCAGTCGTGTTTGGTGGTATGTAAGTAGCACATATCAAATTATAGTTATCACGGCAGGACGGGATTTTAATAATTTTATGCTCAGGTAAAGTTAAAGGGGGCGATAACGCGAGGCAAGACGGTTTTAATTCTCGAGAGACAGCTATAAGGACGCCACCACCGTCTTTTTTTTGGGTAACAATACGATCACGATCGCATCTAAATACAAGGTAACGTTGGTCAATAAATTCGTTATCTGAGATATCAGGTGTCAGCCAGGTCTCGGTCAAAACAATAATGTCGTAAGCATTCGCCAAAATATTCAAATACAATGTGTTCAGCTTTGTCCTGATCCCTCGGCAGTTTTGATAATATATAGATATATGATTATTAGCCATTAACTAAATGAATCAATTCAATAGTATTAAATAAAAGCAATATTGGTAAGATTTTAAAACAGCGACACATTATAAACAGAGCAATCAAAAGCATTACATTCAATAGGGCGACTATAAAAGCAATAAAGACATAGATACAATTATAATAATAAAGCAACAATTTATGGATCGGCAGCAGCACCATAAAACAATTAACGGACAATTTTATTTCATCAAAGGACACATTGTTTGATATTAGTGATACTTTTACATAATTACGTACGAGACTAATAAAATAAAAAAAAGTTGAACCTGCAAAAGACAGCATAATTAGATTAATGTTATTAATAAAAAAAGCTTCCGTAATAATAGCACTTAATGTACTATTTAAGGGAGGTCTAATTTTCAGCGATATTCTCGGAATGGTTTTTTGGTGTGATTTTTTTAGATATGTCGGCTTCGGTTCGAATAGCAAAAGTGGCCGAATCATCCGCTTCCTTGACCAAGACGGTCGCATTTCTGATCCATACATATCTAAATTTTACTTCAAATTAGATCATGAAACTTTGTATACTAACCAAACTAACTAACGTAAATGCTCCTATTACCGCCAGTTTTAGCTGCCTTAGGATTCACTTTAAAAAAATAGATATAAGCTGATATGTTAGGAAAGATGTTATAATTTATAATTAATCTCAACGAAGTATTCTTTGCAATTCAATACTTAAATTCAATATTCAATAACACAATAGTTAATAAATAATCATTTAATCCAAAAGAGTAGTTGATTCTATTACCGACCCATAGAATGCGGCAAGATTCTATTACCGATTTTTCTACTTCTTTTACCGACCGCTACGAAGTTGTCACTTCTTCTATACTATCAAATAAAATAAAACATCGTTTTTAAGGTATTTATTATACAATAACAATAGTTATGAGATCAACATTATTACAATGTGAACATAATTATTTATTGCAACACTTAGAGCAATTATTTTTTGTTATTTTAATTAATAAAAAATATAACCAGTCTCAGAACAGTCTTCAAATAATTAAATGCTTAATTAAATTTACAGCTTCTAGTTGAGCAGAGGCGTACTGCTTGCGCTTCTGCGGCTCCATGATTCTATAAAAGAACACAATCTTTAAAGAGATATAGAATTTAATTCTTCGAAAGAAGCTTTAAAAAGTTACATGGCCCCCATTCCGTCCCGCCATTTTTATTTGATTTGAAAACATATGAAATATAGCCAATGCCATGAAGCCATGAATGAAGCTGGATGGCAAAAATTATTTTACATTAATATATGTACTGTGACAAAATCTATTAAAACGTATGCAAGAAATAAGCCATTTTGTTTTTTTTTTTTTTATATTACCAAAAATATCGTCACAACAGCTGTGAGTCGGTAATAGAATCAAGTAACAATATTCTATTAGCGACCAATAAAATTAATAATAAACAGATAAAATATCCGCTTTGTGGAATACTGTTAAATTCGATCTTTTTGCAATATTATTTCTTTTAATGTCAGTTAGTCTTTAATTCAGAAAATAAAGGTTATTTACAGTATAATATCATTATAATAATAGGGATATTGTCTAACGTTGAATCGAGTTTTACACAAAAACTTTAAGAAATAGCTTTGTCGTTAATAGATCTAACGAAGTAAAATAATTTTAAGAATTCAAAAAGAAAAGAATAAAATCAAATGAGGTAGTTTCTAGACATTATTTATTAGAAAATACTAAATATTCTCAAAATTTAACAACGCCATGGGTCGTTATTAGAATCAAGTTTTGAAATTTGGATTTTATTACCGCCTTAAATTAAAACATGATTTTATAACGCAAAAACCAATAAAAAGTATTATATTAAGAGTTAGTTTAGAAAACGAATATATACGTTACAGTTGTAATGCGATAGCAAGAAGACAAATCCATTTTTAGTGTGTTATTTTCCTTAAGTAATATTTAGGTGTACTTACGTGGCTGGAGACGCGACATTATGAAAAGTGCGTCCGCTTCGGGCTCGTCCCACTCTCTTTCAAGTTATTTCTTTCACTGGCTATTTAAATTCACAAACTTTACTCTTTTTGTTGTCCAACAAAAATACGTAACTAATTTTTAAGGTATGACATTTCTGAAACCCTATAATATGTCTAATGTGAGTGATTTAAAAATTAGATCGTTAATAGAGTACACATTTTAGGGGGTCGTTAATAGGAGCTTTTACGTTATAAAGCAGGTCTTATGTTATTTACTTTTTTCAATTTACCATAATTTTCACAGTAAAAAGCAAATACCTAAACTATTGGCGCTGCCTGCCGCCTAGCACCGCAATCTGTCTCGCTCTCACTCAGTCCGCGAGCTCTATCGTGCGAGTGAGATAAAGAGTGAATTTTAGCTGAGGTAGTGTAGGCTCTTAAAGTACTCAAACTGCCAGACCATCACTCTAAAACTAACTGAGAAAGAAAAAAATGCATATGAAGAGTTCCATACCACAACGTGAAAAGCGCCGAAAGTAACACGTTTCTTGTATGGATACTCTTTTAATTCTTTAACTTTATTTAATCTTTATTAAATTACTACCTGCACCCCGCGGTTTCACCCGCGTAAGTTTTCCCGTGTTGAGTTTTTTATTTAAATAAATTTTTCCGTGTTTTCCCGAGTTGATCCCGTGAGAATATCGGGATAAAAACTATCCTATGTGTTATTCCTGATTATAAACTATCTGTGTGCCAAATTTCATATAAATCTGTTCAGCAGTTTGTGCGTGAAAGAGTAACAAACATCCATCCATCCATTCTCACAAACTTTCGCATTTATAATATTAAGTAGGAAGTAGGATTTGTTTGTTATTATTTATATGATTTATTTGTTGTTATCTTAACGACAATAGAAATACAGATTCTGTGAAAATGTCAACTGTACCTATTACGGTATATGAGATACAGCTCGCTGACAGACAGACGGACAGCGGAGGCTTAGTAATAGGATACCGTTGGCAACCTTTGGCCCACAAACTCCTCACATTCAATTTTAGATCTAAGTATGTTCACATCTTAACTGTCATCACTTGAGGTAGGGAAAAAGGGATGGCACGTGTAGGACCCTCGCGAGAAGATCATCTGTCTAGAGTTGTGTCTTGACAACAAAATCTAGCTAATAGCTGAACTGAAAAACAAGGGTCGGAAATACATTAGGAACCTGTCGCGGTGAAAAGCGTGTTAACTGACGTGCAGATTGTTACCATACTTACATAGGAATTATTCAAAAAACTCAATTTTATATTTTACTACCTTTTTTTTTTGTGGATGGGAAATCATCAAATGACCCCTCCCGCTCAGGGTGGAGAAGAAGGGAGTGTCAGACTCTTACTGACTAAAACCCACCCGTGTTCCTTCCTTAGCCTTTTATGTTCCGGGGCAGCGGTAACCCTTTCGGACAATCCCGCTGCCCATATTTTACTAGCTGACCCCGCAAACGTCGTTTTACAAAAAAGAAAAATAGATAGTAGCCGATTTTCAGACCTACCCGATGATATGCACACAAAATTTCATAGAAATCGGTCCAGCCGTTTCGGAGGAGTATGGTAACTAACACTGTGACACGAGAATTTTATATATTAGATTCTGCTCGCGACTTCGTCCGCGTATAATTTCTTGTTCCCCCGACCCAGCGCGTCTCCTACCCGAGCGCTTAGCGCTTCGCTCGGCGTTTTTTCTGATTTTACATCTTCTTGATCGGCTCCTAAGAGCCGTAGCATTATGTTATTTAGATAGCCTTCCTCAAGAATTAGGCTATCAAATGCAGAAATATTTTTTCAAATCCGATTGGTGGAGATTAGCGCTTTCAAACAAACAAAGAAACAGGAGCTTTATTATTAGTGTATATGTAGATTTTGAATGTTCAAAAGTTAATCGGTGACCGCCTCATTGGTCTAGTTGTCGCAAGCGCTGCCGCTGACCAGAAGGTCCTGGGTTCGACTCCCGAGTCGAACAAAGTGATATGCATTGGGTATATCCATCAGGATTTACTCATTAGCAGCCTGAAATATGGATTTGTGCCCGGTTGATTGATTTGTGCCCGGTTGATTGATTTGTGCCCGATTGATTTCAATAGGCTCGCCCCTATTACTCGTACGCACGGCTAGGCATCAAGCTATTCATAAACAGCCTTTATTTGCATTATATCATATTCTCAAAATATCACATTCTCAAAATATTACTTTCGCTAAATATTATATTCTCAAAATAGCCGAAGTACAATCAAGCACTCAAAACAAATAAAGCCAAGACTTTATTTTGCCTTTTTTATTTTACAATATTTATACAAAAAAAAACTAATAAATAGAACATTAAATGATTATTATGACCTAATTTCATTTAATATACTTTTGTTTAATATAACGATGAAATGATACAATGAATTATTGATATAATTTCATAGGTTAGGTTAGACCAGTGACCAGTTTTAAACGCCTGCCAATTTCGTTAGGTTAGGTTAGGTTAGAACAGTGACCAATTTTAAACGCCTGCCAATTTCGTTAGGTTAGGTTAGGTTAGAGCAGTGACCATTAACGCGCGAAGGCGAGCGGAGCGTGCCGCGGCAGCGGCCGCCGAGCGCCAGATCCCCTCTATTGTTGGTGAATCATTTGGGTTAGATGAGGTTATAGGTAAGTTTATAACAGTATGATGTTTTCAAAATGGAAAAAGAATAATTTCTAAATCCATCTCCATAAAATCATCACGTTTTTAAAATGCACTTCTCGAGTTAAATGTACAATTTCGGCTAATTTGAAAATATGCTATTTTGCGAATATCATATTTTGAGAACGTGCTATTTTGAGAATATGTTATTCTGAGACAGAGCGATAAACAGTATAAGCTGACTTCTGATTGTATGAAAAACCTATACAGTGCGAGGTCAGCTAGAACTGGAAATGTATAGCTTGATGTGTCGCCGCGTGTACATGGCACTTATACCTACATATATCTGTCGAAATGTGTGTGTCCTATAGGTACACCTCTGCCTAACTCTTCGATTACAGGCGTGATGTTATGTTTGTGTTATGTAGTCGTAAAAATACATCGAGTTACAAATCATACCTAAAGCTTTATTGTTCTTTTTTCATTAAATTTTTTGTTGTTTTCATGATTTTGTTACATGTAACTTTTTATTGTTTGTATTTCCTGTGTAAATAAAATATTTTTCTTTCTTGATAATATTTTTAAAAAAATATGACAACATTTTTTATAACATTTTTTTGAATCCGCATTTAATCAAAATTTCGCTAGTAATTCATTAGCCAGTCTGTTTACAGACAGGCTATGTTGGTACATGAGATTGCTTAAACCGCAAACAATTCATCACGAGTTTAAAAATCTCTACAAATAAAATACTTTTACACCCACACACGTACTGAAACGGTTTATTGTACCGACGAATAAAAAAAACCGTATGTAATGGAACATCTTTTAAAATGGGGTTTCAATAGATAAAAAATCTAAACTATATGAATATCATACCGATAATCTCGTGAAAGCTGAGAAAGAAAGAAAAATCAAGTATCTTGACTTAGCACATGAGGCTGTTGACATCTGGGGCGTGGACTCTGCAATCATTGTACCGATAATCGTTGCATTAAATGGCCTTATAGCGGAGACCGACGACCAACACCTCAGGAGGCTCATTGCGCAGCTGGGTCAAGGGGTTGATTTAGAAAGCAGTACTCCTGGACACGGCACGCATAGTGAGGAGGTTCCTTTCTCTGACCACCGGCAGCCTGGACCCTGTTCCTGATGCCGATGGGCCACTATTTTTTTAAATGTTTTTTTCTAAGTTTTTTAGAAAAAAAATTAAAAATGTAAAATGTAAAGTGTGTAGTCATCATTTCATACAATCGATTCGAATAACTGTGTGTTTAAGTTAGTATCTACCAAGTAAAGCTTAACAATTAATTTCCCTGACTTTACCTCAAATTCTATAGCGCTCTAAAATCCACGGCTTAAAACTATTTTCTGAAGCGTTCACAGCGTAAGCAAGGCACAAAAGGGCCGAGGGTTATAATACTCGGCAAGGCTACCAAAGATGATGATGATGAACTGTGTAAACATATAACGTGTAACGTTAATTGCGCAAAACCTGAAAATAGTTTGTTCATAATTGACTACTGAATCGATTTCAGTAACTTTTAATAAAGGTTTTTTTTTTCAAAAATGATGTATACCTACTATCCGCCGATTGAGCAAAAAAAAATTAAGTCTTATTTTAAGGCAGTAAGATTCAATTTTGAATGCATAAAGCAATACTAGGATCAAGACGATTTTCTTAATAAAAATAGCTTTTAAAAAAATAGTTTTGTTCATTGTATCATGCTTTTAACTCAATGCTCTAATTGGGGTGTATGAGGTTTTGCGCATTTAACGTTACACGTTGTAAAAAATACTAGCCACTGCCCGTGACATCGTTCACGTGAAATTTGTTATTCCCCGACCCACCCGTCGCATCGTATTGCCTGCCTGTGCTATTTCTTCGTTTTAACTTACCATTATTTCTGACTTTTCTTGTTTTTGCTGGGCTCCAAAGAGTCCTAGCGTGATGTTAACTTCCTCAAGACTTGGGCTATCAAATACAAAAAGATATTTTTAAATCCATCTGGGAAAGAAAGAAAGAAAGAAAAATAGGTTTATTTGTCACAGAAACACGTGCGAACAAAAAGATAATTAATCTGGAAGTCGGGAAAGTGGTGGTGTGGTGGTGGTGGAAGTGGAGTGGTGGTGGTGGTGGTGGTGGGAGTTCCGGAGATTGCCGCCTACAACGAATTTCACCTCTTTCTAATATTAGTATAGAAGTACTAGCTGACCCCGCAAACGTCGTTTTGCAAAAAAAAAAATAGATAGTAGCCGATTCTCAGATCTACCCGATATGCACACAAAATTTCATACAAATCGTTCCAGCCGTTTCAGAGGTAACTAACACTGTAAGTAGTGTAGAATTGGGGGTTCTGCATCACTTGCTCGCTGCGCTCGGCAAGTGATGCAGAAACCCCAATTCTATTTAGGGGCTACGATACAATTTGCAATGCAGATTGAATATTGTATTTCATAATGTCGCATTAAATGACTGTAAGTAATTTACTTGTTTGTGATCGAACCTTCACACTGCAATGAAGTCGAATGATGTGGCACATGGCGCTTTGATAATATGTAGGCCCAAGTAGACTCATTCTGAGTTCAATAGAGTAACTGTTTTAGACACTTAGTAATATAATATTTTCCTTTCACAGCGTTCAAATAAAAACATTGAGGAAACTGTACAGCATGTTGCATCCAAGGATTGTCGTAAATCTCCCAATCTTCTATAACACCTCCACATGAGAAACATGCTGCTTTATCATTTACGCTATTTCCACAATAAAAAAATCCAGCATCAGCCATTTCCATCACCAATCTTTTCCTTGAATCAGCCGTTGCCCAATAATAACCAAATGAAAATTCACGCATTTTATACGCATTATACATGTCATATCGAGGATAGTATTTATTTTGTGACATTTTCTATTTTTTCACTTCCTAGTTCTTGATACAGATACTTAGAAAAGTGTAATGACACTGACATCTGTTACCAGCAACTTATAAAGATTAACATTGGCAGGATTGGTAGGGATAGGAAACTGATACATACTAACCAATTATGAAAAAAATTAAACAAGAAAATATTTATTTAAAATATTTATTATCCATACACCATTTATTTAAACATATTACATTTTTTAAAGCACATATTGTATCATGATAAATACAACTGTACACATCATGAGAATGTTCATATTTATTGTACAAGCTTAATAAATTAGGACAACCTTCATCTTCTAAATTATTTATATTATTATTATGCGAAATATTTTTTAACCATAACACTTTTTCTAAACCTTTGGTGTAAACACTTTTATCTCTTAAAATATCTACAATCAAATTCTGATGATTTGAGTAAGACACAAATCCTTCACTCCAGTATATCTTTCTATTACGTTCAATCCAACTGACTTGCCGTTTTTCTGGTTTCGTTAGATCGTAAAATGGGAATGGTGGCTTAATTAAAAACACCTGAATTTTTTTATTACATAATATAGCAATTTCCTTAACGATAAATTCATTTGCTTCTGTTTTAAAACCTTGAACATCTACAATGGCAGTCATGATAACCTGCGCACTATGTTACTCAAAGGTTTATATTCCACAAGTCGATCGTTAATAATTAAACAATATCCAGTTGTGTTATCTGGTATTGGTGCTGAACATTCAATCTCCAGCCGCACATCTACGGGACCTGTTTTCAAACTATCGTTTTGTCTTGAACAGTCTATGATAAAGAGAGGAGCCTTTTCCTTGAAATCGGCAATATCAAGTAACGGGTCTGCAGGGCAGTTGTAATACGACTGACGAAATTTCACATACATCTCGTATAATATATTATATTTGTTCTCAGTAAACTTTAAGCCTAAAGGCTCGTACGGATAATACTGTGAATTCAAAAATAGTGTTATATTGGTTACTCCACAATGATCGAACAACGAACTGTCTTTGGTTTTATTATTTTTTCTATTAGTTTGTAAGCAAAAAATTACATATCGTGGTTTCTCTAATTGAGATGCAGTCTTAACTGACCAAGAATGCTTAGTAGTTTTAGGAAGTAATGGATACTCGTATAAATCCCAATTTCTAAACGCCATCTGAATAGGTTTATCTCTTTCTAAATGTTTTAGAAGTATCAGTCGTTCCCGGTCTGACACTTTTATGTGTGGTACACGCCATTGTATTCTTTGAACATCTATTTGAAAATTAGCAACATCATCAGTTAATATGATGCTGTTTAAGTTAGAGTTACTTCTATTTAGTATAAGTTCATGTTTACAATTTATTACAATTTTATTGTAATCCTCTGCAAATCCTAAAATCTTATTTAGGGGTATGATAGCACTAAAATGACCATCACTTTTAAACCCATCCATATTCCAACCCCATAAGGCAGCAACTTTATTTTCTCCTTCATTCATTGACACGTATGATTTTATTGTTGACGTTATTCCAGAATTTTTTATACGATCTATTTCAATACCATTCATTTCGTACCTGATGTCTTGAAACAAAGACATAACAGGGTTATTAGTGAACGTAACAGCTTTCTTGATCGAATTCCCATCTTTACCGAATAGCTTTGCTTGACCTTCGATGTAAATTGAACTGGCTGATGGTAGGACGTATATGTCTTGCTGATGTATGGGGATTCTGATTTCATCGTTTTCTCTAAAGCTATTATTGTAGGGATTATATGAATGAATTTCATAACTTTCGATCGCACTATCGAAGTGCGGTAATTCAGTAATCTGTAGTATATTCATACTTTAAAACCTAGGGCTCTAAGAAAACCTTTATTTGCTTCAGTCAATTTCTTAACTTTTTTCCCTGTATTTGCTTCAGTAAATTTGTTAACTTTTTTCCCTTTATTTGCTTCAGTCAATTTCTTAACTTTTTTCCCTGTATTTGCTTCAGTAAATTTGTTAACTTTTTTCCCTTTATTTGCTTCAGTCAATTTCTTAACTTTTTTCTTACGTCTATGCAGCTTAGTGATCGTTGAAGGAATAAGATGTTTTATTTTCACAGGACTATTTTTATAATATAGTATCATTTTATTTTTCTTAAATGAAGACGTAGTTGAATATTAAAATCTTCACCAAAGTTAATACAATAACCAAATTGATCAATAATCTTAACAGTTATAAATGAAATTATATTTTTGTTCACTGGAAAGTAAATAACGTTTCGCGGTATTTCTATGTACTGATGGCTCTGAGCAGTATCAAATAGAAATTCATGAATAAAATGAGTTGGTAATCCGTTGCAGTACGAACTGTGTACAAGATCACATTCGATTCTGATTACAGATAGACTGTTGCTATTGATGGACACATTTGGTCTTGAATTTAACACTGAAAAGTATAACAAACCGCACTCGTATTGATCGGATAAATGCAGTGGTGGTTGAAAGTATGACACCAATTCAGATTTATTTCCAGAGATGGTAACTGTGGTAGACATGCTTGTATACTGGACTCTTTCAGAAGATCCTGTTTATTTTATCCCTAGACTACACCAAAAATTTTTTAAATAGTTTAAACAGAGGTGTCCGCAATTGAAAGGATGATCGCGTTGTATATTATCATAATTATAGTGGACTTTAGTACCTACGTATTTTATAAATTCTTTTGGAGGCTTAAGATTTCCGTAACTGTCAAAGTACTCAATATAATTATTGTATTTTGCATAGGCTACCCAATGAGAGCCAGGATCTTTAGAACTATCTAAATTAATAACTCCACATTCTTTTTTAAAAGGGCATTTAGGAAGCTCATCTCTCATAAAGACTCCTCTAAAATAGGGAATACTATTTCCATACTTCAAAATGTCAAAATTAGTTAAGGCTCGTTTGGGTAGCCGATATCTTAGTTTTTTTCATTCGATACAAAAATTCCAAGTCCATTTTTATGTGGTTTAAGGTGTAGTCCTTTCCCAATGCAGAGAGCTTCCATTTTTTCATTGTGTCTCTTCGATTCAACCAACAGCTTTTTAGCCATCTTGAATTCATTTATGGTTTTGGCAATACCAGCTGCACCGCCCGCTATTGCTCCCATCGCTGATAATCCCGCAAAAATAGGAATCAAAGGTAATACACCACCAGTTTTTGGTATAGGAATAACGCGAGGAAGTTTAATGGATAAATCGTCAGCTAATTCTCTGGCTGAAGCCATAGCTAACTCTATTGCCGCTTTTTTGCATTTTGGTTTTAGTTTTTTCATGTGTCTTTTCGTTTTAGTGATAACATTTTTAAATTTATTTTTTAACCCTTTTCCAGATGTAAATTTTTGAGAGCACTTTCTACTATTTTTTTTTAGTCCAGAACCACTTTTAATTTTTGTAGACATTGTCTTGCTTACTAAGCGTGCTGCGATTTTTTCGCTTACACTTGCATCCGAGGCAACTGCTCGCTCTTTCGCCATTTTCAATAAAATTAAATCAGCTCTGTGACGATCCTTTAAGTTTGATGATTTGAGATAGGCAATGTCGTGTTCTTTGCAATATTCGTCTAATTTATTAATACCTTCGTCTCCGCGTGCAAGCCTTTTAATTAATTTTGTACCAGGACCACAATAATTGTATCCTGGTAAGTGTAATTCAAACGGTAAATTATTTATAAGCCAATTGAGAAGACTACTCTCTCCAATACACATCATAAGACTAATGAATCTGGATTGAACACTTTAATAAATAGTTATACGTTTCATCAATGACTTTTTTTTTGCGTTAGTAAATATATTTTTAGTTATATTATTACATTGGATTTATCAATCCAACTGTTTTCAGCAGAAGACAAACCTAACCATTTCACTAAAACCCTGTTTCCTTTTCTTCTAAGAACTTTCTCGACTAGATATACATTGGGATGTTTTGTCTTTTGAAGCTCTTGTAAGTAAAATGCCCCCAAAATAGGTTGACCTCTGATTGTGTCTTCAATTAAGTAGGTAATAGGAGTTGTATTTTGTATTTTTCGAATTTTAAATATTTCCGTCGACCAGTTGGGGGTGTATCCTTTTTCAAATGTGCCTTTGTACTTACTGATACGTACATAATCACCCACTTTATACTTGCTTTTTATTCTTTCTTTTTTTACCAACCTTAAGTACCTTTCTAATATACGTTTTTTATTGATGTTATCCACATTAGCAGGAATTTCATGAATTGTTCGATGGTAAGTGTGATTGTATTTATAAATAACGTCATTAAGGGTACTATCTACCCAATTATAGTTGCCTTTTAAACTAAATTCCTTATACAGTTGAGATTTCAATGTTCTGATAAATCGTTCAACTATTGAGGCCTTTTTTGTTGAAAAGGTTGAATAGTGGTTAATATGATTAGATTTCATAAGCTTTTGAAATTTGTTATTATAAAATTCTTTTCCATTATCCGTTTGGAGATTTTTCGAAACGCGCCCTGTAGCTAACAAAACTTTGAATGAGTTACATACATCATCTTTGGTTTTACTTTTCAGAGGAAATGCCCAAGCATATTTCGAAAATGTATCGATAACGGTAAGAATAAATCTATAATTTTTATTTTCTTTTGAAATTGATTGCATATCAATTAAGTCTGCTTGCCACAGGTCATCTATATCTTTCATAATAACATGTCTTCGGGGAAAGTTCACCCTCGCATTTTTATGAATTTCGTTCACCACGTCAGCTTTGCTCATGTTAAAATTGAGTACATTTGTCTTGAATGCATCTATAATACTGAATGAAAAGTATATTAATACAACTATTTATTCTTTAATTATGTTAGCTTCTTTTAATTCTTCAATTATCGATAAAATTTCATTGTCATGGTTTGTATTGCCAGCATCTCTTGAAGCAACTAACAGTTTCAATCTCTCAACTAATTCATTAGGGTCATCCCAATATACAAAGTCAGTGTTGTTTTTGTATTTTTTTAGTATTGGTAAGTTTCCTCCAAGTTTAGTGTGACCATGTTTATCATCATAGGAAAAAAGTGGTTTGATTATTTCACGATATTTTATTCCTTTATCGCCTCTTATTTGCCCATTAGGATTAAAATCTCTCTTATGAGCATTTGTAGAATGTAGCATATCCTTATAGACAAGTTTATCTTTACTCGAAATTAATTTTAAATCAGGTTTTCTTCGAAGTAGAAGTTCTTTCAGGCCAGGTGTTAAATTATAGGCTTTGTCATCGATTTTAACTAAAATGTTATTGTCGTCACTTAGACAATCAATTTTAGAAAATGATACTACTGAATTACCCAACAATAAAGTTTTATTTTCACTTCTTATTCCAAATGGTATATTTACACCATCGTAAATATCATGAATATCACAACCCTCTAAGGAAATTTCTAAATCAACTGGTAATTCCATTTTATTAGACTTTGTAGGCAGACTTTGTAGGGTGGGTTTTTTGGCAGAATTTAGTTTTGGATAATAGCAGTCTTCAAACTTTGTAGATGAGCTAGTATTAATTTCGCCTAAGTCTTCAGAATTAGCGAGCGTTGTATTTTCTAAATGTTTTATTTTTTCCATAGATATATTCGAATCAACTAGGGTTTTAAGTGGATCTGTGACAGGTTTTAGCATTTTATCGAGGGACAAGTTCGTTGAGTGTTCCTGGTTCTTCATTTGTTTAATTTTATTCTTTATAGAGTCTACAGACTTCATTAATTCTATTTTAATATTTTTCTCCATGTTTTGGAACAACTGTGTGCCACTGAGGAACAAAAGATACTAATTTTGTTTTTGTGTGTTATTTACTTATATTTATATACCTTCAGTCAAATTTAAAAAATATATCAAAATTCTGCCTATACCTTCCATTATTTAATGGTGACTCTTTGTTGATAAGAAGAAATTGATATGGCTTACTCCAAACAGTTTTACAAATATCTTTGAACTGATTCCATGGTAGATCAGAGTTGACATGTTCTGCATAGATGTGCTTTAAGTTTACATCATCTTGTTTAAATATTATAAGAAAATTAGCGTTATCACGTAATAACTGTTTTGGAATTTTTGAGTAGGTTTGCGATAGGTAAAAGCAATCAATTTGTTTATGTCTACCCATAGAGAAATAATTACGGATATTTATTTGTTTTTCACACACAACATCATCAAATATAAATACAGAATTTGGTAAAGCTTCACTAGGAGATATGACTTCTTTATTGTCATTGAATACATCGTAGTTAATCTGAGGTACTCTTCTTAATACTTCACTTAAGAACCTATATTTTGGTTGGAAAGTAGTTTTCGAATAAAGATAAAGATTTTGAAATTTAAGTCCATTCTCATGCAACAATAAACTGATCATAACGTTTGTTTTATTTCATATTATGCAACGAATCGTATTAGGCAATAAAGCACTGTGTCTAATCTGATGAACAGAATCCTTAAAATTGATATTATTCACGTTCAGGGATATGAGTTGTTTGATCAACTTCATCTTGCCTATTATTTATTTTCACTACTTACTATCCTTTATATATTTATGTACGCACAGTGTTCAAACTACAGGTTTGGACCTGTGTCGTTATTAAAATTATGTTCTCGTATTACCTGCAGTTGTGACTAATGAATGACTTAAAGGAGAACATATTCTGAGTATGATAAACTAATTAAACGTTACACTACATTGCAGTAGCTGATCGAAGTAGGACCTTACACTGTTGTTAACGATTTAAATAATATTTTCAGTCTAAAGGTAAGTGTGAATGATAACCAATCAAACAAAAAATAATAAATAAAATATTGGTTTAATGTTTATTTGTAATTAGTTTCTTTTTTTTTCAGAATAATGTCTCGGGCACCATCACCATCCTACAGCCCCAGCATTTTGGACAATGCGAATATGATTTCAGTAGAACAGGAGCAATCTAGATTACGTGAGGTAATCATTGTTTTAATATTTTTATAATTTTATAGGAGTAGGTACATTTTTTTTTCTCATGCTGTTATTATTTTTTCACATGCTAATTTCTTTTTTTTATTTTGCAGTGGAACTCTGAGGTCCTCAATGGCAATCCTGTTATGAGCTCATTTTTTTACTCCCAGGGCAACTACGAACCATATTTTGAAGGTTTAAATCAGAGTGCTAATATTGAAAAGCTGCTCACTGGAAATGATCAAGCTCAAACCCCTAAAAAATCTTCAAAAAAAAGGAAATGTACATTAGGAACATCATCAACATCATACATTGCTCGCCGAGGGGGAAACGGTAGTGGAGGTCATTTAATTAAATTAGAAGTGCATAAACTTAAAGACTCTAAAGATGAAAAGTATTATAGTGATAGTGACAATGCATGTGTAAGTGTACAATATGTGGTGCATGAAACTTATGACGAAGTGATGGAAGCAGCAGAGACCCTTATTAAAAAAATTGGGAAAAAGTTGAGTGACACTGAGCAGTTTTAGGTAATTTTTGTATACCTAGTTAATAATAAATAGTTGTAGTTTGTACTGTCGAAAAATGTATACTTGAGTTAATAAGTCTATAATTATTATATTTAGTTACTTATTGTTTTGTTACTGTTTCGAGATTTGATTGCTTTTATTTTATTATTTTCTATAACATATATAGGTAGTAAATGTGGACTGTAAATGTTCTATAAAATTATTATGATGTAAAACAATTAAAAAGATTACATTTCTGTGATTATTAAATAAATGTTACGATTATCAACTATTCTGGAGTTTAATTTTTTTACTAGTTATTTTTAATAGGAAGTAGGTATAGAATATCACATTCAAACACATTTCTTTGATTACATATCATTTATTTTATATTATATTTTTTCAATACATTTAACTTTATTTATATTTGCTTAAATAGACATCTTAAATTAATACATTGTTATCTTATATAGCACTTAATTAAAATACTGTTTTATGATGTCCCCATGGCAAAGTTTTACAACCATCTTCCATTATTTGTCTTTTATCATCATCCCTACTAAGAACCAGCTTATTAATCTTCTGAGTAAAAATTTTATGATTTTTCGACTTTATAATACACATGTCATCTCTTAGGCATACATTGTACCGTAAAGCTCGTTTATATTTTTTAATATCGAGTTTTTTCACAGCTGATTTTTTTACACCTTTTGCTTTGATGATTGAAGAAGTTAGAGAGTCTATACAATACAATTTCGCTCTTAAACCTATAAACTCAGATATTATATCACCACCCATTTCATCCTTAAAAAAACCTGGTATTTTACAATTTGCTTTAGGTATATTAAATTGATTTCCATTTTCAAAGTTGCTCGTATCAAAGTATTTTATATTCTGTTTCATGTCCTCATAGAAATCTTCTGTATATAGTAAATATAAAAGGCTGTCAGTGTCAGTATAACAAAGTTGAATATTATTTTCGTATAAACGTTTCATCACTGAGTAATGAAAACGATACAAATGACTCTTAGCCAATTCCAATATTGTGAAGCCAATATAAATTGGTCTATCAAGAACAATTTTCGTTTGTTGTAACTGGATTGCTACTAAAGTATCAGAAAATACAGATAAACTTTTGAAATTTGGAGCACTTACATATTTTTCAGCTCCACAAATTTTGTTGGTGTTATTATGAATATCTTTCCATACATTAACCAGTTTTACATCGACTTGTTTTCTTTTGTTTTCAATAGTTTTTCCAAAAATAGAGTTGTTTTGTTTTTTAAAAAAGTCTCTTTCGAAATCGGAAGCCGCTCTTTGTCTAAGAGTGGTATTCAACAAGATATATGGAGCCAAAAATGAAGTTTGTTCAAACGCTAGTATTCTATATATCTTTAGCAAAATAAGTCCATTTTGTATACATTCTTTCAGATGAACATAGTGAATGATATATTTATGTTTATCGTACAGGTTAGCAATTAGTTTAACGTTTTTACTACCTGGTGGAGCGAATTTTTCAGCCGCAAATGGTAAATCTGAATGAGAATTGTGAATTTTATAAGGATAACATAAGTCAACTTCCAAAATAAATCCTGTGTCACTGTCATTTAAAATATACATTACATTAAAATTATTTATTTCATCTTCGTTTAAAAATCTAAAGTTTCGAGTAGGAAGTGGTTGCATCATAGCATGGCCATATAAATTAACACAATCAAGATAAATTAAATAGCTGTCAGGTTCCTTTTTGTTATAATTTGGAAGATATTTATTGTTTGCCTTCGCATATCTTAAAGAACACTGGGCAAGGCCCCCCCTTATACCCTGTTCTAACATTTGGTACATATCAATATTTGAAATTAAGTCTAAATTAATTTTAGTATATAATAACATTGCATCCCAACTCAGCGAGGGAGATGATACATAATAACATGGATCAAGATTATAATACTTTAAACTCATTGTTCTAAACTTTTCAAAAACATCACATAAAAGTAGGACATCGCATTTCAAATATAAGTCTGTGTACTCCCCTAAATTAGAAATATCGAATGCATTCCAGACTTTTAATGCATGATTATAATCTTCATCCGAAATAGATTGAGATGTGAGTTTATTATAAAATTTTGATGAATCTGGCAATTTCGTATCTCCATAACGATCCCATGAATCGATGAAATCATAACAGTATACACCCTTCTTGCATACTAAATTAAATAAATAATCATCATTAAAAAACTTTCGCAAGTTTTGAAAATCTTCCGTTTTCATCGTTTTTATTAAATTATCTAGACTTGAACTTAAGAAATTAAAGGAATCGATAAACTTTAACTGAGCTACATTTTTTTTGTCAATCGGGACGAATTTTGTGAATGAAATATATTTTTCTTTGTTTTTGGGAATAAGATTTATACGACCGCAAAGAGCTGAAAGTTCTTTTATAAATAAATGACAATCATAACCAGAAAGATTATGAAATACGATCGGTATAAATGGACAAGATTTTGCATTTAAATTACATGTATTGTGTGCTGGTCCTCTATACATTCCTGTGAAATGATCATGATCGGCGACAACGAGGTCAGTATCAGAAAATGTATTTTTACATATGTGGCATTGTTTAGCGTTGTTTAAAGACATTTGTTGATCTTTGCTAATTGTCATAGGTTTTATCTCTGACATAAGTCTATGAAGTCTTATTACATCCTGACTAATAGATTCAACGAACTTTTTCGAGCAGTCTGGCCCCCTATATGATCTAAACTCATTTAATTCAGGTTTAGACTGACAAAAAATGTAATATCCATAGCAACTTGCCGTATGGATTTGTATATTTTCTACACATGTGGATTTATTTTTGTCTGAATATTCATGTAATAGGCTTTCAAAATCACCGTAAATAACAATTGGAACTCTTTGAGTCCTATTCAAATTTGAAAAACAAAGTTTTGAGTTTTCTTCAGGAAGTATAGTCTGCACTCTTGCACAGCTATGATTACATTGTTTTTCTGGTGAGTCAAAATACACAAAACATTCGTCACATAAATATATCTTAGACTTATGTTTTGTTAGTTGTCTGTGTACAAGCTTACTAAAATATTTAATTAAGCAAAAATGACTTTTACCATTATTATTGAAATAAAGTAAATTTACATGATAAAGTTTTCTTTTTAAAGTTTTTTATAATGGTCCTGTTACATAGTAATTCTGTTCCAAACCATAAACATTAACACTTATGTTTGGATTTAATTCTTCAAATAATTTTATATCGTCTAAACTGGGCGGAAATATCATGTTTGTAATGTTTAACACTTTTGAATAGTGAGGGTATGATGTAACTCTATTGGGGTTATACTTTATTGGGTATAAATATGCTATAACGCTCCAAAGAAAACAATGATTATCTTTATTGACTATGTTTAAACATGATTTCGTATTTTGAATTCGTTTAGGTAATTCTAAATAAGAACCCGCTCTCAAAGGACTGTATTTAACTAAATTCATTTCTAAATGACTTATCGATTCGATTGTCCAGCCTGACTCACTTAGTTCGAACTCTGAACATTTATTTAAGATTCTTTCTGCAAATGCATGGTAAATGGATAGTATATCTGTGCTTTGAAGTATAATAACATATCTTGTGTTAAAAGATTTAAGACTAATTTCATCATTTTTAGGTAAAGTGTACGTAACAAATAGTTCGAAATTTACTTTCAAAGAAACGTGTTGTTTTAATAATTGTTTAATTAGATAGCAACATGTGTCTGAAGCTTCAGTTAAAAACTTTTCAGGTGTAATAGTAAAACTTTGAGGATTTATTTTGTAGCTGACTATTTTGTTTTTAAAAGCACAAGCTATTATACGGACATTATCAAATTGAGTTTTTATGAGGTTATTAGATTTATGAATGTTGGTTTTTTTGTGAGAAGAATAATTATGAATGATAATGTTACAAGTTTGACAGAAACCCATTTTAACTAATTTTAGAAAAGCTTTATTTCTATTTTCGTAGTAAAATTTTATTTATGAGAATAATATTATTATTATTTTATGAAATATTGTATTGTTTTTAATTTTAGTTTTTAATTTAGGTTTTTGTTTTGTCTACTAAGTAGATCTGTAAGAGAACAATGCAAAAAACATAAGTCACATGGTTAGTAGATACCTACTCAAATAAAAAAATAAAATAAAAAGAATACTAATATCGATAATATGTACTTAGACTATGCCTAATATTATAAATGATTAAACCAAGTTTAATACTAAAATATTACTTAAGTATAAAGTCATAAAATTTAAAAAAAGTTAAGTAGGTAATGTGTTAAACTTTACAAAAAAAAACATAATTAAAAAGAGGTTTAAAAAGGGTTTTTGGGGTACAAAATTGGTTGAATAGAGGAGTAATCCTCTTTAACTGTTGCAACCAACTGAGTAACCGCCTTCCAAGTTGGGCTAACGTCATTTACCGCTGTTTTGAAACAAACCAGTGAATGTTTCCAACGGTCGCTGGTTGTTATGGCCTCCAACTCCTGACTATTTGATATGCGGACCTCAACATAATATTCACCGCACTTTGTGGGGTTGCTTTGCATAGTATAACCAGAACCGACTCGACGCGTTAGGTAGCTCTTCAGCTTTGCTGCCCGAATTGGTTCACGTTGCTCTTCATCCTGGAAACAATGCAAAAATTTTTCATTATTACTATATTATCATTATAATCCGTTGATTCATAATGATAATCAGCCCTCTGCTATTATTATACCTATACCATCACAATAATATCTTAAGGTATCCATAACCTTCATTGATTTTATGTCGGACATGTGAATAATGTCTTTTAAACCTTAGAAAGTGTAAACCGTACAAAATCCCTTTAGCAAGTCATGAGTTATTCTTATTAAACTTATTAAGTAAACTTCAACATTTATTTATAACATACATAACATCACACCTGTATTTTCCGAACGGTTAGACTCCATGCTGCTAGATACTACTTATAAAATTATTCAAAGTTGGCACAACTATATACAGTAGATAAGCCTGAGAATAGAAACTATGCTTACACCACCACTAAACATGTATAGCAAATACTGTTTTCTATAATGAACATAATACGTTTTTTTTGGAAGTGATAACTTGGGTTTGCATCACCACACCACTGTGACACCTCGACACTGCGATATTACTATGCATAGTTTTAAGTTCAAGTTTTCACTTCTGTAGGCAATCCCCATGACAGACAATTTAAAAACTTTAAAATTTGAATTTCTTTTGTATCACGAGTGCCAACAAACAGCCAGACCTGAAACAACTGCCTGTAGACCACACAAATATTTGTTCCGTACGGGAATCGAACCCTCAATACACAACACAGCAGCCAATCGTTCAGCCACTGGGCCAACCGGACCGTCAAAATATAATGATTAAATCACAATTTTATCTCAACTTACCTCGGAATCAGGGAAGATGCAGCGTTTTCGTTTCTTTTTAGCCAATGTAGACGCAGACGCAGGTACAGTCGAAGGGCCGGCCTCTGATTCAGACCCACTACCATCCAGCTGTTCTTGCAACGGTTTCTTATTTTTTCCTTTTGTCTTCGAAGGTTTAGGCTTACTCGACTTCCTCTTTTGTGATATAGGGATCACTTCAGTGTCAGAGTCAAATGGATTAGGAAACCTGAAAATAAAACAAATATATAACATTTTGTAAAACAGGTCTACTTACGAACAGTTTTAAAACGTTTAGTTACAACTATTATCATCCAGTCCATTCAGATACAACATACCTACATAATTATTAGGTTCTTGTCACGCCAAGCTATTTTCATGCAAGGGAATCGAACTCGTAAACTCACTTTCAACAGCGACCTCTGAACTTAAAAAACCCACTAATAAAAACGCCTAGTCACACACACACACACACACACCACACACATGCACATGCATTGATAATAAAAATAGAGTTAAAATGATACGTACATACTTACAGTTTTTAATTTTTAAACGAAACGATACGGTACACTGCAAAATGCACTGCTAAAAATATTGTGGGAGATTATCTCCAGATGACACTGATTTTATAACCATCAATTGTAAAACTGTATACACATATAAGGAACGGTTATTA
The DNA here is from genome assembly GCA_949316385.1 of Globia sparganii. Taxonomy (NCBI): domain Eukaryota; kingdom Metazoa; phylum Arthropoda; class Insecta; order Lepidoptera; family Noctuidae; genus Globia; species Globia sparganii. Next base: position 20,700,834 of record OX438656.1, read on the forward strand.
GTTATAGTTTATTTAAAATTAGGTGTACATATTGACATACTGTTTTAATCCCTATGCGTATTGTGCATAAGATTTATAATTACTTATTTCTTAATCATCATTCATACTCAATTGTAACGTTGCCCTAACTTACCTTTTTAGGAGGATATATTAGACGGCGCCGCATTGTCGCTGAAAACTGAGACGAAATTTTTATAAGGTAATCGTATGTACTTGCACACAAATCGGTCTCACCATCATGAAATTCTAGAGACCAACCATATCGGGTCTTTCATATTAACATTGAGAATAACTAATATAAATTGAACTCTAAATTTTTTTATTACGAAACCTAAAATTACACAATTATTTACGTTATTAAAAGGTTACAGAACGTGGTGTACAAGAAATTCGTTTTATCGTTTAAAGCCTGTTAAAGTTTATGTAAGTAGTAGGTACGACGTTCATGCTAACGAAGGCGCGGGGCACAGCTAATAATAAAAAAAAATCCTTCTCCTCTTATAATAATAATGTATTCATACGTTTTCAGCTACAATTAAGTGATTGCATTACACTTAAAATACTCAAACTTCGCATGTCCATAAACCTAATTGTTCAGTAATTATTTTTAAATAAATAAAAATGTGACTCAAAATACCTTAATCATTACGGATGTGTTATGTGAGGATAGTGGTCCAGTATTTTATCTTATCTTTGACGACACGTTTGGCGCATAGGATAAGAAATCTTCACATCACAAATTATACATGCCAAGTGTCGCGGGTTCAATTCCCGCACGGATCAAATAAGTATTTGTTTCGGTCTGGATTTTGTTTTGACTATTTTTAAAATCTTTTATAATTTTTTTTTAAGAAATTATCAAAAATTAAAGAGAATAATAATATAAGATACTGTATTAAGTAATGTTCCATAGATACTTCAATGATGAACATAGATCGGAATATTAGTCGTAGGTACGTATGCATCAATGAAGATAAAACTCAACAGAATCAATCATTACTATCTAATAGTCTAGTACAAAATAAATTAATACACTGATAATTGAGGCGCGCTGCATGTTCTGCCTATGAATGATCGTCACACTTTCGTCATATCATTCATTTCGATTCATCAAATAAGCGACTAAGCGCAAGAAACCATAATTCAATCTGTATTACAAACCATCGAGTTAGACCTAAACTAGAATTGGGGGGTTCGGTCCAATATTTTACCACATCTATAACAACATCGTCTATTATAAACATGTACAAGATGCCAGCACATCAAGCTACCCGAAACTGTCAAATTTTCCAAATCAACTTTGAACCTTATACTTTAGTACTAAAGTTGAAAATCTATTAAAGAAATTTGACAGATTTGTAGTAACTTGACGTGCTGGCGTCTGTACAATTCAAAACACTATGTTAATTGAAAGTCACACATTAGTTTAACTTTTTATTTTCAACTGAAACTTAACTAAACTGTATTTTACTTATCAAATCTTTAGCCCAGTTAATCTACTGTATCATTATTATGCATCATTATTATTCTGTTTCCATATCATGTGTGACCGCGCTCATACGGATTTGAACAATACAAAACCTCACTGCGGCGCTACGACACTGCAATTCTATCTGTGAACTGGTGACTTAAGTCAATACACACAGAAAGCGACATCATCCAGAGCGGTAGCTAAGAGAAATCTGAACCTGACCACTCGCCGACTTAGCGAATTTGTCCCACTATAAGTGATGTAGTAGCTTGTTACATCTGCGGCGGTGGGTTACAGTCACTTAATGCGACATTATGAAATACAATATTCAATCTGCATTGCAAGTTGTATCGTAAACCGTAAATAGAATTGGGGTTTCTGCATCACTTGCCGAGCGCAGCGAGCAAGTGATGCAGAACCCCCAATTCTACACTACTACTGTAACACAAGAATTTTATATATTACTAGCTGACTCCGCAAACGTCGTTTTGCAAGAAATAAAAATAGATAGTTGGCGATTCTCAGACCTACTGAATATGCATATAAAATTTCATAAAAATCGGTCATGCCGTTTCGGAGGAGTATGGTAACTAACACTGTGACACGAGATTTTTATATCCGAGTATTAGAAGATATATATATGTATGCAAGTTATATATGGTTAAATTATACCTATAACGTTGGACCGCGATATTTAATATCAGCCACATTGCGAATTTTATTAGAAATCTAAAGAGTTTCTCTACACTAGGGCTGCCAGAAGGTTTTGAAGATAAATAGTTTCTATTAAATGAGAAATATAGCGTAAAAAAGAAAACACAGACTCTCTTCGCCACTGAACACGTTTAATTTATCTTTACATTCAGACCAAATATATAAGGTATCAAAAATAATATAAAAAAATGTAGAAAAAACAAAAACTCGCAAAGAAACTGGTCACGTTAATCCGACGGGTTTATTACATTCAAAGAGAAGTAAGAAATACTTTAGGTTTCTTACCTTAAATTATATTTTTAAGACTGTAAGGGTTACGCGACGAGTTAAAATGCGGTTGCAACCGAATTCTCACTACATCCAAGAAACTAAAATTAGGCCGCGTCTAAAAGGTATTGAACCCGCTATATTCTGTGTTTAACACTTCGTAATTACTTTAAAAACTAGCTTTTTCCAGCGACTTCGTCCGCGTGGAATAATGACTTCCGGAAATTGAGGCACTAACTCTCATAGAGTTTAACCGATGTGCTTTTTCTTCTGCCGATTCTTGAGAACGCGTATTTCTCATTCAACGCGTTTTTCAAGACAATAGCGGGCGGACGCCGCCGGCGTCCGCTTGGGGCTTGAATAACTAAAAATATATAATTACGTCTAATATATAAAATAATATATAATAAAACCTACTTCACTTAAAACTAAATACCTATAACTACTATAATTAATAATACCTATACCTATAATTAATAAAAGTACCTACGCTTTTACCTACTTAATATAAAAAAAAAGTGAACATAAATTAACCAAAACTTACCTACTACTAACTAACTACTACTAACCTACTACTACTTCACCTAAAAAGAAATACTGTTTTCCCAACATTTCCCTTCACTGCTCTGCTCCTATTAATCGTAGCGTGATGAAAAGTATACTATAACCTGCCCAGGAGTATGAAGAACAATTGTACCAAGTTTCGTTGAAATCCGTCGAGTGGTTTTTGTTTCTATAACGAACATACAGACAGACAGACAGACAGACAGACAGACAAAAATTTTACTGATTGCATTTTTGGCGTCAGTAACGATCACTAATCACCCGCTGATAGTTATTTTGGAAATATATTTCATGTACAGAATTGACCTCTCTACAGATTTATTATAAGTATAGAAGATATCACAGACTGGTAGTAATGTTTTGAACTGTAGGATCGTTATTTAAAATATAGTAAACGGGAGTACTAGAAGAAAGAAAAGAACTATTAATTATCTGCCAAATCTTCTCCCGGAGGTTCCGTCGTGACGACGTGACACTGTCAGTAGTCTAGGTATCCTTGTCGAGAACTTCTTAAACTTTAAGTGATGGTAGGATCAAATTTGCTCGCTCAAATCTTCTCGGCCTCTACTGCAATTTAGCCAGGAATACCATGGTAAGAGGGTGCAGCCAAAAACTCGGCTTGCAAAATACACGGGCGAAACCTAGGACAAATAACGTTCAATAAGAACCCGAGTAGCAAGCAGATATCCTTATACCAAAAAGGTGTAGAGAGGTTGCATATATTCCTATAGGAGGATATGCCAAAAAATACCATGCAGAATTTACTAAGACTGCAGAAAGTGGGGTGGGGTCGTGGATCCTTTAATTGGACAGTTTTTCAAAGTGCTCCAAGGCTTTTCTTGTCCGAATTCACATTATGTTAAACTTTTCCTGTTGACAGCGATGCGGACGATTTTTTTGTTGCCCTGTGATTTTTCTCCCCCCGTATGTAAAAGGAGGGGTGAGGGGTCTCCTTTTATATACTTGTACATATTATTATTTTAGGACTATTCGCTTTTAAAAAACCATTTATATTACCTTCTACGTGTATCAATATATCTATTCACTGGCATATAGCGGATGTTATAAAGAGTCACTTAGGCTACGTTTATTTTAGAAAAATAATTATGGCTCTGCGCAAAAAAATTTAAACCCAATAAATCCCTATTTGTTTTCCGACATGCACGCGAAAGAAGTCGCAAGCAGTTTTAAATATAATTTCGGTTACTATTTGAAGTTCTTTAAATGATAGTGAACACCGCGTCAAAATCCGTTGATCTCTAGATTTATGATGTAAGGGCAGCCCTGCATAACATTTTTATACAGAATCAGTATGAGGATTTATTAGCTCGTACTGTAAATATGTAGCAATTTCAAACATTTGTAGAAGAAGAGAAATTGTAGTACCTATTTATATAAGTAGAAAATCGGGCCACCCAGCTAGAGCAACTCGATCGTTTTCTTTTACTCGTTTCGTCACGGATTACCGTAATATCTCTAGTGAGTAAATACCGTCGAATGACGTCAATTAAACGTTATTTGTAAAAGTAAGTTAGTGTTTCCCTAGAGAGCGTTTTTACACCGTAAAGCCATTTATCATTTCGATGACGTCATCTGTTACTGCGGCCGTTATGTGGCGGCCAACATTCTTCTAGGAATCCGTGCTGCAGGTTGGTGACAAACTGACGAGCTACTTCTATTTTACAGTAGTTAGATACTGCTGGCTGTGCTTATTTTTGTAATGGCGAAGTTGCTGTTCGTAACGTTTGAAGGGCTACCGGTAGGAATCGAGTTGTAAAAGCCCTTCGCCACCGCTACACAAGATGCATTCATTCATAAAGGCATCTTTTTGAAATCAGACTGCAAAATATGGAAATAATTCTACAAGACTTTCAGCGCCTGTTATTGAATTTCCTGATACACCATTTAGCCTACAAAGAATTCTGGGTCAGGACAAATCCTATGGCATTAATTGAAATTGGTTTAGTAGCTTAATAATAATAATCATGTATTTGCCAGAGCCCTGGGAACAGCCACGACTTATGAGTTGTTGGTCGTAGGTTCAAACCCAGACATGCGCTTTGCTTTGTGTAAATTGTTTCATCAATCACCACTGCACTCAAAACGTTAAAGAAATCATCGTAGGGAAACCGGCATGTCCTAGAACAAAAAAAATCGTGGACATGTGACAACGAGCGAATTTTTAGTAATTACATAACACCTTAAACACTAGTATTCGTGTTGTTCTTAATAATTTAGTACAATTTTGGCATTCTTAATAATTAACCAGTAATAAAGCTGTAACAATGAGATTTCAAACTTTATTACATAGTTTGAAATCTCATCAGTACCTCATTTCCCACCAGGTATTTTGTCAACTTATTAGTTGCACCGAAAGAAAAGTTGACGCACTCGAAAAACGGGACAGGGAAAACCCGTCAATCGCAAAAACGGGATTCGTAGCAACTTGGCTAATCACTGGCCGGCAAGTACGGTCCTAATTACAACACATGGGTACGACACCTACTTCCCTATCTTATGTCTGATCTTATAGGTAGGAAAAACCTTTTGCTTACCAGTGTAGGCATCTGTATATTAGGATAAAAACAGGACTGAAGTTATCTAGAAAATAACCTTAGTAACCGAAATAGCTTGCAGAGCCAGCAAACTGAAGTGGTAGTGGCTGGACGTGTTTGTCGAAGGATCGATGGCCAGTGGAGCAGACGAGTCCTGTCCTGGAGTGAGTCGCCCCTCAGCTAGATGAACCGACAACCTTAATAAAATGGCTGGGACGGACTGGATGCTGAAGGCGGAGGACAGGGACTTGTGGCGTAGCCTGGAACAGGCCTGTGTCCAGCAGTGGACTGCGTTGCGATAGGCTGAGTTGATTGTAGGTATCTGAGCTTTGTGTGGTATATTATTGGTGAGCAAAGTTCAAGAAAAACTGGTAGACTTGGTTAAAGCTACCAACGTTATAAGCCCGTTATTAGTTTAAAACACACATATAAAATAAATATCTTACCAGAATTCCGATTACATTTCGAACGAAGTCACAGGCACATAAGTAAAAGGTACTTTTGAATTTCCCTTCCCCTCGGAAAACAAGACTTTTATTAACCTTTATTTTCTTTCCTCATTTTTTTCAGATTTTGTCAATTTGGTTCACAGTTTGACGGACAGTAGGCAGGTAAATGTCAGCACCAATTAGATAAGCTAAAGAAAATAAATTAAATGATTCTTTTTGATAGCGTGTCGATAGCAATCCAAATGGACTCGGCTACTTGTTTGGCGCCATCACCAGCGTCCATCAGTTCCTGTAACGTGCAGCTGACAGGACACGCAGGACATGATATTAAGTGTCCCATCGTTTGTGGAACAGCACCACATTTAGACTCCAAGGCGGAGTCATCTATGAATCTCTACAACCGTCGGCTTTAGGTCCACTTTCTCTCGGAAAGAAGTCGTTGGAGAGCGTGGAAAAACGGCCTACCTCAAGTAGTGTCCTGGCACCGCTTCTTTTTAATATCTACAACAAAGACCAACCGTCCAGCCCTAACACGTCCCGCTTCCTCTTTGAAGACGACCTCGCCCTCACGTCCCAAGTGACCACCTTTGAGAAGGTTGAGGTCTACTTGTCAGACGCTCTTGGTGACTTAGCCACATATTACTTCGCTAACTCACTCAAGCCCAATCCGAGCAAAACCCAGTCTTGCATATTTCATCTCCGCAATGGAGAGGCGGCCGTAAACTTAACATCGTTTGGGGTGGAGTGTCCATCGGGCACAGCAACTTCCCTAAATATCTTGGTGTTACCCTGGACAAGTCTCTAACATTCATCAAAAACTGCAAGGATATCAAGCAGAAGGTGCACACTCGCAATAGTCTTCTTCATCGACTGGTCTCATCGAAGTGGGGTGCTTCGCCTGACTTTGTGCGGACTACTGGTCTGGCGCTATCTTTTTCTGCGGGAGAATTCGCGTGCCCCATGTAGAGTCGTTTTGCCCATGCAAAGCTGGTGGATACAGCTTTGAATGAAACGTGCCGGATCATCACTGGTTGCCTAAAACCGACGCCGGTACAAATGATGTATCAGGAATAGCGCTACCAGTAGTTCGCAGAGCGGTGGCAAGCTCAAGCGAAAGAGCCAAAATGGTCTCCGACACACGACACCCTTTGCATGTCAAGTTCCTTGAAAAGGCTGAAAATCCCTTGAACAAGCAGTGACAAAGTCAAACGTCTAAGTCAACGCAATCAAAAGATACGGGCGTTTATATTCCGGAATCCAAACCTTAAAGGGTACTTCCCATTGATCTAAGATCATTAAATTTGGCAAGAAGCAATGTAATGTAGCATAAGTAAAAGAAAAAATCCGAAAACCGTAAATTTGTAGTTACTTTATAAAAAAAAATCCAGTGATAAACTACATATTTACATAGGTACCTATTTACAAATTTATACGGAACCCTCGGTACGCGAGTCCGACTCGCACTTGACCGGTTTTTTCCCTTTATATATTTGAACTTAATATATTTATTTTATTGTTAGACTAGCGGCCCGCCCCTGCTTCGCACGGGAGCAATTTTTTTTTATCGAATTTCCAGAATTTTTTAGAACCTTCTAGAGCTTCCTAGATCGATTGTTATAGTTGCATACGTTTTGGAGTTTTCACATGAGTTAGAAAAGAACAGATTTAGATAGCAGCGAAACTTTCTAGATCATTTCAGAAATTTTTAGAATCTTCTAGAACTTTCTAGATCGATTGTTACAGTTGACATGAGTTACAAAAGGACAGATATATATATATTTTTTCTTCCACATTTTCGCCACCCACAACCACTCATTTCCACCCACCGCGGCCAAACTCCCTGACTTTCACCAGGAGACCAAGGGGTATTTACCACACCAACGGGAAGTTGATTGGAGTTGGTGGTCATAGAGAAAACCCTGTCTTCACGTACTAACATTAGCATTTTATCTAATATACCAGCGCCCCGCGGTTTCACCCGCGTTAGTAGCGTTAGCGATCCCGTGGGAATATCGGGATAAAAAGTATCCTATGTGTTCAAATTTTCCGTACGCAAAATACGCGCATTGACGTGGAGTTGCGGACACCAGCCCGTATTACCTATTACCTATCCTATGTGTTATTCTTGATTATAAACTATCTGTGTGCAAATTTCATCCAAATCTGTTCAGCCGTTTGTGCGTGATTGAGTAACAAACATCCAAACATCTTCACAAACTTTCACATTTATAATATTAGTAGGATTACTTTAACATTATTACTTAGTTCGCACGGCTACACATCAAGCTATACATAACCAGTATGAGCTGACTTCTGATTGTACGAAAAACCTATACAATGCGAGGTCAGCTAAAACTGGTATGCGTGTGTACAGACGCCAGCACATCAAGCTACCCGAAACCGTCAAATTTTCCCAATCAACTTTGAACCTTATACTGTAGCGATAAAGTTAAAAATGTACTAAAGAAATTTGGCAGATTGTAGTAGCTTGATGTGCAGTCTATTGATTCTGTAAAAATCTCACCGTGATATAGTAAGTAAGTAGATTAAGTGAGCGTGAAGTACCCTATCAATGGAGGCAATCCCTAACATCGGGTCGAATGACAGCTCACTTCTCCTTAGTTTTTACGGTGTGATTTTTACAGAATAGCACTGCTGGCGTCTGTACATTACTTTATGAAGATATTTTAGGTACATCACGCTATGATCAGTAAGAGTGAAAGTAATAGTAAACTTCGTAAAGCTAACGGGCGGCGCGCGGCGGCCGTGCTGATTTATTTTAAAACTATGATATCTCCTAAGATATTCATTGAAATCAAAAGATGTCAAAAGCAATTTTGTTCAAAATTAAATACTTGTGATGAATAACGTATTTATTTGGATAAGGATTAATATCATGTTTATAAAAACACCTTCGCAAATAATGAACAAAATTTGATTATCATAAAAACGGTTATAGTGAGTGAACCTGAAAAGATAGACATATGCTGTCGCAGACTTTTTTTTAGAACTTTTAAGGGGAAACAATTCCGTCATACATTATTTTTGCGTAACTTTAACCGTTTACGCAGCGCACGCAACGGAAGCTCTCAAAAGCAATATTTTTTCCCGTTTTTGCAACATTTTTCATTGCTGTGACGCTCCTATTGGTCGTAGCGTGATGTTATATAGCCTATAGTATTTCTCGATAAATGGACTATCTAACACAAAAAGAATTACTTAAATCGGTCCAGTAGTTTCGGAGCCTATTCATTACAAACATACATACAAACATTTCCTCTTTATAATATTAGAGATTATAATATATTCTATTTTCGATTTGTCAAACTAACGGAGTAAATTCTTTCTTTTCATCCTTTTCCTGCCAGGTACAGGAAAAAGGATGAAAAGAAAGAATTTACCCTTTACAAATATTTCAAACCATCCGTAATTTGTCGTTTTATATTGAAAAGAAGAAAGAAAGAAAAATTGTTTATTCTGCACACTTGGTTGCACATGTCATAGGCAAGTTCCATTAGTATGTATCACAGTACTGTGTCTGAAATTGGATCAAGTATAACGCGGTCGTGAGCAGGCATCTATTAGTGACGCGGCAATAAACTGGTACACGAGCTCCTACGATGAAACTTATGTACAGACACCAGCACATCAAGCTGCTACGATCTGTCAAATTTCTTTAGTAAATTTTCAACTTTATCGCAAAAGTATAAGGTTTAAAATTGATTGGGAAAAGACTTCATTTGACAATTGAGGTTAATTTAATAACCTCAATTTTCTGAGATAATTTTTGAACTACTATTTAATTTCAAGAAAGTTGAAACCTACTAAATGCAGATAAATGTACTCTTTAGTGAGTTATTGGCACATTTTGTAAGAATTTAACCAGATCAGGGCTTGTTTACGCTTTCGTCTTATACTTTTAAAACAGACATTAGGGTGTACACGGAGTAGTTTGCGACGTTAGCTGCACAGTTCATTTGTTTTCTCGTTATGTATCCGTGCGTAGCGTGGCCGAGGCTCACAGTGTATGATTCCGCTTACATTTTCATATAAAGCGAAGTAACGTGTGTAGCTTAGCCGTGGCTGCTATGGAGCGATGCCTTGACACGAGCCTACAATGAAGAGTCTGTCAGTACCAATACAGCTGCTTTTATTTCAGGCTTTACTTGAATGCGACATGCATTTTCAAGTATTTAAAATCTCTTGAAGTCGAGCTAAAGTGTTCAAGGTATCGTAAAACGCAATAAATATGTACTTAAATGCCTTACAGAGGTATGAGGAACAGTGTGTAAAGTTCTGATAAATGATGATGATGATTTGATTTGTTCACTCATACTCTATAGAAAAGGGAGGATCCTCCGACCAGACGGGTGTTGTGTCTGGCGGGCAACTGCCCAATGATTCATGTCGGGCCGTTGTATTGTATCTATGCTAGTTACGCGGTAAACTCTGCTTGCGAGATGCAGGATTTTGTGACGTCATGATGACGCGTTGTTCACATGTAGCGTTAAAGATACCGCTACAGCCTTTAGGTTTTCACGACTTTGCGTTCGTAAAATGTTAAGTTTTCATGATATAAAGTAATTTTGTGTGCGATCTGTTAGGTATTCCATCACTCCAGCAAGAGTGATCTTGTGGTAGGTATAATATATCGACGCTTGAAAGGCAAAATTAACTGAGCTACATGGGTGGGACTAACTTTACAGGAACACAGTTTAAAGTTAAACTTTTCATTTTAAAAATCATATAAATTCTGATTCAGATGCTAAAATAAGATTTACAAACCAGTAAGAATTATGCCTGCAGGATGATTACAAGAATTTATATGATTTTTTTTGACATGACAACGTCTTATAATTTTCGATGAAGCTGGCTGCACGCACGAAAAAACATGACGTCATGCGGCGTTACCTCGCTCTGAGGCGTTCCATTTAAGGCTTGAAGTACAAGCGAGAGCGCGGAACGAGCGACAAAGACTAACAATCGAAAAAAAAAAATAAAGAATGAAAAAAAAAAAAAATTTTTTTTTTTAGTATTTTCTTATGACGTTGTCACGTTCAACTATCGTCAGTAAACCGACTTTACAGACAACCGATTTTTTCTGAGAAGTTCGACCTGTCATTTAGTAAATTTTACCTTTCAAGCGTCGATATTTATTTTCGTTTTTCTTTTTGGTGTGGGGGCCGGGGTTTTGACGATGTTTTTCAGAAAGGTCTAGTGCGTAATACTCGCAATCGGCATGCGTGTATGCCCAGATGTATGAAGAAGCAAAAGGAGTATGTAAGGATCGTCGGAGGTGGCGTTCTGTAGTGTCTGTCTACCCTCGTGAGAAGAAAGCCTGAGTGTATGTGTGTATGGAACTCTAATATTAATCTTAAAATACCACTTTATTGTTGCACTCGAATAAAACCGCGAGCAGAATCGAATACAGCATTAACCGCCTAGATACAGATGGGAGTGGTCTTTATATACTGCTCTTTAATGTTATCAGCGACTCATGGGGTAACAACGGCGTACAATGAAGTTTTATATTAACCTCCTACTGTGCGAGCGCTGTCAACTGGGCGATGTACCATCAAGATTATTGAGTTCTCGTTTTAATAAAAGATAACGTAATTTTACTTGGGAAAGTCGGTGTCATGGCTTTTTGTACGGTTCTTGCAGAATATAGACCATGCCTTAGTGAGCGACAAGGCCAATAAATCAAAATCTAAATCAAAATCAAAATATTTTATTTCACATAAGCCTAAAAAGGCACTTATGAAACGTCAGAAGCTAGGTGCACGGTTCCAATTGGTCGTTTCCTATGGAGAAGAACCGGCAAGAAACTCCACGGTTACTGTTTTAAAAATAATTGGCTTTTACAATGTTTTCTAATTACAGTAGGTATGGGAGGACAGCATAGGCCTGTCAACAAGTACCAAGTACTTGATAAAATAAAAAATGGTCGATCTAAAATCTACAGGGCCTACAAAGTCCTCAAATTCACAAAATCAAAATCGCAAATGTAAATAAAATATAAAAACCTATTAAAACCAAGTGATTTGATTTCCATTACGACCACTTAAAAAGAGTTGGAAAATAAGGTCTGCTTCTTAGACCAGATCATGTTGTTTGGTTTTTCAACGTTAAGTTCTTCATAAAATGCATAAAATAACTTCTAATACTTAATACTTTAGTCGCTAAGATACACGAACATCTTTGTGAAAACCGCTTGCGCTGGTCCGGACATGTAATAAGTCGATATGATGACCATATTACTAATAAAAGAGTCAGGAATATAGAAGATGGAAAAGAAGCCGTGGACGACGAACAATGAATAATGACACAATAGCAAGCAACACAACAAAAGAGACAACACACAACCGTACGGTGTGGCGCCAAGTACTAGGAGGGCTGACCCCAAATAAATTGGGATAATAGCCAGGAGAAAGTAGAAGCACCTACTGGTTCTTCATCCCTACCTGTAGCAATCATCCCCAATACCAGCCTAACTGGCTGTCTAACCAACAATACCACGTGTAAGGTTATAAGAATTTGCATAAAAAAATCGACAACTTAATTCATTCGTTGATATTATTTTTACGTTGGTAACATTGGAATTTGGACGGCGGTTGGAAATCTGTCACCGACCAAGATCCCCGGATCTTGGTCGGTGATACATTCTGCTAGAAACGTCTAGCCTGGGCGAACTAAAAATTGTAATTTCGTCGTTTTCTTCCGCTACTTTGCGTCGCATCGCATCGCCCGCCCGCGCTGTAACTTTGTTTTCGCTTAGCGCCCTTTCTGCCGTTTTATTCTTTTTGCTCGGGTCTTAAGGGTGGTGGCGCGGTATTAACTAATAGCCCTTGTAATAGGCTAGAGGTTTTATAAAAACAATGATCATTTTTTTGTGAATAAAATCGTCTAATGTTACCTAAACTCTCTGTATTTTGAAATACTTTCCTATCAGTCATTTTATCAAAAGGTTTTTTTACATGGTAGTACTACCTAAACATAATTACGCAACGTAAAAAGTAGGTAACTAGTATTCTGAATTTTATATGAAATAACCTTTTTATTTTTTATTTTTAAGTACTTTTTGGTGCACGCTCCGGTACAGGAGTTGTGGGGGGGATATTTTAAAGTTAAGTCATAACATTTAAAACCTGTTTTCGTGAAAATTAAGTTGGAATTTTGACTTTCAATAATTCCGTAATTAAATGAAATTGTTTATTCTGTGAATAGGATACCAGAATCACTTTTACATATTATAAAAAAAGTAATAAGCTAAATGGGGGGCTCACGTTACCTATCTGACTACCAATGAGTCGCTCTCTCTCATTAACCTCTTTAACCAAATGGTTCCCAGTTGTGGTGCTCTACAAAACTTTATCACAATGACGGGGAGTACACCTGACTCTCGGGTTTGTTTTTTTCGTCTTTTAAAAAACCCGTTATAGATGAAAAGATGAAAAGAGTAGAGTAGGTATCCCTTGTATGTTAGTCAGTTGTGTTGTTTGAAACTAACTTCTACAAAGTTTGTATGGAGCTGCATCGCGCATTCGATACGAAGTTATCGTCTATCGTTCCTGCGAAACAAACAAATATATAATAGCCGTTTCCTCTGGCACAGTTTCCACAGTAGGTCTACTGGATCTAAGATAACTTGTCTAGTTATAGGTATATAAATACGATTTATTCCGGTTTCCCCTGAACTCAACCGGATCCCCCGCTCAAGTGACAACGCTTTCCTTTTTACGTAAAGAAGAAAAATATAATGTATTTATGTGATGTATACAGGGTTATTTGTAAAACACCAGCAACCTCATAAGAGGTCATTGTACTCATCGTTACGAACAACTTTTACTATGGGACCAAAGCTGTTCCCTACATTTTGACGAGTTACACGAACATAAATGTAGGGAACAGCTGATTTTTTATTTCTTTGTTGCTTTGTTGACAGCTGACTTTGTTGTTGATAGTACATTATCTGATCAGTTGCGAATCTGGCCAGTTGCAAATCTGGTGAGTTGAGAATCTGGTGACTTGCTCATGAGGGAATAAGAATCATAAATTATTGCGGCTCCAGCTTCAGAAGTTGACTAATAACTTGGCTTACATGCGACTGGACTTCGGTTCAGTAGGTATTTTAAACAAAGTCACATCCGTCTGATCACCGCAAGCCAATTTAGTCGATAAAATTTCACGAATACCTACTGAGAACCCGAAGCCCAGTTAATATTCGTATGAAGACCATTGGTCTTACAAGTCATAAAACCTACAAATCGGTCAGACCGTGTGCCTTTTATCTACACAACTTCTGCCCGCGACTTCTTCGGCGTGAATTTTCTGATTCCCCCGATCGTGCTCGTCGCATCACATCGGCTGCCCGCACTTTTACTTTGTTTTTGTATCTACTGACTTTTTTATTTTTCTCGACTCATATGAATCTTAGCGTGATGTTAAATATCTATACTAATATTATAAAGAGGTAAAGTTTGTAAGTTTGTATGTTTGTATGTAGGGGGTAATCACTGGAACTAAGTACTGGTTCGAATTGAAAAAATATTTTTGTGTTATAGTCCACTAGCGACCCGCCCCGGCTTCGCACGGGTGCAATGCTGATACTAAATACACTACATATAAACCTTCCTTTTCAATCACTCTATCTATAAAAAAAAACCGCATCAAAATCCGTTGCGTAGTTTTAAAGATTTAAGCATTCAAAGGGACAGAGAAAGCGACTTTGTTTTATACTATGTAGTGATTTATCAAGGAAGGCTATAGGCTATACAACATCACGCTACGACCAAGAGTAGCGGAGTTCACGCGGACGAAGTCGCGGGCAGAAGCTAGTACTTACAAAAAATATTTTTTCAAATTCGACGAGAAGTTCCAGAGATTAACGCGTTCAAACAAACAAACAAACCCTTTAGCTTACTATTATAGATAAATAAAGCCCTTAATCGGGTTTTTTTCGGGTTTTATTGGGGTTTTGTATACAAATTGGTCGAACCGTGTGTGTGCCTTTTATTCGTCCATAGAGCGTCAAAGAATTTATATTGAAAACGTACGCTACACCCCTACACGATATTAAATTATATGTTAGCCCCGGGCACGATATTACGATATCTCTTCCAAATACATATTATTATGATTTTAGGATCGATTACGATCCTATATCGTTGATCAGCCCTCGCTTGAAAACCTAATCATTTTACTAAGATCCTGAAAAAAAAAGATTATTTCCCTCAATATGATGCGTAAGAGTGGCGGCTGACAGTATGTCATGCTCACTTTAATGACTCGCTGGTGGATTTAATAGGATAGGGGATGGATGGAATTAATTCCCTTTCAAAATGGTTGAGCTGAATGCTGCCGGCCCATAATGCGTCATGTTCGTGAACGGGCACCGTCAGTGGTCATCTCTTAGCTGTGCACGGCTTATTTTAAATTGTTTTAATTTTAATATTTTTTTGTACTCTTATTACGAAAGCTTTATCGTGAACGTCTTTCTTCATTGTTCACAGATTTATATTTTAACATAACATAACACAACAATGTTACCAATATTTTGATTTGAAAGAATGTCCGTGTAGTGTCTTGTCCGTTCTTCTCCATAGGAACCTACGATTTATTCCGGTCTGGTCCCCTGAAATGGGCAAGCAGCTTCGCTTCTTTGTGACTGACCGAACCATTGACGATTGAAAAGTGCCTGTAATTGGTTTAATGGTAATAGCTGCTTTGAGTTTGAGTGATGGTATAAATTCCTATGGATTTTATTTGGATCTCCAACAGGGGCTAGGTACACAATTTCATGCAAGTTTACAAGAACAGAGACAAATACTAGTGTGCGCTTCCAACTATAGGAGACCACAAATCTTTGTTTTATAGTCTAGGTAGATACAGTAAGTTTGTATCTACCTAGACTATATGATATATACAGAGTTGATACGACCGAGGGGCATTAAATTACACTACGTATACTATAGGTGTTTAGTATTAATTCGATACGGTATACAAATAAAAAGCGCCATAAATGAGATTTTTTTTTTTTCAAACAAACTAAATAGCTTACAAATCAGAGTAAAACGCAACCACCCTTTGTAAATAAAGGAGAAACCCAAACTTCATAAAAACTTGGGCCTGGTGACTGACCTTGGATAACTATACAAAGTGGCAACGTCCAACGTCGCGCGCGGGCAGAGTAACTCGAAACACACTGTGGATTTTCCAAACTGCAGTACCGGAGATTTTGCCGATTCCAGATCGGTCCGAGTAAAAGTACTCTCATCGGTCCATATTAAATTAGTTAAGAAATGACGGTCTTCGGATGTTTTATTTAGTAGCCATTGGCAGTAACTGTTGCTGATCGGCAAGTCTCTCGATAAAAAAGTTTGCACCTTCCGATATTTAGAAGGTTTGCGTTTTTTACGTTTTAGAACCTTGTAGATAGTTCTATGGCAACATCTAAACTGCCGGGCGGCTCTGTGGAGACTCGTCGGGCTGCGGGATAAATTGTCTAAAATTCTTTCGTCCCAAGCAGCGGGCATTTACCGCGGTGGCACTCCCTCCTGTTACAGCACTATACGTTTATTGTCCCGTAATCTTTGTACTGCCAACTGTATGGTGCGGGCATTCCTAGGGCAATTGCGGCTATCACAATACCTTTCTCTGTAAGTTCGTAGAGCTAACGTTGCGTTTCCACGGCATTCGCCGTAGATTAACCTTTTGACCGCCACGGTCGTGTATAGACGACAAATGAAAATGTGCCCAAAACGCCACCGTCGGCTAATGCCGACAAGAAAACACCATGTTTTAAGTACAAAATAAATAAACTAAATTCAGTTTTCTGTGTTTATACTTAAAATATGGTGTTTTCTTGTCGGCATCAGCCGACGGTGGCGTTTTGGGCACGTTTTCATTTGTCGTCTATACACGACCGTGGCGGTCAAAGGGTTAAAATCATGTCAGTGTATTCTGACGCCGTGTCAGTTACACGAGGTATTTTTGATCACTTTAATTATACACACACACAACCAAAGTTTAACTATCACAATAGAAACAGTCAATTACAAAAAAAAAACACTAACACTAAATAATAATAATCCCAAGTTACGTGTCCTGTCCTGTCACAATAAAAAAAGGAATACTGTCTTAAACTTATTTAGTGTCCTATCACAATAACAAAATAAATTCACAATTATTGTCAGCGCACAAGTTCGACAAAACAATAAGGGCGCAGGAGCTTCCGCGTACGTACCTACGTTCCGGAAGGGTAGCGTCGGCGCACTGAAAAAACAAGTTTTTTGGAGGCCCCACTTACTGATCGCAAGCACAAAATACAGAGAGTACAGAAGTCAATCTACATACAAAGTGCGCTCGAGCAACGCACACATAGACACCGCTCACGGACACGATATCTCGGACTGGTTGGGACTAGTGCGAGCGCAAGTGCCATCCGCTTGAGACATGCGTCTATGAAGTGCAAAAATGGAGCAATAAAAAAAAAATATAACTGTTCAGTGGACGGTTGTTTAAATTCAACATTAAACGGTGAATTGTCGTTTTTTAATCTACCAGTTGTTTCAGAGAGGTAAGTAGGTATTTGCTTGTATTTCGATGGTTTGTATTAACGTAACACAGTAGTTAGGTAGGTAGGTAAGCGCCCCGGCCCCCAGTCCCGCGCCGTAAAGTAAAAGCGAACATGACTTTGTAGCACTTTGTGACAAAGTAATGTAACAATAACATTAAAATTAAAATATTTTAGTTATTATTGGTTTTTTCGTTTCTCATCATCATCAATAAATCAGACAACTAGATGCGAGTGCCACTACCACGATAGTTTTTTGTGCATAAGCCAAAGTTGACAACCATAGCGCGACCGCCGAGCGTAGACTTCTGTACTCTCGGTATTCTGTGTCGCAAGGATCTAAGATACAATAGCAACACACTGACCTATTTCTATTTCTTTTACGCACGTGATGTTTTGCCAATAGGATTGTCACTCTCTTATGTACTACGTATTGGTTTATGACTTGCGTAAGAGCGGCAACAACGTATCGTAGATTTATCGTTTTAAGGTGCATGACCTATGCCTGTAGACATAATCAGCTGTTAGGAAAAATACATCGTGTTCAAACGGTGCAAAAACTTAAAAAATCATTTGCGACTAAACTACTGTTTCAATTTAATTGATTTTTGGTAGAGAGCTTGATAATGATACCTAGTATAGGCAGTTTAAAGGAAAGCCCATCTGTCGTATCAACTTTGTATATTTTTTATGAAAACAAACAACACGAATATCATAGAGAGGAAAGAAAATAACAAAACAAATTAATAATAATAATAATAACCATAAAAGCAACTGCCCGTGACATCACAGCGGGCCCTATTAGAAACCAGCGCTGCGACATTTATTTTTTAAATATCGCAGTATCATGCTGAGATAGGAGCCTTTTGGCCTCGTATAGAACTTTCTGTCTCATTTTTCTTTTTGTTACTTTTTTTTATTTTTTATATAATTTGGTATTTTATTCTAGACTGTACTGTAGATGACCATTTTTTATTTTATCAAGTACCTGCTACTTGTTGACAGGCCTACGCTTACCTCCCAATTTGAAAACATTGTAAAAACCAATTATTACAAGTACAATAATAGGAGTTTCTTGCCGGTTCTTCTATAAAGGAAACGACGAATTGGAACCGTGCACCTAGCTTCTGACGTTTCATAAGTGCCCTTGTAGGCTTATCTACAGGGTGGAATCGAAGTCATGGGCATTATTTTAACCTAAGGCACTACTCACGATACTGATTGCATTAGGGCTATTAATACGCAAATCAAAAATATTATTAATGCAAGTAAGGAAAACCTTAAAAATGTAGTAAGTCAAATTGCACAAGGCTTATTATTGCAAATAAACACTTAAAGTAATTAAAACAAAATACTTCGTTAACGCCAATAATTGTTGAAATATCAAAATCTTAAAGCGCAGTACAGCGCAAAGCGAAATGTAAACAAACATCACCTGCGCGCGCGCGGGTTTTTCCTTACAAGTAATAATAACAATGGGCTACAAGACATTCCGTCCGGCGGGATTCCCTGAACTCTCTCCGTCCCACTCCCTCACTCGCAAAAATACGAATATCACCCCCACGCGGGGTATGCTTCCCGCCGCAACACGAAGTCACGAACCCGGAACCAGTGTCATAACGACTGCGCAGGTGCATTGACGCGTAATTGATTTATTGATCCCGTGACGTAATCGCCGTACTCGCCGCTCGCGTCATACGGTGCTTGGATTGCAGTGTATTAAGTGTTAGTGTAGTAGTTGTGTGTTGTGTGTGTGTTTGTGTACACGATGCCTCGACCGCGTAATGTGCAGGCTAGGTACACCAACCAACAATACCCACAAATGGTTGTAATTTACGATCGCACAAGAAATTTAGCATGAACTCGTGAAATGTTCCATCGGCGCTACCCGAACGACCCTATTCCTTCACGGGGTCTCATTCCACCAGAACCACTCAGAACCTGTTGGATTTTTCGTCTTTTCACGTGCCAGCACATGCACAAGCTCGTGGAAGAGCACCCGTTTACCCTCTGTCACTTTACCGACAAATAAGGTTTTTTCAAAACAATCCACAAGCTAGGTACGTAAATGTTTTTTTTTAATGTATGTTAGTTGACGTAGTTTTGACCGTCCTAAGCCGGCAAAGTACGAAGGGAAAATTGGAATTTATTATGAATCAATTCATTGGCAACTTACGAATGTCACGTGAGTCGGGCGGGGTCAAAGAATTCACGCCCAATGACGCGCGTACGGCGTAGTGTACCTACGCATTTGCTATCAAGAAGCGCAACTAATTTGATACTTTGTATGACTTACTACATTTTAAGGTTTTCCATACTTGCATTAATAATATTTTTGATTTGCGTAATAGTAGCCCTAATGCAATTAGTATCATAAGTAGTACCTTAGGTTAAAATAATGCCCATGATTTCAATTGCACCCTGTATACTTCTATACTAATATTATAAAGAGGAAAGATTTGTATGTATGTTTGTAACGAATTGGCTCAAAAAGTACTGGACCGATTTTAATATTTCTTTCACCATTTGAATGCTACATTATCACTGATCAATATAGGCTTTTTTTCTTTTTTTTTTTCACCCTTGCGAAGCCGGGACGTGCCGCTAGTGTGAAATAAAATATTTTGATTTGATTTGATTGACTCTGTTTAGTTTAGTTTGTGACTCGTACAGAGGGGCAATTTTCGTAATTTTTAAGAACGTTCACAGTCTGTAGGCCAATTCTGCTAATTTAAAACGTTCAAAATCTAGTCGCAGTCTCATCTCGGCGACAAACAAATGTCAAAAACTTGTCAAAATGTAGGGAAATTTGAAGTGTTTTTGACAGATTGAGACTGAGATCAGACTGTGAACGTTCTTAAAAAATACGAGAATTGCCCCTCTGATCTCAGTCTCAATCTGTCAAAAATACGTCAAATTTCCCTACATTTTGACAAGTTTTTGACATTTGTTTGTCGCCGAGATGAGACTGCGATTAGATTTTGCACGTTTTCAATTACGAGAATTGGCCTACAGGAGGACTGTACGAGGCGCAATAAATACTTTTTCTTTCTTTCAAAAGACAATAGACAAAGAACAATCATTATGTCTTGGATATTACGACTTCTAAGTATAGCTTTTATAAACTTTGATATTTTGCATTATTTCATTCACCCGCCACCTGCTACTAATAACCAGCGGCGGCCTTACCCATTGCGAGGCTCCGGGCGCCAGGTCTTTGCGAGGCCCTTTGTCCTTCGTGAAAAGTATGTGATGCGAAATTAGGTCTGATTTTTTGGTTTAGATATTTGTCACGTTTGACGAGAAATGCTAAAGTTATACAAATAAATAAAACTTGAGTTTTAAAATATTTTACATTGAAAGATTTACAAAATTAACAAATACAGAGATGGCTTTTCCTAAGACTAAAATCTTCAATTAAAATACAATAATCTTACGAATGAGCTACATCATTTTCGATTGAAAGAATAGCAAGGGCTGGCTGAAAGCCGATCTTGTGTCATCGAATTCCTCAAAAATGTTTTAATAATTGACAAAGCTTGCGTGCACGTTGTAGACTATTGTCGTCAATGTAAAAAGATTTTCAAAATAAACTATTTTTATGTCATTACATAAAATTATTTTATAAATCTATATACAGAGTTGATACGACAGAGGGGCATTAAATTACACTACGTATACTATACGTGTTTAGTATTAATTCGATACGGTATAAAAATAAAAAGCATCATAAATGAGAATTTTTTTGTTTCAAACAAACTAAATAGCTTACAAATCAGAATAAAACGCAACCACCCTTTGTAAATAAAGGAGAAACCCAAACTTCATAAAAACTTGGGCCTGGTGACTGACCTTGGATAACTATACAAAGTGGCAACGTCTAACGTCGGCGCGGGCAGAGTAACTCGAAACACACTGTGGATTTTCCAAACTGCAGTACCGGAGATTTTGCCGATTCCAGATCGGTCCGAGTAAAAGTACTCTCATCGGTCCATATTAAATTAGTTAAGAAATGACGGTCTTCGGATGTTTTATTTAGTAGCCATTGGCAGTAACTGTTGCTGATCGGCAAGTCTCTCGATAAAAAAGTTTGCACCTTCCGATATTTAGAAGGTTTGCGTTTTTTACGTTTTAGAACCTTGTAGATAGTTCTATGGCAACATCTAAACTGCCGGGCGGCTCTGTGGAGACTAGTCGGGCTGCGGGAAAAATTGTCTAAAATTCTTTCGTCCCAAGCAGCGGGCATTTACCGCGGTGGCACTCCCTCCTGTTACAGCACTATACGTTTATTGTCCCGTAATCTTTGTACTGCCAACTGTATGGTGCGTGCATTCCTAGGGCAATTGCGGCTATCACCATACCTTTCTCTGTAAGTTCGTAGAGCTAACGTTGCGTTTCCACGGCATTCGCCGTAGATTAAAATCATGTCAGTGTATTCTGACGCCGTGTCAGTTACACGAGGTATTTTTGACCACTTTAATTATACACACACACAACCAAAGTTTAACTATCACAATAGAAACAGTCAATTACAAAAAAAAAAACACTAACACTAAATAATAATAATCCCAAGTTAAGTGTCCTGTCCTGTCACAATAAAAAAAGGAATACTGTCTTAAACTTATTTAGTGTCCTATCACAATAACAAAACAAATTCACAATTATTGTCAGCGCACAAGTTCGACAAAACAATAAGGGCGCAGGAGCTTCCGCGTACGTACCTACGTTCCGGAAGGGTAGCGTCGGCGCACTGAAAAAACAAGTTTTTTGGAGGCCCCACTTACTGATCGCAAGCACAGAATACAGAGAGTACAGAAGTCAATCTACATACAAAGTGCGCTCGAGCAACGCACACATAGACACCGCTCACGGACACGATATCTCGGACTGGTTGGGACTAGTGCGAGCGCAAGTGCCATCCGCTTGAGACATGCGTCTATGAAGTGCAAAAATGGAGCAATAAAAAAAAATTATAACTGTTCAGTGGACGGTTGTTTAAATTCAACATTAAACGGTGAATTGTCGTTTTTTAATCTACCAGTTGTTTCAGAGAGGTAAGTAGGTATTTGCTTGTATTTCGATGGTTTGTATTAACGTAACACAGTAGTTAGGTAGGTAGGTAAGCGCCCCGGCCCCCAGTCCCGCGCCGTAAAGTAAAAGCGAACATGACTTTGTAGCACTTTGTGACAAAGTAATGTAACAATAACATTAAAATTAAAATATTTTAGTTATTATTGGTTTTTTCGTTTCTCATCATCATCAATAAATCAAACAACTAGATGCGAGTGCCACTACCACGATAGTTTTTTGTGCATAAGCCAAAGTTGACAGCCATAGCGCGACCGCCGAGCGTAGACTTCTGTACTCTCGGTATTCTGTGTCGCAAGGATCTAAGATACAATAGCAACACACTGACCTATTTCTATTTCTTTTACGCACGTGATGTTTTGCCAATAGGATTGTCACTCTCTTATGTACTACGTATTGGTTTATGACTTGCGTAAGAGCGGCAACAACGTATCGTAGATTTATCGTTTTAAGGTGCATGACCTATGCCTGTAGACATAATCAGCTGTTAGGAAAAATACATCGTGTTCAAACGGTGCAAAAACTTAAAAAATCATTTGCGACTAAACTACTGTTTCAATTTAATTGATTTTTGGTAGAGAGCTTGATAATGATACCTAGTATAGGCAGTTTAAAGGAAAGCCCATCTGTCGTATCAACTTTGTATATAAAAAGAGAAGTCCTGACTGACTGACTGACTGACTGACTGACTGACTGACTCATCAACGCCCAGCCTAAACCATTGGATCTAGAAAGCTGAAATTTTGCACAGAGGTTCCTTTTATAATGTAGACGAGGAATAAGGAAGGAATTTTCGAAATTCAACCCCTAAGGGAGTTAAATGGGAGTTAAATAGGGGATGAAAGTTTGTATGAAAAATCTTATTCCTTGTGTTAATAAACTTCAAACTTGGTAAGAATTCTTATCTAAGTAAATTATAAAGATTAGCATTTTTTGTTTTTCTAAACTACCCCCTAACAGGGGATTGGGGGGTGTCAAAATTTGTATGGAAGAATTTTAACACGTAGTCCGATTAACTCAAAACTCAGTATTTATACTAATTACCAAAAATAAAGAATCACGTGTATCAGGGTTTTTCAAAAATCTACCCCTAATGGGGAGAAAAGGGGTAGTTTATTTTACAGGGCAGGATTTTACTGCCTGGCTTATTTAACTCGAAAATTGGTATAAATAATCTGTGAGTCAAGTAATGAACACATTCCAAACGATTTTTCAAATATCCACCCCTGTGGGGGTGAAAAGTGGGGATACAGCTTATATGAAAAATCTTATTCATTTGGTTAATAAACTTGAAACTTGGCATGAATACTTATCTAAAGTAAATTAAGAAGTTTTGCATTTTTTGCTTTTCTAAGCTACCCCCTAAAGGGTGATTAGGGGTGTCAACATTTGTATGGAAGAATTTTAACGTGCGGTCCGATTAAATCGAAACTCAGTATTTATACTTCAGACTAAAAGTAAAGAATAACATGTATACGGGTTTTGCGAAAATCTACCCCTGACGGGGTGAAAAGGGGTACTTAATTTTCCATTTTACTGCGTGGCTTCATTAACTCGAAAGTTGTTGGACATAATCTTTGAGTCAAGTTATGAACACATATCAAACGTTTTTTCAAAATTCCTCCTGTGTGGGGGTGAAAAGTGGGGAAAAACCTTATATGAAAAATCTTATTCATTTGGTTAATAAACTCGAAACTTGGAAGGAATATTTGCCTAAGTAAGTAATAAGACATGTGTCTTTCGAAAGTAGACCCCTGACGGGTTATAAGTGGTAATTCGATTTTGAAGGCCGGTATTATAGTGCGTAGCTTGATTTACTCCAAAAAAATGTTATGAATAAATTTAAGCTTAAAACTTGGCACAAATACTTATCTAAGTAAATTATAGTTTTTCATTTTATGTTTTTCTGCTCTAAAGGGAGATTGAGGGTGTCAGTTTGTATGGAAGAATTTTATCGCGCGGTCCAATAATATAAACTTGAAACTCAGTATGTATACTTAAGACCAAAATAAATAATAAAGTGTAACTGAGTTTTTCGAAAATCTAACCCTAACGGGGTGAACGGGGGTAGTCCATTTCACAGAGGAGTATTATATTGCGTGGCTTGATTCAATGGGAAATTGGTACAAATAATCTTTGAGTCAAGATATGGAAATGTCCCAAACGTGTTTTCAATATTACGCCCCTATGGGGAGTAAAAACTGTGAAGGTGAAAAGGCGGTCTTATTCCTTTGGTTAAGAAACTTGAAACTTTTCAACATTTCCCTCAGTAAATAATAAAGATTGATACTTTTAGGGTTTTACTACTTACTTACTTAAAGTAAAAAAAGTATGAGTTTAGGGTTTTACTTATTCTAGGAGTCGAATAAGTAAAACCTTAAAACTCATACCGGGGTGGAAAAGGGTAATAAAGTTTAAGGAGTAGAAACTCCTACTTCCATTAACACGAAAATGGGTTTAGATAATCTATATGTCATAAAAATGGAAACGTACCAAATGCTTTTTTAATAAAAACAAGCCCTGTCGTGATGAAAAGGGAGGATAGTTTATTTGAAACATCTTAGGTAGTTCAACTAAAACATTGGCCCGAATACTTATTTCTTTAAATAAAGTATAAAGATCGTAATCAATAATTTTCGAAATAACTACCTTTCAAGGGAAGGTGGAGAGGGTGTTAAATTTATTTGAGGGAAGTGTGAAACCCACGCGGACGAAGTCGCGGGCAAAAGCTAGTAAAATATAAATAAAATTATTTGAAAATCTTTTCCGCATTCAATTCATGAGCTTCATCTTCCCCTTCATAATCAAAATTACCTTGCCTTTTTTATGTCGTCTTCTGACTTCTTTAAACTACTTATCTGTCAATATCATTTTCCTAGGCTATTTCTCTCGCTGTTACAAGGGATGACTGAAAACCATTTTCTCGATAATATTATCGAGCCAATTTTTGAATGCGTGTAGGTGTTGTCCACATCTCTAAGTGCATGTTTTCGCTTTTCCACATTATCTTTGTAATAATGTCATACCATATGACTAGTGAAACTACAAATTCTTAGGTAGTTATTTCCTTTTCTATAGAATGGCATTCACTGACCAACTGACAATCTATTGTATTTTCTGCTAAATCTTTTAAAGCATCACATATATCGCTTAGTTGGTATTTAACGGCTTTCACCGATGCTACCCTGCACTCCCATCTAGTTTCAGAAAGTGGTTTTAGCGATAACGATTTTACATGAGCATTTTAAATAGCCCACCTCTGAATTGACTTGAGCCGGCAAACAGAGTGTACAACCTTTGTAGCAAACCAAAAAATATTTTGCTTAGACACAAGACGATGCTGCATCTCCTAGGATGAGATTCCAGCTATGACTCCCACAAGGTAAAAAATAAGCAAGTGGATTAATTTCAAGAATACGTTTTTGGACACCACTTTTTTCAACACGTATATTGGCATAAAATGTTCTTTAATTTCAGCTGTATTTGTACCTATTAAAAAATCTTATATTAATTGAAAGATGCTCAACACGAGAAACGTCGCGAGTACAATCAAGAATATTCGAATAATATTTATTATTTTTTCAACAATGTGAATCTTCACGTGACTTGCCATTAAATGGCGCGATATTCAAGTACTAGGTACATAATTAATGTTTCAATTATGTTTTGAATGAATGAATTACTTAACTAACTTTATTTTAATTTACCGTTATGTTATGTATAACCTTAATAAATAATTAAGGATCAAAATCAAAAGTTTTAAATTTAAAAAATCTATATTTTTTAAGCTTGGGTTGTTGCAGCGAGGCCCCTGCAAGAGCGAGGCCCCGGGCGATTGCCCTGTTCGCCACCCCCTAAGGCCGCCGCTGCTAATAACTTCAGGGTGCGGACTGCTAATGAAAACTCCGCTAAATGAAAAACTCCGGGATTATTAATTGGCCGGTACCTACGGGAATTGAACTCTTATTAAGGGTAATAATTTTTCTTTTATGCTTTTGAGCCTGGCAAGTGAGTTGAAGGGCCCGTGGCTAAACAATAACAGCCGCACAGGTTAAGCTACACTTGCCGCGGTTGGTCTGTGGATCGGTGATCTTTGACAGTCGTTACGGGTAGTCAGAAGCCCGAGAGTCTGACAACCAGTCTTACCAAGGGGTATCATATTACCCAGTAACTGGGTTGTGGAGGCAGTCGCTCCATGTAAAATACTGGTATTCAGCTGCATCCGGTTAGACTGGAAGCCGACACCAACATAGTTGGGAAAAGGCTAGGCAGATGATGATGCTTTTAAGCCTGGCAAGTGACTACTTACGCTTTTGGTTAAGTCGATAATATTTATTAAGAAAAGAATAAAAACAAAAAAAAAAAAAACACTGCAAAGTGAAAAATAACTTTATTTTCGGAAGTCGGTGTCGTTGGTACCGTATTTTTGTATCTGGACACCGACTTCCGAAATTAAAGTTATTTTTCACTTTGTAGTGTTTGTTTTTGGAAGTCGGTTATTTTTTTCTTATAAAATATTATCGCAAGTAGTCGGTTAAAAAAGAACGCTAATCGGAAAAGTGCTTCTCGAATTATAAGACTAGGATTAATGGACCGACCAACAGACAGAGAGCATTACAATTTAAGATATTGTAAGAATAACAATATGGCTAGTCAAATTGGCTCTTACAGAAAAAAACCAGAGAAAACGCAGAACTCTAGAAGATATTTTAAGCTGAAAAATATTCAATAATATTCATCTTGGCTATAAAATCTAATATCTGAAGTTTATAATAATAAAAATATCTTCATCTCTCTGTACTGCAGTAATATGCAGGAGTTCGTTTAATAAAATAGCCCAATTATTATGCTCTCAATGATCTCATTTTTTAATTTTTTATTTATTAATGTACCTGTTGTGGATGTGCTATGTTGACTAATGTTTTAAAGTTGTAATTTTATTTTATTTTCATAAGGTAATTAATTTTACTTTCAATTTAGTAAACAATTTCATTAATGTTTGCATGCCTTATATACCGTGATATTCAAATTCCAGTTAAATATGACGTGAATACACGACAAGCCAAATCAAAATCATTTCGAGTGCCACGCAAAAATAACTTTTATGGCAGGCGTACTGCCTCCTTCACAATACCTAATTTACTAAACCAAATACCCGTAGACATTAGAGACTCAATAAATAGTAAAAACATAAAGCGTAAGCTGAAAGAATATTACATCAACTCGATTAAAACTAACTGTTAATAGTGCGTTGATAAAATCTCAGACCATGGCATGCTAAGACAGACTCCAGAGGTCTAATTGTGTGCTTTGTTTAAGTATAAGGAACTTGTATTTTTTATAAAATAAATAAATAAATAAATAATAAATATAAGGTAGATTGTACAAGGCTCACGCATCTTATTGTAACATCTTATTTTATGTACCCGCAATCTACGCAAATAAAATTGGCTTTGACTCATCTGGTTTAAAATTGGTCTTTTATGATTTCTGTTGAAGTGGAGATGGCGAGATTGATTTGGAATGGTTTTTAGGGTTCGTCTGCCTTTGCCTTTGGTTTTGTGGTCGCAAGGCCTTGGCTCGGGCGAAGTGTTATTCTAATTTCTTAGATATAGCCCGGAATTTGGATTTGTTCCCGTTTGCTGGCAATAGTTTACCTACTCTTTGTAACGTCTCATAACGTCATTCAATGAGTTTGCTGCGTTATTGCTGCACATTTGTATTTTGTTATAGGTTATTAATATATCTATGTTTTTTTTTTTTCGAGAACTAAATTACTATACGTGGTTACGTTATTAAAAAGAGTACTTATGCTTAGATTGGTCATGCTAAGAGGAAGAGTGAAAGGCGTCTAACAAAAGGTATTTCCAATGCAGATGGTAGTGGAAAAGTAGGGAGGGGACGTCTAAGAAGGACATAATATACTTAGTAGCCTTAATAGTGATGTTCTTTAGAACGTTCAGGTACGTAGTACTTACTCGCATCAAGTGTGCGTGTATGATTAGATGTATACCGTCAAAGAAGTAAAAAGAATCATAGCAGGTGGCGTTTTGTAGTTTCTGCATACCCCGATGGGAAGATGGCGTGAGTTTAGGTATGTGTGTGTGTAAATTACGTAACATTTACGTCGTGTAAGTATAAACTACTCCCCAGAACAAAACACATTGTAAATTGATACAAATTAGAAAACAGTACACGCGTTTCATACCACATATATTTTGTAGTGTACTTATTGTTCCAAAGTTTAACAAAGTCCCACGTTTGAACATATAACCGCGCACGTTTGGCCCCAGTTAGTTCAACAAAACAAACTTTTTGTAGAGCTTAACATTCCTGCATTGTAGTGCTGTCAGTTAAGTTACTGTAGCTTTTTTTATAAATATCGCTGAATTATGTTGACGTATGAGCCATTTTGACCTCGCGCAGGTTTATTTTTTATTTTCACGTCTTTTTTAGTTTTAAGCTTCTTTTTAGCGTGTCAATGGCAATCTAAATGGACTCGACCTAAAATTCGGCTACGTGTTTGGCGCCATCACCAGTGTCCACCAGTTCCTGTAACGTGCAGCTGACAGTACACGCAGAATACGATATTAAGGTGCCACTTTTCGATATTTTTTCTATACTTTCGGGAGAATATTACTCCACAGTTTGGCATTGTGCATCCAAAATTAAACATGATATCGTTTTGACTTATTATTAATTGTGTCTGTACGGAAACAGAGTAGTAAAATAAAAAGCCATTAAAAAGTTATGAGCCAACAAAGATTCGTTTTTCTTGCTCTTTTTAACGTAACTTTGGGTGTAAATAAGTAATAAAAGAACTGTAAAATCTTCAAACCAAGTCCGTACCGACAAAGCTCAGTTATCGAAGAGATAAATAAACTTTATTTGTAATTGATTTATGCAGTGGTTCATTCATAAAACTCGATTTTCCGAAGCACTTATCGAATCTTTTTACGCGCCTGTCAGTTCGGAACAGTGTTTCTGTGCGTGAGAACTACACGTTTTTTGTGTAGATTAGCGTGTAACTGTTCATCACTGATACTAGCACTGCCGGACACGAAGCCAGGCGAGACAGCGTGCTTTTTGGCCATGACCACCAGCAAGTTCGACCTCGCGACTAGTTTACTCTTAAGCGTCCCATCGTTAGTGGAATAGTACCACATTCGTACTCCAAGGCGGAGTCGTCTATGGATGTCCATCTGAACAGGTTTTCCTTGCTTCGGTCAACCTGGGTCCGGAGTCTGTTAAAAGAAATCCAGGTTAGCTAAGGCAACAGAATGGAGCAGATGGTATTGGTAAAGAAGCACTGTCTTGCCACAGCTTCAGTCTTTCTTTTGATCGTTCGCCAGTGAGTGGAATGAGAAATCATTTTTATTTCAGGTATATACCCATACTAGCTGCGCCCCGCGGTTTCACCCGCGTAAGTTTTGATCCCGTGGGAATATAGCGATAAAAAGTATCTTATGTGTTATTCTGATGTATAAACTATATCACTGTAAAGTTTCATCAAAATCCGTTTAGTAGTTTTTGCGTGAAAGAGTAACAAACATCCATCCTCACAAACTTTCGCATTTATAATATGTATTAGTAGGATAAACTTTAACCAGATTACAAATTATTATTTAAGAAGCCGTGTTTTATTGTTCTTTTTAGGGTTTCGTACCTCAAAAGCAAAAAACGGAACCCTTATAGGATCACTTTTTTATTGTTTGTATAACCTGTGCGTATCACAAATAAAATATCATGCTTTAGCTGCTACTGTTTGAGGAATGAAGCCGGCGAAATAACTTGAAACGTTTCTGAAAATAACTTGTGTATTGTAAAATTACAAATTTATAAAATGACCAAGTTCTGTTGCTACAGTGTTTTTATCTCATGAAGCGATGCGTGCTATACTTGTGGTTGTCAAATGTACAAACACGCTGTGAATGTGTGCGTGAAGACGAGTCGTGTGAGCACATAACACACACAGACACACACTTCCGACTTCACCATTGTCTCAGACGGTACTGAGAGATCCTACACTTACACACACATTTACACAGCGTGTTCGTACAATTGGTAACCACAAGTAAATCATCGCTTCATGAGATAAAAGTACAGATTTAATTCGTAAGTGTCATGGCGTCCACACACAGTTCACAAACACTAAAATCTTTTATTGTCCTCTGATTGGCCACTCGCGTCATCGCAGCCCGGCCAATCGCAGCGGTCGATTAGAGATTTCAGTTTAGTTTGCCATAGACACCGTAGTGACGCCAAATTAGTACATAATGCGGCAAAATTAACATTATTATCCCACAGCTGGTCAAAGCAGAGGAGCTGTGGTGGACCAGCGTTAACGGCTCCAACTTGCAAGCAGTAGGTCGCGGGTGTAGCTTTACTTTGGGTGTAAATCATTTCATCACCACTGCTCTCAAAACGGTGAAGGAAGGAAAAACCGGCCTGTCCATGTCTTAGAATCAAAAATTTGAAGACATGTGACATCTACCAATCTGCATTGGGCCCGCGTGGTGGATTACAGCCCACTCTCTCTGGAAAAGAGGTGGAATGTGTTCCTACTGCTAGGAACAATATAGGCTGATTATTCTTGACAAATGATCTCACTGATTCTTAAAATCACCACCTGGGGGTAATTTCTGGAGATTTAGATAACTGCAAAACAGGACCACATAACATGATGTATGGAAATGTCTGCTAGATAATTTAACCGGAACTTATCCGAGGGTGGTGAAAAAGCCATTAATTTAAGGTTATTTCGATAGAGGATACACAAAAGGATAGTTTGTGAAACATCGTAGTAAAGGTTAACTCTGTCAGAATGTCAGCGGGGACGCAAGTTAGGTGACAGACAACACAGTCTTATTCCTTTGTTCCCGTTGAGTTACACCATTTTGTGTTACACTGTTACCCATTGGGAAAAATTTTACCGATTAGTAACACTGTAACTAAAAGCCACATTTTTTTTTTCTTTTGATTGACAATGTAACTCAACAGAACGCTGTGTTCCCGTTAAGTAACACCTTCTTGGGTAAAAGCATTGTTGAAATACATCTTGACTTAATACGACGATTATCCCACAATAATGAGTACTTATCTAAGATCTGAGTTGGTTTACAAGCAATAATAAATAAGACGTAGTCGACGGAGCCTCGCTTCGCAGGGCCCCAATTTCTGTCTACTGGGTTTAAAGGAACCTAACCTAACCCAAGTCGGGGTTCCACAAGTCCCAAGATCGGCCTTATAGAAACCATTATTTTTATACCGCAGGTTACAGTGTAAATTGATGGGAAAAAACGTGGCATTTTTTTCCCAATGGGTAACAGTGTAACAAAATGACGTAACTCAACGGGAACAAACTGTCTTATTGATCTAAAGTTCACCCACTTTCTACAATCATCAACTACCCCGGTTTTTCCATTAGGAATTTCTCAGTAACAGTCCAAAGTTTGGAACTTGGCGGTGTGATACCCCCGTGTCTCGGAAAGTACGTTAAGCCGTTGGTCCTGCGCCTGATCTCTCTCCGGTTGTATCGGATTGCCGTCCAATCGAACCGAGGGAAGAATATGCTCCTGTGTATATTGTGTACTATCATTTCTCGCTTAGATGACTAAGTAGTCTCCGTTGAGATTGGCTGCATGGCCGATATTCGATCTGGAGGACTATTGGGGGGTTGCCACGCTTTTGTAGCGCACCAGTTATATTTGCAGTCACTCAAGTGAAAGGCTTTCAAGCGATATATTGCAAAAGAATTGCGTCTCTGATGCGCCGCATACGGGGCAGCCCCAACAGCTTCCTACAGCTTATCGCAGGGAGAATGAATATGGATTGCTCCTTCGTGGAGCGAGTAGTGCGTTCCTGATCCAATGTTGCTATTGTTGTGTGTCTATTTCTTGTATTCTTATTATATTATTTTAAAAAAAATGTATGGGTGATTATAATAACTACTCACGATTGTAATGATTATCTGAAATAAATGAATCGAATTGAATTATTGTTGTGTGTCTATTTCTTGTATTCTTATTATATTATTTTAAAAAGTATGGATGTTTATAATAACTACTCACGATTGTAATGATTATCTGAAATAAATGAATTGAATTGAATTACAACCAAAGAAAAAGGTCGTAATTTTATAAAGAGGTGAAAATTACACACCGATTTTTTATTGCCAAATAAGCCTGCTCTTGACCTCGAATGTGTGCAAAATGTAAATTATTCCCCATTTACACGATGCAACATTGTTTAGATGTTGCAACTTTTAATTTTTGCTTCAAGTGGCATGGCATGCCAGAGTTATATGTTGAAATACATAATATTGAACTTACAAATTATTATAATAAAGAAATCTTGATGTTTGTCAACTTGTTATACTGTTGCGAAGCAGGGGTCGCTGGTGTAGAGCAACCTTTGGACAAGCTTCACAACATTACAAAATATTAAGTAGGTAAGTATATTGTTCATCCCAGGCATATCCAGTGATCAAAGAGGGGCTCGTGGCTAAATGATTACAGCCGTATGGTTCTATCAAAGGTTAGGCTACGCTTGCTGTGGTGGATGGTGACGACACATTACATATCGAGACCCCGAGTGCCTCGTTGGTCCCGGCTGTCATTAATAGATCTTTGTCAGTCGTTACGTGTAGTCAGAAGCTCAAAAGTGTGACAACCAGTCTTACTAAGGGATATCGTGTTACCCAGTTAATTGACTGTGGAGGTCAGATAGGCAGTTCACTGGTATTCAGCTGCATCCAGTTAGATTGTAAACCGAAGCCAACATAGTTGGGAAAAGGCTAGGCTGATTGATGTCCAATGTTCAAAGAGCTCCAGTACATCTCGGTATTTATTTACTCTGTGGTAACAAACGACTCGACCTCGTAGTTCAAATGTTTTAGAAGCTACAGCTAAAATCTCGTAGTAGGTAATCACGTAAGTAAGAGGTTGAAATCCAAGTCATTCCTGCAAAGTGCTCGAATGTCAGGAAATGTAGGAATTTTGTACAAAGTGTACAAACTGAGAACATCTCATCAACATCTCATCTTGAGTGTTTCAAGTCATCAGTACACGATGTTGAATGTGAAAATTGTAAAGATTGCACTGAAAAAAAAAATCTTACTACACCACATTAAAGCGATTTCATTCAGATTGCCTGACTTTTACTTATGCAGTAGGATAAAATGTTTGTAAAACAATAAAAAACAAAACAGTAACGTTTAATGATTGAACATACTATTTACTGAAAAAAAAAAACGTTAAAGTTTACTGTTATGACGGTATAATTTTGCCTAAAGCTTTAACTATTTTCTGATCAGTAAAAAATACTGTTTCGAACGTTAGGCTTATATGGAACTGCATAAAGCAGTTCAGATCAATGTTTTTTTGCATTTTTGTTTACTGCTATCTTTCAGTGTGTCTATTAAAAATGTTCTAATGTAACTTTGTGTCTATTTTTCAAAGAAGAGATTGAGGCTTTATAATAATAATTATTTGGCCGATGAAAGAAAGAAAGAGAAATTGTATAATGAATCACGCACAGGAGGATACAATCTAAATAATAATAAAAAATCTATACGAGGCCAAAAGGCCCATACCTCAGCATTGTCGTGCGTCATCTACTTATCTATATAAATAACAACTAATTGCGGTTCTTGCGAAGCGAATCGCTTACGAACAGATTTAATAGACCGAAAAAGATTTCTAAGGCAAGACAAATTGGAAAAATTGCCCGGAATATCGGAAATATTGGGAAAAATTGAGTGCTTTTTTCTATACTAAGTACTCGTAATTGGGAAAAAACAACAACTGTCGGGTCAGCCAGTTTAAAAATAAGTCGCAACGCTGGTGTACAGTGTATAGATAACTGAATGCATTGTTTGAGAATAATACAAACATACAAGTTTTATTGCATTAGCAACATTTTTAGTTTGTACTATATTTTTATATAGTGGCGACACCGTGTAATATAAATTGTCTTTGTGCGCCATGGACATTTTGTGATCTTTTAATAATTAAACCAATTCTGGAAATACAGTTCTATTGCCTAAAATCAACCAGCATTTTATTGTACATGCATGATAAAGCTAAACAGCGTGATTCAGAAAAGTGTGGTTATATTTAAGGTTGTGGACCATCAAACTGAACAATTTTCTCCATGGGGCCAACATCGTGATCGCGAAAAAAATATCAGCCGTCCTATACAAAACCTCAATGGCCTACTCGACCCAAATGTATGGGAGAGCTAATACTTTTATTATTATTACGATGTTGGTCCCATAAAGTTGATCAGTTTGATGGTTTATACCACATCCTTAATCCTTCGTATACTTCGAACGTGTATCCACGCGAGATCCAATGGATTTTTAATTATATTTCTGTGTTCAACTGTTTACAAGTATAAATGACCATACACTTCTGATCTACGTGTCTATTAGAAAGCTCCATTTCGCATCACAAAACCAATCATGCGTGAGACATAAAACCTCCTTTTTCTATCGATATCGACACTTTATCAGCAGGGCCATTAATATTGAGCTAGGCTCAACAGGCTAATGGCAATAAACAGCTACTTAATGGATAAATATGAGCAAAAATACGCTTCTATTGCGACAGTCGGCCGATCAGCCGGCAGGCAGGGGATTCAGGGGATCAGACTGGAATAAATTGAGTAATAAGGTGCTCGCTTTCCAATAGATTTTTATTATTTTAAACTAGCGTCGCGACATCTTCTGCGTTAAATTTCGGCTCCCAACCCACCGCGTCGCATCGCGTCGCCCGCCCGTCCCATTATTGCGTTCTCGCTTATCGTTCTGCTCGGCCTTTTTTCGTTTTGTTCGGCTCTTATGAGTCAACGCGTGTTAAATCTATACTTAATATTATAAAGAGGAAAGATTTGTATTTATGTTTGTAACGAATTGGCTCAAAAAGTACTGGACCGATTTTAAAAATTCTTTCACCATTTGAATGCTACATTATCACTGATTAATATAGGCTTTTTTATCCCACCCGTGCGAAGCCGGGAAGGGCCGCTAGTCTTTCATACGTGGAATAAAATTTACTTCTAACAGTTCTAGTATGGTAAAACTGTCAAAAATTCAAAATTTATTCTCAGGATAAGACTTATTCTAGGTATAAAAGTTTGGTGGAATGCGCCCTTAATGTCATTAATCTTATATCTTAATATATATAAACATCACATGTATTATATAAACTGAAGGGTTCCGACTTCTGTAAGTTGGGATGAATTTAACCCAATAACAAACTTAACATTGTAGTTGAAAACATTTTCTCCCGTATACGTCGATATACATCACAGTCAATCTCCGACTAAATGTAAGTCTGTGATCGCAAAATATTTTTTATCTGATAATACCTACTACAAATTAACGATGTTCGGACTTTTTGTTTAATTGTGCTGTGATACCTTGCTTCCAGCCCAATTTCATGATCTTCATTTACGAGAGTCAAAATATGACGCATAAATGGCGGTTTTTTTTCCTTCGTTGAATTAGAAACTTGATTTTTTTACAGTTCCAAAGACCGTAGACTTACGAATTTGATATTACGCGTTTCTGAAAAAAAGGGTCTTGGCAGACTGACGGACTGGCGGTTCGTCCGTCCCTTAGTCTGTCTGTCAAAAAACGAAGCCCTTATGAAGGTTCCGTTTTTCCTTTTGAGGTGCGGAACCCTAAAAATGACGTGTGGAACGGTATATTTCGTCAAACAAGAGTGTTTTCTTGACACAGTTAAGATTAATGAATTTAAGGTGAAGAAAAGCGAGCCTAGGTATTTAAAAAATCCTGGAAAATCTAATCTACGTGCTGAATTTACTATCGATTCTCCCCCTCCTTAATATCCTCGTCTACCTTGCTAATAATCATATTAAACTTTCCACGAGTTGCGTTAATTATAGGAGGTGTGAGGCTTTCAACAAAATGCAGTGGTGGTGGTGTAGGTGATTGGTAAACTAAAACGCAGCCGGAACTTTTTGATCTGCTGGGATTAATCGAGTTTTGAAAACTTTTACTCCCTGGCTAATTGTTTGAGCGGTTTTTATACTTTTTGTTACCAATTTCAGAGAGGGAATTTGAAGTGAAGTTTTTTAACGTTTGTGTGCATAACATAACAATTTATACCTGAATAGGTATCAATAGGTAAAAATCTAGTACATATTAATAAAACATGAAACTACCGATTGGCGAAAATAAATGAAAGGTGACCTTAAATAAGTATTACCTAGGTATGACAACAAAACTCTGCGAATGTTTCTATAACTATTTTTTTGCATATTTCATTCTAAAATCGGGTTTTCTAAATGTATAAAACTAGGTTTTTCAACTTTAAAAAACAGCTGAAGGAATATTCGTAGAGATTCGATGCAATAGTAAAAAATCAAGGGAAGACTCCCGAACAGGGTAGTGAGTTTTTTTCGTTGGCCGGCCATTTTGGATTTTGGCCCCAATACGCCAGATCTCCTTTAGCTCGGCGATAATGAATCACTTTATGCAGGTGCTAATTAGGCAAGAGTGATTTTTTTATGTAAGTAAATATTGTTTTTCTGGTAGTTTAGTACTTAGTTTTAATTGTAACTAACACAGCTTTTAAGTTTTTTGTACCTAACAACTATCATAATAATTATGGAACATTGTTGTCTAAGCAAAAAAATTTATTTAATTTATATTTAAATGGGGTATTTATTTTATGAGTGGAATCGTAGAATACTAATTATCTAGGTATCCAAATTTCGTCTTTTCACTTGCCGCGTTGCTCGAGAACAACATTTTACTGAAACTTTGAAATGCAATGTAAGTCTTGAAACAAATTGTAACTAGTTTTACTTCCTTCTTCGAATTGTTAGAGCGCGAACAGCATATTATTCGTGTTTTAATTTGTATTTTATGAATAACGCCCAGTTTCTGAAAATATATCCAAGATCTTTTGAAAAAAAAGTTTTTTGTAAAGCTTTGATCAACTAACAAAAAACTAAAACATGTAATATGAGTTTTAAGGACAGAAATCGTCATTCGGATTAGGCTAAAGAGACGATTTCTACTATTTTCCGATTAAAGGAGACCGGGCAACGGACTACTTATGCGTAACTGTCTTTTAACCCACAAGCCATAATATATATATATATGTCAAAGGAAAGAACTTTTCAAGTAGAACTTTTGCTACCAACACGACTTTTGCCTATCTTTTGTCAGTTCGAAGTTATTGACACTGAAGTTGAAGTATTTGTGTTGGACAAAACCCAACATTAATACTTCGCGAATTTCTTCCCCTCTCAAAAAAAAAACCATTAACATAATTGTGTCAATTTACGGTACTACGAACCTACTTTTTCATAGACGACTCCGCCTTGGAGTGTAAATGTGGTGCTGTTCCACAAAAAATGGGACACTTAATATCGTGTCCTGCGTGTCCTGTCAGCTGCATGTTACAGGAACTGGTGGACGCTGATGATGGCGCCAAACAAGTAGCTGAATTCTGGGCCGAGTCCATTTAAATTGCTATCGATAGAAGATTTTGACTGTATGCATCAGATATACAGGCTCAATTCAGCACCATCTCCAATTACTGAACTCAACCGAGCTCGCCATTCCTTGTGTCATTCTATACTAGTATTTATGAACTTGATATTTTACTTTCCACTTCATCAGTGTGACTCCGAAAGCGACCACACACGCATGCCTAGCGTTGGTAATAAGAATTCACTCAAAGGTAATTCAACAAACACAGGTATTTTGGTTTGAGGTACGTGTGCATGCAGTATAAAGGCACCTCTGCTAGCAATTAAAACCACGGAGTTATTCACAGAGATATTTAAAATTTCGCTTGGATAAAAAAAAACTTATAAAAATAAGTAGGAACTTTATCCGGCGTCGAATATAACGACTTTTAGCCAGGCTTATAAACCTGGCAGGTGCAGGGGCTCGTGGCTAAGTAACAGCTGCACAAGTCGATCATCAGGTAAAGCTATGTTTGCCGCGGTCCGTCCGTGAATAGGTGACCATATTTACATATCGAGAAAACCCCTCCATACCTCGGAAAGCACGCTAAGCCGTTGGTCCCGGCTCTGGTTCTTAGATCTTTGACAGCCGTTACGGATCATCAGAAGCTCAACAGTGTGACAAGGGAATCGTATTACCCAGTAAAAATGTATAATCAGCGTTCCGGAGCAATAAATCATGTTGGCAAAAAAATTATAATGTCAAATTTGGAAGATTTTGTACTATCAATAAGGAATTTAAATAATCCTATTTCGTATCAGGAAACGGCAGATGTACACCCACCAACACGAGCCAATACAAAATTTTTTCGCCACTAAAAACTCCAATCCCAACACTTTACACCTACACCCACAGAAATTAAATATTATTTATCAAAACATACAAAGCTTAAAAAATAAACGATACATTTTAGAATCAATTACAAATGAATACAAAATAGAAGCACTTTGTCTTACAGAAACTTGGATTACAATAATAAAAAAAGACCTATTACAATTACAGGGATATAACTTAGCCGCTAAATACTGTCGCGCGACCCACACGGGAGGTGGTGTTTGTGTATTTTTAAAAGAAAATATTGAATTTAAGTTCCGACATGACATAGCAGACATGTCAGTTGAATGCATTTTTGAAACCTGTGGAGTGGAGATACCTAAACTTAATCTTTTACTTATAGTTATTTATTGGCCGCAGAAGAACAGGGAAACTGAAATATTTTATACTTCCCTAGAAAAACTCTTACATAAACTTAACGTAAAGAATAAACAAAGAGATATAATCATCGGAGGAGATTTTAACATAAACATTTTAGAAAAAAATAGAAATTCTTTTGCTCAGCTGAACTTTATGACTAACTACAACCTCCGACAGCTAGTGACGGAACCTACGCGAGTAACAGCCACGAGCTCAACATGTATCGACCTAATATTCACAAACAACCATATTCATGAATTTGACTTAAAAGTTTTAAACCGGGGACTCTCAGACCATAAAGGAATAAAGATTTCAATACCTACCAACGACCCTATAATAAAAAATATGACACAAATGACAACTCAAAAGAGACTTTACAACAAACAAAATATGGAAGCGTTCAAAGCTGAACTACGGAAAGTAGATTGGAGTAATAAAATTGATACAGATCAAAACACTAACACAAATTACATATCCTTCCATAACCATTTACAAAAAATGTTAGACCAGTGCATCCCGAAGAAAAACATAAGAATTAAAAGTACGCCCCCTAAAACGTGGCTAACTACTGGTTTAAAAGTGGCATGCAAACATAAACGGTTACTAAAAGCACTAATAACTACAACCAATAATGATATACTACATAAACATTACAAACAATACGAAAAAATACTCAAGAAAACGGTAACCTACTCCAAAAGACTAAATTATATAAAAAAAATAAACAAATCTGAAAATAAGACCAAAACAATGTGGCAAATAATTAAAGAGCGTACAAATAGACAAAACAAAAAAACAACAGGTAATATGCAATTGCGCGTGAATAATAATCTTATAGATAATGCGAAATTCATAGCAAACGCTTTCAATGACTATTTCACATCAGTTGGCAAATCGGACAGTACAATCGGAGATAGTGCTGTAACTGGCCGCCCGGGGCCCTCACAAAGCGAAAACTCTATTTACATTAGCCTAGTGGACCCAAACGAAATAAAATTTATAATTAAAAAACTAAAAAATAAACGAAGCTATGGACACGACGAGCTACCGCCAACACTAATAAAATTATGCGCTGAGGAATTAGTAATGCCACTGACTCTACTAATAAATCAGTCCCTCGACGAAGGCTGTGTTCCCGACCTGCTTAAAGTAGCAGTAATAAAACCGATCCATAAAAAGGGAGATCAGACCGACACAAATAACTTTCGGCCTATAGCCGCATTACCTACATTCGCGAAAATTTTTGAGACAGCAATGTCAAAACGACTTTACTCATTTTGTGAAAAGTACAAAATCTTCAACGACAGTCAAAATGGTTTTAGGAAAAATAAATCTACTACACTGGCAATATTCAAATATATACAAGAAGCACTAAATATTATAAATAATAAAAAACATGCAGTAGGGATTATGATAATAACGGGACCCTTAACGAAATCTTAAATGACATTCTTACTAACATAGTGGCATGGTTGAAAGACCATAATTTAGAAATAAATTTCTCGAAGACGAAGCTGATGCAATATGGACCATATCAGAAAGAAAAGGTAGATATCGACTTCTCATATAATAATACAAAATTACAATGTGTAAACGACTTTAAACTGCTAGGCCTGACTGTCGATACGAATATAAACTGGAAAGCTCATATACAAACCCTATCAAATAAATTGGCTAGCTTTATATACGCCTTAAGAGAACTAAAAAAAGCAACCGACTTCAAAACAGCTCTTTCAGCCTACTACGCATACGCATATTCGTGGCTAAACTATGGAATTATAATGTGGGGAAATAGTGTAGATATAGAGCGACTATTCATTTTACAAAAAAAATGCGTTCGAATCCTAGTAAATATAAAAAGTACGGAAAGTTGCAAACAATACTTTATAGAACATAAAATACTTACGCTATCAGGTATTTATATCCTAGAAGCTAGTAAATTTGTGAGAAAATACCCACCGCTTTTTCCGCTAGCAAAACAGCAACGCCCACAACAACGCAGTCTTAGAAACCGATATCTAAACGAATTAGCGGTACCAACCTCTAAACTAGCTATGTTTCGTTCTGGGCCTCTGGCCATGTGCGTTAAAATCTATAATAAACTCCCGAATTCAGTTAAGGATACAGAGTATGACAACAAATTTAAAAATGACCTACAAAACCACTTAAACTTAAAATCATATTATAGCCTAAAAGAATTTTTAACCGAGAAATAAATAAATTAATATCGACTTGAACACATTACACATACATAACTAGGTACTCTATAAAACATCAGTCCGCTACTGCCTCATTCCTGTATTTTTAGTGATTACTTTCTATTTTATTTTATCTGAAAATGTGACATATTATAATGTAAAACTAATCTATTGACATTAAATTAACTGAGATAATAATGACATTTAGGCTCATTGCAAATGATATAAATTGTAGTAAGTATGAGATTATAATATGAAAATGATAATTTATTTATTTTATTTAGTTTATAAGAATGACATAATGTATAATAATAATTAATAATTTTTCAATTAATCTATATCAACAAATTATATGAATAATGATATCATCTTAAATTAATTAAAACCTATCGCCTATACATTGCTGTGCCCTAGCAGGGTTCATTGTTTGGAACTATCATAATGTAACAACCTGTAAACAACATGAAATGCAATAAATGAATGATTATGATTATGATTATAAAAATCTGC
Source organism: Globia sparganii (assembly GCA_949316385.1). Lineage (NCBI taxonomy): Eukaryota > Metazoa > Arthropoda > Insecta > Lepidoptera > Noctuidae > Globia > Globia sparganii. The sequence continues at coordinate 20,742,927 of OX438656.1, forward strand.
CTCGCAGATGATGAACCTGGCTAACGCCCAGAGCTAATAATAAAAGGCCCAATAGTAAAAAAACTCAGGCTCAGATGCCTAGAAGTTTTAGTGGCTTAATGAAAATGGCACACAAGTGTCTCAAAAGACTTAACTCTCCTTTTTTTGTGGGCCCGGTCTTGAAAAAAAAGGAAAAAGGGATCGTTTGTTGAATCTGAATGTGATTACCAAGCCGCACCCTAATTGCGTAACACACTATTAATCGGAATCTGAATCCTTTTGAAATAAATTGCTAATCCATTGCTTCATAAGTTCGAAAAATTTGTCTGCTCAACACGTAAATAACGCAATGAATGTCGTTGAACTGTCAAAATGAAACCGATTCCGATTGATAATATGTTACGCAATTACCCCGCTGGTTAGATTGAATACATGACTTTATAACTCTTTGGCGGTTTGAGTATTTTGATTATGATCTACGCAATCTATGCTGGTGAGCAGTGGTGGCCCAGTGGTGCCGGACGCGATTTATGAGGTGCAGGTCGTAGGTTCGAACCCAGACAGGCGCTTTACTTGGTGTAAACTGTTTCATAACCTCTCAAAACGGTGAAGGAAAACATCGTGAGGAAACCGGCATGTCTTAGAACCATAAGGGAATAACCACACTTATTCAGCTCTGTTCAGCTTTTGTCCATAGAAAATAACGATTTTGTATGAGATGCGTACGCATCCGTTCAGCCGCGGAAAGCTGAACGGACTTCATTAGTTCCTAAATTCGAAGACATGTGACATCTTCCAACCTGCACTGGGCCCGCGTGGTGGATTATATTATCATTTTTGAGTTTATTTCGGCATTTCTTCTCAGAACAAAAACACACACACACAGAACAAAACATTGACTTTTAAAAGTGTCTTAAAAGACCTACTTACATAAATAATCTTTTGATTACTTACATTCATTTTTACCTATCAATTCAAATGTGTGCATTTGAATTTCTTAACTTTACTGGCCCTACAAAAGAATCTTGGCAAAATTTTCACATGTAAATGGTTTTAAAAGATGAAAGCTTCACGTGAAGAACGCCTAACTTTTTAAGTGTCAATCAGGCAAAGCTTGGCTTTAGTGAGAACAGAATAAGACCCTTATTAATAAACATATTCTTATTTGCGCGCTCTCATAAACGTCGGGTTAAAAAGAATCTTTTGAGAAGCTGATTAGCATTTGGCCTAAGCAGAGTTATTTTTAGTGAATTAAATAATAACAGCCCGGGTCGAGGTTAAACTACGCTTGCCAGTGCGCGTGTGGATTGAGTGCTCCTTTTTAAAAATAATAACATTTTTACGAAATCAAGAAAGAATTTAGGAAATAATTCTGAAAACTTCATGGTGAAGATAAAAAATTTGTGAAGTCTATGGTGAGAAAGTTGTGGTCAGTTACCTAGAATACTCAATCTGCTAACTTGAGAAAATACTGTAACTCGTGTCTCAACATATACCTACTAGATATATGTTTAACATTTTTTATGTGGAATAATTGTAATGAATTTTTGAAAAATATTCACAAATATTCAATTGATTTTAACGGTTTATTTTGATTTTATAAACGTTTATTTAGAACACTCAATCCTCTTACAGTGCAGACAGAGTGTTCCAGAACTCTCCAACTTTAGCTAAACCAATTCTTACTATATTTTAAGATTATAATTCAGAATCAATTTGTGAAACAAAGACCTTGACGTAAAAATAATAGTTAGAGTAAATTAAAAAAAAAAAAACTTTCTTTTCAACGTCTCGTTTGAGTGTTTCATGTTGTGACGTTTAATTATTTAACCAGAACTTATACAAACGGTGGCCACATCAGAAATTGTGAAAATGTTGTCACTAAAGTTTGACACGTTTTCTTTTTTGTGAACGCTTATTTTTAACATTTTTTACAATAATCAACTTTATTATATTTCTTAGCGACAAAATTATGTAGGGCGACCGCGCATGCATAAAAAAACTTTTTTACAAAAAAAAAAACAACGGACTTCCAAAAAAACACTACAAAGTGAAAAATAACTAATTTCGGAAGTTGGTTTGGTTTTTTACCACCGACTTCTGAAATTAAAGTTATTTTTCATTTTTTAGTGGGTTAGTTTGTAATTTATCTAAGTTACAATAGCCTAATGTCAACTGTTCATCACCTTTTACGAAATATTGCTTTTTCCAATGCAGGGACGTTAATTGTTGAGGAGTTCTCCTAATAAGAACCAAGAGAACAAGAGATGGTGACCAGACCATCAGCTCCACTTCACTATACGCATTGTGACGAGCATAAATTACTTAGCAACCACATTAAAGTACCTAATAGAATCGCAACCCGTTAAATAATTATTGAGTAATATTTAATCTCACCTAATAATTATTAGGGGGAGGCCTGTGTCCAGCAGTGGACGTCTTTCAGCTGAAATAATGATGAAGATATTATAAAAAAAATCAATATTTTGTCAATTCTTAAAAACTGTGCGAAGCAGGCGCGGGTCGCTAGTAAATCCTACTCATCATCATCTGCCTAGTTTTTTCCCAACTATGTTGGGGGGGGTAATACGATACCCCTTGGTAAGACTGGTTGTCAGACTTTCGGGCTTCTGACTACCCGTAACGACTGTCAAATATCCACGAATGACAGCGGGGATCAACGGCTTAACGTGCTTTCCGAGGCACGGAGGGGTCTTGGTATGTAAAGATGGTCACCCATCCACAGACCAACCGCGGCAAGCGTAGCTTAACCTGATCGATCGACCTGTGCGGCTGTTATTATTTAGCCACAAGCCCCTCCTACTATATCCTACTAATATTATAAATGTGAAAGTTTGTGAAGATGTTTGAATGTTTGTTACTCAATCACGCGTAAACCGCTGAACGGATTTGGATGAAATTTGGCACACATATAGTTTATAACCAGGATTAACACATAGGATTTTTATCCCGATATTCCCACGGGATCTAACCTAACGCGGGTAAAACCGCAGGGCTCTGGTAGTAATACATAAATAAACAAAGTTGCTAAGGCCGGCTCATGTTGAAGCTTGTGTCGTGAAAGATCAACTCAATCCACAAGTGAAAGTACGCAGATTATCTCAAGTATGCATCACTCAACCCGAAGCCTTAGCCTGCGGTTTGAACCCGAGTGAGATAACTGTGCGGTCGTCAGTCATGTTTAATATTAGTTAAGTAACGTTACAGTAAGATGGGGAACGTAGGTACAATGTACATATATATGTCGCAGATGGATTCTCGAGTCCGCGGTTTTAAATAACCGCTGGCCGTTTTGCAAAATAGCTCGTTATGTAAAACCGCATCTAGGCTGTCCCAGATACCATTTTCCCTAAACGTAATTCAGCTGTTTAACATAATGAAGCTGTTTTACAAAACAGCTAACGGTTATGTAAAACAGCGGATTCGAAAATCCATCTGCAACATATAGGTACATGGTAAAGTTAAAAATTAGCGAAACTACAGTTGTGATAGGTATTGATATTTAAACACGATAAAATCAAAACAAAAAAGATTTGATGATGTTAGTACTAATTACGAGTTGAGAACATCTGTTTTTTTATCGTATTTAGATATCGATACCCATAACGTATTTGAAGTTTACATTAAAAAAAATGTCTTTTGAACTGCTATTTCAAATAAGTAGACTACCTGCGGACGTTGACGTAGAAAAAAAAAAACAATTTTGTTTTTGTTTTATCATGTTTAGATATCGATAACCTGCCAACTCTGCCGAGTTTCGCTAGCTAATTAAATTAGACCTTGTCAATTTAAGTAGGTACGTCCTTAATTGATTTATTACCAAGCACTCGTGCCCTTTGGGATTACCCTTCGGAACAAATGTCGCATGCTGACTATTTTCCTTAAGAATCGACAATGAACAGTTAACCTAGATTCAGCTTTCAGAAGTAAATTTCTAACCGAAGAAACCTGCGTTTTATGGGGAAAAATCGCAAACGCATGCAGCGATCATGGCACTTTTATTCCTTTTCTATAATTTTATGCAAAGAGCAGAACTCTTTGCATAATTTTCTTTCAGGAAGACGATTGCAGTGGTCTTGTTGAAAATCACTACATAGTATAAAACAAAGTCGCTTTCTCTGTCCCTATGAACGCTTAGATCTTTAAAACTACGCTACGGATTTTGATGTGGTTTTTTTATTAGATAGAGTGATTAAAGAGGAAGGTTTATATGTATAATGTAGTGTATTTAGTATCAGCATTGCACCCGTGCGAAGCCGGGGCGGGTCGCTAGTAATATTATAAAAGTAACCAGATTCTGCCCGCGGCTTCGCCCTCGTGTATGTCGGAAATTGTCTCATGAGGACGTGCTACTGGGTGAAAAAGTAGCCATTTTCGAAATTAACCGGAACAAACAAACAGACAGACAGATAAAAATATTTAAAAAAAAAAACGTATTTTTGTTATTAGTAGCGTATACAGGGTGTCCCTGGAAGTGTGGATCAAATCGAATAGGGGCGTGGGCAAGGTCATTTCCAAACTTTTTGATCCTGAGAATGATTGATGATTGAGAATTATTTTACGGTTCAAAAGTTGTGACCCATTTTTTTTCAATCGTTTCGCATAGTGCTCAAAGAAAAAAAATCATTAAAAAAAAAAACTATCAGGGCTGTCTAAAAAACTTAAATTGACAGTTCCTGGTAGTTTTTTTTTTAATGATTTTGTTCATTGAGCACTATGCAAACTGATTGAAAATAACAAAAGTTGGTCATAACTTCTGAACCGTAAAAAAATTCACCAACATTCTCAGGATCAAAAAATTTGGAAATGACTTTGCCCACGCCCCTATTTGATTTGATTCATACTTCCAGGGACACCCTATATACTTTCATATGTATAATTTGATATTACAAACAGACACATCAATTTTATTTATTTGTGTAGATAAGAGCTACCCATGCAATATTTACATAATCTGAACGCAAAGTATCTAATTATGTTAACGACGTAATGATTATGAAGCTGTCATAGAAATAAGAGTAAACGTGAACGCATAGAACGACGTTAAATCTCGACAACATTACCAAAGAATAGAAGTAGTTACTGTAGAGCTTCTGTGAACCCCGCATTCACAACCGTTCGATAAACTTCCGTGCCGAATCAATACCATATTATTTTGTTATCATCGGAATGCACACATTTGTGAATATTTAAACTAGAAGTAATTTACTATTCAATTATTCCGTTATGTACCGTCCAGGTATGTCCTACGGAACATCATCATAACTTTTTTTTTACACAGCGATTTGAAATAGTCTATACTAATATTATAAAGAGGAAAGGTTTGTATGTATGTTTGTAACGAATTGGCTCAAAAAGTACTGAACCGATTTTAAAAATTCTTTCACAATTTGAATGATACATTATCACTGATTAATATAGGCTATTTTAATTGCAAGAAAAAATAAAATGTTTAAAAAATAAATGTCCACCCGTGTGAAGCCGGGACAGGCCGGTAGTATTATATACGGTGACTGGTAATTAGTGACCGATACTTAAACACGTGCTTGTACTCATGATAACAAACAACTTTTACTATGGGACCAAACCTGAAATCGCGAAAAAAAAATCAGCTGTTCCCTACATTTATCTTCGTCTATCTCGTCAAAATGTAGGGAACAGCTGATTCTTTTTTCGCGAATTCAGGTTTGGTCCCATAGTAAAAGTTGTTTGTTATCATGAGTACAATCACGTGTTTAGGTATCGGTCACTAATTACCAGTCACCCTATATATATGTAAAACCGCTAAACGTCGTTCAGTTGTTTCACATAACATAACGGAGTGAATGAGGAATGTTTTATAAAACAACTATCGGTTTTGTAAAACAGCGGATTCTACAATCTATCTGCGACAGATACGCGACCATTTTCCCAGAGCAGGCTCGATTACTTAGCATAAGTGTATGGGTTTGATTCTCCGGTCAGGAACAGTCACGCTCAGGAAAAGTGACATTGTGCTAGCGAGACGATTAGTATACACGACTTTCATTGCCCTTTGTATTTCTCAGCCCAACGGAAATGACCTACTTAGGTCATTTTGTATTTTTTTGCATTAAATTTCCTTTCACAACACGTAATGGATGAAAAACCTTGGTCGTTTATGGCAATTACATAATCAGCCTATAATGTCCCCACTGCTGGGACAGGCCTCCTCTCTATGAGAGGGAGTGGGCCGTAATCCACCACGCGGGCCCAGCGGGTTGGTAGATGTCACATGTCTTCGAATTTTTGGTTCTAGGACATGCCGGTTCCCTCACGATGTTTTCCTCCACCCTTTTGAGAGCAGTTGTGATGACATAATTTACACAAAGTAAAGCGGGTTCGAACCTTTTTTTTTTAACGTGGAGAAATGCTCAAGCATACTGCACTACCACGGGGAGATAGTGCAGTTATGTGGGACTCTTACCCACTAAAACTCCACGGTGTCCTCCTCCGCCGCTTATGGCGGGAACACGGGCACGCGTTAGCACTCATCCGTGAACCCGCCGCGGCTGTCCGTCACCGGACCCTCCTCTGGGGAGTGCTCCCCATCACTGGCGCACCAGAACACATAGCACGCCGTGACCACCCCAGGGACCAAACCAGCACATGGGCGCCAGACGACCCCGTGTCTGGACACCCTTGGTCCCCTTGCGGTGGGTCAGGTCCTTGGCCCCGCCGCTGGGTTCGAACCTACGACCGACAACTCGTAAGTTGTGGCTGTTACCAGAGAGCCACCACTGCTCTCCTGCTCTCTTATGGCGATTGAACACGTGATTTTATTGAGCAGTAATTCGACTAATTATATCAGAGGGGCTTGTGGCTAGTTGATAACAGCAGCACCGGTCGATCGAAGGTTAAGCTACGGTTTCCCCGGTCGATTCCTGGATGGTGACGATATATTACTTATCGAGACCCCTCCGTGCCTCGGAAAGCACGTTAAGGGGCCAGCGAAGCTTGCGTAGTTCATATAAACGTAATACCAAAATAATTTGTAAATCAAACATATTCTTAAGGTGGTGTGTATTAATTCCGTTTGGATTACAGAATGTCTAGGTTCCTAAATATATATATTGAAAGGACACTGATATAAAGACGAGATAATGAAGTATTTCAAATTTCTATAGAAAACTTATTTTTCTCATAACTCGTCTTTAAATCAATGTCCATTCAATATATACATTTGGGAACCTAGAAATTCTGTAATGCAATCGGAATAAATACACACTAGGTACCTTAAGAATATGTCTGATTTACAAATTACTTATTTCGGTATTACGTTTGTATGAACTACGCAATACTACGCATGCTTCGCCGGCCCCTTAAGTCGTTGTTCCCGGCTGTCATTCGTAGATCTTTGACAGTCGTTACGGGTTGTCAGAAGTCCCAAAAGTCTGATAACTGGTCGCACAGAGCACTTTTATAATACTGGTAAGCAGTCGCTCTAAGTAAAATACTGGTCCCCAAAAATAGGAAAAAAGGTAGGTAGATTGAATTGGACAGATTATGCAGCTGTAACTTAACAGGCAAATTAACAAACTGTTGAAGCCAGGATTAGCAACCCTTTATAAGGGATTCATATACAAAATCTGCTTAGCAGTTTAAGTTATATTTAAATTACTTATTAGCTAATAGGCTAGATTGTAATGTAGTATCACCAAAAATATATATATAAATATACAAAATGACTTTGCATATCGTGAACAAAGAACCAAGTGCTGAACTCAACTGAATTTGAAGTGAAAAGATCGTGCAACTATCTGAAAGACATATAAATAAGTATGCAGGAGGCACACATTTGCGTATAATATGACTCAAACTCGAAGCATTTATTTCAAATATCAATTAGAGGTGCTTTTGATTTTTGAAAAGTTGGTCAGTGAGAAAGATGAGGCTAGTTGCCCGTCCCGTAGCCTGGTTCCTATGGAGAAGAACGGCCAAGAAACTTCACGTACACTCTTTTTAATCAAATTATTGTTACAAAATATTGGTTAGGTCATTCAAGATGAAATTATATGTGTGAGAACTATGTAGAAAGACGTGCAAGTTAAAAGCGTCCATATTATTCAATTCAAACACTAAGATAATTAAATTAAGCCATGATGAGGCCCAACTGACGACACTAGTTCACGAACATGACGTATGGACCAGCACCATTCAATTGAACTATTTTGAAGGGAACTAAATGATCCAACACACACGTCACACTATCAGGGAGACATTTATATATAGGTTATACAAATGGTATAGGTTGTACAATCTATATACATATAAAAGTCTCCCTGATGGTGGCGTCACGTAACATTTATGTGTGAGCACCATGTGTCTATCACATAATTGTGGTATTCTTAGTAATTTTATTCTAGATTCGTCTTTACATATAATTCAAATCTCAAATCGTTTATTGCAAACCATAATGTACAATTACAGGTGGTAAATAAAATAATAATATAAACCATTATGGACCCTGTCGGGCACAGCAAATTTTTAAATAAGTAGAGAGAGGAAGAGCGCTTTAATAAATTTACTTGTTATTAAGTTAGAATTATTTTATATCCAATTACCTATATATTTATATTTATTGTTATTTTTTTATTATATCAATTAATGTATACAAAATATTGTAAAACTTTTTGAAAGAGTAACTTTTGGAAGGGGGCGACTAGAATCAATTGTATTTGAATGTAAATTTTGACGTTCAAAAGTCGCTTTGGTGTGTCTATTTAAAATAAATGGTTTGACTTTGACTTTGGTATCGTCTAGTTTTAGTAAAAAACTGGCAATAGTGGACATTCTGCATGTCCTATTCTGTTGTGTGACCCTCAGTATCCTTTCCTATGTATTGTTTGATATTACGACTCCATTATGTTTTTACTCTTCATACGAGGTACTCCGGACGGATCCCCTGATTTGATCCCCTGCTGCTTATTATTATGTTTTAATTTCACGGTCCATATTTATTTGACATTTGAATAAATTGGAAACGTCCTTTGTGTGTGGTTACAATGCGATGATTTATTGTTTGTGGCTCCGCCCGGCTGTGATTGTGTGGATTGAATAGAACTGCTGATCAATTCTGTAAAAATCTCACCGTGAAAAGTTAGGTGAAGTGAGCTTAGAGTGAGCTGTCAAAAGTATCAATCCTTAGCAACAGGATGACACTGACAGCTCACTCCACGCTCACTTCACCTAAGTTTTCACGGTGAGATGGTTACAGAATCGCTCTGCAGGGTACAAATGTCACATGCAAATAAACCAATTGCAGGCAATTTTGAATTGACTTTTGGGGTCAATCAATCAGAAAGATGAACCTAGTTGCCCGTTCCAAAGCGTAGTAGGTCCCTATGGAGAACAACAGATAAGAAACTCCATGGATACTCTTTTAAATCAAAAGATTATTATTACAAAATCATCCAAGTTGAATTTTTGCATATGAGAACGATCCAGAACGTTAAAAGCTTTCCGTATTGAAAAGATAAAAAATACAATTCAAATATTAAATTTATTCAAAACTAAAAAACAATTGTAAGTATAACAGACTTAAAATAATAATAATAATAATATTAAATGAAATTAAAATAAGCCATGACAGCAGAGATATGACCAGTTAATCCCTACTGACGACGCCTGTTCAAGAACATTACGAATAAATTAGCACCATTCAGCTCAAAAAACACTATCAAGCTCGAACTGTTCGTTTTTATGCACTGTGGATATCATGCAGTAAATAATATTTTTTTTTTTTTATTGCCTGGTAACTAAGGCCCAAAGATTACAAAATACTATAATAAACTAATAAATACCTAACCCAAACATTACTACTAATCTATTCACTACAGTATTTTTATATCACAAAGCGACCCACGCTTTACTTGTGGTTAACAAGTGTACAAACTCGCTGTGAATGTATTTAAGCTCAGGAGCTCATGGTACCGTCCGAGGCAAGGGTGAAGTCGGAAGTTTGTGTGTCCGTGTGCGTGTGTGTGTTAATTGCTGACCACGCGCACACACATCGTGTCTGTACGCTTGGTAACCACAAGTAAAGCGCGGGTCACTTTGTGAGGTAAACATACTATACAAGGATAATTAATTTGAGTGACATTAATAGAGGGCCGTGGTTGGTAATTTTTTTATTGAAATTGTGTCGCAAAAATTATAGTGACAAAACAAGATGGCGTCATCAGTTAGAAGTAAAAGAAACACAATAAAAGTAAATTAGACACTTTCCTGTAAAGTAGATGTCAATAGTCTGTACACCTCTATCTACCCCCGTGAGAATGCCGGCGTGATATCATGTTATGAAACATTATAATTTTTCATGTGTATTTATTTATTGACGACCTTTATTTGATGACAAAAGGCAATAGTCGCACTGCCACACACTAGTATTTATAGAGAAAGAAACTGTGAATTTTATACGCGTTTTTAATACAGAGCCATCTATTATACATTTTTAGAAGTTCTCATAAAGTTTTCGCCATCTTGAATTTTCATGTTGACCTCGCTATCGGCTTTAGCACATTCGAAAACTATGAAAACGACACCCATGATGAAGAATTTGAAATTAGCAGACGCCATCCCTGATTTTCATATTGACCTCACTATTGGCTCCAGCACCCTCAAAAACCATGAAAATTATCTAAGTCGCATGGAGAGGGCATATAGCCTTTTCGTTACGTGACGATTTCTAGCAGTTTACTCCTGTTGCAGGCTCCAAAGAACTTCTTTCCAATAAGTTCTGAGGTTATTTAACAATTCAGTCTTATAATTATAAATTAGCGCATCTTTAATATAGGTGGGAGGGGAGTGCAGATAATAATATTAGTTTGGGTAATATTTTGGAGGGATTTCTTTAGCGTGTTAATTGTGTCCACATAATTATCCTGCCTTTTAATGTAATTTAAAAATAGGAGACAGTAATCATTTACGGTAAAACCGGTAAATTTTTTTCCTATGTTATTTAGGTAATAGGTAATACGGGCTGGTGTCCGCAACTCCACGTCAATGCGCGTATTTTGCGTACGGGTGGGAAAATCAATTATTCGATCCACCCCAGCTCCTCAAGGAAGGCCAGCAACGCCTTGATGTTACTGACCGTCTCACGTAGGGTACCTGGGTTACCGAAGTACTTTGCCCTATATGTGGCGACAACTGGGCAGTTTAGTAGCACATGTGCCGCTGTCTCGTCGTCCTCCATGCGGGCCCTGCACAGCGGACTGTCTGTTACTCCTATGACAAAGAGGTGTTTATTAAATGACCCGTGGCCAGTTAAAGCTGCAGTGACTATACGCAGCTTCTGTTTAGTTAGACGGAGAACCTGTTTCGAGAGGCGGCTATCCAATGTGGGAAGTGCTTCCCTGGCCTGCCTGCATTCACCTTGGTCCGTCCATAGTTTCCCATGTTGGTCTCTGGTGCGTTTCCTCACCAGAGTGCGTAAATATCCGAAGTGGAGTGGCATGATGGGCTCAGGTCCCACTGGTGCCATACTCGACCCTCTTCTGGCAAGCTCGTCGGCTGCATCGTTGCCTAACGAACCGCTGTCTATATTATTTACAAGCTCTTTTGCGGTACCGTTGGGTGAAACATAGTGACAAAAAGTAAAATGTTTTGAAAAAATATCTTCACTTATGGATAGGGTTCTTTTTATTTGGTTGCTACCTATAATACACAGCTTATTCTTTTGTTTCAGCTTCATTGGATTCTGTTGCGACACTTGATTTTATTTATTCTAGGTGCATCGTCTTTACATATTATATAATAATTATATCAATTAATGTATACAAAATATTGTAAAACTTATTAAAAGAGTAACTGTGGAATATCTTGGCTATTCTTCTACATTACCTTTTGGATGGGGGCGACTAGAATCAATTCCATTTAAATGTACATTTTGACGTTCAAAATTCGCTTTAGTTCCTTAACTATCAATAGGAGATGTTGCGGTCAACATTCATCTGTTTGTAAGAGAATACGTGTGAAGCATATCAATCAATGGTCCGTCTTCCACAAGTTCTAATAATTAATTCAATACGATACTCTGGCAGCACTCCCACAGGATTTAATTTCTAGATATCTTTGAAACTGATCCATTTATAATTGCAATTTCAGATTAAAATAAATTTGCATCAAGATCGCTTAAAATACTAACCCCCTAACGCATTATATCAGATGAATAGTTAGATACACACCGATTTCTCTCTTTCAGTCGTCAGTAATTATAACTTTCGAAAGAAGACAAAGCTTTGTGCAACTATACTACTATTGATAGATCATTCATGCATATTCATAGGTACTAATAATAAAGCTGAAAAATTTGTTTGATTTTTTGTTTGAACGCGCTAATCTCTTCTGGAACTACATGACGGATTAGTTTTTTTTTTTGCATTTGATAGCCGAATTCTTAAAGAAGACTTTAGGCTATCTAACATCTTGGGACACAGGACCATTAGGAGCCGTGAAAAACTAAACAAAAAACAGAAGGAACACCAAGCATAAACGAAATAATGGCGCGGGCAGGGGTACACAGCTAGTATGGAGGATGAAAATATCATGACGAAACTTATAGTAGTGTAGCGGTATCTACAACGCCACATGTGAACAACGCGTCATACTGACGTCACAAAATCCTGCATCTCGCAAGCAGAGTTTACCGCGCAACTAGCATACATACAACGGCCCGACATGAATCATTGGGCAGTTGCCCACCAGACACAACACCCGTCTGGTCGGAGGATCCTTCCTTTTCTATAGAGGTTGAGTGAACTATACACCCTGTTCCTCATACCTCTATAGCAGTTAGTTTATATTCTGTATTCGGCAATTTGTAGTAAACTATTTGAACGCTGTGTATAACAACGTCTCTCATTAGCACTCTTATTCTAATTTTGTTTTCTAAGAGGCATGTGAGTTTTTTTTAAAGGGGGAGTATCACAGAATATTTTATGTTAAAATGAGAATTTTCACAGAGACGAAGCAGAAGCTATTATTACTCAATAAGGTTTTGTATTGTACTGCCGAAGGTGCATACAGAGGCCAGCTACCCCAATCTGTCAAATTTTCCCAATTTAATATGAACCTTATTCCCCTGTAGTAAAGTAGAAAATCTATCAAAGTTTGACAGATTGTACCCCAATCTGTCAAACTTTGATAGATTTTCTACTTTACTTTGCTTGATGTGATGGCTGGCGTCTGTACCAATATACAAAGTTGATATGACAGGGGGGCTTTCCTTTTTAAACTGCCTATACTAGGTACCATTTTCAAGCTCTTTAGCAAAAAATAAATTATATAATAATATATTAATAAATTATAATTATTAATGTATATCACACTAAAACTCAAACTGTGAAAGTTTGTATGTTAAAGGTTTGTTACTCAATCAGGCAAAAACGGCTAACGCTAAAGTTAACCTGGAAAATACATAGCATACTTTTCATCCCGCTAGTACCTACGTTCCTATGGGATATTTTCCATCATACGCGCAGGCGAAGTGGCTGATAAAAGCTAATTCAATAAATAAACAACTATCATGATCAATGGTGGTTCCTTCTCCATAGGAAGTATTTTTCGCCATAGTGATTGGACGGCTTCAAGGATACTCAACAACACAGAGAATATCAAAAGGCATCACGGCCAGACGTGACAGTATTATCGAGGGCCCTGATTGAGAGCAGTACGTGAGCGAATTACTGTGAAGTGACTGCGGAAAATATCTGGTGCGTGTTTTGGTAAGTACTTACACAATCTTCCTTTTAAACGTCTGTATTTAGATACAGACGTTTAAAAGGAAGATTGTCCGTTGTTGTGATCCGCCTTAACTCAGGTCTGGGTCACCCTAAGGCTGTACCCAGACCTGAGTTAAGGCGGATCACACCACAACGTGCCACACAACGGACGGGGCGCTGTCAAGACGCCCCGAGCGTGATTTTTTACATATAAATTTAATAAAAAAGCGTTTCCACGCAGGAAATTTGGCTCCATTTACAGCGTCCCGTCGCGTGGCGCGTTGTAGTGTCATTAGACAGACAGACTATATACAGTATAGATTGTATTAGGTCTATGAAAACAATAATGGCGCGCTAACTTGCAACAAAACGGTATCATAGACAAAGTATAGTCTGATCCAAAAGTCTCTATTGAAAATGTAAACAAGTTTTTTTATTATTATGTTGGGCCAAATGTTATTTCTTTAGTTAAGTTGTGTAAATTGAACATTAATGTATTTAATTTAAATAATATCATGTTTAGAAATAATCTTCAATTCAAGGTATAGATTGGCTTGGCTTATTTAAATAACTTTAGCCAAATTATGGTAAAACTAGCTTCCACTCGCGGCTTTGCCCGTGTGGTTTGTCGATAAAAAGTAGCCTATTTCCTTCTCCGGGGTACCATGTATCGAAATCCGTTCAGTAGTGTAGGAGTGAAAAGATAACATACAGAAGAGTTACTTTCGAACTATTAATAGGTATTAGTATAGATGTGTCGCCGCACAAGAATAGTTATTTACCAACTTTTATAATACCGTATTTAAAGCAAATAAATGACTGAATTTGACAAATAAATTAGAAAACGTAATTATGAATGTTATTCGCTTACAAATTGAGTGCTTTTATTTGATTATCTGAATACTTAAACCCAAAATTCTAGTTTTAAATCACCACAAGGACATTTTCATTTGACAATGGAGGTTAGTTCAATCACCTTATTTTTCGAAGATGATTTTTCGTGAGGAAACCGGCATGTCCTAGAACCATACATTCGAAGACATGTGACATCTACCAACCCGCACTGGGCCCACGTGGTGGATTACGGCCCACTGCCTTCACAGGGAGGAGGCGTGTGTCCAGCAGTGGGAACATTGGCTGATCATGCATATGGTAAGATAATGACTAATACCTAATTAATTAATGAAAATAACAAAATAGGCTTGTCAACTGAAAAAATCTAATTAGTCCGTCAGTTATATTATCAAAAAATATTTGACCCGTATTTTTTCTTTTGTTACGTAAACCAAAATTGACGAAAATACGACGCTTTTAAAATTCTCAATACGTCACAGCTTGGTATAATATTTAGTGACGTCACGAGCCCCCACTCTCGAGTTTTGATGCGTTTTATCTTTGTCAATATTCACTGATTTATAAAAACAAAAAATACGTGTCCATTATTTTCCAATACTCCAACTGACGGAAAAAATAGATTTTCAATTTATTGATGGTGGAAACTAGCCTATTAAATCCTAACATAACTAAAACTATAAAGTTAATGGGTGGCGGATTGGAGTATTAGAAGTATTAGTAGTATATCATTATTATTTTTACTTATGGATAAACAATATTTATAGTAAGATATACAGTCGAAACCTTCTAAATACAGATACATATGTTACTCGTTCCCTTCGGTGAGCGATTGCGTACCTACTTTAACTTGAAGAGGGTCACTGTCGTTTGATACAAAAGGATCAGCTGAAAGTGTAAGCAAACCCTCTTCAGAACAGAACGTACATTAGGACATTACTATTCTTATTCTAAAAAACATTAATATAAAAAAGAACCGACTTCCAACAAAAACACTTCAAAGTGAAAAATAACTCTAATTTCAGAAGTCGGTGTCTTTGGTTTTGTGTTTTCGTATTTTACACCGACTTCCGAATTTACCTAAAGTTATTTTGGAAGTCGGTTGTTTTTTCTTGTATTAATAAAGACGGTGGTTTATGTTTATTTGTGGTACCTACGCCACACAAACACGTATCTTCACTTCCTAAGTAACAGAGACAGGAAGTTATTAAGTATAACATCATCAACATACACTGTGGAAAAAATACGTATTACTGAAGCTAACTCAAGAACCACTCATCAGAACTTGATAAAGTGTACCCGTTCAAACAAAAGAAGACATTTTCAAATCAGTTTATAAATGATGGAGATCTGAGGTAACAAAAATTAAAAAAATACAACCGAATTCAGAACCTCTTCCTTATTTTGAAAGCATACAAGACAAATCTACGTTGGCTAGAATGGAGGTGGGAACTCGATCTCTAATAGACAAAACTACTTTGACTCGAGTGTGCGCTCTGTCTTACCCTAGCGCGAACGATAGTCAGTTCAACTTACTCCAATCTGGTAACCCTTAACTTTAGTAATAAAGTTAACACTGTCAACTTACTAGTATCAAATTAGTTTGAGAGGATCTCTGTAAAGCCAATAACAGAAACTTGCGAAAAGGAAAACAAACTGAAACTTAAAAACATTCGGAATTAAGATGGTTGTCGGACAATCCCCGTATTTTTAAGAACGTGGGCATTCTAATCTCAGTCTCAATCAGTCTTTGACGTTCATTGTTGCCGGTGAGACTGCGACTAGATTTTGAATGTTTTTAATTAAGGGGTCTTTTGAAGTCACAGTTGTATTGAGTTGAATAAATTGTTCTTTTTGTTCACATAATTCTTAACGTTAAATATAATAGAAAGAAAGTATATTTATTTAGCACAGACCAAAAGACACACAGTAGGCACACCAGATACATAGATCAGATACAATCAAATAAAAATTTAAAAGCGTAAAGTCCGATGTAAGGAATTAGCAGGGAAGTGTGCCTCACTGCTACATCAAAAACGCCCAGTTCAGCAAAAATGCCAGACAACTAGTGCCTGACGCTGGTTTTCAACTGGACCTGATGTGTGAGGTGACGGATGTAAATCAGTTTTTTACTACAACGTGACGTGTGTGTTTTATACTTAAATAAATAAAATGAATTTGTGTCAGATAAGAACAGTAATGAATATGTATAAATAGTGTGATATTGAGTAACATTGTAAAAAATAAACAAAAAATACTGTTACTGATTTATGTATTTATTCTTATCTTTTAATTTTTAGTTATAATTTCTTTTCTAGTTTGTTTTCTGTTATTACACCTACTGTGTATTGTCTCTGCATCACTCTAAGGTAGACTGGTAGAAAATGCCCAAGGCATTAAGGGCCTATACTACCTCAAATGGCTTAGCATGATCCTTCGTTATGTCGAAAATACTGCAGCATTAATTTTGAAATAAATATATGGTAAAGTTGAGGATTAATGCTAGGTCTTATGTTAGACGAAAACATGATTTCGTAAAATTTTCTCGATAGAAAAAAATCCAAAGTTACCTCCAAACCGAACAATAAACCGCTGGTATTAAAAAAATACTTCAAATTAGATCATGAAACTTTGTATACTAACCGAGCTAATTATAAAGCAGGTCTTATGTTATTTACTTTTTTTTAATTACCTTTTTTTCGCCGTAAAAAGAAAATACCTAAACTATTGGCGCTGCCTGCCGCCTAGTTCCGCACTCTGTCTCGCTCTCACTCAGTCCGCGAGCAGTATCGTGCGAGCGAGATAAAGAGTGAATTTTAGCTGAGGTAGTGTAGGCTCTTAAGTCCTCCTTTGTACAGTTTTTTACTTGTGCATAAAGTTTTAATAAATAAATGAGATGGCCGCATGATAGACCTTCGTTAATATGTAAACAAAGAAATTCTAAAAAGCTTGTTTTAAACGATGCCTGACTTCCAACACAACACGAGACATTCTCATAATAATTTATTAATCCGTGCACTATAATTTCATCGCACAATACGCTGCAAGCAGCCGAGCCTGGCGGACTGATTATGGACAGTTTGCAACTTATACTCCCAATCAGCCTATAATGTACCCACTGCTGGGACACGAGTCTCCTCACTCTCCTCTTCCCTCTCTGTGAGAGGGAGTGGGCCATGATTTACCATGCGAGCCCAGTGCGGGTTGGTGTATGTCACATGTCTGCGAATGTTTGGTTTCTAAGAAATGCCGCATTTTGAGAGCAGTGGTGATGCAATATATAGCACAAAGTGTCCGCCTGGGAACGAACTCACGACTCATAATTCGGGGCCGATAACACTGGGCCACCACCGCTCCACAATTCAAACTCAAACTCAAAGCATTTATTTCAAATAAACCAATTATAGGTACTTTTGAATTGTCAAGGATCGGTCAGTCAGAAAGATGAAGCTAGTTGCCCATTCCAAAGCGTGGGTACATGTGGAGAAGAACGGGCAAGAAACTCCACGGACACTCTTTTAAATCATAAAATTGTTACAAAAATCTTGGTTACATCATTCATGTTGAAATTATACATGTGAGAACGATGCAGAAAGACGTGCACGTTAAGGATCCGTACTTAAAAGAACAATTCCTAAATGGTAGCTTTATAGTTTAGGTACATAGTGCTCACACGTGTGCTACGTAATAACGTTAAAACTCGAATTTAATATATAAAAATTGTTATTAATTTGTGTAACATCCATTAAATATTTGCACACCATCGATTTTGATTCGAGATTAAAAGAAATGTATTCGTAAAGGCTTAGTTAGCTGTCTATTCTAATCCTTGTGTGTTGAAACAGCTACCTATACACACCCATATAAAACAGACCAGTGTTCGTTACAAACAGTCATTACAGCTATAATATTATCACAAAAAGTACACACAAGTGCAATTTTCAAAGTAATTAACCTCGATTACCTGTCAAAAACAAGATCGTTACAGTTATTTATCACGTCCATTAAAAATGTTTTAATAAAAGTTTCATAAAAACATCGCATTATTATTTTTTATTTTCAGCAACACATTATTTACAACCACACTCCGACTTCAATATTGACCATTAAAAATAACAGTATAAACATAAAACAAGACTTTTTAATTATAATACCTACTTACCAAATTGGAAACTATTCATTCCTAATCGACTATTCGCAAGAATATGTTAGCGGGTTTTATTTTATTGTCTTTAGCAGAATTATGGAACTGATCCTCTAAAAACTTATTGACATAATGATACACCCTTTTTTAACTTAATTAACCCCTAGAAAAAAATTGAGCTTCTAACGATGCACACTTTTTAAAAATAAATCACAG
Source organism: Globia sparganii (assembly GCA_949316385.1). NCBI lineage: Eukaryota > Metazoa > Arthropoda > Insecta > Lepidoptera > Noctuidae > Globia > Globia sparganii. The sequence continues at coordinate 20,761,881 of OX438656.1, forward strand.
TTGGTCGCAGTAACTAACCTAGGGTACCCCGACCAAACGGGTTAGCCTAGGACTGTGATCTACCACGCATGAGCTGAATTAGCTGCATTAACTAAGTTATGTAGCTAACTAACCCCAAAAAAAATGGGTTAGGTTAGACCTCGAAATACGAATTATATGAGAAAATAATAGAATAGAATACTCTTTATTATGTACACCATATAATTATTATAATACATCTAATATATAAAATTCTCGTGTCACAGTGTTAGTTACCATATACTCCATATTATATTAGATTATTAAAAAATATTTTTAGGAGCACAAAATGGGATTCATTCGAGGTTCGATTAAAAATAAATGCTCAGAATTTATAAATACGACATTTATACTCACTCTTTTATTGTGACAAGAAGTTATAGGCTTACTAGCAGCGCCCCGCGGTTTCACCCGCATAAGTGTCGATCCCGTGGGAATATCGGTATAAAAAGTATCCTTTGTGTTATTCTGATGTGCCTATAAGCTATATTACTGTAAAGTTTCATCAAAATCCGTTCAGTAGTTTTGGCGTGAAAGAGTAACAAACATCCATCCATCCATCCTCACAAACTTTCGCATTTATAATACTAGCTGTGCCCCGCGGTTTCACCCGCATAAGTTTCGATCCCGTGGGAATATCGGGATAAAAAGTATCCTATGTGTTATTCTGATGTATAAGCTATATTACTGTACAGTTTCATCAAAATCCGTTCAGTAGTTTTTGCGTGAAAGAGTAACACACATCCATCCATCCATCCTCACAAACTTTCGCATTTATAATATTAGTAGGATTAGTAGGATAAGCTTACTCAATTCCGGCCATAGCAGCCATTCTCAACGGAGACCAGCTATCTATGCGGGAGATATTATACTGCACAAGGGCGCAGACACAGCTGCACTCACTCTCCCCTCACTCTCACAGTCCTATGGAAGATGGGACGGCCATCCGACACGACCGGAGAGATCGAGACCCCTGATGTGCCAACTTCAACGGCTTAACGTGTTTTCCGAGGCACGGCGGTATCGCATTACCAACTTCCAAACCGGGCTGTTACTGAGAAATTCCTAATGGAAAAACACTTTGCCCGACTTCGGAATAAAACCCAGGACCCCACGCTCAGCAGTCACGCTTGCGACCACGACACCAACGAGGCAGTTTACACCTACATCGCTCCTGGCTAACCGTACCTATAAAAATCTCGAAATTATAATGTAAAGGTATTTTCTTTGTCAGCTCATAACAGTATATTTCCAAACATAAATTTTTCGATATTTATTAATGCTCGCAAATCCAATAGCGTAATATTCTGCGAAATTTTAAGTTATAATATTTCTTCAAGTGTCGAGCCACGAGTAGGTACCTCTCTGTCAAATTTAATCAAATTCAACTGATGATAGATATTGCCCCAAATCTCTTGTCCTTTTAAATTAAAGATATTATTTAATGTTATTTAAACCAAACCTATTCATTTTAGTTTATTCTTACAGACTTTAGAATATTTGAAATGAGAAATAATGTATGTAATGGTATGTTTATTTTTATTGCTAGGGTTCCGTGCCCAAAGAGTGGGAATTGGGAACCTTTTGCTGCTTATTCTTAGCCTTTCGATGGCAATCTGGATGGAGTCGGCACAGAATATGGCTATGTGTTGGACGCCATCACTAGCATGCATCAGTTTCTGTACTATGCACATGACAAGACACGCAAGACACGATATGAAGAGGTCGTTTATATCTATACTATAAACTATAATATTAATATTATTAATATAATATTATAAAGAGGAAAGGTTTGTATGTATGTTTGTAATGAATTGGCTCAAAAAGTACTGGACCGATTTTAAAAATTCTTTCACCATTTGAATGCTACATTATCACTGATTAAATAGACTTTTTTAATTGCAAGAAAAAAATAAAATGTTTAAAAGAATAAATGTCCACCCGTGCGAAGCCGGGACAGGCCGCTAGTCAAGAATAAAATCAAGTTTCACCCGCACATCCTTGCCTACCCCTCTCATAAAACACGACGAAAACAAAACACATTGATGGCATGTTTGGCGCAGTGGTTAAGCGATTGACTGCTGCGCTTCGTGGCGCTAGTTCGATTCCCGCACGGAAAAAATATTTGAATGACCTAAAAGTCGTTGTTCCGGGTCTGGCTGTTTGTGTAAGTGAATAAACACACCCACAATACAGGAGAAATTCCTAGTGTGGGGTAACGTTTTATAAAAAAAGAAAGAAAAAAAAAGAGAATCCCGTCCCGCCAGCACAAACTTTTCGCCCGGCGTATTTGAATTTGAATCTTCTGTAGTAAGAAAAATCGCTGTGTACAAGTAAGTATATTATTCAATATTATTGTATGTCCGTGAATCTGTTACCGGTGCTGGTGGACTACTATTTTAAACGTTTTTATTAACCTGAACTTGATTTAAAAAAGAAACCTTTCGTTTATGGAACAGCACCACAATTACTCTCCCAGGAGGAGTCGTCGCTCTAATTATATTGCTAAGCCTGTAACAGTCCTGTATATTCTTAACCGTAACACGTAGCATATTGTTTTCAGAGACTACATCGGTTACTAAAACAGTGTTCTCAATTATTGTCTTTGGTTTCGACCATTTTAAATTGTGGAAAGAGATGCAAGGCAATGCTTGTGCAGTCCCTTATTTTTCCTATAATCGACTATGGTGATGTGTGCTACTATGACCTGAATGCAGATCTCCTCGACAAACTTGACCGTCTTCTCAATAACTGCATTCGATTCGTTTTCAATCTGCGTAAATATGATCATGTCTCTGCGCATCGGTCGCTTCTAAATTGGTTGCCCATTCGCCAGCGCAGAGAGCTAAGGGCGCTGACTACCTTATTTTCATTTCTTGATTCTCCCTCTTCCCCTGGTTATCTAGCCCCCCACTTTCAGTACATTTGCGCCAACCACAATAGAAATCTACGTTCATCACACAATCGTCTTCTCCAATGTCCCACTCATCGCACAGACTTCATTCACTCTTCCTTCTTCGTTCAGTCTATCTCTCTGTGGAATGCGCTCCCTGAGAAAATCAGGATGGCAACCAACCGATTAGGTATCCTTTAAAGTTAAGGTTCGCGAGCACTTTCGCAAGAAGCTGGCAGTATCATCACAACACTAATATTATCTCATTGTTTGTCTTATTTCTTTTTAATATATTCATTTATTTATGTATATGTATTTGTGCTTATATTTATATGTAATTAGGTATATATTATATTTATAGTTTACATAGGGTTCAGCGTATCTTTATATTTAAAATATTTATTCCTGTAATGATTGCACCTACTACTGTTTGTCTCTGCATCACCCAAAAGTTGACTGGTAGAAAATGCCTATGGCATTAAGTCCGCCTCTGTACATGTATGTGCTTGAAGTATTAAATAAATAAATATATTAATACTATAGCGTAGCTTGTATTAAGTCGTGACGAATAAAGGGTTGTAAACTTGAATGGTTGTGGTCTGCGAGGCCGAATGGCACTTGCCGAGTTTTCTCTTTAGCTAACTTATACCTTTTGCTGTTTTCTTTATGGAGTATATGAGTGAGTGAGTGAGTGAGTGTGAGTGTGTGTACGATAATATGATTTGTCCTCCAGTGCCTCTTGAAACCAATATCAAACCCGACAACATCAGTTTTGGTTTAGTATTAAACAGAGACGACAAAATAATTTTTCTGATGATGATTTTAAGTGATGATTACTGATGATAAGTAGAGAGAGAGTAGAGTAATACGTACTTTGCTTTCAAGATAAATATGAAGCACAGGAAGATCGGAATATATGAAGATCGTAAAGAATGTCAATTGCATATTATTTTTGTTACTGTTTTGTTTATGTGCAAAATCTTCAGAAATGTGAGTATTTTGAAAGGATTTTTACAGCTATGTAAAATCAGGAAAACAAAGCAAATTTACTTTTTTTTTCAATCTCTGTCTGTTGGCCCACAGCGTGTAAAGGTCTCCCCCACAGCTTTCCACTCTCCCCTGTATGTTGCCTTCTTGGAACAATCATATCGAATTGTCACAACTGACATTCGTTGACAGTTGAATGAACCGGCTGATGTATGAATTCCTTTATAACAAGGTAAATTGGCGATGACGTAGGTTATCAATTTGCTTAATAATAAATTTCTCTGACTGTACTCAGTATCAAGGGGCTCAGGAATTTGTGATGTAACGGGTATTTTTACTAAATATGTTTCTATTATAGACAACGTCTTGTGTACCTGTTAGAGGTAAAAAGTCAAAAAGATGTTAACATCGACAAGAATTAATTGATTCCCTACAATCTTTGTTCCATAATAATATTGTATCTATGTAGCCGCAAAACATTTACACAATGGGTACTAAACAGAGAGCAGAGGTGACTCAGTGGTAAAGGCCGTGACTTATGAATTGTAAGGTCGTAGGTTCGAACCCAAGCAGGAAATTTACTTTGTATAAATTTTTTAATCGCCACTGCTCTCAAAACGGTGAAGGAAAACATCTTGAGGAAACCGGCATGTCTTTAGAACCAAAAATTCAAAGACATTTTATGACATCCGCCAATGCGTACTGGGCCCGCGTGGGAACATTATAGACTGAAGTGATTATGCTAATGGGTGCTTAATTATAGCTACATATTGAAACAGTATTATGGAACACAAATTGTCGATAGTCAATTGAATTTTTTTTTAGGCTGACTGTGACAGATACGACCATGGGCATTTTTATATGAATTCTTAAATGTTTAAAAAAAATACATTGTTATAAATCTCTATGAATCATACTGATATCCTTACGAGTATTTTAATTTAAAACTTTGTTTCAAATGAATAATAATGATTATAGGACTATAAAGATTTTGGAACAATAAAGGAATTTAATCTAAGCTTTGTTTTCTCACAATATGCTGATTGCGAGTTATTCAGAGTTTCAAAGTTAATAAAGATTAATGACGTCGATTTATGACGTAAAATATACGTTATTCTTATTAATTGAATGTTGATTGTTTTGGGAATTAGATAATAAAATATCATGAAAAAAAAGTAATTTTTAAAGTAAGACTATTATCTTATTTTAAAAATGACTATTTCATTATGTTATTTTTCGCATTTTGACCTTGATCTCTGTACCTCGCTCAAGTTTAAAATCTTCCAACCAAACAGCCTGAATATTTGTAATTCGTGTGAATAATGCCCAAGGGCCACTTGCGCCACAAATTAGCGCTAAACATTTAAAACACCCTTTATATTTCAAGACAGAAAAAAAATCTCTTAAGGTGATTGCGCAGTGATTACCGCGAAATTCGAATTTTGTTACGTTTTTTGCAATTTGCAGGTCAGTATCAGGTTGTATCTTGATCAAAATTGGATTCGCGACTATAACAGGTACTTATTCACAGAATTATAGTCATTAGAATCTTAATACATCTTCCTAAGTTAGCTTTGTACCACAAGAAGAAATCTCCTAGGGAAAAGTGTTTTTGTACAAATCTCACTTATGAAGATGTATGAATGTTTCTTATGATTATAATTCTGTAAATACGTACCTGTTATAGTCGCGAATCAAATTTTGATCAAGATGCAAGCTCACACTGACCTGCAAATTGCAAAAAACGTAAGAAAATTTGAATTTCGCGGTCTACCACTTCCCATTCACCTTAAAAGGAGACGTTAGTCACAAAAGATCTCACTCACCAAAAAGCAACAACAACAGGTCACTCAACGCCAAACTGAACAAATAGTAGTTGGTCGCGGTGTGCATGGCGGGGTGCTTCACTATTACCACGCACACGGCCACGTTGCCCACCACGCCGGTCAGGAAGATCACCAGAAGGAGCACGGAGATGGGCACTATCTTCTGCAGCGGCAGGGTCCGCGGGCCCATCATCACCCACAGCATCTCTTCCTCCGAGCAGTCGAAGTGAGACAGGTTAGTGCAGCGCTGGAAGAACTGACTGGTTGTCTCGTTGGCGCGAAAGAATTCCGCCATTTTAGTTTTTTTTTTTTGTTCCTGAATATTTGAAAATAGATTTATGGTGCTCTCATTTTTTTTTTAAGTTTTTTTTATGTCTCACTGTGTAGTTGAACTCTTAATGATTTCTTTGATCCATATTAATTATAGTCTATGATTATTTGTATTTTTTATGTTACACTTAACTTAAATTTTCCTAAGTTAACTTTCCATTAATCATTTTATTTAGACGATTATTATTTTATTAATCAGCTATAATTATATTATACACTAATAAACAAACTTGAGACTAAACTCCACCTTTACAAAATAACTTCAAAAGTTGATGTCTACGCGATCGTAGCGCTACGTTGCTACGCGGCTACGCGGCTACGACCGTAGCGCGCGGTGGCATGCACGGTACTGGCGGTTCAACTTGATGCAACTCTGAAAGGTTTTTATTCTAATTCTAAAAGTTTCGCAATATGAACTTTTCTTGACATTTCTTAAATACAGTTAATTAAAACTTTGAGTGAATACCACTAAGATATTTTTATGCTTCAATTTTAAAAGAGAAAAAAAAAATACTCTACTATACTACTCCGACCAGATCAAGTAGAATAAGGTTTAGATGATGCTGATATTAATAAATAACTGAAGAAGTGTTTCAGTCATCTTCATTTACAGAAAGATTTCATCGAAAAGAAATTAAATGGTATAAAAAAGGTATAAAACGAATTTAGAAGAAAGTCAAAGGAACTAAAAGAAAAGAATATAACTTTAATTTCTTCAAGCAAAACCATTAAATCTTCGCCGAGTGCTGCGGGTGTCCAATTAATTAATTCAATTAAGATTTTCATTGAGAATCACTTTAAACGGAAATAAATTCATTTATTAAAAGAATCGTGAGATTTTTACAATTTTGCCAATCTTTATTAAAATGAAATACACTTGTTTTAATATTGAAAAGGCTTACGCAAATTAGGGCGAGCCGCATAAGTCAAAATTAAATAATTTATTCCAAATAGGCTCATAAAACGTACTTTTGAAAGTCAAAATTTACAAGAAAATAGAATCGATTCTAGTCGCCGCTCCCAAAAGGCGGTTTTGTATGGAGTAGAATGGGCAAGAAAGAAAGAAATAAGAAAATACATGTATTTAGCACAGATTCATGGACAAACAAATACAAGAAACTCCACCATTTAAAGATGTTTTACAATATTTTATATATAATATGAATACATTAATTCTACAATTATCACCTCAACGCAATGCATTGCAAAAATCATACTTCATCACTTTCGTATATTTTCTATGAACTAACACACATGACTGCAGGCGCGTCGCATCGCACTTCTTGGTATAAAAATGCGTTGCGTTGCGGCCCGTTGCTGCTATAATGTGCGCGTGGCTTAATAGCCGAATGGCTAAGATGTCAGGCTGACGATTTAATAGCCGAATGGCTAAGATGTCGGGCTGACGATTTAATAGCCGAACAGCTAAGATGTCGGGCTGACGATTTAATAGCCGAATGGCTAAGATGTCGGGCTGACGATTTAATAGCCGAATGGCTAAGATGTCGGGCTGACGATTTAATAGCCGAACGGCTAAGATGTCGGGCTGACGATTTAATAGCCGAACGGCTAAGATGTTGGGCTGACGATTTAATAGACGAATGGCTAAGATGTCGGGCTGACGATTTAATAGCCGAACGGCTAAGATGTCCAGCTGACGATTTAAAAGGTCGTGAGTACATTCCCTACTCTCTAGTCTCTCTACACGAGAATACAAGCTATTATTTGTTTGTATTTCGTTCAGTTGCCGTTCAGCGCTTATCACGTAAGGAGCAGTGGTAACGGACGCGAAGTTGTAGGTCGTAGGTTCAAACCCATACAGACGCTTTACTTTGTGTAAATTATTTCATCACCACTGCTCTCAAAACGGTTAAGGAAAACATCGTGAGGAAGCCGGCATGTCCTAGAATCAAAAATTCGAAGACATGTGACTTCTACCAACCCGCACTGGGCCAGCCTGGTGGATTACGGCCCACTTCCTCTCACAGAGACGAGGCCTGTGTCCATCCCAGCAGTGGGGACATTATAGGCTGAGTATGCTTTTTACATTATTCTGAAATATGCTTTTTGCAGATAACCCAATTTATAAGGAAAGTTATCCTACTATATCCTACTTCCTACTATGATATCCTACTAATATTATAAATGCGAAAGTTTGTATGTATGGATGTATGGATGTTTGTTACTCTTTCACGCGAAAACTACTGAACGGATTTTGATGAAACTTTACAGTAATATAGCTTATACATCAGAATAACACATAGGATACTTTTTATCCCGATATTCCCACGGGATCAAAACTTACGCGGGTGAAACCGCGGGGCGCAGCTAGTTTTAAATACGAAAGTTTGTGAGGATGGATGGATGGATGTTTGTTACTCTTTCACGCAAAAACCGCTTAACAGATTTTGATGAAACTTTACAGTAATATAGCCTATTCATTAGAATAACACATAGGATACTTTTTATCCCGATATTCCCACGGGATCGACACTTATGCGGATGAAACCGCGGGGCGCTAGTAGGCTATATTTAGCATCACGCTGCGATCCTTTGGAGCCGAGCAAAAAGAAAAAGTCAGAAGGAAAGCCAAGCGAAGGCGGACGATCCGATGCGACGCGGTGGGTCGGAGTAGTATTAATTTATAATTGTCAGCTATATAAATAATACTCTTTATTGCACACCAAATAAAGGTAAAAAAAAATAATAGTATAAGATGGTAAAATCAGAGAAAGTAATTTTTAAGCAAATTGACTGTCAACTTTAAGTGTCCGTATATTTAAATTACAACTCATTTTTTGACAGTGGTATATCTATACATATAATAAAACAGTAAAAAAACTGTGTCTGTACATTGAATATATTAAAAAAAAAATACTTGAGGGAGGTTTAGAAACAGTAATAGAGCACGAATCCAAAAAAAAAAATGTGTCTGTTTGTCTGTTTGTCTGTTTGTTTGTACACGCTAATCTTCGGAACTACTGGACGGATTTGAATGATTTTTTTTTTGTTGTATAGATATTAAGTCTGGGCAACATATAGGCTATAATTTATTTTGGAAAATGGAACACCTGATGCAGAACCGCAACAGACCAGCTAAAGTATAAGAGATACAAAAATAGTACCATAGCAAAAATTGTTCCACGTGATGAGCATTTTCTGCTGAGAGAATAAATTTGAAGATCTGGAACACCTGATGTGGAACTCCAAGAGCCCAGCTACACTATAACATATATAGTAATGACGATTTAGCAAAAGTTGTTCAATCTGATGAGCACTCTCTGTTGACTTATAAAAATCGAAGATCTGGAGCACCTGTTGTGGAACTCCAAGAGCCCAGCTACACCATAACACATATAGGAATGACGTTTTAGCAAAAGTTGTTCAATCTGATGAGCACTCTCTGTTGACTTATAAAAATCGAAGATCTGGAGCACCTGTTGTGGAACTCCAAGAGCCCAGCTACACCATAACACATATAGGAATGACGTTTTAGCAAAAGTTGTTCAATCTGATGAGCACTCTCTGTTGACTTATAAAAATCGAAGATCTGGAACTCCTGATGTGGAACTCTAAGAGCCCAGCTACACCATAACACATATAGGAATGACGTTTTAGCAAAAGTTGTTCAATCTGATGAGCACTCTCTGTTGACTTATAAAAATCGAAGCTCTGGAACACCTGTTGTGGAACTCCAAGAGCCCAGTTACACCAAAACACATATAGGAATGACGTCTTAGCAAAAGTTGTTCGATCTGATGGGCATTTCCTGTTGACTTATAAAAATCGAAGATCAGAAACATCTGATGTGGAAATCAAAGCTATCACTAATTTCACTGTATAATTATAAAATAACATAAGCTGGGAGTACCTCCACGCGGTGAAGGTAGTAACAGTTTAGGACTGATGCTGTTCGAGAACATCAGGCTCGCTCCGTGGAAACCTCTTCGGATCGAGAAGCACGCCTGTGTTCTCAGCGTATCTACGCATCGACTTCTAGGTCTCGAGAGACAAGTGGGGACGTTCCCCACTTGCGTGATGCGCGACTGACCGCTGATCGTGAACGTCACGCATTGTCTCGCGAGTCGGAGACGTTCACGGATAGAGAATTGTGCTTGAATTCTTAGCGTATATACGCATCTGCTTCGAGGTTTCTACAGACAAGTGCGGAACGTGATGCGCAACTGTCCGCTGATCGTGAGCGACATGCGTTGTCTCGGGAATCGGAAACGTTTACCGATACAGAATCACGCTTGAGTTCTCAGCGTATTCGCACATATACTAACAGGTCTTTTGAAACGAGTGATGAACGTGATGCGCGACTAACTGGTGATTATCATACATTTTCCCGAACACGCACACAACAAAATATTCATAATCAGTTAGAAAGTGAGAGAGAAAGAATTGCTGGAGTACGGCATGAAGAGACAGAAGAAGAGCGCAACGAACGTTTGAACTCTGATCGACTTCGACATTCTCTGAACAGAATGTTGATATCATCTGAAGAATCGGATGTGTCTCAAGATATAGCCGTAGGGCGTGGCGACCTTCCTTGGGTTGATAAGGAACGGAGTGCATTTACGTATACTCCTATGATTGACTACGCCAGATATTCCGCCATCGGAGTTATGGTTCAAAATTGTACTTTTTGTGAAGCTGTTAAACGGCAAAAAGAAACAAACGGTATGTGTTACTCAGGTGGAAAAGTACATATTGAAATATTACAAAATCCTCCAGAAATATTAAGATCACTGCTAATTGGTGACCATCCACAGTCAAAACATTTCTTGGACAACGTCCGTTCGTACAATAATGCCTTTCAAATTACATCTTTTAGTGCGAAACAGATTTCAGAAGGCCCATTTACGCCAACATTCAAAGTGCAAGGCACAAGTTTACCACCTTATTGGTTCATTATTGTCTGAAAATGACCCCAAGTTTCTCCAAATATATTTCGTATCCAATTATCAAGATCAGGCAAATATTAGAAACCAAAACTTTCCGCAATTGAACAAATAGTCTGATTTCACTGCTTCAAAATATGTTGCATGAAGTAAATCCCTACGTACACAGTTTTAAATCAGCCTTAGAATCTATAAAAATATATATAAAAATGGTGCCATAGCAAAAATTATTCCACGTGAAGAGCATTTTCTGCTGTGAGAATAAATTTGAAGATCTGGAACACCTGTTGTGGAACTCCAAAGCCCAGCGACACTATAACATATATAGGATCGACGTCTTAGCAAAAGTTGTTTAGTCTGATGGGAATTTTCTGTTGATTTACAAAAATGAAAGATCTGGAACGTCTCGAATCGTCTTGCGCATCCCGTTGTTTTCCGGTCCCCGGGCTCTTAGAATTCGACATCAGACGTTTCAGATCTTCGATTTTGACGACCCCGTTGTCGCTGGCATAAGCAACAGGATCCGCGTACGAAGTCGCGGGCAGAAGCTAGTATGATAATAACACGCCAATTTGCTTAACAATTATTTTCCCTGACTGTATATTAGACTGTTGGTTAACTACTAAAAAAAATAAGTTTAAAAAACTGTAGCCCGACTTAGGAAAAATAAAAATGATCTAAAAAGTACGAAACAAGAAAATATTTCAGACAGAAATCAAGACTTAAGTCCAAAAATGGTCAAGATAAAGCCGTGCGTATACCATGTATATACCATGACAGGATCACCAACAAAATTATAATGGCCTGCGGCTTTATCTTGGCCGTTTTTTAGCCTATGTCACCCAGACCATTATTACGAATGTATATAATTATTCATCAAAATTGGTTCAGTAGTTTAGGCGCTATGGCGGAACACAGGTAATTACAAACATACTCGTACATACATACATATACTGCTAAAATCATAACACTTTTTTTTGGCTTTGCCGTAGTCGGGTAATAAGAAAAATTCGGTAAGTTTTACAGTTTAACTGCATAATATATTGGTACCATCTCATCGTGAAAACTTAGGTGAAGTGAGCGTGGAGTGAGCTGTCAGTGTCATCTTGATGCTAGCGATTGATACTCTTGACAGCTCACTCTAAGCTCACTCCACCTAACTTTTCACGGTGAATTTTTACAGAATCGATCGGCAGGAAATGTGTTCGACAGGTTTCTTTTAAACTGAAAATTAGTTTTCTCAGATTCTATAAATTCACTTTACAAACTGAAAAGTTGGTTCTAGAAAAATCACGACTAAACTTGAACACTTATATATTATTATATCGACGCACCCTAGCAAGTTAATCATAAAACTCTTTTACAGGAGAAGTTGCTAATCATAAAACTCTTTTACAGGAGAAATGTTTTTCTGTTGGAGAACGGAGTAAAAGCCGATGGCACAGAAATTTCTTTTTTTTTTCACAAAATAAATAATAAAAGTCGGTTTTTTTTACATTCAATTCTTTGGTTGAAGCCGGCCAATGGCTTCAATCAAAGAATTGAATGTCGCTACAAATTCATTGATAATTTCCGCGCATAGAGAAGGGTGCCTTTAAGTTGATCTTTTATATTATTTGTCCCGTTTTTCTATGCTATAGGCTTCTTCTCCGTTTACTTTTTATACCCTGTTTTTGTCTAGACGATAAAAATAAACAAGAGAGTTCTTATTGATACTGTCAATCGCAGTCCAATGAAATAATATTTAACTCTCTGCAAATAAAGTGATAATGTTAGGAGACTTATAAAGAAAAATACAATAAATATTTCTCACTGAAACATTATTAAATTCTAGACATTTTATAGACAGCTTTTCGTAATGTTTCAACTGAAATGTATCAGACTTCGTCTGGGAAATGGCAAATGGCCGAATTCATAAGTCCGCTTTCAGACGAAATAAATACAATAATAATGAGGGTTTATCTTGGACGTTACTGACATCGGAGAAATAAAAAAATCGTGAGGATACCTGCGGGGTAATTGCGTAACACACTATCAGTGGCAATGGGTTCCGTTTTGACAGTCCAACGTCATTCATTGCGTTATTTACGTCATTGAGCAGACACAGTTTTTCGAACATATGGAGATATTCAGATTGAGATTGATAGTGTGTTACGCAATTAGGATGCTGGACTTAGTTAATATAAGTCTGTAATCGCTAACCCTTCTTGAGCAAGCGTGCTCATCAATACTCGTTGCAGTATTGATAAATACTGCATGTTAATTTTTCCAAATTCATACTTCTTCAAGTTTACATTCTACCTCTTCTTTGATATTTTGCCTAACCAGAAATTTTATTTTCGTATTTTTTTTAAATTAAGAATTGTTTGTTGAAAATTAAAAAATATTAAATATTAATAATAATTAAATATTAAAATACATTGAAAATTTAAACTCGTCGCGTTGCAAAATTAAAACAATATCACTACATAGTATAAAACAAAGTCGCTTTCTCTGTCCCTTTGAACGCTTAGATCTTTAAAACTACGCAACGGATTTTGATGCGGTTTTTTTTAAATAGATAGAGTGATTCAAGAGGAAGGTTTATATATATAATACATGCATGCATGTGATGTCGTAAATAAACACATTTTTTTGCGCTTACTTTTCAAACGCTGGCTGAACCCTACGAGATAGGTCAAAATAGTGTACTACAGTATTGTACACCTTAAAAAGGTCTACAAAAAAGTCCACGATGGTATATGTATATCTCTTAGGGATAACCCACAATAATCATTTTTTATCCTTTACTTTTTACGAGAAATAATGGCTTATTTTCGAAGCGATTTTAAGCAATACAGCATTAATCCTTATCCAATTAAGTACCTTAAGTACATTGTGCATTTAATATAGATAAATACGGCCCTTTGTAGCATGTAATTGAAATGAATATTTTCGAAGATATTACAGATTTAAAATGCAGGGACATAGCGGTTGCTGCGGTACCGGCCGCGGCGGCGCGTGCTGGCATTCTTGAAATACCTGTACTTAGTATCAGTATTGCACCCGTGCGAAGCCGGGGCGGGTCGCTAGTATTTTATTAAAAACCAAAAGTATTTCCTAATACCATAGTTTTATGTTTATAGTTTGTGTCAAGTTTTCTCCCGGCTTTTTTTTGTATTTTCAACCTTTTAATATTATTTTGATATATTTTTTGTATTCGGACTTTCTACATAAATTAAACGTAATAGTAGTGAAGAATTTTTTTTTTCGTTTCCTTTCTTTCGCTACATCGTGCATTCTCTGTATACATAATAGAAAGAAAGAAAGAAAGAAAATAAGTTTATTTGACCCAGGTTAAGTAAGGCACACAAAAACAATAACAAAAACAAAAAAAAATAATAATAATAAATAAAAAAACTTAAAATAGTATTGTGTGCCTCACGGCTGCGCCAAATAGGCCCAGTTCAGCATAAATGTCAGACAACTAATGCCTGACGCTGGTTTTCAACTGGACCCTATGTTACGAGGACGTCTTACGAATGTAAACCAGTTTTATGATTTGTGTAGATATTTAAATATAAAAATAAATAGTTAAAGTGTAGCGAATAATAAAAAAAAAACAAATGATAAAAAATAATAAAAAAACCGATTAAATATTAATTTAAAAATAATTATAGATAGTAATATAGTGGTGTTTAAGGATGAAAAAAAAATAATAAATAAATAAATAAAATAAAATGGTGTGGCCAATACGTAATATAATAATAGATAAGTTCTATAACTTCATATCAATGAAACGTTTACATTGGTCATGTCTAGCTTCCGTTGCGCATCTGTGAGGTACTGCCGCAGGCGTCTTTTAAATGTATCGATCGTGTTGATTGCTCGAATAGGTGGTGGCAGATTATTCCACACTTTGGAAGCCGCGTAACGGAAGCTACCTCTAAAAGCGGCTGTACTATGCGACTGGGTCGAGAGTTGCTGCGAGCATTGTCTTCTCCCACATTCTCGTCTACTGGCCAACCCACTCAACTTGTCATAAAGGTAGTCCGGTTTTTGGTATTTAACTACACCGAAGAGAAGGCACGCCAAGTGTAGTTTGCGTCTCGATTTCATTTTCAATGTGAAGTGTCTGTTTAAAAATGGTGTCTCGTGACTTCTGGGAGGAATTTTGTAACAAAACCGAGCACAAGCGTTTTATATTATAATCAGCCTATAACGTGTGAGAGGGAGTAGGCCGTTAACGCGGTGCGGCTTGGTAGATGTCACATGTCTTCGAATGAGAAGAGGCATTTACCCAGCCGTGGGACAGTAACAGACTGGTATTATTATTAAATGACTTAAGTTTTAAACTGAATGTTTCATTTTTATTTACGGTAGATACTTAACATTATGAAAATATGCCTCAAAAGAGGCCCGAGGTGTATAATCAAGCACATTTAGCCAATTATGTTGTTACAAAATTATGATACACTAGCGGTCCGTCCCGCCTTCGCACGGGTGGACATTAATTTTTTAAACATTTATTTTTTTTCTTGCAATTAAAAAAGCCTATATTAATCAGTGATAATGTAGCATTCAAATGGTGAAATAATTTTTAAAATCGGTTCAGTACTTTTTGTGCCAATTCGTTACAAACATACATACAAACCTTTCCTCTTTATAATATTAGTATACCTAGATAAAAAAGATCCAATCTTTCTCTTTCAGCATAATAAGCCCATAATGTTACCACTCCTGGGACCCAGGCCTCCTTTTTGTGACAGGGAGTGGGCCGTAATATACCACGCAAGCTCAGTACGGGTTGGTAGATGTCACATGTCTTCGAATGTTTGGTTCTAGGAGATGCCGGTTTCCTCACGAAGTTTTCCTTCACCGTTTTGAGAGCAGCGGTGATGAAATTATTTAAGACACAAAGTGAACTGCCTGCCTGGATTTGAACTCACGACCTGTAAGTCGAGCTCGTTACCACTAGGCCACCCCTACTTTCTTCTCTTTAACTTATTTTAAAGAAAACTCAAACCTCACCTAACCTAACCTAACTTTTCATTTCCTTGACAGATACTTACTATATTTACCACACCCACACACTCCCCAATGGACCAATCTAACTCAACAACAACACTCTTACACACACAAACACTCCCCACAATTAGCATTTAAGCACCTTTAATAAATATGTATGTTAGCATAAGAGTTATTACGCAGTTATGAATATTTTGTAAAACGTGTCAATCCCGTAAAGTACACTGTCCTTCAAGATACAGGATTTTCCTAGTTTGAAGGGCAGGGGTCTTCTCATATGTAATAGCCATACCTATCCCTTATTGATAGAACACTGATGTTACCTAGGCTAAGTCTTTTAGTAAATAAATAATTACTTACCGATATCGTCCGCACATTCCATACATGACCTACATAATGTGGATAAGACACGAGTTTAAAACAGACGAAGAACTAGCGGGGGACCCCGGGGGGTGGAGGGGGGGTTCAGGGATCAAACCGGTTCATTAAAGTTCCATTAACAAAATATACAGAGCTTACAAATGTCAATGTATAAAATATCGTGTCCCACTTCCCACAGCACTCGACACAATACATTGACTTAAACCTTCAAACTACCCACATAATGATAACCTAAACACGTGTCAGATGTAAGACGAGTGATGTTCGAGCATGAATGGATATTCGAGCATTGAAGATGACTGGCATTCGATTAGCAAGGCGAGCGGAGAAGGATAATGCTACTAGGTCAAAGGTATAGCTACCGGTATACAGGTATTACCAATCGCGGTATGAAAGGGTTGACTTATAATCAAATGAGTATATTCCATCGTACATCATTTTCACATGTAGGGTTGCCAACCCTACTATATAATACAGGGTCAAATTAAATTAGTTAGCTAAACTCTGCAGACGTGATGGGTAAATAAAAAAGTTTTTTTTGATGTCAACGACCGCCGGTAGTGTTGTTAGGTATTTGAAGTAAGTTACAGATTTTTTAAACTGGTATTTCAAGTCAATACACTAATGGCGGTCGAAGACATCAAATTAATTTCCTTTACTTAATACAAAATGGCGAAATAAGCGCAATAGGGCTAGTAGTAATCTCATAAAAGCTGAATGAATGAATTTCCTAACCATAATTTAGAGTGTGCAAATTAATTCGTACATATTTTAAACACAAAAAGAAAATTGAAAACACGAGACACTGGTTCTTAAGCCGCGTCTTTTCTACTGAGCGAACATTTTTTTTTTTTGAGCAATATTTGCTGTTCTGCCGATGTTCGCTCAAAACAGAAAACATCTGAAAGGCAAATCCCGCAAAACGCAAAACTTTTAAAATCTAGTCACGATCTCATCTCAGCAATAATCTATGTCAAAAACTTTTCAAAAATGTAGGGAAATTGGAGGTATTTTTGACAGATTGATCCTAAGATCAGGCTGAACGTTTTTAAAATTACGAGAATTTGCTCCTCTGTTTTCAATACAACGTAACACTAGTTTTAAACAAAAACTCGTAACAAAACATCGGTGACGTCGTTTTCACAGAATGAAAGAGCGAGCGAGCAAACGTTCGTCGAGTTCAAACGATCATCACTGAACAAACATGTTCGCTCGCTCGAGTGTTTTAATTTGCCGTGCGAATAAACGCTTGCTCGCTCAGAACAGTACCCTAATTGCATAACACACTATCAATCTCAATCTGAATAATTTTGAAAGATATTGCTAATCCATTGCTTCATATGTTGGAAAAAATTGTCTACTCAACAACGTAAATAAAGCGTTGAATGTTGTTGAACTGTCAAAATGAAAATCATTCCATACCGTATGTAACGCAATTATGATCTATTTGAATATATCATAATCAGCGCTAAGTGAAAACGCACCTATACAAGAATTGTCACAAAAACTGATATTTCTACAAAAAGCGATCTAGGTAGAAGTAATATTTTATTCCTACAAGTCTTTGTTTGAAAAAATCATCTGCGACATTTCCCTATTCTTCTCCGTGTATTACTTAGTTGATTGATGTCCTTACTTACCTGTAACAGATGTCCGTATAATGGTCTTCAGCTCAAAGGAGATCTACGACGTAGGGCGGCCATTTTTATGTTAAAACTGTAACGAGTCTACTACAACTTTTGCAATTACTTTTATTTGAGTTTTGCAGTTTGATATCTGTGCAAATGGTTATTTGAATATTTTGAGTAATTATTAGGGTAGTCGAGTTTATTAAGTAGGTATAATAGGGTGAAGATAATTTGTAGATGAATTGAAGTTTGTACTATTTTTAATATTATGTTGATTGCGTAGGTCGCCCGAAGAATCCAACTTGGATGGGCAGCGTTCGGGAAGTTACGTGAATTTTCTCATCGGAAATCCCACAGTGCCTTAAGACTAGGGTGTTTAACCAGTGTGTATTGCCAGTGATGACATATGGCACTGAGACGTGGTCTTTAACTGCCGGCCTTTTAGAGAGACTGAGAGTCACTCAACGAGCAATGGAAAGAGCTATGCTCGGAGTTTCTTTGCGTGATAAAATCTGGAACGAGGATATTCGACGAAGAACCAGAGTCACTGACATAGCTCTTAAAATTTGCAAGTTAAAGTGGCAATGGGCAGGCCACATCGCTTGTAGAACTGTTACCCGATGGGGAAACAAAGTTCGTGAGTAGCGACCATGAACTGGAAGACGCAGCGTAGGCATGCCTCCCGCTAGGTGAACCGACGACATCGTGAGAGTCGCGGGCAACCGGTGGATGCAAGTGGCGGATTGTCGTTCGGCGTGGTGGGCTAAGGGGGAGGCCTTTGTTCAGCAGTGGACGTCTTCCGGCTGATGATGATGTAAAACTAAACAGCATGCGAAGGGAAACATTGCTTATTGATTACTCTATATTACAAGATATAAGTATAATTTACACTTGTCTGCGGTCGTCCAACTGCGAAGGACCTTCTCAATTAAAGGTAAGGAATGTATTCATCCCACGCTTGCTTACTGCATGTTGGCGATTTAGACGTTGCAGGCTGGTTACCTTAATCTAGCTGCGCCCCGCGGTTCAACCCGCATAAGTCTCAATCCCGTAGGAATATTGGGATAAAAAGTATCCTATATCTTAATTCAGGTATGCTCTACCCGCTACCTATGTGCCAAAATTCATCTAAATCTTTTCAGCCGTTTTAGCGTGAATGCATAACAAATAAACACTCAAATCTTTTCTGTTTATTTATAATATTAGTTTAAATATACTAGAGTGCTCAAAGGATATTGTTATTATAACGCCTGGATAATATTGACAGGGGGTTGATAATGGTTCGTTAACATTAATTTGGGTTCCTATTCTGCTTGAAAATATCTGGTCATACTAGTTAGAAGACTAGACGTTTTTAGCACATTTACTTAAATCTAATGTTTCTGGAACACCTGTATGTTCAATTAAAAACATATTTGTCATAAAAATATTTTTTATTGTATCATTTTTATAACTTATTTCAGTCAATCAATTATCTCAATTAAATAATTGAGGTTAATTAATTACCCAATTAACTACGCAGATCTAGTTTTAACGCTCTATATATGATTTAGTTTTAATAAGGAGCTGTAATTTTTAACCGACTTCCAAAAAGGAGGAGGTTATATGTTCGACATTATGTATGTTTTTTTTATGTATGTTCACTGATTTCTCCGTCAATTGTGGACCGATTTTCAAATTTTATTTTTTATTCGAAAGAATATGCTCCCGAAGTGTCACCAAATCGGAATCTGATGAGGGAATCCCATGAAAATCGAGAGAAACCCTCAAATTTTGATTTGGGTATTTTTATAGTAACTCGTGGATTTGCTCTCAGAAAGCACCATTCGGTGAAGTGGAACTGATGATGAAGACCACAGATGGCCATCAGAACTACTCAATAATAAATATTTCACGGTTTGCGATTCGATTAGGTACTTTAATGTGGTTGCTAAACACAATGCGTATCGTGAAGTGGAGCTGATGGTGACTTCTCAATCAGCTCCAGTTCTCCTGGTTCTTACAAGGAGACCTCCTCAACAATTAACGTCCCTGCATCGGGAAAAGCAATATTTTGTAAAAGGTGATGAGCAGTTGACATTAGGCTATTGTAACTTAAATAAGTTACAAACTGGCCCACTAAAAAGTGAAAAATAAAAAACTTTTTTACAAAAAAAAAAACAACCGACTTCCAAAAAAACACTAAAAAGTGAAAAATAATTTTAATTTCGGAAGTCGGTGTCAATAAAAGAAAATGCGGAACCAACAACACTGACTTCCGAAATTAGTTATTTTTCACTTTGTAGTGTTTTTTTGGAAGTCGGTTGTTTTTTTTTTGTAAAAAAGTTTTTTAATCACCGGCTTGAAATAAACAAGTAGCTACGAATTAAACGAGGTTTGTATAAATATTGTAACCGTAAACCACGTTTACGTATTTAAATAACACAATAAATACTTTAGCTACCCTAACATTCCTAAATTAAAGATCTTTAGACAATTAAAACAACACAATATCCATAATTGCAGTAACCACCTCTATTTCAAAACAGCAATTTATTAATGAACTAGCTGTGCACGCGACTTCTTTCGCGTGCATGTTGAAAAACATACTGGATTTCATGTTTTTTTTTTTTTGCGCGGATCCCTAATTCTTTTACTAAAATAAATTTAGTCTATGTTACATCCTTATAGCATCAGCTATCTGCCAGTGAAAGTCCCGTCACAATCGGTCCAGCCGTTTTTAAGATTAGCCGGAACAAACAGATAGACAGACAAAATTTAAAAAATTGTTCTTTTTGATAAGTATTGTATATACATACTTTCGTATACCTACATTTAGTAAAAAGCTGTTATTTTGACATTACAAACAGACACTTCAATTTTATTTATTTGTATCTATAGATAATAGATTTTCTAGCACAAAGCTAATATACTTTCTCTTAAGCTACAATCTTCTTTGATACTTGTACTTCAAATGAGAAAGTTCTAAGCTTGTTGCCTTTAACTTTGAAAGTTACTCTATCTGGACAGCGCGATGAAGTAACGAGATTTAGAACATTTTTTTACAGACTACCCTGATTTGTTAGTTCGTTCGAAGTGAATTTGTTATTTTTTCTTCAAGATAAAAGTATTTCAGTAGGTATAAATGTTAATCCCCGTTCCTGAAGTTTTATTTACCATTCGTTATCATACGAAATCAGTATTTCATTTCAATAATATAATTTAAAACAGTGTCCGTGGAGTTTCTTGCCGTTCTTCTCCATAGGTAGGTACCTACTGCGCTTTGGAATGGGCAACTAGCTTCATATTTTCTAACTGACCGACTTCTTTATAATTCAAAAGTGCCTGTAAACGGTGTACATTAATTTAAATTATTTGAGTTTGAATATTTAGATTTTAACTAAAACATTTCTAAACGAGGGAAAGATTACTTAAATTCTTCTTCTTGTTAAAAAACGTATTTTAATTAAAAGCTAGATATTATGTATAATACTAGCGACCCGCCCCGGCTTCGCACGGGTGCTGTTGATTTATTTGATTTACTTATTTACAAAAATCAATCTTTAGTCGATTCTGTAATAATCGATATGTTGTAGGTACTTATTTAATCAAAATAATCTCCTCTTCTAACCGCCATCTTTATTTTATCTTACTTCTAGTTTGCGCCTTAATAAAGACGGACGTATAACCTTCCTAGTGATTTTCAATTGGCTTTAATATACTTACAGTTATAAAAAGCCCATAGCTCGTTTTATTTGAGTGTTAGAACCTAGATTTCCTACAGGTTATGGGCCCAGGTTACGTTTTTACTGCAATATAAGTGATTAAAAGTAAGTCCGTTACGAACTTTTAAAAATGGATAATTTAAAAACTAAACGTAATATCAAGCCATTCGATGGGAAAAAATACAGTGTCTGGAAGTTTAGAATACAGCATTGTTAAGTGGTATGGATGTGATAAAAGTTATTGACAACGATCCGGTAATTCGATGTAACTTGTGGGAGAAAAATAACCGGATAGCAAAAAGTGTTATCGTCGAGTATTTATCAGATTCCTGCCTCGGTTTTGAGAAAGAATACGGTGAAAGAAATTTTGAAAAGTTTGGATGTTTTGTATAAACGGCTTTACGGAAAAAAAAATGTTGATTTTAAAACTGAAAGGTGACGTCATACTCATAAAACATTTTACGATTTCAATCGAATTGTTAGCCGCCGGTGCGAAGTTGGAAGAAACCGTTATGGTAGCTCATTTGTTGCTCATCCTACCCGCCAGTTATGATGGCGTGATAACTGCGAGCGAAACTTTATCGGAGGATAATTTAACGCTAGCATTCGTTAAAACAAGGCTTTTGGATCATGAAGTCAAGTTGAAAAATTAGTCCAGTGATACCAGCGTCAAAGTTTTGCAAGTTAAAGGAAAAAAAATGGACACGAATTGCGAAAAAGAAAATTCGATAATTCTCAAAATAATAAAGGGAATAATAGCTACTACCAGAAGAATAACAAGCGGAAGATGTCTCTGTTCTTGAAGTGTCATCAGTGTGGCCGTAAGGGGCATGTGAAAAACGACTGTTTCTACTTCAAAAGAAAATACGAAAAGGACAAGGACGGTCCAGGCAGTTGAGATTAGTGGACCATCCACGTCGAGCAATTTTTCTGGATTTGCTTTTATGATGGGAGACTATCAAGGGGATGATGTTGGAAGCAAAGTTACTTTCCTGTTGGATTCTGGATCATCGGACCATATTATAAACTGGGAAGATCTTTTCATTAGTCACACCGTTTTGCAGCCGCATTAAAATTTTCTATTGCTAAAAATTATGAATTTATTTCAGATACCAAAAAGGGAACGATGTATGTGACCATGGGCGTTCAAGGAGTTTTAGAGGACGTGTTCTTCTGTGCTGAGGTACCATACAACCTGCTGCCTGTATCGAACATGCAACGTGCTGGGTTGACAGTCAGTTTCGACCAGCATGGAGCCCACACAAGTAAGGATAAAACCATTATGCAAGGTATGTTGAAAAATAATTTAATTGCTGTAGACTTAATGGCATCTGTAAATAAGTGTGAATCTGTTTCTCATATGTATCAACGCTTTAGTCATATTAGTAAAAATAAATTCATCAATTTTAAAAATAATAAAATGGTTGATGACACCAGCCAAATCGAAACTGTAATGACAGATGATGAGTTGTGTAAATGGGAAACAGCCTGTATAAATGGGAAACAGAGTCGACTTCCATTCAATCAGGTTAAAGATAAAAGTTATGTTAAACGGCAATTATTTATTGTGCACTCAGATGTTTGTGAACCTATTAGGTACTGGACCAACTAACGACAACAAAAACTACTTTGTACTTTTTGTTGATGAGTATACGCGTTATTGTATTACGTACCTATTAACCTATAAATCAGACGTGTTCGCTGCTTTTTAAGATTTCGTGGCTAAAAGCGAAGCTAAGTTTAATTTAAGATTAGTCAACTTATACTGTGATAATGGTGGCGAATATCTATCGACTGAAATTAAAATTTATTGTGTAGAGAGAGGGATATCTTATCATTGAACAGTTCCGAGAAAACCACAGTTGAATGGCGTTTCTGAACGTATGGTCAGAACCATTACTGAAAAATCTCGTTCTATGATAAACGGTGCTCAATTAGACAAAGTGTTTGGGGCGATGAAGTACTTACTGACTGTTGTTTATTTAATTAATTTGAGCCCAACTAAAGCTTTGAAACTTTCAAAAACACCATTCGAAATGTGGCATGATAAAAAAAAAACCTCAAATTAAATATTTGAAGGTATTTGGTTCAACTGTTTACGTTCATAATAAAATCAGTAACACCAAGTTTGATGAAAAATCATGGAAACTATACTAATGGGTTATTAACCAAACGGCTATAAAGTTTGGAACCCAGAATGCGAAAAAAAAATACGTACTAGTCAGGGATGTTATTGTTGATGAGACTGGTTTTCTTCAATCCAGGCCAGACCTCAAGTCTGAAGGGAATATTAAAAATTCTCACGGCAAAACTGATGATTTAATATCCAAGTCAGTGCCGGTAAAGTCTCATAATTCTGACAGTTTCAAATCAGATACATATATCTCTGATGGGCACGAGTGCCCTAGTAAAATTCGCAAATTAAACCATGATAATTTAATTGAATCGGAGCAAATAGTTGATACACTTTCTGATAACCCGTCGCCACCAAAAGAAAACACAGTAATCCTGAAGTTACAAGAAGCAATAGGCTCAAAAATCGTCCACCTATTTCGTATATGTAATGAAGACGATGATGATGATTACATTTTGTGTGCTCAGTCTATTCTATGTAAAATACCAAATTCATTAGAAGAGATCAAAACTCGAGACGACATCTCAGTGGGAAAGCGCAATTAGGGACGAATTAAATTCTCTAAAGCTAAATAATCTATAATCTATCTATAGGTCTTGGTCTTTCGTACCAAGACCTGAAAATAAAAACATTGTCGGTTGTAAATGGATATTTACTGTAAAACATGATGAATTTGGAAAACCTTTAGAAAAGCTAGTTCATAATAATATGGACGTGAAAACCGCCTTCTTAAATGGCAAATTAAAGGAAGATATTTATATGAACGTCCCTGAGGGCCTCTTTTATCCAGATAATTATGTTTGTAAATTTAAAAAGGCATAATAATTAAATAGCTAGATGTTGGTTTGAAGTTTTTGAACGATTTCTAAAAGAAGGTTTTCAAAATTCTTCAGTCAATATGTGTATTTGCTAGACAATGGAGATGTAGATAACAAATATGTATGTCATTCTGTATGTAGATGATTTAGTTATAGTATGCGCTGATATTGAAATAATGAATAATTTTAAAAAGGTATTTAATGAGTAAATTTAAAATGACTGATTTAAAAGAGATAACATAATTTCTTCGTATAAAAATTACAAGGCATGCAAATGAAATTACATTAGATCAAAGTGCATACATAAAAACGGTATTAAATGAATTTAATTTATGCACGATTGTAAACCTGTCAATACACCCATTGAAAATAAACTTAATTTTGACGCATTAAACTCTGAAGAAAAAAAAATAATACTCATGCCGAGACGTTATTGGATGTTTAATGTATGTCATGTTATGCACTCGTCCAGATGTAAGTACATGCGTTGAATGTTTAATGTACCTATGTGATGTTATGCACTCGTCCAGATTTAAGTACAAGCGTTAATATACTGAGAAAGTATACGAACAAAAATAATAAAGAACTCTGGCAATATGTTAAGCGAGTACGTACGAGCGAGGTACCGTTGATTTAAAATTTAGTTATAAAAGATGTGCTTACAATAATATTCTATGTGGTTACGTAGATTTAGGTTGGGGTGGCAGAGATTCAAATGACAGGAAAAGTACAACTGGGTATTTAGTTAAGCTCTTTGAGCACTGTTCTGTAGCCTGGAGTACAAACAAATGTCAGTTGCTGCCTCTTCAACAGAGGCGGAATATATGGCATTGTATAAAGCTGTTAGGGAGGCATTATGGCCTAAATCACTAGCAATTAGTATTAAGATAGATATCGATAAATCTATTATAATCTATGAGGCTGTAGGTATATGAATTGAATCAATGGCTGTAGGTATAAGAATTGCAAATAATCCAACCAATCGCAAACTTATAAAACCTATTGATATAAAGTATCATTTTTCTAGGGAACGGATTAAGAAAAATGTAATAAAATTAAATTACATTCCAATAGGTCAACAATTGGCAGATGTTCTGACCAAGCCATTACCTGCTATCACTTTTCAAAAGTTGAGAAGCATGATGGGCTTAGAATAAGATTCTGATATTTTTTTTATTAATTTAATTATTATTTAGAATTATTTAATGAAGTGGTCTGATTAAGGTTTTTTCTGGGTTTTCCTTAATCCTTAGAACAAATGTTAGACCATTAATTGTATTTCCCAGCAAACACTAGGAAGTGAATATGTTCCGGTCAATTAAGAATTTAAATTGATTTATTTTATTTGTATAATTGGTAGATTAATTTTTGAGGGGGCGTGTTGATTTATTTGATTTACTTATTTACAAAAATCAATCTTTAGTCGATTCTGTAATAATCGATATGTTGTAGGTACTTATTTAATCAAAATAATCTCCTCTTCTAACCGCCATCTTTATTTTATCTTACTTCTAGTTTGCGCCTTAATAAAGACGGACGTATAACCTTCCTAGTGATTTTCAATTGGCTTTAATATACTTACAGTTATAAAAAGCCCATAGCTCGTTTTATTTGAGTGTTAGAACCTAGATTTCCTACAGGTGCAATGCTGATACTAAGTATAGGTACTTCAAGAATGTAAGCACGCGCCGCCGACCCCCCGGTCGCGGCCGCCCGCCGGCCTGTACCCCAGCAACCAACCATGTCCCTGCATTTTAAATCTGTAATATCTTCGGAAATATTCATTTAAATTACATGCTGTAAAGGGCCATATTTATCTATATTAAATGCACAATGTATTTAAGGTATAATTGGATAAGGATTAATACTGTATTGCTTAAAATCGCTTCGTAAATAAGCCATTATTTCTCGTAAAAAGTAAAGGATAAAAAATGGTTATTGTGGGTTATCCCTAAGAGATAGACATATACTATTGCGGACTTTTTTATAGAACTTTTAAGGTGTACAATACTGTAGTACATTATTTTGACCTATCTCGTAGGGTTCAGCCAGAGTTTGAAAAGTAAGCTCAAAAAAATGTGTTTATTTACGACATCACATTAGAAACCTCTAAAATTATCAGTGTTTCTCTACTATATTATGCATGTATTATATATATAAACCTTTCTCTTGAATCACTCTATCTATTAAAACGCATCAAAATCCGTTGCGCAGTTTTAAAGATCTAAGCGTACATAGGGATATAGGGACAGAGAAAGCGACTTTGTTTTATACTATGTATAAATACTTGGAAAATCATTAACAATGAAATGGGTAAATCGGTTAAACAAGAAAAACAACTTGAGATTAAGGTCGACAGCAAATTAGTTAATAAAGCTGCTGACGTAGCTGAGGCATTTAATGAGTTTTTTGCCAACATACCTATAACCACGACTCGCTCCTTAAACTCGTCCCCGTCTAAAGCTGAAAACCTTTTGCATAGTAGTGTACCTAAATGTAGTAGCTTATTTAGCTTCGAACATGTAACCCCGCGTGATGTAGTTAATGTTTTTAACACACTTAAGTCTAAAAACACCGGTGATTACTGGGGCATCTCCATTAAACTTTTAAGTAATATAGTAGACATCGTAGCCCCCTATCTAGCTGTTACTTTTAATAAATGTGTTGATTTAGGAATTTTTCTTGACCTCATGAAGAGTAGTAAAGTCATACCTTTATTTAAATCAGGTAATAAAAATGACGTTGGCAATTTCAGGCCTATTTCTATCTTACCTGCATTTAGCAAAATATTTTAAAAATTAATACTCAAGCAGCTGCTAAGATATTTTAATTTGAATATTCTCCTTCATAACGAACAATACGGCTTTACAAAAGGTCGTTCGACTACAGATACGGGTGTTGCTTTGCTGAAACACATATTTAATGCATGGGAGAACTCGCAAAATGCTATTGGAGTTTTCTGTGATCTCTCCAAAGCCTTTGATTGCGTGCACCATGACACGCTTTTACGTAAACTACGTCATTACGGTGTCCAAAAGGAAGCTCTCAACGTAATAAATTCTTATTTACATAAAAGGTTCCAATGTGTAGATGTTAATGGCGTAAAGTCTTCCGGGCTACCAGTTCAGTTAGGTGTACCGCAAGGCTCAATACTGGGTCCATTTTTGTTCTTAGTATATATCAATGATTTACCATTCTATTTAAAGGGCATCTGTGACGTTTTACTGTTTGCAGATGATACCTCTCTTATTTTTAAAGTAGACAGGAATAGACAAGATTGTGACGACGTAAACAGTGCACTCTCTATAGTTACGGATTGGTTTACGTCAAACAACCTAGTTCTCAATGCCAAGAAAACGAAATGTGTAAAGTTCGCCTTACCGAATGTTAGAAATCTAGGACCCAACATCGTCTTAGATAAAGAGGTGCTTGAAACTGTGGGCTCGGCAGTTTTTTCTGGGAATAACATTAGATGCCAAACTTCAGTGGGGACCACATATATCAAGCCTAGCAGGAAGGCTCAGTTCGGCTGCCTATGCCGTCAGGAAAGTAAGACAATACACTGACGTTGTATAAAGTTTTAGTTTGATAATTAAATATATTATTTTTGTAAAGAAATTTGTTTTAATTGAATTGTTTACATTATTCTGGGTTAAAATCATCTGTTTTTATATCGCAGAATCTATTATTACTAATTGTCATCTAATTCTTTAGACTGGACTAATTTACTGCAACAAACCAAGGTTGGGTAGCCTATTAGCATAATGTAACGCCAAGCCAAGACAAAGCTTATTGTCGTGACATAACAGCCGTGGTCTAGCATAGTAACTACTGAGGTAGGATAGCATTCAATGTTAAAGCAATTGTTGAGCGTATGGATCTCACACTACAACGCGCCACGCGACAGGGCGCGGGAAACGGAAATAAATGCCCAGCGGGACTGTCGTCCTCGGCCTTTCTCAAAAGTAACGTCAATCAGCACTATTGATTGGTTTTAATAGGTTTTATCACTAGCGGCCCGCCCCAGCTTCGCACGGTTGCATTCTTTTTTTCGAATTTCTTAAATTTTCTTTCATACAACGTTGTCCTGGCAATGCCGAACACAACAAAAAAATAATTATCGAATTCGAAAGTTATGCGCGTACCTATAGACATTTCAGCGACTTTGTGATACACTATTAAGGGAAGGAATTATTTATCTTTTTGATAGATGTTTTTATATTCTGTGAATGTGAGAACGTTGTAGGTCTTGTAGACTGTAGATTTGTAGACCATTTTCTATTAATAAATTGTAAGTAATATATTTTATATCAATAATTAAGAAGTAAAGAAAAGACGTCGCTATAAACAAATAAACTTGCTTTATTCGTTATTTAATCAATAATTTGACAGTACTATTGTTATAGATTATTTTGTATTGTGATAAATGTTTTTTTATAACGCCAATTAATTTTAAAAGAGTAACCGTGAAGTTTTTTGCCGGCTCTTCTCCATAGGAAACGACCAATTTATTGGAACCGTGCACTTAGATTCTGACGTTTCATAAATGCCTTGTAAGTTTATGTGAAATAAAATATTTTGAACGCGATCAAACTCAAATCACCATTGAATAGCCAGAATGTCACCGCAGTAGTACTTTAATGGCTGTCCGTGAACAACGCGATTATCTTACTCGTAATAACTAGTTTGTGATTTGTAGCGTCGTGTGCGAACTTTTGAGAAGCAAAGTAGTTGGTGGGCATTAGGCCGAAGCTACACAGCTAGGAGCTTCGTTGAACGAGTCGTGTAACTCGCACGAGAGACAAATCACGCAGCGTAGCACCAAGCGTCAGTCTGCTGGCTATTTGCAATACTAAAACCATGTATCAATTCGCAAGGAGCATAGCATTATCAGCCTGTAATGTTCCCACTAAAATGTGAATTATTTGAAGTTCACAAATAGATCCGCAATTATTATGTTAGAGTATTCAATCATATTTTTAGGAGCGTAAAATCGGATTCATTAGAGGTTCGATGAAATACATGCCCTGTTAAAGTGATGAAGTCGGTACCAAATGTATTAAGTTTACGATACCCCATGTTAGACAAGTCGAAACTAGTGTTCTCATAAAGGATGAAGAGTTAAAACCCAAAGATATCACAGTATTCTTAGGCATAACATTGGATGCCAAGCTTCAATGGGGCCCCCATATAGATAAAATGTCAAAAAAGCTTAGCTCTGCAGCATACGCCGTTAGGAAAATTCGTGATTTAACTGATTTAGAGACAGCCCGTTTGGTTTACTTTAGTTATTTTCATAGTGTGATGTCGTACGGTATTCTGTTGTGGGGAAATGCCGCCGATATTCAGACAATTTTTATTTTACAAAAAAGGGCAATTCGTTCCATTTATAAATTAAGTCCCAGACACTCCCTCAGAGACAAATTTAAAGAGATTAATATAATGACTGTGCCTTCTCAGTACACTTCATCAAGGCTCAAAAAAATAGGTGGCTCGTTTAGATGCCAATGTATACGTTTTTATAATAAACTTCCTAGTCACATTCAAGAACTAAGCCTAAATAAATTCAAATCTTTTATAAAGCGTAAACTATGCCAAAAAGCCTATTATACTGTAAATGACTTTATTGAGGACAAAAAGGCTTGGGATTGAGCTGCTCCAATAAGTTTAGACTGCGAATGTTGTTTTATTTTATTTTGCGATTTTACTTTTTTTTTTTTTTTTTTTTTTTTTCTTAATATCTATTTACATAAACAATGACATGAACATTTACTATTTACTGTGTAAAGTATTATATTATTTTATTTATTGTGAATGTGAGGACTATGTGGGTCATTGTTTCCGTTTTAATCATGGTCTGGCGGTTTGAGTAATTTATGCGGCCTACCCAAATGTCCTTTCTTTGGTATTGTTCGTCGAATCGTTGAGCTCCCTAAGTTTGAGTTGAGCAGCATGATTACTGACAAATGCGTGCACTGACTGGACAGGTCCACTCAAATTTGTGTGGTTCTTTCCTCAAAAGACCATTTCAGACACCAATCTACATGGTCCTCAAAATGATCTGACCAAAACTATTTCTGGATTTTTATATACACATTGACATTGATAAATTTTACATATACAGTGACATGAATATTTACTTTGTAAAGTATTATATTATTTTAATGACTGTGAATGTGAAGACTATGTGGGTTATTTTTTTTTTTTTTGCCTTTTCTTCTTTTTTTTTTATTTTCTCAGATAGTTTTAGTCATGGTCTGGCAGTTTGAGTAATTTATGCGACCCACCCAAATGTCCTTTCTTTGGTATTGTTCGTCGAATCGTTGAGCTCCTTAAGTTTGAGTTGAGCTGCATGATTACTGACAAATGCGTGCACTGACTGGACAGGTCCACTCAATCGGTGTGGTTCTTTCCTCAAAAGACCATTTCAGACACTAATCTACATGGTCTCCACATGATCTGACCAAGATTATGTCTGGACTTTAAAAGAGACTGTGACCTCTGAGTTTGTTTCGGCCTTTCTTCTCAGAGTAGTCAGTTAGGAAACGCCGACCTCATCTCGTTTTAAAAAAATATGATTGACATGTAAAAGTGTTTGTACAAACCTACTTACAGAAATAAAATCATTTATCATTTATTTATCATTTACCTAGTCGTGTGGGGATGTTTTACTTCCCCTTATTTACGGCACCTACAGGTGTTTGCCGTTATTTTCCGGTAACTCAATTCACTTAATAGCGTTGATGACAAAACGTTATCGTCTACAGGGTGTACCCCGTACGTGCATCTGGCGCTAGATATACCTACAGGCTGTTCGTTTGCATATTTTACCCAGGTTGGCTTAAGCGCGTTTTCCCGCGGTGATTTTTTTTCGCGCACTGAATTTTCAATGCACTGCATAGCGCCGAGAATTGAAAATCCAACAGCGTGTCTTTCTTTTTGACGCGCTAGGATGAGTTCTGTTGGATTCTCAATGCTCAGCTCAACACCTATAGTTGAAAATCCAATTCGCGATAAAATTCCGCCGCGATATTATTATGTCCGTGCGGACGTGGGCTTAGTCAAGTGGAACTTTTAATTAGCTGCAGTAAAATGACATTTCTTACTGTCATTTGATAACACACTATCTCTACTAGTGATCTTTACTAGTGATTAAAACTCAATGAAACATCGTTTTAGGCTAGGATAATATTCGAAATTTACCAAATTTAATTTAACAATCAATATATTATTTGTATTTTTATTTGTTTAGTGAAAATGAGTTTAATGATGCGATAGTATGAAGTTTTGGTGCTATCCATGTTACGAATATTAAATAGTTATGTTAATCGCTTGCATTTCAATGACAAGATAAATTTAGACGAGACAAAAAAGGATGTCGGTCGCTTGATGTTTGTAAAACGTTTACGTTTTTAGAGTAATATATAAGTCAATTGGGCTTTTAGTGATAAAATAATAGGTCGGGGCAAAAATATTTTCGTATTTTGAATCTATTGTTAGTAATCAAACCTCTTTGGCAGTACTGAATGTAACTGGCTGGTTTTAATAATATTAAATGTTGACATTCTAAAGATGCAATAAATTAAAAAAAAACTAGTTCCCGCCATTTCTCAATTGTTTTTCAAGCCAGCAACATGAACGTATGTGACGAAGAAATTCGGTACATTTTAAAATTTTATTACAAAAAAGTTAAAAATGCGACGAACGCCGCGAATAAAATTTGTGCGGTTTATGGACCTAATGCGGTATCTATCAATACGAGTAGCACAAATGTGGTTCAAGCGTTTCAAGTCAGGAAATTTTAGTGTGAAGGATGAAGCTCGCTCTGGACGCCCTGTCACGGATAAAATCAGTGCCATTTTTGAAAAAGTGGAGCAAGATCGACATATTAGTAGTTATGATATTGCTGAAGAACTAGATGTTGATCACAAAACAGTTTTACGGCATTTACAAAAGTCTGGGTACAAGAAAAAACTTGATATTTGGGTACCACATGATCTCACTAAGAGAAACTTAATGCAACGTGTTTCCATTTGCGATTCTTTGTTGAAACGTAATAATTCCGACCCATTTCTTAAACGGTTGAATACGGGTGATGAAAAATGGATCACTTACGATAAGAAAGTCCGAAAAAGATCGTGGTCGAAGCATGGACAAGCCCCACAGACCGTGGCAAAGCCCGGCCTGACTCGGAACAAAGTGATGCTGTGTGTTTGGTGGGATTGGAAAGGAATCGTACACTATGAGCTTTTGCCGCCGGGTAAAACTATCGATTCTGACCTCTACTGTCAACAACTGATGAGGTTAAAAGAAGCTATTGAGAAAAACCGGCCGGAGCTGGTGAATAGGAAGGGCGTGGTGTTTCATCACGACAACGCCAGACCGCACTCATCTATAGCCACTCAGCAAAAATTGAGAGAGCTTGGCTGGGATGTGTTGATACATCCTCCGTATAGCCCTGATCTTGCTCCATCAGATTTTCACCTGTTTCGGTCACTTCTGAACTCTTTAGGAAGCATAAAGTTAACCTCAAAAGAACACTGTGAAAACTACCTGTCAGATTTTTTTGATAAAAAATCTCAAAACTTCTACAGCAATGGGATCATGGCATTGCCCATAAGATGGCAATAAGTCATCGATCAAAACGGCACATACATATTATAAATAAATAAAAAATTAAACCTAAAAGAAAAAAAAAATTGTATGAAAAATACGAAAATAATTTTGCCCCGACCTAATATAATAGTAAATCAATTTAAAAATTTAGAAACACGCACAGGATGCAAAAGGGAGCGTGATAAATACGTGTATCATATTTATAGATAGTGTAATCCACGAAAACCCGCCCCACTCTTTTTCCTAATGCTTACAGCACAAGTAAGCAACATTCCGCTAGTGTTTTAGTTTTGTCGATACAACAAATTATTATTAATGGCTAATTGGTGTGTATTGAAAAAACTAAAACGCTTGCAGAATTGCCTAGCGATAACCGCTAACGATTAGGAAGAAGAGTGGGGCACGTCTTCGTGGATTGCACTATCTGTAGTGTGTATTAAATCAATGTTCACTGTAAAGTATTGCTTTTTGCACACAGCTTACACGTCATCCTGGCTGACTGACTGTCTAAAGATGTAGAAGCCAATTGACAGCCAGCCAACCAGACTTTTCAGTAGATATTTTAGCTTAATTAAAAATATTGAACCGGCTACTAAACGATGGTACTGCTAAATTTTAATACATTTAAGTAGGTATGCATCTTGGGAATTCAGAGCAGAAAAGTGTTGATTGAAAACCTTGAAGACCGTCGACCGTAATAACTGTAATATCCTGCTTTAACATTTTACGAAGGAGTGTAAACCTGGAACAGCCCCAGCCCTGCTTCTTAATTAGTATAATATCATACTAAATTATTCAGTTAGACCTCGTTTGTGTTTGGTTGTAATAACAACAAGTAATCATATTACATAATAACAGTTTAAACTGGTTTTTAAGTACAGAGAGGTTTATAGGCCCCGATTCTGTTGTTCACAAACTAAACTAAATTTAAGTTCAATGCATATTTTTCTTTCTATTTCATTATAAAAAGGACAGAAGATAAATCTTAGTTTAGTCCTGACAAATTAGTCAGCGACTGACGTAAATTGACGTATTTTTAATAGGCAATATTTTTATAGCGTCTAAACTTGTCTATGGATTATCTAATTTGACAGGACTAAACTAATATTTATCTTCTGTCTTTTTCTTAATGAAATAGAAAGAAAAAGATGCACTGAACTTAAATTTAGTTTAGTTTGTGAACAACAGAATAGGGGCCATTATTAGGTAATCAATTCATTTCTATTAAAGGGGCTCGCGCTGAACGGATCGATCGACGGTGGACCATTAACTGGGTTGTGGAGGTCACATAGGCAGTCGCTCCATGTAAAATACTGGTGTTCAGCTGCATCCGGTTAGACTGAAAAGCGACCCCAACATAGTTGGGAAAATGTTAGGCATATTGATTCATTTTAATTAACATTTACCTACCCCGCGTCCTAACCAAAAGCGACTGTAGCACGAGTACGCAATCGACGCAATCGTTTGTATGAATTAAGTATGCAAGAAGCTTGTAGATAAAAATGGAGGCAACACTCTAAATACCTAAGTGAAACCGACTGTGGGCTGACGCTCTCTTTCTAAATACGCACTTAAAAGAACGAGACAGTGATATATTATGTTTTCTTTGTCTGATGTATGTATTCAGAAAGGGAGCGTCAGCCCACAGTCGGTTTCACTTAGGTGTTCAGAATGTGGGCTCCACTTTTATCTTTAAACTTCTTGGAACTTGATTGATCATTCGTATACGTCGTATTCATATAAATGAGTGTGACGATCGCTTTCGGTAAGGACGCGGCCTTAGTGACGGTGCTGTGGTGGCCCAGTGGTAACGGCTCCCACTAACGAGTTGTACCTACAAAGGTCGTGGGTTCAAACACGTTTTTTTTAATCGCAAAAAAAATCAGCTGTTCCCTACATTTATGTTCGTATAACTCGTCGAAATGTAGGGAACAGCAGATTTTTTTTTCGCGATTTCAGGTTTGGTCCCATAGTAAAAGTTGTTCATAATGATGTGTACAATGACCCCCTAGAGTTATGGGATATAAAAAAAAAACACTTTGTATACCTATGTTATGTATTTTATTTCATCACTCCTGCGCAAAATGGTGAAGGAAAACGTCGTGAGGAAACCAGCATGTCTTACAATCAAAACATCGAAGACATGCAACATCTACCCACTATCCACTATTATTATTACTGTCCGGGTCGTTCCTCCTCACGATGCGGTGATGTTGGGCATGTATAGCGTTAGTCTCCCCTAAACTTCCACTCGAAGACTCCGACATTTTTGCGTTTAGTTCCGCAGTCAATGCTGAAGCAACAACATACCAAATAGAATGCAATAAATAAAAATAATAATAAAATCGTTTAATTATAAAAATGGCGCAGATTTACACATAACTTGAAAATTGTTATAGAGAACACAGTTGCTCATTTGCCAGAACTAGGTAGAACCTGTGTTTCAATCTAGAAAGGTGCTTATGATTTTAAAATATAAAATTAAAAACGGAGAAGACTAATTAGAAACTATTATTAACATAAAAGACTAACATGTTTTATTTACAGACAATGAGTGTCATATCCAGTGGCGGATTAACTACGGAGCAAGAGTAGCAAATGCTACGGGCCCAAATACGGGCGGGTAATCTAATACTTTCTGACCGTAAAAAAATATCAGTTTAGACAGAAGACGTATGAAAGCATATCATACAATTGCTGCAGTTTTTGGAATATTCCGAAAGCTAAAATCTCATACAACAGAAGAGACAAAACAATTATCGTCAATGCTTACGCTGATGATTTGGAGAATAGCATAGGCGACGAATTAGTGCAGTTTGCTGCATTGCTAAAATCTGATATGGCTAGTATTATTGACAGCAAGCAAGAAGCACGAGGCTCTGGAAGAGCAATTTTACAAGCTTGTGTGAGTCAAGGAACACGATGAGCCAAGAACGTCTTGACTATCTCACTTTGATTAAAATTGAATACGATTTGCTCCAGAGAAGTCGTTATGGATAGTATTATTTCTAAATTTGCCCAAATTAAATCCAGAAAGGTTTGTTTGTAACCGTTTTGTTTTATTTAATACCATAAAATAACCTAAAGCAAACCAAGGGCCCCTTGACTGAATTTGCTACAGGCCCCGCACTGGCTTAATCCGGCACTGGTCATACCTGAATAGAATCCATAACCTATGTAGTTTAACCTGTCTATACCTATATTATAAAGAGGTGAAATTTCGTTGTTTGTTTGTATATAGAGGGTAATCTCTCTGTTTGGAAAAATCTTTTTGCATTTGATAGCTCAAGTTTTGAGGAAGCCTGGCTATTTAACATCACGCTATGACCCTTAGGTTGAACAAAAAGGAAAAATCAGAATGAACCCTAAGCGAAAACGAAGATGAGATGGCGCGGGCAGGCGATACGATACTACACGGTGGGGCAGGGAACAAGACATTTCACGCGGACAAAGTCGCGGGCAGAAGCTAGTTTTTGATAAATAGGTCTTGTTCTTGGCCTTGATTTTGTCAATTGGAAAACGATGAATGAGTTTGTGACGGCACCTACAACGCAAATGCAAACTATGTGTCACACTGACGTCACTCAAAATCATGGATCGCGCAACCAAGAGTTATCCGCGCGATTAGTATAGCTGCAACATCCCGACATCAAACACTATTTCATCTTTAGGTACGTTCACTTCTGGTTTCTGTTCAATATCACCTTTTTCGTCAGGTTTCCAGACTTCTACATTATTTGCGGTTGTCGCATTTGAAGTAGATTGACAATTATTATAAGAAACGTTAGTAATAAGTACCCATTAATATAGAGGGTGGCGCGGACGTCGCCGCGCAAACTGAAATCATGAATGCAGCTCACGATTCTAGACCCCTTACGTAGAAATTTTTCGTCCGTTATCAAAAAAAAAACAGACTTCAGACAGGGCTTCAGAATCATGTATGTACTGAATCCATGGTAACTGTGTAACACCCTGTATAACAAAGATTTTAGGCCCATACTCCAAAATGATGGTCAATAAATGCATTGCAGTGGACATGAATCGCAATATAGAAAGCCCTGTAGACGGACTGGCGATCTTCGCAGGTAGGCTGGTGTTGTATGAACGAGAGTAGTAGAAGATGGAACTCGGTGGCAATTCAAGAGGCCTGGAGACTGATGGTACCTAATTTAATAAATCATGATTAAAGACATCGACAAACGATAGGACACTTAGACTTAATATCGTGTCCTGCGTGTTCTGTTGTCTGCAAGTTACGGGAACTGTTGAATGCTACTGATGTCGCCAAATTCTGGGCCGACCCTATTCAGATTGCCAGGAACACGCTAAGAAGAAAGACGTCATTCCAGAACACGAGCCATATCTATACATACCAGTTCTTTTTGTCGGTTCTTGTCCCTTTGTTGGGTTTGGCTGACTTTTTTCAGTTGCTTCTAACTTTTTTTGTCCCCCGTTTGTTGGAGGCCGATCCTCATCCATTTTGGGGTCAGTTCGCATTTGTGCCTTGTTTCACAAGTCATGCCTCTCCTGGTACTGGGTGAAGATGGAGGAGGCGCGGTGGATGATGTCGTGGAGCTGGTTGGCTACCGAGGTGGACGCTAGCTGCTTGGCTAAGGAGTGCACATCATCCGGGTTCGCAGTCAACAGGATGTAGGAGTGCGATGCGTGGAGCGAGAGCAGCACGGCTGTAAGATGATAAAGGAGATTATTGGTGAGGTATCTTTTCCTGAAACTCCATGTTGTGTTTACTTTTAATATAAAAGTAATAGAAATCATTTAGCGTAATCAGCCATGTTCCTATGCATTGCTGGGACACATGCCTCCTATTTCGAGAGAGAGTCGCCTGTAATCTATCACACGAGCTTACTGCGGGTTGGTAGACGTCACATGTCTTCGAATTTTTGGTTCTAGGAAATGCCGCTTTCCACACGATGTTTTCCTTCACCGTTTTGATAGCAGCGGTGAGGAAATTATTTACACAAAGTTAAGCTCCTGCCTGGGTTCGAATCCATGACCTACATCTCGTAAGTCGGGACCTCTGGGCCACCGCTGCACTCTCAGAAATCAGTTATTAGCTGACAATGTACGTAAACAGACAAGATGGATTTAATTTTTTTAAAAGTCCCGATATTTTTACTTTTTATTGTAAACATTTTACCTTACGGCATGCAAACAATAACAATAACAATGATATTAAATTAAGACTGCAAAATAAGTAATAAGTATTTTAAACCGCTAAGTTAAGTTTGCTGTACAGTAAGTAAGATCGATACTTTTTTTATAGCATTTTAAAAGCCAATCCCCCAAATGACAATTACCTACGAATGACCCCGAACCGCGTGTTTTCTTTGAAAACAAACACTGTTCGTAGTCCTTGGAATGGTTTGTCAGGAAGTAACACAGGAAGTCGGTAGTGAAAGATCAACAAAGAGATGTACTTGTTCGCTTTGTCAACTTCGACAGTAAAATGGGTCACAAACACGAAAATAAAGTAATTAAGCTCGAATTTAATAAGACCGGAATTCGACAAGCTCTTTCTGACAAAAGACCAAAGATTTTGCAAGTGAATAGAACCG
Organism: Globia sparganii; assembly: GCA_949316385.1. Taxonomy (NCBI): domain Eukaryota; kingdom Metazoa; phylum Arthropoda; class Insecta; order Lepidoptera; family Noctuidae; genus Globia; species Globia sparganii. Next base: position 20,800,703 of record OX438656.1, read on the forward strand.
TTTAGTAACCATTTGTTTACCTATTATTTCTTATTTTTTATATGAAAAGAAAAGGTTGTTTGGTATACAAACACATATATAATTATACACAGGCACCTACATAAACTCACGTAGGTACTTCCCATCGGGGCAGAAACTACAGAACATAACCGGCTACGATCCTTATATGCTCCATGTGCCTCGTTTACGTTCATACATCGGTCATACACGCACGACCTTTCTTAAGAACATCACCAATGAGGCAACTATATGTCCTCCTTAATTATTTATTTAATACTTCAAGCACATAAATGTACTGAAGTGGACCATAGGTATTTTCTACCAGTCAACCTTTGGGTGATGCAGAGGCAAACAGGTGCAATCATGAAAATTGAGGAATAAATATTTTAAACAAGCTGCGCCCCGCGGTTTCACCCGCGTAAGTTTTGATCCCGTGGGAATATCGGGATAAAAAGTATCCTATGTGTTATTCTGATGTATAAACTATATTACTGTAAAGTTTCATCAAAATCCGTTTAGTAGTTTTTGCGTGAAAGAGTAACAAAAATCCATCCATCCTCACAAACTTTCGCATTTATAATATTACTAGCTGCGCCCCGCGGTTTGACCCGCGTAAATTTCGATCCCGTGGGAATATTGGGATAAAAAGTATCCTATGTGTTAATCTTGGTTATAAAGTATTTGTGTGCCAAATTTCATCCAAATCTGTTCAGTAGTTTTTGCGTGAAAGAGTAACAAACATCCATCTATCCATCCTCACAAACTTTCACATCTATACTTATACTTATAATAAATCTGTAGAGAGGTCAATTCTGTACATGAAATATATTTCCAAAATAACTATCAGCGGGTGATTAGTGATCGATACTGACGCCAAAAATGCAATCAGTAAAATTTTTGTCTGTCTGTCTGTCTGTCTGTCTGTATGTTCGTTATAGAAACAAAAACCACTCGACGGATTTCAACGAAACTTGGTACAATTGTTCTTCATACTCCTGAGCAGGTTATAGTATACTTTTCATCACGCTACGATCAATAGGAGCAGAGCAGTGAAGGGAAATGTTGGGAAAACAGGAAAACTTACTCCATTTTTTAAGCTTTCGTCGCGTGTGCAGCCTTAATGGTTAAAGCTACACAGAAATCATGTATGACGGAAATGTTCTTCTTAAAATTATATAAAAAATATTCCACGACAGCAAATGTCTATCTTTTATGGTTGACTCACAATAACACGTGTAACTCCCGATAGCTTAGCAGTTCGGAGCTTTCTGATTATATTTATCTACCCTTACGTTTATAACACTCTCACTCATCCCTAATTTAAAAATGATAACATTATTACATAAGTAATAAAAAAAGAATCATGGAAATTGGTACAGAAACACCAAAGTTATACATGAAATACGCTAATAAGTCATCGCGCGTGAATACTGAATCATGCTATAAGGATTATTTTTGAGTAACGGTCGCCGCGCCCGCTATTGTCTTGAAAAACGCGTTGAATGAGAAATACGCGTTCTCAAGAATCGGCAGAGGAAAGAGCACATCGGTTAAACTCTATGAGAGTTAGTGCCTCAATTTCCGGAAGTCATTATTCCACGCGGACGAAGTCGCTGGCAAAAGCAAGTTTATAATATTAGTAGGAAGTAGGATAGTAGGAAGTAGGATAGGATATAATATTAGTAGGATTAGTAGGAAGGAAGTAGGATAGTAGGAAGTAGGATAAATGTATAACTCTTCGAACGTCGAGTGTCCTCCTTATGGCGTCCCCTCACGGTGGCTTTTTTACCACTCACACACGCCTTGTAATACTTTTTGTTAGTCGCCTTTGACCCATCCTCTAAATATGACCAAACCATCTAAGCATACTCTTTTAAATTTTTGTCACATAACTCCTCAATCTATCATTCATAGTCTAATGATAGGTTATTAGATATAAACCTACTCAAATAATGCAGATGATAATGGAGATTTGATCTAGGTAGGTAAATACTACATACAAACATTACTTTTCTGATCAAATGCTTAAAAAGGTACCTGTCGGAGATAGAGAGATATCGTGAGTAATAAGATTTTGTTCGGAATTCGTCAAATATTTTTATGAAAGAACCTCATAATATCGCTCCAATTTTGTGCCCTAAGTAATAAATGGAGGTCTGAGCAAATTCCTTTGATCGGTGATAATTCTTAAAACGATTATTTTGGGAGTTTTCCGGCAAAAAGGCGAGAGGGACGGTGAGTGAACTCAAATCAAATATAATTTAATTTTTAACACCTCGCGAGCCATCAAAAGTGAAGAGTGTCGTACTTTTTAAATCCCAAAATGATTATAATAAAATCTTGAAAATGGAATATGTACCTTAATAATAAGGAAAGAGATTTGACGCTATATGTACCTTTACCAAATGATCGTTCTCTACGCATCATGTCTAGACAATTAGCTCGCAACCCGCAACTAAGTTAAGGGAACAATGACAAAAGGGCTCGTGGACTCCATTATTTAACATTTACATAAATGATATGTCTAAGGTCAGTAAACACCAGGATTGTCTTATTTGCTAATAACAGCACTATTTTTAACCGACTTCAAAAAAGGAGGAGGTTCTCAATTCGACGGTATGTTTTTTTTTTGTGTTTGTTACGCGATTACTCCGCCAATTGTGAACCGATTTTCAAAATTTTTTTTTATTTGAAAGGGTATGCTACCGAGGTGGTCCCATTGTCACTAAATTGGAATCTGATGAGGGAATCCCATGGAAATCGAGGGAAACCCTCAAATTTTGTAGGCACACCTATAGCGATTTGGGTATTTTTTATAGTAACTCGTGCATTTGCTCTCAGGAAGCAGCATTTGATGAAGTGGAACTGATGATGAAGACCACAGATGGCCATCGGAACTACTCAATAATAAATATTCGATTAGGTACTTTAATGTGGTTGCTAAGCACGATGCGTATCGTGCAGTAGAGCTGATGGTGACTTCTCATTCAGCTCCAGTTCTCCTGGTTCTTACAAGGAGAACTCCTCAACAATTAACGTCCCTGCACCGGGAAAAGCAATATTTTGTAAAAAGTGATGAGCAGTTGACATTAGGCTATTGTAACTTAGATAAGTTACAAACTGGCCCACTAAAAAGTGAAAAATAAAAACTTTTTATAAAAAAAAAACAACAGACTTCCAAAAAAACACTACAAAGTGAAAAATAACTTTAATTTCGGAAGTCGGTGTCAATAAAAGAAAATACAAACCAGCGTCACCGACTTCCAAAATTAAAGTTATTTTTCACTTTGTAGTGTTTTTTTTGGAAGTCGGTTGTTTTTTTTTGTAAAAAAGTATTTAAATTCTCTAGTAATGACATTAATATTCTAGAAAATGACATAAAGGACGATCTTAAAAATATAATAAACTAACTGCTGCCCGCGACTTTGTCTGCGATCCAGGATGAAAAGTATCTTTTGTCCTTACCTAGATCATGGCCTGTCTGTGTGCCAAGTTTCATCCAAATCCGTTGAGCCGTTTTAGCGTGAAAGCGTAACAAACAAACAAACTTACTTTCGCATTTATAATATTAGTTCTGATGGTTAGCTAATAATAATCTAAAAATACGAGTTTAACTTAACAAAACTAAAATAATGGCATTTCATCAAAGAACAAATTCCCCGAATAACCGAAACTGAATATAAAAATAATTATGGTAACGTAGCAATCTCTGAAAGTGACATCTGGCCTTTAAGTAGATAGTCATCTGACTTGGAAACATCATATCGACGCCTGAAGCTTAGTTAATTTACGTATGCTCTGTAGAAACTATCGAAAACGATTAACCGCATTACAGTACAAATAGCTTATAATGCTTATGTGGCTTCTAGCATTAAGTATGGATTTACGGAATCATTTTTTGAGGCAACTCCACTGACAGAGACATGAAATGCTTGCGATCGTTTACCAAATTACAATCGATTGATAGTTGTAAACCATTGTTTAAGGAACTTAATTTACTCACTCTACCGTCTATGTACAGACGCCAGCAGGTCAACCTACCCCAATCTGTCAAATTTCTTTGATAGATTTTCAACTTTAGCGCAAAGGAATAAGGTTCTTATTCAATTGGGAAAATCTGACAGATTGGGATAGCTTGATGTGCTGGCCTCTGTACATATATGAAATGGGAGTGTTTGTTCCCTGTAACTTGCCTTTATTTGAAAAACTGCGCCCTCGCCGTTATCAGAATACCATTCATATTACCCTTCATAAAACCGTATTTTTCGGCAAAAGTGTTTTAGTACGGCCCCAAAAAGGTGTTTTCTTTTTATATCCCGTAACTCTAGGGTATGAATGAGACCATTACCAAAGAATCAACTGGCATAAGAATTACACGCTCCATTCATGCATCGCGGCCTTGCGCCTGGGTTCTTCGTCCGAGACTATATTATATAAAAGAATCAACAGGCAATTATAATTGTTTTTCAATTATCTTTTTTTTTGTTTTCAATTTTCATACAAAGCAATTCGACAAAGTCATGATTATTAATGTAAAACACCCTTACGAGAAATACTTATGAGAACGGCGCATTTTGTTAGCTTTAAATATGAATGAATGGTTTGAATGAATAGTGTATTTCATTACAAGTGCGGAAAGGTTGTCATTGCAAAGAGTTCCGACAAATGTCTACCCGAGCCGAGGTGCAGCCGAAGGCGAGGGTTGACAGTCGGAACAAGTTGCAATGACGGTTTCGCACGTGTACTGAAACACTATTTTTAATACAGTTGCGAAAAAATGAAGCAATTTAATAAAATAAGGTGGTGTTAATTAAAAAAAAAACTAGGGTCGAACTTACTCATTTTGTGCAAGAAACAACTAAAACTCGCAAAGAAAATTTCTGAAAAATGGCGCCAACCGTAGAATATAAGCAGAGATATTTTTTTCTTCACCCATTCTGTTAGGCAAAGGGAACCATGCCCATACAGCCAAGTCTTCAGTAGAATTTTTTTATTGATATAAAATGAAAATGAAATTTAATGAGATGAAATTAAATGAAACCTAACCTAACTTATTCAATCAAATCATTAAATCTGATATTGAAACAAATTAGTAGCTTCTTTTTAGAAATAAGCGTATTTGCATGAATCATAAAAACTTCTATGAATTTTTTCAGTAAAAACTTCATGGTTGGTTTTTCTTTTTAATAGACATTATTTTGACAGTTGGGAAAGAGAACGCACGAGTTCGGGAAAGGTAAAAAAAAAGCACGAATATGTAATACCCCACATCCCGAACGCTATACGTCCCTGCAATACGCCACTTTTTGAGCAACTGTATTAAAAAATTAATTACTTACTCCTATTTAACAATGAAACTCAGATACACGATATCTTCGAAACTATGTATTTTTCGACCACATATTCTAGGACTTTTTGTATTATTTTTACAAGAATATAACCCTTGAGTATACCAGCAGCTATCACACTAATATTGTAAAGGCGAAACTTTTTGAGTGTGTTTGTGTGTGTGTTTATGTTTGTTACTACTTCACGCTCAAACGGCTGGACCAATTTTCATAAAATTTTGGATGGAGGTAGCTGATACCCTGGATTAATATATAGGCTACTTTTTATCCCGATATTCCCACAAGATCGACACTTATGCGGGTGTCACCGCGGGGTGCAGCTAGTCTTATCTATACAGGGTGTCCCTGGAAGTATGGATCAAAGAGAGGTGACGTCACGGACGTTTACGGTACACAACAGCTGTTCGTGTCTGAGCAATTATAAAATAAAACACCTTGGTATTCCGCATAAAATTCGTGTAATACGTATCACTGTTTTGTTACTTACGCGTGTGTTCGTTTGGAACTAAAACATACAACAGTTCGGTAGTGTAAATACATTGTAAATCCGTAAAAACAAATATAACTTCGTTGTGACTTTTAGACTTTTAAGTGAGTTGGAAGTTTTTTGGTACATCTGGTACCTCCAAAAAGTGTCTCTTTTTAAAATTTCTGACAGCCACTAAAATTTCTGACAGACATCTGATCTGTGCATTGTGGTCGATATCTATTGCGTAGAAGGCGCCATCTAGCTTATTCTAGCCTAACTACTATGGTGAAGTGTGCCGCCTGCGGAAGGTTTTTGTCGGCAAAAGGGGGCGCTAGCTGTAGCAACTCTGCCTGCCACAATCGATATCACCTCGCTTGTTTGTTATTGCCCGACCCGACCCAGATAAGTAGCGATTGGCTGTGCCCGGAGTGCAAGAAAAAGTTGCCCAGGGGAGACAATAGCGCTACACCCGTCAAGGACTTGGGTAGTGGTACCCCAGCTAATCTAGCAGCAGCGTCCGCAGCGGCAGCGTCTTCAGTTGCAGTACAGGGCGCCATGATTAGGTCACCTGTCGCAGTGCCTCAGGCTCAGGGTACCCAGACTAAGCCCCCCCTCGCGGTGGCTAAGGTACTTTCTCGTACTGGCAGTGAACAGGGAGCTACTGATGGAGAGCCTTCGCCTGATGCACAGCTGACCCTCCGTGAGGAGATAAGGCTCTTCAGATCTGAGCTGCGGGAAGTGCGAGATGAAATGAGGGAGTTTCGTCGCGAGATGTCGGGCCTGCACTCGTCAATTGGAGTCTGCACCGAGCGAGTTGACGGCCTAGAGGCCAGGATCGATGCTCTCGAGAGTAGGCAAAGTGCTGCAGTGTCTGACGGCAAAGCAAGTCAGCTCGAACAGATTGTGCTACAGTTGCAGCTTGATCTAAACGACCGCGAGCAGGATTTACTTGGCTCCGACCTTGAGATCACCAATATTCCGGAGACTCCTGGTGAGAACGTGTTGCACACCGTCGGGCTGGTGGCGGCAAAGCTTGGGGTGACGCTCGATGAACGCGACATAGTGTTTGCGCAACGGATGGGCCTACGAGCCGAACGAGAGGTGCGGTCGAGCTCTGTGGGCGGTGCGAGTCCGGTCGGCGGAGCGAGCCCGGTCGGCGGAGCGAGCCCGGCGGGAGCAGCGGCGGCGCCGGCGCGCGTGCGGCGCATCGTGGTGCGCCTGACGCGGCGCGCGCTGCGGGACGAGCTGCTGCACAGCGCGCGCGTGCGGCGCGGAGCTACCACCGCGGATCTGGGTTTATCTGCACCCCCGCGTCGCTTCTTTCTGAACGAGAGGCTCACCAAAACCAACAAACATTTGTTTTACCGGGTGCGTGAAGCTGGCAGCCGGCTGGGATGGAGGTACACGTGGACGAAGTTCGGCCGCATTCTGGCTAAGCAGGGTGACGGTAAACCCACCCACTGCATCCGCTCAGAGGAGGATCTTGCGCGGGTTTTTGGTTGTGAGGTGTCTACTGCAAAGGATGTCTGATTACTTGGCCCCCTACAATCATTGTACTATGTGTCTAAAACTATACCTCTATTTATTTGTTTTGTATTCACTTAGATTTTTAAGATTGGCTTGTGCGAGGCCAGCTGTTTCCTTGTCTCAGTATTCCTTGGTTTTCTCTAGTGGCCCAGCTCAACCTATGACTATCTATGTATATTTTATATGTATCACTATTATGAAGTCTTCAATATTTATTATATTTTTATTTTCATGGATTTTATACAATATTGCAATATGGATGACTATGTATATTGTTACAACACCTCACCTTTTATTTTTACTATTTACATCTAATACCATGAATTTCAGTACATGTACACATTATATTATTATGCAAAACTCCACAATACGTAATACTTCTGACTCTATCTACTTTCAAAATATTAATTTTATAAACACTACTATTTTTAATAATGATTAAGTCGACAAGAAATTTAAAAGTTGGATTATTTAATGCGGGGTCGCTGGGTACGCGCCATGAGGAGTTCCTAGTTGCCATGGATAACCTCTCGGTAGACATAATGGCGATTAATGAGACCTGGCTCAGGCAGGGGGAGGAGGGTCGTGCGCCGACAGTACCGGGCTACCGGCTGCGGCACGAGCCGCGGGCGCGCACCGTGCGTGGCGGCCGCGGGGGCGGTGTGGGCTTCTACGTGCGTCACGGTTTGCGCGTACGCTCCGTGCCGCACCCGCCATCGCCGCAGGTCGAGCAGATGTGGCTCCGACTTAATGTCAACTCGCATTCAGTTATTATTGGTACAGCATACAGGCCGCCGTGGCTTGATGTGAATGCCTTTCTGGATGCAGTTACTGATTCTCTCTCCTCGTTTGCTAACGCGGACAAGGTTATCTTACTTGGCGACTTTAATATTAATGTCTTAAACCAAAGCGACAGTAAATCTAAACTTCTGAACAATTTTATACGTTGCTGCAAGCTTACACAAATTATTACTGAGCCAACCCATTTCACAGATCATAGTGAAACTCTAATCGATGTTGTGTGCACTGATGCCCGTGTGTGTGGGGTCTCTGTATCACACATACCGGAGCTTGGTCACCATGCAATTATTTCTGTTGAACTAAATTTCAAATTAGAGAAGCCTGCTCCACACTGGATTACCTACAGGCCACTCAGAGACATCCTCCCTGATTTATTTAATAAAGACTTAAATAGAATGGACTGGGAACAGATTGAAAGTCTGGAGGATGTGAACTTAATGGTATCCATGTTTAATCAATACATTCTTACACTTTTTGATTTGCATGCTCCCCTCAAAAGAGTCCTAATTAAAGAGAAATCTTATCCCTGGATAACAGACACGGTTAGGGAAATGATGAGACTACGTGATAAGTGCCATTTGAGGTCAAAATCGACAAAATCCGAGCATCATATCAAATTGTACAAGGAGTATAAATACCTTGTTAGAGCTGCTTTTGATAGTGAGAAGTGCGCATATTTTAAAAAATATATTAATAATAATATTAAACAACCTAAGAAGTTATGGAGTCATATCAAAACAACTGTAGCCACCTCAAAAAAACCAGAGCATTCTCTGCCTCATTTCTGTAACAACCCAGAAACTATCAACCAACACTTTTTGGATGTGCCAGGTAGTGGGAAGGTCACTACTGCAGATCTAACCTACTTTGAGCATCATAGACATGGTGACAGTCATTTCCAGCTTGAGCCAGTTCAGCAGGATGCAGTGCTGAAGATCTTGAACAGTCTTAAGTCCAATGCGCAGGGCTCTGACCAAATTTCTCTGGAGATGTTGATGTTGACACTTCCAAGAACACTTGCAGTGATCACAGCTATCATCAACAGATCCATAGTCGACTCTTCTTTCCCTGATCTGTGGAAAATGGCAATAGTTAGACCAATCCCAAAAATACCTAACCCCACTAGCGTAAAAGACCTCCGTCCCATAAGCCTACTCCCATGTCTGTCCAAGATATTAGAAAGGGTTGTCTCTGACCAACTTAGGGCTTACCTTGAGCAACACAGTATCTTGCCACTGGCTCAATCCGGTTTTCGCAGGGCCCATAGCACAGCAACAGCGCTCCTGGATGTAGTCGGTAACATTCTTGAAGCCAGAGACCAGGGTATGGGAACCCTGCTCGTCCTACTGGACTTCTCGCGTGCTTTCGACTCAATTAACACGTCACTTCTACTCTCCAAGCTGTCTTACTATGGGTGTGAAGGCGAAACTGTTAGATGGTTTGAGAGTTACCTCAGCAATCGATCACAGTTTGTCCAGGTGACCAGTAACAGTGGAGATACCATGTCTTCTGGTCCGAAGCGCGTGGACAGGGGCGTACCTCAGGGATCGATTTTGGGCCCACTTCTCTTCATTCTTTACACTGCTGACATTATTAACTGTCTGATCAACACCAAGTTCCACCTTTATGCTGATGATCTGCAGTTGTACCTCTCCTTCCGATCCCTGGATACAGCTGAAACTGTAAAGAAAATAAATGAAGATTTGGAAAGGATCTCGGCTTGGTCCATGAGAAACTCCCTGGTCCTGAATCCTAGTAAGTCCAAATATATTGTGATGGGATCTAGGGATTTCCTGAACAAAATGCATGCTTGCAATCTGGACCTCAGTATTGATGGCTGTGCCGTGGAAAGGGTTCTGGAAGCTCGTAATTTAGGTATGATATTTGACGGACAGCTACACTTTGAAACACACATATTGGAGGCTGTGCGCAACTGCTTCTACCGACTGAAGGTCTTGTATCGTATCCGTCCCTACATAAGTGTGGATATGCGTGTCATGCTTTGCGAGTCACTTGTTCTATCCAAGCTTAATTACGCTGACACTGTGTATGGGTCGTGCATTCTCGGTAGAAGCGAAAGACTTATTCAGCGGGTGCAGAATGCTTGTGCAAGATTCTGCTACAATATCCCACCACGATCCCACGTCACTCCTTTTTTAAATAAGGGTAATTTGATGAGAATGTCAGCACGCAGAAAGCTTCACCTGGCTACCCTACTCTTTGGCACAATTCTCACTAAAAAGCCAGATTATTTATATAATAAACTGTCTTGGTCACGCGATGTTAACAAAATTAAAACTAGAGCATCTTCTTACCTCATGTTAGCCTCATCGCATAGAACAGCTGCATTCCGTGGTAGTTTCAAATTCGCTGCCTCCCGTTGCTGGAACGATTTGCCACCTCCTTTTCGTGCTATAAAATCAGTTGGTACTTTCAGGATAAAATTTAAACAGCATTTACTGCAGCTTCAAAAAGATACCGAACTTTGAACCTACCATTGATATGCACGCAGCTTGCAATGGTGATCCGAGCGTTTGGCAGCGATTGGTCACTGAACAGGCACAGTAGTTGTTTCGCATCTTGTTTTTGTTTTGTATTCCCGAGTACCTTCATGTTTGATGATTAATTAATTTTGCATATTCCACACTTTTACTTTTTTTTGTTGTTATTAATTTGATTGTTAATGCTGGCCTACTCCATGTTTTGTTTCGTTGTTCGACACTTGTTTCTTGTCAAAGTCATCATTAGTTTATTTCTTCATTCCATCCATGTTGATAATTGACTACCTAGTCACACTTATAATGTTTATCCACTGTAATACTGTTCCAATAAGCAGCCGTAATGTGATAACTTATTAATTTTTCACCAAAAGGTCGGCGCCTGCGACCCTTTGCTTGTCACAGTAATGCCAATTGCCACAGAGTGTCTATAGTCTATGACATCTTTATGACACTCAAGGCATAGACAAGTAATGAGATTACGTCTGGCGCGGATATATTTTTAATATTTTACGTAATTTATGTTATTTATTTATTTTTTTTATTTCTTTTATTATTTTTTTATTTCCGTAACTGCCCGTGACACCACAGCGGGCCCTATCAGAATAACAGCGCTGCGATATTTATTTTTAAATATCGCAGCATCATGCTGAGATAGGAGCCTATTGGCCTCGTATAGGACTTTTTGTTTCATTTTTCTTTTTGTTACTTTTTAAATTTTTATTTTAGTATTTTAATTTAGACTGTGTTTAATTTAGTTTGTGATCCTCCTGTACGAGTCGCAATAAATACTTTTTCTTTCTTTCTCTTCTTAAATCAAACATTTAAAAAAAAACTAACAGGAACTATCAATTTCAGTTTTTTAGACAGCCCTGATAGTTTTTTTAATGATTTTTTTTCTTTGAGCACTATGCGAAACGATTGAAAAAAATTGGTCACAACTTTTGAACCGTAAAATAATTCTCAATCATCAATCATTCTCAGGATCAAAAAGTTTGGAAATGACCTTGCCCACGCCCTTATTCGATTTGATCCATACTTCCAGGGACACTGTGTATATATACAGAGTGGAATTGAAGTCATGGGCATTATTTTACCTAAGGCACTACTCACGATACTGATTGCATTAGGGCTATTAATACGCAAATCAAAAATATTATTAATGCAAGTAAGGAAAACCTTAAAAACGTAGTAATTCAAATTGCTTAAGGCTTATTATTGCAAATAAACACTTAAAGTAATTAAAACAAAATACTTCGTTAACGCCAATAAATGTTGAAGTATCAAAATCTTAAAGCGCAGTACAGCGCAAAGCGAAATGTAAACAAACATCAAATAATAGTATTTGTAGGTAATAGTGTGAATGTAAAAATAGATGACATCACTGACAGTGTCACTGAAATCTTGAAAATTAATTGTCAGAAAATAATATTGTGTGCTTTCCCATATTTTGAGCACTTATCAAGTAGGCAAAATCATTATATAAGCTAAATAACCAGATGCAGTTGTTAGCTAATCACTATAGTGACAAACTTATATTTTTTGACACCAACACTTTTGTTGAGAAATTAAAATCGACTAGGGATACAGCGTATCGGCCTATTAGTTTTAGACGTCAAATAGCATGGCTATTAGCTTTTAATATTAACTCAGACATAAGTATTATGTCGAAGTCTGATGTAATTAGCACCACAAAAATCAGTAATAATATTAAGGTGGTTAGCCACAATAATTTAAACTAGTCAGTAAGACAACAGAAGTTACCTAAAACAATATTGTTAATCTCACCTCCAACAAGGTATCTTCTAGCTCTCAATTAGTTAATTGTAAAAAAGGGGCTAAGCAGAATTCCTTGAAATTGTTTCATCAAAATATTCAAGGTTTGTCTTCCAAATTATTAGAAATGGAATTGTTTTTAGAAAAAACAATGTTTGATATTATTTGCATTACTGAACACTGGTTGAAAGAATACGAAATGCTGATAAATTACGAGAACTATAGTGTAGGCAGTTGCTTTAACCGAAAATCCATGCTGCGTGGAGGTTCATTAATCTTAATTAAAAATTGTGTAAAATATAAGACTCGTAAAGACATAGTGGAACTATCGGTCGAACATAGCATCGAACTGTCCTGTGTTGAGCTGGATAAGCATTTTATAGTGTGCGTATACAGACCTCCAAACTATCAAAACTACTCTATTTTTGAGTCTGTAATGGAAGATGTCTTGGGAAAACTGGCAGCTAGTGGTAGTGGTAGATTATTAGGCCTCTTTAAATCATTCAATTTGTCAAATGTGTTCTTGGAACCAACGCGAATAACTACAGCTACTGCTACATGTATTGATAATGTTTTTTGTTGCTGCAAATATTTAGATAAAGCCATTGTAAATTATCTCCCTTCCGATCACAGCGGTCAAACCGTTTCTTTTGAGTCCAACATACCAATACAAAAAGTGCAGATTCAATTTAGACCAATAACATCGGGAAATTTGAAAAAGTTTAATATCACTTTAATTAGTAAGTTAAGTGCTCAGGGCCTAAATATGAATAGTGGTAATATTTTGTATGAAGAATGCTTTTCGTTAGTGCAAACAGAGTTCAATAATTCTTTTAAGAAGAAATCTAAAACTATTTGCCCTAAGTTTTTATTCAGTGACTGGGCAACTAAAGGAATCAGGAAGAGTAGGGAAAGATTATTTGAACTGTATGGCCTTAAGCAGTATATTAACACGGATACTTTTAATAAGTATGTTGCTACATATTCTAAAACTTTTAAAAATATTTGCAAAACAGCTAAAGCTTCCTTCATTAGCAACAAGGCTAAATCAGAAGACAGTTTGGAAAATTATTAACAATGAAACGAACAGGAATAAAAAACATAATACTGATTACACACTGAACACTTCCCGTGGCCTTATTAGCGATAACATCGATGTTGCTCAGGAATTTGCAACTTTCTTTACCAATATCCCAATTAAAACTACAGAAACTTTAAATTCCTCGCCCGCACTTGCTATTGAATTATTAAGAGCGAATGTCTCAGCCTGTCCTGTGGAATTTAAATTTAAACATGTAAACCCTTCAGTAATTATAAAGGCACTTAAGCAACTTAAGATCAAAATGACCGAAGATTTGTGGGGCTTGTCTACTAAAGTTTGTCAATCCATTAGTGAGACAATTGCACCCTATTTAGCTTTAATATTTAATTTGTGTGTTGATCAAGGGGTATTCCCGGATTTAATGAAGTTCAGTAAAGTTATTCCACTTTTCAAATCTGGGGACAGCAAAGACACTAATATTTATAGACCCGTATCGGCTTTGCCAGTTTTCAGCAAGGTGTTTGAAAAAGTAATGTTAAATCAGATGCTCAATCATTTTAATCGTAATAACATCCTACACGATCAACAATATGGCTTCACCAAAGGACGTTGTACAACCGACGCCGGTGTCACCTTATTAAAACACATATTTGACGCATGGGAAGAGGCACAAGATGCAATAGGCATCTTCTGCGACCTATCCAAGACATTTGATTGCGTGAATTACGAAACACTGCTTTTGAGCATTACGGACTGGGTAAACTCGCTCTTAGCTTAATAAAATAATTTTTAAATGATAGGTTTCAGCAAGTCCAAATAAACGGTGTAAATTCATTGGGTTTAAAAGTCAAAATGGGTGTACCGCAAGGCTCAATATTGGGGCCGTTCTTATTTTTAGTATATATAAATGATTTACCTTACTTACTGGAAAACCGACCACAAATGGTGTTATTTGCTGATGACACATCACTGATTTTTAAAGTAAGCAGACGTGCACAGGAGCTTGACGATGTAAATAACGCTATGCTTGTGGTCCATAATTGTGTACATAATTTGGTATTAAATGAGAAAAAAACTAAATGCATTAGATTCGCTTTACCGAATGTTAGAAGTAGTGAATGTCACGTTGTATTGAATAAGGAGATACTTGAATTCGTCGAAAAAACGGTTTTCCTGGGGATCACGCTTGACTCAAAGCTGCAGTGGGGTCCTCACTTAACATCACTTGCAGGGCGGCTAAGTTCAGCCGCTTACGCTGTTTGGAAAATCCGTCAATTAACAGACGTGGATACCGCGAGACTGGTCTATTTTAGTTACTTTCATAGCATCATGTCTTACGGTATTTTGTTGTGGGGACGGGCTGCAGATATTGAATCTATCTTCATTCTGCAAAAGAGGGCTATCAGAGCTATCTACAACCTCAGCAGACGTGAATCTCTAAGGGAACTGTTTAAAAAAATTAACATCATGACGGTTCCTTGTCAATATATATATGAAAACATTATGTACGTTCGAAAAAATCTACATCTTTTTAGTAAGATATGTGACAGGCATAATTTTAACACTAGAAATAGGAACAAATTAGATCAACCTCGTTTCAGATTGTCTAAAGTAAAAACTTCTTTTATGGGTTATTGTGTAGTGTTATAATAAAATACCACTCGATATTCTTCAACTAAATGAGAAGAAATTTAAAACATGCATTAAACGCACACTATGTAGACAAGCATACTATAAGTTGGATGATTATATCGTAGATAAAAATGCTTGGCTAAATGCTGGTCCTGCTCCACAGACACTTGGGCTCCCTAGTTAAAATTTCAATATTTGGAAGACATGCTTCCCTTTTTTTTCTTTTTTTTTTTAAAGTTTTGCTGACATTCGAACTTAATGTGTATTTTTAATTCAATCAAGTTTTAATTGTTACTTTAATATCATATACCTCTTTCTAGTAAAATTTGATTCATCTCGTAAATAAATTGGAAACTATAGTTTTGTATAATTTTGAAGCATTTTTTTATAAATTTTGTAAATGTAAGAACCATGGATCCGTTTATTATAATTTTTTTTATATTGACTTGAAAGAGCATGGCAGTTGAGAATGTGTCATGCTCACTTAAATGTCTCACTGATGGTGGCGCGTGTATTGGATCATTCGGTTCCCTTCAAAATGGTTGAGCTGGATGGTGCTGATCCATGCGTCATGTTCGTGAACGGGCGCTGTCAGTTGAGACTGGTCATCTCTTAGCTGCCAGGGCTTCTTTTTAATCTTATACCTATTTTGAATTGTTTCTTCATAACATTATTCTCACATATAGAAGCAACAAGAATACTGTACTCAGGATTTTGTAATATCTTAATTTAAAAGAGTGTCCTTGGAGTTTCTTGCCCGTTCTTCTCCAAGAGATCTACGTTTTGGAATGGGCAACTAGCTTCAACTTTCTGACTAACTGACCGACTAGTTAATTTTGACAATTCAAAAGTGCCTGGAAATGGTTTAATTGAAATAAATGCTTTGAGTTTGAGTTTGAGTTTAATAACATAGAGCGGCCGACCTGCGCGCGCGCGGGTTTTTCCTTACAAATAATAATAACAATGGGCTAAAAGACATGCCGTCCGGCGATTCCCTGAACTCTCTCCGTCCCGCTCCCTCACTCGCAAAAAGACCCCCGCGCGGGGTCTGCTTCCCGCCGAAACATGAACCCGGAACCACCGAACCAGTGTCAAAACGAGTGCGCAGATGCATTGACGCGTAATTGATTTATTGATCCCGTGACGTACTAATCGCCGTACTCGCCGCTCGCGTCATACGGTGCTTGGATTGCAGTGTATTAAGTGTTAGTATAGTAATTGTGAACACGATGCCTCGACCGCGACACCAACCAATAATACCCACAAATGGTTGTAATTTACGATCGCACAAGAAATTTAGTATGAACTCGTGAAATGTTCCATTGCCGCTACCCGAACGACCCTATTCCTTCACGGGGTCTCATTCCACCAGAACCACTCAGAACCTGTTGGATTTTTCGTCTTTTCACGTGCCAGCACATGCACAAGCTCGTGGAAGAGCACCCGTTTACCCTCTGTCACTTTACCGACATATAAGATTTTTTTCAAAAAATCCACAAGCTAGGTACGTAAATGTTTTTTTTTAATGTATGTTAGTTGACGTAGTTTTGACCGTCCTAAGCCGGCAAAGTACAAAGGGAAAGTTGGAATTTATTATGAATCAATTCATTGGCAACTTACGAATGTCACGTGAGTCGGGCGGGGTCAAAGAATTCACGCCCAATGACGCGTACGGCGTAGTGTACCTACGCATTTGCTATCGAGAAGCGCAACTATTTGATACTTTGTATGACTTACTACATTTTAAGGTATTCCATACTTGCATTAATAATATTTTTGATTTGTATCTAATAGTAGCCCTAATGCAATTAGTATCATGAGTAGTGCCTTAGGTTAAAATAATGCCCATGACTTCATTGCACCCTGTATAATTCAAGTCCTGACTGACTGATATGTCAACGCACAGCCTAAGCCGCTGGTCTTAGAGACATGAAATTTGGAGGGTGTGTTCTTTGTGAAGAGTAGGTATCCACTAAGAAAAGGTTTTTCGAAATTCTACCCCTAAGAGGGTGAATGAGGCAAGGGTGAAATTTCACGTTGACGAAGACGCGGGCGGAAGCTAGATAAAAATAAAGAGTGTCTGGGATCCTATAAGAGGTCAAAATCAAAATCAAAAGTCATTTATTCAAACTAGGCTGAGAATCAGCACTTTTCGAACGTCAATTACAAAAGACAGTCCCCCCAAAACGCCCGCCCTTCACCACTTCCTAGTGCTTTCGCTGGGGAGAAGAAGTGGCGCAACAAACTCCCCAGCAGCACAGCTGTCTGTTCAGTTAGAAAATATTTAATTGTATACGATACTAGATATGCAAAGTTATTGACGTTACAGAACACATTAAATTAAATTATTTGTCATAATTATGTTAGCTTGCCACGCCAATATACCCACAAATACAATAAAAACAATACGTACTCAAGCAAAAATTAAAAATGTAAACAAAAACTTGCTACCTAAATAAAAGCCTCCAGGTATAAAGGGCGTGACAGCTTACATATGTATGCAATACTGGGTTCAGTTCACATAGCTGTGAATGGTAAACTAGGACCATCGAAGTAAAATAAATTTAAAAAAGTTATTAGTAATAACAACAGTAAAACCAAGGTCAGCAAGACGACCAGTCACCACAAGCAGCGTCCGTTCACGAGCATAACGCAAAGATCAGCCATTACCCCCCTCGCCATATTTGAGGGAAGGAGGCAATCCGACCCCCGACGCTACCGCAAGCAGTGACATCTAAGGTCGTTGTTTAAATTCCTTTTAGATAGATTTTACTACTGCATCACTAAGACAAACAGAGGTACCTATGACGATTACGACTTGCTAATTATACACTTATTATTTTATTTGTTGATAAAATGTGTTATTTATCTAAAATTATAATGACCTGTTTACCTAACTGACATACTTTTTTTAAATTGTTTTTTTTTATGTAATCTATGTACATGCTACTAATTGTAATTGCTTGTTTATGTTAATTTTGTACGCCATATATATACGCAAAGCTTAATGCACATATTTTAGACACTATTATACTATCTGTAACCATACCTATGTTTAACAAAATAAATGATTGATTGACTTATGTAAAAAAAAATACAGTACTGTGCGTCACTCTGTCACTCATATCAGTTTGTCAATCTCTAAAACTCAATTTGTCGTATATATTGTGCCCCGACTGTTGTTGGCGCCCAAGTGGGACCATATTTATGTGGGAATGTAAGGTGAATAGAATGGTAATACTGTATGAGGGATGGCAACACTGGACGGATCTATACGAGAAAAATGACTTGACGATTGTGCACGTAGTGTCTCTTACGTTAAATATACTAAAATTAAAAGTATACCTTATGCGATTAAATTCAAGTCAGTCCACATAAATTGGCTGTTTACTTTGCCTTCGATCCCACAAATTTGGAGCTCGTGCGGGATAGAAATAAAAACAAAGTACACTACGACGCGACCGCGTGCTCGACAAGGTTAGCCGTAACGGTGAAACGTTGTTCCGGGAATAAAAGACGAATGACGAAAGACGACAATAACGCACGCTACAACGATATCAGGAAGAATCTAAACCACCATGGCGAACACATATATACAATATACTACCACACATTTAACACATAGTAAACTTAGAAATAGGCAAACAACAACTACAATACATCAACGTCGTCTTTACCATGTCAAGATGACGTTGATTATCTACATCAATAATAATTAATTACCAAAACATTGTTCAAGTGTTTACCCCCGTTATATCTCCTAATAACCACTCCGTTCCTACTTAGTTAGGCTCCTGTTCAACCGCATGCGATTAGCGACAAGCGACTAGAGCTAGCAACTAGAAACCATTCGGTGAAGTCAAAGTCAACTCATTTATTTCAAATAGGCACTTAAGAGCCTATACTACCTCAGCTAAAATTCACTCTTTATCTCGCTCGCACGATACTGCTCGCGGACTGAGTGAGAGTGAGACAGAGTGCGGTGCTATGCTGCAGGCAGCGCCAATAGTTTAGGTGTTTGCTTTTTACGGTGAAAATAATGGTACCTAATTAAAAAAACATAAGACCTGCTTTATAGCTATTTCGGTTAGTATACAAAGTTTCATGATCTAATTTAACGTAATTTTTAAATACCAGCGGTTTATTGTTCGGTTTGGAGGTAACTTTGGAATTTTTTTCTTTCGAGAAAATTTAATGGAATCGTGTTTTCGTCTAACATAAGACCTAGCATTAATCCTCAACTTTATCATATATTTATTTCAAAATTAATGCTGCAGTATTTTCGACTCCGTTAATCCTCCGTTAGATTATGCTAAGCCATTTGAGGTAGTATAGGCCCTTAAAAGGCACTTTTGAACGTCAAAACGTGAGCAACGAGTAGTGAGTGTATTCCAATTTCGGATAGGTTTTTCGCTGGGCTATGAGCAAATGCGCAATTGCGACGAGTAGAATGACTGCACAGTCACTTGCTAGTATGCGTATATGCCAAGCGAGAGGCTCTCAGCGTGTATTCTGCCCGCACAAGCGAGCGTCGCTGAACCAGTATTTGCTTTAATATAACTCTTGTTGATATTGCGACAAACTTTTGGATTGAGAGTTCTCGCCGGCAGAATTAACACGCACCACCCAACACCCTAATCAGAATATTATGTTATGAAACATAATATAATATACCTAATTACTTACACTGAATTTTTCCTATTACGTATAAAACATTATTTATTTATTAAATTAAATTAGTTATAAATTTATAAGTACTGCTTAAAGGAAAAAAATTGTGGTCACATTACAAATCTACGCACGCACACAGACGCACACGTAAAGGGTTTAGCATAGTAGGTACTTCGTACATTTTGATCTTTCTTAATTTTTTTGGTCATTTTGTTTTGAATTAATCTACAGTGGAAGTCCAACTATAATTGCCGTAGTTTTAATTATTTTTTGGATAAAAAATTAAAGTAAAAAGTAGGTAGATATAGATGACAAAAATTATTCAGTAAACGATTCTGAGCAAACTACTTTCATAAGATAAGATAAGATAAGATAAGATATATTTATTTGCTCAAACATGTGTATACATACAAGAACATAAATGCATGCAGGATAACACAGAAAAAAAAAAAAGGATCAGACATGTTTGCCACCTAGTAGATATGGCGTGCAAATATTATGAATAATAATGATTTTTAATTATTAATTTCAAGTCAAAAAAACATTAGTCATAAGTGAATTAGTAGAAAAAAATAAATTATAAATGTCAATAATAGAGAAAAATTAAATAATAATAATAATGTAACAATATCTATGTCAATATAAATTCTTCTGTCAGAAATTCATCAATATTATAGTAAGCTTTGTCAATCAGATAAGACTTTAATTGATTTTTTAAATGTACGTTATTTAGCTCCCTCCAACTTTTAGATAACTTATTATAAATAATAGGAGCCATGCAGAACACACTTTTGCGCATAAGTGCCGTCCTACTACTATGCAGACAGAGCTGACTATGATCACGCCTGTTTCTCGGAAATTTATCTGCCATTCGCGAAAATAAATTAAAATTACTTCTAACAAACATTACTGTTTCCAAAATATAAAGCGATGGCAGTGTCAAAATTTTATAACGAATGAAATAGGGCTTACAACTATCGGTGGTTTTCAACTTAAACATTGCTCTGAGGCATCTCTTTTGTGCTTTAAATGCAGCTTCTTTATTAGTTGAGTTACCCCAAAAGATAACACCGTATCTGAGAACAGATTCAGTTAGCCCGTAATAAGCAGTTAATAACGCATCTATGTTAACAGTGCGTGACAGAATATACAAGGCGTACGCACTACTGCTTATCCTTTTAATCAGAGCCTCTACATGCACCTTCCAATTTAAATTTCGATCTATTGTAAGTCCTAGAAACTTAGTTGTGTTAGCTGTGTCAATTATAATGTCATTGTATGTTATGTCAAGATTAGAAAAATTCAACGCGCGCTGGCTAAAATGCATAATTACAGTTTTATTTAAATTAATTTTTAAGTTATTATTGTCTAACCATTGTATAGTTTCTTTTAATGTATTATTTATGTCATCTTTATAAAAATGTCTTTGATTACATGGTATCGTTATTGTACTGTCATCTGCGAATAGTGTCATCGGATGTTTGATTGCCCCTGGAAAGTCATTAATATAAAGTGTAAAAAGCGGTGGACCTAGTACACTTCCTTGTGGAACTCCGTGCATAACGTTACGTTCATTTGATAGAAAAATTTCTTCTCTTTTGGTGTGTAAATTAATTCTACTTATTTCTGTTATTTGTTTTCTGTCATGTAGGTAAGATTTTAAGAGCTCAAGGACATTTCCTCTTAACCCGTAAGAGTCGAGCTTTTTTAGTAAAATATTATGTTGCACATAATCAAATGCTTGAGTCATGTCACAAAATATCGCACACACTGGAGTGCTTTTATCCATATTTATCATAACAGTATATAAAAAGTCATAAATAGCCATGTTAATTGTCTTGTTTTTCCTAAATCCTTTTTGTTCTTTGCAAAGAATATTATTTGCTTCTAAATATAAATTGAGTTCTTTATAAATATAGTTTTCAATTATTTTTGAAAATATTGATATCAAAGAAATGGGCCTGTAGTATTCCATTAACTCCCTATCTTGTTTCTTGAACAATGGCTTTATTACCGATTTCTTCAGGGCATCCGGAAAAATACCTTCGCTTATGCATAAATTTATTATATAACTTAAAGGGCAACAAATTTCCTCAGCTACTGCTTTAAGTATTTTTGTACAAATGCCATCATAGCCTACACTGTTTGTGTTGTTAAGCGCTAAAGTAATTTGAAGAACTTGATTTGGCAAGCTTGGAGCCATAAACATAGATTTCATAATGTGAATTAATTCAGTTTACATATACAGAATGTCCCTGGAAGTATGGATCAAATCAAATAGGGGCGTGGGTAAGGTCATTTCCAAACTTTTTGATCCTGAGAATGATTAATGATTGAGAATAATTATTTTACGGTTCAAAAGTTGTGACCAATTTTTTCAATCGTTTCGCATAGTGCTCAAAGAAAAAAAATCATTAAAAAAAACTATCAGGGCTGTCTAAAAAACTTAAATTGACAGTTCCTGGTAGTTTTTTTTTAATGATTTTGTTCTTTGAGCACTATGCAAAGTGATTGAAAATAACAAAAGTTGGTCATAACTTTTGAACCGTAAAAAAATTCACCAACATTTTCAGGATCAAAAAGTTTGGAAATTACTGCTCACGCCCCCCTATTTGATTTGATCTATTAGGTACTTCCAGGGGCAACCTGTATAGTATATCTGTTTTTTATATGACACTAGACCTACTTATATAATAATTAGGGAAAATAGTCGATGTCTAGTCGCTTCACTTGCGGTGGTGCTGGTGCCTTATGTACAGACGCCAGCAGGTCAACCTACCCCAATCTGTCAAATTTCTTTGATAGATTTTCAACTTTAGCACAAAGGAATAAGGTTCATATTCAATTGGGAAAATCTGACAGATTGGGGTAACTTGATGTGCTGGCCTCTGTACAACTTGTTTGCTATTAATTTTATACTTTACTTTATGCGGCCTATTTAGATTATTTTCCAATATCTATAGACATTCACAATGACAATGATGAATTTTACACAAACAATTACATGAATATTTACTTTGTAAGGTGTTATATTATTTTAATAATGACCCACATAGGCAGTCTTCACTTCATAGAATGTGAAGACTATGTGGGTCATTTTTTATTATCTTATTCTCGGATAGTTTAACCATGGTCTGGCATTTTGAGTAATTTATGCGGCCTACGCAAATGTCCTTTCTTTGATACCTATTGTTATATCGAATCGTTGAGCTCCTTAAGTTTTGAGTTGATCTACATGATTACTGACAAATGCGTGCATTGACTGGACAGGTCTGCTTTATGTGTGGTTCTTTCCTCAAAAGACCATTTCAGACACCGATCTACATGGTCTTCAAATGATCTGACAACAGAAATAAAATCATTTATCATTCCTTAGAGTTCTTATGAGATATTCACACCGCCCTTCTAAATCTGAATGAATCAAATCAATGCGTAGGTACGCGTGCCGAACTGCCGAGTCTTTCAACGACGACACGATAAAGGAAGGAATTTATACATTTTTTTTAATGCAGGCTCAACTGACCGATTCTTAAAAAGTTAGTTTGCCTTTTACTGATGCGACGTCTTTCAGACATGTGGTGCAGGGATCTGCACCCTAATTGGGTAACACACTATTACTCTCAATTTGAATCATTTTGAAGCTTATTGCTAATCCATTGCTCCTTACACGTTCGAAAAGTGTGTCTACTCAACAACGTAAATAACGCAATGAATGTTGTTGAACTGTCAAAATGAAACCGATTGCTACTGATAGTGTGTTACGCAATTACCCTGCTGGTTAGATTTGATCCACGGTATGGCGATCCGAGCAGTCAACAGTGAACAGTCATGAGCAAATGTTCTTTTCCCGGCCAGAGTGTAAATATTTAAATTCCTTCAGCATAGCTATTCACAACCACTCGATACGCTTCCGTACCGTATCGAACATCAATCAATGTTATCGTAGGAGTCCTCTAAACCCTGTTCACAAGTCCAAAACCCGAAAATTTTGTCAGTTTAAAATCAAATAGAAGACTACTATTCTTCCGACAGCTGTTTGCTGTCGGGGGCAAGGCAAATCAGCGGGGCAATTGCGTAACACATTATCAATCGGAATCGGTTTCATTTAGACAGTTCAACAACATGCATTGCGTTATGTACGTGTTGAGCAGACACATTTTTCGAACGTATGAAGCAATGGATTAGCAATTTGCTTCAAAATGATTCAGATTCCATTGATAGTGTGTTACGCAATTAGGGTGCTGGTTATTGAAATGTGTCATTTTCGATACGATAGCTTGTCGTATGGTTGTGAATTAGGGTGCTGACCGTAATTCGGCCTCGGCGGCCAATCTCAACAGAGACTAGCCTTCGGTGCGGGGGTGTAAATATTAGGTAGTACCGTACAGGGTCCCTGTCGGAGCTCAGCGCGCATCCTGTTGCTATGGATTCAGTAAGTACATCAATAGGTAATAAAAAATGCTGTTCTATGAAACAGCAGATTGGTTTTTTCATAACCGGCGAAATATTTCTGCGCTAGGGAATCTAGGTCTATTTAGATACTTTTTCTAGACATCATTACCTATCATTGTATAGATTTAATTAGAAATTCAGATAAAAGGATAGGTAAGTAGGTATACTAACTAGTAATAAATAAAAATGCTATTGATTATTTAGGTTTGTATAATATGTTCCGTTTTCGATGAAAGAATCCCGCTTTATTACTCAAACGCTATCAAAATCCTCCTTTGCCCCAAAAAATATCTGGCAACGCAGTAACTTAGGCACTTATGTATCTGCCTATTTTCCCTTGCTTTTTTGAGCTTGGTCTGCGACCTTATACCTAGGTAGGTACTTAAGTATGATTTATTAAAAACTTACTCGCCAAACAGATCTTGCTAGTAAACATGATTCCACTGTAAATGTTATGTTATTGCATTAGGAAATTAATATTATCCTAGTAAGTAGTAACATTGAATTATCAAGTTTTATTGAGTGTGGCATAAACAGCTAAGTGCGTTAATAAATTGGCAGTAAATTATGAATATTTTATAGCAACACTTAAATACCTACAACTTCTATATATACCTTTCTGTCATATATTTAAGATAGGTACATACAAACCTACATAAAAGTCCAGCTGGACCGTATCTCAGCGGAGACTAGCCTTCGGGAGGTAGGTAATACGGCGCACGACTGTGTGCGCATACACAGGTGCACTCACTCTTCCGTCACTCTCATAGTCCGATGGGACGTAGATCCGATACGGCCGAGAAGAGAATGTGCATTTGGATTGAGTGATCTTTTTTATTTCGTGACAAAATGTGATTGTAACTACATTTAATCAAAAAAATAGTCAAAACTAGAGATCAGGCGCAGGAACAACGGCTTAAAATGCTTTCCGAAGCGCGGGGAGTATTACACCGCCAACTTCCATACTCCGGACTGTTACTATGAAATTCTTAATGGGAAAACCCAATACACTTTGACCGAGCTGAGAATTGAACCCAGAACCAGTCAAGCAGGTTAGGAGTTAGCACGATTCACGAATGAAGATATTATGTATGTACATACATAGTGGCTATCTAGTTACTAAAGGCTTGTTGCCCATTCCAAAGCGTAGGTAATGGATTCCTACGAAGATGAACGGGCAAGAAACTCAATGAGTCTTTAAAGTCGTGACCATTTTTAAATTTTTTAATGTGTTTGAGCTCCTGCTCAATGTTTATGGCACCCCAAACGCGAATAGTTTTATATTCGCGTTTTCTATAGTCGTCTCTATGTAGAAACTCTTGTAACATACACACATCAAAAGTGTCTAGGGATCAACATATATTTTTGCAATAACTTTTCTCCTGATTGATATTAATTAAAATTTTCTTTAAGGATTCATCAAATAAAGTGTTTTCGTTTGTCACAGTAACGATAAACCAAGTCACCTTTGCATTAATAAAGAAATTTGCCATTTTCCTAATAAAGGGATTTTTGACATTTGAACCACTAACACAAAAGTTCGAAAAAAAGACTGAAATAACAGTTTTCTCTAAAATTTTATTGGGTAACTTAAACAATTAATAATCCGTGTTTCTACCGCGAACACTAACAACACAAGAACATCGGTTTGGCATACTCAAAATGAGTTCATCCAAATCACGCTGTGGAATGGCCGCCCATGTTCGTTGCAACAACAAAAAAAGGTCTTCTTGCGACTGGATACCCTCCATATTCGGCAGAGCTCTTCTCTGTAGCTTAACCCATGCATGCTCAATCGGGTTCAAGTCTGGCGACTGAGCAGGCCAGGGCAGGACATTGATGTTAGCTGCGGCGAGAGTCTGTCTTACAACTCTTGCGGTGTGCGGTCGTGCATTATCATGCATTAACTGAAATAAGGGACCGATTTGCACTTGTAGAGGAACGATGACGTCTGATACAATCGTCTCAGCATAAAGAATCATGTCAAGTTTTGACCTGAAAATTTTCTAACGCGTCTAGTGATGTAAAATATCTTAAAAAATTGCACATTTTTTGCTTATTTCGTATCGCATAATTGAATTTTCAAATAAAGCCAGGAAAAAAAGCAATGTTACTATGTTTTTCGTTCTTTTTGCCTTTTTGAAACGGAACGTGTCTTATACAAGTTCCATTTTATGTGTACAGTTGACAGGTTATGCGTAAAACGAACTTCTTTAGCCGCAACGTTATGTGAATGACATGCTGTCATTTGTTTGACGTTTTGCAGTCGTTCGTCTGCTCTTGTACTGTGCGATTTTGGATTTTCTGATACCCTTACAACTTTTGCATTTTCCACAGACTTTGACACCTACCACTTACGATTGCTTTGGCCTGCATCATACGGATACCGATTTAGTGCTTTGTGATCTATCTAAGACGTCGTCGGCGGGATATTACGAGAATATAACTGCTGTTTGCGACCGCGCGCCGACTTGATGATGATGATGATATTACATTGAAGATATTACTATACCTACTCTATGAGGGATTTATTTCTGAGTGATTGTTACTCTCTCAGCGATTTGGAATCAATTAGATTTTAATTATCATACAGTTTTTGAGATTATAACAGCTGTCAAACTATCTGACAGCAATTATAACCTCAAAAACTTATTTACATAATAGCATTTTTTCCTGGCCACTAAATGAAAAGATGATAAGTTATTGTGTTATTATAAAGGATAATTGTTTTTATATAACACTAGTTGGAGGTAGACGCGACCTGTAAAACGAATCAAGTGACAGGTCAATCAATGTATGGGCATTGGGCATGATTCTTTGAGCGTTGAGGTTGCCTCTGATCCAAATCAACTCAGTTCTTCCGCCGATCCAAATACCCGCCCATACCATGATGGTTCCACCACTATAAGGATGGACTTCCTGGCAGGATTTTAATCGCTGTTGGCGTCCAGGGGTTCTCCAGTGTCGTATACGTCTTGTATCCGGTCTCATACCAAAACGAGACTCATCAGAAAAGCACACGAAACGCCATTGTTCTTCTGCCCAATTTCTGTGTTCAAGAGCCCATTGATATCGAATCCTACGATTGTGCATTGCTATAGGTGGTACCCGTAGCGGTCTTCGGGAATGAAGGTTCACTTCATGCAAGCGGTTTCTGACTGTTTGGTCGCTAATTAAGTTCCCTGAAGAGTGATGAAGCCTCACGGCTAACATCATGGCGGTTATTGTTGGAGCTCTTCGAGTTAAGATTTGAATGTATCGGTCTTGTCTCCGTGTGGTGCAGCGATACCGTCCTCCATGGCGCTCAGCCACGGTACCAGTGCTTCGGTAACGTGTCCAAAGTCGACTGATAACACTCTGACTTGTATTCAGAGCTAAAGCCACAGTACGTTGCCGGGAACCAGCTTCTATCATTCCCACGGCTCTGAGCATTTCTTCCCTGCTTAAATGACGTCGCCGCTCCATAATAACGTTGGTTTTAATCAGTAGTAGGGAAACAGTAGCACTAATAATGTCTTCAATGCGTTGTATGTTTTTATAGGGAAAATATTGACAGCTGATTTTCATCTTTTACTCGAATTTGATTCACAGTTCCTGATTCAAATTATGAAATGCACCAAAAAGGATCCATATAAATTTATAAAATCATAAATTTATTACAAAGCCACATCTCAATCTCAAGAAATCCGCATAAAAATGCTTGATCCCTAGACACTTTTGATGTGTGTATTATACTCTTGTAACATATTATAGAAAGAGAGGTATTTAAAAATCGTACTAAGTGGCGTTGTGGCTTTTTATTGTCTGCGTCACTGCGTGTAATTCATTCAGATAAAGATTCATTTTAATCGTTTCTCCATGAAGGAATATTTGAATTGAACAAGCCCGATTATTATCTGTCCCAGCTGCGCAGCCGTCAATGTCAGCTGTCAGTTAAAGAACTAAAGAATTTCGTGAAAAATAGTTGTTTTTGCGAATCATTCTGTTTGTTTCTTTTCTTTGTTTGTGTATTTCAAAATGGAGAACAATCTCCAACACGAAGATTTGTTGATAAAACTGCGTGCTAAATTGAACGAGGAGAAGGTGAAATTATGGGAACCGCCTTATATCACGCCGGATAATGAAATCACCCAAAATTTCAAGGTATGTAAATAAGACGACCCACTGACCATTTGCCTGTTATGTTACCTAAAGTCCGGGGCCCATGCCATCAACTGGACAAAGATTCAGAATCTGGGCTGCTATTAAATGCAGGAATAATTATTATGTTTCCATAGTTTTAGTTCCAGATTGTATAGCTATAGTTACTATACTTATAAATGATTCACTAACACAACCTTATTTCTCTTACAGGACGTTGTTGCAAAGTATACGAAAGATCTCTCACTGGACAATGAGGTAATGCTTCAAGCGTTGCGTGAACTTCAACTCCACTCCCTCGAGAGATCTAAGGACAATGCAGAGTTCCAGGAGACCGGGTTTGCAACCTTCAGGGTCAAAGCAACAATACCTGGGGAGAAACCCAGGATGATGAAAATGCAGAAAAAGTTAGAGGCTTTGGGAGATGAGCTGATCGCTGCTGTTGCTGGAGAGATTGGAGTGTCTGAGAATAGGTTAGAATAAAAAAAGAGAGAAAATACATTGACTAAAAGGCACACAACACATCCTGAAGTTCTTCTTTGTTTGATTTCAAATCTTAATGCCTGTTTATAAATTTGCTTAAAGGTTTAAAAATAATAAATAAAACTATTGTTTAAATGAGAGATCTCTGTTGTAGTTATGCACAAGTTTAAAATACAATATCTTGCTGCAAATCCATTAACTGGTTGAATGCTGTAATTACAGTAACAATTAAAAGCCATTGTGTCTCACGTAGATCCACGTTCCCGGCATACAAAAGGTTAATCCAACTCTCTTCATGATTGCATATAATGTAGACCCAGACCCAGGTTAGCCAAAGCAGAGAAATCCTGTTCAGGTGGAGATTCATAGATGACTCCGCCTTGAAGTGTAAATGTGGTGCTGTTCCACAAACAATGGGTGTCCAGTGTGTCCTACCAGCTGCACGTTACTGGGCCTGATGCAGCTAGTGATGGCATCAAACATGTTGCCGAATTTATTTATTTATTTAATACTTCAAGCACATAAATGTACAAAGGCGAATTCTAGGCCAAGTCCATTTAGATTGCCTTCGACACACTGAGATCTCAACATGTTACCATTCTAACACTAATTTCTTTTCTTTCAGGGTGAAATTAATATTCAATGGCAAAGTAATAAAACCCACCCCAAGTTTAGAGGAGCAAGGCTTGAAGAATGGTGCCACACTGATGGCTCTTGTTATGGCAGGTACGTATTGTATAATATAGTTATAAAACAAAATTTTAAACCAGTGCTTAAGAAGCCTGGAGTAAGTACTAATAGTTCAGTGCATTCTGATAGGAATGTAACAATTCTTACACAATCACTTACTTCAGGGAAATGAACACGGATAATAGGTATTATAAGAAGATAGAAACAATACTCTTTTCTGGACTCATACACCATAATTTATGCTAAGGTTCCATCTTCATATATCACCACATTTTCCAACAATATTCCTTTCATTAAATAACATTACTGATTTTATGTTTACATTTCTAAGATTGCAATCATTTTCATACATCGAGAACATACTCAATAGTTGATATACTTCAATTAGTACTAAGTAAATGTTGACGAGAAAGTTGAGTTTATTTTGTTGTTTCTTCTCTGAATAGTTGCTTAGCAAACAACAACCTCATCTAGTTCTAATATATTATTATTTTTTACTGACAAGTAAAAGTTTTTTTAAAATCAATTTACAGAAATATACATATATTACTAGCGGTCCGTCCCGGCTTCGCACGGGTGGACATAATTTTTTGTATACATTTTATTTTTTTCTTGCAATTAAAAAAAGCCTATATTAATCAGTGATAATGTAGCATTCAAATGGTGAAAGAATTTTTTAAATTGATTCAGTACTTTTTCAGCCAATTCGTACAAACATGCATACAAACCTTTCCTCTTTATTATATTAGTATAGATTTACTAGCTGACCCCGCAAACGACGTTTTGCCAAAAAAAAATATATAGTAGCCGATTCTCAGACCTACTGAATGTGCATATCAAATTTAATAAAAATCGGTCAAGCCATTTCGGAGGAGTATGGTAACTAACACTGTGACACGAGAATTTTATATATTAGAAGATTATCAATAATGAGACATACTTCATAGAAACCCCTGAGGAGGTGAAGAAAGAGGACAACATGTACATGGAGATGAAGACTGTGCGAGATGATGCCACGCTGCTGTCAGAGTATGTGGACGAGCTCGCTGAGGATGATGAGTACATGCGGGTAGGTCATTAATAATTTCATTAGGGTCCGCGCCGAACTAGTTGGCCGCTGAGGTGGGGAAACGGGTGAGGCGGCGGTTCGCAACGCACGTACTTAGTAATGCGCTCCCGCCCCTCCGTCCCACCGCTCACATATCTAAGGCGCGGCCAACTAGTTCCGCGCGGACTTTAATTCTTGCAGCCTGGTAGTTCCTGTTGAATGAATGGAGGCTTTTCATTACACACACATACATAGACTCACACCTACTTCCAACTTCGTCAGAAAGTAAAAGAGAACCCTAAACGAAAACGAAATAAAAGAGCGGGCAGGCGATGCGACGCGTTGATCGGGGAAACAAGAAATTTCACGCGGACGAATTCGCTGGCAGAAACTAGTAATTAATAAAAGATGTTAAAAAAGGCTTATAGTGGGGTAGAAATTATGGACCCTTATTAAAGCTCAGCAAAAGATGAAAATTAAAAAAAAAAAACATTAAAACTATTAGTAATTTAAAAATAATGGGATCAAAAATATCAATGCCAAAATCATCAGTACCCATAAGGCTAATTCTCGTAATTTAAAATGTTCAAAATCTAGTCGCAGTCTCATCTCAGCGACAAACAAATGTCAAAAACTTATCAAAATGTAGGAAAATTAGAGGTATTTTCGACAGATTGAGACTGAGATCAGACTGTGAACGTTCTTAAATTGCCCTCCATATCACTGTAGACTCCGTTGCTCACAGCTAGAAGACCAGTCGGGCAAGGCGGTGGAGCTGCCGGCCGCAGAGCGTCGCTCGCTGCTGGTGGGGCTGGCGCTGCACGAGCGTGGCCGGGCTGCTGCCAAGCTGCGCGACTACCCGCTGGCGCTGCTGCTGCTGCTGGAGGCTGACAGGCAGCTCAGGTCAGTTGCTAGGGTGCTTAAGAGTAAACTAGTCCCGAACTCGCTAGTGGTCATGGTCAAAAAGCACGCTGTCCTGGCTTCGTGTCCGACTGCGCTAGTATCAGTGATGAGCAGTTAGACGCTAGTCTACACGAACAACGTCTAGTTCTCACGCACAGAAACACCGTTCCGAACTGATAGGCGCGTAAAAAGATTTGAAAAGTGCTTCGGAAAATCGAGTTTTATGAAAAAACGGTTTATGAACGGTTTTATGAATGGCTGTTTTATTTTACTATTCTGTTTCCGTAGACACAATTAATAATAAGTCTAAACGATATCATGTTTAACTTTGGATGCAAAATGTCAAACAGTTGAGTAATATTCTCCCGAAATTTGTATAAAAAAAATATCGAAAAGTGGCACCTTAAACCAGCCTGTGTGTACAGAGTACGCTTCGATGTACCCAGTCCCTGTCATCCTGTATATAACCGTCCACCGCATCGAGAGGGCCAAGCTACATGATGACCCACGCCACTCAATGCACAACATTAATTCAGTGCCACAGAGGCTTAAAAGCCGCAAAAATTTCCTTGGGTCTGAAGTGAGGAAAATGTCAGCCATTTTAAAAAAAAGTTGTTCCTATTTCTATTTGAAAAGACGTATTACTCGATTGAAGACTTTTTAAATGACAAATTATGACTAATTTTAATTTTCTTTGACATTCTAAATAATTAAGAGTCCCTATCAATTTCGCGGTCTAAAAACAGAAAATTCAATTTTTTCCAGCGCTAATTTCTCAGTATCCTTAAGTTATATATATATTTTTTTAACACACAGTTATTTATCATCTACTTATCTAGTAAGTCTACAAATTTAAATTTTGATAACTTTTTAATATAAATTACGAAAAATAAAAACATAACACACGTTTTTACATAAGCACGAAACACCATGTTTTTCAATTGCTTTCTTAGCTTACTGGTAGCAAATAACAATCTGAAAAAAAATCCTAATTACTGGGCATATAGTATATTAGTAAGTGTACAATTTATTTTTTTAAATTTTAATGAATTAGTATTACTAAAAAAAATGTTGACTGCGCTGAAAAAACCCAATAATATCATGTGCAAAACCATCGTCTACGCGTAAGAATTTATTGAAAATAACAATAAGTATTAAACATTTTAAAATTTGAGATGTTTAACTACCAAACTCAGTTTTTATATTTTAAATTTGACTACTTATTTAATTGTAATAAAATATCTAAATAATGCCTTATAAACCGATGCGCTCGCTCGTTGCATTCAGTCGCGCCCAAGGGCTTCTCGACGACGGACCTGTGTCGCCTGTGACGTTCGCCGCTCCCGACGTAACTCGCGAATCGTGCGTGATTTTATACTACGCCAAACCAATTTTGAGACTGTAAGTATATATTTTTTTTATTTTAATAGTGTGACACTTTGAGAGTTGTTAATGTTATTCATACATATTAATGTTTTGTATTGTACTATTAGTAAAATGGTGAATATGTTTTTAGAAAATGAGTCGAAAAAGTGAAATTTATTACCATGGAATAATAAAAATTAAAAAGAAAAAAGTTGAAAAAATACGAAAGGACATGCAGTTCTTAGGTAAATAATAATTGTTGCCATCACCTTAATTAAGAATATTGTTATAATTTACTATTATTTATATAACCTAAAAATATTTTAATTAGAGAATTACATAGGCGGAAATCAACCAAAAATCAAATATTACCTGGAACATCATCAATGAGCGAAAAGGATGGGAACACAAGGTAATTTTTAAATAATAATGAAGATAATTCATTTTCTCATACATTTTGCATGAATGGCTTTTTTATGATATCTCGAGAACGGATTGAACCACATAAATTATTGGTTCTGAGGTGGTACTGTAGGGACTATCTATGTAGGGGCTCTTCAAGCTCCTTTTCGCTAACTAGTTTTATAATTAATGTATTATTCATTATTTTCAGTAACACTAACAATTCACCAGGCTCGTTATCAGTAGGTGAAAAGGGGGAAACAAGGTATTTTTCAGTGATTGATTTTTGTGTAAAAACTGTATTCTTTGTAATAAATTAATAAATATTATTTTTATACTCTATATGAATGAAAAGGAGAACATGTCACCAGGGAGTTCAGGAACATGGTCACTTAAAAAAAATAACAAAACTACGGAAGTAAGTAAAGTATATTAAGTAGTATGTCTATTTAAAACATATTCATCTACTAACTAGCAAATGGGGTACTATAATGTATCTTAGCTATGGGGTGACAAAAGGACATGATATTTTTATAGGGTACCCAGTAACCAGGATTATGATCTATGTCTGTACCAAGTTCCATGTAAATACTTTTAATCTTGTCGTCGTGATAAAGTAACAAACATCTAAGATTTTGCATTCAAAATATTAATGTCAGATTAATATAATTTCAGAACATGGATTTAATTCAAGAAACGCCTCTCCTAACGAACTTTGATTCTCTCGATGATTCTTTAGAAGATTTAGTCTTGGAGTTGGATAAAGTATGTACTTACATGCTAAAAATTAGAACAAAAAGTTTGACATTTATTTCTCTACACACTATTATCTACTGTACTACTACAGGGTGTAATTTAATCACCGTTATCATCTTAAGGGGTCATTGTACTGAATACTCATCATTATGAATAACTTTTACTATAGTACCAAACCTAAAACCACGAAAAAAAAAACATCTAGTTTTTAAAATATGATTGATGTATAAAAGTGTTTGTGCAAACCTACTTACAGAAATAAAATCATTTATCAAAAAAACTAAAAAGGATTTTGTATTTATTTTCACGCTGTTGCTACATCTGAAATAAACAACGTAAGTAATTATAGGATATTATAAATTTGAATTAGATTAGTGTGGGGTAAAAACAAAACAATGTTTCGTTTGAATAAAAGTTATCTTCAATAATAAAGTACTTTTCCTCCATGTCCCGTCCGTTTTTTCTACTTTGTATACAAATAAATTGATTAGCTTTTTAATATGATAAAATGGCTCGCTATACTATTGAAGTGGTAAAAAGTATGGGATAAATATGATAGATATAGATATTAGATAATTGGGTATAATGACCAAGTCCACATACATAAAAACACTTATATGATTAATAATGGAAGGTGAAAGTCTGTACAAGGAATATTTATATGTTAAAATGATTATAAGGAAAATGTATTTTTCATTGACATGAAAAACCAACTGACATTTTTTTTTGGACCTGACAGGTGACCACAGAGCACCAACGCTACACTATACTCTCATGGTCTGCGGTCTTATAGCGAGGGAAATACTACAGACCTCGCTGTCATTCTGTATTAGGTAAACAATAACACGTGTAATTCGTTTCAGACGTACTTTGTATAAGCTGGTCACACTTTATAATTTGCTTTTATTATAGTGAATGCCGTACTAGGTTACGATATTTTTTTATGGGACCTAAACTTATCATGTTATAAATCCATCCAGTATTACGGAATCTAGTAAGTAAAAACTATGGAGTACTAATAATAGCGGTTACGGACCAAGATCATTTGTTCCCGCTTCACCGTACGCTTCAACGCACACTACGATATCAGTTATAGTTCGAACGCACACATACACACTGCACTCCTATAACTACCTAATCTAATAGCGCGCCGAAATTGATAGGGACTCTTAATAATATAATTCAATTATTTTATTTTATGCGGCTCATGACATTTTTCAATTGCTTCATTTCTCTTATCCTAGACTTTATTAATTATGATAGTAAAAATAACCTGCTTACTAATATTATATTTGTATGCCGATTATTGGCCGAACATACAGATCAGCTAAAATGTATAAATAACACCTTTTTGTACTTATGTTCACAAATAAAGATTTGATTTGATTTGATTTGGTCTTGGCTTATGTCATTGTCTATGTATCAGGAATAAATAAATCTGAATTTGAATAGCTTTGATTTTTTAGTTTGCCAGAGATGGTTTTATTCACCGTTTTAAAAGCAGTGGTTATAAAATAAATTATACTTAGTAAAGTGTATACAGTGAGTTCATCATTCGTGGGTTCTCTTTCTAATCGTAAGTTACGGCTGTTCCACTACGTCACTAATAGTTTTTATGTTATTATTTGGTTAGACACTAGCAGCTGATGCGTGTGTATCGTATAGTTTGGAGATATGTAATCGGTCCAGTCGATTTTTGAAGCAGTTGAGTGTGGGAGCCGTCATACCATTTCCATGTAATGTATCACACAAGTCATTGGCCCCGCAGCGAGTGCAGGTCGTCCATCCTGCAGAGCGTGGACAACTGGGCCGTGCTGCAGCTGGACGTGTCGTGGTGCTACCTGTGCCTGCGCAGCCTGCCGCACGCGAGCGACGCACGCGCACGCCTGGCGGCCGCGGAGGGCGCCTTCAGGCGCACGTACGGCGACGACCTGCAGCGGCTCATCGCGCTCAAGGGCAGTGCTGGTCAGTTGGCTCAACTAATGTTTCACTGTCGTGTTGGATGTGGATAAAATAGTCTTTATCACACAAGTGCGCGAGCGATGCCCAAATTTAACGCATTGCAAAATGCTCCACCTCGAGTAAATCTTGAATTAGTGTGACGATAAATTATAAAACTTTATAATTAATAATAATAAAACTACTATACTATTGCTATGCCATTGGTACAGCTATGTCTAACCCGTCGGAGAATACAAGCGTGATATTTTGCGTGAGGGTGTATGTGTGTATCAATAAAACATTTGTTTTCGAGTAACATATTGAACTTAAAGCGTTAGTAACAATTTACTATACAAACTATGTTAGTAGTATTTACAGAAACAATTTTCCAATACTACAAGTCACAGCCAGCCGAAATCTTACGGTACTGGTACACAAACAGTACTGGTACACAAACAGTACTGGTACACAAACAGTACTGGTACACAAACAGTACTGGTACACAAACAGTACTGGTACACAAACAGTACTGGTACACAAACAGTACTGGTACACATACAGTACTGGTACACATACAGTACTGGTGCACAAACAGTACTGGTACAAAACCCGTTTCTATGGTTACGCGTGCACGTAGTTCCAGAGATTAGCGCGTTAAGACAGACAGATTTAACAATTTATATAAATAAAACACAATTGTTTGCGATTTCCCTCAGTTTACTCTTAACTCAAGCACCGTTAAAGAACTTCGTTTCAATAATCAATCTTTTCTCTTTATAGTAGCAAGTTTTATTTTATTTTATTTTTGATTGGCTCACTTTTGACCACTACGGTCAAAAGTGAGCCAATCAAAAATAAAATTTACGGCAAACTTTGTAGCAAACTACACAAGCGTCCCCTCGAATCCAAATATCTAAATTGCTCTACCGCTAATTGGTCGACAGCAGTTGTGCCTCTGCCACCTGCCGCTCGTGTGTGCACACTAATCTCAACTGTTTTCTTACAGCCAACGAGCGAGTGCTGCTGATGCGCCTGTACTTGCTGCAAGGCATCGTGGCATACCATCAGAACAAGCGGACCGAAGCCAAGGCGTTGCTCATGAAAGCTGAGACAGAGCTCAACGCGTTGAGGGTGAGTTTTGTTCATTACTGTTTAGTAGACGGGCTCTAGAAAAGATAGCTTATTTTAATCTCAGGTATTAATACTATCAGGTGATGCAGTAGCAGGTTACTGGTATTCATCATAATCATCAGCCTATATCAGTGCTGGACGTAGGGCTCTTCTATTGCACGCCATTCAACTCGATTTTCGGCAACTCTCATCCAGGTGCTACCAGCCATTCTGCGAAGGTCGTCGCTCCACCTAGCCTGAAGGCGTCCTACCTTACGTTTACCGTGG
This sequence comes from Globia sparganii, assembly GCA_949316385.1. Classification (NCBI taxonomy): domain Eukaryota; kingdom Metazoa; phylum Arthropoda; class Insecta; order Lepidoptera; family Noctuidae; genus Globia; species Globia sparganii. The sequence goes on from OX438656.1 coordinate 20,838,045, forward strand.
ATGTGGTCTATGGTGCTAAATCTTTCTCGAAACCCAGCCTGTTCCGGTGGCTGAAACTCGTTGAGTTTTTGCGCTAGACGATTCGTGACGACTCTTGAAAACAACTTATATACGTGGCTAAGGAGCGAAATGGGTCTATAGTTCTTTAGAAGCGTCTTATAACCATTTTTAAAACAAAGAAAGAACCTTCCTTCGCCACGCTACAGGCAGGATACTAGTATCTGCAGGCGTCAAGTTCGTCCCGACGTTTTCTCCTAAGTTTGCCTCGATGTCGCTGGACGTGTTCTGGGACCCACATGGGTGGTAGATTTGATCCATGACTCGTTCGACATGCAGCACACGTGTCCAGCTCAGTCGCACTTAAGCTTGGCTGCTTTTTGGGTGACGTCGGCGATTTGTGTTTTGGAGCGTAAATGATAAATGATTTTATTTCTGTAAGTAGGTTTTAGTACAAACATTTTTAAACACGAGAATCTATCGTTAGAATTTATCGTTTTTTTACACGTCAATCATATTTTTAAACACGAGATGAGGTCGGCGTTGCACTGTGTTCCTAATACGTGACGGTTGTGTGTGGTATTAATAATGATCATGGGATTACAAAAGAAACTATAATGGAAAATGTGATTACGATATTCTCATTTATAAAACTTACTTTTAAAATAGAGTTGTTTTTGTGTTTTCCTCAATTGGCAGGAAAGCAAAGTAAAAAGACGATCTTTTGACTGACGTGGATCGAAATTGTCTAGAAAAACTGTCAATAGAATGGCAATATAGGTGACTCGCGGTTTCGTTATGCATCTGTTTACACCAGCAGTGTTATTCTGTAAAAATTTCACGGTGATAACTTAGGTGAAGTGAGCGTGAAGTGAGCTGTCATTCCATCTGATGCTGAGGATCGCCCCTATTGATAGCTCACTTCACCTAAGTTATCACGGTGAGATTTTTACAGAATCGATCGGCTGTTGTTACGTGTGGGTGCAGGTGGACGAGGGCTCGGTGCTGACGCTGATGGAGCGGGGCTGGTCGCGTGCGGCGGCGCGTGCGGGGCTGCGCGCGGGCGGCAGCGCCGAGCGCGCACAGCAGTACCTGGCCGACAGGAGGGCGCAGCGCGAGCGCGCGAGGGAGGCGCACCGGGCGGACAGGTATGAATCTTCCCTCAGGTATGGAAAAGCGCCTGACGCAGGTCCTCACCGGACACGGGTGTTTCGGGAGGTTCCTGCACATTATCGGGCGGGAGGATACGCCCGGGTGTCACCACTGCGAGGGTCGCCCGGAGGACACGGTGGAGCATACGGTGGCGGTATGCCCCAATTGGGCGGAGCACCGCCGTGTTCTCGCAGAGGCGATCGGCAGCGGCGGCGACCTCTCGCGCCCGGCCCTGGTTCAAGCCATGGTCCGGGGCGAGAGGGAGTGGGAGGCAGTCACCTCCTTCTGCGAAGCAGTCATGCTAGCGAAGGAGGTGGCGGGACGGCTGAGGGAGAGGGCCTCACGTCCCAGCCGCCGCGGGAGACGCCCCGGGCGTCGGGAGCCGCGAGACGACTCCCGACCACCGTAGGCGCGGGCCTGCGGGCGGAGAGTAATGGGTAACTCTCCGTCCAATCAGGACCAGGCCCGTGCCGGACGGCGCGTACGTGTTCCACGCGCGCCTCAAAGAGATGTCAGCATTAGGAAGGGGCCCGAAAGGGCCGAAGCCTGCCGGGGCAGCGGGATTGTCCGAAAGGGTTACCGCTACCCCGGAACACAAAGGGCTAAGGAAGGAACACGGGTGGGTTTTAGTCAGTAAGAGTCTGACACTCCCTTCTGCTCCACCCAGAGCGGGAGGGGTCATTGGATGATTTCCCATCCACAAAAAAAAAAAAAAAAAAGGTATGGAAAAGCGCAAGAATAGTCCCAGTATTTAGAAAAGGTGATCCTGCAAATGTTAAAAATTACCGCCCCATCTCAATCATATCGTGCTTTAAAATCTTTGAATCTCTTGTTTGACCGTTTATCACTCGCCACGTTGAAAAAATTATCTCACCAAATCAACATGGTTTTAAAGCTGGTTGCAGTGTAGAAACTAATCTTTTTGAGTTTGTAACCGATGTAACCCTAGCTCTTGACAATAGATTAGAAGTAGTACTTTTAGAAGTAAGACTTCAGCAGTGCGTTTGATAAAGTTGACCATTCCCTGTTACTGTTGAAGTTGGAATACAATGGTATACATGGCTCACTACTAAACTGGTTTTCGTCCTATCTGTCCCGTAGATCGCAAATTCTTGTCGTAAACGATTATGAATGTTACCCATACTACGCTGACTCAGGAGTTCCTCTGGGTTCTCATCTCTCACCAGTTCTATTTTCACTCTTCATTAACGACATTACAAACCAAATTTATCTCTGTAAATATTTTATGTTTGCCGATGATCTTAAAATTTATCGGACTATCAATTCGATTGTAGATGTTACTCTAATTCAAGAGGATTTGGATAGAATAAAACAATGGGGCCACTTGAACCGCATGAAGCTTAACGTACAAAAATGTAGCCACATTCAATTTGGTAGGAAAAGACAATACAGCGCTGTCTCATACAATATTCAAGGAACATTTAGAGTCTGTAAATGAAGTTATAGATCTTGGTGTCATCATGGATGACAAAGTTAACTTCTGAAGCCATATTGATAGCATCGTCACAAAATTAGCAAGGCTACTTAGATTTCTTATGAACTAAAATAGTAGTGTTATATAATGCCTTAGTTCGGGGCCACTTTGAGTTTGGAACCCGCAATATGCTGTGCACTCACAAGCATGCTAAAACAATGTGCATGTGCGGGCACAACTACAAAAACAGTCAAAAGAAGTTCATGAAATGGAATATTTGTACTAGATTTCCGGTGAGCGCATCATTCCGGAAAAATAAGACCACAAATAATGCTGTGGTCTTATTTGGCAACATAGTTTTTCCAACCTTCTTGCTTAATAATTATGTTTGTAATAAAATAAAGAATAATATAGATGTGTGTATGACAGAAGAGGCCATGCTGCCCAGACCCCAAAGAAATTGTAATAAGGGCAAGAAGAAGATCTTAGAGTGTCGATGGCAATCTAAATGGAATCAGCCCAGAATTCGGCTGCGTGTGTTGTTAGACGCTAAGGAAGGTGATGATGTCTTTTCGAACTAGAATGATGACTTACTTAAATAATATTTAACAGTCAATTATTTGGAATAAGCAAGCTGAAGTGGCAATGGGCCGGCCATATTAGCCGTAGAACCGATGACCGTTGGGTTAGACGTGATGTTAAGTGGAGACCAAAAAAAAAAATTTGAGCACCATGCCATCAGATAATTGATTTACCTGTCTTTGCTATATTTTTTTACCATTTGTGGTAGACTAATTTTTAGTTTAGGTGCATCGTATTCACATATACTTAATTATACAGGGTGGAATTGAAGTCATGGGCATTATTTTAACCTAAGGCACTACTCACGATACTGATTGCATTAGGGCTATTAATACGCAAATCAAAAATATTATTAATGCAATTAAGGAAAACCTTAAAAATGTAGTAAGTCAAATTGCACAAGGCTTATTATTGCAAATAAACACTTAAAGTAATTAAAACAAAATAATTCGTTAACGCCAATAAATGTTGAAGTATCAAAATCTTAAAGCGCAGTACAGCGCAAAGCGAAATGTAAACAAACATCACCTGCGCGCGCGCGGGTTTTTCCTTACAAGTAATAATAACAATGGGCTAAAAGACATGCCGTCCGGCGGGATTCCCTGAACTCTCTCCGTCCCACTCCCTCACTCGCAAAAATACGAATATCACCCCCGCGCGGGGTCTGCTTCCCGCCGCAACGTGAACCCGGAACCAGTGTCATAACGACTGCGCAGGTGCATTGACGCGTAATTGATTTATTGATCCCGTGATGTAATCGCCGTACTCGCCGCTCGCGTCATACGGTGCTTGGATTGCAGTGTATTAAGTGTTAGTGTAGTATTTGTGTGTTGTGTGTGTGTTTGTGTACACGATGCCTCGACCGCGTAATGTGCAGGCTAGGTACACCAACCAACAATACCCACAAATGGTTGTATGAACTCGTGAAATGTTCCATCGCCGCAACCCAAACGACCCTATTCCTTCACGGGGTCTCATTCCACCAGAACCACTAAGAACCTGTTGGATTTTTCGTCTTTTCACGTGCCAGCACATGCACAAGCCCGTGGAAGAGCACCCGTTTACCCTCTGTCACTTTACCGATAAATAAGGTTTTTTCAAAACAATCCACAAGCTAGGTACGTAAATGTTTTTTTTAATGTATGTTAGTTGACGTAGTTTTGACCGTCCTAAGCCGGCAAAGTACGAAGGGAAAGTTGGAATTTATTATGAATCAATTCATTGGCAACTTACGAATGTCACGTGAGTCGGGCGGGGTCAAAGAATTCACGCCCAATGACGCGTACGGCGTAATGTACCTACGCATTTGCTATCGAGAAGCGCAAAGTGTTTGATACTTTCTATGACTTACTACATTTTAAGGTTTTCCATACTTGCATTAATAATATTTTTGATTTGCGTAATAGTAGCCCTAATACAATTAGTAGCATGAGTAGTGCCTTAGGTTAAAATAATGCCCATGACTTCAATTGCACCCTGTATAATGAATGTATACAAAACCTTGTAAAACATTTTAAAATATTAACGGTGGAGTTTCTTGCCCATTGTTCTCCATACGAAAACTACCTTTTGAAAGGGGCGACTAGAATCAATTCTATTTTTTAATTTTAATTTTTGACGTTCAAAAGGGCCTTTTAAGCGCCTATTTGAAATAAATGATTTGACTTTGATTTTGACCGCGAATTGGCAAACGTAAGGTAGGCCCTCAAGCTAGGTGGAGCGACGATCTTCGCAGCCTAGCAGCTGGATGAGAGTTGCCGCAAAATCCACTTGAATGGCGTGAGGCTGATGATTGTTTTGCTAAAATTTCAATTGACTTTGCAGACAACGCCGAGCTATAGGCGTGTGCATGGACGGCTCAGTGGTCAGCCAGCAACTGATCGACGCGCTGGTGGGAATGGGATACACGCGCCGCCTTGCCGCCATGGCGCTGAGGAACTCCAACAACCACGTCGCTGAAGCTGTCAGGCTCATACAGGAGCAACCAGAGCTGGTGAGCTTCGTTACCGCATACCTCCGAAACTGATCAGAAAACCAATTCCCGTATTTTAAAAAAAATGTTAAAAATGTAGTCGCAATGTCAACTCGGCAACAATCAATGTCAAAAAAAAGGAAAGTAAAATACAGTGCGGCCGACAAGAGAAAGCGTTTTTGAATCATATCAGGTTCATACAAACGAATACATGTTTTGCGAATTTGGCTACTAGAATTGTCGCACTGACAAGTATCAGAAACGCATTCTCTCGGCGGTCGTACTGAACAGATATTTCTGAAAATTGAGACTGAATTTAAAATGCGACCGTTATTAAAAATATGGGAATACCCCCTCGGAAGTCCTCTGATCAGGAAAATCTGTTCTAGTAGTCAAATAGTGGAATCTGTTGTTACATTAGGAATTATTATTATTATTAACTTTATATTAGGAATCACATTTGATTGTTCAACTTTATCTCTGCGCCTGCGATTCCGCTGATATTGCAAAAATTTCCATAACGGGTCGTATATCGGGTGGATTGAAATAAATGATTTTTGAATTTGAATTTGAACTTGTATATCTTCAGAGAGCATTGGTGGTCCGTGGGTAACGGACGCGACTTACCAGTTGTAGGTCGTAGGTTCGAAACCAGACAGGCGCTTTACATTGTGTAAATTATTTCATCACCAGTGCTCTCAACACGGTGATGGAAAACATCGTGAGGAAACCGGCATGTCCTAGAACCAAAAATTGGAAGACATGTGACATCTACCAATCCACACTGGGCCCGCGTGGTGGATTACAGCCCACTCCCTCTCACAGAGAGGAGACCTGTGTCCCACAATGAGAACATTATTGGCGGATCATGTATAACAAGGTGGTGACACTCGTCAGTCAATAACAGCAAAGATGCTATAAAGAAGAGTAGATGTTTAGTTATATTACTCAAATTAAACTTAAAAAAAACAACAAACACACCAACAATAATGTTAATGAAGTACTAGCTGACCTGGCGAACTTGGTATATAAAGATGGTCACCCATCCACGGACCGACCGCGGCAAGCGTAGCTTAACCTGATCGATCGACCCGTCCGGCTGTTATTACTTAGCCGCAAGCCCCTCATTTTTATTTATTATAAATAAAAAAATAATAAACTTGTGGCATTTAGATGCAATAATTGTCACCACACGATTTCTGCCTTCCGAATTACAGGAACATGAGACCGAGTACCGCCTCTGATTTTTTCCCTTGTTTTATTACTTGGGGCGAAGAAAAATCCAACAAATAAAAGATCATAAAAATCGGTCCAGCCGTTCTTGAGTTATAAATGGTGTATATCTAACCCGACTTTGTTTTATATCTAACTAGCGACCCGCCCCGGCTTCGCACGGGTGCAATGCCGATACTAAATACACTACATATAAACCTTCCTCTTCAATCACTCTATCTATACAAAAAAACAGCATCAAAATCCGTTGCGTAGTTTTAAAGATTTAAGCATTCAAAGGGACAGAGAAAGCGACTTTGTTTTATACTATGTAGTGAAGATTTGTTTTTTTACAGCTAGCGGACAGTGATGAGTCGTCAGATGACACGTCCACACTCAGTTCGGACGACTCCGCGGTCATACCGGACAACAAACTAGTCGCCGAGGTAACATCACACACACACACACAAACTCACGCCTTCTTCGCATGGGAGTAAGCAGAAACTACAGAACGCCAACTGTTACGATCCTTACCTACTCATAGGAAAGTTACCCGCATAAGTTTCGATCCCGTGGGAATATCGGCATGAAAAGCATCCTGTGTTTTAATCCTGGTTATAAATTATCTGTGTGCCAAATTTCATCCAAATCCATTCAGTAGTTTTTGCGTGAAAGAGTAACAAACATCCATCCATCCTCACATTTATAATATTAGTAGCATCTACAAAATAAATGGGGATGTGCCCCATTTATTTTGTAGATAGAAAATATAACAACTAAATTGACAAATTAAAGTCCTCTTCCTAACTTCTAATTTGCTGTATACGACAGGGTTCTTAATAATCATGTCTTTGTAAATCTGCCGCCTAAGGCCACATTGTGAAATGCAATAAATATATTGAGTATTGTGTATTGAAATGCCCTGAAATATTTGTAAATGGTAACCCGCCCTTGCATCGCACAGTTGCATGTGCAATCTAATAATAGAATAGAATATTTTTATTTTTAGACGCTGTCCATAAGGTTTGTAAGATGACAAAACATCGAGATGTCTATGCTATATCTAAGTTAAATATTATTATATTATACAAATAAACTTGCCGGAATAAATTCCCTAAATGATTGTGAAAAGTGCATCAAAAATCTAGTGTAGTTTAGAAGAAAACGCGGTCACTTAGACAGTTATGAAAAGCGACTTTGTATTATACAATGTGTAACGTTAAATGCGCAAAACCTGAAAATAGTTTGTTCATAATTGATTACTGAATCGATTTCAGTAATTTTTAATATAGGTTTTTTTTTTCTTATTTTGCCATACTATCCGCCGATTGAGCCAAAGAAAATTAAGCCTTATTTTAAGGCAATAAGACTCAATTTTGAATGCATAAACCAATGATAGGATCAACACGACTTTCTTAATAAAAATAGTTGGCTTTAAAAAAAATAGTTTTGGTCAATGTATTATGCATTTAACTCAATGTTCTAATTGGGGTGTATGAGGTTTTGCGCCGTTGTATACTATTCGTAGATTATAGATGAATGTGGACTTCTCAATAACTGCTGCTTTGATAGAGCTAATTATTTTCGTGTAAATCAAAATCGAGTTTTCCGGTTTTCGATGTAAGAGTAATGTTACTCCATCTGTTAATTTATGTTCCATGTTTATGATGAGGAGGCTAGTGTTTATGTTTGTAATATATTCCATAGTTGGAAGCTATGGGCTACGACCCCGAGGAGGCGAAGACAGCGCTGCGCCTGTCACGGAACCACATCAGTGGCGCCGTGGACCGGCTGCTGGCGGGAGGCGGCAGGGCTGTGCTCGGTCAGTGGCTCTACTACACGTCTACACGATATTGTATTACCTACTAGCTCATCATCATCTGCCTAGCCTTTTTTTCAACTATGTTGGGGTCGCCTTCCAGTCTAACCGGATGCAGCTGAATACCAGTATATTACATGGAGCGACTGCCTATCTGACCTCCAACAACCCAGTTACTGGGTACAGACTTTCGGGCTTCTGACTACCCGTAACGACTGTGAAAGATCCACGCGTAACTATGAACAAAATCAACGAGAAATTCGTCTCCATACTTCATTACATTGACATAATACTTCGAGTATTCGAACGAAAGACAACAAAAACACACATGCAAATAAGCCAATCAGCTGCGCTCGCGGAAAGCGTTGTATTTCGGCAAGCGCCGTGATTGGTTCTAGTGCGCGGTGACCTTTTCGGCAACGCCCACCGCGGTAAACATTTGCGTGGTGCCATTTTTGAGCTCGCGTTACATTTCTTGACTTTTATTATTCTTAGCCTGCTAGTTTACTGTACGACGGTACAGGGATCTTTTGGCGCGTGACCAAAATCTGAACAATCTCGCCACCTTGATTTTCAGTACATCTATACAATTTTAAAAAATTTAAGTGTCTATTTGTAATGTCAAAACTTTTCATGATCATTACTTCCACAAGTACTGGCATTTATGCTCAAATTGAGTGTGGACCCACTAACTTGCCTGTATTTTTTTTTCATGCTAGACTTCGCCAGGCAACCGCGTGAGTAGAAACAGCATGGCTGGTCTGAAATGTAATGTAATAATGCATCTTTAATGAAATGCCCATTAAAGACGACTGCGAAGGGTATAGTAGACCAAAAAAGTGGTCTTCAAAGTTGAAATTATTAATCCTTATCTAAATAAATACGTACAGTACTTATACAATTTAACAAAAAAAAAAAATAATAAGTACCTAAGCAAATAATAACTAATACCTACCTAATTAATTAATAAAAATAACAAAATGAAATCCTAATTTAACTAAAACTATAAAGAAACTAAAATATAGCGTCGAAAAATTCATCCGCATCGCATTCATTCATTCATTCGCAATTTTCTATGGACGTTAAGTAGGTCTTTAGTGTGGGACGCAACGTGTGTCGATACTCTTGCGCCATGCCATCTTCCTGGCTCGGCGTGCTGTGCTGGCACTGCTGCTGCAGTTCCGGAAACCCTCGGGCCGTGGGGTTCCCAGTGCTCATGTTATTTTTAAGAAAATTTCGAAATGGCTGGTTGACACTTCCCATGACCCAAGGGCTGGCTTTTACCTTGGCCAGGGGCTAAGCATTGCCATTCAACGTGGTAATGCCGCCAGTCTCTTGATCTCTTGGGTACATTACCAGTCGGCAGCGATGCGGATGAATTTTTCGACGCTATATTTTATTTTGTTTATAGTTTTAGTTATGATTTCATTTTCTTCAGAAAATCATAAAGACTTTTTTCGCGTTCCTAGCTTGTCTTAACAATACTTTTTATGTTTATTTTATGCATTTTATGCTAAGCTTGATTTTGTTACCGTAGCTGGGTTTGTGATACATAACCTTGTTTCTACTACAGGTGACGACCAAGAGGACCCATCTACGAGTGCTGGAGTGGCCAACAAGAGGAAGACGAGGAAACACAAGAGAGATAAAAGGTATGTTACCTTACACAACCTTAGTTTTTGTTTCACTTAAACCTGAAAAGTATTAATTAGCTAGCAGGCTACAGGCAGCTAATGAGTACTTTTCATAGTGGTCATATAATCTGATAAAATGTATAGAACAGCAGATTTTATTTTATTTTATTGTGTTTGGTTAGAATAAAAGTACTTATAGCTAAGCAACAGTGCAAAAGTAATAGTGAGGTAGTTCGCGAGAAGCAATTAACAAGCCTCTACAGTTAGCAATAGAGTATTGTTGTAGAACTTTTGTAATTAACCTTTTGACCGCCACGGTCGGGTATAGCCGACAAATTTTGTCGGGTATACCCGACTGTGGCGATCAAAAGGTTAATAAACTATTCTTTAAGAATAACACTAAGTATAGCGAGTTTTGGCTCCATAGTAAAAACATTAAAAACTACCCCTTTTCAATTTTAGGGTAAACAAGATGTCTAGGACTCGTTTTTAAGAGCTGATTTTTAGGGTTCCGTACCTCAAAAGGAAAAAGGGAACTCGTATAAAATCACTTCGTTGTCCGTCTATCTGTCCGTCAGTCAAGACCTTTTTTCTCAGGAACGGGTGGAGCTATCAAGTTGAAATTAATATCGAATATACATGCCAGGACTGCAATTCCTAGAAGCAGTGAAAATATCAAACTTCTAAGTCAACGCTATCAAAAGATACGGTCGTTTATGTTCCGAAGTCAAAACCTATAGAGTACTTCCCGTTGACCTAGAATCATGAAAATTGGCAAGAAAAAAGGTCATGTAGCATAAGTACAGGAAAAAATCCGAAAATCGTAAATTTTTAGTTACATTACAAAAAAAAAAATCATTTTAAAACTATTTACGATTATAGGTAGTGCAATCCACGAAGACGCGCCCCACTCTTCTTCCGAATCGTTAGTGGTTATCGCTAGTTAATTCCAATAGTGTTTTAGTTTTTTCAATACACACTAATTAATTACCCACTAAAATTAGTGTGTATCAACAAAACGAAAACACTAGCAGAATGTTGCACACTTATTTTGTAAGCATTAGGAAAAAGAGTGGGGCGCGTCTTCGTGGATTGCACTACCTATACATACCTACAAATTTGTAACCGGTTTTCGATCATCTGATAACTTATTTCGAGGAATAATTTTGAAATTTTGACAGTTATTTCGTACAAAAACTGTCAAATGTCAATTTTATTCCTCGAATAAAAGTTATCTGGCCATGAAAAAAACAGCCCTTAGAGGTATAAAACTGTAAGCATATTGAGCAAATGTTTGACAATATTATCGTTTGCACTTGACACAATGATTTATTACCGGACGTGCCACGCGGCTGGTGGTCGTCCGCGGTGGGTTGGTCAGTCCTCCCTCGCCTACTGTGGGGCGCGCATACGGAATCTAAGCTTGTACAAGAGCCAGCTGCAAATGTAACGCCAATTTTTTTCAAAAGTGTGACATTGTAGAGCTTCCTCTTTCTTTTTGATTTTTTTGGGGATGGGAAATCATCAAATGACGCCTCCCGCTCTGGGTGGAGCAGAAGGGAGTGTCAGACTCTTACTGATTAAAACCCACCAGTGTTCCTTCCTTAGCCCTTTATGTTCCGGGGTAGCTGTAACCCTTTCGGACAATCCCGCTGAGAGCTTCCTCTGTCAAGTAAAACTCGATGTGCGATATTTACGACCGGCTACTGTAAACAAGATTCAACGTATTCATGTGAGTCTCACTATGTTCTTAATATTTTCAGGCGAAAACAGCGTGAGTTAGCTCTGCGTCGGCTGAATGCAACCATCCGCTCCGAGGAGGACGACTACCTCGACACGTCGCTCGCAGAGGAGGAAGAATTCCTCGTGCAGTACAAGTCACTGCTGTAGGTGGAGGAGGAGGAGTTCCTCATGCAGTACATGTCACTGCTGTAGATGGAGGAGGAGGAGTTCCTCGTGCAGTACATGTCACTGCTGTAGATGGAGGAGGAGGAGTTCCTCATGCAGTACATGTCACTGCAGTAGATGGAGGAGGAGGAGTTCCTCGTGCAGTACATGTCACTGCTGTAGATGGAGGAGGAGGAGTTCCTCGTGCAGTACATGTCACTGCTGTAGATAGAGCAGGAGGAGTGCCTCGTGCAATACAATTCACTGCTGTAGATGGAGGAGGAGGAGTTCCTCGTCAGTACAAGTCACTGCTGTAGACTGAGTGCAGTACAAGTCACTGCTGTAGATGGAGGAGGAGTTCCTCATACAGTACAAATCACTGCTGTAGACTGACGACCACAAGTACAGCACACGTGGACCGGTGTATGACAATGTAACACACGTTGAAACAAATTCGGATAGTATGGCAAAATACATAATTTTTGAAAAAAATACCTATATTAATAGTTACTGAAATCGATTCAGTAGTCAATTATGAACAAACTACTTTCAGGACTTGCGTTTATTCTGTTAGACCTTGTATATTTAGCGGCCCGGCCTTGCCGACCCTATAAGCGCGTAGCACCCCTGACTGGGTATGTGTGACTTCAGGGTGGCGAAGCGACGTTTTTACGCACTCGTATTATTCACACATATGTATTGTATTACAGTAGAGCGTCGATTATCCGAACTAATTGGGGGACGTGGGTGTTCGGAAAACCGGTATTTTCGGATAATCGAACTACCTATAATTGACAAGTCGCGACAAGTGCGCGAGCATTGTAGCGCGGGAGGCGAGAGAGGCAAGCGCGGGTCAAGTGAGCGTAGTAGTTCGGACAAGCGTTAGTTCGGATAAGCGGTCGTTCGGATAAGCGGTAGTTCGGATAAGCGGTAGTTCGGATAAGCGGTATTTCGGATAAGCGGTCGTTCGGTTGAGCGACGTTCGGATAATCGACGCTCCACTGTATTTTCATTTATTTATTAAAGCGAGTGCCGTGTTTTAAGAATATTTTGGCGCGTTGTTGGTTGCCATTTTAAAATTGTTTTATGAATATTGAAAAAACAAGATGGTGGACATAATTCAGATTCTTGCCACGCGCCATAAGATTCTTGTGTATTTATATTATACATGAGTCGTTCAACAATCAATATTTAGTGATCATAGTTATCACCATAGACACGCATTCTATCAAATAGGATCTCACTTACAATGTCGAAATACCCTCGAATAAAAGAAATAAATATTCACATTTAATAATAATATTATTCAATTCTTCTGGAGGTCTGTATTCAATCTCGCTGTAACGGCTGAACAGTTTTTGATGAAATTCACATAAATTAGATAAATATATCCAATAGTCGGTAAGGTCGATTTTCATCCTAGATTACTAAGAATTTGTAAACATACAATGATATTATAAGTAAAGAGGTAGATAGGTTACCTACCCAACATTCCAATAGACAAGTTTGGACGTGATTAAAAAATTGGCTACTAAAAATACGTCAATTTACGTCAGGCGCTGACTAATTTAACAGGACTAAACTAATATTTTTCTGTCCTTGTGAACAACAGAATCGGGGCCATTGTCACATTATTAGTTGGCACGTGGAAGCAGGACGGCATGTTATAATTATCGGGAGTGAGAAAGAGAAGACGATACGTAACTAGGCTAATTATTAGCCAAGTTTTGACTTGCTACTTGCGGAGCGTGTATAACTTGTCTACATCTTTTTACATATAATATCATTGTATACAGCATTCAACATTTAAATATGACCGACTGTAAAGTAGTGCCATTTTCAAATTTTAATAATTCGTTTTAAATAATTTAAAACTAGTATACTAGTTGATGTAATTATTAAAAAACGTCCTGAAAATGTTATAAATTGACAAAAATATTTTTTATTGATTTATCCATGAATTTTATGTGATAAGTACAAAATACTTCGATTGTATTTTAAATAAAAATATGTATACAGTAAAATATAGTTTTATTTAGTAATAATTTCATTGTACAATTTAGAGAGAATTTGTTTAAATAGTCTTATGTTCTTAAGAAGAGTTTAACAACACATGAACTTTTTATCTGTGTGTAAATTCTGTCATCTGATTGGTCAAAATCATGTGCCAATCGGGTTAAATGCAGCAAGTACCAGGGTAGCCCGCGACATTCTTTAAAAAAAAAAAAGATTTTTGCATTTTATAAGTCTGTCTGGTTGTAGGTTGTTCAAAATCTGATTCGTGAAGTAACAAATATGTATTCACAGAGTTATATATCATTAAAATCATCAATACAACTCTAAGTTACTCTTAAATTAGCCACACAAATGTAATTTGAATATAGAGTTTAAAAAAAATAAAACTCCTAATAGCATTCACACATGTCATGCGCACAGGCAAAGCTCATGTTTTGTTGTACAAAGTAAAAATATTTGCGTGAAAAAAAGTACTAGAGTTACTTAGTATCTAGGTATTTTTATAACAACAATTATTTATTACTATTCTACATTGACATACTTATACATGGTATAAACTTACATTCAAATGGTCCCTGTGTATTGTATATAATTATATCCATCATGAATCTGTAGACAATAGGACTTCGCTTTCTATTACATGGGACTTTAACGTTACTGACGAAATGTAGGCCTACCTCGGCCCTGCAGTACCTAATCTGCATTCGCGATTTTAGTTGCCAAACAAGTTTTTGTTTAAAATAAGAACATCTATGAGGCTGAGGACCAGCAGTGCTATTCTGTAAAAATCTCACCGTGAAAACTTAGGTGAAGTGAGCTGTCACTCCACCTGTCTATCGATTCTGTAAAAATCTCACCATGATAACATAGGTGAAGTGAGCGTGAAATAAACTATCAATGGAGGCAATCCCTAACATCAGGTGGAATGACAGCTCACTTTACCTTAGTTTTCACGGTGAGATTTTTACAGAATAGCACTGCTGATGTTAGGGATTACCCACGGAGTACAGAAAGAAGCGGAGGTGGCGCAATGTAAAATCTCTTAGGAAAGAAGCGTCGCCTGAATGCGGGTGACAGGGGGACGAGGTACGGCGATGGCCACACCCCGCGGTGGAAAACCCGCCCATTATTTTCAAGTCCATCTAGCGGTGAAAGGAAATACAACAGTGTAACTGAACTAGCTATTTTTCATTTTAGTTCGTCTACCGGCCACTATGGCGTTACAAAGCATGACACTTTGTTCCAGAACATTCTATGTGCGTTAGTATGCCGGGACCACATTATTTATTACCCAACTGCGGGCGAAGCCCAAAAGGTGGGTACAATAGTGTCTCATAGTGTTCCCTGTTTGAATTGATTTTTTTTATAGTGTCATGTGATACCTAAAGGTAGATAGGCTAGGTTGGTAGATAGAGTACCTACTCTATCTTTTGGCTTTACTCTATTTTTTTGGCTTTTCAGTGAAATAAATCTATGTCCTTTCTTTATTTGTAAAGAGTGAAGGGCGAGAACACATTCTTCGCATTTAATTTTTTTCTGCAACACTCGTACTATGTAACCCGCTATATATGAGACAATTTGATGAGTGTCAGTGTTCAGTTTCAAAAATCCTATTACTTTTGACAAACGCGTTATGAGCAAAATTGTCATCATCAGAATCTGGACTCGATTAGTTTTATAAATAAAATTGTAGCAAAAGCATCTTTGAAATAATTATGCCTTTCTTGGCAAGATTCTAAGGCTTTGGCAACACTTGTGCTAAAAAGTTGACTTGCCAATTTAACTTTCATCTTTTCTCGATGAAAGTAAATATGCCTATCCGTTAGTATGTTTCCCAAATTTAGAGTTTCCTTTTCACGAAAAAAAAAAAATTACACGATAATAGAATTTGATAAAAAAATCAGCCGCCGTAGAAGAAGCCACTACTGACATTTGCCTCTTTGTATTCCAGGTTAATGGTCTTGCTGGCATGACGCACACATTTTTATTTACCAGTTAGGACGGACTACTTGCCGACAGATGGCGCATTTTTCTTTTCTAAATTCTTTTTGTTTCAATTACCAAGGTATGTAATTTATCTATGAAATAACATAGCGAGCAAAATAAACTTTAACAAATTATTTGAGGCAAAAATTGGTCACGATAATATGCATTGATAATGATAAAAACACATGATGAGAAGTGGTTATAAAGTATCTCTTCGACAACAGATGTCTCTAGCTACAATCTTGCGACCAAAAGAGAAAATGTGTTATAAAATGAAAATATTAATTTTAGGGACTTATACGTGAAATGTTATGCCATCAATATGTTTCAGTTTTGATCCTGAACAATTTTTGCATCCAACAACAGCGCACTTCATTGTTAAAACAATTAAAAAACTAAATACAACAGACCCGAACGCAATGACGATTCATTCGAAACTAAGATTTGTGGCCCCGCCCACTGTGACGTCATGACCGAATTGAAGGCGACTGACCTAATTGCCTTGCGCCATCTCCGCTTCTTTTCTGTACTCCGTGGGATTACCCCTATTGATAGCTCACTTCACCTAAGTTATCACTGTCAGATTTCTATAGAATCGACTGGTAGTTTCACAATCCGGTTATATTCCAATTTATTTATGCGTATATTTCTTTTTTAGTGTCGAGTGGCCATCTTGAAACAACTTTAGTTATTTGAGCAGCTGTGTTGCGCAAACACGTATACTTTCTGAAACTACCCACCTACCTCAGTGATTAACCAGAAACTCAACAAACATAACGTCATTCTTGACATACTCGAACTTGTCCAAACTTGTGTGTGGTATGAAGATGTACTGCCTCTTCAGCTGCGTCACGGACTTGTCCAGGGCTTCAGATGACTTGTTCTTCTCCTCGTCGCCATCGTCGTAATCGTGACGTTTCGACGATGACTTGCGCCGGAGTTGAAGGGACTTCACTATGTCCATAGCCTGCGAATTAAGTGATGGAATGCGAATTTGGCGCGGTCGGTTCGTGGATGGGTGACCATTACACCTTACATTACATTACGAGACCCCTCCGTGCCTCTGAAAGCACGTTAAGCCTTTGGTCCCGACTGTCATTCATAGATCTTTGACAGTCGTTACGGGTATTCCCCAAAGTCTGTTAACCAGTCTTACCAAGGGATATCGTGTGATCTAGTAAATAGGTTGTGGAGGTCAGATAGGCAGTCGCTCCATGTAAAGTAATAGTGTTCAATTTCTCATAACACAACTGAGCTGCCCGCTGGCTTCGATATCGGGGCGCCGCTGCCGCCGCCCCGCAATACATCATTGGATAGCTGTTTTTAAACTAAATAGAAGGTACTATGGCGCCTAACTCCTAATCCTTTTCCGTTCAGTTATAGTCCCAAACATGTCGGTTTTAGCAATACACACATTACTAAATATGAGAAAAGTTTTTGGTGATTTGTGACGTTTTAGTACTCTATCCTCAGTTTACCCAAAAGAGTCTGAATCCCTATACCAACGAAACTGCATCGAATGGCATCATAAAAATAAAATGTAAGAATTGCCGTATTTGTAGCTGACTGCACCATTTTTCCAAAATTTGTTAATGCAGTTAGCAATTACTCAAGAAGTTAAGGACAGTCTCATAGGAACGTTTTTCTGTAGCTAACGGTTAAGGTGGCTTACCTAACTGCCTCGTCTCAACTTCCACCCCGTATTACTCCGATCGGACAAGGCATCATGACAAAGCCCAAAGTATTGTACCCAGTGGCGGATTTACACTTTTGCCGCCAGTAGGCTATTCAAATTTTGCCGTCTCTACCGACCTCTACAATAATTTTCCATGTCTTTTGTATACTGTTTGGACACACTTAATTACATCGCCTTTTCTTCAAAATACTTAAAATGTTCTCGTTCAGCTACGAAAAACTTGCAAAGAGATTGTAAAGACAGGCAGCAGTGATCAAATCTACGGTAGAAGCCTAAATTTGAGTATTCACCTTGTTTATTCAATCCAACAAAAAAAAAAGTGGTAGGTAAATTTCAGTACGACATTTAAAAAAATGTTAGCCCCAAATTTGCCGCCCCTAAAATCTGCCGCCCTAGGCTCCAGCCAACTCAGCCTGTTGGTAAATCCGCCACTGATTGTACCTTTTTAATGATTCAATCATTTATTTCAATTGGACCGGGTACCAGCTTCCATGGCATTGTCCTTTGTCAACGCTATTCAGACTCACCTGGCTCCTATTGTTAGGCTGGTCCTTCAGCACGATGTTGATGTTGATGTCACAGGGCCACTCCAGCAGCGCGTCGTAGGGCCCCGCCACCAGCCGCACCGTGGACGTTATGTGTCGCCCCTTCCACTTGCCTATGCCGTTCAGGTTCAATTCCGCCTGAAACATTCAATAGAAGTGGTTATTTAGGTAGCATTGGGTATATGTGGGCTTTTTTTTTTTCAGGATGGGAAATCATCAAATGACCCCTCCCGCTCTGGGTGGAGCAGAAGGGAGTGTCAGACTCTTACTGACTAAAACCCACCCGTGTTCCTTCCTTAGCCCTTTGTGTTCCGGGGTAGCGGTAACCCTTTCGGACAATCCCGCTGCCCGGTTTATACGGGCTTGTGACTAAGTATTACCAGCCGCAATGGTCAAGTTAAGCTACACTTGCGGCGGTTGATCCATGTTGGATGACCATCTTCACATACCAAGATCCCTCCATGCTTCGGAAAGCACGTTAAGCCGTTGGTTCATGCTGTCATTCGTGGATCTTAAACAGTCGTAACGGGTCGTCAGAAGCCCGAAAGTCTAGAATTTCAACTTGCAGATCAACCTAGAGGTGGTTGACTGCTTAACCGGTCTTGCCTGTGAAGGCCTCAATAAATTATGGCCTCCAGTCAGGGCTTAAAAACTTTAAAACTAAGCGACTACACTCTAAGGGCACCCCCTATGGGGTACGGACCTATGCTTAGGGCGTCGCTGGGAGAGGACAGCAAGGGACAGGCTGGATCGGAATTGTTTAGGAACGAATTTATAGCTACAGGCTCAACGGCGCGGGCTGGCTCGAGCAAGGGTTGGGGCGGACTACTGAAGATATTACTTATATCAGCTTGGTGAACGAAACATAAGAGAGTTCTATTTCGACGCCAACGCCATCTGTCGAATTGATTAAGAACAAGTTGTGGCGTTCATCCTAGTTTTATGAACGAACATTGAAAAGAAACCATAAACCAACAGAAACACAGGATCAAATTAAATTAGCTAGGGATACTCCGTAGACAAGACAATACAAAAATAAAGTCTTGACATCATGTAACTACAGCTGACTACGGGCTAAACGGCCGCTGGTATATAGAACTTTACTTGAAATTATAAGCTTAGACAATCTTTTTTGAAGAAGTCGTGACAAAAATTGAAAAGAGTATGCTTAGATATTAGATGGTGTGGTCATGTTGAGTGGATGATTGAAAGGCAACTAACAAAAGGTATTTACCATGCAGATGTGAGTGGGAACGCCGGGACCCCACGCCCTAGGACCACATATCTGGTGATTTTCTTCTGAAAGGACAGGTGTGCAGTACTCGCAACTGGCGTGCGTTAATCTTTTTTTTATATTATCGTTATTAGAAAATATCGATACCTAACATATTTGCGAAGTTTCGCTAGCTAATTTAACTTGACCCTGTAGTTGGTACAACTATAAAATACCTTTAAAGTGTATCCATATTTGCTAGTCCTGAACATCGGACTGCTGAGCACTGTGTCGTTCTCTTTGGCTTCCTTCATTCGCGCCAGGAAATGATCTATCCTCCAGATGAAGTGGCCTGGAACATTCAATGAAACAAGATAAAGCAACTTATGTAGGTACTGTCGATCGTATGTAGGGTTTACAATACCGGTATTTTTGGGAACCGGTACTATTGGCCTTGATGTGATACCGGTACCAGAGTAGTACCTGTTTTATTGGTATTTCCAATCTGTACCGGCACCAAACATTTTTTCCGTACGGTAGAGTGAGGAAACAGATAATAGTAAGTAAAAAGGATAATATTAATAGGAAATAGTTGCCAACCGTACGAGGTCCCTCGTATAATATGAGATCTGCGGCACGCGCCGGGTACCTTTTGGTGCCGATAGTTGTTAGGTCGAGTACCCGTACCCTACTGGAACCGGTACCGAGGTACCAAAATGGGAAGAACGGCTAAATATTAATACAGAACCTGTACTTTTGGTACCGGTTCCAAGCCCTGAGCACGTCATCGTCTGACATTAAGCTGGCCTAGCGCAGTACAGAGTTTCAATCAAATTAGAGGATACTGGATTTGTTACTACTGACGTATGGCCTAGTTTTCCATCCGTTTTCAGAATAAGGTTAAGTGTTCATATACATGAGCGATACGATATGAAAAAAGAAAAAGAAAGAAAAAAAAGGAATTATTAATAATTCCTTTTTTTTTACTTTTTTTTTTTACTTTCCCTCGGAAAGCACGCTAAGCCGTTGGTCCCGGCTGTCATTCGTGGATCTTTGACAGTCGTTACGGGTAGTCAAGAACCCGAAAGTCTGATAACCAGTCTTACCAAGGGATATCGTATTGCCCAGTAACGTCGGGTCGTGGAGGTCAGATAGGCAGTCGCTCCATGTAAAATACTGGTATTCAGCTGCATCCGGTTAGACTGGAAGCCGACCCCAACATAGTTGGGAAAAGGCTAGGCAGATGATGATGATACATGAGCGATATCCTTAACGGCAGAGGCAGTTGCAGCCGTCGACACCCGTCGACGCCCACCGTCGACGTGTCGGCGGCTGCCGTCGACAACGTGCCGCTCGTGTATTTGAGCAGGTACCTACAGTGCTCAAATACACGAGGAGCATATTTTCGGCGGCAGTCGCCGATACGTCGGCGATTGCCGCTGACACGCGTTGACGGTTGCTTTGCTGTTGACGCGTATCGCTTGTGTATATGAACACTAACTTAAATCGAATTTGAGTTTTCTTGGCTATGGAGAAAGTAGGATGGTATTTATGACAATAAAAACTTAACTATAATAAATACATTCTAATAAACACCTTCTGGGAGGCCATACAGCTGTACCTTCCCTCATCATGGGACACCTCATACGTACCATCATCAGTGCCCATCTCAGTCCTATCAAACGTGACCCTGGCCTGGAAGTCAGCGAGTTCGTTTCTCAGCTTGTGGTAAGACTTGGTGAGCGCCCTCAGGTCTCGGAGTACGGCGTCCACTTTAGTAGAATGCTCTGATAGTTCCGCTCTGGAGTCTGCCGTGGCTACTTCTAGAACTGCTACGCGGTCTATCATCTGAAATTAAGCGAGGTAAGTACTAGAAAATGTATAAATTGAAGGAATGAATTTGCATTATAATACCAGTCTCCTGGTACTTCAAGGCAAAAACCTCTTAGAGAGACAGAAGGCACGAGCGTTGATCACCACTCTTGCGCATTGCACATTGAGTGTTTGCGATTCTTGACTTGTATTTTTCATAATTTAAGGCCCAAATGTACTTCTAAACATGCTTTTAAACATATTGTATAACTGTAGAAAAAGTGAGTTCTTGGTCTTCAGGGCCTCTGGCAAGTGTCCGCCTTGAAACTGAATGGTGTTGAGCTAAAACGGGTCTACTAGTTCAAATACCTAGGGCACTATGTCACTGAGGATCTTGATGACCAAGTTGATATTGAAAGGGAGTGCAGGGCATTGGCGGTTAGAAGTAATATGCTGGCACGCAGGTTTGCTCGCTGCAGTAAGCAGGTAAAGGTTACACTTTTTAAAGCTTACTGCCAAACTTTTTATACGAGCAGCCTGTGGGTCAGCTGTACTCAGAAGTCGATCAATGCCTTGCGTGTCCAGTATAATAATGGATTCAGTATACTGCTAGGGCTACCCCGCTTTTGTAGCGCTTCGGGTATATTTGTGGAGGCTCGGGTTGATGGCTTCCATGCTATAATGCGCAAACGAACCGCCTCCCTACTAAGCAGAGTGCGGGGCAGCACTAACAGTATCCTTCGAGTAATTACTGAGAAGTATGACTCGGCAGTCATGAGAGCTTTCGTCCGGATTCTTGTCAGATAGCGTGGCAAACTATCCTAACCCGAGCGAGAGTTTTCATGACTAAACACCTTTTGTACCTACCTTTCTTGTAGACATATTACTAACATAGTTTGTAAGATATTTTTGTAATTAACAATTATGGACTTTTGTCTGAATAAATAAATAAATAATAATAATAAACTGTGCCAACAGAGCTCGAAATCGCGCCAACAAGACGTTTCCGTGGTCTATAGCCCATATTAGGACAGTTTTGGCAAGAACCAAAATGTCTTTATAACACTGTGTGACCTAAACATTAAGTCACTCTTTTTGTGACTTAAGTACTTCATTTTTACTCACAAAAGCGTGACTTGAGTCGTGCGCGTTTATGTGACACGTGCTAAAAATAGTATACGATACGTGTGGCTTCAGTAGTCTTTATTCACGGCGTGCAATAATGGATTACCTAGATCACACGCCGTAATGTACTTACTATTACTACATATACCTATATAGGATGACTGGTAATTAGTGACCGATACCTAAACAAGTGATTGTACTCATGATAACAAACAACTTTTACTATGGGACCAAACCTGAATTCGCGAAAAAAAAATCTCCTGTTCAGTACCTAAATTTTGACCAGTTAGGCGAACATAAATGACTGAACAGCAGATTTTTTTTTTCACAATTTCAGGTTTGGTTCCATAGTAAAAGTTGTTTGTTATCATGAGTACAAGCACGTGTTTAAGTATCGGTCACTAATTATCAGTCACCGTATATAACTCGAACACCAAGAACATACTTACAGTGTCGAAAAAAAATCGTGAATTATTGAGGAAACAAGTCTACATGATTAGACAACTGAGCATCAAATTGAACAAATTATATGCTCACCGGTCTTTCGCTGGACGTGGCTTGTAACTGGACCCTCAATGCTGACAGGTTGGCCAGCTGCTCCGAGGACCTCCTGGCTTCCACGAGCTCGGCCTCAAATGCCGCGCGGTTCTCCGCATTCCTCTCCCGTTCCTCTTCGACTGTTTGCTTTATGTAGCCTATCACGTCCTCTGAAAGTTGATACTAGTCCTTTTATTTACTTTTTCCAACACTTTTAAATGTTTCATGATTACAGATATAGGGTCTAGTATAAACGAGTATTTTAGATTCTAATGACGTTGTTGTAAGGCGCAGACAGACTGTGATTTCCTATGGTTTTATCACCTCTTTCTCTTGATAACTGAATGGTAAGAAAATGAGTGAGGAATTATAAAATTTCAAACTAAAGGGTTTCATGTACAGCCAACAGCAAAATACTAATCAACGGAGTTCGCGTTAGAACTGTGTAGCGTCGAAGTTATTCAAAAGTAAGTATGTGATTGTAAATTATACCAAACATTTACTAGTTCGACGCCACAGTTCTGACGCGAACTCCGTTCATGAGTATTGAATTTCTGGTTTTCATCATCTACTTTTGCTGTTGACTGTACTGCATTAAAATAACGTAGCTACTGCGATCGTATTTCATATTCTGTCGCCATAGCAATATTAATTTGTTATATTTTAAGTTAGATTCCTCTGCGATGGCTCTATGTTACATTCTACCTATAAGATCTATTTTCACCAATGGTAAGCTCAATTAAAATATTCCTTTCTGACCAAGAAGTATAAAGTTAAAAGTGGAGGCAACACTCTGAACACCTAAGTGAAACCGACAGTGGGCTGTCGCTCTCTTTCTAAATACATACATAAGACAAAGAAAACATATATCACTGTCTCGTTCTTAAGTGCGTATTCAGAAAGTGAGCGTCAGCCCAAGGTCGGTTTCACTTAGGTATTTAGAGTGTTGGCTCCATTTTTATCTACAAGCTTCTTGTTTCTAACCTAACTTATTGACAGCTCTGATTCTGTTGTCATGCTGCGTCAAAGCTTGCTCCAGCAGCTCCCTCTCATGTTGTTCGTGTACGAGAGTGCTGACCGCACTCTCCAGCCGCATTACTGTGGTCAGCTGCTGGCTTTGGAGTTCCTGGAAATAATGGGAAGTTATATGATGCAATCTAGACGCCGCGGCGCCGAGTCGGTCATAAGTAGCTGGGCACCGGTAATCTAATAGTTAAGTTCGTTATCTGTTACTAAAAAAGGTAACTTTGTTAAACGTTAAAGCGTTACATTTCGGGAAGATTTAACAGACGTTAATCGTTAACTCGTGATAGAAATTGTATTTAAGATGTCGTTGCGTTAGTGATTTACCTCGTATAAGTAAATAAAAATAATAAATAATAATAAATATAAGGGAGGGGCCCGTGGCTAAGTAATAACAGCCACACAGGTCGATCGATCAGGTTAAGCTACGCTTGCCTCGGTTGGTCTGTGGATGGGTGACCATCTTTACATACCGAGACCCCTCCGTGCCTCGGAAAGCACGTTAAGCCGTTGGCCCCGGCTGTCATTCGTGGATCTTTGACAGTCGTTACGGGTAGCCAGAAACCCGAAAGTCTGATAACCAGTCTTACCAAGGGATATCGTATTACCCAGTAACTGGGTTGTGGAGGTCAGATAGGCAGTCGCTCCATGTAAAATACTGGTATTCAGCTGCATCCGGTTAGACTGGAAGCCGACCCCATCATGGTTGGGAAAAGGCTAGGCAGATGATGATGATAACTTCCATAACCCATATAGGTACAACATTTTACTATAATAAAATGTTGTATAAATGGGTTATGGAAGTTCCGGCAGCACATGAAAAATTAATAAAAGAAAGGTACACTGAAAAGAAAGAAAACATTTATTTGCGGTAAACATGACGTTTAAAAAGAACACAAACAAAAAAAATATATAAGTTGGGGCAAAACATGCATCACATGCAAATCGGCCATCGCTCAGAAGAATGCGAGACAGAGCCCCGGCACTGATTTTCAGCGACAGTCAGAGTTGACGTGATGACATAAACCGGTACGGCATACGATTAGATTTACGTAAATAAATAACTACAACCATAATTTGAAATAAAATAAATATACATTACCTAGTAAACAATAAACAATTTTATTGTAGAACAAATCTGGGAACTTGTACATGTAAACCAATTTTTTTGCCACAGTTCTCACACACCATCAGCCAGACGTCGGAAAGTATCATAAAAATGAAGGTTTTGTGATGACAGACGTTCATTCTACAATTGTTTTAAGTCTAAGTACTACTAAATCCTAAACCTAAATCCTAGGGTTTTTGTTTAGCGAAGTCCCAGTATATTTCCCCTCAGTTCACAAGCACATCACATTCTGGAGAGTCAGCCGCACATACTTGAATACTGGCTTAGGTTTTCATCTCCAACTCAAGTTCTTACAGATAAAAAAAATACGAAAAAATCTAGAATAGAACCACCATAATTATCTGGATTGTATAGATATTAAGCTGCTGGTTGTGACGCATATTTTTCCGAACGTGTTCTTTTTTGTGTTGTATTCTTTCAGTGCGTCTTGTTTACCGCAAATAAACGTATTTTCTTTCTTCTCTTTCATAAAACATACCTGCAAAGCCAATTGTACGTTGGCCAAGTCATGTTTGAACTGCGCGGCCCAATTAGCAGACCGTTCAGCCTCGTCATCCACGGCTGCCCTCAAGGAGACCAGTGTCGAAAGGAAGTGCTGGCTGCGTTCCTCCACCAGCACCAGCTTGGAGCGAATAGTTTCGATCTCTGTCGTTTGGACGTCGCGGTGGCCGGACTCTTCGGTTAGGACTAATCTGGAATTTCGGGTAATAATAAAACAACTTATCAGGGGTAGTTCAAGCAGCGGGATTGTCCGAAAGGGTTACCGCTACCCCGGAACACAAAGGGCTAAGGAAGGAACACGGGTGGGTTTTAGTCAGTAAGAGTCTGACACTCCCTTCTGCTCCACCCAGAGCGGGAGGGGTCATTTGATGTAAGAAGCAGTGGTGGCCCAGTGG
This sequence comes from Globia sparganii, assembly GCA_949316385.1. Lineage (NCBI taxonomy): Eukaryota > Metazoa > Arthropoda > Insecta > Lepidoptera > Noctuidae > Globia > Globia sparganii. Next base: position 20,863,713 of record OX438656.1, read on the forward strand.
TATCGGTCCCGACTTACGACTTGCAGGTCGTGGGTTCAAACCCAGGCAGACGGTTTACTTTGTATAAATAATATCATCACCACCGCTCTCAAAACACTGTGAAGAAAAATATCATAAGCAAACCGGCACGTCCTAGAACCAAAAATTCAAAGACAAATGTGACACTTACCAACCCGCACTGGGCCCGCGTGGTGGATTACAGCCCGCTCCCTCTCACAGAGAGGAGGCCTGTCCCAACAGTGGGAACATTATAGGCTGATTATTGTATGGTTATGATAACCTATCTATGAAATAGTTTATCAGAACTATGAACTAATTTCATAAAACGATGAATTAGTGGTATCTGAAAACTATGAACTGAGGGGCAATTCTCGTAATTTTTAAGATCGTTCACAGTCTGATCTCAGTCTCAATCTGTCAAAAATACTTAAAATTTCCCTACATTTTGACAAGTTTTTGACATTTGTTTGTCGCCGAGATGAGACTGCGACTAGATTTTGAACGTTTTAAATTAGCAGAATTGGCCTACTGGTATCTTTTAAATATGAGCTAGAATCTCCAAAGAAAACTTTCGACTTGTGAAGTCTTCTTCACCTGGCTTGAAACTACATAATGACCCTCAATCTTCGGCTCCTCAGAGCACGGTTTTAAACTTTATATCTCCGGATGAGTTCCGGTTACTTATCCGGCAGTTAATTTCGTAAATTTTTTCATATTTTTTTTTTAAATTTTTGATTGTATGTTGCCTATCCAGACATAGAAGTCTTATACTCCGTGGTTACACATTTAAAACATAATATCTTACTTGATAGAAGCAACTTCCTTCTCCAGATAGGACACGCAGTCGTCCAGAGGGATGCGTTTGGGTGACCACGTATGGTTGGAGACCGGTACGGGGGGTGGGGGCGGCGCCGGCGCAGGCACGCTGACGTGACTTGAAGACGTGCGAGTCTGCGGTCAAGAGATGATGAGGAAATTCACAAGACGCAATGATAATGGTTTGATTTTGAAATCGTTTTTGTTTCGGTGTTCATTTCACGAACGAAGTTCCTTAAAAGATCCCACAGACAGGGGCGACGCGACGGTGCGACCCGATTCTGGTAGAACAATTTCCATAAATTTTTCATGGAAATTGTTCTGCTAGAGTCACGTTGCGCCTGTCTGCAGGAGCCTTAACGCAGCTTGAGGTAGGAATTGACTGGTAGGATTCTTCACGTTTAGAAAAAGCGTTAGGCCGCTGCCTGGAATTTTGCGGGCAGCGGGGTGGCAGCGGCGGCGGCACGGGAGCGGCAGGATCTTATGCGTACATTTAAATGGACCGGTTCTCGAAAACAGCGGCGCGGGAGCGGGCAACGAGCGGTGCACTCAAGGCAATCGGCGACCGCCCGCGCCGCCGCCGCCGCCGCCCCGCTGCTCGCAAAATTCCAGGCAGCGGCCTTATGCTCTCTCCATGCGACTTTCTCTTTTTTTTTTTTTAAGTTAGCTTCTATTGGCGCGATGACGTGCGCTTGAGTATATAGTGTGTTAGGTTAAATGAGGATAAATTAATATTATAATTAATATTATTTTAATTTATTATTTAATATTTTATTTTATAAGGATAGTACCGATGAAAATGAACAACTTCTACTCTAATTTTGGAAGTCGGTGTCGTTGGTTCCGCATTTTTTTTATTGACACCGACTTCCGACATTAAAGCTATTTTTCACTTTGTAGAGTTTTTTTGGAAGTCGGTTTTTTTTAAAGTTTTTTTTCACTTTTTGGTGGGCCAGTTTGTAACTTATCTAAGTTACAATAGCCTAATGTCAACTGCTCATCACCTTTTACAAAATATTGCTTTTCCCGATTCAGGGACGTTAATTGTTGAGGAGTTCTCCTTGTAAGAACCAGGAGAACTGGAGAGAAGTCACCATCAGCTCCACTTCACGATACGCATCGTGCTTAGCAACCACATTAAAGTACCTAATCGAATCGCAAACCGATTACTGAGTAGTTCCGATGGCCATCTGTGGTCTTCATCATCAGTTCCATTTCACCGAATGGTGCTTTCTGAGAGCAAATTATGCACGAGTTACTATAAAAAATACCCAAATCGCTATAGGTGTGCCCACAAAATTTGAGGGTGACCCTCGGGATTTCCATGGGATTCCCTCATCAGATTCCAATTTGGTGACAATGGGACCACCACGGAAGCATACCCTTTCAAATAAAAAAAGAATTTTGAAGGTCGATCCACAATTGACGGAGAAATTAGTGAACATACATAAAAAAAAAACCTCCTCCATTTTGAAGTCGGTTAAAAATTGGTTTTGTAGTTGGGATGAATTTATCCCAAAAACAAACTTAACAATGTTGTAGAAAAACATGTTCTCCCATACATCGATAAACGTCACGATAAATTCTCCAACTGCAAACTTATGTAAGTAATCACAATAAAAAAAATGTATGAATGATTTTCGAACTTTTTCCTATCTTACTTGTGCTGAGACCTTGGTTCTTGCCAAATTTCAAAGTTTTGATGTAGGTATCTAGGTATTTGCGAGTACCCTGATATGTCGATACATGGTCGTATTTTTTATTGCGTTGACTTAGAAGCTTGATTTTTAAGAGCTTGAAGGGACCGTAGACCTACGTATTTGACATTAATTTCAACCTGATACCTCCACGCGTTCCTCAAAAAAAAGGGTCCTGACAGGCTGAAAGACAATACATGCGGACAACGAAGTGGTATCAACGGATCCTATAAGGCTTCCGTTATTTCCTTTTTAAGTACGGAACCCTAAAAACAAGATGGCGGCGTTACTTTAGATTTAGACCACGCGCCAAAAGATCTTTATAAGTACCGTTGTATTGAAACCAATTCGATGCGGCTGTCATTCGCAAATATTGTCTCACCGAGGGGTATCGTATTATAAAGCAACTGGGTTGTGGAGGTCAGATAGGTAGTCGTTATTTATAAAATACTGGTACTCATCTGCATCCGGTAAGACTTGAAGCCGACCCCAATATAATTGGAAAAAAACTGAGCTGATTGAGAAGTCACCATCAGCTCCACTTCACGATAAGCATTGTGCTTAGCAACCACATTAAAGTACCTAATCGAATCGCAACCCGTGAAATATTTATTATGGAGTAGTTCCGATGCCCATCTGTGGTCTTCATCATCAGTTCCACTTCACCGGATGATGCTTTCTGAGAGCACAGGCATGAGTTACTATAAAAAATACCCAAATCGCTATAGGTGTGCCTACAAAATTTGAGGGTTTCCCTCAATTTCCATGGGATTCCCTCATCGGATTCCGATTTGGTGACAATGGGACCACCTCGGGAGCATACCCTTTCAAAGAAAAAAAGAATTTTGAAAATCGATCCACAATTGACGGAGAAATCGGTGAACATACATAAAAAAAAACATACATAAAGTCGAACATATAACCTCCTCCTTTTTGGAAGTCGGCTATGCTGACGATGATTCTGTCAACCGCGCACGTCACTGCGGTTACTACGAGTAGCTAATGACGCTGTTATTAATTCACACACAGTAATTAATTCAAATTAATATAGGTATGTGCTGGAAATCATTCGGCTTGGTATGGCCATGTGATGAGATGAGAAGAAACGCATGTGAATATAAGAGTTATGGATATAAATGTTGATGGATGGAGAGAGAGAGAAAAACCAAAGAAAAGATGGATGGATTTTTTGAGAAATGATGTGAAAGAGAAGGGTGAATGGTAGCGTGACGGCTTTTTTTTGTGGATGGGAAATCATCAAATGACCCCTCCCGCTCTGGGTGGAGCAGAAGGGAGTGTCAGACTCTTACTGACTAAAACCCACCCGTGTTCCTTCCATAACCCTCACCCGTGTTCTTAGCCCTTTATGTTCCGGGGCAGCGGTAACCCTTTCGGACAATCCCGCTGCCCCGGCATAGCGTGACGGCTGACAGGGGAGAATGGAAGAAGCAAACGAGACCTCAAGTAACATGGGATGAGGGCAGAAAGATGATGACGAATTTAAGTAGGTGTTGTACAGTCAACAGCAAAAGTAGATAATGAAAATCAGAAATTCAATATTAATTAATGAATGGAGTTCGCGTCAGAACTGTGTGGCGTCGAAGTAGTAAATGTTTGGTATAATTTACAATCACATAACGACACTTCGACGCCACACAGTTCTGACGCGAACTCCGTTCATTAGTATTGAATTTCTGATTTTCATCATCTACTTTTGCTGTTCACTGTACAAGCATGGATGGACCGACCTCAGAGACCAGAAACCTCTTCTTAGTTGTATCAAAACAATTGGTGGTGGCTTATAATTCTGTGCTCACAAATTATATTTCACTAGCTTCTGTCCGCAACTTTTCTTGTGCCCCCGACCCACCTCATCGCCCGTCCGTGCTATTACTTCGTTTTCGCTTACTGGTCTTTCTGAATTTCATGCTTGGCACCTAAGGAACCTTTCGTCTTGTGCGCTCAAAGCCGTGGCCGGGCGGTACCACTCATTCTATAAAGTACATGCACTGCAGATCTGTGTTCGTGATGTTAAATAGCCTTAAAGAGGTTTAACAGGGTGTAAAGTTCACTTATACTCTATAGAAAAGGGAGGATCCTCCGACCAGACGGGTGTTATGTCTGGCGGGCAACTGCCCAATGATTCATGTCGGGCCGTTGTATGTATGCTAGTTGCGCGGTAAACTCTGCTTGCGAGATGCAGGATTTTGTGACGCGTTGTTCGCATGTGGCTTTGTAGATACCGCTACAGTCTATAACCTTCCTCACAAATTGTTAATAATTTTTCAAATCCGACCGGTAGTTTCAGAGATTAGCGTGTTCAAACAAACTAACTATGTCGATATAACGTTTTAGAACTTTCTGTTACCTTCTCCATCTTAGGGCACTCCTTGACATGTGTCTCCTTGTGCTTCCTCTGGATCCAGGCGCCGCAGCGAAGTGGACACTGTTCCAGTATGCTACCGCATAGTTTCAGGTGGGCCTGGAAATAAATCAATTAGTTAAATAATGGTAACGAAATGTGTTTACTATATAGGGTCAAATTAAATTAGCTAGCGAAACTCTACAGACGTGATGGGTATCTTAAATTGACTCTGTATAGCTCCGCCAAACCGTTTGGAAAACACAGGTGTGATGTTATTTTGTCTCGGGCCGTTGGTCCCGGCCGTCATATAAATATCTTTGACAGTCGTTGTGGATAGTCAGAAATTCAAAAGTCTTACCAAGGCGTATTGTATTGTTACCCAGTAAACAGCAACTGGATTGTGGAGGATAGGCAGTCGCTCCACGTAAAATAATGGTATTCAGCTGCATCCGGTTAGACTGGAAGCCGACTTCGCTATTCTTTAAAGCTCTGTTTAATTTCGTGCCATAATTACCTACCTAAACACGAATCTATTTTGCATCAAACAAAACCCAGTACTTAGAATACGTACTTCCTACTATCCTACTTAATATTATAAATGCGAAAGTTTGTGAGGATGGATGTTTGTTACTCTTTCACGCAAAAACTACTGAACGGATTTTGATGAAACTTTACAGTAATATAGTTTATACATCAGAATAGCACATAGGATACTTTTTATCCCGATATTCCCACGGGATCAAAACTTACGCGGGTGAAACCGCGGGGCGCAGCTAGTTACAAAATATAATCAAGATATCCACACGGCCACTCCCGGTGTTACAACATTGACACTTTAATCAGCAGTAGGTAGGTAGGTGATAACAAATACCTCGCGGAGATCTTATCTCTGGAATATACACAAACAGCTATGCAATCGGAACTACCAAAATAGACGGGTTATCGAAGTTATCGAGATTTTCCACCAATGATGAAGATCGATTTCTAAGTAATAAAATTATTTAATGACATAAAACAAAGACAAAGACAAAGACAAAGACAAAGACAAAGACATTTATTCGTAGGATATGGTAGGTACAAAGTTGGTTGGTATAAATAGATAAGTTCGACACATCCGCCGTTAAAAGCGGCATACGAATATTTACAATGCACAATGTGAACCTAATGTGCACGTGGGTAGGTATAAAACCTAACTTGTGTACTACTTAAACTCTAATAAACAATAGGTACAAAACACTTATACGAAACACTTATTTTATACTCTAATATATAATAACAAATAAAAATACAGCAATAACATTTCTATTATACAACTAAATAAATCTATCTACCTATCTCATTACATAAAAAAAATATATATATATATATCTATATATATGTATTATTTACCCTTATAATCAAAAAATTCTTTTAAACTGTAAAAAATATTTTCGAGTAGCCAATTTTTTAGATTTTTTTTATAAAAATTAAATGGTAGCTCTCTTATCGCTTTTGGAATATGGTTATATATTTTAATGGACATAAGGTAGCTGTTTCTGTAGTGGAGAGTACTATTACAAAATTGGTTTTTTAACTTGGTGGGGTCCCTTTTTGTAAACCTATTGTTTTCGGCTACTGTGGAGAAGAAGTGAGAGTATTTCTTGACAAATATGCCTATTTCAAAAATGTAAGTAGAAGATAGAGTTAACACCTTTAGCTTTTTAAAAATTGGTCTACAGCTCTCGTATGGAGCCGCCCCAGTTATTGCTCGCAAACATTTTTTTTGCGCTATGAATGCTCTTTGTATGTGAGATGAGTTACCCCATAGGAGTAAGCCGTACCTCAATACAGACGCTACGTAGCCGTGATAGGCGTTGAGTGCAGCTTCTTCATTCGCTGATTTACGTAGTTCTCTTAGTGCGTATACAAATCTGTTTATTTTTTTACATAGATTTTCAATGTGTATTCCCCAATTACAATTTTCATCTAGTGTTAGACCTAAAAATTTGATAGTATTTTCTTTATTAATTATTTGGTTATTATGATTTAAGATAATTTTTGGTGGGTTTTGTTTGTAGTTTGCAAATTGAATGAATTTTGTTTTAGATAAATTTATTTTTAAGTTGTTTTCGTTTACCCAATTAATTATATCGTTGATGGTTTGATTTACTTCTTCTTGATGTAATGTTTTGTTAGTTTCCGGTATTATTACTGACACGTCATCTGCAAATAGTACGCACTTATGGTTTGTTATATTTGGTAAGTCGTTAATGTATAACAGGAAGAGAAGAGGCCCAAGGATGCTTCCTTGAGGTACTCCGAACCCATTGTGTCTAAATAAAGATTTATATACAATTGCAACAAGTTTATCATCAATACGGGATACTTCAACACACTGTTGTCTATTGCTGAGATAACTTTTCAGCCATTCTAGCGCTGGACCTCTGATGCCGTAGCGCTCACATTTATCTAGGAGAGTATTGTGGTTAACGAGATCAAAAGCCTTGCTCATATCTAGAAAGATAACTGAAACAGAGCGTTTTTTATCTATATTATCTGTTATGGACCTTACTAATGAGATGTATAACAAGATGTATAAGTACACACGGCTACACATCAAGCTATATAAGTATAACAAGATGTATAAGTACACACGGCTACACATCAAGCTATACAAAACCAGTTTACGCTGGTCTCGCATCGTACGGAAATCAGCTTATACTGGAAATGTATAGCTTGATGTGTAGCCGTGTGTACATATAATAATAATCAGCCTTTTTAATATTCCCACTGCTGGGAAACAGACCTCCTCTTATGAGAGGCAGTGGGCCGTAATCCACCACGCGGGCCCAGTGCGGGTTGGTAGATGTCACATGTCTTCGAATTTTTCGTTCTAGGATATGCCGGTTCCTTCATGGTTCCTTCTCAGTTTTGAGAGCAGTGGTGATGAAATTATTTACACAAAGTAAAACGCCTGTCTGGGTTCGAACCTACGACCTTCAACTCGTAAATCGCGGCCGTTACCACTGGACCACCGCTTCTCTCAAAACAACATGTATACCTACAACAAATGATAGAATTCTTTGACTCCTGCGCTAGTGTATACAGACGCTATACAACGTATAATAGTAAGCACCAATCTTGGCAAATAGATTAGTGACATTACAGCAAGTGGTAAACTCGTACATTGCCGTGAACCATTTAGACTTAAAGACATCGACAATTTAAAAGACTTAAATGCTTTAGTCGTTTATGACTTAAATGCTTCGACCACTTAAAAGATTTAAATGCTATGATACATAGGTAAAACTTAAATGCTTGGACGATTTAAAAGACTTAAATGATTTGGCCATTAATTAATTATCATGTTAATGCTACGGTGATGAGCTTGGTGTCTTTGGACGTTGTTTAAATGCATAGAAAAATCGAATGGATCTACTTTTCGATTACTTATTCTACGTTTGTATGTTGTATTTACTGCTCTCTTCGGTCGTGTCGGAGTGCCGAACTTCAGACTGAGTAAAGGAACCAAGAGTTCACCGAGTGTGTGCACGCACACACTTATGCACTATAATATCGCCTTCATACTTGGCTAATCTCTGTTGAGATGTGCCACCCTCCGCGCCGCGCACCGTTGCGGTTAATCGGAGGGCGTTCGGACAGGAGGATATTATTATTATTTACTACTATTTAAGTACCTGCAGCTGTCCCATTTCGAACATCTCATTGCAGAAGTAACAAGGACTGTCCTTGGACTTGCTCATCGTCGCGTCGAGGTTCTGGCTGTAACTGTTCAAACTCATTCTGATGCCGATCTGTATTTTCTCTTAGTCAAAAATGTAATCTGTCATGATTGCTCCATGTGTTCTTCTGAAATTAAAAATAATAAAAAGTTTGGAGTTTTAGCTCAGGTAGGCACGAGCGCGTTTTTCCCGTGGCGATTATTTTTTCACGCACTGCTTAGCGCCGAGTGTTGAAAATCCAACAGTGTGTTTTTTTGACGCGCTGGGATGCTCTCTGTTGGATTCTCAATGCTGGGATCAACACGGAGAGTTGAAAAACCAATGCACACGGCGTATTTTAAACGCGCAGACGACGCGCAGATGACTCGCGTCTACGCGCTTCAAACGAGATTCGAACCAAACAACAATCAGCATCTACGGCGCCGAAAACGCGCGTTCATAAAACGCGCGTCGTCTACCCGTTTAAAATACGCCGTGTGCTTACGGCTTAACGGATGGGAACTTCGTAGTTGCTAATCATGCGTCATCAGTTCATCACAAAAGATTTAATTAGTGGACTTAAGTATTATCTTCCTAAATCCTCCATATACGACAAAGTTTGGCCTTGACAGCACAAAGTTTGAAATTGCTTGAAGAAAAACTGAATGTTCAATATACATAACGAATATACAGGGTCAAATTAAATTAGCTAGCGAAACTCTAGAGACATGATGAGTATCGATATAGCTAAACATGTTAGAACAAAAAAGAAATTAATTGAAAGCCCACCACCCGCCACCCTTGGTTGTCTGGCAGAGAATGCCTAAGGCATTAAGTCCGCCTTTGTACCTTTTTGTGTGAAAAGTTTACATAAATAAGCGAGTCGTTTTCATGTAAACTTCACATATGTTATGGCTATCGATATGTGAACATGCTTAAATAAAAAAAACAGTTTTCAACTAATATTCATGTAGCTACACGACCAACGGTCATTGACCCAAAAAAATCAAATATTTCTTTTGTTTCATCATTGATATCCATATACCCACCGCGTCCGTGAAGTTTCGCTAGATAAATTAATTGACCCTGTAGATGCAAAGTCATTGAAATAAGAGCGCAGTTGTTCCTCAATTTGTCACAACTATCGCAGAATGGGAATTTAAATGACATTTACCATAAAATAAATAACTGCACGTACGATGTTACATATGCACCTAAGTGTTTACAATCTACAGTGTAGGAAAGAAATTAACTTAACTAGATAACGAAACAAAATTATTCATAATTAGGAATCCAACCCGTGACCCTTAGGATCAAAAACACTGATACCCAATGCCCGCTTCGTGTTAATGATACCTAATATGATAAATTATTTAATTTCTGTAAGTAGGTTTGCACAAACACTTTTACACGTCAAGGTCAGCGTTTCCTATCTGACTACTCTGAGAGAGAAGTAAGATCAAAATAAACTTAGAGATTTCTTTTAAAGTCCAGACATAATCTTGGTAAGATCATGACGTGAACACCATGTATATTGATGTCTGAAATGGTTTTTTGACGAAGAACCACACAGATTGAGTGGACCTGTCCAGTCAGTGCGAGCATTTAGGAGCTCAACGATTCGACGAACAATACCAAAAAAGGACATTTGGGTAGGCCGCATAAATTCCTCAAACTGCCAGACTATGATTAAGATTAAAACAAACTAAGAAAAAAAAGGTATTGTAACTCTTGAGGGATGGTGGGGCTCGTGGCTAACTAATAACAGTCGCATAGGTCGATCGATCAGGCTACGCATGCCGCGGTCGGCCCGTGGATGGGTGACCATCTTGACATGCCGAGACCCCTCCGTGCCTCGGAAAGCACGTCAAGCCGTTGGTCCCGGCTGTCATTCTTGGATCTTTGACAGTCGTTACGGGACGTTTGAAGCCCGAAAGTCTGACAACCAGAGCCTTATACCAAGGGGTATTGTGTTACCCAGTAACTGGGTTGTGGAGGTCAGATAATCAGTAGCTGTCATGTAAAATACTGGTACTCAGCTGCATCTGGTTAGACTGTAAGCCGACCCCAACATAGTTGGGAAAAGGCTAGGTAGATTGATTGTAACTATCCTACGAAACTCATAATCACACAAAACTGAATGTAATAAATCACAAATAACACACGTACAATATTACTTATCTGAAATAATTAATAAACAATTAATAAGTCGGTAGGTATAGGTAATTTGGTATTGCTGACAGATTGTTCAGTTTTACTCTTTAACCCATTTTGTGCACGTGCTGACTAGTCTTGTTTAAATAATAATTACGCATTCAATTAAAGTCGAAGTCAAATCATTTATTTCAAATGGGCACTTAAAAAAGGCACTTTTGAACGTCAAAAATAAAAATAAAAAAATAGAATTGATTCTAGTCACCCCTTCCAAAAGGTAGTTTTCGTATGGAGAAGAATGGGCAAGAAACTCCACCGTTACTCTTTTAAAATGTTTCACAAGGTTTTGTATAAATTCGTGAAGACGATGCACCTAAAATAAAAATTAGTCTACCACAAATGGTAAAAAGAAATAAAAATATAGCAAAGACAGGTAAATCAATTATGTGATAGATACATGGTGCTCACATACTCACACAAATAAACAAATATTGTAAAATTTTCCTAGTATTTTAAAAAGTGTGTGAGTTATATTAGTCACAGAATGTAAAAAAGCAATGTATTAACAAAAAAATATGTATGTATAAATTAAATTAGCAGCCAGTTTGATTTTGAGTAGACCTACTCATGTGGTCTAGACTCTAGATTGTCCTATGGAGCAGTACCAGCATTTTTCCAAGCATTGTTATCTTGGATATAATCCTCTAATTTATAATATCCTTGGTTTACAAAGTGTACTTTTAATATGAGTTTTAAATTCCTTCAAAACATAATTAGCCTATAAAGCCCAGAATACACACGCCTGTAATTTGCACTAAAGTATACAAACTTGCATCCCGTGTGCCGTAACCACTTCTGATAGGGAATACCATAATGGCATGAAAATATAAATATATAAATATTATTATATTATTATTGATATTATTATATTATTATTGATATTATTCCATATTTTTTTCATGCACAGGCCTCTTCTCTGTGAGACGGAGTGGGCCGTAATCCACCACGCGGGCCCAGTGCAGTTTGGTGGATGGATTATTGCCAAGCCTTTTCCCAACTATGTCGGGTCTGGCTTCCAGTCTAACCGGATGCAGCTGAATACCAGTATTTTACGTGGAGCGACTGCCTATCTGACCTCCACAATCCAGTTACTCGGTAATACGATACCCCTTGGTAAGACTGGTTGTCAGACTTTCGGGTTTCTGACTTTCCGTAACGACTGTAAAAGATCCACGAATCACAACCGGGACCAAGAGTTTAACGTGCTTTCTAAGGCACAGAGGGGTCTCGGTATGTAAAGATGGTCACCCATCCACAGACCAACCGCGGCAAGCGTAGCTTTACCTGATCGATCGACCTGTGCGGCTGTTATTATTTAGCCACAAGCTTAGTGCTTAGTGATAATTATATTTATTTCCTCATTGCATACCAAATCCTTTTGATCCGAGTGACATCACTATATTGTTAATAACTACTACCTGTGCCCGCGAATTCTTTCGCGTCCATGTCGGAAAACAAATTGGATTTCATGGGGTTTTTTTTGCTTGAAACCCCTGTCTAAAATAATAGTACTCAGCAACTTTCACTGGTAGAAGTGGTAGATATAGGAGTACTCCTATATCTACCAGTGAAAGTCCCGTCAAAATCGGTCTAGCACTTTCGGAGATTAGCCGGAACAAACAGACAGTATTTTTTGCTTATTGTGTGCCTTACTTAACCTGGGTCAAATAAACTTATTTTCTTTCTTAATTTCAAACAGACAAAAATTTTAAAAAAATGTTATAAGTAGGTACAATTGTACCGCAGATAATTTATTTAATGCACAATGTACACAACCATAGTTACATGCTATAGTACATGAGCCTGTTAGGGCGCAGCAACATAACTTAAAACTAATAATATTAAAATCACGTAAATTAGGAATTTTCAAAATTAAATATTGTATTAATTAAACTTAAATCTAGCTTTATACATAAAAGATTATATATTATAATTAACACACAGATATAATTGGACTCTATTTTAACATTTTATCTTCCACTAGCTTCTGCTCGCGACTTCGTCCGCGTAAATTTTTTTTTGTTTCCCCGACCCACCCCGTCGCAACGTGTCGCCGGCTTGCGCTATTACTTCGTTTTCGCTTGGCGAAAACTTCAGACTTTTTTTCTTTTTGCTCAACTCCTAAGGGTCCTAGCGTCAAGTTTAATAAAATATAGCTTTCCTTAAGAACTGGGCTATCAAACGCAAAAATATTTTTATATATGCGACCAATACTTCCAGAGATTTACAGCTTTCAAACCGTGTTTCAAACAAACAAACTCTTCAGCTTTATTATTAGTATTATTTTAAAACTATGATATCTCCTAAGGTATACATTGAAATCAAATGATGTCAGAGGCAATTTTGTTTAAAATTAAATACATGTTATGAATAACGTATTTATTTGGATAAGGATTAATACCATGTTTATAAAAACACCTTCGCAAATAATGCATTATTTTAGAACAAATTTGGTTGGCATAAAAGAGGTTATAGTGAGCTAACCTTAAAAGATAGACATATGCTGTCGCGGACTTTTTTTTAAAGCTTTTAAAGGGGAACAATTCTGTCATATATGATTTTTGCGAAACTTTAACCGTTTACGCAGCGCACGCAGCGGAAGCTCTCAATAGGAAAAAAATCCCCCGATTTTGAAACATTCTTCATTGGTGCTCCGCTCCTATTAGTTTTAGCGTGATGATATATAGCCTATAGCCTTCCTCGATGAATGGGCTATCTAACACTGAAAGAGTTTTTCAAATCGGACCAGTAGTTCCTGAGATTAGCGCGTTCAAACAAACAAACAAACAAACAAACAAACAAACTCTTCAGCTTTATAATATTATTAGTATAGATAAATTCTTCGATACTATAGTAACATTTTTTTAAGAGCAATGCCTTTAACCTAGCTTTAAATACACATGTTGTTTTTGTGGACCGTATAATTTCAAATGCATTTAGTAAAAAGCTGTTATTTTGACATTGCAGATAGACACTTCAATTTTAATATTATGTTTATCAATCAATCAATTAATTAATAAACAATGTCAATCAATAATTAAATGACTCTGTTAGTGCTCTTTGTATCTGGGTTAAATTACAGCGCGTGGTCAGTTGTTTTTCATAAACACAATTTCCTACATTTAAAACATAGGTAATCATTTGGTCATCATTTAGCTTAAGGCTGAAATGAAGATGACTAGTTACCTACCTACGTCCATTCTCACCGAATACCTAATTTGTAGCTTTTAAATTAAAACCCTTTCTAATCGCCAAACAAGAATAAGAAGTGAATTAGTGTTATTCCGCTTTTATTCATATATACATAGGATCTGTTTTTGCCTAATATTTATCAATTGATATTAAAATCTTACCTTTTTCTAATGAATCGAGTTCAGTCCTCAATTTGCACAAAACGACCACTTACAATATTTTTCAGGATATTTCTATTAACACCAATTATTACTCACACCAACACTTAACAAACCAGAAAGATAAAACCGTGTCTATAGATAAAATAATTCCTGGAAAATAGATTAATCAACCACTATTTTAGCGTATTTTGATTTTAAAAAGAAGAAAACCCTGAGAAAAATTTATGAAAACCTCGCAACAACATTGCTTTTAAACTCCATTTTTTTTACAAGCGTTATTTTATTTACTTGTAAATAACAAAAAGGTTAGAACAAAACAGTTTCCAAGTACTAAAGTGCTGTTAGTCTCCACTAAAATGAATCATGGTATCTTCAGCGTTATCACTGATACTTGATACGGGGCGTTGTTTGACGCTGATAAGCGCTCGCAAATACTTTGTGATCAAATATGTGGTATTGTAGGTCAAGGTAGATCGATCTGTGGCAATATGGATTGTGAAAATGTTTTGGATTATTTATTGTAAATAAATTATTTAGGATTTCAAGGGCAAAAACAATATGTAGGTACTTACCTTAATTTCGAAATGAACTTGCCTAGTACTTAGTACCAACATATATTGAAATACATACTTACCTAAATTATATGTAAGTACTAGGTACCTAATTTTTTTTTGGTCCTGGGTTCCTAAGTCCACGAAGACTGCTTATACCTACCATCATTTTTTTTTTCAACTTTTGTCAAATGCTATGAGAAAAGACTCAAACTATTAAAAGCTATTATAATAAATAAAAATGATAAAATCAACGGGGTATCGCAATGGATTTCATTTTGACGATTTTTTACCGACTTCAAAAAAAGTAGGAGGAGGTTATCAATTCGACACATATGTATGTAATATTAATGGAACTGCAATATATTCACATTTGACAATCTATTATGGGCTTCCAAACAAATATACAAAATTTTATAAATATGTATGTATGTTTGTCCACGCATTTCTCTGCAACTATTAATCGGATTGTGATCATTTTTTTTATTGGCTTACGTTTACTTCAACTTATGGAATAGTGCAAGTTTCATCAAAATCGGCTAAGTAGTTTTTAAGATATGGACTAATATTCGTAAGTGTGACTGCCTGGCTTATTGATACGAGCTAATGGTGTGGTGTCGAAGAGAAAACATCTCAAAACCTTGGCCAATTTCTAGTGCAATATCTACAACAAAATTATTACTTATTTATTACAAACAATTATTCCAGTTTATACTTAAAACTAAAAATTACCTACGAAATAAAAAAAGTTTAAAAAAAAAAACCGACTTCCGAAAATTAAAGTTATTTCATAATTTTGAGTTAATTTCTTTTTGAAGTCGATTTTTTGTTAAATGACTTTTTTATTAAACTACTAGCGACCCGCCTCGGCTTCGCACGGGTGCAATACTGATACTTACTAAGTACAGGTATTTCAAGAATGCCAGCACGCGCCGCCGCGGCCGGTACCGCAGCAACCGCTATGTCTCTGCATTTTAAATCTGTAATATCTTCGAAAACATTCATTTAAATTACATGCTGTAAAGGGCCATATTTATCTATATTAAATGCACAATGTATTTAAGGTACTTAATTGGATAAGGATTAATGCTGTATTGCTTAAAATGGCTTCGTAAATAAGCCATTATTTCTCGTAAAAAGTAAAGGATAAAAAATGATTATTGTGGGTTATCCCTAAGAGATAGACATATACCATCGCGGACTTTTTTGTAGACCTTTTTAAGGTGTACAATACTGTAGTACATTATTTTGACCTATCTCGTAGGGTTCAGCCAGCGTTTGAAAAGTAAGCGCAAAAAAATGTGTTTATTTACGACATCACATGCATGCATGTATTATATATATAAACCTTTCTCTTGAATCACTCTATCTATTTAAAAAAACCGCATCAAAATCCGTTGCGTAGTTTTAAAGATCTAAGCGTTCAAAGGGACAGAGAAAGCGACTTTGTTTTATACTATGTAGTGATGAATCAATGGATTAGCAATAGGTATCCTTCAAAACTCTCGGATTATTATTGAAAGTAAGTTACGCAACATTCTTTCAATTATTTACCTACCAACCTTCCCTCTGCTGGTACACAGGCCTCCTCTCTATGAGAGGGAGTGGGCCATAATCCACCACGCGGGCCCAGTGCGAGTTGGTAGATGTCACATGTCTTCGAATATTTGGTTCTAGGACATGCCGGTTTTTTTTTATTGCTGAATGGGTCGCTCTTGACCTCGATCACGCCTGATGGAAAGCGATGGATGAGGTCTATGATGGAACGAGTGTGCCCAGAAGATGCCTAAGGCACTGGAACTCCCAAGCATCGATGAAACACAGCAGGCTGCTTGACGCCAGACTCCGGTGGGAGGGTGGTTGCAAACCAGGCGGGCGCTAGCCCTACCACCGCAAGGGAAGAATTGGCCAATCTAATAAGGCGTTGGGTGTGACTGTCCAGGATACACCGAGCGCTCGGTTCAGTTGAGTAACTGGCGGAACAAACTGCGCTACACAAGGTGGCCACTGTTATCCGTATCGTATAACAGTGGCCACTATATTCCGTTTTAAGGATTATAATAAAACTAAACAATGTAAAACTACCGTTTCTAATAATATTAACGTATATAGTTTTGTGAAGCACAACTTAACATGCTTATTTTCTGCATTTTCATTCTAAATTGTATGAAATAACCAAACAAACGATGAGGGCGCCACTGTGCGGTCGGCATAGTCTTAACATGCGTTATTTATTTAAGGGCCTATATACTACCTCAAATGGCTTAGCATGATCCTCCGTTATGTCGAAAATACTGCAGCATTAATTTTGAAATAAATATATGGTAAAGTTGAGGATTAATGTTAGGTCTTATGTTAGACGAAAACACGATTCCATAAAATTGTCTCGATAGAAAAAAAATCCAAAGTTACCTCCAAACCGAACAATAAACCGCTGGTATTCAAAAAGTACTTCAAATTAGTTCATGAAACTTTTTATACTAACCGAACTAACTATTTAAGCAGGTCTTATATATTTTTTTTTTAATTACCATTATTTTCATCGTAAAAAGCTAATACCTAAACTATTGGCGCTGCCTGCCACTTAGCACCGCACTCTGTCTCGCTCTCACTCAGTCCGCGAGCAGTATCGTGCGAGCGAGATAAAGAGTGAATTTTAGCTGAGGTAGTATAGGCTCTCAACAGCCGACAATTTGACATGGATAAGTTAAAAATTACTCACAGTCACACTAAAATGGCAAATTTTTGTCATTATAAATAAATATTCATATTATAGCATTCTTACGGCAGATAACTTTTATTCGAGGGATAAAATTGACGTTTGACAGTTTTGTATGAAATAACTGTCAAAATTTCAAAATTATTCCTAGTAATAAAGTTGTCAGATGATCGAAAAATCAACCCTTAGACTAATTATTTTTCTCCATAATTGTTAGTATCAAAGGTCTTTAAACTATGTTAATCAACACTATAATCAAAATCAAATCAAATTATCATTCATAATATTAAAATAAACTTTTTTTACAAAAAAACTACCGACTCCCAAAAAACACTACAAAGTGAAAAATAACTTTAATTTCGGAAGTCGGTGTCGTTGGTTCCGCATTTTCTTTTATTGACACCGACTTCCGAAATTAAAGTTATTTTTCACTTTGCAGTGTTTTTTGGAAGTCGGTAGTTTTTTTGTAAAAAGTTTTTTATTTTTCACTTTTTAGTGGGCCAGTTTGTAACTTATCTAAGTTACAATAGCCTACTGTCAACTGCTCACCACCTTTCACAAAATATTGCTTTTCCCGATGCAGTGAGGAGTTCTCCTTGTAAGAACCAGGAGAACTGGAGCTGATTGAGAAGTCACCATCAGCTCCACTTCACGATACGCATTGTGCTTAGCAACCACATTAAAGTACCTAATCGAATCGCAAACCGTGAAATATTTATTATTGAGTAGTTCCGATGGCCCTCTGTGGTCTTCGTCATCAGTTCCACTTCACCGAATGGTGCTTTCTGAGAGCAAATGCACGAGTTACTATAAAAAATACCAAAATCGCTATAGGTGTGCCTATAAAATTTGAGGGTTTGCCTCGATTTCTATGGGATTCCCTCATCAGATTCCGATTTGGTGACAATGGGACCACCTCGGGTATGAGCATACCCTTTCAAACAAAAAAATAATTTTGAAAATCCGTCGACAATTGGCGGAGTATTCGATGAACAAACATACAAAAAAAATATACAATCATCCGAACATAGTACCTCCTCCTTTTTGTGAAGTCGGTAAAAATTCAAATAATACAATCAATTTATATCAAAAATCATGTAAAAAAATCATAGTACTGTCCGATTTAAACTATATGAATGAATGAATGATATCTTTATTTGCTAGAATATAGGATACAGATATACAGTGTATTAGGTAGGATATTAGGTGTTATGGCTCCGAAGTGCGCTACTCGCTGCCCCCTCACCCCCCACCCCCGCTGACACGCACACACGTTTTGACACCTGTTAATTTCATACAAACAAATACCGTAAGTATTTGTTTGTATGAAATTAACAGGTTTTTTGCGAATTTGAACTTTATCATGTCAGGAACGTATTACTCTCGACGGCCGGACTGTAAGTGGAAATATTTCCGCATAGTACGTAGGTGCTAGGCATCGAATCGTCGCCGAGCGACTAATGAACTTCTACAGCATAGCTATTCACAACCATTCGACAGGCATCCGAATCGAAAATGACACATTTTGGGTTAACTAATTTGCCTAATCCCCGACAGTGCACAGCTGTCAGAAAAATGGGGATTGTCTATTTGGTTTTAACTGTAAAAAATTTCGGGTTTCGTATTTGCGAACGTCTATAGGAGTGCTAGGCTGCTTCGTTAATTTAATCATTCAATTGATTGATGTTCGATGTGACATGGAAACGGAAGCGTATCAAATGTTTGTAAATAGCTGTGCAGTTACAGTTTGCCATTTGTTGGGAATCGAACCCAATTTAACTTCTTGCGCGAAAGTGGTCAGCAGATTTAATATTTGTGTAGAGATGACTAATCTTAACCCTTGTGTAAAAGGGCATCAAAATCTGACCGGGCGATTTGCAAGATGGAGCGAGGATATAGCAAGGACAGCAACAGATGAATGACAAATGAAGGATGGAGCAGAATCGCCACTTGTAACGGCTGGAGGAGGGTTTGACCACTATCGATAGCGGTCCTTGTACACCATCTTGATAAAAACTAATCTCTATGTAAGTACTTAAAGTAACAAAAAAAAAACAAACAAGCCAATATATCGTAAGCCTAATTTGTTAACCTGCAAAGTCCATTTTTAAGCAAAATTTACTTTTTATACCAGACTAGCTTTTGCCAGCGACTTCGTCCGCGTGGAATAATGACTTCCGGAAATTGAGGCACTAACTCTCATAGAGTTTAACCGATGTGCTCTTTCTTCTGCCGATTCTTGAGAACGCGTATTTCTCATTCAACGCGTTTTTCAAGACAATAGCGGGCGGACGCCGGCGTCCGCTTGGGGCTTGAATAACTAAACATATATAACTACGTCTAATATATAAAATAATATATAATAAAACCTACTTCACTTAGAACTAAATACCTATAACTACTATAATTAATAATACCTATACCTATAATTAATAAAAGTACCTACGCTTTTACCTACTTAATATTAAAAAAAAAAATACTGAACATAAATTAACCAAAACTTACCTACTACTAACTAACTACTACTAACCTATTACTACTTCACCTAAAAAGAAATCCTGTTTTCCCAACATTTCCCTTCACTGCTCTGCTCCTATTGATCGTAGCGTGATGAAAAGTATACTATAACCTGCCCAGGAGTATGAAGAACAATTGTACCAAGTTTCGTTGAAATCCGTCCAGTGGTTTTTGTTTCTATAACGAACATACAGACAGACAGACAGACAGACAGACAAAAATTTTACTGATTGCATTTTTGGCGTCAGTAACGATCACTAATCACCCGCTGATAGTTATTTTGGAAATATATTTCATGTACAGAATTAAACTCTCTACAGATTTATTATAAGTATAGAAAGGTTCAGAACCTAACGTAAATGCTCCTATTACCGCCAGTTTTAGCTGTCTTAGGATTCACTTTAAAAAAATAGATATAAGCTGATATGTTAGGAAAGACGTTATAATTTATAATTAATCTCAACGAAGTACTCTTTGCAATTAAGTACTTAAATTCAATATTCAATAACACAATAGTTACTAAATAATTATTTAATCCAAAAGAGTAGTTGATTCTATTACCGACCCATAGAATGCGGCAAGATTCTATTACCGATTTTTCTATTTCTTTTACCGACCGCTACGAAGTTGTCACTTCTTCTATACTATTAAATAAAATAAAAAATCGTTTTTAAGGTATTTATTATATAATAACAATAGTTATGAGATCAAAATATTACAATATGAACATAATTATTTATTGCAACGCTTAGAGCAATTATTTTTTTTTATTTTAATTAATAAAAAATATAATCAGTCTCAGAAAACAGTCTTCAAATAATAGCTGTAAAAGTAAGCATTTAGCTTACTTTTACAGCTTCTAGTTGAGCAGAGGCGTACTGCTTGCGCTTCTGCGGCTCCATGATTCTATAAAAGAACACAATCTTTAAAGAGATATAGAATTTAATTCTTCAAAAGAAGCTTTAAAAACATACATGTTACATGGCCCCATTCCGTCCCGCCATCTTTATTTGATTTGAAAACATATGAAATATAGCCAATGCCATGAAGCCATGAATGAAACTGGATAGCAAATATTATTTTACATTAATAATATGTCCTGTGAAAAAATCTCTTAAAACGTATGCAAGAAATAAGCCAATTTGTTCCAAAATATACATTTTGTTTTTGTGTACTGTAATATTACCAAAAATATCATCACAGCTGTGAGTCGGTAATAGAATCAAGTATGAAGGTAACAAGATTCTATTAGCGACAAATAAAATTAATAATAAACAGATAAAATATCCGCTTTATGGAATACTGTTAAATTCGAACGCATTGCTATATTATTTCTTTTAATGTCAATTAGTCTTTATTTCAGATAGTAAAGGTTATTTACAGTATAATATCATTAAAATACTAAGGATTTTGTCTAACTTTGAATCGAGTTTTACACAAAAACTTTAAGAAATAGCTTTGTCGTTAATAGATCTAACGAAGTAAAATAATTTTAAGAATTGAACAAGAAAAAAATAAAATCAAATGAGGTAGTTTCTAGATATTAGTTATTTTAAAATACTAAATATTCTCAAAATTTAATAACGCCATGGGTCGTTATTAGTATCAAGTTTTGAAATTTGGATTCTATTACCGCCTTAAATTAAAACATGATTTTATAACACAAAAACCAATAAAAAGTATTATATTAAGAGTTAGTTTAGAAAATGAATATGTACATTACAGTTGTAATGTGATAGCAAGAAGACAAATCCATTTTTAGTGTGTTATTTTCCTTAAGTAATATTTAGGTGTACTTACGTGGCTGGAGACGCGACACTATGAAAAGTGCGTCCGCTTCGGGCGCGTCCTATTCTCCGTCAAGTTATTTCTTTCATTGGCTATTTAAATTCATCAACTTTACTCTTTTTGTTGTCCAACAAAAATACGTAACTAATTTTTAAGGTATGACTTTTCTGAAACCCTATAATACACACATCAAAAGTGTCTAGGGATCAAGCATTTTTATGCGGATTTCTTGAGATTGAGATGTGGCTTTGTAATAAATTTATGATTTTATAAATTTATATGGATCCTTTTTGGTGCATTTCATAATTTGAATCAGGAACTGTGAATCAAATTCGAGTAAAAGATGAAAATCAGCTGTCAATATTTTCCCTATAAAAACATACAACGCATTGAAGACATTATTAGTGCTACTGTTTCCCTACTACTGATTAAAACCAACGTTATTATGGAGCGGCGACGTCATTTAAGCAGGGAAGAAATGCTCAGAGCCGTGGGAATGATAGAAGCTGGTTCCCGGCAACGTACTGTGGCTTTAGCTCTGAATACAAGTCAGAGTGTTATCAGTCGACTTTGGACACGTTACCGAAGCACTGGTACCGTGGCTGAGCGCCATGGAGGACGGTATCGCTGCACCACACGGAGACAAGACCGATACATTCAAATCTTAACTCGAAGAGCTCCAACAATAACCGCCATGATGTTAGCCGTGAGGCTTCATCACTCTTCAGGGAACTTAATTAGCGACCAAACAGTCAGAAACCGCTTGCATGAAGTGAACCTTCATTCCCGAAGACCGCTACGGGTACCACCTATAGCAATGCACAATCGTAGGATTCGATATCAATGGGCTCTTGAACACAGAAATTGGGCAGAAGAACAATGGCGTTTCGTGTGCTTTTCTGATGAGTCTCGTTTTGGTATGAGACCGGATACAAGACGTATACGACACTGGAGAACCCCTGGACGCCAACAGCGATTAAAATCCTGCCAGGAAGTCCATCCTTATAGTGGTGGAACCATCATGGTATGGGCGGGTATTTGGATCGGCGGAAGAACTGAGTTGATTTGGATCAGAGGCAACCTCAACGCTCAAATTTATGCTGAGACGATTGTATCAGACGTCATCGTTCCTCTACAAGTGCAAATCGGTCCCTTATTTCAGTTAATGCATGATAATGCACGACCGCACACCGCAAGAGTTGTAAGACAGACTCTCGCCGCAGCTAACATCAATGTCCTGCCCTGGCCTGCTCAGTCGCCAGACTTGAACCCGATTGAGCATGCATGGGATATGCTACAGAGAAGAGCTCTGCCGAATATGGAGGGTATCCAGTCGCAAGAAGACCTTTTTTTGTTGTTGCAACGAACATGGGCGGCCATTCCACAGCGTGATTTGGATGAACTCATTTTGAGTATGCCAAACCGATGTTCTTGTGTTGTTAGTGTTCGCGGTAGAAACACGGATTATTAATTGTTTAAGTTACCCAATAAAATTTTAGAGAAAACTGTTATTTCAGTCTTTTTTTCGAACTTTTGTGTTAGTGGTTCAAATGTCAAAAATCCCTTTATTAGGAAAATGGCAAATTTCTTTATTAATGCAAAGGTGACTTGGTTTATCGTTACTGTGACAAACGAAAACACTTTATTTGATGAATCCTTAAAGAAAATTTTAATTAATATCAATCAGGAGAAAAGTTATTGCAAAAATATATGTTGATCCCTAGACACTTTTGATGTGTGTATGTCTAAAGTGAGTGATTTAAAAATTAGATCGTTAATAGAGTACACATTTTAGGGGGTCGTTAATAGGAGCTTTTACGTTACCTTTTGCTGGTATAAAAAGTAAATTTGCTTATAAATGGACTTGGCAGGTTAACAAATTAGGCCGACGATATATATTTTAGTTAATATTGTTACTTAAAATCATACTATTAAAAATTCATCAAACAAGTGTGTAAGGAACATAAAGCAATTATTGTTTTATCATATACTATGTGAATATAATACCAAATAAACACTATTATCATACATATTTAATGGGTGGGTAATAATTAAATATTTATTATTAACAAATTAAAATATGTCAAGCTTCAGGAAGAAAAAAAAAAATTTTTTTAATACTTCTGCTACTGCTCTAAGATCCCGCGGCGTTGTGTCGTCTGTAAAACATGAGATTGTGCTATTACATAGGCCAAAGCTCGTCATAAAATTATTATAATATTTATCATACGGAAAATCAATGCCAGCAGCCGTTGACTGCATTTTTAAAAAATCCAAAAACAGCACGTATCCTCTAAAGAGTTCTTTATGTTTATAGGTGTGAGTTTGTTTAAAAAAATCGTGAACAACATAATCTAAAAACTTATCAATTTCCAGGATTTCATTGAAATTAAGATTCTTAAGTTGTATCTTGGACTTCCAAATTGTGTTTAATAATGTGTCCTGTTCAAAGCGAGATAAGTTTTCTATTTCGTACGATGGTCCGACCTCTTCTTCTAAATCAGATTTATCCAACGGTCTGCCTGTGATCCAGATTTTTTGCTTACGAGGATAATTTCTGATTGCTTCCAGTAATAATAACACTTCGTAATTAAAAGGCATATTCATTTCAAAGCCATCGAAGAGGAATATCAGTTTTTGGCTGTTATAAAAATGTAGGAACATGTTCACCTCAAATACTGTTGATTTATCACCTGAACATTGCTTCAGGAAAACGTTTCCATTTGGTAATTCTTCCAGCTCTACTAATAGTTCATCAGAGGGTGAAGAGGTGACTACAGTTTGACATATAAATGTTAAAGTTAGCAAAGTATTAAAAGCATCGTCACCCTCCCACTGATTGTGATAGTCGAGCTTCTTCCCGTGCTCCGGTAAGTTTATTTTTATAATCCAAACATTAGCATCGAATTGCTTTGTCTTGTGTGACAAGTGAGTAAGTAGAGTTGACTTACCCATTCCCGGTTCTCCTATTATAAGTACAACGTCGTCTTCTAAATCATAAAACGTTTCTAAAACCTTATCTTTGACATCGTCAAACTTATTGTGTTCCTGCTTTTTGATGCGACTGACCCGTCTATCAATATAAAACTGCTTTTCATAATTATTATAAATAGCTGTATTACCAATTTCGACAGTTTCGTTATTGACAAGTTTATTAAAAACATCTTCGTTAATAAGTTGCACTGACTTATCAACTCCGATTATATCTAAACTTACGTCTTTACCTTGAAGTTTTATTATAGAAGTTGCTAAGAACTTCTTCTGCGATTCAATACTCAAGTCGGTGAAAACATTTCTTTCATCGTTCAATATTTGACTTGGTTGTGAGAAATATTGAACCATAATGTTAACAAAAGTCTTGTTCGTAATTATTATTATTTGCTTGCCTTCAATAGCTTTCGCGACATTTTCAAGCCTTTTACTTTTATAATTTTTAGGATCGTGAAAATTATGACAAACAATAATTAATATCATGTCCTTAGTTGTGTCTTTAAATTCTTTACATAAATTGTTGTGGTTCTTTAGGGGAAGGTTGAAAATGTCCTCCAAGTCTAACACAACATGGCCCTTATTTCCTAGAAATTGTTCCACCTTAGCAACTGTTAATTCACAACTCCCTGTAGCAATAATAGTTCCTATAATTTGGCCATGCAACTTGAATCGTTTTAAAGCGTCTTCATTAAATTTATAGTCTTTACATTTAATCTTATACATTATGTTTAAAACACCCATTAATGGCTCACTCATGGCATTAGTTACTGCTTTCTCATATACTTTGCTTTTCTTTGTAAGATATGATCCCTCGTTAGGCTTCATCCATAGTTTTTGTATTTCATCATGATATTTTAGAAATATTACGTCAGACCGAACTCTAAAGTTGTTTACGTCACTGCACGGATAATCTTCTATTTCTCTTCTCAAAATTTTCTCTACGTCATTCTGATCAGCTTGGTTAGTGTAAAATAGTAATCTGTCATAGAAATCTCTCACCAAACTCACATCGTATTCTCCTCGTTCGAATGAAAGTTTTGGGAACTTTTTAACTTTTACGTCCAATTTATATTCGTGCAAATTTTTGATGTTACTCTTCAATTTTTCATACCATTTCTTGGCAAGATTGCATAGTGATTCATGGTTGTCTGTAAACTTCAACAGTTTTGAAGTTTCATCAAAAACGAGAATGTTGCCGACAGCTGAAGCTATGCCTCCATTTAACTGAAGAAATCCATCTCCCTGTCTCTCATCTATAGTGACTATGTCATTAGGATTAGATTTTTCTAATATTTCTTTAATTGTTGTCGTTAAGTGGTCTAATCTCTTTTCAATTTCCTCATCTTCGCCTCTTATTGCTAAATCGAAGTTGCCAAAGAAAGCTGGAACTTTCAGCTTCAGCTCCGGACATTGTAAATATTCTTTAGCAGCCAGTTCTGCTGCTTCATAGACAGTCGATTGAGAGACATTTGCTTTGTCAAGCTGCCGCTTTAGGTCGTCGTCTGTCGTCATTGATTTGCTAACCAACCCAAACTTGCCTTTTTTATAAGTAAGAACACGTCCTATCAGTTCACTTAGTTTCGTTACCTCAGAGGGTTCGCTAAGGAACTCCAACAATAAACTCTGTACATCGGTCTCTTCCGACTTCCGCTTTATGAGGAGAATCTCTAAGCATAATATATTTTTGAACAGAACAAGAAATTCTTCGTTGGTTTCAAAGAAATCTTGTCTAAAGCTTGCAATCCGATGTCCTTCATGTTTGATTTCAGAAACGTGTAAAACTTTGTGCGCTAGAATAACATGATAGCGCAATATGAGATCATTATTCATCGACATTACGCTATCAGATCCATCACAAATAAACTTCGCTAACTGTTCAGCTAGTGTTGTGATTTGTTCTTGCATTACTATTTTACATAAAAAGTCCAAGCCTTCCTCTGTGTATGATGGTTGCTTGCAAGAACCTCCCGTTCCTAAGAGTTCGTTCAAATAGTCGGCTAAACTACCTTCATAAATTTTGTTATTGGGATCGTCCTTCGCTGTAGTATACATGACGAAAAGGCATTCGGTTTCATCAAACGTTCCTCCAAAAATCACATCTTTACTGCTCGGTTCAAAAGCTCGTCTAATGTCCAAGTAACTATCAAAATATTTGGCCAAATCAGTTTTACTAGTAAACGTTAGAAGTTTATCGTTCTCTCTGTGCTTCGCTTGAATAAATACAGCCACTGGTTTCTTAAACCCCTTTATTTTTGCTTTAAAACAAATATCATCGAAGGCGCCTATATCATCTCTATTGGTGGCCAAACTAAACTGTTCAACACTGTCGTCGTGTGTCATTCTAAAATATATTAGACTAATTAATTTCGTCTCGTACAGCTGTCCCTGGATGCCCGACGTGCCTGCACGCTTTGTATACTTAGTACTGTCCATGGTTTGATAGTAATTGTTTCTGTTTTGTCACTAGGATGCATATCCAAGCAATTCAAGCATTAAAGTCACCGTTTTCTGTTTCCTATTGGTCGCTTAGCAAGTGCATCCTATAGCGCGTTACACCTCGCTGTCCAGCCTCCTTGTGAGAATGAACTGGTTCAAGTTCCGTATCTTCTGCTGATGATTAGTGATCTGCAAATTTATGTTTATATTATATCATTCGTCACGTGCATTAATTTGTTAAAGAGAATGCGCTAAGTTAGCTCGCGTAATTAAAATTTTCTTACGGTTTTTCTCAATTTACGGGTCAGTGATATGGGTTATAAATGTTGATCGAAATATATAATTCGCGACCATTCACTTTCCACATCGCTGAGCTGTATCTCGCGTTCCTTATTTTTAAATTACGAGTATTTATAATCATGCACTTTAAATCGAAATCGAGTGGATTTAGCCTAAAACGAAAATTTATTTAACTTATGATGTTAGCCCTAGGTACTCAAATCTGCTTTCATATTTATTTTCTAATTTAACTCTTACAGAAGTGACACTTCACAAAAATGTACCTACACTTATGTCAAGCAAAAATATAAGAGCAAACTTGCGTCAATACAGCTCTCTGAGTTTAAATTATCTTATTAAATGACAATTACAGAATATCGTAGGCTATCCGTAGACATCTAAATGGTGTCTTGAAATGAAAACGTTTTCCATGTGCTACAGCCACCGAATCAGACAAGTTTGTGTCACTGCGCCTACTATTCCGTGCATTATTCCAAACTGTGGATCATAGCTACGATCTAACTGCCTCACTGAAGTAGGTCCTGAGTAAATTGCTTACAGTGTGTTAGGACGTCGGCGTCGACTTCTCAGAGGAGTATTTCGTTTGCAACGGCTACCGCTACCGCAATGGAGATAACATTTTTTGGGTCGGACTACTTGGTATCTAAAAACATAAAAAAACATTACAAAGTGAAAATTAACTTTAATTTCGGAAGTGTTTTGTCACCGACTTCCGAATTAAAGTTATTTTTCACTTTGTAGTTTTTTTTAAAGCCGTTTTTTTAAGATTTGTCTTTTTTTTTATATGGCACCTACCCCACTCCGATTCGTATACCACTATTTGCTATGTAAACAACAGTGATAGGAAGTATTATAACATCATCAGGATTCACAAGTGGATTAAATACGCATTATCGAAGCAAACTTAAAAATTACATAAGCAAAGTTTAAAAATAACATTTATATAGAGCTACCTATGAGCCATTACCATTAATATGCATTAAAAAAATTACGAATTACAAAATTACGAATTTTCGCAGTATTAACTATTATCTTATTTATTCAGAAACTTATTAATAGAACTGTGACGTAATCTCTCGGGGAACACAGGCGTATTATGTGTACCACATCAGTATTTTGTTGATGAAACTTATTATTACTTACCTGTGTTCTATTACATATTACAGTCAGGCAGAGGTGCACCTATTGTAAACCGACATTTGGCCCTTTGGGGGTTGCTAGCGTAATGATAGTTTATGTTGTACGTGTTGTTTATTACTGTTAGTAGTCCAACATCCTCTAAGATTAGGAGAGCACTCACTGATTCATGAAATTGTGTTAAAAGATACAAAATCCTTTGTGTGCCACAAATGTTGTTATCGTACTAAATGAATGTTTATAGATTATGAGTCAGAATATGCCACGGTTTATCCATTGTACGTTTGTGGTGTTGCCATGTAAATAACTCCAATCTGAATTACTTATATTTTGTGCAGTCACGACCACTAATATGTCAACACTCGGCAAAGGCGATTTTTTTCGTGAAATAACAAATGCAACGTTGAAATATGACACTTTACTACTTACTTAAGTGTTCGAAAATACTATGTCCGTTAATAACATAAAATTTCATTCAAAAATAAAGGAGAAAATCGCCTTTAAATAAACCAAGTATATACATAACCAAGTGTATTATGCTCGTGACTGTACAGACGCCAGCACATCAAGCTACCCAAAACTGTCTCAAAATCAACTTTGAACGTAATGCTAAAAGTGATAAAGTTGAAAATCTATTAAAACAATTTGACAGATTGTATTAGCGTGATATGCTGGCGTCTGTACTTATACTGTTCATCTTTGTCGTGTGTCGAGTGTTCATTTGAATAAACTGTGTGTACCGTAAAACTCTATTCATTTCGTGTATTCTAGCTAGGTATATAAAGAATTGTTTATTATGGCTGTTACTAGAAATGAAATATTTCTAAAAGAGATGTAAAACACACAGTGAAGGATATTCAAAGTGTTGAATAACGAACTTGGCATTGCAATCGTTCACATGTCAACGAGACAGATCGAAAGATAAGATCGTTGTATATTATCTTTGTTCGCAAATTCATTACAGCGTTGTTGCCATACAAATAAATGTTTCTACTACGGCCACCATTCTAATAATAATAATTAATTCCTGGCCACCGACTTTGTTTAACCCAAGTCACTGAACAAAATGGGTGATTTCCTTTCGTTGGCGCCATCTTGAATTTTAATTTTGAACCCCATTCTCGTCATCAGTGAGCTAGAAGACAATGAAAATGACACCCACGTCGAAAAATAAGGTACTAAAACTATGTACGTCAATAAATTTATTTATTTATTAACATTTAAGTACCTACTTACTGTTTTATATATTTGTTTGTTATTTAATAAATAAAAGTACACATAGGTAATTCAGATCGGAATTATTTACATGGCAATACCTACCACAAGTTTACAATGGATATACTCTGTTACTCACTGACTCATAATCTATAAGCTTTCGTTTATTACGATAACAACACTTGTGCCACATAGGATTCTGTATCTTTTTTTTAACACAATTTCGTGAATTAGTGAGTGCTCTCCTAATCTTAGAGGATGTTGGACTACTAACAGTAATAAAAAACACGTACAACATAAACTATCATTACGCTAGCAACCCCCAAAGGGCCAAATGTCGGTTTACAATAGGTGCACCTCTGCCTGACTGTAATATGTAATAGAACACAGGTAAGTAATAATAAGTTTCACAGCAAAACGCCTGTGTTCTTACAGCAAAACGCCTGTGTTCCCCGAGAGGTTATGTCACAGTTCTAATAATAAGTTTCTGAATAAACAAGATTATATTTAATACTGCGACATGAGTCCTACTTTCTACCTGTTAAGGAAGATGTCAAGAATCGTTAACATTCATATTATTAACTAGCGACCAGCTCCGGCTTCGCACGGGTGCAATACTGATACTAAGTACAGGTATTTCAAGAATGCCAGCACGCGCCGCCGCGGCCGGTACCGCAGCAACCGCTATGTCCCTGCATTTTAAATCTGTAATACCTTCGAAAATATTCATTTAAATTACATGCTGTAAAGGGCCATATTTATCTATATTAAATCTCCAATGTATTTAAGGTACTTAATTGGATAAGGATTAATGCTGTATTGCTTAAAATCGCTTCGTAAATAAGCCATTATTTCTCGTAAAAAGTAAAGGATAAAAAATGATTATTGTGGGTTATCCCTAAGAGATAGACATATACCATTGCGGACTTTTTTTGTTGACCTTTTTAAGGTGTACAATACAGTAGTACATTATTTTGACCTATCTCGTAGGGTTCAGCCAGCGTTTGAAAAGTAAGCGCAAAAAAATGTAGGTAAGGCAAGTAACGAATAATACAATATAAACTTATATTTGCAGATCACTAATCATCAGCAGAAGATACGGAACTTTCTCACAAGGAGGCTGGACAGCGAGGTGTAACGCGCTATAGGATGCACTTGCTAAGCGACCAATAGGAAAAAGAAACGGTGACTTTAATGCTTGAATTACTTGGATATGCATCCTAGTGACAAAACAGAAACAATTACTATCAAACCATGGACAGCACTAAGTATACAAAGCGTGCAGGCACGTCGGGCATCCAGGGACAGCTGTACGAGACTAAATTAATTAGTCTAATATATTTTAGAATGACACACGACGACAGTGTTGAACAGTTTAGTTTGGCCACCAATAGAGATGATATAGGCGCCTTCGATGATATTTGTTTTAAAGCAAAACTAAAGGGGTTTAAGAAACCAGTGGCTGTGTTTATTCAAGCGAAGCACAGAGAGAACGATAAACTTCTAACGTTTACTAGTAAAACTGATTTGGCCAAATATTTTGATAGTTACTTGGACATTAGACGAGCTTTTGAACCGAGCAGTAAAGATGTGATTTTTGGAGGAAAGTTTGATGAAACCGAATGCCTTTTCGTCATGTATACTACAGCGAAAGACGATCCCAATAACAAAATATATGAAGGTAGTTTAGCCGACCATTTGAACGAACTCTTAGGAACGGGAGGTTCTTGCAAGCAACCATCATACACAGAGGAAGGCTTGGACTTTTTATGTAAAATAGTAATGCAAGAACAAATCACAACACTAGCTGAACAGTTGGCGAAGTTTATTTGTGATGGATCTGATAGCGTAATGTCGATGAATAATGATCTCATATTGCGCTATCATGTTATTCTAGCACACAAAGTTTTACACGTTTCTGAAATCAATCATGAAGGGCATCGGATTGCAAGCTTCAGACAAGATTTCTTTAAAACCAACGAAGAATTTCTTGTTCTGTTCAAAAATATATTATGCTTGGAGGTTCTCCTCATAAAGCGGAAGTCGGAAGAGACCGATGTACAGAGTTTATTGTTGGAGTTCCTTAGCGAACCTTCTGAGGTAACGACACTAAGTGAACTGATAGGACGTGTTCTTACTTATAAAAAAGGCAAGCTCAGAGGCAAAGATGAGAAAATTGAAAAGAGATTAGACCACTTAACGACAAAAATTAAAGAAATATTAGAAAAATCTAATCCTAAAGACATAGTCACTATAGATGAGAGAGAGGGAGATGGATTTCTTCAGTTAAATGGAGGCATAGCTTCTGCTGTCGGCAACATTCTCGTTCTTGATGAAACTTCAAAACTGTTGAAGTTTACAGACGACTGTGAATCACTTAGCAATCTTGCCAAAAAATGGTATGAAAAATTGAAGAGTAACATCAAAAATTTGCAAGACTATAAATTGGACGTAAAAGTTAAAAAGTTCCCAAAACTTTCGTTCGAACGAGGAGAATACGATGTGAGTTTGGTTAGAGATTTCTACGACAAATTACTATTTTACACTAATCAAGCTGATCAGTATGGCGTAGAGAAAATTTTAAGAAGAGAAATAGAAGATTATCCGTGCAGTGACGTAAACAACTTTAGAGTTCGGTCTGACGTAATATTTCTAAAATATCATGATGAAATACAAAAACTATGGATGAAGCCTAAAGAGGGATCATATCTTACAAAGAAAAGCAAAATATATGAGAAAGCAGTAACTAATGCCATGAGTGAGCCATTAATGGGTGTTTTAAACATAATGTATAAGGTTAAATGTAAAGACTATAAATTTAATGAAGACGCTTTAAAACGATTCAAGTTGCATGGCCAAATTATAGGAACTATTATTGCTACAGGGAGTTGTGAATTAACAGTTGCTAAGGTGGAACAATTTCTAGGAAATAAGGACCATGTTGTGTTAGACTTGGAGGACATTTTCAACCTTCCCCTAAAGAACCACACCCATATATGTAAAGAATTTAAAGACACAACTAAGGACATGATACTAATTATTGTTTGTCAGAATTTTCAAGATCCTAAAAATGATAAAAGTAAAAGGCTTGAAAATATCGCGAAAGCTGTTGAAGGCAAGCAAATAATAATCATTACGAACAAGACTTCAGTTGACATTATGACTCAATATTTCTCACAACCAAGCAAAATATTGAAAGATGAAAGAAGTGTTTTCACCGACTTGTGTATTGATTCGCAGAAAAAGTTCTTAGAGACTTCTAAAATAAAACTTCAAGGTAAAGACGTAAGCTTAGATATAATCGGAGATGATGAGTCTGTGGAACTTATTGACGAAGATGTTTTTAATAAACTTATAAATAATGAAACAATAGAAATTGGTGATACAGCTATTTATAATAACTATGAAAAGCAGTTTTATATTGACAGACGGGTCAGTCGCATCAAAAAGCAGGAACACAATAAGTTTGACGATGTCAAAGATAAGGTTTTAGAAACGTTTTATGATTTAGAAGACGACGTTGTACTTATAACAGCAGAATCGGGAATGGGTAAGTCAACTCTTCTTACTCACTTGTCACTTAAGACAAAGGAACTCGATCCTAATGTTTGGATTATAAAAATAAACTTACCGGAGCACGGGAAGAAGCTCGAGTATCACAGTTCTTGGGAGGGAGACGATGCTTTTAATACTTTGCTAAGTTTAACATTTATGTGTCAAACTGTAGTCACCTCTTCACCCTCTGATGAACTATTAGTAGAGCTGGAAGAATCACCAAATGGAAACGTTTCCCTAAAGCAATGTTCAGGTGATAAATCAACAGTATTTGAGGTGAAAATGTTCCTACATTTTTATAACAGACGAAAACTGATATTCCTTTTCGATGGCTTTCAAATCGTTATGCCGTTTAAAAACGAAGTGTTATTATTACTGGACTCCGTCAGGATTTATCCTCTTAAGCAAAAAGTCTGGATCACAAGCAGACCGTTCTATCCCTATAAATCTGATTTAGAAGACAAGTTCGGACCATCGTACGAACTACAAAACTTATATCACTTTGAACAGGACACATTATTAAACACAATTTGGAAGTCCAAGATACAACTTAATAATCTTTATATAAAAAACCATATTGATTTTTTTTTTGAATTTGTGGTTGACGGTTTTTTGAAACAAACTCACATACACGAATACTTAAGAGGATACATAATACTTTTGGATTTTTTTAAAATGGAGTCAGCGGCGGCTGGCATTGATTTTGCCTATGATAAATACTATACTTATTATGTGACGAACTTTGAGCTTTGTAATAGCACAATGTCATGTTTTCCAGACAACGTAACGCCACGGGATCTGAGCGAAGTAGCAGAAGTATTCAAAAATATTTATTTTTTCTTCCTGAAGCTTGACATATTTTAATTTGTTAATAAATATTTAATTTGCAATTACGCACCCATTACTTTATTTTCCTTACACACATTGTTTTATGACTGTGTAGTATTAGGATTTTTAAAAACATTATTAAAGTTAGATAAGATTAGTTAAAGTCACTCTATTCAAAGCTTTCTGTCAGTCTTTCTACACGTGCAGTCTTTGGCCCCTTTTTACACAGAGGACATACAGCGATCTGTGTGTAGAATATAATAACACATTTAGGATACCGTTGGGGCTGTAGTGGTGTTGTAGTGCGTCCACAATGTTTGCGGAGGCACAGACGATTTTTACACTGAAAAAGGACCGCCTCTAATAGCCAGCCGGTTACACGCCACCACCAACGTGCGTGAGCGTGTTCTCAGATCGATGGGACTCCCCTCTGCTGCTTCACTGGGTAAGAATCCTTACCAGTTGATATTTGAAATATTACCTCATTATTACTAACACTAGTTATTAAGTTATTTTGATATTAACACTATGGACTCACGTCTGAAATAAAGAATTTGAATTTAATTGTTAATTGAATTAACTAAAATATTTATTATTTTTTTTTTTGTTTTATTGATATATGTATGCATCTAATCTACCTAGAAAACAGTATATATCAAGATTCTGTAGGACTGCTTTCGTTAGTGGTAGAACCCTCCAAGCCTCTTTCCAAGGGTGACAAACCCCCACGTATGTTTATCGATTACTTATAGCAGTGTTTAAAGGAACTAAACTTTTTATAAAATTTTTTTGGGAAATGTCACTTGGCTTTTTTTTTCCCCTTCCTCTTTCTGAGTCGTATCTAATTTTAAATCATTAAATTGTGGTCTACGGTCAATAAAAAATACTCAATGTCTAAACATCCCTCAAAGTGACCACAACTTAGCTCAAGCGGAAAATTTTTGCTCGACAAGGTTCGTTTTAGATCGAAGGGATCGAAGTTCGTTCATATTGTTATACAAAAATGAAAAACAAGATGGGAGGAAAGGACGACAAAGTAGTTCTAAAAACTACCACGGACCCTCAGCTTTCCAAAGCAATACAAATAATACGTACTCGCATTAGTATTTTTAGGGACATTATTTGGTGGGAATCGGAGTTCGAGCATGGTAGGTAAGGCGAATAACACAATTTTGATCATACTTGGTAGTGAGCACTAAAGTATTGTCATATTCAATACTTGGAGTAAGTATTCCATATATAATGCTCTTCATCACCATCATCATCTGCCTAGCCTTTTCCCAACTATGTTGGGGTCGGCTTTCAGTCTAACCGGATGCAGCTGAATACCAGTATTTTACATGGAGCGACTGCCTATCTGACCTCCACAACCCAGTAACTGGGTAATACGACACCCCTTGGTAAAACTGGTTGTCAGACTTCCGGGCTTCTGACTACCCTTAACGACTGTCAAAGATCCACGAATGACAGCCGGGACCAACGGCTTAGCGTGCTTTCCGAGGCACGGAGGGGTTTCGGTATGTAAAGATGGTCACCCATCCACAGACCAACTGCAGCAAGCGTAGCTTAACCTGATCGATCGACCTGTGCGGCTGTTATTATTTAGCCACGGGCCCCTCCATATATAATGCTCTTCCTGGCATCCAATTAAGCTGATATTTGGCATATTTAACATTGGCGCTAACAATGATCGAGTTAAAAACAAAATTCAAGGTGGGCAACGATAGCAGTATCTACATCTTGGGTGTCACTTTCATTGTTTGCGTGGGTGCAGGTGACGGAAATAGGGTCAAAATGACTACGAGATGGCGTTACTTGTTTAAACTGTATAAATTCAAGAGCAATTGCAGAACAAGAGCAATTGCTATAGGTACCTACTACACTATGCAATTGCGTGCATAGCATAGTAGGTACAATCTAGATACCAGAGCTTAACACACCTAACAGGATTCCAATATGGTTTGGTAAATTATACAGTGTGACGATTAGGTTAAACTAGGTATTCTAAATTACGTATTTTAAACATACACAATTAAAATAATAAATATTCTCGATCTATCATTTACTATAATAGCCAATAAGCCTGATATTGTGGTGATAGATCGACGAGAATGCCGGGCAATGATTGTTGATATTGCTGTCCCTCATGATGAGAATCTCGTGAAAGCTGAGACTGAGATAGATAAAAAAATCAAGAATAGTATCTTGACTTAGAAAGAGAAAACGTGTTATATCCACGCAAAACGGCCATCGCGCTCAGCATATACAAATACAAATATTTATTGGAACAAAAACATATTACAAATTTTGTGGACATAATGCTAAGACCCTATACGAGAGAGCCCCAGCGCTGGTTTTCAGCGACAGCCGGCGTTGACGTGATGACGCCAACCAGAGCAGCACACGAGGTTGTCGATATGTGTGACGTGGACTCTGCAATCATTGTACTGATAATAGTTACAGTAAATGATCTCATAGCGGAGAGCCTCGACCAACACCTCAGGAGGCTCATTGCGCAGCTGGGTCAAGGGGTTGATTTAGAAAGCAGTACTCCTGGACACGGCACGCATAGTGAGGAGGTTCCTCTCTTTAGAGAGAGGGTCCAGGCTGCCGATGGTCAACTACTTTTTATATTTTTTACTATTTTTTTCGATTTAGTATTTAACAACATTAAAATTACTTTGTGATTATTTGGTAACAAGATTATAAAGTTTTTGTTGAATTGTTGATACCAGTGCCTTATTATCAAAGGGCGGTTTATTACGTGACAATTTTGAAGCTATTTATTTTGTTTAAAAATTTCAGTTTTCTGTTTTTAGCAAAATTGTTTTTAGCGACTGATAACAACTTGTAATACCCGCTGTAGTATTTAATGTGATAAACTAATCGTCACTGTATACCTAGCTAGACCGGCCCAGATTAATATCCTACAAACAATCAACTAGCAACGGCTATTGACTAAAAGAAATGAAACAGCCAAAACTATGAACATTGTATAACGTACAAAATAACACTTTTTGCATACTAACCAGCCATTACACAACTGCACTGATACAAGCGGCCCTTAGCCCCATGGCTTAGCCGTGAAATTATGCGGCCCACGGTCGACCAGTTCGAACTTCGATTCCGTGCAGTATTACATAACTCAGCCGAAGAGCGTATTGTTCTGCTCAGTCCCTTACGTAACTGCGAGATGATATGTGCTGATTTGATATGAATGTTATTAGTATATGTTACTATTGTTATTGATAGACCGGTTTTGATAAAAGTGGAGTGTTTTATTTTCTTTATTCAAGGAAATAAAACACGGCATCGTAATTAAGGGCCTATACTACCTCAAATGCCTTAGCATGATCCTCCGTTAAGTCGAAAATACTACAGCATTAATTTTGAAATAAATATATGGTAAATTTGAGGATTAATGTTAGGTCTTATGTTAGACGAAAACACGATTACATAAAATTTTCTCTATAGAAAAAAATTCCAAAGTTACCTCCAAATTGAACAATAAACCGCTGGTATTCAAAAGATACTTCTAATTAGATCATGAAACTTTGTATACTAAACGAACTAACTATAAAGCAGGTCTTATGTTATTTACTTTTTTTTAATTACCATTATTTTCACCGTAAAAAGCAAATACCTAAACTATTGGCGCTGCCTGCTGCCTAGCACCGCACTCTGTCTCGCTCTCACTCAGTCCGCGAGCAGTATCGTGCGAGCGAGATAAAGAATGAATTTTAGCTGAGGTAGTGTAGGCTCTTAAATAAAAACTTGTTTGTTCAGTGATTGAGCAATTAAAGGTCGCGGGGTTCAATTTCTGCACGAATTCTTGGTAAGTATTTGTGAATGCGAGATTTTTGACTATTTTGTATTCAATACAATTCTTTAAGAATAGAAGAAGAAAGAATGAAAATTACATTTATTTGCGGTAAACATGACGCAAAGAAAGATATACAAACACAAAAAGAACCAGTTGGAGGAAAAACGCAACAATCATCTCAGCCTATCGCAGCCCACTGCTGGTCATCAGGCCTCTCCCGGACTGCTTCACAACACCCTGTCCTCCGCCTTCCCCATCCAGTCTACCCCAGCCACCTTTTTAAGCCACCACCGACCACCCGCGGACCATCTAGCACGGGGTCGTCCCACACTACGCTTGCCGATACGCGGTCTCCACTCTAGCATAGCTTTTCACATCTATTCAACCGTATCGAACCAGTGGGGAAGGTAGGTTACCATAACACTCGATTCCCGCCGGCTTCCCTTCGAAAATTCAGAACACAACCACTCTATAGTCCATTCATCATAGAAATATAATGAAACGTTTTATTGACTTTTTTTTTTTGCTCCGGCTTACCTCTGTCATAAATTCACCCTTCGCTACTGTATCAAACATCCATCAATGTTATCGTAGGAGGTTCTTTTCCGGCTAATGTCATTTCTGATTTTATCCTTCAAGGACACTCCGAGCATAGCCCGCTTCATAGTGGGCTGAGCGACCTTGAATCTCTGGACCAGGCCGACTGTCAGCGTCTACATTGAGCATCGTATGTCACGGGCAGGACGCACTGGTTGAGAATGGAAACAGTTAGTTCAAAACAAAACTAGGCGCACAAAATGTGCTCCCCTCTTCCTATTTACAAACTATAATATTTAATCACATAAACATGTCAAAGGTCAATAAATAAACAAAATATGTTCATTGGCGACTCGTGAGTGTCGCGAGTGACCAAAAGTTTAAAGGGCCTACATTACTACACATTGTGCCCCAGAAATCAACGTCAAGCCACGTTGTCGAAATGGCGTACACTTGTACTTGTACCTGTTAGTTGTGGGCTTAAAGAAGCCACTTTAACTCATTAAACAAAGTTGGAATGAAATCCGATTTCATTAAAATAAAATCATTATTTTTCCTCAATTGAGAAGTAATTTAGCAAGTATTATACCATTTTAAAATTCAGACTAAACGCGCTATCTTTTAAAGTATCTTCCCAAAATAGAGTAGTACATTTTTTTTATAGTACAGTCGGCTAAACTGTGGTATGTAATTATTTTAAATTCAATGTTGAGCAAGATTCTTGCTTATTCTAACATTGTATTCAAAACCGAGGCCGTTTTGTTTTAATTTAACCCTTTTACTAATAAACGGTGTATAGCGTCTGTATAGTTACACAACGCTTTGTCTTCTTATTTCAAAAGTCGAATTACTGACGACTGAAAGAGAGAAATCGGTGTGTAACTATTCATCTGATATACATTTATTAGTAAGGGCGTTAAACTGTAATTTACAGAAGGGCATTTACATTGCAGAAAAAAAAAGACGAAATGTTAATATAGTCGCAAGACTTGAAAGATCATCATAGGGTGTCAGTTTTTATTTTATGCTACTTATAATTTGAAAAGTACATGATCGAGATTGTTTTCAAGTTTTTTCTGATAACCGTCATCCGTTTCCGGCTTGACGTTGATTACCATACCGGCAAGACCGGGCAGCGTTATTCTATTGTTTTCAGTCCCGAGGCCAATTTTTTTTTATTGCGCTGTGGAAATCCTCATGTACTTTCTCCATCGTGGGGGTGACAGAGGGGTACGTCGGACTCTTACCGGCTAAAACCACCGCGGTGTTCCACCACTACCTATGGCCGGGGGTGCGGGATTCGCATAAGCATTCACCGCTCCCCCGATAGGCCTCGACCCGCTGTTCTTCAGCAGGTTCCACTTCCCCATGTGGCCATTTCCATAATGGCTGCACCCACTCTCGAGTGGCGCGCGTGGAACACTGCGGCGTCACCTAGGGCAACCCCGAGGCCTGAGTCTGTGCTGACTATGTGTGGCCGATTGATGGCAATTTGGGCTGCATAAACCTTGTGTAGCGCAGTTTGTTCCGCCAGTTACTCAACTGAACCGAGCGCTCGGTGTATCCTGGACAGTC
Source organism: Globia sparganii (assembly GCA_949316385.1). NCBI lineage: Eukaryota > Metazoa > Arthropoda > Insecta > Lepidoptera > Noctuidae > Globia > Globia sparganii. The sequence continues at coordinate 20,903,831 of OX438656.1, forward strand.
ACACCCAACACCTTATTTGACTTGCCAATTCTTCCCTTGCGGTGGTAGGGCTAACGCCCACCTGGTTTGCGACCACCCTCCCACCGGAGTCCGGCGTCAAGCAGCCTGCTGTGTTTCGACGATGCGTGGGAGTTCCAGTGCCTTAGGCATCTTCTGGGCACACTCATTCCATCATAGACCTCATCCATCGCTTTCCATCAGGCGTGATCGAGGTCAAGAGCGCCCCCATCCAGCAATAAAAAAAAATTAAATAGGCTGGCATCCTATGACATGGGACTTAAATATAACTGCCGAAATGAAAGTATACTAAAGATACACCTCTGCCTTACCATTCGCAAGTTACAGGCGTGATGTTATGTTATATAATGTTGCTTAGCTAAACGATCCAGTCGTGGGAAGAAACTTCTGCATTTAACTCACACGTGGTGGCCTCATCACCGATGCAATTATCTTCTTAGTTGGCAATCAAATTAAAGTAATTAGGGTTTTGTACAAGGCCGATTAGAGACCTACCTACTTGTATGTCATCCTTTGCTTCACACAATTCGCTATCTAATAAGAATAATTCACTATTGTGAATCCGTATCTTCCGTATCCCGTATCTTAGGACCAGATGATCTTCTTACTTGGTAAAAATCTCACCGCGAAAACTTTCGTGAAGTTAGATTAAAGTAGCACTATAGACAAAATCAAATTGGTTGCTAATTAAATTTTATAATTTTGATGATATTGGTTTTACATTCTGCGATTACTTTAACTGGCACACTAAAATTAATACTTGTTAACATTTTAGGAAATCATCTACGTTTTCAATATTTGTGAGCACGTATCTACTGTGGTATAGTAATTTTATTCTACTGTGCATCATCTGTAACTATACAATCATATAATCATATACAAAAATCATATACTCATTTATAAAAGAGTAACGGTGGAGTTTCTTGCCCATTCATTTCCATATGAAACTGCCTTTTGGAAGGGACGACTAAAATGAATTAAATTTTTTTGTAAATTTTGACGTTCAAAAGTGCCTTGTGCCTATTCGAAATAAATGATTTGACTTTGACTTTGAAAGTGAGCTGTAAATCGCTAGCATTAGGTGGAACGACATCTCACTTCAAGCTCACTTCACCTAGGTACGTTTTCACCGTGAGATTTAACAGAATATATACGGCTGTTTTTGGACTATCAAAACGCCTAGGTACTAAATAATGTAATTCCAAACAACTATCAACATTTCCTTGCGTCAATCTTTAAGTCTCTGTCCCTTGATACGCCTGCCGGAATGCCATTACCTTAACATATCTATGTCTATCGAAACTAATAATATAATAACGCTGTAGAGCTTTTTTTTTTTTTTTTGAGGATGGGAAATCATCAAAAGCGGTGGAGTAGAAGGGAGTGTCAGACTCAAACTGAAGAAGTCGCAGGCAGAAGCTAATGTGTGATATTTAAGCAATGCGGTATTTCACAATCTTCTAATACGTAGATATGAAATACTCTAGTCTTGGGTACTTTACCGGTCGGAGGTCACGCCAGGTGCCGTCTTATTGAAGATGTCCTAATATTTGTTGAGCTCGCACTGAGCCCTGTGCGATCAATAGTATGACGCGTTGAGTTTGTAATTTAGGCTCTAATTAAGGTGAAGGCATTATTACTACAGCTTAGAAATATATACTAGGTGTTTACTTAGGGGCCTATACTACCTCAAATGGCTTAGCATGATCCTCCATTATGTCGAAAATACTGCAGCATAAATTTTGAAATAAATATATGGTAAAGTTGAGGATTAATGTAGGTCTTATGTTAGACGAAAACACGATTCCACAAAATTCTCTCGATAGAAAAAAAATCCAAAGTACCTCCAAACCGAACAATAAACCGCTGGTAGGTATTCAAAAAGTACTTCAAATTAGATCATGAAACTTTGTATACTAACCGAACTAACTATAAAGCAGGTCTCATGTTTTTTTTTTTTTAATTACCATTATTTTCACCGTAAAAAGCAAATACCTAAACTATTGGCGCTGCCTGCCGCCTAGCACCGCACTCTGTCTCGCTCTCACTCAGTGCGCGAGCAGTATCGTGCGAGCGAGATAAAGAGTGAATTTTAGCAGTTTGGCTTACGAGTTGTAGGTCGTTGGTTCGAACCCAGACATGCGCTTTTCTTTGTGTAAATTATTTCATCACAACTCGCAAAACGGTGAAGGAAAACATCGTGAGGAAACGGGCATTATCCTAGAACGAAAAATTCGAAGACATGTGACATCTACCAACCCGCACTGGGCCCGCGTGGTAGATTACGGCCCACTCCCTCTCATAGAGCGGAGGCCTGTGTCCCGGCATTGAGAACATTATAGTCTGATTATATATGTTTAATTAAGCATTTAAAAAATACATTGGCTCAATGGAAATAAAGGAAAGCATTCATTAAATGAAATTTCAAAGCAATTTGACTGTTTATTTCGCCTTTTAACCTACAAGGAACTGTGTGTGTTCCTATTTACAGCCCGGTTCAAACTTAATGGCGGCTCTGAAGTGCGCTACTCACTGCGCAGTACCTCACCCTTCACCCCCGCTGTCAGGTGAATTTGTTACTGCGCAGCCACTCGCCTCATGTTCCGAGCCGCCATAAAGTTTAAATCGGGCTGTAATTAAACAGGAATTAGATCACGGATTTCAGTTAAGAAAAACAAAATGACTTATTAAACAAGAATATCGTGTCATCCTTAGGAAAAGGTGCTTTAAGAGTAAACTAGTCGCGAGCTCGAACTCGCTGGTGGTCATGGTCAAAAAGCACGCTGTCTCGCCTGGCTTCGTGTCCAACAGCGCTAATATCAGTGATGAGTAGTTAGACGCTAGTCTACACGAACAACGTCTAGTTTTCACGCACAGAAACACCGTTCCGAACTGATAGACGCGTAAAAGGATTTGAAAAGTGCTTCGGAAAATCGAGTTTTATGAAAAAACCACTGCATGAATCAATTACAAATAAAGTTTATTAATTTTTTAGATAACTGAGCTTTGTTGGTATGGACTTGGTTTTGAAGATTTTACAGTTCTTTTATTACTTATTGACACCCAAAGTTACGTTCAAAATAGCAAGAAAAACGAATCTTTGTTGGCTCATAACTTTTTAATGGCTTTTATTTTACTATTCTGTTTCCGTACAGACACAATTAATAATAAGTCAAAACGATATCGTGTTTAACTTTGGATGTACAATGTCAAACAGTGGAGTATTATTCTCCCGAAATTTGTATAGAAAAAATATCGAAAAGTGGCACCTTAACAATAGAGTATTGTTATTTAGATATATCAAGATTCAAGTTAAAACATGAGCAAACGGCAGGATGCCTAACATCCTATAACAAAAGCCATAGGGAAGAATTAAAACAGCGTCCATGAGGTTTTTTTGTGCTGTGTAAAATATGGTAACGAGGTTGTGGGTTCAAGACCGTGCAGGTACTTACCAATGTGACTTGTTCAATTCATAATGTCCTTTTTGAGTTTACTGACATTAATAAGGAAGGCAGAGGCTGGCGGCGAAGTAATAACAACCGAATGGGTCGATCGATCAGGTTAAGCTGCGCTTTCCGCGGTTGATCCGTGGATGGGTGACCATCTTTACATACCAAGACTCCTCCTCGGAAAGCACGTTAAGCCGTTGGTCCCGGCTGTCATTCGTGGATCTTTGACAGACGTTACGGATCGTCAGAAGTCCGAACGTTTGACAACCAGTCTTACCACTGAGTATCGTATTACCCAGTAACTGGGTTGTCGAGGTCGGATAGGCAGTCGCTTCATGTAAAATACTGGAATTCAGCTGCATCCGGTTACACTGAAATAGTTGAGAAAATGCTAGGTGGATGATTGTAAAGAAGGGGATGTGTGAGGGTGTCAGTAGTGCTAATGCACTACGCACCGCACCTACGTGCGGTGTAGAAATAACACGGAGGGTCAAAATACTTGTGGGTTGTTTATTCGGCGTTTCACAGCGAACAAGGACGCAAATGACGGTTACAAGTTATTTTAGAAGCGCGTACAATCAATATTGATAACTTAAAAAAAATAATACAAGTCGATACATCGATAAGATATAAAAATTAAACAAATTTTAATAAGCAGCAATAAAATCAATAAATAATTAATAATTAACCAAATATATTTGTTTTTTTTTTTTGTTTTTGTTAAGTTGTCGAGTTGACGTTGGTTGAGTTGTTGTTTGTTAGATGAACAATGGGCCAAACTTACGACCCAATGGGTCCCTCTTAATGGCAAGCGACATCGTGGCAGGCCCTGATGGAGATGGCGGGATGAGCTGGACTCCTTCAACAAGAACTGGTCCAAAGCAGCTTTGAACAGAGAGAACTGGAAAGAGATTAGGGAGGCCTTTGCCCTGCAGTGGGACATCACAGGCTAATAATAATAATAATAATATAGTTAAGTTAGGATTTAATTTTGTTATTTGTTATTTGCTTCAACTTAGATTGATTGTCCCGGTAACTACATACACCAAATATTAACCAGAAATAAATCCGAGGAAACAAAGTCTGTACTGGACTTAATTAAATATTCTTGAAAAATATTTTTAACCGACTTCAAAAAGGAGGAGGTTATCAATTCGGTTGAATTTTTTTTTTTAATGTTTGTTACCTCAGTACGCCATCATTTATGAACCGATTTGGATTTTTTTTTTTTATTTGAAAGGATATGCTTCCAGATTGGCCCCATTCTTGTCAAAATCCAGTTCTGATGATGGGATTCATGAGGAATTGAGGGAACTCCTCAAATATTATAGGCATACATATAGCAATTTTGGTATTTACATCAACATGTCAAGCATTTGCATTCAAAAAGTATAATTTGGTGAAGTGGAACTGATGAAACAGACCACAGATAGCCACAGGAACTCTTCAATGATAATAAGTATTTCACGGGTGGCGATAAGATATCTCGATTAAGATAGTTAAGCGACTATGACGAAGCAAATTTAAGTAAATGGTTCTGACGAAAATGGTACCATCAAACCGATCTGATGATGAAGCTGGAAGGTAGGTACCGGAACTTCGTAATAAAACCATGTATTCTAGCCGTGTTTGGGCTTATTGGAATTGTCATGAGATGCACTCTGACTATAAAAAGTAAAAAATAAAAACTTTTTAACAAAAAAAAAACAACCGACTTCAAAAAAAAAAACACTACAAAGTGTAAAATAACTTTAATTTTAATTTTGGAAGTCGGTGGCAAAAACGTAAATACAAAACCAAAGACACCGACTTCCGAAATTAAAATTAAAGTTATTTTACACTTTGTAGTGTTTTTTTTTTGAAGTCGGTTGTTTTTTTTTTTTTTTGTTAAAAAGTTTTTATTTATTAGATTGTTGGTGTCGTCACTGCTTCCGCTGATGCGTGGTCTCCTGGTAGGCTCCCTGCGTTTGTAACATGATGATTACTAAGAAAAAGCGTGAGGAAACCTGCGGGGCAATTGCGTAACACATTATGGCCCGTATTACAGAACGTCACTCAATACTCAAGCATTACTTAAAACTAGATTCAAGCCATTTGATTGGTTGAAACTAGTTTTAAATAATGCTTGAGTATTGAGTGACGTTCTGTAATACAGAACTATGAATCGGAATCGGTTTCATTTTGACAGTTCAACAACATTAGTTAATTGCTTTATTTACGTGTTGAGCAGGCAAATTTTTCGAACTTATGAAGCAATGGATTAGCAGTTAGCTTCAAAATGATTTGAAGATTCCGATTGATTGTGTGTTACGCAATTAAGGTGCTGGACTTGTTGTGTAGTTAAAGTTTAAAATCGCCCACTCATCTTGAGCAAGCGTGGTGATCAATGGTCATGCCTTCTCTTCTTTTCCCAACAGTGGGACAGTAACAGGCTGGTATTATTATTGTATTAATAATAACTACACCTACATAATGTAGCTACAAAAATATTTGACCTATCATATCATGTTTTTTTAAGATTGCTTAATTATCAACTATTTTAATACGAATGTTTAATTTAATCAATGATCTTCACGCATGATCTTTGATTATTATTGTAGCTCTCAGCAGACCGTACCCATTACTTCATACTATTTGATAAGCCTCCTATTTTAATGTTCGTAGCCCAGTATGACTGGTTGCTCAACCTAAACCGGTTGGTTGCTTATAATTATAAACCAAACAATGATAGTTTCATCTGCAGTTGATGTTGCAACGCAAGCAAAATATTCAAATTGGTTCATCAACTTATGACATACTAGGTGTGTCCCGCGGTTTCATCCGCATAAGTCTCGATCCCGTGGAATTATCGGGATAAAATTATCATATGTCCTAATCCAGGTCATGGTCTACCCGTGTGCCAAATTACATCCAAATCCGTTCAGCCGTTTTAGCATGAAAGCGTAACAAACAAACATATCAAAAATTAAATCTTTTCTTTTTAACCGACTTCAAAAAAGGAGGAGGTTCTCAGTTCGTCGGAATCAACTCGTGCATTTGCTCTGGGAAAGCATCATTTGGTGAAGTGGAACCGATGATGACCCCAGAAGTCGGTGGCAAAAACTAAAATACAGATTACAGATCCAAAGACACCGACTTCCGAAATTAAAATTATTTTTCACTTTGTAGTGTTTTTTTGGAAGTCGGTTTTTTTTTTTTTTGTTAATCTTTTTTTATAACTTTGCTTTAGATGGGTCTATAGTATTGTTCCATCGTTTTTTATTACAATTTGCAGTGCACCAATCTGATGGTAGGGACTGAGCGTTGTAAGTAACATTGTCACGCTATCAATACCCAGAATTACACAATAGCCTCACCAAATGGCTTTCGTGGGTCGGCAGAACCAGGGCTTTTGTTTTTGTGGATGGGAAGTCATCAAATAACCCCTCCCGCTCAGGGTAGAGCAGAAGGGAGTGTCGGACTCTTACTGACTACCACCCGTGTTCCTTCCTTAGCTCTTTATGTTCCTGGGCAGCGGTAACCCTTTCGGACAATCCCGCTGCCAGAACTAGGGCTGGGCTAGCCTTTCAATGTGGGTATAGGTATTATATTTATCTAATATATAAAATTCACAGTGTTAGTTACCATACTCCTCCGAAACGGTTGGTCCGATTTGTATGAAATTTTGTGTGCATATCGGTATGAGAATCGTCTACTATCTATTTTTTTTTCAGTTAGTATATGTATACACAAGTCTTATAAAAATGTGAATGAACTAATCTGCATTCGAAACTTATTTTCCAAAAAGGTAAACAAATATGAGTTTCTGGAAAAATAAATGTAATTCCTACACGATAAAGTGCAGTTTACGCTACAACTGCAAACAATTTTTTCATTAGTGCTAGTCACTCTGAAATCAATTTAATTACCATTAAAATAAAGTTGATATTTGTTTAACTTGAAATAACATCAGTTTGAAACATACTTTTGAATAGACTTTACACATAACATAACATCATGCCTGTTTTCCTCGAAGGGTAGGGCAGAGGTGACTTGTAGGTGACCTATTAAAAGGTCAGTATAGGGCATGAGTTCGAACCTAGGCAGACACCTTATTTAGTGTACTTATGCTCAAAACGATTAAGGAAAACATTGTGCGGAAACTGGCATCTCCTAGAACCAAAAAATCGAAGACATGTATACTGTATAGTCAACAGCAAAAATAGATGATGAAAATCAGAAAATCAATACTAATGAACGGAGTTCGCGTCAGAACTGTGTGGCGTCGAAGTCGTAAATGTTTGGTATAATTTACAATCACATACTTTTGAATCACTTCGACGCCACACAGTTCTGACGCGAACTCCGTTCATTAGTATTCAATTTCTGATTTTCATCATTTTGCTGTTGACTGGACCAACCATTCATCCAACCCGCACTGGGCCCGCGTGGTGGATTACGGCCCACTCCCTCTCACACAGAGGAGACCTGTGTCTCAGCAGTAGGAACGTTATAGGCTGATTGAGATATAAACTGTTTGAATACCTCAGAAATGTAAAAAAAGTTGTTTATTCCACCTCGGTTTTTTATAAGTTAATGCCTATAACGGTCATGGTCAAATGTATTTAATCAGTTCTAATGTAACAAGATGTCAGCTTTTTCCGCATAGCTAGCTAGTTTAAGAAATCCTTCAAATTATATATAAAAAAAAAAAAACAAATAAATATTGTTTGACTTAAAATTATGATTAATAAATAAAACTTTATCTATGAGACCAAAGACTTAATTATGGTTTAAAGAAATTTATTTCTCAATCAATTATTTCAAGGATTTCACTTACTTGAGAACATTTTTACATCTTAAAAACTTCGATATACTAAACTAGGTAGCTATTGTTTTTTTTTTTTAACAAATATTTTTTTTAAATAACGTTTAAATCCACCCCTAAGATGACCCACTGACCAGTTATTTATTCATTTGGGAAAAATATGCGCCACATTACATACATAAATCCTAGTTAACACAAAGTCAAGTTTAAATAAAAACGGACATAACATTTACAATACGAAATAATACACAAATGAACAAACAAAACAAGTAATAATCAAATGATATTGGCACAAAAAGAAAAAATAACTCGCCTTTCACCATCCAAACATGAAGATGCATTTATACAACAGTTCCAACATCTCAGCCTACCACTCCGAGTAATGCAAGCGTGATGCGTGACGCCTATGTATAATTACCTAAAACATAAACAGATCATTCGCGCATGACGTATGTATTAACCTTTATCAATTACAGCCTAGTAGAGCCTTCGACTGCGCATACGCACCAGCCCTCGCTACTCACAACCTGTGATATTTCCCAATACCTACTCAGTTCACGTTAGCAGCTCGCGCCAGGCGCACGTTCGTCGCGCCACCCACCAAATTAGACCGCGAGTGTTTTAATACTTACTGAATTATTTATAAATTTATTTATTTCACAATTAAACAACAGTGCTGTTTTGTGAAGTGATAAAAAAGGAGGTTTTTCACAAGGAGGATTGTGTGTGTGAGTACTTTTTGTTTTTATGTCAACTTTTTTATTTAGTTCTGTAGGGTAGTTTGTTTTTTTCGAACTGGATGAAGACAGTGCAATTATTTCTGAGATAACAATCGGAAAATTATTGCTTCTGTCTGAGATTTGCCTTGATTTGAGTCGTGATTTCATGATCTATGATTACAACATCTCGCCGAGAGAATACCTACTCCTTGTTGACGTTTAACTTACAATTTAACTTGGCAATTTGAGCTCGCAGTTAAGTGTATGTTTGTATGCACAGTCAAGCACGCTTCCTTGACCGGATGCACAGAAGTTAATACTGAGTTTCATGTCATTTTAACTCATGCTTAACACCATGGCTTCGGATGCAATCTATTGATGCAACTGTGCGAGCACTTAGCAGATCGTCAAGGTAGTTCACATTAAGCTACTGATTAGAACATATTGAAGATTTATCATCATCATTTACCTAGCCTTTTCCCAACTATGTTGGGGTCGGCTTCCAGTCTAACCGGATGCAGCTGAATACCAGTATTTTACATGAAGCGACTGCCTATCTGACCTCCACAACCCAGTTACCTACTGGGTAATACGATACTCCTTGGTAAGACTGGTTGTCAGACTTTCGGGCTTCTGACTACCCGTAACGACTGTCAAAGATCCACAAATGACAGCCGGGACCAAAAATAACAAAAAAAAAAAAAAACAATAATCATTATATATATAGAAAAAGCTAAAATATATCGATATAAAACGTTCTACATTGGCTCCACCTAAAGGTACAGGTACCTAAATAAAATATCCAATGAAATCATTATCGATACATTAAAGCGTAATTATAAAACAAACGTCACACATTAGATAATATTAGATGAAAAAGAAATTAACAGATTGCATCGGAATACCAAGATGATCGAAACTGCATCGATATACGAACAATGATATTATAGGGAAAGATATGCTACGTTCATACTGAGTGACGTTTTGTGTTGTTGGGATAGTGGTTTTCAACTACGACTGCGACAGATAATACGGAACGTATGACATAGAAAGAGATAGCTATCTGTAGTGTGTTGCGCTTGAAGTATGTCGACTAAACGAAATTACGACAATTGTCTGAATTTGACTGCAACAATTTGCGCGCGCTAGTGCCCTATCTATCCTCTTTATTGTATATAATATCATTGTATACGAAGATGAAGCAGTAAAAGTTGACTTTGATTATGATTAGGAAGACAATCAAAATAACCACCAAGATGGATAAAATATTCTTATAACTATCGCTGTTGTAGCTATTAAAGTCAAAGTCAAAATCAATAAATAATCTTCCAGACGAAATAGAAATCAACATTAAAACAGCTCAAAAACTAGAACAATTCAAGCCTATTAATTCAGACTGACAGACTCCAACACTTGATACCTACTGCAAAAATACAAACTAGTTTTTATATAATTATTATATGTTCGGAAAATATGCAACCGGTTTCGCAAGGCCCAAATGTCAAGATTTTATGATTGACTATGGTTGTTTTAATATCTTTTATTTTATAATATGACATGTTTTTTATATGTTACTAACTATTTACACTAGAAACTAAATTAAAAGACTAACTTACTATACAAATAAATACAAAAAAAAAAACAAAGGACACTTAGGCGGCGAAGTACTCGCCCGCATCACTGTCATCCGGAAAAGTACCCAGAAGACTGGCAGCATTGCCACGTTGAATGGCAATGCTAATTCTTTGGCAAAAGAAAGACCCAGCCCTCTGGTCACGTGAAGTGTCGACCAGCCGGCGAGAAATTTAATTAAAAAGGAGACGCGCACTCGGGCCCCATGACCCGAGCGTTTCGACCCCAAACGGCTCAAAGCTGTAGTTGCCCATAAGGTTACAGTATTTGCGCCGCAGCCGCAGCAGCGGCGCCAGCACAGCCCGTCGTGCTAGGAACATGAGATGGCGCAAGGGTATCGACACACGATGCGTCCCACGCCAGATGTCTACCCATCTTCCAAGACAACAACATCATACCGTCTGGGGCCCAAGTCTGCTATTTTTATAAATTCATCATTCCAACACGATCCCATTGTCATTTTGTTAAAAGTTCGTAATCTGCTAAATTCATAATGGTCGATCATTGGTCGGTCAATGGTCTGAGAAAAACTATGCTACAATTCATTTAATATATATTTTTACATATTACGTATTAGTGTTTGCAATCTGAAGTAGTAAGAAGTTCGTAAATAGCAACAAATATTACATTTATTACCTAATTTGTCATTATGTACGAGATTACCATTTTATGCCATTTCTTTCAATGGAGTGTCAGTGGTTGACCATTGGAAAGTCATAATGACGCCATTATATTAGTAGATTACCAAACTTGTCAAAATCAACAATTATGAAATCAATGATAGACCATTCTGACACTATTGTAAGAGCAGACTTGAGGCCCTGGTCTCTTCCCAACGTCGCGTACCAAGCCATTTTTTTTGAAGTGAAAACTTCTTTAGCGGCGCTGCGTATTTTTTTTGGAATGGGTAAAAATCTCTAAACTCGCGTCAGGACACGTGACCTGATCGAGAATTCGTAAGACGGATGAAGAGAGGACAGGCGGCGCAAGGCGCTTGCGCGAATGTTCGATAATTGTCATGTTTGTGTACGATAGCGCAATGAATAAATATTGTATCCTACCACATAAATAATAATACTTTTATACTGATAACGAAAGCAATTCGTACAAAATTATTCTCTAACCATTCCAAAATATCAAAAATGCAGAACATTAATATTTAAGTTTTCACTTCTGCCGGCACTCCCGGAGTGCAACCCGTCGATTTTTTTTATATGGATGTTAGATAAAAACCTTTGCAAAATTTTAGTATTTACTTAGGTAATTGGGTAGTCCGCTCGATATAATCGAGTTCATGAACCTATATGCGATAAGAACTTAGGGTGCTTACATAAAACACCAGGTCCAGGGCCCCAATTCTGTATAATAATTATTATTCTCCGCGTAATCTTACCACGTGCAAACCGTGTTGTAGATACCTCGGTAACGCCAAGGAATCACGTTCATTTCGCGCGGTTTCGTTCATTGCCATCATCATCTGCCTAGCCTTTTCCCAACTATGTTGTTTCAAACCTAGCTCAAAGGGCACGCCGCGATAGCGGCGGTAAGACCCCTCTTTGAGGAGTGGCTAGAGAGGCGCCACGGCGCCCTCACCTACCGCCTGACGCAGGTCCTCACCGGACACGGGTGTTTCGGGAGGTACCTGCACATTATCGGGCGGGAGGATACGCCCGGGTGTCACCACTGCGAGGGTCGCCCGGAGGACACGGTGGAGCATACGGTGGCGGTATGCCCCAATTGGGCGGAGCACCGCCGTGTTCTCGCAGAGGCGATCGGCGGCGGCGGCGACCTCTCGCGCCCGGCCCTGGTTCAAGCCATGGTCCGGGGCGAGAGGGAGTGGGAGGCAGTCACCTCCTTCTGCGAAGCAGTCATGCTAGCGAAGGAGGTGGCGGGACGGCTGAGGGAGAGGGCCTCACGTCCCAGCCGCCGCGGGAGACGCCCCGGGCGTCGGGAGCCGCGAGACGACTCCCGGCCACCGTAGGCGCGGGCCTGCGGGCGGAGAGTAATGGGTAACTCTCCGTCCGATCAGGACCAGGCCCATGCCGGACGGCGCGTACGTGTTCCACGCGCGCCTCAAAGAGATGTCAGCATAAGGAAGGGGCCCGAAAGGGCCGAAGCCTGCCGGGGCAGCGGGATCGTCCGAAAGGGTTACCGCTACCCCGGAACACAAAGGGCTAAGGAAGGAACACGGGTGGGTTTTAGTCAGTAAGAGTCTGACACTCCCTTCTGCTCCACCCAGAGCGGGAGGGGTCATTGGATGATTTACCATCCACAAAAAAAAAAAAAAAAAAAAAAACCTAGCTCAAAACCAGGACATCGTGTAAAATCGTGTTTCTTCTAGCAGCCATCTCTTTTGGTTTTTCAGTATCTTTCGGGTTATAGATTAAGAAATACGTTTAGGTGCACTACACAGTACACACTCACATACATTCCTATATTATTATTACATCCACACAACTGGGCACATATCCAGATGGAAAACAAAATAACATAAAAATGGTCTAATAAGATTAGAACATGAGTATCGTAATCAATATACCCTTCCGATGTGATTTTCGTTTTTCAAACATGAAACATGTTTTTTGCAAAGTAATATACATAATATGTTCCAAATAAAAAGTGACGAAATTCATAATTCACACAGTTTGTAAATACGAGTAATCAAGTTAACATGTGTGTATTTTAATTACTAAATAATTTAAAATTTCAAATGAGTATTCATTTGAATTTTTTTATATTGTTTTAACAAACGTTAAATGTTTTCGCTTTAGTCATTTTAGACTCAAAAATTTAAACTATAACCCAATGGGCATTGTCCATATTTTTTCATATGTTGTGATTGAAAAACCACTTCGAGGAATAGCGTTACTGATCATTACGGACTAATTAATTATGAAAAATATTCATATTTTATTGTTAATTATGATAAAATACGATTGACATTCTTTGCCCTTCAAATCACATCAGCTTAGCCGTACAGTTTTGTATCGTTACCTCAGAAATTAAAAAATAAGTAGCAAGTAATTGTCTAATCTGTCAAGTGTCAACCTAAAATGTCAAACATGTAAACATAATTACAGTTTAAAGTTTTTACAATATATTATTCCTGCGACTTGCCTCAATCTCGAAAAATCTCACTACACTATGATGACTGCTAGTAGAAATATACTCTATTATCATAACGGTCTCAACTTTAGGCAGGTTTCAGGAGTCAGCTTTAACAAAAGTATCGCTCATTGTGGTCATTTGTAGTCGTGTTTGTAGTTCAGAAAAACGAACAATAAATAATGTCACTGCGTTGGTTATTAGTGACGTACTTACTTACACCTTCAAAAACCACTTTCCGTTTATAAGGAGGATCGGTACATACGGTTTGTATATATTAAAAACGCTAGGATAGGATTCGATTTTAGATGACGTCTATTGATACTGACAGATGTGACGTGTTGACAGATTGTATTTTTTTTATTTATGTACTAGTGAGGCAACGGCACTTATTTGTGCCACTGATGACGTCACCTGCCTTAAAAATTTTAAATATTTAAATCTTTTTTTTTTAAATAACTATTGAGCCAATCCTCAAAATATTCAAATTAGTTTCTCAAAATGCTCTAAATTTTCAAAAAATAAAATAAAATCTAATGGTTAGAAATTTTAGACAATCCCCATTGAAAGACCAATCTTATTAAAGCAATGCTGACTGAATAGTTTGCAATACTCTAATACGATTAGTCTTTCGGAATTTTGGTCCTAAAGTCCTAGAACTTTTTATTACCTAGTCTCTATCAAGTGCATCAAAAGTCTATATATTATAATATAGAGTACCTAGTATTTGTTACTTACCTACGTTCAGACTACTGATAATAAAGCTCAAGAGTTTGTTTTTTGTATGAAAGCGCTAATCTCTTTTTTTTTGAGGGTGGACAATCATCAAATAACCCCTCCCGCTCTGGGCGGAAGGGAGTGTCAGACTCTTACTGACTAAAACACACCCGTGTTCCTTCCTTAGCCCTTTATGTTCCGGGGTAGCGGTAACCCTTTCGGATAATCCCGCTGCCCAAAAGTATTATAAGCGCTAATCTCTGGCATGTATTTTAAAGCCTGTATTTGATACGAGCAATAAGAAAAAGGTCCCCAAAAAAAAACACTAAGCATAAATGAAGTAATGGCGCGGTCAGGCGATGCGATGCAACGCGGTGGATCGGGGGCCGAGATTTCACGAAGCTAGGAAGCTAGGTATACATATGAGAGTGATTTCGACCAATCAAGGAAGGTTAGAAATGGGCTTAAGGCCAAAATGTAGATTATTCCGATATCAGAATGTTATAAAATAACTGGCTGACCCCGCAAACGTCGTTTTGCAAAAAAAAAAAATAGGGGTATGAAAAATAGATAGTAGCCGATTCTCAGACGTACCCGATATGCACACAAAATTTCATACAAATCGGTCCAGCCGTTTCGGAGAAGTATGGTAACTAACACTGTGACACGAGAATTTTATACTTATATTAGAAGAAAAAGATGACTCTGAAAATACCACCTTAATAGTTTGACGTCACGAGAATCAAAATAACTTTTTTACCCTCTTCTGAAGAAGTGGGTAAAACCTAACGCGTTTTTAATTTATTTTTGTTTGGAGCCATTAACCCGATCGCGTCAGCAGGGTTCTTCTTATCGAGGCTAATTCCTGATAACTATAAGTAGGCTTTATTTACTATTGTTTGTTCTTACTTCTAGTTGGATTAAAAAAATCAGTTGTCTGTAAAGTCGGTTTACTGATGATAGTTGAACGTGACAACGTCATAAGAAAATACTAAAAAAAAATTTTTTTTATCTTTTTTTTCATTCTTTATTTTTTTTCTTTTTTTTTTCGATTGTGCCTCTTTGTCGCTCGTTCCGCGCTCTCGCTTGCACTTCAAGCCTTAAATGGAACGCCTCGGAGCGAGGTAACGCCGCATGACGTCATGTTTTTTCGTGTGTGCAGCCAGCTTCATCGAATTATAAGACGTTGTCACGTCAAAATATATTTTTGTATTTAATTGCCCAATTCCTGAAGAAAGCCATAGGCTATTTAACATCAAGCTAAGGCACTTAGGAGCCGAGCAAAAAAATTCTGAAAGAACGCTAAGCGGAAACGAAGTTTTAATAGCGCGGGCAGGGTGATGCGATGCGATGCGACGGGGTGGGTCGGGAGAACTAGAAATTACACGCGGACGAAGTTGGACAGTAGCTAGTAAGAAATAATAAAAAAACAAAACATTATACAATAGATAATAGATATGACATACATATAGAGACATATTAAGACAAACTATCTCTATACCAAATTTCATTTAAATCGGTTCAGCGGTTTAAGCGTGATGGAAGTATGAATTTTATTGCACTGAGAGTATTTTTAATGTACAAACGGCTACACATTAAGCTATAGATTTCCAGTTTTAGCTGACCTCGCATTGTATAGGTTTTTCGTACAATCAGTAGTCAGCTTATACTGGTTATGTATAACTTGATGTGTAGCCGTGCGTACCAAAATACCTAACTCTTTATGTTACTACATAATATTTATTAACTCTTAAAAATATCTTAAAATTACCTAATATAGACTACTAATAATAAAGCTGAAGAATTTGTTTGTTTGAACGCGTTTATCTCTGAAACCACCAATCGGATCTGAAAAAATCTTTTTGCATTTGATAACTCAGTTCTTGAGGAATGCTATTAAAATCACGCCTTATGACCCTTAGTGATCGAGAAATAAAAAGGTCAGCAAGAACTCACAGCGCAAACGAAGTAATTGCAAGGGCAGACGATGCGATGCGACGTGGTGTGCCGGCGAAATTCCACGCGGACGAAGTCGCGGGCAAAAAGCTAGTGATTATAATAAAATTATTATTAAATCACCTGACTTATTTCAATAAACAGCTCACAGTCGTAATTTCAAAGGCATGTAAAAGTATAAACTCATACAAAAACTGTAAGTTAGATAAAAACTCAATTTATATAAATAGACATGTCGATCTCACAAGTTAGGTATATTTTTTACTGCCTAACTGGTTTACGGTAATTTTCTTAGAAAAATCATGTTATAGGTACTTGAAGTAAGTACCTACCTACTCCTGAGTGACCTGATTATATTGTTTATGCCTTAGTCTTAAGTAAGTGGGCAACATTGCAATATGGTAAGAACATTTTCGAAAAATGGTTTTAGGTACAGCCAAATTAGACCGATTTTATTTTTTTCATAGAAGCAGATATTTCCAGTTAAGTATCTTTTTTTTTAATTAGACATTTCGAAAAAAGTTCTTATCTAGGTAACTTTTTAGACCTTTGTGTCGTGCTTATGCGTATGAAGTTTCATTAAAATCGGTTTATTCATTTCGAAAAACGAGGGCTTGAAAGTTTTTAAGTATGAAATTCCGTACGTCGTAAACGCTCTTAGGGACTAATCACACTTATTCAGCTCTGTTCAGCGTTTGTCCATAGAAAACAACGATTTTGTTTGGAGTCCGTTCAGCTTTCGGCGGCTGAACGGATGCGTACGCATCACATACAAAATCGTGTTTTCTATGGACAAACGCTGAACAGCGGGGTAGTTGCGTAACACACTATTAGTAGCAATGGGTTTCAGTTTGACAGATCAACAACGTTCATTGCGTTTATTACATTGTTGAACAGACACATTTTTCCAACATATGAAGCAATGGATTAGCAATATGCTTCAAAATGAGATCGATAGTGTGTTCCGCAATTAGGGTGCAGAGCTGAATAAGTGTGATTAGTCCCTTAAGAACCATTTTATTCGAGTGGAAACAGGGAATAAATTTTCACATTGATCACCAAATACAAATTATAAACACACATCCAAGTTGACAAGCATGACCACAATCTTTCGTAAAGTATTATAGGTACCTCAAATCCTAGAATTTAACAGGTGTTCAATTGCAGGTAGGCACAAGCATCGGTGTTGGAGCGTCCAACAGTTTAAAGGAACTCCCTACTATCTAGAATTGACTGTGAATCTGAAATTCATCAGAACAATACAAATAGGAAATATGTTTAAGATCTTCTAGATGAGAAATAATATCGCTTAATATAATATATGTATCTTTATTTTTCTCTCTTCACAAAGAATATAATAGAATACTCTTTATTATGTACAACATATAAATTACAGACATAAATATAGAAATTTTATAAAGGGTGACACAATGGGAAGTCTAATCGCTAAGTGCGATCTTTTAAAGAAAACGTGGATGGATTAAAGGTTCACATAGTTCTAAACATAGAGACAAGAATTATAGCGTTTTGACAACAATGCACAAAATATCGCCCATCGCCCTTTTACCACCGGACTACCAGACGTACTGCAGCGTACCATCCACACTTGGTTGATATCCCGATCAGTCGTACTCAGCGCTTCTCCTCCACGTTTATTATGTGCACAGCCAAAGTGTGGAACTCTCTGCCGGCAGGTGTTCCCTCCCACATTTAACCCATCTGGTCTTCAAAGCAATAGTGAACAGGCATCTTCTAGGCACGCTCATTCCACCATAGACCTCATGCATCGCTCTCCATCAGGCGTGATCGAGGCTAAGAGCGGACCCATTCAACAATAAAAAAAAATATCCTTTGTGAGAGACTGGCGTCCATACTAGCTCCCTACTTGTGTAACACATTTTCAATCAAAATTCGAATCATTTTGAAGCTTGCATCCATTGTTTCATATGTTCGAAAATGTTGTCTACTCAACAACGTAAATAACGCAATTAATGACAACATTGATTGCGTTATTCATCAACTGTTAAAAATGAAAGCCATTGCCAATGTTAGGCGCCATCTTCACGGGCGAGAAAATCGCAGCGATAGTTATGAGGTACCATCAAATTATCGTCGCGATGATATCGCCGTGTAGAGATTGATTTTTTCTATTGACTTACGAAGATAATAGCACCGCGATTCTCTCGCTCGTGGAGACGGCCCCTTAGTGTGATACGCAATTAGCCCGTAGGATACCTTGTGAGATGGATCACTACGCTAAATAATCTCAGTGGGTATTAACAACTTCCAAAGCTAAAAAATAAATAAATTTATGTTTTGATGTCTAGTATCTACTCGCTTAAAATAGATCAATCGACAATTTAAATACTTTGGAGGTGAACTACATCTAAATAACTGTGAATTAAACCATTGAATAACAAATTCTGAACAACTTTTAATAATTTCATATTCAGGCTCTTATCTAGAAACGATTAGGGCTTTCATATAAAAGTTACGTTTGAAAATTATGTTTAGTTATAAATTAGAGGTAGAGTGTGAATAAGAATTAGATTAATTGAGTAGGCATTGCGCTTGGCAAGCGAAGTGAAGTCAGAAAATTTTATTGTTATACTAATTGAGTACCAACTAAACTTGTCCGTCCAATTATTCAAATCACAATTGTCATTCTTTGTACAGTTGTACGAAATAGTACAAATTCTCCCAATGTTATCCCCACCTACGTTATATACACTGGCTCTGAAGATACAGGCTGTGCCTAGTTTCGGAGTCAGTCTTATACTTTATTTGTCAAATATAAGCCCTAGCTACAGTACCCATTGATACTCGTATTGTATTCCAATGTCCAATCTCCTATTTTTAAGTCACCACGATGTACACCTTAGAATAAGACAAATTGTAACAAGGGTTTGCGAATAAAACATTTATTTATTTACTTATTAAGGTAGGTACACCAACAGCTTCTATGTATAATTTATCTTAAGTACTATAGATCATAATAGTCTCGGTCTTACACAGTCGCCAATTACAGGTTTACCAGCAATCTATTATTATTATATACAGGGTGTAGGAACATCTACGCGCAAACTATAACCACGAAGTCAGCACACGATTCTGAAACCCCCTAAGTTGAAATTTATCGATGGCTATTAAGAAAATAAGTTTGCTGTTCCAAACACTTTGAACACGTAGATATTGCATGCTTCTTCTACCCGTATAGGTTGTGATTTTAAGATTAATTTACTTCATTTTCAAACAATATTGACAAATTGATTGTCTTCGCGTCATCGTTACCTTGTAGGTACTAGCTGTTCGTGTATCAATTAAATAACCGGTTCCTCTTTATGTCTTAAATGATAGAAGTGCATAATGCTTGCTGCCCTGGCCTTGCTTGCTTTTTTGTAACTTGACCTCGTAGCTTACTATTTGTTCTCAATTTGTATAAAAGCTATCTGTATATATATGAACTAAAGAATCCCATAAGGTGCAGCGCAGACGGTACACTTTTTGTGCGATCGAGTCTGCGGCGCACAAAAAGTCTGCATGGCGCGCAAAAAGTCGGCCGCGGATTTTTCACAGACTCAACGCACACGACGCACATCTTCGATCATTCTGTCGGCAGAGCTGTAGGGACGTAGACGCTATGGAAATCGTGCAGACATCGCGAAGTATTATTTTGATAATAAATCGCGCCATGATAATAGATCGCGTGCGTTACGTCCACCCCTAGCAAATGCAGATTGCCGACTAAAGTGTGCGCCGTCTGCGTTAGCGCGCGTTGAAGCAAACGTTCCATTTTTTTCACAGACTTTTTGTGCGGAGCGGCGCGGCGCGGCGCGGCGCGGCGCGGTCTGCCCGAATTACACGGATATTTTGTGCGCCGGACTTTTTGCGCGTCGTGTGCGTTACTGCATATAATTGCATAGGTTCTATTTTCACAGACTAAAAAGTGCGTCACGGATAGTCTGTCGTCTGCGCTGCACCTAAAAGGAACTGAAGACACACTTCCCATTCGTCGCAAAAACAGTGATCAGTGATATAATTATAGCATGCATAAGCATAGTCTATATATATAAAAGGAGAAACTGACTGACTGTCTGAGTCTGACTGACATATCAACGCACAGTCGAAACTGCAAGGACTAGGAACTTGAAATTTTGCATACGGCTTCCTTTTATTATGTAGGGGAGCACTAAGAAGGGGTTTTTGGAAATTCGACCTTTAAGGGGGTGAAAAGGGGGGATTTTGTTTGTATGAAAAATCTTATTGCTTGAGTTAATAAACTTGACATGTGGTACGAAAACATGCAGACGAAGTCGCGGGCGAAGTGCTGGTCAGCCTATAATGTTCTCACTGCTGGTACACAGGCTTCCTCTCGGTGAGGGGGAGTGGGCTGTAATCCACCACGCGGGCCCAGTGCGGGTTGGTAGATGTCACAGGTCTTTGAATTTTTGGCTCTAAGTCATACCGGTTTCCTCAAGATGTTTTCCTTTACCGTTTCGAGAACAGTGTTGAAGAAATAATTTACACGAAGTAAAGCGCCAGTCTGGTTTCGAACCTACGAGCTACAACTCGTAAGTCGCGTCCGTTACCACTGCTCACATTATATATTTATTTTTTTATTTATCCATTTATTTCAGGCATCAAGGCCCATATAAACACATAAAATACAATATATAGCAAAGCCAATTATAAATAAGAATAATGTCAAATAAAAGAAACCAAAAACGTAAAACATATAGAATTAGAACACATTTTAGAACAAGACGATAGTATCAGAGGTTACTCAAAGTCATTTGCATTATTGATATAATAAATAAATAAAAAAAATAAATAAAAATCGTTTATTTCGACCAACATAGGATCATATAAGACACACAAAAAAAAAACACACAACCACAAATAAATCAGATAAAATAAAATAAAAAAAAAACACAATTAGAAAGATATGATATGATTTTGAGGAACCTCCTCTAGAAATTGATGCATTTGGAGGTGAATAGGTCATTGGTAAACTATCGTAAGATCGGTTGTATCGTAGGATTTGCTAGAAACAAAATATAATGAATCTAACCAAACTGTAATGGATCTAGTCGATCCGTTTAGCTAATGGGGCAAGCCTCACCTTATTCGGTTCCGACCTTATTTCGACGCGGCAGTATTTGTTGAACAATAAAACCGACCCAAAGCAATTACTACACACATATCCTGTTTTCATCATTAAAATACATACGACATCTAGCGTCGCTGAATCATGTTCAGAGTTCAGAGCAGCTCGACACAATTCGAGCTAAGCCTTGCGGCTTTTTCCCACGGACACAATATATTTGTCCAGCTGGAACAAGTATTTAGCGTGCCTTATCACACAAGTAATTGAAAACCTAAACAATAATTATACAAATTAGTGTTTCTCACGAAAGATAAAACACAAATGAATTTTGTTTTGAAAATATCATAAAGAGTCGCATTAAAAGCATGCATTTTCTAAAGTCCCAATCATCAATTATGTAGGGGTCGGCTTGTAGTAGTTGAATACCAGTATTTATAAATGGAGCGACTTCTTGTCTGACCTCCACAACACAAATACCCCGTGGTAAGGCTGGTTGTTGGACTTTCGGGCTTCGGACTACCCGTAACGACTGTCATAAAAAAAACCCTCATAACAAATGTTAGAGATTACTTTGCTAGCACGTGTCAAAATCCTGTATGGTCACAACAAACGTTGCGTTGTGTGTAATGTTGGTGCATTAGCACTGACTGGCTTGATTAGCACCGATTTGTACCAATATTTGTGACGCTGTGTCCAAATATTGTTGCATGTAGCTGGCTGTGCGACTATAATCAGCATCTTTTTTTTATGAATTTTAACTATATCCCCGAATATAGAGGCTGGCAAGGTCATCGGCGCGCAGTCTGTTACCATGGATTCAGTAAATGATTCTGAACCGGGATTGAAATTTTTCGCCGGTTATAAAAAAAAATCTGCTGTTTCATTGAAAAGTGCATTACCTACCTACGCGGTCAAAATGCATAGAACAGCAAAATGTCTACGCTATAAAACAAAACAATTTTTGTTTGCCTTACTTCGCCATTGGGAGTTTACGTCCTTTTGAATTTAACACGAATAAGAGTGTAACACAACATTAACATATTTTACAATATTATTTTTAATGAACGCATGATTTTTCCATAATAATCAACAAACACTTTAATAAATATTTAAATAAAAATATTACACAGTAATATTTGCATAGCTTGTGAATTTATTCGAGTGGTGATTCACATTACGCTAAGTAGGGCAATATTTTGCACACACTTCGTTTGTTTTCACTGTATACACAATTTTTGTTTGAACACGGCTGTCTTTAGTTTGTTATCATTCACTTAGGTAATTGGAAATTAATTCCATAACGTTAAGAGTCAAATTAAAAATTAAAATACCACAAATTATTTCGCCATCATCATTTTCTCTTTCTACCTGTCGACTGCTAAGTAAAGAATTAACTGCCGAGAGAGAATAATCACCAGGCTTGGTAAAAGAATTTGGTAACAGATGAGGATACTGTTATCTATATGCTTACTCTTTACGGGACTCATAATTAGCCTTAGATACCTAAATGTTAAAATAACCCTAAAAACGGATAACTAGTAACCGAAGAAGGGAGCATCTGCTTTGTAAAAACTGTTATTTATTTATTGTACAATATATACAGGTCTGTTTATATTAAAATCTACGAAGAACAATACGTTCATTCATTCGAACGTCATAGGACATAGGCCTCCCCCAAGCACCGCCACTTCGATCGGTTCTGTGCTTCCCGTATCCATCGGATTCCTGCGGCCTGCCCGAGATCATCAGTCCACCTCCCATAAGATGGGCTGAACACCTTCCAAATATAATACTTTCAATGCAGAATAAAATTATCACTAAGTCTGACCAAATCAGTTGCTCCAAGTCCAAATTTCTCGCCTTAGTTACCTAAGACGGGGTCAAGGTCTCCCAACTCTTCTATTTTCTAGAACTAAGCATCAACCACGACACGTCTTGAATCTCAAGGTCGCGGCTCTTAATTGTGAAAAGTTTCGTCATCGTCTAATTTGTTCGATGCTAATTAAAATAACCATTATAGGCGAAATTATGTTCATATTTAAAATTAGTAGATGGTAATATTGAACGGAACTATGAACTATGAAATAGCTTGTATCCAATACTTAAAACTCAAACTAAAAGCATATTTTAATTAAACCAATTACAGGCACTTTTCAATTGTCAAGGGGTCGTTAACTCAGAAAGATGAAGCTAGTTGCCCATTCCAAAGCGTAGTAGGTTCCTATAGAGAAGAACGGGCAAGAAACTCCATGGACACTCTTGCCTGATTTCTAAATAATACAGATATCCCCCGTTAAGTCTAGTGTCGCTATTTTAAGATTCTGGCTACCAAGCAAAGATCTTTGTGGTAATTAATTATGATGCATATATGGTAACTACGACACTTGTTAACGTACCTTCCAAAACTAACTGTAAACGCGATCAGAACTGATGAAACTCAGGGACTGACGGTAGCAACAGCAGCTGAACCTCTCAAATGGATAAATCTATTTATTTATTTAAACTTTTCACACAAAAAGGTACAAAGGCGGACTTAATGCCTTAGGCATTCTCTACCAGTCAACCAAGGGTGGTGAAGAGATTAGATGGCAGGTGCTTCAGTTGAGAGGAACAATGAGAAAAAAAAAACCTGTTAAAACTAGGTACACAAATACATAAATAGGTTCAATACACATACATACTATAGTATATATATATATAAAATTATATACTAATGATATATATATAAATAATTATATATATATATACATACAAATTCGAGAGACAGATGTTGAGATGACTCTTCACTACTTGTGTTGAAAATAACTCTGCAATTTCCGCTTAAATGCATACCGACTGGAAGCCGTCCTGATATCAAGAGGAAGCGCATTCCAAAGAAGAATGGACTGAATATGAAAGGAAGAATGAACAAAGTCAGAAGTATGAGAAGGACAGAGTAGTAGAAGATTGTTAGAAGAACGCAAATTCTTAGCGTGAGAAGAACATAGATATTGGAAGTGAGACACGAGATAAGAAGGAGGAGTGGGAGAGTTGAGAAGGGAGAAAAGCCTCGTCAAAGCGCGCAAACTTCTTCTTTGGCGAATGGACATCCATTTGAGCTCTGATCTATAGCTCGACACATGGTCATATTTCCTGAGGTTGAATATGAACCGGATACCATTGTTGAGCAATCCCCACGATTATTAAGCCACGAGCCCCCTCAATATGACAAACAGCCTATCAGTACCATCAGTCGCATATTTTGATGACAACAAATTACTTCTCGCTTGGTTATTCATCCTTGCGGTCTGAGTGGTTAGATTTCCTAACGTTTGCCTCTCGGGTTGCAACGTTAATGAAAATCGTGTGGTTTCCCATCATTAGGGTAATGAAGTGTGTGAAGACAATGCCGCGGTTATTGAATGTAGTATCAGTTACTTTGGTAATGTTTGTGTCTCTTTCGTTTATGTGCTATCGAGTATTAGCAACCGCAGATGGACTTTGCTAAAATGTATTTGATTTTTTAGCCTTATCATCATTCATAGTTCTTGGCCTTGTCTTCAATTATGCCTTTGATTTTGGTACGTACTGCAGAACCGGCGAAAAGTTTGGACCTGCGATTATAACAGTCGTTGGACCATCGAATAAATATTCATCGGTTGGTGAAGGACGATTGCAGGATATGGAAAATATATATTGGATGTTAGATTTGGGTGGCTAAAGTGGACTGGTTACCAAGAACTAGGAAGGACTATCATGCTTCTTGCCTGATCATGATCGATGTTTTATATACACACGGATAAAATGATGATAGGGGGTGACTTGATTATAGGTACTTATTTTTGACGTTAGATTAAATAAAATTGAAAAATCAGTCTGTCTGTTGGTTCCGGCTAATCTTCGGCCGGTTCCCTACATTTTGACGAGATAAGCGAACGTAAACAGCAGTTTTTTTTTTTTCACGCCACCATGCGCAAGCGGTGCGCGTCCTTAGTGCGCAGGGTGCGGGCCAGCTCCAATACTGTCCTAGTGATGATCGCTGAGCGAATTAACTGCCCCTTCATTAGGAAATGCTGTAGTAGACATGTATAGCCGGTTCACTGCATTTTGATTGACCTTAACATATATTATAGAGACTTGTTTTATATTGTTTGTTTTTTTTAATTAATGGTTTTTTATTAATTTTTAATTTAATTTCCATGGACTTAATTTTGAATTCTGTGACATCGACAATTTGTATCTTTTAATCTTCGTTTATTTTAATTGCATTGACATTTTATTTTAATTTTAATTCTGCGACCTTTTTATTTGTACTAATTAATTTATATTGTATGTAATATGGGTTTTGCCTGAATTAAATGATTTTTTTTTTATTTCACGGTTTCAGATTTAGCACCATAGTAAAAGTTGTTCATAATGATGAGTATAACGAAGGGGTCATTAATGAACAACTTTTACTAAGAGGATAACAGTGATTAAAATTACACCCTGTAAAGGTAGGCCAAAACATAGGTACTTAAAAGATTTTGTTCTTCCATTAACCAGGAATCAAAATTAAAGTGGTGTTTCTTCAGTAATAAAAGTCAGATGCGAACTTCAATGTCCCACTCACCGCACAGACTTCATACACTCTTCCTTCTTCGTTCAGTCTATCTCTCTGTGGAATGCGCTCCCCCAAGAAATCAGGATGGCAACCAACCGATTATACTTCAAAGTTAAAGTTCGTGAGCACATTCGCAAGAAGCTGGCAGTATCATCACAACGGTAATATTTTCTCATTGTTTGTCCAATTTATTTTTAGTAAGTATATTCATGTATTTATATATATATATATATATATATGTAACTAGCTATATATTATATTCATAGTTTTAATAGGTTTATGCGTATCTTTATATTTAAAATATTTATTCCTCAATTTTCATGATTGCACCTACCACTGTTTGTCTCTGCATCACCCAAAGGTTGACTGGTAGAAAATGCCTATGGCATTAAGTCCGCCTCTGTACATTTATGTGCTTGAAGTATTATATAAATAAATAAATAAACTTCAAAATATTTTCAAGAGCTTTCGTAGCGGAATTCCAGTTCATATGTTTACAAGACGGTGACTAACATAAACATCTTATTTCAATAATTAAAAGCTATGTATTCTCTCGCTATATCTCTGTAATGACTTCGGACCTGATCTGAATGGTAGATGACTACTTATTAGCTTTTGTGATGTACCGCATAGTAACGTGAATTTCCTAGGGCTTACGAACAACTTAAAACATCATGATAAGCTCCGGCGGTTCTTTTTTTTTAAGTAAAAATTCATTTGTTTCGGCTTCTGGTTGAAAAAAACAACTGTCCGTACGCAGTACGACTCCCGCACCGCATCAGATTAGTTGTAGTACCTCATTTTGAAAGACTTTGCCCTTGAAAATATTCTGTTGGTAGTTTTGCTACCCCCATTTTCTTCAGCCACAAACCAACGATGCTATTTTTCAGTTTGAATTTAATATATGTAAATTTTTAAGGCCTAAAAACCCAGCAAAATGCTGCACGCACTCACATTTTGTGTACCGTAAAGTCTATTTTTCATTAGGTCTGTTTTTCAACCAGCACCCTAAAATTATCAAGCCATTGCTTCATAGGTTTGAAAATCCATCTGCTCAAAAATGTAAATAACACAATGAACGTGGCTGAACTGAGAGATTATTGTATGTGTGTTACGCAATTAACCCGCTGGTGATTGTTTTAAATAAAAGAATATTTTATTTAAAAATATAATAACATAATATTCTGCCCTTTCATCAAACGGCAGCGTCGCCCTTTATGCAATAAACAGAAAAATATACTTTATTACATAAGTGTTTGAATAAATATTACTTTAAACATTATTAACAAGCGTCATTGGGAAATACGTGTAATCCCATCGTTTGGTTTTCTTACTAGATGTCACTATATTGCATCGATACGCGGAAATAAAAGATAATTTTGTGACATCTTATAATTTGTTATTGGGTTTCCAATTATAAAATTCTCATTAGGCAGTACTTAGCTGCCCGGAATCCGGATTTATTTCCTGTTAATGGTAAAGAGCTATTTCTATTACTTCAGAAATCCAGCACCCTTCCGAGAACAGGCGTGCAAAATGCCTTGAATACTGGTGTTTTTTTTTTTTTTTTTTTGTAAAGTCATTGAAATTAACTGCTAAGCAATTTGGCTACCAAGATCAACATAATTATGTTGTTCATATAATCAAATCACAACTGTCATTCGTTGACAGTTGTATGAAACGGCCATGACACTGCAAACCGATGTAGGTTGTCAATTTACTATTATCAATTATTTTCCTTCACTGTATTATACATTATGATTTTTATTACATAAAATATTCTCAGGTCTTTTAGCGCCATTAATTCTCACCAAATGAATCTAGAAACATTACAAGCACTACCAAATCGCCATTCAAATCAACTTCAGACATAAAACGTTCCTAACTACTTATTATCTTATAAAGATACACATCGCAGAACCTCGAACTCAAAGGTCATTTTTTCTTTTATTTCAATTATGATATTTAATGATTTACTACTCTTTTTATAATGACATTCACATTAACTACAGGATATATAATTTCGCGAATCTATTGTTTTGAACTTCCCTGAAAACGTCCTTCGTTAGTGTAATTACTTATTTGACTTTAAATATTATATTCGGCATTGCAAATGACAGAGGAGCTTTGTCATAAACAATTACCCCAGTCTCGTCATCAGCATCTTCTGCATAGGCCTTATCCCAACTATGTTAGGGGTAAACATAGTTGGGAAACCCGGTTGCAGCTTTACATGGAGCGACTGCCTATCTGACCTCCACAACCCAGTTACTGGGTAACTGTCCCGTTGGTCTCGTGATTGCAAGCGCGACTGCTGACCGTGGGGTCCTGGGTTCGATTCCCGGGTCGGACAAAGTGTTATTGAGTTTTTCCATTAGGAATTTCTTAGTAACAGTCCGGAGTTTGGAAGTTGGCGGTTTAGTACCCCCCTGTCTCGGAAAGCACGTAAAGCCGTTGGTCCTGCGCCTGATCTCTCTCCGGTCGTGTCAGATTGCCGTCCCATCGGACTATGAGAGCAAAGGAACAGAGAGTGCACCTGTGTCTGCGCGCACACTTGTGCACTATAATATCTCCTGCATACTTGGCTAATCTCTGTTGAGATTGGCCACCGTGACCGAAATCGGTCGGGGGAGGCTATTATTTTTTACTGGGTAACACGCTATTCCTTGGTATGACTATTTTTCGTGTTGTGTGTTTGACTTTCGGGTTTCTGATTAACTGCTGCTCTTCTAGCTGGTAGCTATCGACAAGGATCTACCTGCTTTTCGGTCAAGTGTACCTTCTTCAATGTGCGATTATAACCTAGGACTACACGCTAGAGAAATCGTTTAAGATTAAAAATATTTTGAAGGAATAGGAAGATGGTTGAAAAATCAATAAGCTTGTACAAATATTTTATCTTGACCCCGTGTGTTGACGATCGCAGCGTCATTTTAAGTAAATGTCGTCAAGACAAAGGTTAACTGCACTATGTGCACAATATTGAATGTATTTTTTATAACCAAAGAAGTTATGATAAATAATAAATTATTTATTTTCTGTATGTAGGTTTGTACAAACACTTTTACACGTAATTTTTTTTTTTAACTAGATGAGGTCGGCGTTTCCTATCTGACTATTCTGAGAAGAAAAGCCGAAACAAACTCAGATGTCACAGTCTCTTTTAAAGTCCAGACAAAATCTTGGTCAGATCATGTGAAGACCATGTAGATTGGTGTCTGAAATGGTCTTTTGAGGAAAGAACCACACAGATTGAGCGGACCAGCAGTGCTATTCTGTAAAAATCTCACCGTGAAAACTAAAGTGAAGTGAGCTGTCATTCCACCTGATGTTAGGGATTGCCTCCATTGATAGTTCACTTCACGCTGACTTCACCTATGTTATCTCGGTGAGATTTTTAAAGAATCAATAGGCTGTCCAGCCAGTGCACGCATTTGTCAAAAATCGTGCAGCTCAACTCAGAACTTGAGGAGCTCAACGTTAAACAATGTGACAAGAGTCGAATCGGCTCGTTCCGTACTGCCAATAATATACAAAAGAAAAGCAATAAAAGTCACACAATAGGTATACCTAAAATACAGCAGAAAAAAAAAACAAATAAAATGTGTAAAATGCGAAGTAAGAAATTAGCAAAAAAATGTTGGCCTCACGGTTGCGCCAAAAAGATGAGTATTATAAAGGTCTCCTCCCTTTTGCGCCAGGATTCCCCGGTATGTGCGAGTCTCATCCAAGTCTTGCCCACTATTCTATCCAGGTAATCCACCGATGTAGCTGTTGGTCTAACAGGCTAACCTAACCTAATAAAAATCTCGCTAATCACTCATCACTAATGAGTGATTAGCGAGACCATTTTCTAACACTAACACCTAGAATTGTAAGTATTTTTATAATTGGGTTCAGTTGTCTGTTAAATAAATAAATAATTTTTATTATAACAACTCGAGAACTTGCAAATTTTTCCTGTGACATTGCAACGCTAATGTTTGTCTTGGCAGCGGAAGTAATTTTCAAATACACTTTGTATGTAAACCGCCTAGGTTATAACAATAGGTAGGTACTAAATATCATTCGTTGAGGAGCCTGACTCAACTAAACACAGGTTTTAATGAATTTGAATAGGGATCGGTTATCATCTCTATACCTTTATTTGTTAACAATAAGTTCATTCGTTACAATGTTTGTTTAGTAGTTTAAGTACGCTAGGTATAGGTAAGGCTGATCACTCTTGAAAGAATAGGATGATGTACGAGTATAAAAAGTTTTACTGATAGTATGTCGTACCTGGTTTGAATCAATTCAAGGTCGCTCAGCGGACTATGCTCGGAGTTTCATTGAAGGATACAATCAGGAATGAAGTTATCCGAAAATAAACCAGAGTTACCGACATAGCTTGCAGAGTAAGCAAACTGAATTGGCAGTGGGCTGGCTATGTCAGTGGAAGGACCGATGGCCGGCGAAGCAGACGAAACCTGCAGTGGAGACCGCATATCGGCAAGTGTGGTGTTGGACGTCCCCCAGCTAGATGGACGGACGACCTTAAAAGGCGGCTGGGACAGACTGGATGCGGAGTTTTTGTAGTAAAACTTGTTCTAATAATATAATTTTTTTGTTGACTTGTTAACTAACTTTCATCAAGTGCCCGTGTTATATTAAAAAAGTAGGTAAACAATATAAGCAGTCATAGCTGAATCTTTTTTGATCCCATACTACAACAACAACAATAAATCCTTAAAAAATCATTATGATTTATTAAACAAATCTCTCCTTTCTCAAAATCATGAAACTTTTATAATATATACCGATGATATGATAATCTCCCGACACACGACATAACAATCTCATGATCAACTAAAAACTAGGAAGCAGGTAGAAACACACGTGTAATCTAATATGCTTACGATCTGAATTTGACTGGCGCCGGCGCACGTGGCAGCCGTGACTGAGGAATATGAACGACTAGATTAACGAGACTGACAAAGGAAATTATGTAGACAAGGACAGAAAAGACGTTGTGACGAGTTTTCCTGTAGAAGGAATGAATTTTTGTTCAGTTGTTGCTGGGTTGAGTTTAAGCTAAGTTGATAAATACTAAGGCCCGTATTACAGAACGTCACTCAATACTCAAGCATTACTTAAAACTAGATTCAAGCCATTTGATTGGTTGAAACTAGTTTTAAGGAATGCTTGAGTATTGAGTGACGTTCTGTAATATGGGCCTTAAACTTTTTGGTCGACTTTAAAATAATAATAAAGGAAAACTACATATTTAGCACCCGGTTTCAGAATTAAGAATTTGAAGTTCAGAAATTGAATTCTTTTTTGCAAGGAAATTTTCAATTTC
Source organism: Globia sparganii (assembly GCA_949316385.1). NCBI lineage: Eukaryota > Metazoa > Arthropoda > Insecta > Lepidoptera > Noctuidae > Globia > Globia sparganii. The sequence goes on from OX438656.1 coordinate 20,935,267, forward strand.
ACGGGCTTTCAGCAGAAGTAGATTTTGATGAGTTCTGACACCTACCCTATGAGAAAAAGGCGTGGGTTTATGTATGTATGTAATATTATTTTTTAATGATTTATTTAATGAGAAGAGAAAGATTTTTCATAATCGACTTCAATATTCAAAAACCGGTCAAGTGCGAGTCGGACGCGCACTGAGGATTGCGTAGGTACAAATTTGTAGGTATGTAAATGTTTAACTAAAATTTTACGGTTTTCGGATTTTTTCCTTTACTTGTGCTACATAACATTGCTTCTTGCCAAATTTCATGATTCTAGGTCAACGGAATGTACCTTGTAGGTTTTGATTTCGGAACGTAAACGCCCGTACCTTTTAATTGCGTTAGAAGTTTGATTTTTCATTGCTTCAAGGGATTGTAGCTTTGAGTATTTTATATTAATTTTAACTTGATAACTCCACGCGTTCCTGAGAAAAAGGATCTTGACCGACAGACAGACAGACGGACAGACAGATGGACAACGAAGTGATCTTATAAGGGGCTCCGTATTTCTTTTTGCCGCGACCCGTTCCTGCCCCGTTGGTCTCGTGGTTGCAAGCGCGACTGCTGAGCATGGGGTCCTGGGTTCGATTCCCAGGTCGTACAAAGTGTTTATTGAGTTTTTCCATTAGGAATTTCTTAGTAACAGTCCGGAGTTTGGAAGTTGGCGGTTTAATACCCCCGTGCCTCGGAAAGCACGTAAAGCCGTTGGTCCTGCGCCTGATCTCTCTCCGATCGTGTCGGATTGCCGTCCCATCGGACTATGAGAGTGAGTGAAGAGGGAGTGCACCTGTGTCTGCGCGCACACTTGTGCACTATAATATCTCCTGCGTACCTGGCTAATCTTCGTTGAGATTGACCACCGTGACCGAAATCGGTCGGGGAGGCTATTATTATTTCTTTTTGAGATACGGAACCCTAAAAATTACGCAGTTTGTATTTCTGACAATAAAAAGAATACTAAAACACTTATTTTGTATAGCAAGCACTGTTGCTATCCTATTTTATGTGCTACTAACATTAATTAAGTATAATACTTGTTGCATATTATATTACGTCCGTATTCATAATACCGCTGCGAATAATAACAAACCAGCTTCGATAACCGGTCTGCACTAATGTTTTTAATTCGTCCACAAAAACAAACGCATAACTGAGTGAAGAAAAACCTCTATTCAAATCATTATAAAAGTAATTTCATCATCATCATCATCATCATCAGCCGGAAGACGTCCACTGCTGAACAAAGGCCTCCCCCTTAGACCACCACGCCGAACGACAATCCGCCACTTGCATCCATCGGTTGGCCGCGACTCTCACGATGTCGTCGGTCCACCTAGCGGGAGGCCTGCCTACGCTGCGTCTTCCGGTACGAAACGTAATTTATAATGGGCAAAATTAAAAATAATAATATTTATTATTTATCAATAGCCCATTTATTCCACTGGCATTGATTTTTTGGAGCACTGACGACGTAAATATGGCTATTCATAAAGGTCTTTTATCTCAATTCTATTGTCATGTCTCTTAACTTCATGGGAGTGATGAATAACCGGTCAAGTGCGAGTTGGACTCGCGCACCGAGGGTTCCGTACAAATCTGTAGGCATGTAACTACAAATTTACGGTTTTCGAATTTTTTCCTTAACTTGTGCTATAAAGGTATATATGAAATTGCTTCTTTCCAAATTTCATGATTCTAGGTCAACCTATTGGTTTTGATTCCATAGCGAGTGTCAAAATATGCGGTATAAACGGAATATAAACGCCCGTATCTTTTCATTGCGTTGACTTAGAAGCTTGATTTTTTCACTGCTTCAAGGAATTGCAACCTTGAGTATGTGATATTAATTTCAACTTGACAACTCCACGCGTTCCTGACAAAAAGGGTCTTGACAGACGGACAGACTAACGAACTACTAAGTGATCTTATAAGGGTTCCGTTTTTCATTTTGAAATACGAAACCTTAAAAACGTTTTTATCTTGACCGTGTTTATCATACACATAAATTAGTAGATGCATTATACTTACATTACAACCTATATCATTGGAATTTATATTGTTGAGATAATACCCCCTGTAGCAAAAAACTGTTGACTATTCCTATAGCAAAAATAAAGTTACATTCCTGGGATGGGTATTTTTTAGAATAGAATAGAATTCTCTCTTTATTCGAGTATCCAAGACTCAAAAGCTGTTAGTAAAACTTATGACTGTGTTAGTAAACACTGAAAATACAAACAACACAACAAATAATGGTGGATCACTGCTGCAACAACCCATGAGTAATTGCACAGCAGCGACCCACATAAACACAGTCCAGGCGACTGGCAATCATGCTTAGGATACTGTTGGTGCTGCCCCACACCCTGCGCACCAGGGAAGCGCACCTTTTACGCATTGTTGTGTTAAAACAATCTACATGCGCATCCGCGAACATCCCCGACGCACTACAGAAGCGGGGCAGCCCCACCAGCATCCTAAACGCGTTATTATACTGAACGCGGAGAGCATTGTACGATCTTTGCGTACACCTAGCCCACAGGCTGCACGCTGCTGCTGGCTGTATTTTTATTAGGTGCCACGCAGAATCTCATTGACATAAAATCGTCAACAAATTGACATCATTATCATGATCATCTGCCGAGCCACCATCACGATTTACTTCCAGTTAAATATGTGAGGGTCGACTTCCAGTCTAGCCGAATGCAGCTAAATACCAGTAGTTTACATGGAGCGACTGCCTATCTGACCTTCATAACCCAATTACCGGGTAACGCAATACCAAACCAAAGTAATATTGTCTAACAAATATATCGCTGCTTATATACCTTTAAAGTTAAGGTTCGCGAGCACTTTCGCAAGAAGCTGGCAGTATCATCACAACGCTAATATTTTCATATTGTTTGTCTTATTTATTTTAAATTTATTTATGTATATTTATTTGTGCTTATATTTATATGTAATTAGGTATATATTATATTTAGAGTATAAATAGGTTTCTGCGTGTCTTTATAATATTTAAAATATTTATTCCTCAATTTTCATGATTGCACCTACTACTGTTTGTGTCTGCATCACCCAAAGGTTGACTGGTAGAAAATGCTTATGACATTAAGTCCGCCTCTGTACATTTAGGTATGTGCTGTATTAAAAAAATAAATATACGATCTTTCTATGATCGCCGATTACTTAATAGTAAATGATGTTACTAATATCGACATACGCTGCCGATCTGTGATATAATCCCTACGACGGACGGCCGCCGGTTCTTACACCATCCGAGAATGACATACATTAGGACTAGCGGCTCGCCCCAGCTGCTAAAAGAAGATTTTTTTGAAATCGATTTACAACCGGAGGTATCGCAGTGGAATTAAGAACCTCCTTCTTTTTGAAATCATTTAAAAACGCCTAGAAATGATGACCTTGCTAAATGTATCTCCTAGTAAAAAATCTATATATTAGAAGATAGAAGTTGCCCATATTTCCATGATTAGGATCATAAATAAAAACATACTGGGATCACCGTCCAAACCAGACGTGTGTCTGCGAAGCAAAGTTCATTCACACTTAATCATTTTAAAAGCCAACACACATAAATCTGAATATTCTGCAATATAAGATGGTGAAACATATAGGTGTTGTAAATATATCATTCCCCAGCCAATCTCAGATCATAAAAATCAGTATTGATATGAAAACAAAAAGCTAGGTACTATTACAGTAATGTGCGACAGTTCCCATAGTGTGTCGTAAGCTGCGCTCGCGCCGGTCGGTTGGCCAATCCGTGACGTCATCAGTCTCGTATCCAATAGCGCACGTGAGAATCGGCGGATTTATAAATTATGATCTATTTATCAACAGTGTTGAGAGAGAGTATAGACAAGTGGAAATCGTTTGCAAAGCGTTTACAAACCTAATAACACTTCACCCAACTTGGGACTCGAACCCGGGGGGTCATCAGCAGTAGCGCTTGCGACTTAGACCAATGAGGCAGCTTAATATTAATAAGTAGGTAAACTAATATGCAAACCTGCAATGTGACAATTCTGTTACTATCATTTACTACCTTATTATAGTCTTCATTGTACTGTAGTTACTTACTAGATAAGTTAACAAACACGATGTTACAGATAGTGCAATCCACGAAGACGCGCCCCACTCTTCTTCCTAATCGTTAGCGGTTATCGCTAGTCAATTCTGCAAGCGTTTTAGTTTTTTCGATACACACTAATTAGCCATTAATAATAATTTGTGTGTATCGACAAAACTAAAACACTAGCGGAATGTTGCACACTTGTGCTGTAAGCATTAGGAAAAAGAGTGGGGCGCGTCTTCGTGGATTGCACTATCTATGTACATATATGTTAAAGTTAAAATAATTTACTATGTTACCATTACAAATACACTCTGTTCTTCACCCTAGTTCCATTTCCTTGTCTATATTTTCTGGTACTGAATTACAGGATACAACGCACTTAGTTTTCTTTCCCTAGAAGTTTCTGTCATGGCGCTGTTATGTAGAAGTAGTATGCAGATGTGTGTGCGGACTACTTACAGAAAAATCTATAGCCCAAAACTTTGCACCTGCACCTCAGACCCAAACGAGAAAGTTATTTTACGCTTTTAAAAGTATCTAGTTACAATCGATTTTTTTTTTGTTAGCTTATTCTGTCCCACTTCTGGGCAAAGGCTCTCCGTTCACTCCTTCCATCTGTTGCGATACCCCGCGCTTCCTCTCTTTTCGGTTTTCGCGGATGCCGTTTGGTTCGTCCTACCATCTTCTACGTGGTGTGCCGTGACGACACCTCTCTGTCCAGCTTTGTGCTAATTGGTCCCACAGTTTATCCAGCATGCGACATGTCTTGCCCAGCCCCGTTTCGGTGTTTTGAACCTTGTCGTCAATGTTAACAATGAAACCAGTTCATAATCCCGTGCCGTCTCCTACAACGGATACAACCTCTAGTAATAACCCGTCAGACTGCATTGGATGTTCTCAGGCAGACAATGGCGCTACAATTAGAGTGATCATAGTCCAGATGATGGTCATTATGATAATCATCGCAACTAGGTGTCGACCAAGCAGTAAGGTCTTTAGGTAACATAATAAACTCATTTATAATGAAGAACGAGGTGATTACAAAAATGGTTTCAGGTACTTTTTTTTTTGTGGATGGGAAATCATCAAATGACCCTTCCCGCTCAGGGTGGAGCAGAAGGGAGCGTCAGACTCTTACTGACTAAAACCCACCCGTGTTCCTTCCTTAGCCCTTTATGTTCCGGGGCAGCGGTAACCCTTTCGGACAATCCCGTTGCCCGTTTTAGGTACCCTGCGAGAAAGATCAAGACTGAGGAAAAGAGATGGTCATCTATGTCAGTATTCTCAGTGCTCTAAATCAGTCAACCAGTAGCATCTTTCACACGTGACAACTACGTTTGCAGTTAGTGTTGCCAGGTGTCCCGATTTGCGCGGGACGTCCCGATTTTCAGGGGTCTGGGGACGCGTCCCGATTTGTACCAGATCGGGACGCTAAATGTCCCGATTAAGGGGCTTACAGGACCTAAACGCAAAAACGCAAGTTTTAGAAACAATAAAAGTATATGATCGACTACAGTCAACAAAATCAAAAAAATATATGATATTCTTCAGGATATATGTAAGGTATGAAGTGTATTGAAAACATAATACTTATTTGGATATGTAAGAATAAATAGACTTAAAACCCCTTGTTTTTTTTTTTTTTGTTTACTGTTCCGATCTGCAACCCTAAATCCCGATTTTTTTGACCCCATGTACCGATTTACAACAAATCGGACCTGGCAACACTATTTGCAGTGTAGTTTTTACCTACTGCATATGTTAGACACAGCTAAAGGCGTAATATAATTATTGTTATTTATACCTGATTCTAAGAACTAGGTTGTATTAACTGTAGGAATTAAAGGCTGCAGCTTAATAGTTAAATAAACCAGTTTTACGACCTTTTTTAGACACTGAACACGATTCTGTTGTTCACAACATACATACATACATAATCAGCATATAATGTTCCCACTGCTGGACACAGGCCTCCTGTCGGGAGTGGGCCGTAATCCACCACGCGGGCCCAGTGCGGGTTGGTAGATGTCACATGTCTTCGAATTTTTGGTTCTAGGACATGCCAGTTTCCTCACGATGTTTTCCTTCACCGTATTAGGTAAGAGCAATGGTGATGAAATAATTTACACAAAGTAAAGCGCCTGACGGGGTTCGAACCTACGACCTACAACTCGTAAGTCGCGGCTGTAACCACTGGGCCACCAATGCTCCTCTGTTGTTCACAAACTAAACTAAATTTAAGTTCAGTGCATCTTTTTCTTTCTATTTCATTACGAAAAGGACAGAAGATAAAATATTAGTTTAGTCCTGTCAAATTAGATAATCCATAGACAAGTTAGACGAGATTAAAAAAATGGCTACTAAAAATACGTCAATTTACGTCAGGCGCTGACTAATTCCATACAATGTGTGTTACATCCGGGAATCGAACCCACCAATCGAAGAGCAAAACAGCCAATCACGTCACGTATACATAAATTAAAAAAAAATAATGTGTGTTCGTGGAGCAACGTGGACGGGGAGCAACAATCTATTCAAAACACATTCGCAAAAAACATGAATTGATTAACATAATCAGATTACATAAAAGAAAACAAACAAATACTGTCGGGGTAGGTAAGTAGTGAGGTGTCAGCGTTTATGAGGAGAAACAAATGTTTATGTTGAACACTATTTATTGACTCACTCTCAAATTAAAATGTTAATGAAATGTTGATGGAATGTTTGAATACACCCGGCTAGCGCGGTAGACAAAAAGAAGTAGAATCTAATAAATAAGTAACAAAATTAGGTCAACGCGTCGCGCCGATATTGCTAACTAAGGTGTTCGGTGAAAATACCAAACATATATTATCACAGCTGATGCCTTAGCTAACTGCTGTGTAAACAATAATATCAAATGAACACGCATAGGACTAAATATCGAAGGCTTAACCAATTTGTATGATAAAAACCATCTGTATAGCTTTAGCGACAAAATTGTTCCCACTAAGCCCACGTTCGCACGGATGTAAAAATATCGCGGCGGGATTTTGTCGCGCACTGGATTTTCAACTCTCTGTGTTGAGCCGAACGTTACTTTGCGTACCTACTATTGTATGGAATCAAGTTTTTCTAACTGCACAGACAGCTGCGCTGCTGGGGTGTTTGTTGTGCCTTTGGTTGGGCCACTTCTTCTCCCCAGCGAAAGCACTAGGAAGTGGTGAAGAGCGAGCATTTTCGGGGACTGTCTTTTGTAATTTTGACGTTCGTTAAGTGCTGATTCTCAGCCTAATTTTAATAAATACTTTGACTTTTGATTTGATTCATTGAGAATCTAACAGATCGCGCGTCAAAAAAAAATACACTGTCGGATTTTAAACTCGGCGCTAAGCAATGCGTTGAAAACGCAGTGCGCGAAAAAAAAATCGCGCCCGTGCGTACCTGGGCTAGTAATTGCAGTATAGTATAGTCGTGATAGTGTCGCCGACAAACGTTACATAAGCTTGTTTTGCAATGTTTCTAGCTTCTGCGCGATACCTACTTGTAAACACTGGTTTTTATGTTGAAAATTATGATGGAGCCCGTGGTATGATATGTATTCCCCGTGGTCCCTGCCGTAGTCCCTGAAAGGGACCACGGGGATTTTTTTCTCGTGGTCCCTGCAAGAAATACAATGCTGCCGAATTAAAATGGTAGTTCCTCCCGTAGTACCTAGAAGGTACTACTGGTATTGTTTTTACCCGTGGTCCCTCTGACAAAAATTGTACCTAATTCAAGTATCATGGATGCCATAGATGATGTTGATACAAAAAATGCGGTAAAAAGTATTAAGTAATTATCGCTACACGATGACTCTCAACAATCATTTTTTCAAAAAGTGTCCATAACCTATCACCTATTTAGCGTGTATCTGAGAGCTTATACTTTTAAGGGTCTACAGACTCTGAAACTGAACAACTTTCTCCATGGGACCAACATCAAATCGCGTAGCCATCCAATACATTTGAGTGTGTATTGAAGTGTTGTATGGGACAGTTAATATAAATATTTGATCCCATAGAGAAAGTGGTTCAGTTTGATGGTTTGTACCACACCTTTCTGATACACTTCGTATATCTACTTAAGATTTTTTGTATCTATCTCTGTCTTGTTTTCAGATGATCCCACATTATTCCAAGTACCATTCATCGTCAGCCAAATTTTTGTAATTAAGTACCTTACCTTTTATCTTTGATACTATAGATATCAAAAAGAATAAAATTCTTACTGAATTCTTGTAAACCCTTGTAAACCGCACTTCGGTAAACTATTTCACGTTGTTTTACGAAAAACGACAGTCTACACCCTAATTGCAATGATAACGTGATGATAACACACTTTCTATGACAATCTGAATGATTTTGAAGGATTGCTAATTCATTGCTTCATATTATGTTCGAAAAAGTCTGCTAAACAACGTAAATAACGCAATGAATATTGTTGAACTGTCACAGCTACTGTTAATGTGTTACGCAGTTGCCTCGCTGATCCCTAAGATCACAAAAAAGCTATAGAGGTATGAGGAACTGGGTGTAAGGTTCACTCAACCTCTATAGAAAAGGGAGGATCCTCCGACCAGACGAGTGTCGTGCCTGGCGGGCAACTGCCTGATAATTCATGTCGGGCCGTCGTACATATGCTAGTTGCGCGGTAAACTCTGCTTGCGAGATGTAGGAACTTGCGTGACGTCAGTATGACGCGTAGTTCGCATGTGGCGTTGTAGATACCGCTGCAAAGCTTTATCACAAAAACGATTTTCTCATCAACTCGTAAATTCATGCATTGAAACAAAACAACATTATTATTATTTGGTTAGACACACTAGCAGCTAATCAGCTGATGCGTGTGTATCGTATAGCTTGGAGATATTTAATCTGTGCAGCCGATTCTTGAAGCAGTTCAGTGTGGGAGCCATCACAACATTTTCCGGGAGCCTATTCCATGCTGTTACAACTCAGTTAGACAAGAATTGCTTCAAGGGCTTTTTTTTTATGAATTTTCCCATAGCTTTAGGGAATACCCACGCAAATGTGTGTTCGCATTCAGTGTGTAGAGATTTTGAAGGCTGGGCACTTTGTAGTGTTCGTGTAAGTATCACACACAACATGTAACATGTCTAGATACTTACCAAATTATCAGTTGATGAGGAAAACCTGATCAATTCAATTGACATTACTAACAATTAAATACACATTATATGAATCAATCATACGTTCCGTTATAGTGATATTTTATCATAGATAGGTATCATTATGCCTAATGATCAAACAAGTTTGGCTACAAACAATAACATGTTTAAATGTCTGCCAACGATCAATCACAATCTAATCATTTTGAAGGAAATTGCTAATCCATTGCTTCTTATATTCGAAAAATGTGTCTGCTCAACAACGTAAGCAAAGCAATGAATGTTGTTGAACTGCTGATTTTGGCGGACTACTGTGAAAGGTCGTAGTCGTAAGATGAGTTCGGGTTTTCCTAACATAGCCTATTAAAATGTATTTTTATCAAAAATCAAATCATTTCTTATTGGCAAACATAGATAATTGGTACATTTCCAATAATAGAAAAAAACTAAATCGAAGGTAAATACCTAATCGAATTGTAATCCAACATTGAATCATACAAAGTTATAGAAATTCAAATAGGTAAATTAACATTGGTTAATTTTGACAGGTCTTCTTCAAAACTAACCCGTCAGCCTTGAAAGTAAGAGTGAACAGGTATCATAGCTATATCATCCATCGCTTTCCATCAGGCGGGATCGAGCTCAAGAGCAGGCGATTCGTGATGGCAATTTTAAAAGATACCAATCATGAAGAAACAAACGATTAAATTGAAGTTTTGAAGGTGAAGAACTCAATATAAAAGCCCTTTATCATGACATGTCATTAAGAACCAAACCCTTAAGTTGTCTTAAATGAATTAATGAGGTTTTTCATTTTCATTCAAAATTAATCAGACAAATGAGCAATTGAAACCTCAAAAGACATGCTTGACAGGATTGACTTAGAAAATGGCGTCATAATAAAATTAATGGCCGATTTGCATATATATTTTGTCTGTAAATTCTGTTTGAATGAAAAAGATCTCGAATAATAATAAGTTAAAGATAAATATTACCTACATGTTACATAAGACCGTCTGTGTGTCTATACGATCTGTGCAAGCGCCGCGAAATGAGATATCAAGTTATATAAGTTGGTATTTTATTTTATATGATTGCTTGACTGACTTTGAGGTTGTGCTCGTTAAGTGAATGCATAAATGCATAAGATGGCAAACTGGCAATGCTTATTGTTTTAGCCACCCTAATAGAAATAAATGGCTCCATATTTTGGGGGACTGCATATTCAGGACATAGGATTTTTGATAAAAACGGGACTTATTTTCTACCCCTATATCTCTACCTTAATTATAATAATTCTCCAGGCCGAATTTCATGCATGGCGGCCAATCTTAGCGGAGACTAGCCATCGACACGAGAGATATTATCGTGCACAACTGTGTGCGCAGACACAGGTGCACTTTCTCTGCCTTCACTCTGAAAGTCTGCTGAGCGTAGAGTCCAGGGTTAGATTTCCAGGTCAGGCAAAGTGTTATTGGGTTTTTCGATTAGAAATTTCTCAATAACAGCTCGGAGTGTCGACGTTGGCGGTGTGATGATACCCACGTCCCTCAGTGCACACGTTAAGACTCACTCCGATCTCCGAGCGGTTTTCTTTGCTATTCCTAGGAGCGTTTTGAATCAGATCTATGTACCGGCAGTATAATTAACAACCATTTCTAATTACGGTCTAGAACTCTTACATTTTATTTTAAAAAATATTAATTCCAGGCAAACAACCCCATCAGAGGGAGACAATTCTCGTTATTTTAAGAACGTTCATAGTCTGATCTCAGTCTTAATAGTATGTCAAAAATTATTTTAATTTCCCCACATTTTTGACATTTGTTTGTCGCCGAGATGAGACTAGATTTTGAACGTTTTAAATTACGAGGGTCTGACTTAATTTTAACGACAATTAAATCTTTATTTTGAGTTGTAATGTTTTTGGTTCATTCACCGAAATTGACAGTAAGTATTTAATCGACCTTTTTGAGCCAGTTTTAATAAGTTTGCTATAATTCATGACATTGGACGAGTGAGGAAATAATGTCAACATTCTGATGTGACAGGTGCAATCACAAATGTCTGGCTTGGCAAATGCTGTCTCGGCAATGACCAAAACTATGAACCTTCGAAAGCCTTGCTAATATGGCAAATTCTAAACCAGTAAAATTGGGGGATTTCCATAATATATGTATCGATAATGGGCGTTAATAGTTAAGAGTTGTTTTGTCTGCTAATTTGAATGATGCGGGTAGATATTTTGCTGTAAGGACACTTTTGCTCGCCATTTGAAGGGTAGCTCTCCAGGACGGGTAGCGTGTCCCTTGCCTTTGTTGTCTACTATATAACCAACGGAGGGCACAAATCCTTGTCTCACTAGGCTCTCAATTTTGCTCACATTGCACAAATATGAAATATTTCTTCGACATTCCTGCTGATGACATTTGGGATGGCCCAAATTTTTGCAATGTATTATATTATCAGTGTTATATATATAAGATGTTAAAAAAATTAACCTTACAATCTTTAAGAGGTGCTTTAGACCATTGAACTGAACAACTTTCACTATGGGACCAACTCTGAAATCACGAAAAAAAAATCTGCTGTTTAATACAAAAGTTCAATACCTACTTGACCAAAATGTATTAAACAGCTGATTTATTTTTCGTGATTTCAGAGTTGGTCCCATAGTGAAAGTTGTTCAGTTCGATGGTCTATGCACCTCTTAAAGTTTGTAAGGTTAATTTTTTAACACTTTGTAGATTTGCGCAGTTAATGACAATATACTCGCTCGCTATTGAGATTAAACCATTTTATATGCCAGATGAGATGTATAGCAGATGCAGCAAGGAATATTATGGGAATTAAACATAACTGGCGAAATGTGGGTGTTATCTGTACACCTCTGTCTAACCGTTCGGGAAATACAGGCGTGTTGTTATGATGTCGTCAGTGTTACTGTGATTCTACTACGAGTTACAACAAGGTAAATTCAAATTTATGTTTCTAATTCATATTATTTTACACAAATATCAACTTTATTTTAATAGAAATTAAGTTGATTTCAGAGCGACTAGCACTATTGAAAAAGTTATAAAAATGTTGTAGCGTAAACTGAGCATTATTGTGTAGTAATTAAAGTTGTTTTTCCATAAACTTATATTTGTTTACATTTTTGGCAAATAAATCGCGAATGCATATTAGATTATTTATTATTTTCGTGCGGTTACTATCGTTTAAAAGTGCGTGGATTTGAACGCACGACCTTTCGGCCGCGAGAACGATTGATCAGTCACTTCGTTCAAAACAGGTTTAAGCAAAGCATAAGTTTACATTACATAAGGCATTTTGATCAGTTCACTTGTACATTGACCTCCATTGGTAACTGCTCAATTAATGGAACGCCAGTTAAACTTAGGCTAAGAACTCACGGAGCGATTTTCACCCGCGTCCGCCGCGGTTGCGGGCCCGCAGCTTCTGTAGAATGCAGATATATATGTAAAAAATTAAAGCATAACTCACGACGCGTTTTACGCCCGCGGTGTGCGCGTTTGTTTGCGGTTCCCGCTGCACCGGCGAGCGTCTAGTAGAATCGCGCGGGTCGCGGTCACCCGCAGCGTCGGCGGGTGGCGCCCGCGCTCTCTGCGATTGTTTGGCGGTGGCCAGCGGGGGGGGGAGTACAGAATCGTGATCGTTCGTCTTGCAACCGCCCGTCTTGCGGTCATCGCCCGCACGTCTGGGGGCGATAATCGCAACCGCGACGGCTGCGTAACCGCGCAAATAATAATCGGTCTCATGAGTTTAGAAATAAAACCGCAGTTCCACCACCGCGGCGGTCGCGGGTGAAAATCGCTCCGTGAGTTCTTAGCCTTAGACATGGCGCTCGCTACGCGACATGCGACTGTGACAGCATTGGCGACTGTAGACGCAACAGTAGACTGCAGCCAACGACGATACTGCAGCTGACGATGATACTGCAGCTGACGATGATACTGCAGCTGACGATGATACTGCAGCTGACGATGATACTGCAGCACACGACGATACTGCAGCTGACGATGATACTGCAGCTGACGATGATACTGCAGCTGACGATGATACTGCAGCCAACGACGATACTGCAGCTGACGATGATACTGCAGCTGACGATGATACTGCAGCTGACGATGATACTGCAGCTGACGATGATATTGCAGCTGACGATGATACTGCAGCTGACGATGATACTGCAGCTGACGATGATACTGCAGCTGACGATGATACTGCAGCTGATGATGATCATATACATTTTGTTCAAAGCTCCGTATTCTTGGACGCTGAGTTGCAGAGTCATAACATAACGACAGGCTAGCAAAATCGCATGCTCTCGCTTCTTGTCGCAGCGGATAGACGCACGGTGCACACGGTCAGATCACAAGATCAACAAAACAACCGTCTCTCTCGAAAATTTAAAGAAAATAATCGCTTCCTGCAGGACGTCTGTCGTAACGACTGGTCGCACACGAGAACTGTGCGTCTTGTTGCAGCGACAATTCACAGATGCAAGGGACAACTCTGCGTCTGGTTGCAGCGACAAAATGCACAGTTTGTGCTGGCACTTAAACTAGATTTTAAAGCTGCAATTAAGAACGTCCTTGTGACGGTTGGTGATATATGGTGCGTTTCTCCTAAACTGTATGGTAACATGTTTGTGCTAAATTAGAACCTTTTGAGACTCGATATGGTGGAGTGTTTTTGTTTTCATCTTCATCGCTGTTAGTTCATAAAGTAGGTCATTAACTTTACCTGGTTTACATGAAGCTTATGTTCATATTATCATACCATAACTTGGTAAACTTATGTGTGTATAAGCGTCACAAGATATCTAACAGACATAACTTCACGCCTGCATTCCCTTAAGGCTTAGGCAGAGGTGTAGGTACCTATAGTGGGTGGTACCTACATTTTGCTAGTCACAGCATAATTATCCGCTCCGATGCAGATGTCGCGAAATCTCCTAAAGATCGGTAACAATATAAAAGTAATTGTGTCTCATTACATTAGTGACAGTTGAGCTCATAACTAACAGTATTGGTTTACTAGCTGCGCCCCGCGGTTTGACCCGCATAAGTGTCAATCCCGTAGGAATAACAGGATAAAATAACTATGTTCATTAGCCGTTCCCGGACGCGCGGATGCTTGGATCAAAATATTTCCTACAACTTATATTAAACTAAGGGCCAATATACAACGTGGCGCCACAATGGTGACATTAATTTAACAAACATATACGTTTTCACATTTTCGTTTCATTTAGAAATTATATTTCTATTAAACGTTATTATTTACGGATTTATTTTAAATTTTAGAAAATGGCATCTTAGAGCAACCTGTATTTAAAGAACTGTCGCGCAGCGGTCATTTGCCGGGGTCACGGATCATAACATCGCATCAATGAAATTAGAACGAATAAGCAATACTATTAGGATGAAACAAATGCAAAGAGTACCCAATTGAAGGAAAGAGATAGCCCTTTGTCGGCGAGCGGCGCAGGCGACGCGCGCCCTCCCTTCCACCCGCCGCCGCACCGAACTCGAATTCTTTTTTGCATTTCTAGTGATAGCCGAACCCGTGTCCTTGATACACTTCTTCACACTACGGTGTCTAATATTTTTTGCTTTATTTATTTATTTTTGTGTAATTAGATACTGCGATAAAGACGATTTGCTTTGTTTTCGTTTTGTAATCTAGTAGGTACGTTTACATCTCTTGCGATACGGACGCTTTTATTTGTGTTATTTTATTAATGCTTGTGTAAACTTGTGATCGTGATGGCAAATACACATCCGAACTACACAGCAGCTGACTATGCGGACATGATCCTAATTTTCAAGTCCATCACAGAGCCGTCCATAGGATATTAAAGCGCGAAAAGTGGCACCCATTCAAATTTAGAAAAGTGCATACTCCGTTAGACACTAAGCACCTCCGCTGTAGGTACCACTTGCGTCGCTCGGTTTCTTTGATAAGCCGTCAAAGAATCGGACCGATCACGAGTAGGTACATACAAGACGCGTTGCGCGATTGTTAGCGCGCGAAACGACGCGTTGCCGCTCCGAGTTAACGTAAGCCAGCAGCTATACACCTTTTTTACAGCTTATTCAACCGATTTTGACTTCTATTCCGTAGGAATAAGGATGGCATTAAAAGCAAAAAAAGTGCTTACAATAACAACTGTTTGCTGCTTTTAATGCCATCCTTATGCCTACGAAATAGAAGTCAAAATCGATTGAACCGACGGTAAAAAAGGTTTGTTTAAATTTCTAATCTTATTGTAAATGGAGTATAGGTAAGTGATTTCATGAATGAATTTTTGCAAGGGTGATCCCAATTTTAGTTACTTTTTTATTATTTAGTTTGTTTGAAAACATTTTTTTTTCAATTTACGAATTATTTTAACCTATCAAAATTTATATGATTAATAGGCACTAGCTCTACCCGTGTGTTAAATTAATGTCGCCATTGTAGCGCCACGTTGTATATGTTTTTTTTAGTTTTCACTGGTTTTTGTTACTGTCGGGGGTTTTTAAATTTTTAATTCAACTTTTATTTCTTGCTTTTTAAACTTTATAATATTATATTACTAGTAAACATGCTACGATCGACACGTGACTCGCCGAAATCTGCGCAGCTCTATCCGTATTTTACCACAGTGAAGCTAGTTACTCGTGGTCGTTGGCGTTCATTCCATACTAACGTATTCCTCTGTTTTCTCCCTGGATAGTGATACTAGTTTATTTTACCTACAGTATTTGTCTCTCCTCCCCCTTTTTAATCCATCCAAAGGTTGTCTTTAAAAGATCGCTCTTAGCGATAAGACCGCCCATTGTGTCACCCTTTGTAACTATATTTATGTCTGTAATTTATATGTTGTACATGATAAAGAGTATTGTATTCTATTCTATTCTCAAGAATTATAACCCTGCCTCTTAAACTAGGATAAACTTGTATCTTAGGCGGGTTTTCCTATCACGCTGACCGCGCGCTAATGGTCGGCGCTGATAGATCATAGTTAATAGTTCGCGCTGACGATGACGGCCGTCAGCGCTGAGCGGTCGGCGCGACGCAAAAACGCTACCTATAACTACATACATATTGACCTGTCAGAACTGACCATCAGCGTGCGGTCAGCGTGATAGGAAAACCCGCCTTATGAGACAGAAATAAATAAATGAATCACTGCTCTCTCATCAAAATCATTTTCTTGCCCTTATCCCAATGTATTTGTGGCCGGCGCAACGTGTCTTTTTCTTCCATAAGTACTTCTCTATTCATCGTCACCTCCCTTTCTAAACATATCATCGTTCACACAGTCCATCCATCGTTTCTTTGGTCTTCACTACCTACTTTCTACATCGTTACATTTTGATCGTTTTAATCCTTAAAAGGGGTCATTGTACTCATCATTATGAACAACTTTTACTATGGGACCAACCCTGAAATCGTGAAAAAAAAAATCAGCTGATCCATACATGTGTGTTCGCATAATTCGACATAATGTATGGATCAACTGTTTATTTTTTCACGATGTCAGATTTGGTCCCATAGTAAAAGTTGTTCATATTGATGAGTACAGTGACATCTTTTAAGGATTAAAACGATCAAAATCTCAAATACAAAAAGCTCTTAGACTAGACAAGCGTTCAAGTAAAGTAAATAAACTTATTGTGTTTCACGGCGTGTAGTCCCAGGTTCATTGCCCGGGCGATACTTACTACCAGTAACCGACTACTCTCTGCTATTAATATTCGAAGCTCGTGCCACCACATTATAACATATCTACAGATTTGTTATTACATACACAGTATAGGTGCGGTGTAGTTGCGGTGGTAGTGTGCTTAGAGGGTTGGGTCATGTTGAGAGTATGAAGGTAAGGAGACCAAAAAGAGGTTTTTACAAGGCAGATGTGAGTGGAAACGCCGGGAGGGGACGCTCTAGTCTAGGACATAATTAAAGTGACGTTATTGGTGATGTTCTTCAGAAAGTACAGGTGATACTAGCAACCGACGAGCGTGTGTGATCAGTAAACGTAGCAAAATGAGTATAACGTATGGATCGAAGCAGCCTACAGAAATATCCAGAGGTTTTTTAGGCTTCCGTACCTCAAAAGCAAAAACGGAACTCTTATAAGATTACTTCGTTATCCTACTGTCTGCCCGTCAAGACCCTTTTTCAATCCCTTGATGCAGTGAAAAATCAAACTTCTAAGTCAACGCAATACGGGCGTTTATGTTCCGTTTATGCCGCTTATTTAGACACTCGCAAGGGAATCAAAACTTATAGGGTACTTCCCGTTGACCTAGAATCATGAAATTTGGCAAGAAGCAGTGTCATAAAGCACAAGTAAAGGAAAAAATCTGAAAACCGTAAAGGCAATTTCCCATTTTTGCCCAAGATACGGACACGAAAAAGATTTGTGCTAAAAAAAGCTTCATAATTAAATATGAATTATCAAGTTATACATTTTATCATAAAAGTAAGCTATATTTTAACGTAATAATAAGTTTTGAAATGATTGTATTATATGATCAACAAAACACCGCCAGGAAAGTGTTGCCATTTTAAAACTAGAACTAGAACTCGGTGCGCGAGTAGGATTTGCACTTGACCTTTTTTTTAAATACCTAACTGACGAAACTTCACAGAAAACTTGTAACCTATGTCAAGTAACTGGGTTGTGGAGATCAGGGCAGTTGCTCCATGTAAAATACTGGTATTCAGTTGCATCCGGTTAGACTGGAAGCTGACCCTAACATAGTTGGGAAAAGGCTAGGCAGATGATGAGTGCTTCACGTGCACATACTTGAGTCGCACTCAATATTACTTCTTTATTAACTCATAGCACACAGGTATAATTTCTGCCTACACCAGAAAGAGCTGTCGGAATTTATTTGCATAAGTATGAATTTATTACCTAACAAACAATCAATTACAAACACTTGTTTTATTACTTAGAAGGAAGTAGCTAATTAACATTTATTATTCATATGCAAATGCTAACTTAAGGTGGAACTAGTCGCGAGCTCGAACTCACTGGTGGTCATGGCCAAAAAGCACACTGTCTCACCTGGCTTCGTGTCCGACAGAGATAGTATCAGTGATGAGCAGTTAGACGCTAGTCCACACGCACAACGTCTAGTTCTCACGAACAGAAACACCGTTCCGAACTGAAAGGCGCGTAAAAAAATGGAAAAGTGCGTTGAAAAATCGAGTTTTATGAAAAAACCACTGCATAAATCAATTACAAATAAAGTATATTGAACTCTTCGATAACTGAGCTTTGTCGATACTGACTATCGAATAAAAGAACTGTAAAATCTTCAAAACAATTGAAGATTTTACAGTTCTTTTATTACTTATTTGCACCCAAAGATACGTTAAAAATAGCAAGAAAAACGAATCTTTGTTAGCTCATAACTTTTTAATGATCTTTTGTTTTACTATTCTGTTTCCGTACAGACACAATTAATAATAAGAAAAAACGATATCATGTTTAACTTTGGATGCACAATGTCAAACAGTAGGTACTCAACAAACTCAACAATACTCTCCCGAAATTAGTATGGAAAAAATATCGACTCGTGGCACCTTAAAGAAAAAATGCGGGGAAACAATACTTAGGTATTTGATAAGGTTCTATGTTTGTTGATTCAACGTTTACTTATTGCAAATGTGTGTGCTGTCTGTCTGTCTGGTACACTTTAACTACTGTCCCGTTGCGCGGATTGCCGTCCCATCGGACTATGAGAGTGAGGGAAGAGAGAGTGCACCTGTGTCTGCGCACACACACATACGCACTATACATATACAGGTTGAAATTGAAAACATGCGACAAACCGAAATGGGAGATTGTACAGTCAACAGCAAAAGTAGATGATGAAAATCAGAAATTCAATACTAATTAACGAACGGAGTTCGCGTCAGAACTATGTGGCGTCGAACTAGTAAATGTTTGGTGTAATTTACAATCATATAACGACACTTCGACGCCACACAGTTCTGACGCGAACTCCGTTCATTAGTATTGAATTTTTGATTTTCATCATCTACTTTTGCTGTTGACTGTACTCATCATTATGAACAATTTTTACTATGGGACCAAAGCTGCAATCGCGAAAAAAAATCGACTGTTCCCTACATTTTGACGAGTTATGCGAACATAAATGTAGGGAACAACGGTATTTTTTTTTTCGCGATTTCAGGTTTGATCCGATAGTAAAAGTTGTTCATAATGATGAGTACAATCTCCCATTTCAATTTGTCGCATGTTTTCAATTTCACCCTGTATATTTTTTTTTGTACGCTAAATACGCGCATTGATGTGGAGTTGCGGACACCAGCCCGTATTACCTATTACCTACATAATATGTAATTTAATACCGAAGGCTGATCTCCGCTGAGATTGATCGCCATGGCCGAAATTCGGTCTGGGGGACTTTATTTATATATTTACACTTTAACGGCAAAACGAATACCTACCTAAAACAATTACCTCAGATAAGTTTTGACAAAAAAACGTCGTGTACTACAAAGAGCTTTGATTGTTGGCAAACATTTTGTGAAATTTTTTTGATAAAACAAAATGGCGGTTGATAGTTCTGATTTTTGTCACGCGCATAAAGATTTTTGTTTATAGATTTTTATTTTGTTTCTGGGAATTTTACAAACACAGCTGCATAAATTTTTGTCTAATTGCCAAGGTTTACCCAGCCTTCGTCGCACAAAAGAGCCATTTAACTTTTAAAAGAGCTGTTTGAACACGGAGAGCATCGGAATGTGTGTTCATTCATTACCAATACGAGTGCGTACGGACAATCAGACGCTCACTTCCTACTGCTTGACAGTTAAGGCGCGGGCCCACTGGGGCGCACGGAGAGGCTACGCACGTGTATTAAGAGCCTACACTACCTCAGCTAAAATTCACTCTTTATCTCGCTCGCACGATACTGCTCGCGGACTGAGTGAGAGCGAGACAGAGTGCGGTGCTAGGCGGCAGGCAGCGCCAATAGTTTAGGTATTTGCTTTTTACGGTGAAAATAATGGTAATTAAAAAAAAGTAAATAACATAAGACCTGCTTTATAGTAAGTTCGGTTAGTATACAAAGTTTCATGATCTAATTTGAAGTATTTTTTTAATACCAGCGGTTTCTTGTTCGTTTTGGAGGTAACTTTGGATTTTTTTCCTATCGAGAAAATTTTATGAAATCGTGTTTTTGTCTAACATAAGACCTAACATTAATCCTCAACTTTACCATATATTTATTTCAAAATTAATGCTGCAGTATTTTCGACATAACGGAGGATCATGCTAAGCCACTTGAGGTAGTATAGGCCCTTAAGCTTCGCTTTGTAAGAAAATGTAAGTGGTTGTGTCCACTGCAACCCACGGAAAGGCTACGCATGAATTGATGTCATTGATACATGCGTGGCTTGCTCGAATAGGCGGTTTCATAGCTCAACACTGTCGACGTGGGTCTACGTTTCCACTGGACTACACGAATATGACCCAACAGCAATTGACAAAATGGCGCAGGCGTCGCTCGCTTCTCCCGCCTGTCCCACCTCCCGCAGTGAAGCCCGTGTCCCTGGATTGCAGTGGCACGTGCGTAGCCTCTCCGTGCGCCGTGTAGTTGTGGGTCGTCTTCGTGTACTCCAGTGGAAACCTAAAATGAGCCGCGTGCCCGTGCACAGCATGCGCCGCGGTGGGCCCGCGCCTTTAGGCTGAAAGCACAAACGTTGGACAGGCATGGAATAGCTTTAAGACTGTGCCGACCCTACAGTGGCGCCCTCATCGTTTGTTTGGTTATTTCATACAATTTATAATGAAAATGCAGAAAATAAGCACGTTAAGTTGTGCTTCACAAGATTATACGTTAATATTATTATAAAAGGTAGTTTTATATTGTTTAGTTTCATTATAATCCTTAAAACGGATAAAAGTGGCCACTATATTCCGTTTTAAGGATTATGATAAAACTAAACAATATAAAACTACCGCTTCTAATAATATTAACGTATAATCTTGTGAAGCACAACTTAACGTGCTTCTTTTCTGCATTTTCATTCTAAATTGTATGAAATAACCAAACAAACGATGAGGGCGCCACTGTAGGGTCGGCACAGTCTTAAGAACTGTCTTGGCTGTACACTCACGTGCAAACGTCGAGGTAATTGCGTAACACAATAACAATCGTAATAGTTTTCATTTTGACAGCTCAACAATATACATTGCGTTAATTACGTTGTTGAACAGACAAATTTTTAGAACTTATAAAGCAATGGATTAACAATATCCTTTATAATTATTCAGATTGTTATTAATAGTGTTTCACGCAGGGTACGTGTTGGGTATGTGACCTTTTCTGAGATGTGATTTAAAATTAAAATGAACTGACGTTTTGATGCTCGCTTGAGTTGGGTATTATTATAAAAGTGGTTGTTTTTATTCTCTAAATAAAAAAAAAAACTTATCGTTGATTCATTTGGCAATTTGCGTTTTACAAGTTTTTTGCCCTGTTCAATTCATTTTTACTGACTGCCTATAATTCTCCAGGGCCTCAAGTCTGCTATTACAATAGTGTCAGAATCAGAGATGTGAAAAATAGTTTTGTAAAAGTATTTAAATACAAAATGCAAATGCATAGCTGTTACCACTATTTCAAATAGAAATACAAAATAGTTTTAAATAAAAGTATTTAAATACAAAATGTAAAATACGTATTTTCAAAATAGGTTTTGAAAATAAAATACATTGTTAAGGACATTATTTTTATTTAACTTATAAACTTATATTTATTTAACATATTAGGTCGGGGCAAAAGTATTTTCGTATTTTTCATACAAAAAAAAAATTGTTTTAGGTTTAATTTTTTATTCAGGTATTTATAATATGTATGTGCCGTTTTGATCGATGACTTGTTGCCATCTTGTGGGCAATGCCATGATCCCATTGCTGTAGAAGTTTTGAGATTTTTATCAAAAAAAAACTGACAGGTAGTTTTCAGTGTTCTTTTGAGGTTAACTTTATGCTTCCTAAAGAGTTCTGAAGTGACCGAAACAGGTGAAAATCTGATGGAGCAAGATCAGGGCTATACGGAGGATGCATCAACACATCCCAGCCAAGCTCTCTCAATTTTTGCTGAGTGGCTATAGATGAGTGCGGTCTGGCGTTGTCGTGATGAAACACCACGCCCTTCCTATTCACCAGCTCCGGCCGGTTTTTCTCAATAGCTTCTTTTAACCTCATCAGTTGTTGACAGTAGAGGTCAGAAGCGATAGTTTTACCCGGCGGCAAAAGCTCATAGTGGACGATTCCTTTCCAATCCCACCAAACACACACCAAAAAGTTGGATGTAGAATTCAAACTTCCTTCTAGTGTTTTCAAACACTTTTTGCAAGTTCCTTATATATTTACGTCACTTCCAGGATCATTTGTAACGTCTTTGAAGAAGTGTTTTAATATGAATGGAATGTTTTTGTCCCTGAAAAAATAAGAGGTTTTATATATCACTTAATTATGTACTGTACATACAATAAACATATGTATAACAATGAATCACATTCATTTTTTTTATGACAGAACAACGTCTGTCGTAAGAAGCTAGTGTATAAGAAATAGCTTATCATGCAGATTAAGGGTTAGTAAATAAATGTGTTATCTACATAAAAACGTAAAATCCATGAATTAAATAACATCGAATAGGCGCGAATTATGCGATATTGTGATCAACTAACGTCGGTCTATATCGGTTAAATTATATTTTACGTTAGGCTAGTAAAAATAACAATAACTAGGTACTTAACTATTTATAACAGTAATGTTTTACTTACATTTTATTTATTTATATCCAGCAAGCGAAGAAAACTGAGCAAAATCGCAATAAAAACTAAAAATCAACACACGAACCCGCCTTCGACCTCAAGTTTGTTTGACGATGGTTTGACAGTCGTTTTTTTTTCTGACTTGCATGGGCCGCAATGTTGGCATTATTGTTCTAGTTGACAATGACAACACTACAATCACGATCAGGTGCGTTCATAAATAATGTGGTCTTGGATTTAAGAATGAAAATTTGGAAAATGAATTAGAAATGTAACAAAACTATTTTGTATTTTATAAATACTAAATATTTTTAAAAAAGCATTTTAAATAAAATACAAAATACATTTAGAAAAAAAGTATTTCAAATACAAAATAGAAATAGGTATTTTGCATTTTGTATTTGCATTTCAAATATATGTATTTCAAATAATTCACATCTCTGTCAGAATGGTCTATCATTGATTTCATAATTGTTGATTTTGACAAATTTGGTAATCTACTAATATAATGGCGTCATTATGACTTTCCAATGGTCAACCACTGACACTCCATTGAAAGAAATGGCATAAAATGGTAATCTCGTACATAATGACAAATGAATAAACCTAATGTTTATTGCTATTTACGAACTTCTTCCTACTTCAGATTGCAAACACTAATACGTAATATGTATGTATGTATGTATTATTAATTTGATACAAAAATATTATTATTTAATTATTATTATTATTATTATTTCTGGACTTGTTAAAATAATTTATTTGTATCTTAATCATCACTATTTAATTTTCATAATTTTACTAATGAGCTACTTAATAATGATATTGATATTGAAGTATTGACATTATTTGTTAATTTTTGCATGCCAAAACTCAGGCAGAATGTACCCGGCTCACTTTGTTTTTTATAACAACTTTATTGTACAACACCTACATTCTATGCAAATAAATGATTTGATTTGATTTGATTTGAAAAATATATATCAAATGAAATCTAGCATGTTTAGTAGTAGTTTTTCTCAGACCATTGACCGACCAATGATCGACCATCATGAATTTAGCAGATTACAAACTTTTAGAAGAATGACAATGGGATCGTGTTGGAATGACGAATTTATAAAAATAGCAGACTTGGGCCCCAGGTCTTTTGTGTTACGACAACCCAATCATTGTAATCATTGAATATTGTTGACGCCCATTCGTCAATTTTTTAATGGCGGCCCTTTATCTTTACCAGGAAAACAATACAAAAATAGGTATTGCAAAGTCAGACTTTTTTTTAAACCATTTCCTTAATTATAAAATAAGGGTATGGAAAATAGGTGTTGGCCGATTCTCAGACCTACCCGATATGCACACAAAATTTCATACAAATCGGTCCAGCCGTTTCGGAAGAGTATGGTAACTAACACTGTGACACGAGAATTTTATATATTAGATTTATCTTTCTTTGAGATTTTGATTTTGTAAATGTGAGGACTTTGTAGGACCTGTAGATTTTAGATCTGTAGACCATTTTTTATTTTATCAAGTACCTGACAGGCCTATGCTGTCCTCTCATACCCACTGTAATTAGAAAACATTGTAAAAGCCAATTATTTTTAAAACAGTAACCGTGCAGTTTCTTGCCGGTTCTTCTCCATAGGAAACGACCAATTGGAACCGTGCACCTAGCTTCTGACGTTTCATAAGTGCCCTTGTAGGCTTATGTGAAATAAAATATTTTGATTTTGATTTTGAAAACCGGAACAAACCGTGCACGTGCAATTTATTAAATAAAACGGGTTCTCCCTGGCGAAAGCGTTGCTAATACTTACAGACGAACTGGTTTTTGATGATAATGATAATAAAAATATTATACAATATATTTCGACGGAAATTCCGTGATATTCGTGATCATAATTAGCAGGCAGTTAGATGGTTGAAGTGTAATGTCATTCTGAAGATGCGCATTCAACATATAGGTACCTTCCTTAAGATACAACATAAGTGCCCACTTTTTTCTTTTTTATATTTGGTTGCCCCGTGGTAACGGCCGCGGCTTACGAGTTGAAGGTCGTAGGTTCGAAACCAGACAGGCGTTTTACTTTGTGTAAATAATTTCATCACCACTGCTCTCAAAACTAAGAAGGAACCATGAAGAAACCGGCACATCCTAGAACGAAAAATGCGAAGACATGTGACATCTACCAACCCGCACTGGGCCCGCGTGGTGGATTATGGCCCACTCCCTCTCATAGAGAGGAGGCCTGTATATCAGCAGTGGGTACAATTTTATAAGCTGGATATGTTTTCACTACAAAAGTCGCTTTCTCTGTCCCTATGTACGCTTAGATCTTTCTATTCGCAAAAATCTAAATAATACATGCATGTATAGTAGAGAAACATTGATAATTTTAGAGGTTTCTAATGTGATGTCGTAAATAAACACATTTTTTTGCGCTTACTTTTCAAACGCTGGCTGAACCCTACGAGATAGGTCAAAATAATGTACTACAGTATTGAACACCTTAAAAAGGTCTACAAAAAAGTCCGCGACGGTATATGTCTATCTCTTAGGGATAACCCACAATAATCATTTTTTATCCTCTACTTTTTACGAGAAATAATGGCTTATTTACGAAGCGATTTTAAGCAATACAGCATAAATCCTTATCCAATTAAGTACCTTAAATACATTGTGCATTTAATATAGATAAATATGGTCCTTTACAGCATGTAATTTAAATGAATATTTTCGAAGATATTACAGATTTTAAATGCAGGGACATAGCGGTTGCTGCGGTACCGGCCGCGGCCCGGGGGGCCGGCAGCGCGTGCTGACATTCTTGAAGTACCTATACTTAGTATCAGCATTGCACCCGTGCGAAGCCAGGGCGGGTCGCTAGTGCTATATATTTCATTCACCTTTTGTGAGGAAAGGTGAATGAAATATAAGTAATAGAGGCTTTTGTCCTGCTGTGGGACAATTCAGGGTGATTTGTTTGTAGTTTTTGATGTAGTGGGTAAGTGATTCTGATCAGCTATCTACTCTTAAACACAAGGGTTTTGTCATGTGTCAGCAAGGCTGTGTGCCACACAGGATTTTGTATTGTAACTGCATTTCTATTTATAAGACACTAGCGGCCCGTCCCGGCTTCGCACGGGTGGAAAAAAAAAATTAAAAAAGCCTTTATTAATCAGTGATAATGTAGCATTCAAATGGTGGAAGAATTTTTAAAATCGGTCCAGTACCTTTTGAGCCAATTCGTTACAAACATACATACAAATCTTTCCTCTTTATAATATTAGTATAGATGAGATATTTCAAACGTATATCTTATCGAATATTATAAACGTTAAAGTAACTTTTTTTGTTTTTGCGCTTTCACGCTAAAATGGCTGAATAGATTTGGATGAAATTTGGCACATGGGTAGGCCATGACCTGGATAAGGATTTAGGCTTCTTTTTAACCAGGATCGTAAACGAAGTCGCGGGCAGCACCTAGTTTATTATAGGTACATGAAAAAGGGAGTTGTAGGACTCTCTAAATACACTTGCCACTGTGTGTATTCCATAAAAAGAACCTGATAATGATATGGTAAATGATAAATGATTTTATTTCTGTAAGTAGGTTTGTACAGTCAGCAAAGGAGATAAGTATGCATGGTTGTCGAATATGGCTGAAATTTACTAAGAAACCGATAGATGTTTTCGAATGAAATTTAATATGATAAATGAACTGTTTGTTTTCTATTAATAAAATTAAATTTTATCCGAAAACGTCAATCGGTTTCTTAGTAAACTTCAACTATATTCGACAACCCTGGATAGTTATCTCCTTTGCTGACTGTACAAACACTTTTACACGTCAATCATATTTTTTAAAAACGAGATGAGGTCGGCGTTTCCTATCTGACTACTCTGAGAAGAAAGGCCGAAACAAACTCAGAGGTCACAGTCTCTTTTAAAGTCCAAACATAATCTTGGTCAGATCATGTGGAGTCCATGTAGATTGACCTACCATCCGTTACCGCAATGCAACCATGATGCAAATATAGCGTGTGGAACGTATTTAGCAAATACAAAGAAAAACCTTAAAATATAGAATTAATCGGCTGTTCTCAGTCCCTGGTTAATATTGCTTCAGAGCCTCGCCGTGCGAATCGTGCCGCGAAACAAACATTAATTGATCGCAGATCGGTTTCGCAGAACTCGCTGAGACATTCTTCAACAGAATTTACATTCGACAACGAATCAAATAGCTATAATAGGCAGAATTCCTATCTGGTATTTCGAATAAATCTCGACTTCAACAGATTATAACATCACGCCTGTAATCTGCAAAGGGTTAGACAGAGATGAACCTATAGCACACCCACATTTCTCAAGATAAGTTTTAGTTTCATATATCTTTTGCCATCAACTAGACACAAATACCATACTCCGGACTATAACAAAAAAAATCCAGATTGAAAAACCCAATAACATTTTGCCCGACCCGGGAATCGAACCCAGGAACTCATGCTCAACAGTAGCGCTTGCGACCACTACACCAATAAGGCGATAACGATGACGACTTTATCAAAATATATTTAGTTTTAATTTTTCAATCATGCATTAGTAAGCTATATTACAGCTTGTTTATACAACGTGGCGCCACAATGGTGACATTAATTTAACAAACATATACGTTTTCACATTTTCGTTTCATTTAGAAATTATATTTCTATTAAACGTTATTATTTACGGATTTATTTTAAATTTTAGAAAATGGCATCTTAGAGCAACCTGTATTTAAAGAACTGTCGCGCAGCGGTCATTTGCCGGGGTCACGGATCATAACATCGCATCAATGAAATTAGAACGAATAAGCAATACTATTAGGATGAAACAAATGCAAAGAGTACGCAATTGAAGGAAAGAGATAGCCCTTTGTCGGCGAGCGGCGCAGGCGACGCGCGCCCTCCCTTCCACCCGCCGCCGCACCGAACTCGAATTCTTTTTTTGCATTTCTAGTGTCTAGCCGAACCCGTGTCCTTGATACGCTTCTTCACACTACGGTGTCTAATATTTTTTGCTTTATTTATTTATTTTTGTGTAATTAGATACTGCGATAAAGACGATTTGCTTTGTTTTCGTTTTGTAATCTAGTAAGTACGTTTACATCTCTTGCGATACGGACGCTTTTATTTGTGTTATTTTATTAATGCTTGTGTAAACTTGTGATCGTGATGGCAAATACACATCCGAACTACACAGCAGCTGAATATGCGGACATGATCCTAATTTTCAAGTCCATCACAGAGCCGTCCATAGGATATTAAAGCGCGAAAAGTGGCACCCATTCAAATTTAGAAAAGTGCATACTCCGTTACTACTACTACGTACTAAGCACCTCCGCTGTAGGTACCACTTGCGTCGGTCGGTTTCTTTGATAAGCCGTCAAAGAATCGGACCGATCACGAGTAGGTATGTACATACAAGACTCGTTGCGCGATTGTTAGCGCGCGAAACGACGCGTTGCCGCTCCGAGTTAACGTAAGCCAGCAGCTATACACCTTTTTTACAGCTTATTCAACTGATTTTGACTTCTATTCCGTAGGAATAAGGATGGCATTAAAAGCAAAAAAAGTGCTTACAATAACAACTGTTTGCTGCTTTTAATGCCATCCTTATGCCTACGAAATAGAAGTCAAAATCGATTGAACCGACGGTAAAAAAGGTTTGTTTAAATTTCTAATCTTATTGTAAATGGAGTATAGGTAAGTGATTTCATGAATGAATTTTTGCAAGGGTGATCCCAATTTTAGTTATTTTTTTATTATTTAGTTTGTTTGAAAACATTTTTTTTTCAATTTACGAATTATTTTAACCTATCAAAATTTATATGATTAATAGGCACTAGCTCTACCCGTGTGTTAAATTAATGTCGCCATTGTAGCGCCACGTTGTATACAGAATTATTTGTAAAACGCCAGAAACCTCTTAAGAGGTCATTGTACTCATCATTATGAACAACTTTTACTATGGGACCAAACCTGAAATCGCGAAAAAAAATCAGCTGTTCCCTACATTTTGACAAGATAGACGAAGATAAATGTAGGGAACAGCTGATTTTTATTTCGCGATTTCAGGTTTGGTCCATAATAAAAGTTGTTCATAATGAAATGATGTTGTTGTTGTTGTTTGTTGTTGTTGTTGAGGGGCCCGTGGCTAAATAATAACAGCCGCACAAGTCAATCGATCAGGTTAAGCTACGCTTGCCGCGGTTGGTCTGTGGATGGGTGACCATCTTTACATACCGGACCCTTCCGTGCCTCGGAAAGCACGTTAAGCCGTTGGTCCCGGCTGTCATTCGTGGATCTTTGACAGTCGTTACGGGTAGTCAGAAGCCCGAAAGTCTGACAACCAGTCTTACCAAGGGGTATCGTTTTACCCAGTAACTGGGTTGTGGAGGTCAGATAAGCAGTCGCTCCATGTTAAATACTGATATTCAGCTGCATCCGGTTAGACTGGAAGCCGACCCCAACATAGTTGGGAAAAGGCTAGGCAGATGATGATGATGAGTACAATGACCTCTTAAGAGTTTGCTGGTGTTTTTCAAATAACCCTGTATAAACGAAATTATAAACGTGAATTTGCAACGTATATAATCATCATTTCATGTTCTAATTTTGTTTGTTGCAATTGCAAACTAGGTCGCCATTTAGTTTAAAACGTGCTTTAGTTGGTCATAATTATTACCAATATGGACTGATGTGTGTTTTAGTTTGTTACCCAGTATCTACCTACAATCTCCATCATCTGCCTAGGCTTTTCCCAACTATGTTAGTACCTACATACCTTCAAAATATAAAAAAAAAACATAATCGCCCCGATTCTGTTGTTCAAGAACTAAATTAAATTTAAGTTCAGTGCATCTTTTTCTTTCTATTTCATTATGAAAAGGACAGAAGATAAATATTAGTTTAGTCCTGTCAAATTAGATAATCCATAGACTAGTTTAGACGTGATTAAAAAATTGGCTACTAAAAATACGTCAGACGCTGACTAATTTGACAGGACTAAACTAATATTTATCTCCTGTCCTTTTCATATTGAAATAGAAAGAAAAAGATGCTTTGAACTTAAATTTAGCTTAGTTTGTGAACAACAGAATAGGGGCCAATGCCTACATTATTATTTAACATTTAATTTAAACAATTTAGGCGACCCTGTAACTAGACAGATTTTGATAAAAATAACTTCTTTATTAATCTAAAGCAGGAAATTATTACATAAACCTGAAGATTATAATATAATGTAACGTAAACGAACTTCGTTCCAACTTGAAGGCCAATTCCTGTTATTAAAAACGTTCAAAATCTAATCTTAATCTCATCTCAGCGAAAATCAATGTCAAAAATGTAGAGAAATTAGAAGTGTTTTTGACAGATTAAGATCAGACTGTGACCGTTCTTGAAATCACGAGCATTGCTCCTCTGGTGTCACATGAAACGTCTCGAATGTTTTTACTTTCCGAAACACTGTTGCCGTCGTCTGTACCCGCTTAAAATGCATATTATCTAGAATTACAGACGATTACGTATAATGATAATGTTGTTCCGTTGTTTATAAAAAACTTATGGCGTCACAGTTCACACGAGGCTAATGGAATCTTCCTTGCATTTTACAATTTTTCTAACATAATTCATTAAGTGGGCGTGGTTCCACGGATTCGTTCTAAGGTTCCGACCAACGGAACCCTATTACTATGGCTCCGCTGTCCGTCCGTCTGTCACAGGGCTGTATCTTTTGAACCATAATAGGTAGACACTTGTAATTTTCACAAATTCTATATAACAAACAATAAAAATAAAATAAAGTTAAGAATTTAAGGGAGTGACCCCCATACAACAAACGTATAAAAAATATGTATGTAGTGTTAAATAGTGTACGGTGGTATGGAAGCCTTCGTGTGCAAATCCGACTCGCACCTGGCCGCTTTTTTTTTTTCAATTAATAATCCCTTGTTTTTTTCTCATAATCGTCCTAAGATTTGCAACCTACACTTATTTCAAAAAAAAACACTAGTAATTTATTTAAATACGTGCTATAATATTAGCCATTATAACATTACAGTTACATTGTTAGGTATCACAACAATAATTACAACTTGCCCCTTAGCCAACTTTGTTATTGTTTGTTAAACTGAGAACTTCTGACGATGCGTTTTTCGCGCGATTCTCGTATACAGTGCGTCAATGCATTCCATAAAGTCGCAGGTATGGAAATATAGTTATTCCATTTATATCCAGCCGTGTTTCCAATTGATTGTTTTCCACTTGAAGATATATCAACTTTAAGCTAGTGTAAATAAAGTTGATTTCAGAATGACAAGAACTATTGACAAAGTCATTAAAATGTTTAAAGTTACAACTTCACAAACTGAACTTTATGTATGCGCTGTTACAGTTATTTTTCCAAAAAACACACATTTTTTTAAACTTTTGGAAACAAGTGACGGGACTAAACTAATATTTATCTTTTGTCCTTTTCATATTGAAATAGAAAGAAAAAGATGCACTGAACTTAAATTTAGTTTAGTTTGTGAACAACAGAATCGGGGCCAATATCTTTATTTCATCGATGCCAGTTATGTCCAAGATAAAACTCAGAAATGTACATATGAATTGAAAAGTCACATTGGTACTTGCCGGGATTTGAACCCACAACCTCAAGCATGTTAAGCGAAGGTTTAACCACAGAGCCATCACGATAGCTTATTCAAATGAAAACGTTTTATAAAAAATCCACCACCTACACGTTTGATTGTATCATAAATCTCTGGTTGTTTGTGGTTTTATTGCATTTGTATAAATAATGTTAGATACGAGGAATATACCTCTTTAAGGAGTACTAAATACACAAAATAAAATTGATTTATGTTTTTATGGTGATTTGACTTCGGAGTAGTTGTTTATACGATGAATCAAATATTCAGCATATTTTTATTTATTTGTGATTTTAATCGACTTCAAAAAAGGAGGAGGTTTTCAATTCAGTTGTATTTTTTTTTATGTTTGTTACCTCAGTACGCTGTCATTTATAGACCGGCACCATTTTTGTCAAAATCCAGTTCTGATGATGGGATCCTGGAAAAATCGAAGGAACTCTTCAAATAAGTATTATAGGCACACCTATAGCAATTTGGGTATTAAGTACCTATTTATAATAACTCGTTCATTTGCTCTCGGAAAGCACCATTTGGTGAAGTGGAACTGATGATGAAGACCACAGACGGCCACCGGAAATACTCAGCAATAAGTAGGTACTTCACGGGTTGCGATTCGATTAATTTTATATGGTTGCTAAGCAATTTATGCTCGTCACAATGCGAATGGTAAAATGGAGCTTATGGTGGAGTATCAAGAGAACTCCTCAACAATTAACGTCCCTGCAACGGAAAAAGCAATATTTTGTTTGAGGCGATGAGGAAGTTGACATTAGGCTATTTTAATTAACTTAGATAAATTATAAACAGACCCACTAAAAAGCGACAAAAAAATAACCGACTTCCAAAAAAGACACTACAAAGTGAAAAATAACTTTAATGTAGGAAGTCGATGGCAATAAACTAAAATACAGATCCAAAGACACCGACTTCCGAAATTATAGTTATTTTTCACTTTATACTGTTTTTTTTGGAAGTCGGTTTTTTTGTTAAAGCGTTTTTTTAATGAAGTACCTATTTTTTTTTCTGGCTGCACCTATTTGTCTTGGCGGCAAGTTTTTATTGTATTTCCAAAACTTTGTGAGAGCGTACCGTCAACGGATGTAGGTGCATGTGGTAACTAACTACATATCTACCAATCTACAACTTTTACTGACGATGTTTTCCTTCACCGCTAGAGGAAAGGTGGTGTAGAAATAATTTTACACAAAGTAAAATGCATGTGCAACTTATAATCTTCTGACGTTTCATAAGTGTCCATGTTTCATTAGTGCGAAAGGTTTATGTGAAATAAAATATTTTAATAAATTATTTAAATATTTTATTTTATTTATAAATTATTTCGTTTTGCTTATTTTCGACACAAGCGTAGGTAGAGCTCCCAAAAAAAACGTTTCTACGTATTTTTAATGGAAATAATTTTCTCGTTCGTCCCCATCTGTGAATTAAAATTCGACTAAGATAGTTACCTACTTACTACCTACGCGTACGTCAGGATCAGATGATGCAGCAGCGTCATCATCTTATCTGCTCCAAACCACAAACTGAGATCTTATGACGGCTAAGTTTCATAGGTTTTAGATACTATCCGTAAAGATTTTGGAAGACACTCTCAATGAATGGTGCGCCTAATAATTTTCATTAAATACTACTCATCAAACAATCAACTTAGCCTATCGCAGTCCACTGCTGGACATAGGCCTCTCCCAGGCTGCACCACAACACTCTGTCCTCCGCCTTCTGCATCCAGTCCATTCCAGCCACTTTCTTTAGGTCGTCCGTCCATCTAGCTGGGGGACGTCCTAAACTACGCTTGCTGATACGCGGTCTCCACTCAAGGACTCGTCTGCTCCACCGGCCATCGGTCCTTCGACAAACATGGCCAGCCCACTGCTACTTCAGCTTTGCTCACTCTGCAAGCTATGTCGATAACTCCGGTTCTTTTCCGGACAATTTCATTCCTGATTTTATCCTTCAAAGAGACTCCGAGCATAGCTCGCTCCATAGCGCGCTGAGCGACCTTGAATTGTAGACCAGCCCGACCGTCAGTGTCCACTTACTCATCAATTGTACTTAATTATTTTTTGTCATAATTCTCCTGCCCTTATCCCAATTTATTCGTGGTTGGCGCATTATTTATTTTTCTTTCAAACTTCACTATTAGTCGTAATCTCGGGAGTCACCCGCTTTCTAACACACACAGTCCATCCATCATCAGGTAGGTACAAAACAGCGTTATTAAGAAGAAGCTTTTTATCAATGGGGCCAGTCATTTATAATAAAATACCTCAAGCATATAAAGAAGAACCATCAGGTATATTTAAAAAGAGGCTATGTTAGCCTCTTTTTAAAACGGATAACAGTGGCAGTGGCGTTTTAAGGATTATGATAAAACTAAACAATATAAAACTACCGCTTCTAATAATATTAACGTATAATCATGTGAAGCACAACTTAACGTGCTTATTTTCTGCATTTTCATTCTAAATTGGATGAAATAACCAAACAAACGATGAGGGCGCCACTGTGCGGTCGGCATAGTCTTAACTCATCGCGTGTTGTGTTCAACCTTATTAGTTTTTATAACAACTTGGGTCACAATAGCAGTCATTGTAAGAACACAGCAGCTCTATTGATTTGCAACAATCTCTTCACAGTTGTCTAGGTATCTATAAAAACACACATAAAGATTAGAGAAATGAAACGATGTAAAGGATGTGGTCACCGTTGCCGGCACAAAGAAGTCCAGTTGTGAAGACAAGGATTTATTACTTTCACAACGTACACGGATGTTTTATATATATAGGACGAATCCACGCAGCCTTTTCCCAGCAGGGACGAAGGAGGGGATAAGGTGTCCTCTAGACCAAAAAAATGACTATAATTCAAAAGGTTTAGGCTAACTTAGTAGCGGAGTCCCATCTAACTATTCCAAGTAGGACGTAGTTCACGAATGCACCACTAGTTCAGTCTTCTCAAAATTAAATATACTAGCGGAGGTCATTAACCCTCGGACACTCTTGACACCGCGATTCAGAAAAGTGACGTAATGCGACAGCGCCATCTAGCGTCGAGTAGCGGCATGTTGTAGTGTCTCTCTTATATGATAGGTGGCGTTGGGGCGTTAAAATAAGGTTTGCTACAACGAGTAGGTATATATGAGTGGAAACGTCAAGAGGGGACGCCATAGAAAGACATACCTATTTACATAATCAGCCTATAATGTTCCCTCTGCTGGTACCCAGGCTTCCTCTTTTCGAAAGGGAGTGGGCTATAATTACCACGCGGGCGCAATGCGGGTTGGTAGATGTCATCTCACATGTCTTCTGATTTTTGGTTCTAGGATATGCCGGTTTCCTCACGGTGTTATCCTTCACCGTTTTTAGAGCAGTGGTGATGAAATTATTATTTTTTTGTTTGAAATGGGTTTGCTGTTAACTCTAATCTAGGTAAGAGGTGACAGAGACAAAGTCTACGATGGAGTGAGTACCCAGAAAGAAGTCTTTTCACTCTCAGTTTGAGGAGATTCGGGTTGTATGCGCTCGGAAACACAGACGCAGGTAGAGAGCAGTGGTGAAGGTACCACACAACTCGATTCCCGCCGGCTTCCCTTCGAAAATTCAGAACACAACCACTATATAGTCCATTCATCATTGAAATATAATGAAACGGTTTATTGACATTTTTTTTTCATAAAAGACATTTAAACGCCTTATACAAAGTATAGCACCTGCCTAGGTTTGAACCCACGACCTATGATCGTAAGTCGGGGACGTTGCCAGTCGCCACTACCGTTCTCATACCTATTTATATTGACCCTATCATAATCATAATCATAATCATTTTATTATCAGGCTACTAAGGCCCATAGATAAAATACACAAAATAGTCATAAACAATAATAAACTAATACATATTAAAAACCTTAAAACTATGATTATACACGTAATGTCGGCGTCGTGTTTCGCTGCGTGGTGTCGCGTAACCGTCCTCGGAAACGACGATATGCGACACCTTTCGGCCAAAAGTCCTCTTTCAGGCAGGTCTGCAGATGTTGGGTTGGAACTCGTACCACGAATGACTTAAAGTTGATGTTGTGGCGCGATTCCAGCCTTTCGACCCTCAGAGTCCAGTTGGTCTTCACCTTCAAATACTGCACCACTTCCTCAGTTGTCGTGGAGTGATGCAGACGCGAAAGGTACAGCTGCGTCGTAGGTACAGCAGGGCGCAGCAGCATGCTGGGTCCACTCGGTGCTGTGCCATACAGGTTATGAGGACAGGGCTTCTTTTTCTTTCTTTCTACCTTCGTGAAACCCTCCTCATCTACTTGGCTGGCTCTTGGCAAAGAGCTACGGACCGCAGTCAGGGCAGGTTGAGCACCCTTCATCGATTGTTCCCCTTGTTGCTATAGGTGAACACTTTCTAAACGATATGAATTTATAGTGACCCTATAGGTGAACACATTCTAAACGATATGAATTTATAGTGACCCTATAGGTGAACACTTTCTAAAC
Organism: Globia sparganii; assembly: GCA_949316385.1. NCBI lineage: Eukaryota > Metazoa > Arthropoda > Insecta > Lepidoptera > Noctuidae > Globia > Globia sparganii. Next base: position 20,971,595 of record OX438656.1, read on the forward strand.
TATATGAATTTATAGTGACCCTATAGGTGAACACTTTCTAAACGATATGAATTTATAGTGACCCTATAGGTGAAGACTTTCTAAATGATATGAATTTATCCAGATTATGATTGTTAAATTAATATTCCAAAATTGACCCTGTAAGACTTATGTAGCTGACTATAATATTATTAATATTGACTTCACTATAATTTCTGTTTTGTTTTGTGGACATTCTTTGTTTGTATGTATTAATATTTTAAATTATGTAATAATTTGCACGCCGTAAGGTAGACTGTAGCCGATCTCTTTAATTTATGTACAATATATTATACCTGTACCTAGCGTGTAAGCGTAACGAATACACAAACTTACTTTCGCATTTATAATATTAGTTATGATAGGTAAATAAACAAATGCATAATTATAACTAATTGTAAAAAGATGCAGTGACGTCACTTCTGAGTCCGTCAGTACTGGTGCTAGTTAATAATTTAATCACAGGTAAACAAGTTTTGTGAAACAAGACCTGTTCTACCTGTTCTATTGAATTTAAATGTGAATTATAAACTTCCTGCAGATTGTACAAAAAGATTCCAAAATATTTAAAAAAAAATGAATTTGCAGTTCCACAAACGATGGCACACTTATTATAATGTACGTGTCCTGGTACCAGCTCCTTACTGGAACTGATAGACGCTGGTGATGGCACCAAACACGAAGCCAAATTCTGGGGCGTCCATTTAAATTGCTACTATAGAGGTATGAGGAACAGGGTGTAAAGTTCACTCATCCTCCATAGCAAAGGTAGGATCCTCCGACCAGACGGGTGTTGTGTCTGGCGGGCAACTGCCCGATGATTCATGTCGGGCCGTTCTATGTATGCTCGTAAACTCGTAGTTGCGCGTAAACTCTGCTTGTGAGATGCAGGATTTTGTGACGTCAGTATGACGCGTTGTTCGCATGTGGCGTTTTAATTTTATTAATAAAAACCCATATAATATGCTTTTTTTTTATAAATTACCGAATTAGCTCAAAATAGTTGTCTGTCTAGGATTTAAAAGATTTGCTGATAAGAGACTTGAATAAGCTTTTCAAAGCCATAAAAAATTTAATACCTAAAACTTTAGATGAATATGGATTTTCTCATCATCAACCATTAAAAAGATTCAAGGTCGATTTACAGCTATCAGTAAACTCAAATCACTATTATGTAAAGTCGACCGTCCACTGCTACGTAGGATGTGCACGGAGTGGTTTGCCACGTTAGCTGCGCGGTTCATTTGTTTGCCAGCCGTAGTTTCGTGCGAAGCGTGGCCGTGGGTCGCAGTGCACGATCCTGCCTACATTTTCTTACAAAGCAAAGCTAACTACACTTGCGTAGCTAAGCCGTGGGATGCTGTGGAGCGTTGCCTTTATTTCGGTACCTCCTCAGATCACTAATTACGTGAGATATAGAAAAACACGAGTTTCCTGTGAAAAATAAAAATCATCGCAATCATTCTGCTTATCCATTTGTAAAATTACTGGTCATAATGATAGCTTGTAGTACAATGTGATCGCTGTTGAAAAGCATGCTAATTTGTACTTGTTGAGCTTAATTTAATGTAAATATAATAGTAGGTATATCTTGAACTAATTTGGAGTAATGAATGATGCTGGACTTGATCTAATCCTAACTAATATTATGTAGCGAAACTATACTTATTTTCGACAAGGAATTGTTCTAAATCATTAGTTTCTTCATCTGGAATTGCTCAGTAGCAGTCCGGAGTCTAGATGTAAGTCCGATTGATGGCAATAGGGCCCTATTACATGGAACTGTAGCGATATCTACAACGCCACATGCGAACAACGCGTCATACTGACGTCACGCAAAATCCTGCATCTCGCAAGCAGAGTTCACCGCGCAACTAGCATATTATATAGGGTCATTGGAAAAACACCAACAACCTCTTAAGAGGTCATATTACTCATCATTATGAACAACTTTTACTATGGGACCAAACCTGAAATCGCAAAAAAAAATCAACTGTTCCCTACATTTATGTTCGTATAACTCGACAAAATGTAGGGAACAGCTGATTTTTTTTCGCGATTTCATTTGGTCCCATAGTAATAGTTGTTCATAATGATGAGTACAATGACCTCTTAAGAGGTTGTTGGTGTTTTTCCAATAACCCTGTATACAACGGCACATGCATCATTGGGTAGTTGCCCGACAGACACAACACCCGTCTGATTGGAGGATCCTCCCATTTCTATGGAGGATGAGTGAACTTTACACCCTGTTCCTCATACCTAAACATGGCGAAATGTGGGTGTTCTATAGGTACACCTCTGAATTACGTTTAACTCCCATGTAAGTACGATGTACACTTCTACGTAACCCTTCTGTGGAACTAAGGCGTATTGTTATGATTACCTACGATGATGATCCCAATATTAGGGAAAATTTTACTATGTTCATTAACTACCTACATACTTACTGGGTGTAGATCTGAAATGAGAAAGATGAATGCAGGAGTGTCGGTTTGGTATGGTTGCAGTTCACTTAACTTCGCTTCAAAATCCAATGTGGTAAATGTGGGAAAAGAGATTGACCTTCTAATATATAAAATTCTCGTGTCATAGTGTTAGTTACCATACTCCTCCGAAACGGCTGGACCGATTTGCATAAAATTTTGTGTGCATATCGGGTAGGTCTGAGAATTGGCTACTATCTATTTTTTTTTTTACAAAGCGACGTTTGCGGGGTCAGCTAGTTTTTTTTTATAAAAATGTAATCGCGCAGGTAGAGCTGTTGTGAAACGTTGTGATAACTAGGTATTCTGTAGGTATTCATGAATTCATCTACATAGGTCATCTTTTATTATTTTTATTATCTGACTAAGATTATGTCTGGACTATAAAAGAGACTGACCTCTGAGTTTCGTTCTTAAAAACGTGATTGACATGTAAAAGTGTTTCCTCAAACCTACTTCAGAAATAAAATCATTTATCATTTATTACAAGTTACAGTCCAGAGGATGCATTTCTGACACCAGTCAGTGTGACAATGCTAGTACTTAGCTAATAAAGATCAAATTTGCAAAACACGTATTCGTTTGTATGAAACTGATAGGTTTCAAGAACGCATTCTCTCGTCGCACTGTAAACCAATACTTTCCACACGTGAGAGAAAATAAGAAAAATACCCTCAGTCGAGCTAGCAAAAACTCTTCCAAGAACTTCGTTGTTGTTCGCCTAAAAAACATGGAATCTTCCACAGATAAACATAACGCCACTTAAAAGCAGGTAGGTACAATTATTTCATCTGTACCTAAGTACAATAAAACAAACGTAAGTGCGCACATTACTCTTCACAGATGGGTGCGCTCGCTGCGAATCTCAGATCATTTTTTGCTATATTTTTATGATTGGCATTCAATTCATAGTTTTATTTTAGTGGTAATTAATTCTTGCATAATTAATAAGTACAGACGCCAGCACATCAAACTACTACAATCTGTCAAAGGACAATGCCAGATCCTGCCCCAGCAATTTACAGAAAATGTAAATTAATGAAAATGATTGTAATGAATATATCATAATAAATCGTTTCTCTATAAGACCTGCGGATTACAAATCAATGTTATATGGAATTCAACCCCTGAAATTCACTTTTGCTATTTCCTTATCAAATATTTCAGAAACCGCAAGTTCTAGAGGCATTAGGTAAAATGTTATCAGTAACACAAAAGCAATGATGCTGCATACTGCATGGTTGTAAATGAATAACATGGTTGTGGGTGAATTTCAACAAATGCCATTTTTTTTATCATATCGGTGAACTTTTTCATTTATGGTTTTTTTGCATATTTTTTAGATTTTATGTAATCTTTAGGATATCAAATATCCCCAAATTTAATATCATCAACGTATCATTTAAGACTAAGGAGAAAATTCAGTTTGAATTCTGGCTTCCACCGATATGACAAACCGGCACCGATTATTTTTTCTGTACACCGATATGATAAGTTTATCCACCGAAATGATGTACATATCCAGCGATATGATAATCTATCCACCTTTAAACATCAAAATTTTTGATTATGTCTTTCATCAGCCTTTTCTGTTTTTTTACTCTATTTTGTGTAACAGTATCCTTTTTATCTGGGCAAAGATTTGAATTGTCACCATCCTCAAAAAACTGAACGACAATCTTACGGATACGTTTTTGCAATTCTATATTATTTGGCTTAATCGGGATTTGTCTCACTTCTAAATTACTCTATTTGATTCAATTTACTATCATCTCAGCCTATAGACGTACATTACCGAATACAGACCTCCCCTAAATATTACATTTATACATCTAATAACAGTGGTATCATGGTAATAATTTTGGCAGTCTATGTAGGTAAGTATGTATGTATGAATGTTTGTATGTAGGTATATATGTATGTATATATTGTTTGTGTTTGTATGTTCCATTGTTTCTTTGTATACTTAACGAAATGTCACGGGATCTACCGATATGATAAAACGACTCACCGAGATGATAAAATGATCTACCGATATGATAAAGCAATCCACCGATGTGACAAAACTGTGTGTTGATCATGAATCAAAACACCGATATTAGAAATAAGACACCGATTGATTTTTTCTTATCATTTCGGTGTAAATTATCACATCGGTGGTAATAAAGACCACCGATTACAGCGATATGAGAACAGCGATGTGAGAAATAACACACATTTTAGAAAATTTGAAAAAATGCATAATATCTAGGATAAATTCAATAACAGTCAATGAAACTAATTCACTTACTACCTCTGTTAGAACCAAACAACAATAATAAAACTACTCATTACACTAGAAAAATGCAACCACCGATAATATAAAATAATTGTCCGGGAGCAACTGAAATGGCGTACTTACATTATTGGCGGGAATATGCAGCGATTTGACACATATCCATCCTGACTGCGCACTAGCACACAATAACAGGGGAAATACAATTGGGGTGGAGACGCTGTCAGACTCGTCGATGTAAAGTTAGGTTTAAATTACTTTTGTCCAGCGATATGAGATCATTTTGCAGGACAAGTACGTTTGTGCCTCTCAGTAATAATAATCGTTAATTATGTAGTAAAATATCCTATATATTAATAAGAAAACTAATATTCTATGATATAGAATAAGTTATATACTTAACTTACTTATTTTTATTAGTGTATAAGCTTTTTTGTTTGTAAAAAAGTAGAGGGACAGCACCGATTTGAAAAAAATAGAGGTTTATGTATTTATTTCTACCTTTGTTATTAGTCCTAGGCAAATTATATTTTTGCCACAACCCAATAACTACCTATTGAATACTAAAAAAAATAATACAGAACAATATTCCTGTTTTCAAATACTAATTTCACCGAAGACAATAATATAAGTCATTTGGGAAATTCACCCTTGTATTGAACTTCATAAAAAAGTGCAATCTACGCGGTTAAAATGTGTGGAAAGGTTGTTTTTTTTTAACAATTGTTTTGCTATTTCATCTTTTTCAGTCTTATTTACCAAATACCTAAATCTTTAATGCCTTCATTTAATCTATCAATTTAGTTAGATGCACGTAAAATCGTCTCAATTGTAACAAAATCTGCAAAATTCGATCTAATAACTCAAAGCAGATACGTGATGCTGCGCGAGCGCGTTATCGCAGTACGGCTGGAACGTGACAAAATATTCAATAATACTTTAGTGATACGTTATTTAATTTCTTGCTATACTAGTAACATACCATGACATCACGCCTGCATTCCCTGAGAGGTTAGTCAGAGCTATATATGAAATACACTCACATTTGCCAAGTTATGTTCAAGTCAGGGGGCGCCCGCACCTTAATCCAGACTCCAGGCAGCTTCTGAGTTATTTCTTATTAAGGGTGATCTATCAATGTAGCCGGCGAAATTCTAAGACCTAAAATTCCTTCAAATCGTCATATTTTTACAAAATAGTCTACTTTGCAGCAAATTTACAATATTATATTATTAGATAATTATTGTAAATATTTTCTCATAATTGCTGCGTTTGATCAACTTACAATGTAAAACTACGCCGCTATTAGTAAAAAACGTAAGAAATATGTCTTCTTCAATGTAACCCACATTGAAAGAATTACCTTAGGCCATGGTACGAAGCGAGAGGGCATGGGATGCCGTTACCTCCTGCTGCGAAGCAGTAATGCTTGCGAAGGAGGAGGCAGAGCGCGTGAGAGAGAGGCAATCTTTGCGCCCTCACGCCCCTAGTCGCCGCAAGAGACTCCCTGGGCGTCGGGAATTGACAGTCAATTCCCGGCCACCGTAGGCGCGGGCTTGCGGACGGCAAGCAATGGGCAGCTCGCCGTCCGGTAAGAACCAGTCAATCGATTCTGTAAAAATCTCATCGTGATAACTTAGGTGAAGTGTGTCAATAGGGGCAATCCCTAACATCAGGTGGAATCACAGCTCACTTCACCTTAGTTTTCACGGTGAGATTTTTACAGAGTAGCAGTGCAGGCCCGGGTTGACGGCGCGTTATGTGCTACGCGCGCCTCAAAGAGATGCCAGCACTATCTGACGAAGTCCGCATGGGCCGATATCTGCCAGGGTCGCGGGTTGTTCGAGAGAGATACCGTGGCCCCTGGCACAGGCAACTGAAGGAACACGGGTGGGTTTTAGTCAGTAAAAGTCTGACACGCCCTCCTGCTCCGCCCAGAGCGAGAGAAGTTATTTGATAATTTCGCGACCTCAAAAAAAAAAGGAATCACTTAAGGAAAAACCCAATATGTAACACTTTGTCGGACATTAATATCGATGACATATAAAGCAGAAAGGTAGGTGTGTCTACTAATTATATTAAATAAAAAAGGCGGAAAAACGTGTATAAAATAACATGCAATAAACACAGAACTAGAATGCGAAATCATGCCGTGACCTTTATTCTGTGACGTCTAAATAAGTTTGCAAATTAGTTTACAAATATCTGAAGGCCAATAAATCCTCGTAATTAAAAACGTTCAAAATTTAGTCGCAGTCTCACCTCGCCAACAAAAATTCTCAAAAACTGGTCATACTTAAATTTATGAAAATTAGATGTATTTTCTGTGACTGAGAATATATTATATTTTATGCGAACGTTCTTAAAAATACGGGAAATGCCCCTCCTGGTACAATCGAGTTCATTGATATACTTACATTGACAATGTTTCAAAATATTGTAAGCGTTAATATGATCAATCATAAAGTTCTTTAAAAACTTAGACATCAATAAAATGTTCATAAGTATGTTACGGTAATACAGTCAAAAATATCTGACTACTCTTCGGAACATAAATATCTAAATACTCTAGATTTCAGTATATTTCTTGCAACCTAGGATTCGTAAATATCTATACACCTTTACCATTAAAGTTATTTTTGCTTGCCGGAGCAGAAGTACGAGTAATAATGCAATGTTGCCGTCACAGGATGTCATAACTGACAACTTCAAATTAATTTGTTTCAAAGAAAAAAATTACAATAGGATATACATTCTTTAAAGAGATTTTTCAAAGAATCAATTCGAGACATGTCAAGATATTTTTCACAGAAAAATTGCATAGATTATTTGTGAACCTAACTTTGCGCTAAATAATAAATGAACAAGGGATTGCGCACAGTTTTTAGTCTTTGGCTGTACCAATATTATTGATATAATGTAGTCATATATTTTACATTTACAATTTATTGTAACGCAAAGCTGTTTAGAGCCTATATATTTTTGATTCATGAATATGCTTTAAATAACTGGACTGTACGTCTACGTAAATAGGTATAACATTAGGAATTGAGTTACAAGCATGGGTTCAATTTTAGCCTGGTTCTTTGTTTATCTTTGAATGCAATCTACATTACGTCTGTATCTAAGTGCTCGTCACACGGGTCGATTGCTTGCCGTGGTCGGTTCGTAGATGGGTGATCCATTATACAATCGAGACCCCTCGTATCTCGGAATGTTATGTGGTCCCTCATATATAATACCAATACAGAAAAGTTTGTGACAGCTGAAGTGTCTTAATTGCCTGAAATTAGGTAGACCCATACCCTTCAAACGAGGACACAGAACTTAGAAATAGGAATGATAGAGGTACTTCACAAAGAGCTCTTCTCACTTATAGATATCTCAGAACTGACTGCCCGTATTATTTACATAGAGATAAAGTCTTTACAGAAGAATTACATGAGATTTAAATATAACTGGCGAAGTGTCGAGGATAACTATAGGTCAAAGAGTCACTGCTATAGGTACACCGCAGCCTAACCCTTTGGGAATTACTGGCGTGATATTATGTTATATAGACTTCTGGGACCTTAGCTGGCCCTAGCTGGCTATAGGCTGGCTAAAGCTGGCTTTAGCTGACTAGCTGGCTAAAGATGGCCTTAGCTGGACTTAGCTAGCCCTAGCTGGCCCTAGCCGGCCCTAGCTGCCCCTTAGCTAGCCCTAGCTGGCCTAGCTATTCCTAGCTGGCCCTAGCTGCCAGTAGCGGGTTCTAGCTGGCCCTAGTTAGCCCCAGCTGGCCCTTGATGGCCCTAACTGGTCATAGCTAGGCCTAGCTGGCCCTAGCTGGCTCTAGCGGGAATAGTGTAACCGTTCTTTGTTAAATTGCAAGATAACGTAGCATCGATCTAATTACACACCAATTACACGAATAAGACTTTACAAGACCCACCATATACCTGTTACGTGTGCCTTACTGTATGAATTACTTCAGCGTAAACATGTAATCAGAGTGACACTGACATCTGCCCATCACGCGGCTTCGCTTGACATCATGACAGGATGCGACCAAACACGAACACTTATTATACAAGACGTCTCGAAGGCTGTCACTGAAACAATACATTGTTATAAGATGTTTATACAAGGTTTGGAAGTACACACATCAAAAGTGTCTAGGGATCAACATATATTTTTGCAATAACTTTTCTCCTGATTGATATTAATTAAAATTTTCTTTAAGGATTCATCAAATAAAGTGTTTTCGTTTGTCACAGTAACGATAAACCAAGTCACCTTTGCATTAATAAAGAAATTTGCCATTTTCCTAATAAAGGGATTTTTGACATTTGAACCACTAACACAAAAGTTCGAAAAAAAGACTGAAATAACAGTTTTCTCTAAAATTTTATTGGGTAACTTAAACAATTAATAATCCGTGTTTCTACCGCGAACACTAACAACACAAGAACATCGGTTTGGCATACTCAAAATGAGTTCATCCAAATCACGCTGTGGAATGGCCGCCCATGTTCGTTGCAACAACAAAAAAAGGTCTTCTTGCGACTGGATACCCTCCATATTCGGCAGAGCTCTTCTCTGTAGCATATCCCATGCATGCTCAATCGGGTTCAAGTCTGGCGACTGAGCAGGCCAGGGCAGGACATTGATGTTAGCTGCGGCGAGAGTCTGTCTTACAACTCTTGCGGTGTGCGGTCGTGCATTATCATGCATTAACTGAAATAAGGGACCGATTTGCACTTGTAGAGGAACGATGACGTCTGATACAATCGTCTCAGCATAAATTTGAGCGTTGAGGTTGCCTCTGATCCAAATCAACTCAGTTCTTCCGCCGATCCAAATACCCGCCCATACCATGATGGTTCCACCACTATAAGGATGGACTTCCTGGCAGGATTTTAATCGCTGTTGGCGTCCAGGGGTTCTCCAGTGTCGTATACGTCTTGTATCCGGTCTCATACCAAAACGAGACTCATCAGAAAAGCACACGAAACGCCATTGTTCTTCTGCCCAATTTCTGTGTTCAAGAGCCCATTGATATCGAATCCTACGATTGTGCATTGCTATAGGTGGTACCCGTAGCGGTCTTCGGGAATGAAGGTTCACTTCATGCAAGCGGTTTCTGACTGTTTGGTCGCTAATTAAGTTCCCTGAAGAGTGATGAAGCCTCACGGCTAACATCATGGCGGTTATTGTTGGAGCTCTTCGAGTTAAGATTTGAATGTATCGGTCTTGTCTCCGTGTGGTGCAGCGATACCGTCCTCCATGGCGCTCAGCCACGGTACCAGTGCTTCGGTAACGTGTCCAAAGTCGACTGATAACACTCTGACTTGTATTCAGAGCTAAAGCCACAGTACGTTGCCGGGAACCAGCTTCTATCATTCCCACGGCTCTGAGCATTTCTTCCCTGCTTAAATGACGTCGCCGCTCCATAATAACGTTGGTTTTAATCAGTAGTAGGGAAACAGTAGCACTAATAATGTCTTCAATGCGTTGTATGTTTTTTTAAGGAAAATATTGACAGCTGATTTTCATCTTTTACTCGAATTTGATTCACAGTTCCTGATTCAAATTATGAAATGCACCAAAAAGGATCCATATAAATTTATAAAATCATAAATTTATTACAAAGCCACATCTCAATCTCAAGAAATCCGCATAAAAATGCTTGATCCCTAGACACTTTTGATGTGTGTAGTTTTATGAATGTAAAATCATAATAATTTCGGTTTCATTTTTTGTTGATTTTTGACAGTGTCATCATCTGCCTAGGCTTTTCCCAACTATGTTGGAGTCGGCTTCCAGTCTAACCGGATGCAGCTGAATACCAGTATTTTACATGGAGCGACTGCCTATCTGACCTCCACAAGCCAGTTACTCGGTAATACGATACCCCTTGGTAAGACTGATTGTCAGACTTTCGGGCTTCTGACTACCCGTAACGACTGTCAAAGATCCACGAATGACAGCCGGGACCAACGGCTTAACGTGCTTTCCGAAGCACGGAGGGGTCTCGGTATGCAAAGATGGTCACCCATCCACAGACCAACCGCGGCAAGCGTAGCTTAACCTGATCGATCGACCTGTGCGGCTGTTATTATTTAGCCATGGGCCCGTCTGATTTTTGACAGTGTGTTCATGACTTTATTGTCCAAACGTAGGGACGCGTAGCCCCTATAATCCTCCTGCCCTGATCCCAATCTATTTGTGATCGACGCAATATTTCTTCTTCATCCATACTTCTCTATTAGTTGACATCTCAGCAGACACTCCCTTTGTAGCCATATCATCTTTAACACAGTCCATCCATCATTTCTACACCAGCCAACTTTGGTACGGTCAGCAGCAAAAGTCGATTAACACTTCAGTGTTTTTAATCTCAGTTATTGGGCAAAACATTTGTTCAAAATTGCAGCTGAAGTACAATAAAATTTCGAACAAATATTTTGCTCAATAACTGAGATTAAAAACACTGAAGTGTTAATATTTTGCTCAATAACTCAGATTAAAAAAACTGAAGTGTTAATCGACTTTTGCTGCTGACGGTACCAGTACACGAGTAGAGCTTACAACTCACTTCGTGTACTGCAGTGCTATTCTGTAAAAAGCTCACGGTGAGAACTAAGGTGAAGTAAGCTGTCATTCCACCTGATGTTAGGGATTGCCTCCATTGATAGTTCACTTCACGCTCACTTCGCCTATGTTATCACGGTGAGATTTTTACAGAATCGATAGGCTGTACAATAATGCGTTTCGGGCCATGTTTAACCTACATTGGCGGTGTAGAGCGTCTGATATGTTCTTTGAAAATCGAGTGGGCGACTTCTTTTTCATTCTAAGAAATACGAGGGCGTCATTTCGAACACGATTGCTGAACTGTAAAAATAATATTGTAATTACCTACTATATTTCGCACAATTTTCGTGACTAGAACCGAATTGTTCAATCTCAATCTCAGACTATGAAGTAATCAAGTAATAATAATCCTACTCCTACTATAATCCTACTTCCTACTAATCCTACTATCCTACTAATATTATAAATGCGAAAGTTTGTGAGGATGGATGGATGGATGTTTGTTACTCTTTCACGCAAAAACTACTTTTGATGAAACTTTACAGTAATATAGCTTATACATCAGAATAACACATAGAATACTTTTTATCCCGATATCCCCACGGGATCGAAACTTACGCGGATGAACAATAATTTTGTAAGATTATATATGCATAAATTATCTATTAACTATCCGTATAATCTTTAAACATATTAAATTAATTTATAATTTGTAATAACACAATATTCCTTAATGCTGCTTATTTATGACATATAGTCACTATGGGTGAAATGTATATTGTACAATGCCTAAAATAAAATGATTATTATTACATATTATTATTATTTCTTTGGTCTTCCCCTACCATCACATTCATACTCAAAACTTTTCTGACGGCATTTTCCGATATGTAGATATGTAGCCCCTAGATTTCAGGAATTTCAGGACCTCTATAACTCTTATGTAATATAGTTAGTAATTAGTTGGATTCTTCCAACACGCCATCTCATACATATTCTTCTTGACATGCCATACACGTAACTAATTGCTTTGCGCCCAGCACGCATGATATTAGATGTGGCTCCAATTTCAATAGCACACATTGCTTACCACAAATTGTCACCAAAAACAGCCCCAGAAGGATCATTTTACAAAAGCTCAACTAATAAGCACTTCTTCGTGTTGACACGACTTAAACATGGCAAAATCAAAACTTTGCGACTACGGCAGTTTCAGTAGCTGCATAAATTCTACTACTACTAAATATACACACATCAAAAGTGTCTAGGGATCAAGCATTTTTATGCGGATTTCTTGAGATTGAGATGTGGCTTTGTAATAAATTTATGATTTTATAAATTTATATGGATCCTTTTTGGTGCATTTCATAATTTGAATCAGGAACTGTGAATCAAATTCGAGTAAAAGATGAAAATCAGCTGTCAATATTTTCCCTATAAAAACATACAACGCATTGAAGACATTATTAGTGCTACTGTTTCCCTACTACTGATTAAAACCAACGTTATTATGGAGCGGCGACGTCATTTAAGCAGGGAAGAAATGCTCAGAGCCGTGGGAATGATAGAAGCTGGTTCCCGGCAACGTACTGTGGCTTTAGCTCTGAATACAAGTCAGAGTGTTATCAGTCGACTTTGGACACGTTACCGAAGCACTGGTACCATGGCTGAGCGCCATGGAGGACGGTATCGCTGCACCACACGGAGAGAAGACCGATACATTCAAATCTTAACTCGAAGAGCTCCAACAATAACCGCCATGATGTTAGCCGTGAGGCTTCATCACTCTTCAGGGAACTTAATTAGCGACCAAACAGTCAGAAACCGCTTGCATGAAGTGAACCTTCATTCCCGAAGACCGCTACGGGTACCACCTATAGCAATGCACAATCGTAGGATTCGATATCAATGGGCTCTTGAACACAGAAATTGGGCAGAAGAACAATGGCGTTTCGTGTGCTTTTCTGATGAGTCTCGTTTTGGTATGAGACCGGATACAAGACGTATACGACACTGGAGAACCCCTGGACGCCAACAGCGATTAAAATCCTGCCAAGAAGTCCATCCTTATAGTGGTGGAACCATCATGGTATGGGCGGGTATTTGGATCGGCGGAAGAACTGAGTTGATTTGGATCAGAGGCAACCTCAACGCTCAAATTTATGCTGAGACGATTGTATCAGACGTCATCGTTCCTCTACAAGTGCAAATCGGTCCCTTATTTCAGTTAATGCATGATAATGCACGACCGCACACCGCAAGAGTTGTAAGACAGACTCTCGCCGCAGCTAACATCAATGTCCTGCCCTGGCCTGCTCAGTCGCCAGACTTGAACCCGATTGAGCATGCATGGGATATGCTACAGAGAAGAGCTCTGCCGAATATGGAGGGTATCCAGTCGCAAGAAGACCTTTTTTTGTTGTTGCAACGAACATGGGCGGCCATTCCACAGCGTGATTTGGATGAACTCATTTTGAGTATGCCAAACCGATGTTCTTGTGTTGTTAGTGTTCGCGGTAGAAACACGGATTATTAATTGTTTAAGTTACCCAATAAAATTTTAGAGAAAACTGTTATTTCAGTCTTTTTTTCGAACTTTTGTGTTAGTGGTTCAAATGTCAAAAATCCCTTTATTAGGAAAATGGCAAATTTCTTTATTAATGCAAAGGTGACTTGGTTTATCGTTACAGTGACAAACGAAAACACTTTATTTGATGAATCCTTAAAGAAAATTTTAATTAATATCAATCAGGAGAAAAGTTATTGCAAAAATATATGTTGATCCCTAGACACTTTTGATGTGTGTATTTTACTAGCTGCACCCCGCGGTTTCACCCGCATGAGTGTCGATTCCGTGGGAATATCGGGATAAAAAGTAACCTATATGTTAATCTAGGGTGTTAGCTACCTCCATATTTTTTTTATCAAAATTGGTCCAGCCGTTTGAGCGTGAATAAATAACAAACATAAACACACACACACACACTCACAAACTTTCGCCTTTATAATATTTGTGTGAACCATTTCGTGAAGAATTGTTCAAACTCACATCGTTACAGTATTGTGTTATTAGGTACCGGTAAACTCAATTACCATTCTCAATGAACACTAGGTCATGACGGCTGCGAATGACAATCAAAATCATTTCGAATCTCATTGGAATCACAGTGGCCTTGCAGCTGATAATATTGTAGCAACTATTGTTGCCATTATTTATATAACACGAAGTAATACTAAGTTGACAATGGAAGCAGCACCGGATTGGATCGGGGCGATTGTTTGAAAACCAGACGCTCTTAGACATAACAACGGAACTCGTGTGGCGGAAGAAATCAACTACAGATGCGATTGCAACCGTCGACGCCCACCTTCGACACGTCGCGTCGGCGGCAGCTGTCGACAACGTGCCTCTCGTGTTCGACACGCGTGCTCTTAAGGGCCTATACTACCTAAAATGGCTTAGCATGATCCTCGGTTATGTCGAAAATACTGCAGCATTAATTTTGAAATAATTATATAGTAAAGTTGAGGATTAATGTTAGGTCTCCAAACCGAACAATAAACCGCTGGTATTAAAAAAATACTTTAAATTGCATCATGAAACTTTGTATATTAACTGAACTAACTATAAATGGTCTTATGTTTTTTATTTTTTTTTAAATTACCATTATTTTCACCGTAAAAAGCAAATACCTAAACTATTGGCGCTGCCTGCCGCCTAGCACCGCACTCTGTCTCGCTCTCACTCAGTCCGCGAGCAATATCGTGCGAGCGAGATAAAGAGTGAATTTTAGCTGAGGTAGCACAGGCTCTTAAAATGGTGAACGGCTTCGAACGGCGTTCGAAGACATGTGACATCTACCAACCCGCACTGGGCCCGCGTGGTAGATTACGGCCCACTCCCTCTCATAAAGAGGAGGCCTGTGACCCACCATTCGGAACATTATTAGCTGATTATGTATGCGACACGCGTTGGCGACAGCCGTCGACACTCGTCGGCGGTTACAGTTGACACTGTCGTTGACGCGTGTCTCTCGAGTGTACGAGCACTAAAGGCTCTGTCTGGAACACTCAGACTATAGCTATGGTAGCTTGGTATTTTTGATGCTTTAACAGAAGAAAACTAAAGTATAAGATAGTCAAAAGCGTACCAATGAAACAATTAATACTCAATATCAAATCAAATATTTATTCGTCCTTAATAGACACTGTTAACAACTGATTTTATGAATACTTCCCTTGATTTTTCTTAACTTCTAAAGTTCCTCACTTTCGTACCGGTCGGTATCACTATAAGAATACTAATACGAACCCGCTTCAATATGGCCGACCGCAGTAAAGTCAGTCTATTATTCGATAAATAAGTGTTATTATATTATTTTTATTAAACAATCCATTTAGATATTGCTAATTAAATTATTTTAAATATTTTCAAATAAAATAAATAGCAAAAGCTTACAAAAGAAACGAAGGATGGGTTGTGTGACAGTTTATATTGGCAAAAAGTAAGCCTTTTGTATTAAGAAAACACTATTTTCTTGCTAATACTTTTTAATCGCACCACTGTACTCTTTAAAAATCCAACAGCCACTAACACGCCCTACATTAAACCATTTAAAATTACTATCGCCCCAACCAGAAATAACGATAATATCATAACCGTTATATCTAAGTGTTGCCAACTAGAATAATACAGTTGCCTTAGTTTGTTACAATACCTTTCAGTAATTTGTACTTTGACAGTGTTGCCACCGTAGGTATTATGATTCGGTATTAAAATAATACATTAAAAAAAAAATTAATCAAAGAAATCACGACAAATGAGATGACGGATAATGAATCTTCCAAGTGCGGTGATTAAAAGACTTGGAATTGACAGAAATCCACTATTTATAGCGGTCCAAGTTTCAACGATTTATTCCGGTAACAGTGAACGATACCAAGCTTATGATGACATGGGGTATTCCCTTAATCTTAGACAGCACTTAAGTACCTAGGTGCAATTAAAACGTCACACCTAAAAAAATCCTATGATCTTTATACGTTAGCGATTCTTAATTGAAACGGATTTCCCCAGTACGATGTGTTTTGTGAAAATTGTATGACATTTGTGATTTTGATTGTCATTACGTACATTGTACAATGTATGAACCGAATGTATGAGTCGGAAGTGTCTCATTAACATTCAATTTTGTTGAAACACAATTGGGTGTAAAGATTTTTTGTGTTGAAATTGAAACTGTATTGTAATCTGTAAATGGAATGAGTTATGTTGTTTTTCATTTGATTTTGCGTTACTTAGTTCGCTTGAATGTGAGTACGACTAACAGTTATCATTCTATAGTATAATGCTGGAAGGTATAAATCTCTTTCATAAAGTTACCTTATCGGGCTTATCATTCAAAGGCTGCCACTGACGATGCCGTGACAGTGGCGAGTGCTGTTTTGGGGCACCAAATCTAATCACTGTCCTGACACGACGTTGAAGATCATTCAAAGTTTTCTGAGGGGCAATTCTCGTAATTTTTAAGAACGTTCACAGTCTGATCTCAATCTCAATCTGTCAAAAATACCACAAATTTCCCTACATTTTGACAAGTTTTTGACATTTGTTTGTCGCAGAGATGAGACTGTGACTAGATTTTTAACGTTTTAAATTATGAGAATTGGCCTACAGTTATTCAGTATTTATATCTTATAATATAAAATGCGCATTAAAATAAAACATCTAATTCCAAAGTTTTATAAAAATCAATATAATACATCTTCTATTTCCGTCAAATTGGTTCTTATCTCCGGCGATATAGAGAGATATAGAGAGGTCCGTGGCTAAATAATAACAGCCGCACCAGTCGATCGATCAGGTTAAGCTACGCTTGCCGCGGTTGGTCTGCGGATGGGTGACCATCTTTACATACCGAAACCCCACCGTGCCTCGGAAGCACGTTAAGCCGTTGGTCCCGGCTGTCAATCGTGGATCTTTGACAGTCGTTATGTGTAGTCAGAAGCCCGAAATTCTGACAACCAGTAATACGCTACCCCTTGGTAAGCCAAGGGGTATCTTATACCCAGGAACTGGATTGTGGAAACCAGATAGGCAGTCGCTCCAGGTAAAATACTGGTATTCAGCTACATCCGGTTCTAGCGTTAGACTGTAAGCCGACCCCATCAAAGTTAGGAAAAGGCTAGGCAGATGATGATGGTTATTATTTCCACCTTTTTTACCCGACGACGGCGAAGTCAAAAGGAAGAGTCATTTTGTGCAGCTATACGAAAACCGAAAAAAAATAGATACCTATTTCAAAAATCAAAATCAAAATATTTTATTTCACATTAGCCTACAAGGGCACTTAGGTATGAAACGCCAGAAGCTAGGTGCACGGTTCCAATTGGTCGTTTCCTATGGAGAAGAACCGGCAAGAAACTCCACGGTTACTCTTTTAAAAATAATTGGCTTTTACAATGTTTTCTAATTACAGTAGGTATGGGACGACAGCGTAGGCCTGTCAACAAGTACCAGGTACTTGATAAAATAAAAAATGGTCTACAGATCTAAAATCTATAGGGCCTACAAAGTCCTCACATTTACAAAATCAAAATCTCAAAAAAAGATAAATAAAATATAATTTTGTTTATTTGTTTATCGTCAATGATCATGTCGGCCACATATACTTCAACTATTGTTTGTATTGCCGCAGGAATGTCGCGTGGTACCAGTAGCGGTTCAACATGGCGGGCGGGCAGCAACTACGCTTGCTGCTGTGGAAAGACTACCTCATACGAAAGAGAAAACTGGTGAGTTGTTTATATAATTACTAGCTGACCTCACAAACGTCGTTTTGCAAAAAAAAAAATAGATAGTAGCCGATTCTCAGACCTACCCGATATGCACACAAAATTTCATAAAAATCGGTCCTACCGTTTCGGAGGAGTATGGTAACTAACACTGTGACACGAGAATTTTATATATTAGATTTTCTCCTCCCTAGTTAGCTAACATTTGCTGGGATTGCGATAAAGTTTTAAAGTGCTACAAGGATTTTGGCACCTGAATGATATTACAGGGGCAGAAGAGACGTTATTGGTAAACTATCGTAAAATAGTGTTGTGAAATTGTATCGAAAAAATAAAATGTGTGAATGAGTTCCAATTTTTCCGAAACATCCTTGTAAAGTTTTATAAAATTATCAATTCTTTTGCGCCCTTGGTAATATTATAATGGTTTGCCATCTTCGAATACGTTTTAATGGCAAAAGATAAACATAGATATTTGCCTTTTTGGGTTCATTGACGAGAGTATACCTAAAGGTGCTGCAGTGCTATTCTGTAAAAATCTCACGGTGATAACTTAGGTGAAGTGAGCGTGAAGTGAGCTGTCATTCCACCTAATGTTAGGGATCGCCCCTATTGATAGCTCACTTCACGCTCACTTCACCTAAGTTATCACCGTGAGATAACATAAGTTCAATACCTACTTGACCAAAATGTATGAAACAGCTGATTTTTTTTCGTGATTTGTCCCATAGTGAAAGTGGTTCAGTTCGATGGTCTAAAGCACTTCTTAAAGTTTGTCTGGTTAATTTTTTAACACTTTGTATAGTTTGGACATAAGTATATTTCATTTAGAGGCTGGGTGTGGACTAACGAACAAGTTCTAAGGCCCCAGTGCGGTGAGGGTGCAAAATCTGTATTTTTAGCTTTGTTGTTTTAAAACCACATTATTTTGTTTCAGATCACACTAACGGGCATATTATGGGCGTCGGCAATAATGTTGAGTTTATACGTAGTTAGGGTAAACATAAATAATGAAGACTATCCCACATGTAAGTATCACGCTCATTCTTCTCTCTTTTTGACACGAACAGAATGGTTCGTGCGGGAGTCAAAATATTTGCCAGAATGCAATGTGTTAGCGGTGATGACCGCACTCCTTTTTAGTAGCTCGCAAGTTTAACAAAGTATAGTTATACAACTGTCTGAAAGATAATAATGGCTGGTGACTATATACGGTGACTGATAATTAGTGACCGATACTTAAACACATGCTTTACTCATGATAACAAACAGGTTTTACTATGGGACCAAACTTGAAATTGTGAAAAAAAAAATCTGCTGTTCAGTCATTTATGTTCGCCTAACTGGTCAAAATGTAGGTACTGAATAGCAGATTTTTTTTCGCGAATTCAGGTTTGGCCCCATAGTAAAAGTTGTTTGTTATCATGAGTACAATCACGTGTTTAGGTATCGATCACTAATTACCAGTCACCCTATAGATAGTGCAATCCACGAAGACGCGCCCCACTCTTTTTCCTAATGCTTACAGCAGAAGTAAGCAACATTCCGCTAGTGTTTTAGTTTTGTGGATACACACAAATTATTATTAATGGCTAATTAGTGTACCTATATCGAAAAAACTAAAACGCTTGCAGAATTGCCTAGCGATAACCGCTAACGATTAGGAAGAACAGTGGGGCGCGTCTTCGTGGATTGCACCTCACCTACCGCCTGACGCAGGTCCTCACCGGACACGGGTGTTTCGGGAGGTTCCTGCACACCATCGGGCGGGAGGAAACGCCCGGGTGTCACCACTGCGAGGGTCGCCCGGAGGACACGGTGGAGCATACGGTGGCGGTATGCCCCAATTGGGCAGAGCACCGCCGTGTTCTCGCAGAGGCGATCGGCAGCGGCGGCGACCTCTCGCGCCCGGCCCTGGTTCAAGCCATGGTCCGGGGCGAGAGGGAGTGGGAGGCAGTCACCTCCTTCTGCGAAGCAGGAGGTGGCGGGACGGCTAAGGGAGAGGGCCTCACGTCCCAGCCGCCGCGGGAGACGCCCCGGGCGTCGGGAGCCGCGAAACGACTCCCGGCCACCGTAGGCGCGGGCCTGCGGGCGGAGAGTAATGGGTAACCCTCCGTGCGATCAGGACCAGGCCCGTGCCGGACGGCGCGTTCGTGTTCCACGCGCGCCTCAAAGAGATGTCAGCATAAGGAAGGGGCCCGAAAGGGCCAAAGCCTGCCGGGGCAGCGGGATTGTCCGAAAGGGTTACCGCTACCCCGGAACACAAAGGGCTAAGGAAGGAACACGGGTGGGTTTTAGTCAATAAGAGTCTGACACTCCCTTCTGCTCCACCCAGAGCGGGAGGGGTCATTCGATGATTTCCCATCCACAAAAAAAAAAAAAAAAAAAGGGCAGGAGAATGGTGACGAGTGATTCAACTGTATTGGAGGTCTAATGGTCACAAGAGCATGGGTTCGGTTCCCAGGTTGAGCAAAGTATTACTGGGATTTTCTATCAGGAATATCTCAGTAGCAGCCTGGGCTGCGAACAGTTGATGCCATAGGCTCGCCCCCTATTACAAGAGGCTTAAACATAACAGATGTAATATGTGTGCGCCGCCGTATGAAATGTGTATCTTTCAGCTAACACTGACTTCTTTGACACGAAGTGCTTAACTAACTTTGTAGTTAACTCTTTATAAGATATCTCCTCAACTGTCTTTGGCGCAATTACCTCGCGCACCAACTTATACGCATCATTGTTGAGTGCGCTTAGAAGTACCGCCTTACGCTGATCATCTTCCTTTCCTTCTGCTTTTATTAACAACGTATTCGCTGTTAACCATTGAGAAAGCCTTTCTTTAAAGATGTTCCAGTCCTGGCCGAGCTCAAAATAGGTACTGATCCGATAAAATTCGACATGATATTTTCCGAGTGTGGGTAACCGTACCTCGTCGCCACTGTTAAATAAGACACGGCCTTCGGTAACAAGCTGCTTAGTCGCACTGAGCTTAGAAGCGTATGCGCATGACACGCAGGTCACACATCTGTAACTATAGCTATCTACTAACTAACCTAACAGATAGGCACATATCTGCCTAATCCTTCGGCGCGAACTGGCGTGATGTTATGTTATTATGTTAACTACTTGTTATTACAACAATCGACTTTTCTTTTCAACCTTTTCTTTGTCTAACTGACCAGAATAACAAATCACTGACAGTGAATACCAGATGTGTTTATCACAAATTCATCAGCAAACATCAGACGTAAGGCTAAGTACGCGAGCTGCATTCAATTAAATCATTTTAAGTTTCTTTGATCGTCCGGTGATGACGAAATGTTTACTTTCGATTTTTTCTATCTCTTCAATGTTTTGATTATCATGTGTATCGGTTTGCCGACGTATTTATTATTTTTCGCAAAACCAGCTTGATAATGGCCCCGATTCTGTTGTTCACAAACTAAACTAAATTTAAGTTCAGTGCATCTTTTTTTTCCATTTTATTATGAAAAGGACAGAAGATAAATATTAGTTTAGTCCTGTCAAATTAGTTTAGACTTGATTAAAAACTTGGCTACTAAAAATACGTTAATTTACGTCAGGCGCTGACTAATTTGACAGGACTAAACTAGTGTTTATCTTCTGTCCTTTTCTTATTGAAATAGAACGAAAAAGATGCACTGAATTTAAATTTAGTTTGTGAACAACAGAATCGGGGCTAATGTCAATTAAATGTCATGAAAACCTAATCTAAATTAAGTCATTAAAGCCCGGTCTAGCCAGGTAATAATCTTGTACGTAATTTCATAATTTGATTTGAATTTGAGACCTCAACTGAAAATTCGTGTAAAAACTTTTCCAAAGAAAAAAAAAGTCTCGAATTGCTTTCATTACCTTTTAGAAAGTATTTAAAGTAGAGTATACTCTCTTATGAGTATCTTCTTCGATTTATTCCGGTCTGAACCCCTGAACCCAACCCCCTCCACCCCCCCCTGGATCCTCCGCATTCCTCATTCTCCTGTTTCCTAAATTATTTGTGTTTGGCGCAGTAAGGGTTCTTCTTCCATACATCTGTATTAGCTGTCATATCAGTAGGAACCTCCTTTATAGCCTTTTGATCTTTCACACAGTCCATCCCTTGTTTTTTGGTCTTCTCTAAGGATAGACATTAATATTTATACTTTAAAGACTATTTCTGGATTTTTATATACACATTGACATTGATAAATTTTACATATACAGTGACATGAATATTTACTTTGTAAAGTATTATATTATTTTTAATGACTGTGAATGTGAAGACTATGTGGGTTAATTTTATTTTGCCTTTATTTTTTTCTAAGATAGTTTTAGTCATGGTCTGGCAGTTTGAGTAATTTATGCAACCTACCCAAATGTTCTTTCTTTCTTTGGTTTTGTAGCTACATGATTACTGACAAATGCGTGCACTGACTGGACAGGTCCACTCAATCTTTGTGGTTCTTTCCTCAAAAGACCATTTCAGACACCAATCTACATGGTCTCCACATGATCTGACCAAGATTATGTCTGGACTTTAAAAGAGACTGTGACCTCTGAGTTTGTTTCGGCCTTTCTTCTCAGAGTAGTCAGATAGGAAACGCCGACCGCATCTCGTTTTTAAAAATATGATTGATGTGTAAAAGTGTTTGTACAAACCTACTTACAGAAATAAAATCATTTATCATTTATAAACTTTCCTTACAAAATATTAGTTATTCCTAACCGTATTATCAAATCAAATCAATTTATTTGCCACGAGTGTTGGTACAATTTCGTTCATTACAATAATATCCATAATACTTAGATATAATAATATGACATGCAAACATTTAAGTTTATACTAGTAATAATTGCTGTTCTTAAAGTTCAATTAAAAGCTCTGTTCCGCTTAGGGTCACAGTATTATGTTGAGCGATGGCCGTTTTGCGTGGACATGATGTGACGCGCATATTCCCCCAACTTGTTGATTTTTTTGTGTTTTTACTTTGCGTCATATTTTTATAGCAAATAACCGTATTTTCTTTCTTTAATTATGTTATTATGTCCGTATTATACCTATTTTGTTACTTGTTTAGGTGGGTTCCCTGCGCGGGCGCTACCCAGCGCTGGTATGATGACGTTTATGCAGTCTTTCATTTGCAGTGTCAACAACGAATGTTCACCTTTGAATAAATCTGAGGAAGTACCCACTTATGAGAATTCCAAGTAAGTATACAAGAGCTTTAAAAAAAAATTGTAAAGTATACTCGTTCAAAACAGGGGCCCATTATTGATCTCGATCTCGGCTGGTGGAAAGCGATGGACAAAATCTACGATGGGTCGGACCCAGAAGATCAAATATATTGTTATACTTAAGTAAACATTTTTGTTAATATGAAAATGTTTTACAGATTAACCTATCTGCAACGAAAGCTAGCAACTATCTTGAATGATTCAGTGCTGGATGTAGCAGCTTCCGTACCAGATGCTATCAAACTCCTGGCTACATTAGCTGACGTGGTGGACGAGCCAGCATTTATAGATATTAGTAGTAAGTACCAGTTTATCACGTCAAAAATATGACAAAGAAAAATAACCCGCTATATTTCATTGAAAATTATATATGTGCTACGACCATTTTGAACTTATTATCTAGAGGTATAGTGGTGATCACATTACAATGTTTGTAATCTCTGTTATTACAATCCGAAGAAAAACTTAAACTGCTATGTATAAACATACCAGTTGTACCTACCGGGTTGTTTATACCGTACCTACCTGCACATTCAGAGGCAAAGCAAAATAATAGGTTTTGAATTAATAATATAATAATTTCACTAGAACCATAGCAATAATGATATTTTATTTTACAGAAAATGGTCTAAAAGTGAAAGACCTATTCGTCAAACCGCGAAGAATAAAACGTTACATATCGGATAAGTTGGAGCTGAACGATGATGTCGCACAGAGCGTCATGGATGCCGAGCTCAGTTTTCAAGGTGTAAGTTTGTGTTTAGCTGGAAATAACATTAAATTATGATGAACAATAGTGATATAATAACAATAGATGAAGAGTAAAACTTAACACAAGTGTGGGGAGTTGAAAATGAAATAATCTCTACTAATGATTAATAATACAATATTAAAGTAAATTGAAATGTTACTAAAGAAATTATAATGAGAATATTTGATTTTGCTATATTAAAATACTATTTAATGGAAGAAGACAATGCCGAAGACGGAAATTACTATGAAAATAAAAGCAGAATGTTATTGCAATTAACAATTAAAAAGGTTAGAGATATAAAAGATAATTTATTTGTAAAAATGTATATTAATCATCTAAGTGTTTTGCACTTACAGTTATTGAAAGGCGATGTGAACAGATGCAGCATAAACTCCTTAAATGAAACTATAATCATGGGAAACCATGAACACATGAACATTTTAGTGGAGAAACTGTGTTCAATGTCAATTGAGGACTTACAAAAGATATTTATTGATGTGCTGTTCCAAGTAGATTATAGTAAATATATGAAATTGGTGAGTTTTATATAAACAGATACTGACTTTATATTTCAGCTGACTTATAAAATTTTATTAGCTAACCATATTGATTTAAAACCTACATGATACCATTATATTTCAGTTGGGCGATATGTACTTCAAACTGTCTGGAGACAATAGATTAGGTACTCTAGGCGATATGTTAACGGCTGTGCTACGTATGATGCGGCTCCAGAACTTCCTGCCTCCGGAGCTGGTCTCCATTTTCCAAGGTCAAGAGGCGGACTTTAGTTACATACAGCTAAGTTTGTAAGTTTCCAAAAAAATGTTAAAACAGTTCTATTGTTTAGCCCCTCAATACCATTTTTAACGCATGTTATTTGTTACAGATTACCAAAGCTAATGGATCTATTCAAACCAACATTTGGCGATACTCAATCCTATGAAATAATTAAAGATTTTACTGAAGCTATTGTAATTGGACTCCAGTATATGGACAAAGTATTTGCCAAACAACGCCAAGATCAATTAGGTGGAGCTGCTGCTACTACACAAGAAACTGGTTTACAAGCTGTATCTAATGTATTCCACAATGCAGCTGACGTGTTTAGTGAAGCTATGGAAAAGGATTCGTCGCTTGATGCATTCAGTATGTAAGTAGAGAACTTCAAAATTACCAAATTTACCTATAGTAAAACTAGCAGCGCCCCGTGGTTTCATCCGCGGTAGTTTCCATCCCGTGAGAATATCGAGATAAAAAGTATCCTATGTGTTTCCTGTCTATAATCTTGGTTGTACGGTGTTCGTACATGGGTTCTAAAATATATTTATTACAATAAGTTAGCCAGTAGGCTCGCATATTTGCACTTTGGACGCGACCTACATTTGGCAGTGCATTGACACTGACATATTGCATTGTTCTATGCATTCTATGTATATTACACTTTAGTGTTCAATTAGACGTGGTTTGAGTCGGACAACTTGCATTTTTATTTAGATTCATCCCGTTGAGCATTCACTGACATTTGCTGCATCTAAGTTTAAATTTGACATTTTACATCTGCATTCACATTACTTATGTTAGGGAAGCACCCTACATAGTGCACCCTACATAGTTTTTTGGTCCTTCGAGCCGGATACGTCGGTCGATAAGTCGCCGCGCGGGATCTGTGTCGTGTCGTGTCATACCGTACCACGCGTGTTGCCGTGCAGGAGCATTCGGGGAGGTAGCAGCGGTCCAGGTTCCAGAGCGTCGCATTGCATTGCATTTGCATACAGGGAGAGTTCCTGAATTTCAAGTAAGATCGTTCATTATTTATCTTACGGCTTTACAATGGAGGGTTTCATCGTGCGTCAAGCGGAGATCCTCGAGGAAGTGAAGAGAATCCATTCTAATTTTAAGAAGGATTCAGCGAGCAGGAAGAACACCGATTACATTCGTAAAAGGCTTGAGAGGTTAGATGTACTATGGGCGGAATGTGAGGAGAAGAACCGGGAGCTGAGTGCAGTAGAGGAGAAAAATCATCAATATTTCACCGGTAACATTTATGAGGTCATCAAAAGCTGGTACCATGGAACGCGTCAGGAGATTGCAGCGTTCGAGATGAAGACTCTTGCTGGATCCAGTAGCGCCGGCCACAGTAAGCTAAACATTGAGTTCGACAAAACCCTGTTCGAGACATCTGTAGGAGCAGAGGACAAGCTACTCGAGTTACAGCAGTTGCAACAAGCTAACTTCCGTGCATTCACTAGGTTAGTAAATCGAAGCCTAAACGAGGTTAAGGAGAAATGGGAAATTGAGGATATGCTTAAGACTGTAGAGTTTCGGTGGACTGCGATTGACAAATTACATTTACAAATTGATGGCATATTAGAGGGGAATTCACAGGATTATTATGACGAGTTCTGTCGCCACGAAAATGCATTTACAAATATGAAACGGGCGCTGAACACGAAATTAAACGCGTCTATACACCAACAGCAAACATTGCCTAAAATTGACATACCTATCTTTAACGGTAACTATACCTTATGGCCTACTTTTATGGATCTCTACGTAGAAGCGATTCATAATAATTCGGCGATTGCAAAAACTCAGAAAATGCAGCATCTAAAGGGTAGACTTCGCGGTGAAGCGGAAAAGCTCGTGCAGCATTTACACATAGCCCCTGAGAATTATGACACGTGTTGGGAAATTTTGAACCATAGATATAATAATAAGTTTCTGTTATTTACCAGAAACTTCCAGGTATTTATGCGTCAACCTAATTTGCAAAAACAATCTGCGTTCGACCTCAAGCGGTTATATGACACTACCAACGAAACCATAAACGCGATACACAACTTGGGCATTGATACAAGCTCATGGGATCCGATTCTAGTTTACGTGTTGTGCGAAAAATTAGACTCCGAAACGTATTCGGAATACATGCAGTCCAGGTCGGATCCGCGTGAGATACCAACATACAATCATTTTATGGATTTCGTCGAGAACAAGTTTATGGCATTAGAACCATTGCACAGGAAAAAGCCAGAAAACGATGATAAACCTGCATCAAAACCACATTTTAAGACGCCACATTCGTTCGGAAAAAATTCCAAGTCACAACCCAATAAAAGTTCAGCAAACTACTCTCGCAATTTCCATGCGTCAAACGCTGGACAATTCAGCAAGATTATTTGTCCATTGTGTAATACGAATCATGCATTATTTCAATGTTCTAAATTCGCTGAAATGCTGAGTCCGGAAAAAATGGCATTTATAGAAAACAATAAAATATGCAAAAATTGTTTGTATGTGCATACTAAGGGTTACTGTGCATCACAGAAAAGATGCAGAGATTGCAACGAACAACATAACACACTTCTGCACAGCGATATTGTGAAGTCAGCGCAAACGCCCTCAGCAACACAAACAGCACCTAAACCGTCGTCATCGACTTCAACTAGGTCAAATAAAAATCTGCAAAACAACTTCGCATCAAATAATGATGATGAAATACTATTGCCAACAGCATTATTGCAAGTAGCCACCGATGGAGGCGACTACATTACACTAAGGGCTCTTGTTGATCAAGGCTCACAAATTACGTTGATAACGGAGAATGCCGCTCAAAGATTGGGCATAAAGCGTCAACAGCTGAGTGCAAACATAAGCGGCATCGGTACTTTATCCAACAGGAGTAAAGGAAAGGTCCATCTATCCTGCAAGTCCTTATATAACGACTTCCAGTTTACAACAGAAGCGTTAATCATGACACGGGTAGTAAACAGTCTGCCTAACGTTACATTTGCAAAGAAACCTTGGGCTCATGTGACAGACATCACACTAGCCGACCCAGATTACAACTTATCTAGGCCCATTGACTTACTTCTGGATGCACACGTATTTTCCGAAATACTCATGAATGGCTTAGTCAAAGGGGAGGTTAATGAACCCATGGCTCAACAAACACGGTTGGGGTGGATATTGTCAGGCAATGTCACGAAAACATTTAATTGCAACGTCGTAGTTAATGAAGTTAACGACTTGTCAAAATACTGGGAAGTGGAAGACATCAATGGAGATGCATGCAATTCTATGACGTCAGAGGAAAGATATTGTGAGGAGTTCTACACTGCAACAACCAAGCGGTTAGGTGATGGCAGATATGCAGTTCGTTTGCCAATGAAGCCTAATTTTAATCAGCTGCTGGGCAAGTCAAAGCCACGAGCTGTAGCACAGTTTATGCAATTAGAAAAGAGATTAGGCAAGGATGACAAATTATCAGATAGCTACATCAAATTTATGCAAGAGTACCTGGAAATGGGACATATGAAGGAGAGCACATCTGGCTGCAACACGGCATGCTACTTACCTCATCATGGAGTCCTAAAACAGGACTCAGTGACATCCAAATTGAGGGTGGTTTTTAACGCCTCCCAGAAAACTGACACAGGTTACAGCCTGAATGACTTGATGGAGTGTGGCCCTAAGCTTCACCAAGATCTATTGACATTATTATTAGGATGGCGGCTATACAAGTACGTCTTTACTGCAGATTGTGAGAAGATGTACCGCATGATCCTTGTCCATGAAGAAGACCAACACTTGCAAAAGATCCTGTGGAGGGAATCCAACCAAGGTCCTTTAAAGGAGTTCCAGTTATGCACAGTGACATATGGCACCAAGGCAGCACCATTTCTAGCTCTTCGAACGCTGAAACAGCTTGCAGACGATGATGCACAGAAATATCCGTTAGCAGCGGATGTCATTGCTAACGAAATGTACGTTGATGACGTCTTAAGTGGCGGCAACTCCATCGAACGAGCACAAGAAATTCAAAAGCAACTCATCGACATGCTGAGTGGAGCTGGCCTTACACTACGGAAGTGGTCAAGCAACGACCAGACCTTGATTGAAAGCTTATCTTCTTCAGATCTTAACCAAACGACAATGCATTTTACAAACGATGGAATGACAAAAGCCCTGGGGGTCCAGTGGAATCCTATAACTGACACATTTTCGTTTAAAAACAAAACACAATTTGACAATAAAAACCAATTGACAAAAAGAAAGCTACTATCGGAAATCTCGAAAATTTTCGACCCACTGGGCTGGCTGACACCTTTGACAGTAAAAGCAAAACTGCTGTTCCAAAGCGTCTGGCTATCGGGATGCGATTGGGATGAAACCTTACCTGACAGCGTGCAAGAAGAATGGAAGCAGTTCACCAGCGATTTACACAACATAACCGAATACCAAATACCAAGGTGGCTGGGAGACATTACGAAACCATTCCAAGTACATGGGTTCTGCGATGCGTCCGAAAAGGCCTACGCATGCTCTATATACCTATTGACAACAAATGACAAAAACGAGCCTGTGACTAGACTTATCGCTGGAAAATCGAGGCTATCGCCAATCAACAAAAAATTGACCCTACCGCGACTCGAATTATGTGGAGCACTATTACTTTCACGGCTCATGAAAAAGGTCCTGACAGCCTTTAAATGGGACAATGTGCACAAAAATACATACGCCTGGACGGACTCTATGATTGTACTAGGTTGGCTGCATGGGGACGTCACAAAATGGAAGTCGTTCGTCAGCAACAGAGTACAGCAAGTGCATGACGTAATTCCAAAACAGCACTGGAGTTATATCAAGTCCGAGGAAAATGCTGCAGATTGTGCATCACGTGGAATCAGTTGTTCCCAACTATTGCAACATTCTTTGTGGTGGCAAGGTCCCTACTGGATGAAAAATTACAAAGAAGATACTTTTGACAAAATTACAATTACACCGACAACATGCGAATCAAAACAAAAACAAGTGCAAACGTATGTTGTGAAATTTGAACCGTCTTCAATAGTAATTGAGTTATTAGACAGACACAGCGATTTGACTCGTATTACAAGGGTCATTGCCTGGATGAAACGTTTCATAAACAGCTGTTCGAACACCGACACTCATCGTACTACTTTTTTGACATCTACAGAACTACAAAGCGCTGAAAACCTAATAATGAAACATATTCAATTGCATGCCTTCAATGTCGAGATTATGAGATTGAAGGAAAACAAAGGTTTGAGCACAAAAAGTAATCTTTTGAGTTTAAACCCATTCCTTGACAAACATGACATTCTGCGAGTAGGTGGAAGGTTACGTAACTCAAACTTACCTGAAGACACTATGCATCCAATTCTACTACCACATGACAATAAACTGACAGAGTTATTAATTTGGCAAGCTCACAGAAGAACATTACACGGAGGACCTAAGTTAACCCTAACACATCTACGACAAAGAGTTTGGATCGTAGGAGGACATCGCGCCGTCAAAAAGGTCTTACACAAATGCGTAACATGTCGCCGATTTAATGCTAAGCAAACAAACCAGATTATGGCTGATCTACCAGAGCCGAGAGTGACAGTATCTCGCCCGTTTACTCATACAGGTGTCGATTTTACTGGACACATTGAAATCAAGGCAAGTAAAGGCCGAGGCGTCAGAACATTGCTGGCGTACGTTGCAGTATTTGTTTGTCTAGCAACAAAAGCCATTCACCTAGAACTGGTATCAGAACTATCCAGTACAGCATTCCTATCGGCTTTCAAGCGCTTCTGCGCACGTCGAGGTACGCCACGGGACATGTACAGCGACAACGGCACGAATTTTGTGGGTGCAAATCGGATCCTACGGAAACAATACAAATGCATTGTAGAAAATATTGACAACTTCTTCTTGGGCAAAATATCAGAGATGGGAGTTCAATGGCACTTCAATGCCCCTGTCTGGCCAAGCGCAGGCGGGCTGTGGGAAGCCGCTGTGAAGAGCATGAAATATCATCTCAAACGAGTCATTGGAGACCAACGTCTGACATACGAAGAATTTACCACTCTGCTATGTCAGATAGAAGCTTGCTTGAACTCACGACCACTATGCACCGTTACAGAGAACGCCGAAGAGATAAACTGTTTAACTCCAGGACATTTCTTAACCGGCACATCACTCATGACAATTCCAGAACCCGACATGGTCAATACTTACCGTTTAAACACGAGATGGCAAATTGTACAACAACTTAGCAAGGATTTCTGGAAGAAGTGGTCGCAAGAGTATCTCCAACAACTACAAGCAAGACTAAAGTGGAAACGACAGAATACTGACATAAAGAAAAATGACATTGTATGCATTAAAGATGAAAGATTACCTGCAGGAAAATGGGCACTGGGTCGTGTAGCGGATTTACACCCTGGAAAGGACGGCCACACTAGAGTTGTGACATTACAAACTGCAAAAGGCGAAACTAAACGACCTATTACAAAACTGGTACCACTAGTAGAGGCTGAGGAACAAAACAACCCTGACACTGACAAACTACCCAAAAACAGGCGAAACCGAGCTAAAAGGCATACCTGGAACAGCTTGATATGTTATATGCTGATGCTAGTTATGGCATTGATAACACCTACTGTCCAGCAAGATATGAAACTTACTCAATTGACAAAAAATCAAACACTTTACTTTGACAAGATTGCAGATCTACAAGAAATTAGAGATGAATGGAAACTGGTATTCTATTACAATATGACAAATTATTGGCGCAATGTGGACACTCTGCAAGTATTCGTATCTCATATAAAGCAAGCTCGTTGCGAAGAGTGGTTGATGCAATTTCATGTTCTGATTAACCAACTTGAACAAAGCACGAGTGAACTAAATTATTACAACGAATTACTGAGGTCCCAGCGGATAATTCAACACAGGTTCAAAAGAGGATTGATCGACGGAGTAGGATATGTTGCAAATTCGTTATTTGGAGTGTTAGATCAACACTTTGCAGAACAATATGAACAGGATATCGACACAATCCAACATAATGAAAATCACCTATTCCAACTGCTTAAAAACCAGACAAGTGTTATGGAAACCGAGAACAACATTGTACAGCGTAACGAAGCAACAATGGTGAAGCAGTTCACTTTAATCAACGATCACCTCACGTCCCTAGAAAACAAGACGCTCAAAGATGAACTTGAGAGTTCACATGCATTTTACATTATTACATCGGCCATAGCTGCAGAAAGAATGGCCCAAAACCTAAAAGATATTCAAGAATCACTCATCAACACCCTGACAAATATGTACCAAGGACATATGGACGTACATCTACTATCACCAACCCAAATGCAAAGCGAACTAGATAGAGTAGCTCGACTACTACCTCGCGATTCTACACTACCTGAAGTTCGTAATGACATAACAGACATCTACAGGCTGCTCAGAATACATGCGCGCATAACACAGCACTACCTGTTGATGGAAATAAAAGTACCGATTTTGAGTGATGCCCTATACGAACTTAACAGACTTATCAGCATTCCTCAACGTATTGACATAAATCGGGTAATGTACGTTATTCCCAACTCTGCACTAATAGCATTTAACACCCACCAATACTCATTCATACCCCTAGAACAGTATGATATTAATGAATGCCAAAAATTACATGACCAATCTCTACTGTGCAAACTAAATCACCCTATATACAACACCGGTGACCGTCACAAATCTATTTGCGATGTACAGCTGATTCGAGACAACGAAGAACACAGCGTTTATTGCCATACGGAAATAAAAATATGCGCCGACAAATGGGTCAAATTACATAAACAAAACACCTGGTTCTATTATTGTTGTGACACATGCGAAGTACAATTAGTGTGCGGCACTCAAATGACATCGGAGACGTTACGTCACTCGGGTCTGATAACGCTGAAACAAGGATGCAACTTGCAAGGCGACTCATTCACACTGCACGCATATATGGAACATACAAGTGACATTTTAGTCAACGAACCATATGCGATGATCGTGCCCACGATCTCTCCAATCAACAACATAATCAATACCTCGATTCGTAACTCATCGTTGCATATTGAAACGCACGAAGAGACGTTCAAGAAGATTGACACACAACTACGCTCTATAGAAGAACAGTCTAAGCTAGACACCTTATCCTCTCACGACGTTCATCACTACATTGCAATCTATGTGGTTGTCGCGATTAGCGTTGCACTGTTTGTAACATCGGTGTATTTTTGGCGAAAGATGGCCACCCAAAGACAAGGGGAGGGTCCGCAAGACGCGAGAAGCAGAAGCAGACGAGAAGATCATGACAGGAACAGCAAGAGCGAAAAACAGGACTCAAAAGTGAATAAAGTGTCGTGTGTTAACCCTACCTCAAGTGAAGTGAAATTTGACACTGAAAAACATAATGCGGTGTGCTAATTTATTATTATGGTGACATTCTATTTATAGACTTTAGTTATATTTCTTCATAGTAGTCGTAGATCAATCATAATTACATTAGAGTCCTGCATTTTTACATTTTTTACATTATGTTACACATTCTTATTTTATTATCTTACATATTTTGGGATTGTTTTATTTAGTTATTCTCTTTCTGTGGCAATATGTACGGTGTTCGTACATGGGTTCTAAAATATATTTATTACAATAAGTTAGCCAGTAGGCTCGCATATTTGCACTTTGGACGCGACCTACATTTGGCAGTGCATTGACACTGACATATTGCATTGTTCTATGCATTCTATGTATATTACACTTTAGTGTTCAATTAGACGTGGTTTGAGTCGGACAACTTGCATTTTTATTTAGATTCATCCCGTTGAGCATTCACTGACATTTGCTGCATCTAAGTTTAAATTTGACATTTTACATCTGCATTCACATTACTTATGTTAGGGAAGCACCCTACATAGTGCACCCTACATTGGTTATGAACTATTTGTGTGCCAAATTTCATCTAAATCCGTTCAACGGTTTACGCGTGATTGAGTAAAAACATCCAAACATCTTCACAAACTTTCACATTAATAAAATTAGTAGGATTACTAAAGGCGTCTAAAAGGAAAATCAATTCTAACACTAATGTCAGGCTCTAGGCCTAGCACAAGTGTCAGCGACTTCACATAATTTGTAACCACTTTCGTATGCAATAAAGATTATTATTATTATTATTAATGATTACGGTTCATATTTCAGCTTATCCCAAATAATGAACTTCATCAACAAGTTTCTTGAAAAAAAAACAAAACACGATGTACTGTTCTACTCCACACTTCTGGCCAAGCTGATGGAAAGCGCCTACAAAGTGATCGACATAAACATGCATATTGAACAGTTGACCTACAATATTACCCTGAGGAACCCCGGTGCTATTAAAATACTTAAAGAAATACCACCGAATATTGTTGGAAAGGCTTTTGAAGCTTTGGCTGATGCTGAGAGGACTCAGGTAAATTATGCAAAGTTGCGATTAAATTAGTAATTAAAATAAGTTTTTATGTGTTTAGTTTATCAAACGCTTTTGATAAATAATATTGGTTAAATGTCGACTATTTGGTTTACTGTCTTATAGATTTTGACATCAAAAATCAACTCCCCTGAAAAAATGTTCTGCGATGACTATAAACTTCAAACGTTCTTCGTGATACCTGAGGTGGATGCAGAGTCTCTTAAGAAACAGCTGTGCAGCGATGCGTGGAAGAACTATGTGACTGACTTGATTGAGTCCTTTGGAGTATCTGAAGTTAGAAACAATGTAAGTTGACATTATACAGGATGTGTCGTAAATAGTGGTCCAGAGTAAAGGAGTCGATACACTGTATTGTTATGTATCACACACCGAAATTTTAACCATTTCCAGTAAAATTTCTGTACCTTGCTTCACGAATTTGGCTGTAATTTCAACAAATATCAAAACAGAATTAAAAAATATTGATATTTGTTGAAATTACAGCTTTTGTGAAGCAAGGTACAGAAATTTTAAAAATCAACGTTTTTTTTTCGGAGACCCTTAACTGGAAATGGTTAAAATTTCGGTATGTGATACTTAAGAATACAGTGTATTGACACCTTTACTCTGGACTACTATTTACGACACACCCTGTATATGCTTTATTGTTTTAAGTATAAATTTGAATTGGCTCTACTTTAACTTGCAGCTAATTGCATAATTTCTACTAAATTAAAAGTTGGACACCTAAACTCGAGAGTTTTGCCCTAACAAAGGAATCGGGTCACTAAACTATCTTAACTGGTTGAATGTCGT
The DNA here is from genome assembly GCA_949316385.1 of Globia sparganii. Lineage (NCBI taxonomy): Eukaryota > Metazoa > Arthropoda > Insecta > Lepidoptera > Noctuidae > Globia > Globia sparganii. The sequence goes on from OX438656.1 coordinate 21,006,856, forward strand.
AATTAAAAAGCCATTGTGTCTCACGTGGATCCACATCCGATACGAAGCGTTAATATATGAATTCATTTTTAATATACCAGATAAACAACATGGCATCCCTCCTTATCCAAGAAACCCTGGGCAAGGACACGAGTAACCAGCTGTACACCATCGATCAAGACTTCCAAGTCCTCAAGAATTTCAGCCAGGCCCTCATGAGGATAGAGACGGAGAAGAGACCACAAATGGCCTGGGGTAGTCTGTTCCAGGTGAACGAAGAGTCTGAGCTTTTGCAGGTGGCAAGAGCGAAGGGACATCTGGGGAAGCAGATGCTGTAAGTAGACTCAGAAATTGCTCACGTACTTATAGTACTAGGCCATAATTATGGCACATCGATTTTTATAAAAAGCTTGTTTTTGCTGGCGGTCATCGCTGGAACTTATACCTGTGTGAGTCTCTTTCTAATTCTCGATGCTTCATATTTATGCCCGGATAAAGTCCAATACTATTTTTGTTACAGTACATGAAAAACCTTTTCAATAACGTTATAACTCGTAAGCTGTTTTGTATGTAGTAAAATAGTGTCACATCTGTATAGCACAGGATGGTAATAAGAATTTAAACATTTTTATTGCAGTTATACTATACTACCGACGTTTGTAAATCCTGAGAATGTATAATATAAATACTTTCTTATGCTGCTAATTTTCTTTCAGAATAGTACTCCACGGAGCCTTAGCCAAAGAAATCGTTCAGCAGAATCCAATCCTCAATTTCAAGATCACCCCGTACTTGAATGACGTCATTATCTTAGTCTCGGCCATTAACGAACAGTTGGAGCAGACCACGGAGGCTCAGGCGAAGGCTTTCAAGGATGTGTACGTTGATGTGGTTGTGACACTGTTGATGACGGCCCTGAATGAGGAAAAGGTACGTTAAGCTAGTCTGAATGTTGTTACAGAAAAGAATTAGAAGAAGAACAATGAAGATGATTGATTTTGTTAGAAGGATTATGTTGATTACAGTATAAGTTAGTGTATTACTAAAAACAAAATGGTCAGCTTATTTAATTATAAGTAAACTTGTTAATTTTGTTGAATTTTGAGGTTCAGGTGCAAGTGTATAAGCTATCATTATTTCAGTGTGAGAAAGAAATAAACTTACATAGAACGAATATCGCTATTTTTTTTTTTTTACAAAAGAATCATGAAGACTAGGCACTTGCCCTAGTAACTCCTGATTTTTTGCTTATAGCTTTTGATTTTTTCCTTTTTACGTACATAATTATGAGGAAATTTATCATGATTAAATCTAAGATGACAAAAATAATGCTTATATTTTTCCAGACAAAATCAAACTGGTTGCTAATTTAATTTATACATACATATTTTTTTTAATACGTTGTTTTTTACATTCTGTAACTAATGTAGCTATCACACTTTTTAAAATACTAGGAAAACTTTATAACCTTTGTAAATATGTGAGCACCATGTATCTATCAAATAATTGATTTATCTGTCTTCGCTATATTTTTAATTCTTTTTACCATTTGTGGTAGACTAATTGAAGTGAAACTTCTTTACGCACGCTTGACTTGGGGAGTAAGCTGGCGAACGCGTGACGTAAGCGTTACGAAAAGTGTGATCGGGCAAGGCGAACGGAAGTTAAGTGGGGGATATAAACAAGAGACAGCAGTGCGCGCGCACATTTTCTTTCTCTCTTCCTCTCATAGCCAAATACGTTCCGTATATCTAAGCACACTGCAGGCTTATTGTCTGTATCACAGTGTAGGAGCAAGAGAGAGCAGTGCGCGTGCACATTTTCTTTCTCTCTTTCTCTTATAGCTAGTAAATGAAATATACATACAGATGGAGCGAAAGAAGTTTCACTTGAGTCGTGTGGTCATAAGCACACTCGTTTTTTTTTTTTTTTTATTTTAGGTGCATCGTCTTCACATATAATTATATCATGAATGTATACAAAACCTTGTAAAAAATTTTAAAAGAGTAACGGTGGAGTTTCTTGCCCATTCTTCTCCATACGAAAACTACCTTTTGGAAGGGGCGACTAGAATCAACTATATTGTTTAATTTTATTTTTTGACGTTCAAAAGTGCCTTTTAAGTGCCTATTTGAAATAAATGATTTGACTTTTCCATTATAGACTTACAAAGCTCTATCTACCTACGGTGAGGACATCCTGTGCGACGGTGTGGAAACAGCGAATGAATACTTGGAACTACCAACAGAAAATGACAGAAAAATCAAGCTAGTGGCAGCTCTGTGTGACGCCACCATTGCCATCGAAAACGGACTCACAGCTGACTCTGCGATTTCGAAAGCTGTAAGTGAACTATGCAGATCATCCATAACAGCAGTGCGATTCTATAACCATCTCACCGTGTAGACTTAAGTGAAGTGAGCGTGGAGTGAGCTGTCAGTGTCATCCTGATGCTAGGGATTGATACTCTTGACAGCTCACTCTAAGCTCACTTCACCTAAATTTTCACGGTGAGATTTTTACAGAATCGATCGGTTTCTAAGAACAGTGAAGTTTGTTTAGTGTCTATCAACTTCACTGACCTACATAATATGTATAAGTTTAAATACTGCATATATAGGGTGACTGGTAATTAGTGAACGATACCTAAACACGTGATTGTACTCATGATAACAAACAACTTTTACTATGGGACCAAACCTGAATTCGCGAAAAAAAATCTGCTGTTCAGTACCTACATTTTGACCAGTTAGGCGAACATAAATGACTGAACAGCACATTTTTTTTCGCGAATTCAGGTTTGGTCCCATAGTAAAAGTTGTTTCTTATCATCAGTGCAATCACGTGTTTAGGTATCGGTCACTAATTACCAGTCACCCTATATGATACTCGTTCGTGAACTTCGTTGAATTCAGTTCAGGAGACAAAGCTTCAAAAAATAAAAAAAAATCAGATATAACATACGATTTCGACCCGCTACGGTCGCTTTGATAAAAAATTGAGATTTCTTTATTATTATCATGTAAGTTTATTGTTTATGTATTTTACACATCAAATTTCCGGAATAAATTCTCTAAATGATAGTGAAACCCACATCAAAATCCGTTGTGTAGTTTAGAAAAATAACGTACGTGGTCGCACAGGCAGACCACAAACTAAAAAGCGACTTCAATTTATAATAATAATAATAGCCTCCCCGACCGATTTCGGTCACGGTGGGCAATCTCAATGGCGATTAGCCAGGTACACAGGAGATATTATAGTGCACAAGTGTGCGCGCATACACAGGTGCACTCCCTCTTCCCTCACTCTCATAGTCCGATGGGACGGCAATCCGACACGACCCGAGAGAGATCAGGCGCAGGACACACGGCTTAACGTGCGAACCGAGGCACGGCGGTATAGAATAGAATAGAATAAATACTCTTTATTATGTACACCACATAAATTACAGACATAAATATAGAAATTTTACAAAGGGTGTCACAATGGGCGATCTTATCGCTAAGAGCGATCTTACCGCCAACTTCCAAACTACGGGCTGTTACTAAGAAATTCCTGATAGAAAAACTCAATAACACTTTGCCCGACCCGGAAATCGAACCCAGGACCCCACGCTCAGCAGTCGCGCTTACGACCACGAGATCAACAAGCCAATTTATTTATATATTAATAATTATGCGGTATATTTAAAAATGTGGAATTATATTCTCCAGTCACATACAAAAAACACATCAATACATAATTTCGATCCCATGCAAGTTTTCATTAGGCAGCTTTAAAGAAACTCATAATCCAAAACCCATTCTAACTTTTTATTCCCTTCCCAGATAACTACAATCAAGCACTCTTCACATCCAGTGATAAACCTAAACTGGAAGAACCTCATCAACAACCTGAAGTCCCTTTACGTGAAGCTGGACAGAGACTACACGTACCTCTTCCAGTACAACAGATATAACATGGATGAGGACACCAAGAAGCGGGTAGACTCCTTGTTCAGCGACGCCAAGGAGTTCTGGTTCGGACTCAAGAACATGGAGAGAACTTTGAGGTTAAGGTATGGAGAAATAGTTATAGATTTCGTGCTATAGATAGTGCAATCCACGAAGACACGCCCCACTCTTCTTCCTAATGGTTAGCGGTTATCACTAGTCAATTTCGCTAGTGTTTTAGTTTTTTCGATACACACTAATTAGCCACTAATAATAATTAGTGTGTATCGACAAAACTTAAACACTAGTGGAATGTTGCTCACTTGTGCTGTAAGCATTTGGAAAAATAATGGGGCGCGTCTTCGTGGATTGCACTATCTCTATTATTTATTTATTTATTTATATATACTTTATTGTACACCACAAAAATACAACAAGTAAAGATACATCATTCCAATATTCTAAGGATACTTAACTCTAAGACACTAAATAGGCATGAACTATAATTTGAGAATATTTCATGACGTGGTATTACTGGTATTATTGTTGGCCAATCATACACGTGCGTACGTGTTCCACGCGCGCCTCAAAAGATGTCAGCAAAAGGGGCAGCGGGATTGTCCGAAAGGGTTACCGCTGTCACGGAACTTATAGGGCTGTGGGTTTTATTCAGTAAGAGTCGGACACTCCCTTCTGCTCCACCCTGAGCGGGAGGATCATTTGATAATTTCCCATCCACACAAAAAAAGACCAGTCATCAAGGTTGCATTGAGGGCTCAGCTCATGGCTAAATAATGACAGCCGCACAAGCCGAGCAAAGCTACGCTCGTCAGTTCATAGATGGATGGCCATCCATAACATAATTATCGAGACTCCTCATTGCCTAGGAAAGGACGGTAAGCTGTTGGTCTCGGTTGTCATTTGTAGATCTTTGTCGTCACGGGTAGTCAGAAGCCCAAAAGTCTGAAAACCAGTCTTACCAAGGGGTATAGTGTTACCAGTTACTGAGTTGTGGAGTTAAGATAGGCAGTCTCTCCATGTAAAATACTGGTATTCAGGTGCATCCGGTTAGACAAGAAGCCGACCCCAACATAGTTGGGAAAAGGCTAGGTAGATAATAGATTGAAGGTTGTAATGAGGTTGGCTTTACTGAGTCTTTCGGGCGTCCGTTTAAGTAGGTATCGCCATGGAGGATATTTGAATGCTTAATACAAAATGTTGGCAATCCATAAATAAATAAAACTAGCTGTATTATCGTCCCCTATTAAATACTTATTCATTAAACTATGGGCGTTTCCTTCGGATGATGTGATGTTATGTTACATAACATTATTAATGTCTAAAGCTGGTTTTCCATCACTAGTAGTGATATCGTTACATTCGTCAACATCAAAGAGGTCAAAACGCATTCATTTGTCAGATTAGACCCGCGTTATAATAAGCGTAACTTAATTGGCTTTTTCAACTACGCCTTAAGGGCCTATACTACCTCAAATGGCTTAGCATAATCCTCCGTTATGTCGAAAATACTGCAGCATTAATTTTGAAATAAATATATGGTAAAGTTGAGGATTAATGTTAGGTCTTATGTCGGACGAAAACACGATTTCATAAAATTTTCTCGATAGAAAAAAAATCCAAAGTTACCTTTAAACCGAACAATAAACCGCTGGTATTCAAAAAATACTTCAAATTAGAACATGAAACTTTGTATACTAACCGAACTAACTAGGGATAAACTAGGGATGGCCTGTATCTTAGGAGACAGTGATTCGACCGAGCTGAGCTATAAATTAAAGATGGATCTCAGATTTCGAGTGTCGATGTTAGTCTACCATAGACACTCGAAACCTGAGATCCATCTGTGTGGGCGTCAAAGTGTCGTTATGTGATTGTAAATTATACCAAACATTTACTACTTCAACGCCACACAGTTCTGACGCGATCTCCGTTGATTAATTAGTATTGAATTTCTGATTTTCACCATCTACTTTTGCTGTTGACTGTACTAGCTTCTGCCCACGATTTCATCTGTGTGAAATTTCCCGTCGCATCGCATCGCCTGCCCGCGCTACCACTTCGTTTTCGCTTAGCGTTTTTTCTGATTTTTTGTCTTTTCGATCGGCTCTGGGACCTAGCGAGAGGTTAAATTTAAGAATGGGGCTTTCAAATGCAAAAATAATTTTTAAATCCAACTAGCAGTTCCAGAGATTAGCGCGTTCAAAGAACAAAATATTCAGCTTTATTATTATTATTAGTATTACTTTATTATTAAAATATAAAGTACCAAAGTATAAATATTATTAGTATAGATTACCGACAAAGCAATACTGCAACATCGCACGTTGCCAACGACATGTTTCTCGCAATACAAAAACCTTTTAGCTGTAATAATATTGTATATCATTTATTTTCCATTACATAAACACTCTCAACATCCGTATTTGACGGAAAGCTATTTGTCTCTTTCTTACTCAACTATGTTGTGGATCTTTACAATAGTTTGATCTCCTGTAACTTTCAATTTCAGTGTAAAACTATTTTTCCGTTTTCTGGACGTCTTGGACCATGGTCTGTTCGACGTGAGCGGCGAATTCTGGCTGAGGATGAAGTACGCGATTACGAGTACAGCTGGACCCGTCAGCGTTTTCGATGAAACTGTCAAATTGGTTGCAGGTAACATTCTACTTTTTTAACCGACTTCCAAAAAGGAGGAGGTTATATAATTATGTTCGACTTTATGTATGTTTTTTTTATGTATGTTCACCGATTTCTCCGTCAGTTGTGGACCTATTTTAAAAATTCTTTATTTATTTGAAAGGGTATGGTCTCGAGGTAGTCCCATTGTCACCAAGTAGGAATCTGATGAGGGAATCCCATGGAAATTGAGGGTAACCCTCAAATTTTATAGGCACATCTATAGCGATTTGGGTATTTTTTATAGTAACTCGTGCATTTGCTCTCAGAAAGCACAGTGGAATTGATGACGAAGACTACCATCGGAACTACTCAATAATAAATATTTCACAGGCTGATGGTGACTTCTCAATCAGCTCCAGTTAACGTCCTCAACAATGAACTTCCCTGCATCGGGAAAAGCAATGTTTTGTAAAAGGTGATGAGTAGTTGAGATTAGGCTAACTTAGATAAGTTACAAACTGGCCCACTAAAAAGTGAAAAATAAAAAACTTTTTACAAAAAAAACAACCGACTTCCAAAAAAACACTACAAAGTGAAAAATAACTTTAATTTCGGAAGTCGGTGTCGTTGGTTCCGCATTTTCTTTTATTGAAAAAGTTTTTTGTGATATATGAATCTAAGTAACTGACTTAGCTTCCTTTAGTGGGGTAGTTTAAGAAGATGAATAGCTACAGTTTAGATCTAGTGGTTGTTAGTGCGGCTGTTTTTATTAGATTCCAAGTTCGGCCAGTGCTATTTGGTTTTTCTGACAGGAAATAAACCGGTACCTAAAGGGAGGAACTACCATTTTAATTCGGCAGCATTTATTTATTTATTTATTTATTTAAACTTTTCGCACAAAAAGGTACAAAGGCGGACTTAATGCCTTAGGCATTCTCTACCAGTCAACCAAGGGTGGTGAAGAGATTAGATGGCAGGTGCTTAAGTTGAGAGGAACATTATATTTCTCGCAGGGACCACGAGGAAAAAAATCCCCGTGGATTTCAGGGACTACGGCAGGGACCACGGGGAATATACGACACTTATGGGTGTTTCTCCATTTAGATATGACATGGGACCTTGTACAGTGTGGCACGGACAACGGCGCGCAAACTGTGATCATGAATTCAACACCAGCAATACAGCACATGATTCTAGACCACAGTAGACATTTTTCGTCGGCATTTTTTTTAAATAATTAACGTTGAATTTGAACGCGGTTCAGTCATGTACTGCATCCATGATAATAAGCTGCTCGTCAATGACCCTGTCACCTTGTATACCATAATTTTCTATAATCTAATGATATTTTACTATGATCACTAATGTCTTTGCCAAGATAAATGTTTAAGGCAAAATTATTCTGTCGCATCTAAGTAATTATATGAAAAACCCATGTACAGTATATTAATTACCTTAATATGTCAGCAGTCTAACAAACGATATTATAAGATTAAAGACTACGTTGAAGACAAAGTAGTTTGGCAATAATTCCTTCTGCAAATGTGGCTTCCCTGGCACCTCATTAACGACATAACCACTTAAATGTATATTAACTGCTCTCAAATTACGATGTTTATCTTTTATTGATTTTGAACATACTTCTTTGACATAATCTTTTTTATTATTGGACATTATATACAAACAATTTTAATTTTTCAACTCTTTATTAGTGGTTGTAATGGAAATCATATCACTTGGTTTTAATAGGTTTTGATATTTTATTTATCCTTTTGATAGATTCTTATTTTGTAAATGTAAGGACTTTGTAGGCCTTGTAAACTTTAGATCTGTAGAACATTTTTTATTTTATCAAGTACGTGTCTGGTACATGTAGACAGGCCTACGCTGTCCTCCCATACCTACTGTAATTTGAAAACATTGTAAAAGCTAACTATTTTTATAAAAGTAACTTGGAGTTTCTTGCCGGTTCTTTTCCATAGGAAATGACTAATTGGAACCGTGCACCTAGCTTCTGACGTTTCATAAGTGCCCTTGTAGGCTTATGTGAAAGAAAATATTTTAATTTTGATCTTACAATTTCAGCGTTACTGACAAACAGCACGCACATTAGTAATCTACCTCCGACCACCGTGAAAGCACTCAGCAGCATCATCCCGAACATCCCACAGCTCACTGTGGATGCTGTGGACATTATCATGCGGGATGATACAGATGTGAGTATCTTCAGCTAGATCTTCCTTTCGGCACTGAAGCATCGAAAATGCATTAGTGTGCATACTCGAGCGACACGCGTTACCGGCAAAGGCTAACAAAACACGTCGGCTGCAGCCGTCGACAACGTGCCTCTGATGTATTTGAGCACGGTCCTCAAATACACGAGTGGCTTGTTGTTGACGGCAGCAGCCGACGTGTTTACTGTGCACCGTGTTGTTGATGCGCGTCGCTCGTGTGTATGAGCACTTAATTAAGTATTCTTAGCAAGCTAATGTAAGGCACTTCTTGTTCTATATCTTTGAAGAATGAGAACACAAAAGTGACTGGTCTCGTAATAATGACCTAGCCTTTTTTTTGAGGGTGGGAAATTATCTAACTTCTCCCGCTCTGGGCGGAGCGGGGGGCGTATCAGACTTTTACTAACTAAAACCCACCCGTGTTCCTTCAGTTGCTTGTGCCAGGGGCCCCGGTATCTCTTTCAAACAACCCGCGACTATGGCAGTAATAACCTAGCCTAATATGTTAAAACAGTGTTTGAATTGAAAGATTTAATATTAGTTTTCGAAAAACAGGTGGCCCCAATAATCTCCCTCATGAACTCCGAGCCCCCATGGCCATGCTCCACCACCAGCATGTCAGAACTGCTGCAGATGAACGTTAATTCCAAAGACGCAGTGAGAGGAATAGAAACAGTACTATGCATGAATAAGGAGTTCATGGAGGAATGGGTCGAGTATCTTGCTGCTAAGAATAATTCTACCAAAGTAAGTAACAGTTTTAGAAGTATTTACTTAATACTTTTTTATGCTATTTTGGTGGTAAAAAAGCAGGTTGCTCATCTGATGGTAAGTGACCAGCAATTTTTGTACTTTTGCCACACCAGAGGCATCGCAGGTGCGTCGCCATTGCAGGATTAAAGCTGAAATGTCTCATGATCATAAATGAATTTACTCATGATTACTACTGGACAAATAAAATTCAAAATACACCTTGAGATTCGTAATTGGATTGCCAGAAGATATTCTTACATTACCTTTTCTTGGTTATAGTGCTTGAGTTGACACGAGCTAACATAACTATCTAGATATCCTAGACTTTTATTGTGTTTAAATAACTAACTATTTACTTACTTAATATACAAATAAATACAAAAACAAACGACGGGTAGGCGTCGAAGTACTCGTCACCATTGCTATCAAACGGGAAAGGTGCCAAGAAGACTAGCAGCATTGCCACGTTGAATGGCAATGCTAATTCTTTGGCCAAAGAACGACTCAGCCCTGTGGTCACGTGAAGTATCGACCAGCCGGCAAGAAATTTCCTTAAAAAGGAGACGCACACTCGCGCCCAAACGGCTCAAAGCTGTAGTTACCCATAAGGTTACAGTATTTGCGCCGCTTGAAGGTCTCAGCAGCCGCAGCAGCAGCCGCAGCAGCAGCGCCAGCACAGCTCCCCGTGCTAGGAACATGAGGGTATCGACACACGTTGCGTCCCACACCAGAGGTCTACCCAATAAAATAAATTTTCTATACTCATTATAAAGCTGAAGAGTTTGCATTTTTGAGGAAGGCTATAGGCTATTTAACATCACGCTATGACCCTTATGCGATGGCGCATTCAGGTGATGCGATGCGAAGGGGTGGGTTCATGGGAACAAGAAATTTCACACGGACGAAGTCACAGCCAGAAGCTAGCAAAAGATTTGGCAGTCTGTATTTTTATTATGTCTACAATCCTAATTTTATCTTTCAGATCACCTCAACATGGAACACCACAGAGTACCCACCCCACCTCTTCCTCCAGTTCTCGTCTATGTTCGACTCCTTGGTGGAAGATGTTCTGATCGCCAAGGATGCCATGCAGTACGTGTTGAATGACACTGCTGATGGACGCCTCGGTTTGAAGGCGGCCTGGCAGTATGCTATAGAGGCACTTAATACTACGCAGAGAGATGTTGTGCTAAGGTTTGTAAAAAAAACACAGCATAAAAAAGCGCATGCTACTGAAACACTCGCCAATACTTGGATATTAGCGTGTTTTCCACGACGAATATGGACTCAGTACTTGTCCTTGCCAGGTCAGCGAGGCATATAGATATGTACACGATTATAGTTATCTTCTTGTTCATAAAAGTATGAGATTAAGCTTATTGAATTAAATTGGAAGCTGTCTTTTACAAAACGAGCAATCACACTTTTGAAAAGTTTATAGTAACTACACATTTGCACAAGTAGGGTAAATAAAGTGGACATTATGTAGATCACACCTCTGCCTAACTCTTTGGAGAATATAGACGTGATGTTATGTCATTACGAAGAAGTTTGAAGCGCTCAAAGCATTTCACAAATATATTTTTAACCACTTCAAAACTGATTAATCAATTCCACTTTGGCAGGAAACTCTTCACCAAGGTCGACATAGTCGTCAACGCGATAAACGACTCCTCGATCGCTAGCGACGTGCCGATGAGCAGCCTCTGGGAGAGGTACTCCAAGTGCTTCGTCAACAACATGGATGATGACTGCAGACTGCTCGGCAGGAAGGCCTGGAAGAACTTCTTCGGATCCCTCTCGAACATCCTCGAGAACATTACCAGTGATTTGTTGACTTACTTTACGGAAGTTAATGGTAATGATTAATTACTTTTTGGCAAAATTTCTTCTGTTTATTAATTGAGGAGGCTCGTGGCTAAGTAACACATCGTTCGCGCCACACGGGTCGATCAAAGGCTCATTATACAAACATTGCTATCAGTCCCGGTCTCAAATTACACACACACACACACACACATTTTTTAAACTTGGATTCAGAAATTTAACTTTTAGGACTCCTAATAATTATCTCTTACATTGTTTTCTTGCTTATAGAACCAAATGCGAACATACTACAAATATTCGGCTTCACTCGGAGCACGGCGCTGTACAGCTTGTACGATAAGATGCCCGAGTTCATTGGAGTGCTGCTCAACTCCTACTGGGACTTCGGGTTTATGAGCCAGGTAACTTACATGTAGTTTGTCAATCTTTTCCCCCATATATATATATATTTTTTTATAATAAGGCAAGGAATATCTTGGCTTACATGACAATTATCCATAAATGTTCAAACGTTCTGCCACAATATACCACCAGCATAGGCATAGTTCGTCGAACCCTTACGATGTGTCGTCATCGTGGCGGTACCCAACGCTAAATGCGAAGACACCTTCCCTAGATTAAATACATTTAACAATTTAGCCTCATTAATTATATGCTTTTGATGAACTGTAAACTCTTATTCAAATATTGTCTAATACTCAAACTAAACTCCAACCAGTCAGACAACCAGTATTACCATGGTGTATCGTATTACCGAGTAACTGGGTTGTGGAAGTCAGATAGGCAGTCGCTCCATGTAAAATACTGGTATTCAGCTGCATCCGGTTAGACTGGAAGCCGACCCCAACATAGTAGGGAAAAGGCTAGGCAGATGATGATGACTCAAACTAAACTCCTACCATTAATTATCAGGTTCGTCGCGCATCTCAGTCACAGTTCTGGGACTGTGGGGCCGTAATTACCTCCATGGTGATCCCTCCGGGCAGCATCATTGACACTACCTTCATGAAGAAGATCCAGCCCTTCGTGTGTCCATCTCTACTGCACTGGCTCTCCTTGCCCAGAGGAGAGAACACGCTGCTTGATGTGTTCACTAAACCTGTGAGTATGAAACTGAGATAATATCTTTGGTGTATCATTTAATTATGTGCAGACTAATATTGTACGCAGGCGACGGACTTATTGTGAGATCGAGTCTGAGAGTTCTGCATTATTTTCTGATTGTTACATTCATAATTATATCTATTACCGTTGTCTTTTATATAGACAAAAACTATATAGTTATCCCGAATAGTCCTACAAAAATTCGCAGATACTTTTACCGTCACAGTCTTAATCGCCAAAAAAGTCTGTGGTCTACGTTGCCCCTTTATCTTTTGGCCTATTTGGAAAACAATGTAAAGTTTAAAAGGTGTCAACATATAAGCCATTGCTATTATTTTCAGCAATATTACTTCTTCACAATTCATGTGGAAAATCTAACAAGCAGATTTGAAAACGCTTACACTAAAGCTGTAGAGCTAGCTGACTACTTGACTGAAATATCTAAAAAGAACCAAACTCTACTGACAGATGATGACATCAAAATAAATACAATCGAGGGAAAACTAGAGAAAATCGTCGATGCAGTATTAAGTTTCAAATTCAATGAAAACAGCCCTTCATATCGGTTGTTTAGCGAAATTAATATAAAACAATTTGTAGCACAAATTTATTTGGCTAGAATAGTCAGTATTACTAATAAGCTGTCCACAGAAATCAATACAATAGATATTAACAACATATACCCAGGTACTGATCAACAAATGAAAGCGGTCGCCGGTGACTTAAACATGATCAAATATTTGTTTAAAAGAAAACCAACAGACGCTTTAAATATACACTTTGACATATTAACTGATGTTTTATGGACTAATAATGAGAATTATAGTATTGTTGATGCCATTGACAAAATGTGTAATGATTTGGAAGCAAATACAATGAAAACGATATTAGTTAGTGATGAGAGAGTAAGAAGTCAAATTTGTACTAAAGCATATGGTCTCATATATGGCGCTGTTCAAAATGTAACAGTAAAAGATTACGAAACTGCAAGAAAAAGTTTGATAAATCTAGTGGACACTTTGAAAAGTGGTGGAGATAATGTTACAGATGTGTTTGAATTTCTAAGCAATAGGTAAGTCTACTTACATTTGTTTAAGTTCTTAGCAAGCAATTTACAAATCTGTCTGGAGACAGATGTTTAAATTGATGGGATATTTATCGAAAAATCTTTCAATAATTTACACCACACCACCATCCACAGAAAACAACTTATAAACGTAATGCGAACTTCAACCAAGCACTCGTACGACCTGGGCCTTCCTATCTACCTGAAGTACTTGCAGTCCAATATGCAGAGCTACGACGTTATCCTGAGCTTCCTGGCCGGCGAAGACTGGTGGAAAATCCTCAGGGACCTCTACAATGGACCCTATGCTAGCAAGTTCTTGGGGTATTTAGAAAACAGCTTCGATGTCGCTGAAGATCTGCTCAGTAACTTCGATGGAATACATGTAAGTGATATTATTTGGGATATTATAAATTGCATATCAAATAAATAATCGCCTATCAATACATACTGATCATTTATATTCTTTTTTACATCAAATAACTTACTTCACTACAAATAAACTAAATGTTTAACAAAACTCAAACTGCAGATAATTCGAAATTATACATCAATATGACATTACTTTTTTCCTCATAATGCAATACAGTTAAATTTATTTTTGTACTAAAATACTACATACATAGCATAAATACTGACTGCGCAGCAAATTTTCCATATTTTATTTCAAATTTCAATTTAATTCGCATAATACTAAACGACGTTAGGGGCACCCCGAGGTTCGGTTTGGTTAGGTTCCTTTAAACCCTGCAGACAGAAATAGGAGCCCCGCGCAGCGGGGCTCCGTCGACTTGACGTCGTTAGAAATAAAACGAAACCAAAATCGCTGTACGCTGCGAAAATAAATAGTAGTGTGATTAGTGATATTTTGAGTTGAATATTTTGCTGTGCAATCAGTAATTTTGATGGGAATTCGGAATCTTCTTGCATAGAAAAAGGATATTTTTTGATTTGCGTTTAAATACTACCCATATTATTTCATTGATAAAATCTTATCAGAAGCCATATCCGTATCACAAGATGTGCTTGAAATTTGTCTTTTTTAACATTATCTTGCTTTTGCGAGATACTCCATACGCATAGTCTTTACAACTCTTCTTACTCTTCTTCTCGTCTGTTTGTTTTAACAACTTATTTGTTTTTCTTTAACAAAAGACCAAAGGCCAATACCTGCCTTTCAATTACTGCAACTGCTTGATATTACCATCACTGGTTGTTATTCACGTCTGTCTGTTTCGATAGATAAGCTAATACAGGAGATTTGCTCGCAGAGCAGCTGGCCGAATGGGCCGAAAGTTTCTGGAGTGGCGACCTCGTACCGGGAGACAGCGTTTGAAGGCCTCCCACAAAGTAGAGCGATAACTTGGTGATGGGAGCAAAAATCTGCTGGATGCGGGAAGCACAGCACCAGTCAAAGTAGCTGTGCTTGGGGGAACCCTATGTCCAGCAATGGACGTCTTTCCGCTGAAATAATGAAGTGCATGGGGATAGTTCATAAACTCGTGTCTGCTTTTAAAACTTGTTAATCCCTAGCTCATTCAATACACCATGTAACCAATACCAAATAACTGAATGTAATTTTGGTCTCCTTAGATAGTCCGCCTTCTTCACGACATTGACATGAATCAGACGGAATCGTTCTGCTTACCCAACATCACGCTGTCCGACTACATCCCGGACCGGACCGGTCTGTGGTCAAACCTCAAGCAACAGATTTGTGCAGAGGATAAGACTGAACTGTTTAAGGAACTACCACCACTGCTGTTTGCGTCTCAAGTAAGTGATTATACATTACTAGCGGTTGCCCGCAACTTGTCTGCGATCCGGGATACTAAATAGCATATGTCCTTACCCAGGTCAATATCTATCCGTGTGCCTTTCATGCAAATCCGTTAAGCTGTTTTAGCGTGAAAGCGTAACAAACAAAATTACTTTCGCATTTATAAAATTATAGTTTACATTATTACTGTATACGATCATTTGTACCTACATAATTTCAGTATCTGTCTCGTGTGGTAATATGTTTTTTTACAAGACATCTTCATGTTTTATTTATATAAACCAATAAAAACTTAAACGTAACTGGCAAGATGTCGGTGTATTGGTACACCTGTGACTAAACCTTTGTGGAATAGTTATGTAATTAGCATCTTAATGAGTTGCAATTTCCAGGGCTACGAAAACTCCTTAACACTATCCAAAGATGTCGACTACACCGCGGTCGATGCGGACATATCCAAAATAGAATCAAGATTGGACCTTATCAAGGATGGACCGAAACCACCTCAAAACCCGTCGTGGGTGACAGACGAGAAGATCCAGCACTTGAGGATGGTGGCTCTGCAGCTGCTGTCCAAGGAAACGCTGACGAAGATCTCGTTTGCGATACTGAGCAACGGAGTCGATGCTGGCACGCTGTTCTTGAATAACAGGTAATAACAATGCTGTAAAAAAATAACAGTTCTCTTATCGTTGATCTAGTAGGTGCAAGTCCCTTGGTGAATATGGTGTCATAGGTTTGATCCCCAAGGGCAGAGTCTTGTTGGATTTTTGAATCAGAAATTTCTCAGTAGGAGTCTAGATTTTGAATAAGCGCCCGGAGTCGTATTTGATTAAATAATGCGGCTTAAAACTTACAAAATGAAAATATTATAAGAGCTTTCTATATTTTATTTTTCGGAAAAAATATGAAATACTAGGGACCATTTTTATGGTAACGAAGACTATTTATAATAATTATTTCTCTGCCAGCCAATGCACAGTCTGCTCCCAATTCACGACGTGGTTTAAGCAACTGAACCTACAGTTGTTCAAGAAGCAGGAGTACGACAATCTGCTGTGCCACCTGCAGACCATGAGCCTGGACGACGTGTACCACTCGCTGAAGAACGAGTTCCACTGGGACATGGCCATCAGAGAGGTGAGTGTTTTATGTTTGACGAAGAGCTGAATTGCGTACAACACTTACAATTGCAATGGATATCATTTTGGCAATTCAGCAACATTAATTGCATTAATTACGTTGTCGAGCAGATGATTAAAAATTTCCTTCAAAATTGACTGTGACTGAAAATATGTTACACAATTACCACGCCGGTTTTAAACTTAAAGGCGCAGCGTGGAAGTCGGAAGGACGAGCACGGAGCTGAGAATTTCTTACGCAGACGTTGAATAATGAATCTATTAAAGCGTCTTAAAGTTGCTAACAACTTGAGGGCCCATGAGAAGCTGTTTGAAATCTGTGGCTTTGCACTTTGATGACCCGGGAAATAAAGTGTATAATTAGTTTTCGTACAAAAACCTTCAGCTTAGCGCCCCTCGTGGGCCCCCCTATGGAGCCTAGGCAATGTTCTTACACTGATAAATGATAAATTATTTTATTTCTGTAAGTAGGTTTGTACAAACACTTTTACACGTCAATCATATTTTTAAAAACGAGATGAGGTCGGCGTTTCCTAACTGACTACTCTGAGAAGAAAGGCCGAAACAAACTCAGAGGTCACAGTCTCTTTTAAAGTCCAGACATAATCTTGGTATTCACTTCGGGAGAATGCAAGAACTTTAGCTATGTGAAACTCAAACTCAACAAAGCATCTATTTCAATTAAACCATTTACAGGAGGCACTTTTGAATTCTCAGACGGTCGGTCAAAAACATGAAGCAAGTTACAAATTCCAAAGTTTAGTAGGTTCCTATGGAGAAAAACGGGCAAGAGGACTCCATGGATTTTAAATATTGTTACATTTCTAATTATGCATTTTTAAACTATCTTTCTCACAGTTAATATCAACACGAAACTACACGAAGTACGAGATGAACAAGTCGATCAACGAGTTCCTGGATCAAGTGAAGGTGCGCCTGCTAGAAGACATTAACGCTAAGAGTACGAAGCTGACGGAGTGTCTCGCGAAGAACGTGTCCAGGAATGAGTTCGGGAATGCTACACTGTGAGTTTATACTTAGAAAAATAATCAGCCCTCGCATGCATTTAGGTCAAGTATGTATTGAAATTTTGTATGGGATAGTTGATAATTTTTTTGCGTCCTATGTAACCTTAAATTTGACGAAACCTTTCTTAAACGTTCTATATAGGGATAAAGTAATGATAACTTACCACTTTTGGCACAATTGCCAAAAACTTAATAAGCACAGTTGATCATACTGCGTCTTCGCTGTTTACTTTGTAAATAGTTAGTAGATTGATATTGTTGCTCATTTTATTTATTTATTAAGGTACACCAACAGCTTCTATGTATAATTTATCTGAAGTACTATAGATCACAATAGTCTCGGTCTTACACAGTCGCCAATTACAGGTTTACCAGCAATCTAAGAAATAAATGATCACACATAATAATAACTAAAGGCTAGAACTTAAGAATTATGCCAAAATACTTCTTAAACTTAAGATAAATAACAAAAAGTAGAATTATAAAGACGAACAACATTACAAGTCCCTTTATGAACGCAAGCGTGATTGCTGAACATCTACTCACAGATGAGAATTCAGTAGTAACATGAATTCTGAATGTAAATCCAATAAGCTGAGCGATTCAAAGACATGTGACCTCCGCCAATCGGCTCTGGGCCCACGTGGTGGGTTACGGCCCACTCCCTCCTCAAATATTTGTTCCGTGCGGGAATCGAACCCGCGACACGCAGCGCAGCAGACAATAAAGTTTGAACAGCAGACAGTGAAGTTTTGCGCCAACCGTGCCGTCGTTTGTTTAATGTATTTTATTTAATCAGGTATCTTATTGTATACTTGCGGAGCAACACCAAAGAAGCTTTTCTTCATTAGTGAAGTTTTACATTTCACAAGGCATAATTCATTTATGTACTGAGCACGTATCGGTGTTTTCTTTACTGCACACAGTCTTTTAAACAACTGCGGATTTATTTTTACAAATAATTCAGTTTGCAGAATGTATAAATGATTATGCTATGCTTATGCTAAGCTCATCCATGATACATGGGACTTAAAACATAGCTGGTAGAATGCGGGTGTACAGATAGGCACCTACACCTCTGCCTAACCATTCTGAAAGATAATACAGGTGTGATATACCTCAATATACAAAAAACCCTTCATATTTCCAGCTTCGTCTCGGTCCTAGCCCACACCACCAAGCTCATCAGGGCAGAACTCCCCCACATCCACGAGGTCGACGGCATCAGAGACCTGCCGTACCTCAAGGAGCTGTCCACGGAAATAGCTCACAACATTGACGTGGTGAAGCCTTTGAAGGACTACCTGCTGGAGAAGAATGAGCTGCACGGAGAACTAATGAGGGTTGTTGATGATCATGGCGTTGTTGGTGATATTGAGAATGCTCAAGTTAATTTACGAAAGGTGAGTAAACAAGAGGACGAGAGCCGTGGTGACCCAGTGGTAATAGCCTCAACTTTCGAGTTATAGGTCATAGGTTTACTTTGTGTAAAGTATTTCATCACCACTGCTCTCTAACTGGTGAACGAGAACATCGTGAGGAAACCGGCATGTTCTAGAACCAAAATAGTCGAAGACATGAAACATCTACCATCACTGGGCCCGCGTGGTGGATTACGGCCCACTGCCTCCTGCAGAGAGGACGCCTGAGTCCCAGCAGTGGGGACATTATAGGCTGATTATGATTATGATGAGCAAACAATAAAGTTAACTCAGCCTTTTGAGGTCTATTGCTGAATATGTAATGCGACTCTATGAAGTTTTGTACTAACCGAAAGAGAATGTTGCGCGAGTACGCGATCATCGCGCTCGTTTATATAAATATTAGCGACCCGCCCCGGCTTCGCACGGGTGCAATACTGATACTAAGTACAGGTATTTCAAGAATGCCAGCACGCGCCGCCGCGGCCGGTACCGCAGCAACCGCTATGTCCCTGCATTTTAAATCTGTAATATCTTCGAAAATATTCATTTAAATTACATGCTGTAAAGGACCATATTTATCTATATTAAATGCAAAATGTATTTAAGGTACTTAATTGGATAAGGATTAATGCTGTATTGCTTAAAATCGCTTCGTAAATAAGCCATTATTTCTCGTAAAAACTCAAACTCAAACTCAAACTCAAACTCAAAGCATTTATTTCAATTAAACCATTTCCAGGCACTTTTGAATTGTCAAAATTAACTAGTCGGTCAGTTAGTCAGAAAGTTGAAGCTAGTTGCCCATTCCAAAACGTAGATCTCTTGGAGAAGAACGGGCAAGAAACTCCAAGGACACTCTTTTAAATTAAGATATTACAAAATCCTGAGTACAGTATTCTTGTTGCTTCTATATGTGAGAACAATGTTATGAAGAAACAATTCAAGACAGTTATAAGATTAAAAAGAAGCCCTGGCAGCTAAGAGATGACCAGTCTCAACTGACAGCGCCCGTTCACGAACATGACGCATGGATCAGCACCATCCAGCTCAACCATTTTGAAGGGAACCGAATGATCCAACACACGCGCCACCATCAGTGAGACATTTAAGTGAGCATGACACATTCTCAACTGCCATGCTCTTTCAAGTCAATATAAAAAAATTATAATGAACGGATCCATGGTTCTTACATTTACAAAATTAAAATAAAAAAAAAAAAAATGCTTCTAAATTATACAAAACTATCGTTACCAATTTATTTACGAGATGAATAAAATTTTACTAGAAAGAGGTATAAGATATTAAAGTAACAATTAAAACTTGATTGAATTAAAAATACACATTAAATTCGAATGTCAGAAACACTTAAAAAAAAAAAAAGAAAAGAAAAAAAGGGAAGCATGTCTTCCAAATTAATATTGAAATTTTAACTAGTGAGCCCAAGTGTCTGTGGAGCAGGACCAGCATTTAGCCAAGCATTTTTATCTACGATATAATCATCCAACTTATAGTATGCTTGTCTACATAGTGTGCGTTTAATGCATGTTTTAAATTTCTTCTCATTTAGTTGAAGAATATCGAGTGGTATTTTATTATAACACTCTACACAATAACCCATAAAAGAAGTTTTTACTTTAGACAATCTGAAACGAGGTTGATCTAATTTGTTCCTATTTCTAGTGTTAAAGTTATGCCTGTCACATATCTTACTAAAAAGATGTAGATTTTTTCGAACGTACATAATGTTTTCATATATATATTGACAAGGAACCGTCATGATGTTAATTTTTTTAAACAGTTCCCTTAGAGATTCACGTCTGCTGAGGTTGTAGATAGCTCTGATAGCCCTCTTTTGCAGAATGAAGATAGATTCAATATCTGCAGCCCGTCCCCACAACAAAATACCGTAAGACATGATGCTATGAAAGTAACTAAAATAGACCAGTCTCGCGGTATCCACGTCTGTTAATTGACGGATTTTCCAAACAGCGTAAGCGGCTGAACTTAGCCGCCCTGCAAGTGATGTTAAGTGAGGACCCCACTGCAGCTTTGAGTCAAGCGTGATCCCCAGGAAAACCGTATTTTCGACGAATTCAAGTATCTCCTTATTCAATACAACGTGACATTCACTACTTCTAACATTCGGTAAAGTGAATCTAATGCATTTAGTTTTCTTCTCATTTAATACCAAATTATTTACAGTAAACCAATTATGGACCACAAGCATAGTAAATAAAATAAAAGTAAAGGATAAAAAAATATTATTGTGGGTTATCCCTAAGAGATAGACATATACCATCGCGGACTTTTTTGTAGACCTTTTTAAGGTGCACAATACTGTAGTACATTATTTTGACCTATCTCGTAGGGTTCAGCCAGCGTTTGAAAAGTAAGCGCAAAAAAATGTGTTTATTATGAACAACTTTTACTAAGGGACCAAAGCTGCAATCGCGAAAAAAAATCTCTACATTTTGACGAGATATGCGAATATAAATGTAGGGAACGGCTGATTTTTTTTCGCGATTTCATGTTCGGTCCCATAGTAAAAGTTGTTCATAATGACGAGTACAATCTCCCATTTCGATTTGTTGCATGTTATCAATTTCACCCTGTAAGTATAAGAAAAATGTACACTATATAAATGGAGCCATTTTCAATATAAATACCCTTAATTAATGACTTATGAGTAAATATTATTATAAATGTTTAGATCCGCAGTCCCTCTGAGCCGTCAGACCAGGACATCATCGTTCCGAACAGTGGATGGGCTGTCATTTGTGACAGATACAACTGCACTGATATCACCGCCGTCATCAAGAACAATCTTAACAGGGCACTCATTGAAAAAGCTGTAAGTATTCAGTGATTATACAGGGTGCATTTGATATCATGGGCATTATTTTAACCTAAGGTACTACTTATGATACTAATTGCATTAGGGCTACTATTACGCAAATCAAAAATATTATTAATGCAAGTATGGAAAACCTTAAAATGTAGTAAGTCATACAAAGTATCAAATTAGTTGCGCTTCTCGATAGCAAATGCGTAGGTACACTACGCCGTACGCGCGTCATTGGGCGTGAATTCTTTGACCCCGCCCGACTCACGTGACATTCGTAAGTTGCCAATGAATTGATTCATAATAAATTCCAATTTTCCCTTCGTACTTTGCCGGCTTAGGACGGTCAAAACTACGTCAACTAACATACATTAAAAAAAAACATTTACGTACCTAGCTTGTGGATTGTTTTGAAAAAACCTTATTTGTCGGTAAAGTGACAGAGGGTAAACGGGTGCTCTTCCACGAGCTTGTGCATGTGCTGGCACGTGAAAAGACGAAAAATCCAACAGGTTCTGAGTGGTTCTGGTGGAATGAGACCCCGTGAAGGAATAGGGTCGTTCGGGTAGCGCCGATGGAACATTTCACGAGTTCATACTAAATTTCTTGCGCGATCGTAAATTACAACCATTTGTGGGTATTGTTGGTTGGTGTACCTAGCCTGCACATTACGCGGTCGAGGCATCGTGTACACAAACACACACACAACACACAACTACTACACTAACACTTAATACACTGCAATCCAAGCACCGTATGCCGCGAGCGGCGAGTACGGCGATTACGTCACGGGATCAATAAATCAATTACGCGTCAATGCACCTGCGCAGTCGTTATGACACTGGTTCCGGGTTCGTGACTTCGTGTTGCGGCGGGAAGCATACCCCGCGCGGGGGTGATATTCGTATTTTTGCGAGTGAGGGAGTGGGACGGAGAGAGTTCAGGGAATCCCGCCGGACGGAATGTCTTGTAGCCCATTGTTATTATTACTTGTAAGGAAAAACCCGCGCGCGCGCAGGTGATGTTTGTTTACATTTCGCTTTGCGCTGTACTGCGCTTTAAGATTTTGATATTTCAACAATTATTGGCGTTAACGAAGTATTTTGTTTTAATTACTTTAAGTGTTTATTTGCAATAATAAGCCTTGTGCAATTTGACTTACTACATTTTTAAGGTTTTCCTTACTTGCATTAATAATATTTTTGATTTGCGTATTAATAGCCCTAATGCAATCAGTATCGTGAGTAGTGCCTTAGGTTAAAATAATGCCCATGACTTCGATTCCACCCTGTAGAACTCACCTTTCTTACAATCCTTTCGATCTAGATGTATACAACCATACATTTTGATCGTTTTAATCCTTAAAATGGGTCATTATACTCATCATTATGAACAACTTTTACTATGGGACCAACCCCGAAATCGTGAAAAAAAAATCAGTTGATCCATACATTACGTCGAATCATCCTACTTCCTACTAATATCATAAATGCGAAAGTTTGTGAGGATGGATGGATGGATGTTTGTTACTCTTTCACGCAAAAACTACTGAACGGATTTTAATGAATCTTTACAGTAATATAGTTTATACATCAGAATAACACATAGGATACTTTTTATCCCGATATTCCCACGGGATCAAAACTTACGCGGGTGAAACCGCGGGGCGTAGCTAGTGCGAACATAAATGTATGGATCAGCTGATTTATTTTTCACAATTTCGGGATTGGTCCCATAGTAAAAGTTGATCATAATAATAAGTACAATGACCCATGTTAAGGATTAAAACGATCAAAATGTAACGGTGTAGGTATAATATACAAGTCTAACCTTAAAATTTTTATCATCCCTTCCGGGCACGTGTAAAGCCTATTTTATTTCTTTTGTAATGCCTTCATTGGTCTCTGATCCGACCATGGGTCCGTAGCCTTTCTATAAAAATGTTGTCTCGCATAACTACTTTTTTTGTAGGGGCAAGCCCTATTTAACCACTGTATTAAAAGAAAAGATTGGCACTTCTTATAAAGTGACAAAAAAAATAAAGATTTCTTAATTATTTTTAAGTTTTATAAAACCATGCACTATATTCCGGGTAGCTCCCAAAATATCAAATCGAGGAGTTCTGGCGCTTTAACTTCGTGACTTCGATCATCCACCACATCGAAGACTTCATGTCGCACGGCGCGCGCCTGCTGGGCCTGGCCAGCAAGCTGGACGTGGCTGCCGTGATGGATGGCCAGATGGAAGCCATGCTGGATGCCGTTATACTGTTCATTAGTGAAGATGCCTTGGATAATGTTATGTATAGGTGAGAGTCATCATCTGCCTAGCCTTTTCCCAACTATGTTGGGGTCGGCTTCCAGTCTAACCGGATGCAACTGAATACCAGTATTTTACATGGAGCGACTGCCTATCTGAGGTAAAATAGGTGAGAGTGTGCATTATTAAACCCCGAGGACGCTTGGATCAAAATATTTCCTACAACTTATATTAAACTTCAAAGGCCAATGTTATATTATTTTTTATAGATTTTTAGAGGATTTTGTTTGAGTCGGGAGAATTTAAAATGTTTATAATATGAACTTGGGTGTGTTATAACCAATCAATCAATCAATTCTCTTTTATATTGTAAATTTTGACGTGCAAAAGTGCTTTTTATGTGCCTATTTGAAATAAATGCTTTGACCTTGACTTTAACGACACACTTACCAGTTAGCTATGTTTTTGGAGCTGAAACACTCAACTTTAAAATGTTGCGGCTCGTTTTTGTCCGGAACTTGCTAGAATTAAGAGGTTTATTTATAAGCTTGCTTAAAGTTAAGAGACGTTTAAATGTCAAAAAATGTATGGTTAAGTTGACATTAATCACTAATTGGCCCCGATTCTGTTGTTCACAAACTAAACTAAGTTTAAGTTCAGTGCATCTTTTTCTTTCTATTTCGTTACGAAAAGGACAGAAGATAAAATATCAGTTTAGTCCTGTCAAATTAGATAATAGACAAGTTAGACGAGATTAAAAAATTGGCTACTAAAAATACGTCAATTTACGTCAAGCGCTGACTAATTTGACAGGACTAAACTAATATTTATATTCTGTCCTTTTCTTAATGAAATAGAAAGAAAAAGATGCACTGAACTTAAATTTAGTTAAGTTTGTGAACAACAGAATCGGGGCCATTAACTTTAAGCAATAAATATACTCCTTATTAATGATCCTAAATAACTAAAGAGACTCCTCGAGTCACGAGACAGATAATATTAATTAGGTACTTAAGAGTTCCTTCATACCTTCTTTCTTCCTTCAAATCCTTTCCGCGTGCCGTAAATAAAATTTTGGACCTGTACCAACAATCATAAATGACCCCCCCCCCCCCTCTTGTAACTTGAAGCCCACGCTATACGAAGCAAACTTAACTTTTCAGATCTTGACGTTTTTAGGGTTCGGTACCTCATAAGGAAAAACGGAAGCCTTATAAGATCGCTTTGTTGTCCGTCTGCCTGTCCATCAGTCAAGACCCTTTTTATCAGGAACGCGTGGAGTTATCAAGTTGAAATTAATATAAAATACTCAAGGCTGCAATCCCTTCGAGCAGTGAAAAAATTAAACTTCTATGTCAACGCACTTAAAAGATACGGGCGTTTATGTTCCGAAATCAAAACCTATAAGGTACTTCCCGTTGACCTAGAATCATGAAATTTGGCAAGAAGCAATGTCATGTAACAAAAGTAAAGGAAAAAATCAGAAATCCGTTTTGTAGTTACATTACAAAAAAAATAATTATAAAACTATTTACATACCAGTACCTACAAATTTGTACGGAGCCCTCGGTGCGCGAGTCCTATTCGCACTTAACCGGTATTTTTTTGGTGATGTCCACATGTATTATGCAAATAAAATGTTTTTTTTTTTTAAACGCTTTCTCTAACTCCGTCGCGAATCAGTCTGCAGGGTATAATAACGGAGCTGCACCCACTGCTGCGCAGCTCACCTCTGGAGCGGGACCTGGCCGCGCTGTCCTCTGGACTCGCCGTGGTCAGGCAACTGAAGAACTATATGCTGGAGGAAGTCAATCTCAAAGGTCAGTTCCTAAAGGAAAATGCACGCATTTTTACTTTTTATTGTCGAATAACGACTTCGAAATCCTTGCAAAAAGAATATTTGCGGTTCAGAAAAAACATCAGAATCAAAATACGCATGACTAAATTATAAACTTACTGGACCCTATCTAAAAAATCATAAAATTAATTTTAATAAAAGACGATCCAGCGTTGAAGCTTTAAGACTATGCCGACCGCACAGTGGCGCCCTCATCGTTTGTTTGGTTATTTCATACAATTTAGAATGAAAATACAAAAAATAAGCACGTTAAGTTGTGTTTAGTTTTATTATAATACTTAAAACGGATAACAGTGGCCACTATATTACGTTTTAAGGATTATAATAAAACTAAACAATATAAAACTACCGTTTCTAATAATATTAACGTATAATCTTGTGAAGCACAACTTAACGTGCTTATTTTCTGCATTTTCATTCTAAATTGTATGAAATAACCAAACAAACGATGAGGGCGCCACTGTGCGGTCGGCACAGTATTAAAATATGTTTCATTATTCTTCTTCTTCTCATTAATATCTACTTAAATAAAATATTATTATACTGACTTATTTATTTAACATTATTAAATTTTAAATGCCGAAATTAAAGAAACAATTCAAAAGCCATTGTGTCTCGCGTGGATCTACGTTACGGCGAGGATAAGGTATAATAATGTATGCATACCACGCACAAAAATCTGCTCTTTCAAACAACGAGTTTTTTCAACAGTGAAAGTATCACAGCTGTTCCCTGATGCTGAAGACGTGGAGCTAGGTCTGAGCGCGTTCGGCATCAACAATACGAACTTCTGGTCCATTGCCGCTCCCAGGATACATGCTGGACACATACAACTGAAGCCGGTACGTTGGAACTAATATTTGATTTGAAAGCTGTATACAAAACATCTCGCTGATAAAAAGTCAAGGTTCAAATGGTTACTTACAAAATTTAAGTCATCATTATCTGCCTAGCCTTTTCCCAACTATGTTGGGGTCGGCTTCCAGTCTAACCGGATACAGCTGAATATCAGTATTTTACATGGAGCGACTGCCTATCTGACCTCCACAACCCAGTTACTGGGTAATACGATACCCCTTGGTAAGACTGGTTGTCAGACTTTCTGGCTTCTGACTACCCGTAACGACTGTCAAAGATCCACGAATGGCAGCCGGGACCAACGGCTTAACGTGCTTTCCGAGGCACGGAGGGGTCTCGGTATGTAAAGATGGTCACCCATCCACAGACCAACCGCGGTAAGCGTAGCTTAACCTGATCCATCGACCTGTATGACTGTTATTATTTAGCCACGGGCCCCTCTACTACAAAATTTAAGTGCTACATAAAACTGTCCGCAAATTAAAATCAGCACTGTAATTTTCTGTCAGTTGTGTGAAATGGCTATAATATAAACAAACACGAAAAAATAACTTAATATGACAATCTGCAAATCCTTTAATTTCCCGGAAATTCGATCAAACTTTCGTATTCATTGGAAAGTTTTTCACAATTAAACAAAATGTGTATTTTAGGGCTGAGAAACATTAACTTAAGTTCTTTTATACAGGGTTATTTTTAATTGGTTAGCTAAACTTCACAGACGCGATGGGTATCGATACCTAAACACGATAAAATATTTTCTTAAAGACTTAACTGTTTTTTTTTTGTGTCATCAACGACCACTATTTCACGTCATCGTACCTCCCTCAGCTGCTCTCCTCAAAGCCTGAAGACAGCCACATCGCCAAGTACGTGTGCCAGATGGAGTCCATGTCCAAGGTGCTGGCCCCCGCAGACCTGGACGTGGTGACTGCGGACGACGTGTTCGGCGCCGTCATCGAGCAGTTCTGTGAATTACCGGACGATGTCGCCAAGCAAGTGCTGCATGTGCTGCTCCGAAACTTCAACTTTAGCGTGATTATTGATAAGGTATCTTAGAGTTCTACAGGATGTCCCTGGAAGTATGGATCAAATCGAATAGGGGCGTGGCCAAGGTCATTTCCAAACTTTTTGATCCTGAGAATGATTGATAATTGAGAATTATTTTACGCTTCAAAAGTTGTGACCAATTTTTTTCAATCGTTTCGCGTAGTGCTCAAAGAAAAAAATCATAAAAAAAACTATCAGGGCTGTCTAAAAAACTTAAATTGACAGTTCCTGGTAGTTTTTTTAAATGATTTTGTTCTTTGAGCACTATGCAAAGTGATTGAAAATAACAAAAGTTGGTCATAACTTTTGAACCGTAAAAAAAATTCACCAACATTCTCAGGATCAAAAAGTTTGGAAATGACTTTACCCACGCCCCTATTTGATTTGATCCATACTTCCAGGGACACACAGTATAATTAAAGAAAAAAACAGTGAAAACGAAACAATACGGAAATGTACAATAGAGAGAGATCTCGCCAGCAGTGAGGACAATAAGTGTTCAACTATTTATACAACGTGTAACGTTAAATGCGCAAAATCTGAAAATAGTTTGTTCATAATTGACTACTGAATCGATTTCAGTAACTTTTAATATAGGTTTTTTTTCAAAAAAATTGCCATACTATCCGCCGATTGAACCAAAGAAAATTAAGTCTTATTTTAAAGCAATAAGACTCAATTTTGAATGCATAAAGCAATGCTAGGATCAACACGATTTTCTTAATAAAAACAGTTATCTTATAAAAATAGTTTTGTTCATTGTATTATGCTTTTTTTAACTCAATGCTCTAATTGGGGTGTATGAGGTTTTGCGCATTTAACGTTATACACCGTATAAATAGTTGAACACTTACTTTGCTTACTTTGCGTATTTATTGTGTATATTTAGTGACACGGGGTACGATCTAAGCTATTAACACCTTCACCATCTGCCTATCCTTTTCCCAACTATATTGGGGTCGGCTTCCAGTGTAATCGTATGTAGCTGAATACTAATCTATACTTAATATTATAAAGAGGAAAGATTTGTATGTATGTTTGTAACGAATTGGCTGAAAAAGTACTGGACCGATTTTAAAAATTCTTTCACCACTTGAATGCTACATTATTATATTAAAGCCTATATAGATTAATATATATAGATTAATATATATAGATTAATATATAGGCTTTTTTTCTTTTTTTTCCACCCGTGTGAAGCCAGGACGGACCGCTAGTATTTTATATGAAGCGACTGCCTATCTGACATCCACAACCCAGTTATTAACAAATCGCACCTTTAAAATAAAACCGTTACTAAACGAAAATTTTCATGAATTGAGTTATCAACGCCATCTATTTAAAATATATGTAAACTGCAACATAAACTTGTCATAATGTAAATAGAGATCTATATGACCTCATTAAATGTCTTATAGAACCCTGCACTCAGATTTTATTGACAAAAAACAGTGACTTTTTTCTAATATTGGTTCTCCTGTACAATTTTATAATTTCGTTTAGTAACGGTTTTACTTTAAAGGTGCGAAATTATGACAAAAACTGTTTTTTATTCTGCAGGTCGCAAGTACTCTTCTCAACAAACTCTACAGAGCCTCAAACCTGACGGAGGAGGAAGGCTCCACGGTCCTATCCAAGTACCAACAGATGGCAGCACTGATCCCCATGATCCAGGAGAAGATGGCAGACGTGAGGCAGACCCTCAGCAGCGAGACGATGTTCCAGAAGTTGAGGGATTTCAGCTCCATTGGGGATATACTGACGTGTATGTATTGGCACTGTGTTGAGTTCTATTAAACCTCTAAGTAATAAGATCAGGGGAGTTATTCTCTAAGGATACAGCCTTGCGGACAGCGCTGTCGCAACTGTCAAACCCACCGCGACAGCGCTGCCCGCAAGGCTGTATCCTTAGAGAATAGCATGGCAGGCCCTTTGTACACGGCATGGTTTTTTTACGGTACGGCGTATAAGCCGTGCTGTAGGAAAAACATTTATTTATTTATTTATTTAATACTTCAAGCACATAAATGTACAGAGGCGGACTTAATGCCATAGGCATTTTCTACCAGTCAACCTTTGGGTGATGCAGAGACAAACAGTGGTAGGTACAATCATGAAAATTGAGGAATAAATATTTTAAATATAAAGATACGCATAAACCTATTAAAACTATGAATATAATATATACCTAGTTACATACATATATATATATATAAGCACAAATAAATATATATAAATACATGAATATACTTACTAAAAATAAATTAGACAAACAATGAGAAAATATTACCGTCAAACCGTTACCGTATTACCGTTAAAACATGTCTGTTAACAAGCTTCCACAGTGATCCATACAACACTGACGACCGTGCCGTTGTTTTTCACGGCAAGAAAAATTTGTCTTACGTTTTTAGAGTTCCGTAGTCAACAAGGAACCCTTATAGTTTCGCCATGTCCGTGTCTGTCTGTCTGTCCGCGGCTTAGCTCAAAAACTATTGGTACTAGAAAGTTGTAATTTGGCATGAGTATACACGTTAATGACGCCGAAAAAGTGGTAAAATAAAATTTTGAAAAAAACAATTATTTATGGTACCTCCCCTACATGTAAAGTGGGGATGATATTTTTTTTTTCGTCCTTCCCATAGTGTGGGATATCAAATTCAAAAACTCAAACTCAAAGCATTTATTTCAATTAAACCATTTCCAGGCACTTTTGAATTGTCAAAATTAACTAGTCGGTCAGTTAGTCAGAAAGTTGAAGCTAGTTGCCCATTCCAAAACGTAGATCTCTTGGAGAAGAACGGGCAAGAAACTCCAAGGACACTCTTTTAAATTAAGATATACCAAATCCTTAGTACAGTATTCTTGTTGCTTCTATATGTGAGAACAATGTTATGAAGAAACAATTCAAAATAGGTATAAGATTAAAAAGAAGCCCTGGCAGGTAAGAGATGACCAGTCTCAACTGACAGCGCCCGTTCACGAACATGACGCATGGATCAGCACCATCCAGCTCAACCATTTTGAAGGGAACTGAATGATCCAACACACGCGCCACCATCAGTGAGACATTTAAGTGAGCATGACACATTCTCAACTGCCATGCTCTTTTAAGTCAATATAAAAAATTATAATAAATGGATCCATGGTTCTTACATTTACAAAATTTTAAAAAATGCTTCTAAATTATACAAAACTATAGTTTCCAATTTATTTACGAGATGAATAAAATTTTACGTTATCTTTAAATAGGTCTATCAAAAATATTAGGGGTTTGGGAAGACCGTTTTTTTGATTAAGTAAACCGTTCGTGACTTATCAAGCTTTAAAGTACCAATTTTCGTTAGAGTCAAGTGTCCCCCCCCTTTACCAACTAAACGGTTGTAGTTAGAAATTCAAATGTCACAGCAGTAGTACCTATATATAACGAAGTTTAAAGGAAAACTATCACACTTAAGTGGGCTTTACAAGTTTACGAGTAATAGTCGACCAATTGTATTTGACTCGAAAATTGTCGGATCAGTTGAGGATTTGTTTATGAAGTCAAATTAGGTAGGTAGTCATGTTTGGCTTTTAGTTAAAGCATGGTACGAAACTATCAGTCAGTGGATACGACCCGCACTTGGCTGTTATAAAAACTACGGAACCCTACACTGCGCGTGGCCCGACACGCACTTGACCGGTTTTTGTAATCCTGACACTAACCTGTCAGGTTGTACGTTGATTGAAATATGATTCGCGACTGTAACAAGTATGTTTTATATAATTATAATCATTAGAGTCATCAATACAACTCTGCAAGTTCAAATCACAAATTGTATTCAACGCCAATTCTGAGTAATGGCTGGTTTTACCAATGTCCGATATCTTTTATTCGTGAAATAAAATTACAGTTCTAGTATGGAAAAACTGTTAAAGAGGTATGAGGAACAGGGTGTAAAGTTCAGTCATCCTCCATAGAAAAGGGAGGACCTTCCGACCAGATGGGTGTTGTGTCTGGCGAGCAACTGCCAGATGATTTATATCAGGCCGGGTGTATCTAAGGCAATTGTGCGGTAAACTCTGCTTGCGAGATGCAGGATTTTGTGGCGTCAGTATGATGCGTTGTTCGTATGTGGCGTTATAGATACCGCTACACTGTCAAAAATTCAAAATTTATTCGCAGGATAAGACTTATTCTAGGTATAAAACTTTAATAGAATTCGCCCTAAAAGAGTTGCATTGATGATTCTAATGATTATTTATTAGTCGTACTACTGTATGTTTTTTTTGTTTTTTTTTTCTCGGCTTTAGATATTATACAAGTGAGTAAGTTTACACAAAAACAAACTGATCTACTAAACTCTCATATTTCAAGCATCCGTAATTCTGAAAAATCATTTTATTGTTCATTTTTCATGTCTAAATATCGATACCCATCACGTCTTGGAGTTTCGCTAGCTAAGTAAGGGCGGTTCCGCACTACATCCGGTCCGAATCCGAGAATTGCCGGTCCGAAGTGACCGTAGTCCTATTTGTATGAGGGGTTGCGCGCACTACATCCGAACTCTATCCGCCAGAATTTTAAAAATTCCCAATTCGGATCTTTAATTCGGATTCGGTTCGGATGTAGTGCGGAACCGCTCTAAGAATCATAATTATCAAAACTTAATTCATGTCCTCAGCTCCTGAGTTCCTAGCGAGTGCAGGTAACATGATGTGCGGCAAACCGTTCGCGATGAGCACGAACCGATTCTACAAGTCCATCGCGGAAACACAGGACTTCTCCACTGAACCTGATCAGGCGCAACTCGATGTACTCCCCAGTAAGTAACATCTCCATATCCTACTTAACAGCTAGTAAATATTGTGACTTTCAGAAACCGGTTGCAAATATTTTGACTATCAGAAACCGGTGGTAAATATTTTAACTTTCAGAAACCAGCGTTTCATTTTTCTTTTTGATAAATTAATCATTCTTGCGTTCCACAGCTGATTTCTGCCGTTCCTTATACAAGGACGTCATCAATGTGCAAGGTGGCAAGATAGTGTGGAGCTTCATCAAACCACTCATCATGGGCCGGATCCTGTACACCCCACCCACACCCACCGTCACCAGGATCATACAGCAGGTATGTAGTGACACTCATAAGCAGCTTCTTTATACAGGGTCGCAGGTACATCAACGCGCAAACCATAACCGTGAATTTAGCACATGATTTTAGCCTCTTAGCGCAGAAATATTGGACCGGTTATAAAAAAAACAATCTGCTCTGACATAGAAAAGTGCAATTTATCTATTTCAGGCGACGCAGGCCCATATATAAATATACCTTATATTTATTTATAAAATAGTACTTCACTTGTTCTTGTGCTGTTCTGTGGTACTTGTCCGCGGAAGTGACGGAACGCCACGTCCTGCGGCCAGAAATCTTCTTCCATGACGACGGGCAGATAATAATTCGGTACGCGCACCACGAACGCCTTAAAGTTAACGTTCCGGTGCAACTCCAGTTGCACCCTCGTCTTCTGGCGTACGTAGGTACTCCGCGATCTCCTCCGCTTTAGTGGTGTAGTGTAGGCGGGAGATGTACACCGGTATGTTTGGGTTTGCGGCACGCAAGCTGACTTAGGGCTCCGTATCAGCTTTGCCGCAGCGGTTCTTGTACGTTCGCGATCGGCGTTTCCTCGTTTGCACCATCACGAAACCCTCATCTTCAGTCCTATTCGGTGCCTTTTCTGGCATAGGCTTCGTACTTGGAGCACCTCGGGACTCGCGGTGACGCTAGCGGATTTATCTTGTAAGGGCTTTGCCTATAAGACCGCCCATTGTTTTACTCTTTGTAAAATTTCTACATCTATCTGTAAGTTTTATGGTGTGCTTAGTAAAAAATATAATATAAGGGAGTAAGAGATCATAATCATTAAGAGATCATAGGAGAAGGGAGTGAGTGATAGCGTGACGGTTGACAGGAGAGGATGGAAGTAAAAAACGTATTGCGCCGACCTCAAGTAACATGGGACGAGGTCAGAGATGATGATTCTGTTAATTTTGACTCCACAGGCCAACACAACATTCGCGACAATGGTGAAGGTCACGGCGCTCGTGCACTCGTTCTCCGCGGCGTTCCCAGCGCTGGGCAAGCTGGGCGCGCACCGCTCGGGTGCGGGCGCACTGAGCCGGGCGCTGACGGGGCCGCGCGCCGGCGCAGTGCGGCGCCTGCTGGGCGCGGGGGGCGACGTGACGGTGCCCGACTTCGATATGGACGAGCTGTTCGATGATTTCGGGGAACTAGAGGTAAAGATGACATTTTCTTTTCTTTGCTTGTTATTTGGGTATTTGTATAAAAACTTACTACCTAAATACATACTCCGCATTACACAATCATTTGAAAAAAAAAATAAAGCAGCTCTATTATTAGCGTAGGTACTTGCTTATTATACAAAAGAAAATATACAAGGTGTAACAAAATAAACGCAAGTTCTGAAAGTAATTTTTTCATAATTGAGTATTTGGTTTTCAAAAAATATTTGCATATTTTGCCATACTGATTGCTGATTGAGCCAAAGAAAATTAAATCTTATTTCAAAGCAATAAGATTCAATTTTAATTGCATAAAGTAATACTAGGGTCAACACGATTTAAAATATATAATAAATTAATAATACAAAGAAGAAGACAATTGATTTTTTTTTTATGGTCATGGCTTATAGTTTTTCAAAAAAAAAATGCAACCATAGCACATTTGTTTTTTTATGATTTTTTCTAACGTACAGTTAAAAAAACTTTCGAATAGACGTCAATAAGCATTTGCACGTGGATTTGCTCCTAGATCTATTCTAAAAAAGTAGCCTATCTTGTTCTCAGATCTATTTAATTGCTTATAGAGACTTATTTAATATTATCCAGGCTATCGGCGGCCTAGTTTCAAAGATGTCAGATTTGCTGCACTGTATCAACATGAACCGGTTCCAATCGTCCCCCAACGAACAGCAATTGTCACACGAGGCGGCCCAGCTCAGCATCGTCAACGAATTCTCTGCAGGTAAGGAACTATACAATCATCTGCCTAGCCTTTTCCCAACTACATATGTTAAGATCAGTAGGCCAATTCTGCTAATTTAAAACGTTCAAAATCTAGTCGCAGTCTCATCTCGGCGACAAACAAATGTCAAAAACTTGTCAAAATGTAGGGAAATTTGAAGTATTTTTGACAGATTGAGACTGAGATCAGACTGCGAACGTTCTTGAAAATTAGTAGAATAGCCCCTCAGCTTCCAGTCTAAACGTATCTAGCTGAGTGCCAGTATGAAAGAAAGACAAAAAGTTTATCTGGACACAGTTCGTGAAATACAAAACACGAAAACAAAATAAAAATAATGTTGCAAACAACAATTGTGCTTGTCGCGTGTTGTTCGAAAGAGATACCGTGGTCCCTTGGTAAGACTGATTGTCAAATTTTAGACACTTTTGACATGACAAAAAAAATCGGTCATTACTAGACACTAATTTATTAAGTTCAGCGTCAATAAATAGATCCTGAACAGTCCTCAAGGGAGGACTAAGAACTCTCTAGCTCATTGGTTCGATGCACAATATAACGCCCCCTCGTGGACGTTTGACTTTTTTACTGGGGCAGTAGAAGACCCAGAAAAAATTATACAACATTAGTTTTATTATAAGCGAAACCCGACACACGTGTCTAGTATTTTTATGTAAAGAATCTATGTACAAAATTTCAAAACTGTATCATGAAAAATAACAAAGTTATACGCTTTTTTTGTTACCTAGTTGTCCGTACAAAAACATGCTCACCGCGCCGCACGCGCATTGTAACCTTTTTAAAATATTTTTGGGACAAAATATAACATGGTGTAACAATTATCGGAATCGATTCAGTTACTTATTCTGAACAAAATATATTCAGGTTTCGCAATACTTACTTACTAAAAATAATATTGTATAATTTTCTCTGGGCATGTTACCACTAGATAGGGTGACTGGTAATTAGTGACCGATACCTAAACACGTGATTGTAATAATAATAATAGCCTCCCCGACCGATTTCGGTCACGGTGGTCAATCTCAACGGAGATTAGCCAGGTACGCAGGAGATATTATAGTGCACAAGTGTGCGCGCAGACACAGGTGCACTCCCTCTTCCCTCACTCTCATAGTCCGATGGGACGGCAATCCGACACGATCGGAGAGAGATCAGGCGCAGGACCAACGGCTTTACGTGCTTTCCGAGGCACGACTTCCAAACTCCGGACTGTTACTAAGAAATTCCTAATGGAAAAACTCAATAACACTTTGTCCGACCCGGGAATCGAACCCAGGACCCCATGCTCAGCAGTCGCGCTTGCAACCACGAGACCAACGGGGCACACGGGACACGTGATTGTACTCATGATAACAAACAACTTTTACTATGGGACCAAACCTGAATGCGCGAAAAAAAAATCTGCTGTTCAGTACCTACATTTTGACCAGTTAGGCGAACATAAATGACTGAACAGCAGATTTTTTTTTCACAATTTCAGGTTTGGTCCCATAGTAAAAGTTGTTTGTTATCATGAGTACAAGCACTTGTTTAAGTATCAGTCACTAATTATCAGTCACCGTATATAATTGACACGATTAAATATAATCATGAGAATAGCTATTTCAGATCCGCGACAGATGGTAATTAAAATAAAGTAGAGGGAACCTAGAAAAAAAAATACTCTCAAAGTGGGCGGTGGGAAAAATTAAGATTGAGACCACAGATATAGATACACCTAGATAACGCAAGAGCAACTACTTCGCCTGCCAAAAATTGCACCAACTTACGTTCAAATATCGTGAATGTGGCGGATTCGCGCTCAGTCTTGTGTACTGCTGGCTAGGTGAGCGTGAGTGAGAAAGAGCGCTTGTGACGTCATAGTATGTAGTAAAAAAAAATTACACGCTTGGTTTTCGTACAAATCGTGATACTTGCATTGCAAGGTCTATCTATACCTGTGGTTCAGACCTATACTTTAGCTTCCTAAGCAGCAGTGCTATTCTGTAAAAATCTCACCGTGAAAACTTAGGTGAAGTGAGCTATCACTCCACCTGCCGATCGATTCTGTAAAAATCTCACCGTGAAAAGTTAGGTGAAGTGAGCTTAGAGTGAGCTGTCAAGAGCATCAATCCCTAGCATCAGGGTGACACTGACAGCTCACTCTACGCTCACGTCACCTAAGTTTTCACGGTGAGATGGTTACAGAATCGCACTGCTGATGTTAGGGATTTCCCCTATTGATAGCTCACTTCACGCTCACTTCACCTAAGTTATCACGGTGAGATTTTTACAGAATCGATCGGCAGTACGTAAACAAAATGTTGTTTGTCCCTAGGTTTGGTGTTCCTGAACAGTGAAGAACAAGATGAGTCTCTTACTAACGTGGAGTATAAGATCAGGATGGACATCGAGAACGCACCCACTACTAAACGGCTTAAAGACTAGTATGTATATCCTACAGTTTCTAGGTCGTCTATACTTAATATTAACGGGTGTAAAAATACACTTAACGAAGCCAAAAATTACTTTTACTCCTCGTCATTTTAATATTTTTTTTTTAACTGAGACCATACCTGGAAACTTTCTGGTTATGGAGATATAGAAGGTCGAAATTCCGACTTTTACTGACTTTTTTACGAAAACCGCTATGACCCCTGCACCGTTAACGTTTTGCGTGTACAGACGCCAGCAGGTCAACCTACCCCAATCTGTCAAATTTCTTTGATAGATTTTCAACTTTACTACAAAGGAATAAGGTTCATATTCAATTGGGAAAATCTGACAGATTGGGGTAGCTTGATGTGCTGGCCTCTGTACATTGCGCACTAACGCAAATAGCAAATTTTTACACCAAAAATAAAAGTAATTTCCCAGCAATTATTTTCGTGCAATGTTACTTAGTTTTTATGTACAGAATGCGTAGTTGACGGCGGTGTGATGGATCTTTTTACACCCTGTATAAAAATTTCAGCTCAATCAGAAACCGGGAAGTGGGTCAAATTTAACTTGCAAGATTTCATTACAGACACCGGTACAAGTGAAACTAAATAAAAGCTTGTAAAAAATAAAAGATTTTGTTTTTTGTATATTTGTTTGTTACGCTTTCACGCTAAAACGGCTGAACGGATTTAGATGAAATTTGGCACATGGGTAGACCATGACCTGGATTAGGACATAGAATACTTTTTATCCCGATATTCCCAAGGGATCGAGACTTATGCGGCAGAAAATCACGAGGATCAGCTATGTTTAACATAGTGGATCAGCTATGTTTAACATAGTCGTTACATTTTACGAACGCACGTCAATTATAACTACCCTACCTTGCTAGTGACTCGCCCCTGCTTCGCAATGCAATGGCGACACTTCAAAACATCCAGATATCTGTGCTAAATATTAATGTATCAACATTAAAATCCTACACCCTCAATTAGGCGGATATACCCTTTTATTCGAAAACGACTTATATGCAATCTTTACATCACTAATGAATGCCTAA
This sequence comes from Globia sparganii, assembly GCA_949316385.1. Classification (NCBI taxonomy): domain Eukaryota; kingdom Metazoa; phylum Arthropoda; class Insecta; order Lepidoptera; family Noctuidae; genus Globia; species Globia sparganii. The sequence continues at coordinate 21,045,159 of OX438656.1, forward strand.
ATAAAAGCGTGCTGTTGGATTTTCAACTTTCGGCGCTGAGCCAAGCGTTAAAAATCTAACAGCACGCATGTATCTTCAAGTTTTTGACTTCCGTGTCGCCCTGAAGACTTCAAATTCGAGCCCAGTTGTCGTACTTTTGAAAGCCTTTTTTTCGCCATGAATAAAATTACCAATTTTTCTCCTCCAGCCTCTGGATCCCAGGTCCAGAATCCAGCTTTATCGAGCACATGCGCTACTTCCGCGGCTTCGTGCTGATCCAGGACATGGTGGACAAAGCCATCATCCGACTGTCACACAACTCCACTCGACGGAAGAGAGAGATCGAGGACGAGATAAACTGGGCGGTGTACACGCAACAGACGCCCTACCCGTGCTATAGGAAGGATTAGTGAGTATCATAATAAGGATGAGCCACACCGGCACATTTACGAGAACAGTTCGGTTCGCGTGCAGCTTAGGAACATGCCCAATAATATACAGGGTGGTCAAAAAGTCGTGTATCAAACGAAATAGGGAGTTATCCCCTTACTGTGGGGGAGGGGTGAGTTAGGGGATAGGGGGGAGTTGGGAGTTGGGAGTGAAATAGGGGGTCATTTCCAACCAAAAATCTAACTACAGTATGGCCATAATTCAATTGCCCTAAAAGTTGTGAATATTTTTGTATACCGAGTTCTTTTACAACTATTTAAAAAAAATGTGATATAAAACAATAAAACATATTACTAGATAATTTATCAGCACTAAAAAAGTTCTACTTTGGCTCTGGGTACCAAATTACAAGAGCAATTATTTTCCAAAAATTTTGAAACGTTACCAATAATTATTTCTTACTTTAAACGCGTTGGAAATGACTTCCTTTATCTCCCTATTTCGTTTGATCCACGACTTTTTGACCACCGTGTATAAATATTTAGACATGTTCGCGAGCGGCCAGCGACGGGTTTGCGTGTAAGTTCATACACGGCGTGCACATACTCGTGATTTGGCAAAGTGTTCTCGAATGCTTCCATACCAAATAATTCTATGAAGCACATACAAATCACACAAATCAATGCTCGCTTAATCAGCCTATAACAGGGAGAGGGAGTGGGCCGTAATCCACCACGTGGGCCCAGTGCGCGTCGGTACACATCTTCAAATTTTTGGTCCATAAACATGCCGGTTACTTCACGATGTTTTCCTTCATCGTTTTGAGAGCAGTGGTGATGAAATAATTTACACAAAGTAAAGTGTACCTATATCTGAGGGGCAATTCTCGTAATTTTTAAGAACGTTCACAGTCTGAGGGGCAATTCTCGTAATTTTTAAGAACGTTCGCAGTCTGATCTCAGTCTCAATCTGTCAAAAATACTTCAAATTTCCCTACATTTTGACAAGTTTTTGACATTTGTTTGTCGCCGAGATGAGACTGCGACTAGATTTTAAACGTTTTAAATTAGCAGAATTGGCCTACTGATCTCAGTCTCAATCTGTCAAAAATACTTCAAATTTCCCTACAGTTTGACAAGTTTTTGACATTTGTTTGTCGCCGAGATGAGACTGCGACTAGATTTTGAACGTTTTAAATTAGCAGAATTGGCCCGCTGGGTTTGAACCTGCGACCTTACAACTCGTAAATCGCGGCCGTTACTTCTGAGCCGTTAATCTAAGCCGTCTCTTATTGTCACAGCTTCCAGACGTCTCTGTACGAGTCTCAGTCGCTGATCGTGGCGTTCTTCTTCTCACTGCTGTTCACCGTCGCGTCGGCTGTGAGGTTCATCGTGTCGGACAAGGAGACTGGAAATACTATGGTAAGACAGATTTTATCATCATCTATTCAACCAGAAAAATGTATTTTAAGTAAGCTTCGTTTTTTTTTTTTGTTAATTAACGTGTTGAATGCCTTAATTACAGAAACAATTAAAAAGCCATTGGCCCCGATTCTGTTGTTCACAAACTAAACTAAATTTAAGTTCAGTGCATCTTTTTCTTTCTATTTCATTATGAAAAGGACAGAAGATAAATATTAGTTTAGTCCTGTCAAATTAGATAATCCATAGACAAGTTTAGACGTGATTAAAAAATTGGGCACTAAAAATACGTCGATTTACGTCAGGCGCTGACTAATTTGACAGGACTAAACTAATATTTATCTCCTGTCCTTTTCATAATGAAATAGAAAAAAAAGATGCACTGAACTTAAATTTAGTTTAGTTTGTGAACAACAGAACCGGCCAATGTCTCTCGTGGATCCACGTACGATACGAAGGGTTAAATAAAAAATGTTTATTCTGCGCTGGATATATCATATTATCATTTGAACCGTGGTTTTTTTTTAAGCTAGTTAAGGTAGACATTTCAGTAGTTTAAAGTAGAAACACATACAGAAATAAAATGTTTTCTTAATATCATGACGACTTCCCAAACATTGTAGAACTTGAACCCCTTTCTTTTTCATTAAGTCAATGATCATATTGTTAATATAATCATCACCGTTATTTGTCTCCAGCTCATGTCTGTGATGGGCGTGAACCTCCGCTGGCATACTCTCTCCTGGTTCCTCTCCTCATTAGTGGAAATGACCTTGACCTTGGCCAGCGTGACGCTGATCCTATTCCTGGGTCACGTGTTGCCCAACACTGACCCTAGTCTCGTGTTCACACTGCTCTTCATCTTTGGACTGTCCGTGCTTAGTTTCTGGTAAGTTCTCATCAATTGCTCAGCTAACCAAACGGATACTAATTTTATTTAAATGTTCTGTGCCTGTTGATTTACTTATTGATGACGATGTAGTACTTCATCACCATTTTATTTTATTTGGGGGGCTCGTGGCTAAATAATAACAGCCGCACTAGTCGATCGATCAGGTTAAGCTACGGTAGCCGTGGTCGGTCCGTAGATGGATGATTTCACATACCGAGACCCATCCGTGCCTCGGAAAGCACGCCCCGACTGTCATTTGTGAATCTTTAACGGTCATTACGGGTCGTCAGAAGACTGAAAGTCTGACAACCAGTCTTACCAAGGGGAACTATCCAGTAACTGGGTTGTTTAAGTCAGATATGCTGCCGCATAATTTAAAATAGAGATAGTGCAATCCACGAAGACGCGCCCCACTCTTTTTCCTAATGCTCACAGCAGAAGTGTGCAACATTCCGCTAGTGTCTTAGTTTTGTAAATAAACACGAATTATTATTAGTAGGTAATTAGAGTGTATCGAAAGAACTAAAACACTGATGGAATTAACTAGCGATAAACACTAACGATTCGGAAGAAGAGTGGGGCGCGTCTTCGTGGCTTGCTTTATCTATACTGGCTGCTATGGTAACCAACATCCACCATATTTGGGAAAAGGCTAGGCAGATGATGGTTTTATTTTCTTTCTCTGCGATGGCAATGGAGCTACGATGCCTCTTGTATTGTAGATGTCTATAGGCACCGTCGGCTTGATCATCATACACTCACTACAAGGTCCAACGAGGTAGTTCTACCAGCTCTCTAACGCCACCTTCTCATTACATCAGCGCCGAGTGTCGCTGAAAACCAGCGCTGAGGCTGTGTCTTACATAGGGTCGCAGCATAATGCGGAGCGATAGCCGTTTTGCGTGGATTTGATGCATGTTTCCCCTAGATTTTATTAATTTTATTTTATGTGTTTATGTTCTTTTTTGCGTCATGTTCACCGCAAATAAACGTATTTTCTATCTTTCTTTCTCTTCTACAGCTATATGCTCTCGAAGCTGTTCAACTCCGCCAGCCTCGCGGCTGTGTTCACCGCCATCATGTACCTGATCAGCTTCATGCCCTTCATCATTATCCTGTCGTTGGAGGCTGTGCTCTACAGCTCGCTCAAGACTTTCATCGTAAGTTTAAGTTTTATATGATCTCCCCTATTCTATACTGGGTGTGCTAAACCTTCGATAATAATAATAATATTTTTTTAATAATAATAATATTTATTTAATAAAAACGTTTACAAAAAGGTGTAGGTACATTTAGCTAAGAGAAGTAAATTTTCCATACACTTATAGTGCCTAATAATTAACCTAAAACTAAAATATTTTTTTAACAGGTTCAAGAAGTGATTGTTCGGAATTAGAGTTTTAGGTGGCGACCCGCCCGAACTAGGTTTATTCGAACCTATGTTTCAGGCCATCACTTTACATTTCAATTAAATTGGAGCATTAGTTCTTTAAAATAAAACTATTATAAAAATAATTAATTAACAACTTTGAGAAAAATAACATTGGTATATTAATACCTAATACTAAGTCCGATATCTCCGTAAAAAGATATAGTCATATACAGGGTGTAACAGAATAAACGCAAGTCCTGAAAGTGGTTTATTCATAATTGACTACTGAATTGATTTCAGTAACTTTTAATATAGGTTTTTTTTTTAAATTATGTATTTTGCCATACTGACCGCCGATTGAGCCAAAGAAAATTATGTCTTATTTTAAGGCAATAAGACTTGATTTTGAATGCACAAAGTAATGCTAAGATCAACACGATTTTTTTAATAATAATAGTTTTTAAAAAATATTTGGTCAATGTATTATGATTTAATTAAATGCTCTAGTTGGGGTGTATAATAAGGTCTTGCGTTAATTATGATACACATTGTATATATCCCAAAATAGCTAGTACAAAAAAAAAACTTAATAAAGGGAAGAACAAGTGACGTTTGGCTTCGTTAAGGGTATTTTTCCACCAATTATTTATTTGAGTAATAAATTGAAAATTTAGCCAAGAAATAAGACATTTATTCATCAATTTTGTTCAGTTGCGACGCCAAACTTTCATTCAAACAACTTTTAATTATTTTAAAAATACAAGAAATAGTCACAAGTGTTTGTCCGTCTCTCTTTGTATTATTTAATTCGTTTTAAATATATGTTTAATGTATTTTTTTATCGATAATGTTGTTATGGCTCTCCATAAACACTTCCTCTTGTTTTATTCTCCAACTTTTTTATTCCAGTGCCTCTCAATGTCCTCGTCCCTCTGCTACGCGTTCCTGTTCATCACGCGGTTCGAGGCGCACGGCTCCGGCGCGCACTGGGCGGACCTGTGGTCCTCGCCCGATGACACCGAGGACATGAGCATCGGCCTCGCAGCGCTCATGATGTGCGCAGATGCTGTACTGTACTTCATCGTGGGGAAGATTATTGATCGATATTTCGGTAAGAGTTATTCCGTTCTGATCTAGATAATCGTCGTTTGTTATTTTACGGTTGTATGTTTATTTATTTATTTTGGGACAACAAACAGCATAGGCTAGAACTTAATAATAATAGAGTTTTTTTAAAATAATTTTTTTATTATTATATATATTTTAGCCAATGAATACTGAATATTATAAAGAAGTAAAGTGATTCATATGTTTGCATAAGGTAATATCTTGATAAACTGATTCAATTACAGAAGTTATTTTAATGAATGAAAATAAATGATATATTAATTTACTAGCAGCGCCCCGCGGTTTCACCCGCGTTTGTTGCGATCACGTGGGAATATCTGGATAAAAAGTATCCTATGTGTTATTCCTGATTCTAAACTATCTATGTGCCAAATTTCATCTAAATCTGTTCAGCCGTTTGTGCGTGAAAGAGTAACAAACATCCATCCATCCATCCTCACAAACTTTCGCTTTTATAATATTAGTAGGAAGTAGGATAGTAAGATAGTAGGATTTGCAAGAATATAGGTAGCTAACATAAGTTGTTAAGATGTCTATGGGTTTCACTCTATTCGGCATTTCAGCCGTGCAAATATTTAGATTTTACATCTTGGTTAATAATAAAGTGCTGTAGGATACTTTTTGTGCCAAAAAAAAATTAAGGTTCGTTTTGTAATCTCCATGAGGTTAAAATCGCGGAGCGCAACTAGGGGATAATGAATTAGAAATGGACAATTGACTACTTTCAAATTAATAGTGCACATAATAAATAAATATATACATAATTAATAGTGTACATGCTCTTCCACACCTTGCTTCATCATCCAATCAATACTCATACTACAATATTACTATTAATACTAATAATATTAATTACTATTATTAAAGTATTTCATTGAATAAATGAATGAATAAAAAAAAACAAAAAAAAAAGAAATGAGAAAATGATAAAATAATTAAATGTAATTTTGATGAATATTATCACGGTTTATGCACCATCTCTTCCTACCAATTTGCACGCCACGATAAGCGGCTGAACATGTTAGAACTTTTCTGTATCCTAGTCGGTTTCGGTATTATTGTTGTTGTTTTCTGTATCCTGCTTGCAATGTATCATGTACACCATGTTTAAACAAATAAAATTTTTCTTACTTACTTACTTCTCACAGGTATAAAAAGCAACATAACGCACTGCACCACCAAGGACGAGAAGGCGGGCGTCAGCATAGTGAACGTCACCAAGATATACGGAGAACGTTCTCGAAGGCCCAAGGTCGCGCTGGACAACGTGTCCGTCGAGCTGCACAAGGGACAGATCACCGCGCTGCTGGGACATAACGGGGCGGGGAAGACCACGCTTATGTAAGTGGAAAACTGTTGTTTCAATTAGGCTGAGGATGAGTGAACTTCACACCCTGTTCCTCATACCTCTACAGGTAATAAGGGCTGGTGTCCGTAACTCCACATCAATGCGGGTATTTTTCAGTAACAATATTATCAACATATCGTTATTCGTATAATGATATAATAACGTTAATAATTTCGATACTCAACGTTGCCACTGTTGACAGCTTCATGACATATAAGATGACGCAAAAGACGAAAAAGTACGAAGAATAACGTTATAAATGAATCTGTAACGTTTCACCTGTAACGTTAATACAAGCAGATAAGCTTAATGTTACTGATACCTATATCGTTACTTATAATACTGTTCTACGAAAACGATATTCTATAACGTTTTGTTTTGTAACGTTATTGATAATTTTTGGTTTTAGTATCGTTACAAATTTTGGAACGTTATACAATAACATTAATGGTAACGGAACGAAATTCATTTCGTTTTCAAGTCCCTGCCTACGAGTGTGAAGCGGGTATCTAATATTTATTTTATAGATGTTGGTTATATATATTTTGCCATAAGATTTACTGAGAAATAAAGCTACTGACATAAAATATGAGAATTCTGGATATCGAGAAACATTCACTTTTTTGGTCGATGTTAATACGCTACCCGTGGTCTTAGGGTAGCCGTAGTTGTAGTATACCTCTATCACCTACGACGTAACTCAATGCGGTCAACATCGTAGCCGAACTACGCCGTAGCTGAACTACGCCTTAGCCGAACTACGCCGTAGATGAACTACGCCGTAGACGAACTACGCCGTAGCTGAACTACGCCGTAGCCTTACTATGCCATGGTGAGCTACACCGCAGCCGAACTACGTCGTAGCCGAAATTGTGTGTGTGATGTGATCTAGTCTTCTGTCTTTTTTGGATTGGAAGATTATGATATGTAAAAACATCACAGAATCAACACCTAAGAGGCTGAGAAGAGGTGAATGTTGATACATTTTTCTCCATCAACGTATTTTTAATTTAAGTAGTATATTTTGTTTTGTTTTTGTCGCCCGTGGCTAAATAATAACAGCCGAACAGGTCGATCGATCAGGTTAAGCTACGCTTGCCGCGGTTGGTCTGTGATGGGTGACCATCTTTACATACCGAGACCCCTCCGTGCCTTGGAAAACACCTTAAGCCGTTGATCCCGGCTGTCATTCGTGGATCTTTGACAGTCGTTACGGATAGTCAGAAGCCTGAAAATCTGACAACCAGTCTTACCAAGGGGTATCGTATTACCCAGTAACTGGGTTGTGGAGGTCAGATAGGCAGTCGCTCCATGTAAAATACTGGTATTCAGGTATAGACTGGAAGCCGACCCCAACATAGAACTTGGGAAAAAGGCTAGGCAGATGATGATGATGATGAGTGTACTATATTTATTATTGTATTTAATTTTTTTGGTTTGATAAGGTATACTCGTATTAAATGCCTAAGACACGAAATCCGCCTTTATACGATTATTTTCACTGGTGCATAAAGTTTTAACACTATATAAGTATATATCACATCTTAATACTGATTTCCTTCCCACAGTAACATCCTCACGGGCATGCTGAAGCCCTCCAAGGGGCACGTGGTGGTGCGCGCTCAGGGCGCGGGCACGCAGCTGGGCGTGTGCCCGCAGCGCGACGTGCTGCTGCACTACATGAGCGCGCGCGAGCACGTGCAGCTGTACGCGCAGCTCAAGAGCGGCCGCCAGGCGCACGAGGTGCGCGACGAGGTGGACAAGTGAGTATCTAGCTTAAATTTAAAATATCTACTTTCAGAAATAAATATCATTTCATTAACCAACTTATAAAAAGGAAGTTCTCAGTTCACGATCAATAACGGCATCATTGGCAGTTCTAGTAGTAATAATAATAATAATCGTTTATTTATAAAAGGGGAATACATTTACAATGAATAGCTCAACAATTAAAATAGCGCACAGTTGCTAATTTGCCTGAACTAGGTTGAACCTGTGCTTCAGGCTAGAAAGTGCATAAATACTTAATGTAATAAATTAACAATGATTATAACTTAAAAAAACTAAATTAAAAACTTAGGTAAATAAAAAGTAAAATAGCATGTTAGCAGTTCTATTTGCAGACACTAAGTAGGTCTTCTGTTTGTGCATAGTCGATGGTTAGTAAATAATTAAGTACAATTTTCTTACAGCTATAGTAATTTAGTTTGTAGATACTTAGTTTTCTATTTAATCTATTGTACAGGAATGGGCCTAAGAATGTTAAAAATCTTTCCACAAAGACATGTTTTGAGGTTGCATTAGACATGCATACTAGATCATTCCGTCTCTTGTAAGTATTGTCGGCATTGTAGGCAAGCATGGTGTGCTGTTTTAATACTAAGTGCATAATGAAAAGCTGGCGAGTATGAGCAAGGTAGATGGTACAAGCATGCCGCCAGTTCTCTTCAATGGTACGACCGTTCCTTTTGGTACTGACGTGAAGCACACACGGCTGGTGTGGCTTGCACATTTATTGTACCCTGAACTGGCGGACTCAAGTCGCTAGGGTGAGCCAGAAGGTTACTGGAACGCTGCGGGCTCTGTACTAATTGAAAAATGTATTACCATCTAGTACGAAGACAATACTTGTGCAGTCTTATTTTCCCTATCACCGATTATGGTGATGTGTGCTACTATGACCTGAATGCAGATCTCCTCAATAAACTTGACCGTCTTCTCAATAACTGCATTTGATTCGTTTTCAATCTGCGTAAATATGATCATGTCTCTGCGCTTCGGTCGCTTAGTAAAGTGGTTGCCCATAGCCCCCCATTTTCAGTACATTTGCACCAACCACAATAGAAATCTACGTTCATCCCACAATCGTCTTCTCCAATATCCCACTCACCGCACAGACTTCATTCACTGTTCCTTCTTCGTTCAGTCTATCTCTCTGTGGAATGCGCTCCCCGAGGAAATCAGGATGGCAACCAACTGATTATCCTTCAAAGTTAAGGTTCGTGAGCACATTCGCAAGAAGCTGGCAGTATCATCACAACGGTAACATTTTCTCATTGCTTGTCTTATATAATTTTAGTAAGTATATTCATGTATTTATGTATATTTATTTGTGCTTATATATATGTAATTAGGTATATATATTATTTATTCATAGTTTTAATAGGTTTATGCCTATCTTTATATTTAAAACTAGCTTTTGCCCGCGACTTCGTCCGCGTGGGTTTCGTACTTTCCTCAAATAAATTTAACACCCTCTCCACCTTCCCTTGAAAGGTAGTTATTTCGAAAATTATTGATTACGATCTTTATACTTTATTTATAGAAATAAGTATTCGGGTCAATATTTTAGTTAAACTACCTAAGATGTTTCAAATAAACTATCCTCCCTTTTCAACACGACAGGGATTGTTTTTATTAAAAAATCATTTGGTGCGTTTCCATTTTTATGACATAAAGATTATCTAAACCCATTTTCGTGTTAATGGAAGTTGGAGTTTCTACTCCTTAAACTTTACTACCCTTTTCCACCCCGGTAGGAGTCAAATAAGTAAAACCCTAAAACTCATACTTTTTTATTTTAAGTAAGTAAGTAGTAAAACCCTAAAAGTGACAATCTTTATTATTTACTGAGGCAAATGTTGAAATGTTTCTTAACCAAAGGAATAAGACCGCCTTTTCACCTTCACAGTTTTTATCCCCATAAGACGTAATATTGAAAACACACACAAAGATTATTTATACCAATTTCCCATTGAATCAAGCCACGCAATAAAATACTCCTCTGTGAATGGACCGCTATGGTTAGATTTTTGAAAAACTCAGTGTTACACTTTATTATTTATTTTGGTCTTTAGTATACATACTGAGTTTCGATTTTATATTATTGGACCGCGCGATAAAATTCTTCCATACAAACTGACACCCTCAATCTCCCTCTAGAGCAGAAAAACATGACAAACTATAATTTACTTAGATAAGTATTTGTGCCAAGTTTTAAGCTTAAATTTATTCATACCATTTTTTTGGAGTAAATCAAACTACGCACTATAATGCCGGCCTTAAAAATCGAATTACCATTTATAACCCGTCAGGGGTCTACTTTCGAAAGACACATGTCTTATTACTTACTTAGGCAAATATTCCTTCCAAGTTTCGAGTTTATTAACCAAATGAATAAGATTTTTCATATAAAGTTTTTCCCTACTTTTCACCCCCACACAGGAGGAATTTAGAAAAACGTTTGATATGTGTTCATAACTTGACTCAAAGATTATGTCCAACAAATTTCGAGTTAATCAAGCCACGCAGTAAAATGGAAAATTCACCCCGTCAGAGGTAGATTTTCGCAAAACCCTGATACATGTTATTCTTTAATTTTGGTCTCAAGTATAAATACTGCGTTTCGACTTAATCGGACCGCACGTTAAAATTCTTCCATACAAATGTTGACACCCCCTAATCACCCTTTAGGAGGTATTTTAGAAAAGCAAAAAATGCCAAACTTCATAACTTACTTTAGATAAGTATTCATGCCAAGTTTCAAGTTTATTAACCAAATGAATAAGATTTTTCATATAAGCTGTATCCCCACTTTTCACCCCCACAGGGGTGGATATTTGGAAAATCGTTTGGAATGTGTTCATTACTTGACTCACAGATTATTTATACCAATTTTCGAGTTAATTAAGCCATGCAGTAAAATCCTGCCCTGTAAAATAAACTACCCCTTTTCTCCCCGTTAGGGGTAGATTTTCGAAAAACCCTGATACACATAATTCTTTATTTTTGGTAATTAGTATAAATACTGAGTTTTGAGTTAATCGGACCGCGCGTTAAAATTCTTCCATACAAATTTTGACACCCCCCAATCCCCTGTTAGGGGGTAGTTTAGAAAAATAAAAAATTTCAATCTTTATAATTTACTTAGATACGTATTCGTGCCAAGTTTGAAGTTTATTAACCCAAGGAATAAGATTTTTCATACAAACTTTCATCCCCTATTTACCTCCCTTAGGGGTTGAATTTCAAAAATTTCTTCCTTATTTCTCGTCTACATTATAAAGAGAACCTCTGTGCAAAATTTCAGCTTCCTAGGTCCAAGACTGGCTGGCTGGTCCAAGGCTGGGCTGGGCGTTGATGAGTCAGTCAGTCAGTCAGTCAGTCAGGACTTCTCTTTTTATATATATAGATATTTATTCCTCAATTTTAATAATTGCACCTACTACTGTTTGTCTCTGCATCACCCAAAGGTTGCCTGGTAGAAAATGCCTATGGCATTAAGTCCGCCTCTGTACATTTATGTGCTTGAAATATTAGATAAATAACGCCCTCCATTGCCAACCTAACATCAGCAAACTATCTCACACTTCCTCTATTTCAGAATGCTGCAAGTCCTATCGCTAGGCGCGGTATGTTCCGAGCCGGTGGCGCGTCTGTCGGGCGGGACCAGGAGGCGCCTGTGTGTGGCGCTCGCCTTCATCGGCAAGCCGCATCTCGTGTCTTTGGATGAGCCGACTGCTGGAGTGGACCCTGCTGCTAGAAGGTGAGCTGATTTTGACTATTGCGTGTACAATATAAAAATGCTTATAGAATGTTGTTGGGGCTGCCGAGATGCTGAAGTGAGTATGGCATGTTTATGGATACTCGGATTGGAGGCTTTTAGCGGCCTCCATATTGCACCGTATCCAAGCTAGCTCCAACAGCATTCTGAAAGTAATGGTGGTCCGATTAGACGCTCCTTTTATGAGGCACTGGATCGCACTCCAGGAATCTATTTGATTTCGTTTATTTTTCCTATTCTGGTTTACTTAGTTCCTAAGTACTTACTAACACTACTCTGAAATGAAATTATTATTATTTAGACACCACCCCGTATTACCTATTATTTAGTTATGCTATTTACAATAACAATTATTTATTTGACAAGATTGAGAATCAGCACTTTTATAGGTCAAAAGTTAGGTGCCACCACCCAATCACGACTTTTTAGTGTCAATTGGCATTTTTTGTATAAACTGAAAAGAATAGGATTTTTAATAAAAGTACAGCCTTGTCTGATCTTATAATTGGTAATGGTGAAAATCTTTGCCAAAAAAATCTCCTCAACGACAACTTAAAAATGTTCGAACTAATAATGTTTTTTCATGGAAGGCATAGTAAAACGAGATCGAAAAAAAAATTCAATAAAATCGATGGAAAAGACGCGCGGTACTGATGATGCTAGTATGAAATTACATACTCGAGATGTCTTAGTTTGTTTTAAAACGTTTATAAGTTGGCAATTTTTTAAGCTTTTAGAATTTTTTAGTTGTTTGCACTATCTCGTTGTAAATAATGGTTGCTTTGAAACAGGAGTCTTAACATATTCATAATTCCAGGGACATCTGGTCGATGATAGTGAAGCTGAAGGAAGACCGCACCATCCTGCTTACCACACATCACCTCGACGAGGCGGAACTGCTCAGTGACCAGATTGTAATCATGCACAAGGTATGGATATTGACAGAGAAAAAGTATTGCTCCATTCGTTGATAAGTGGGGGATACCTGCCGGAGTCTCGTTATTTATTTATTTACTTACTGGATCGCCAGCAGAGGCTACACAGTTATATACATGTTCACATGAACAGGGACAAATAAAGCGTGTGCTTCCAATTATAGGCGACCACATCATTCACTTATCATCTAGGTAGGTACAACAAGTTTGACAAGGACGAACAAATTAAAATAAGTCACAATATTATACACGAACATCATAAAGGACAACAAAATTAAAAGCAAAACAATATGGGTACAATTATAATCTTCATAAAAAAAACATTTAGGGACTAAAAAAAAAAAAAAAAAAGAGAATAGATGAATTTTAGTTTACGGCAAAAATAACTTAACCTATGGGGCACAGCTCTATAATAAACTTGCAAAGGATGTAAAAGAAGTGACGTCATTCAACATATTTAAAAATAGATGATTTACTTTTATTTACAACTGCGAAACACTATATTAATTGTGTTGTGTTTATTTTTGTCTAAAACAGCAACCTCTTTTAACTTAAATAGTGCCACCGCCTTATACAATGTGTTAATGAAATAACCCAAAACCTGAAACTAGTTTGTTTAGAATGGGCAGCAAAATCGAATAGAATAATTTTTAATATGGGTTATTTTTTTTCCAAAAAATTATTATTTGTCATGCCGTGTCTAATATTTTTTAACGACGCTGTACGCTACTTTCCAACGCAATGAAAACAAACAGCGAGGGTGAGGAGAGGGGGTGCTAGAGCTGGCGCCAAGGTCGGGAAGCGCGCCGGCGGCGATAGAGCTATGAATCTGTAAGAAGTAGCGCGACAACAACATTTACAAATATCTTTTACTATAATTTTTGAAAATACATAATTATATGTCATATCAATTTATTAATATAAAAATCGGTTGGGGTGGCCGAGGTTTTGGGTTATTTCATTAACACTTTGTATTAGGAATGCAGTGAACTGGCTTCCATTGACAATGATGATACTTCTTTTTTTTTTGTTTTCTTCTACTCGCACTTATATAATTAGTTTTATTGTTCTCATGTAAGTAACAATTGTCTTAATGAGAAATAAAAAAAACTGTAAACAGAAGTTTATCACAAAAAAAAGGAAAAATTCTGAAAACTGACTACCCCGTCGTAGCACCGCTACGCCGTAGCTCCCTCCTTGCTACAATGTAACTCGCAAATTGCTACGCCGTAGCTTACGCTGTATTTTTGGTTAGCGCGTAGCTACTTGAAGTTCCCAGTTAAAGTGTGATACTTTACAGTTTTTAATATTATTTTCCACTATCATAGTATAATTTCCCCGACCTACCAGAATTGTATCCAACATTATTTATTTTCTACCTGTTATTAATACTGATGCTGATGACACGAAACAATACACAAATGAAAACTTACTAATTTTTTTTTACGTTTGAGGAATATTACGTAGCACGAAGTGAAAAAGCAAACAGACCTAAAATCAATAACTGGGCGGGATCACTGACGCGAGGGCGGCTAGGGTGAAAACTGTAGGGCGCAAACTTATATCCATCCCTCTCACCCTTATAGGAAAATACATTTATGACAATTCTAAAACGACTTTTTAAATAATATTAAAAATACAAACTCTACACAAAAAAAAAAAATTGTACACGAAACTTTATCCGATTTCTTCACCTTCTGAATCAAAATATCGAACCAAGGTCAAACAAGTATCGCTTAATAAATTCTGAAAGTTGAAATCCTACATCTCGCAAGCGAAGTTTTCCGTTTCGATTTATAGCTGAGCCTTGTTTCGGCATGTATCTCGGGGGGTCCGTGGCTACTCCGGAAACCGGTCCAGGCAGGAGCCGGTCTAAATCCTGCCACAAACCATGCTATGCGATGCTAAGCAATTTAAGCAATCACCTAACGGTAATAGTTACAAGTAAACTGAGTCAAGATAATGATGATAGAGGCCCATGCCTCAACCCCACGGCAGTAGCCTATTTGACCTCCTTTTGCTAATTTTGTCATTAAAAATTATAGGAAAACCTTTTTTTGCATTTTCTGTAAGTTTTTTGAAGTATTTAAGAGGCCGCTTACAAAAATGCGCGGAGATGCATGATTTCGTCGTTGAAATTGAATACTATTCGTTTGTAGCAATTAATTGGTAAAGATAATTCGTTTTCTCTTCTACAATAATAATAATAAAGCGATGTTTTTATTATTTGTCTATTTATTTAGCAATAATCGTTTCCCTGATGCATGTTTAGGCAAAAAGTTATGGAGAGCTGATTTGAGAGATCTAATTTGTAGATTCTGTTAAATATAATCCATCAAAACTATTTTTTTCATATCACAAATATCATATAGGTACTTGAATAATGCTGGAATAAATTTGTGTCATATACCTTATAAATAAAGAAAAAATTACTGCACCTAATTAAATTTTCTACTGGAAACAAGTCTGAATATCTCTAAACTTCCACATCATTTTTACGTAATATTTATACCAAAATAGTCTTCAATAATTGCTTAAACAATATCAATTTAAAAAAGCAAATATTGATACTTTGATTTTTAATAAATAAAATAAATGTACTCTAAATTTCACTGCGTCGGCGATGCGCGATTTATAACCAAAAATTAAAAAAAAAAGGGTGCGCGCAGAGTACCAAGATGTAAGAGGGCTCTTAATGTTATTTTTGGTGATTTTTGTTAAAGTCTTAGTGCTTAAATAAAACTTTGTGAATATTTTTAAGGCTTGTTTGAAATTACTTATAAACTATTCTGTTCTCTGGTTAGATTTATGTTTTTATTATTTAATTACTTAGGTGTTTTATTACCTTAGACTAGACTACCAAGACATGTGACACCTACCAACTCGCCCTAGGCCCGCGTGGTGGTTTAACCCAGAAGTGGGTGGTGAGACCCAGAAGTGGGTTATATGAATATGCTTATGCAGACATTCAAATTGTCCCTGCCTTTTGGACACCTTCCCCTGACAGCGATGCGGACGAATCTATATATATAAAAATGAATTGCTGTTCGTTAGTCTCGCTAAAACTCGAGAACGGCTAAACGGATTTATCTTATCTTGGTCTTGAAATGTTCGTGGAGGTCAAGGGAAGGTTTAAAAGGTGAGAAAAATCGAATAATTCCCGGGAAAACCCTAAAAACAGCTCTTTTCTATTTCCCATACAAACGTTTTCTAAATAAAATGTACCTAGAGTCAATTGTCTTTTATTTAACGATTGAGGCAGTACGAAGTCTGCCGGGTCAGCTAGTCATTAATAAAAAACAAAACATGTTTTTTTCCGATTAGGGTCAAATCCACACAACCGGCTCCCCCATAGAAATCAAACGCACCCTGGGCAACGGCTACAAGCTGACGGTCATGTACCCTGGTCACGACCCTGAGCACGAGGAGACGTGGGAGGAGGAGACCAGCCAGGAGGAGATGACCAAGCAGCTGCTGACCGTCGTCAGGGACGTCGTGAAGAACGCCAATGTTGTTGATGTTAATGGACTTGAAGTGGAAATAACGCTGCCGTTCTTTGATGCTAATGGATTGAATAATAAGTGAGTAGGTTTTCTAAATTTTCGTTGAGCTCCTTATGTTTTGAGTTGAGCTGCATGATCACTGACAAATGCTCCCACTGACTGAACAGGCCCACTCAATCTGTGTGGTTCTTTCCTCAAAAGACCATTTAAGATACCAATCTACATGGTCTTTACATGATCTGACAAAGATTCAAACTCAAACTCAAATAATTTATTGTAGATCATAGGTACATAAGATGGTGTGTTAGTTACAGGTAAGTCTGCTATGTCCCGCCACTGAGGCATACAAAATTCACATTATAAGTTAATAGGTTTATGATTAAAATACAATACATCAAATTGTCATGCAATACATTAAGATTAAATTAGTACAATATTTATGTCAAATTACAAGATTATGTCTGGACTTTAAAAGAGACTGTGACCTCCGAGTTTGTTTCGGCCTTTCTTCTCAGAGAAGTCAGACCTCATCTAGTTTTTAAAATATGATTGACGTGTAAAAGTGTTTGTACAAACCTACTTACAGAAATATCTAATATATAAAATTCTCGTGTCACAGTGTTAGTTACCATACTCCTCCGAAACGGCTGGACCGATTTGTATGAAATTTTCTGTGCATATCGGGTAGGTCTGAGAATCGGCTACTATATTTTTTTTTCTATTTTGCAAAACGACGTTTGCGGGGTCAGCTAGTAATAATATAATACTAGGTCGGGGCAAAAGTATTTTCGTATTTTTCATACAAAAAAAAAAATTGTTTTAGTTTTAATTTTTTATTTATTTATAATATGTATGTGCCGTTTTGACCGATGACTTGTTGCCATCTTGTGGGCAATGCCATGATCCCATTGCTGTAGAAGTTTAGAGATTTTTTATCAAAAAAATCTGACAGATAGTTTTCACAGTGTTCTTTTGAGGTTAACTTTATGCTTCCTAAAGAGTTCTGAAGTGACCGAAACAGGTGAAAATCTGATGGAGCAAGATCAGGGCTATACGGAGGATGCATCAACACATCCCAGCCAAGCTCTCTCAATTTTTGCTGAGTGGCTATAGATGAGTGCGGTCTGGCGTTGTCGTGATGAAACACCACGCCCTTCCGTCGTTGTTGACAGTAGAGGTCAGAATCGATAGTTTTACCCGGCGGCAAAAGCTCATAGTGAACGATTCCTTTCCAATCCCACCAAACACACAGCATCACTTTGTTCCTAGTCAGGCCGGGCTTTGCCACGGTCTGTGGGGCTTGCCCATGCTTCGACCACGATCTTTTTCGGACATTCTTATCGTAAGTGATCCATTTTTCATCACCCGTAATCAACCGTTTAAGAAATGGGTTGGAATTATTACGTTTCAACAAAAAATCGCAAATGGAAACACGTTGCATTTAATTTCTCTCAGTGAGATCATGTGGTACCCAAATATCAAGTTAGTAAAGTTTATTCTTGTACCCAGACTTTTGTAAATGCCGTAAAACTGTTTTGTGATCTACATCCAGTTCTTCAACAATATCATAACTACTAATATGTCGATCTTGCTCCACTTTTTCAAAAATGGCACTGATTTTATCCGTGACAGGGCGTCCCGAGCGAGCTTCATCCTTCACACTAAAATTTCCTGACTTGAAACGCTTGAACCACATTTGTGCTACTCGTATTGATACCGCATTAGGTCCGTAAACCGCACAAATTTTATTTGCGGCGTACGTCGCATTTTTACCTTTTTTGTAATGAAATTTTAAAATGTACCGAATTTCTTCGTCACATACGTTCATGTTGCTTGCTTGAAAAACAATTGAGAAATGGCGGGAACTAGTTTTTTTTTTAATTTATTGCATCTTTGGAATGTCAACATTTAATAGTATTAAAACCAGCCAGTTACATTCAGTACTGCCAAAGAGGTTTGATTACTAACAATAGATTCAAAATACGAAAATATTTTTGCCCCGACCTATTATGATTAAACTAATATTATCTTAAAACTTATCTGTTACTTTATGACATGGTAATGACTAAGGCGGCGTCCTAACCGAAAGCGACTGTCGCGAAAGTACGCGATCACCACGCTCGTTTTTATGAATATGATATACGCGATCAATCAAGTGGCGTATGTCCGTAATTATTCAGCTAAACGATCTTGTGATCGCATATACGCGCAACAGTTACTTTCGCTTACACACAGATTTTTAAATTTCCTAGACTATCATGACAGCTGCATGGTAATAAACACTGTCAACATGACAAAATTAAATAAATAATAAATAAATAAATCTTTATTTTGCAAAAAGAATAACAAAGAATAACCTTACAACAAACTTTACAAGTACTTACATTATTTTCTATGAATCTAAAAGATTAGATACCCAATTAGTAGCTCAGTGCACAATAATAATTTTAGATTGTTACGAAACAGATTCACTCTGAACCCCGTACTAGTTATAAACTGTATTACGGCGAGACAGCTTTCCTCGTTCTCCGTTTAAAATATTATAATAAGCAGAAAAAAGGTTGATCACAGCTGTCATGTTGGTCTAGCAAATTAAAAATCAGAGTACGACACAGGGTAACGGTTACGCAGTAGAGGCAAAACTATCATATTTTTTTTGAAGTGAAACTTCTTTACGCACGCTTGGCTTGGGGAGTAAGCTGGCGAACGCGTGACGTAAGCGTTACGAAAAGTGTGATCGGGCAAGGCGAACGGAAGTTAAGTGGGGGATATAAGCAAGAGACAGCAGTGCGCGCGCACATTTTCTTTCTCTCTTCCTCTCATAGCCAAATACGTTCCGTATATCTAAGCAATAGAAGATCTATGCAAAAATATTAATTTACCAATGAAACCATGAAATAAATTTAAATATTTGTAGAAAATTAATATATGTATATGTGTATACATGTATATATTGTACACACATACATATATATATATATACATACAGATGGAGCGAAAGAAGTTTCACTTCAGTCGTGTGGTCATAAGCACACTCGTTTTTTCCTTTATGGTAAGAAACATTAGCATTGTAATTGCGGAATCACTGGACGAAATTCTATACAGACCATCTCAACATCTTACAAGTTGTGTAACATTATTGGAAGCATGAAGATAAATAGACTCCACTGAGTCAATGTATATGTGGAAGCCAGATAGATGTCGTTTTTGCGACATCTATCTTGCTTTGTATGAACTTAGCAGTCCAGTAGCCACACACGTCTGTTCTCACCCTTCTTGTACATGTAGCGTAGGTACAGAATCAACGGCTTTTGTTACTTACCAACTGCTTAAAAATCTTAAATTCACTGGCAGAAAACACACGGCGGGGTGCAAATTTCATGCTTCTAAGCATACAATTTTGCACAAAAGTTTCCTATATATCGAGAATGAGCACACTAAGGAAGGATTTTTGAAAACTCATCCCCTAACTAGGTTAAATTTTAATAGTTTGTAAAGAAGTTGGTCATCTCTTAGCCGCCACGGCTTATTTTAATATATTTTCATTTATGAATTGTTCTTTTTAGTACGGACGCCTTTAACGTGCACGTCTTTCTGCATCGTTCTCACATATATAATTTCAACATGAATGATGTAACCAAGATTTTTGTAACTATTTTATGATTTAAAAGAGTGTCCGTGGAGTTTCTTGCTCGTTCTTCTCCACAGGTACCTACGCTTTGGAATGGGCAACTAGCTTCATCTTTCTGACTGACCGACCCTTGACAATTCAAAAGTGCCCATAATTGGTTTATTTGAAATAAATGCTTTGAGTTTGAGTTTTTTTGTCGATGGAAATTCCTATTTGGCACACGGCTTTTATCATAACATCACGCCCTCTATTCCCCGAAAGGTTAGACAGAGGTATATCTATAGTACCTACACACACATTTCATTAGTTATGTTTAAGTCCCATGCAACCGGACACAAACCACACTCCGGGCTGCTACTGAGAAATTCCAGATGGGAAAACCCAATAACGCTTTGCCCAACCTGGCAATTGAATCCAGGACCTCATGCTCAGCAGTACCGCTTGCGACCACGTCTCATAGAACAGTGTATCTTCCATCAGCTTCCTACAACTGTGCTCAGTGCTGGAAGCCACGCAGTCAGCTCTAGGCTTCAAGAACTACACCCTGGACTGTAGCAGTCTGGAGCAGGTGTTCTTCAACATCTGCCAGCAGGCCGACGCGCCGCAGAACGGAATCGAGTATCGTAAGTGATGTTCTGTTTATCCATTAATCGGTAAATGCCGTAATTACAGAAACAATTATAAAGCCATTGTGTCTCGCGTGGATCCACGTTATACGCAATATTAGAGGATAAATATTGGTTCCTTTTTGATAGTAATAATATTCTACACTGGCTTAAGAATAGATAAACAGGAGCCAAAATGAAATGATTCGGAGGAATATATCTTTGGTGTTACCGTAACGATATCGACGTTATTTTGTCTGATTTATCGCTAAATGACTAAATAGCAATATAAGTGTTTGCAAATATGCTGTTATAAATAAAGCACTTTTAGACATAACTCTAAACAAAACTCATTCTCAGATGAGGAGTTTTTGAAACTTTGGAAGCCCAAATACTGCTGATTGACAGCATAATTAGCCTATAATGTTCCCATTGCTACCTCTCTGTGAGAGGGAGTAGGCTGTAAAAAGTGGGATGTCACATATCTTTCGATATCTTTCACTTATTTTTGGTTCTATGGCCGGTTCTTCACGACGTTTTCTTTCACCGTTTTAAGAGCAGCCGTAATCGAATAAATTATGCAAAGTAAAGCGCTTGTATGGGTTCGAACCTACGATCTACAAGTCGTAAGTCACGGCCGTTACAACTGGGCCACCACTGTTCTATTCGAGTCTCGATTGACAGCAGCCTAGTTATATTTTTTTTTTATCTTGAGCTCTTTTTGAAGAACCATTCTATAACAATATTTCGCTGTATTTTTTTCCAATAGAAAATTATTTTATCTGTGCCACAGTACCTGAAGGCTCTCCATCCAAGAGTGCGTCCAGCTCGAGTATCAGAACGGACCGTGCAGCTCAGGAGCTGGTCCCGCCTGAAGGACCGCTCAAGGGCACCGCGAGGCAACAGTTCCTAGCGCTCATGCACGCCAGATATATTCATCACATTAGGAATGGGTATGTATTGGTTGTTGAACAGAAGAATTGTTAGAATTAATATTAGATCTTTTTTTAGGGAATACAGCCTAGCAATATTGCTGTATCGTAGTTTGAAGGCTTTAATTGCGGGTAATTTTCTAATCAACAGCTTTTGTACAGTCAACAGTGCACCTAGCTTCTGACGTTTCATAAGTGCCCTTGTAGGCTTATGTGAAATATATAATATTTTGTTTTTTTTTTTTAACAGCAAATGTAGTACTAATGAACGGAGTTCGCGTCCCACCATGTGGCGTCGAATTGATTCAAAAGTATGTGATTGCAAATTATACCAAAAAACTACTTCGACGCCACACAGTTCTGATGCGAACTCCGTTCATTAGTATTTAATTTCTGATTTTCATCATCTACTTTTGCTGTTGACTGTACAACGTTATAATGCTCTTTTCGAGAATGGCTACGACTAATTTATTTTGGTAATACTATGGTACAGGTTATAAAAATATGTCTAATTTAGAGTTTTAGACACTAGTCGAAGCCCAGGGGGAAGGCAAGTGCACCCGTTGCCCCCAAACTCCATGTATTCACGGTTGGTGCTAGTACTCAAGTAAAAAAATCCAACAGCTTAACTTCGACTGAAAGTCGACTGAAACAGAACGTTGCCAAAATAAACTATTCATTATTGTTACCATGACAAACTAGAGCGGGTCGAGCCGTTGGTCCCGGCTGCCATTCATAGATCTTTGACCGAAGTTACGGGTCGTCAGAAGCCCGAAAGTCTGACAACCAGTCTTACCAAGGGGTATCGTATTACCCAGTAACTGAGTTGTGGAGGTCAGATAGGCAGTCGCTCCATGTAAAAACTGGTATTCAGCTGCATCTGCCTTGACTGAAAGCCGAGCCCAACATAGTTGGGAAAAGGCTAGGCAGATGATGAACCATGATAAAGTAAAAACAATTTTTTTTCTTAGTACCGGTTTCGTTCGGTAAGTCGCAATAAATAATTTATGCAAAAAGTGTCGCAGTCGCTGTGGCGTATTTGTGTGTGTGAGAAGGTGAGTGAGGGTGTGTGTGTGTGGGAGGGTGAGAGGGTGTGTGTGTGTGTGTGTGTGTGTGTGTGTGTGTGAGTGTGTGTGTGAGTGTGTGTGTGTGTGTGTGTGTGTTGTGTGTTTGTGTTGTGTTGGCTTTGCAGGGCAACTTCTGTTGCCAACCATACACTAACACATAGATGTTGTCGATTCTAAGTTAACTCCTTGTCCACCCAGATGGCTACTGTTCATGCTGATCTTGCTGCCCACGATATTCATCACCATGGCGATGGGCTTCTCCATGCTGCGTCCGCCTGCAGACAACGAGATCGCGCTCAAACTTGGCGACCACTTGTATGAGGGATCTACTGAGTTCTTAATGTAAGTACAAGTATGAGTGAGAATGTTTGCAAGTATGTGTGTGAGAATTTTTTTTTTTTATAACGGACATTTTTAAATTTAATTCGTCACAATTTTATTTTGGTTTTTTTTATCTGTTCCGAATTTAATATTGTTTGTAAGTAATTTTAATTGTATGAGTGTAAAATTATGGACGAAAATTATGTCTGAAATAAATAAATAATTATTATTATTATCATAGGTACCTACAGAAGTTATCTTTTCCTGCTTAATAGAAAACTTAAGAACATTTACTGACGGGCATCACAAAGCCTACACCACTGGCTCTAGACGCATGAAATGCACAAGAGTTCCTTATACATATAAACAAAGTCAGCAAAATATTATTTTTCGTGAAAATTCATCCCCTAGAGGAGTTAAATAGAGGATTAAATTTTGTAATTAAGTCAAAAACCGCTGCCTAAGATAGCGTTAATTAAGTTAAGTGATAAATTCGTTAATTTGACTGTATGTTCGGTTCAATTCCTGTGCAAAATATATTTGATGTAGGTAAAATCTTTTTTAAAGGTAGATACACACATCAAAAGTGTCTAGGGATCAAGCATTTTTATGCGGATTTCTTGAGATTGAGATGTGGCTTTGTAATAAATTTATGATTTTATAAATTTATATGGATCCTTTTTGGTGCATTTCATAATTTGAATCAGGAACTGTGAATCAAATTCGAGTAAAAGATGAAAATCAGCTGTCAATATTTTCCCTATAAAAACATACAACGCATTGAAGACATTATTAGTGCTACTGTTTCCCTACTACTGATTAAAACCAACGTTATTATGGAGCGGCGACGTCATTTAAGCAGGGAAGAAATGCTCAGAGCCGTGGGAATGATAGAAGCTGGTTCCCGGCAACGTACTGTGGCTTTAGCTCTGAATACAAGTCAGAGTGTTATCAGTCGACTTTGGACTCGTTACCGAAGCACTGGTACCGTGGCTGAGCGCCATGGAGGACGGTATCGCTGCACCACACGGAGACAAGACCGATACATTCAAATCTTAACTCGAAGAGCTCCAACAATAACCGCCATGATGTTAGCTGTGAGGCTTCATCACTCTTCAGGGAACTTAATTAGCGACCAAACAGTCAGAAACCGCTTGCATGAAGTGAACCTTCATTCCCGAAGACCGCTACGGGTACCACCTATAGCAATGCACAATCGTAGGATTCGATATCAATGGGCTCTTGAACACAGAAATTGGGCAGAAGAACAATGGCGTTTCGTGTGCTTTTCTGATGAGTCTCGTTTTGGTATGAGACCGGATACAAGACGTATACGACACTGGAGAACCCCTGGACGCCAACAGCGATTAAAATCCTGCCAGGAAGTCCATCCTTATAGTGGTGGAACCATCATGGTATGGGCGGGTATTTGGATCGGCGGAAGAACTGAGTTGATTTGGATCAGAGGCAACCTCAACGCTCAAATTTATGCTGAGACGATTGTATCAGACGTCATCGTTCCTCTACAAGTGCAAATCGGTCCCTTATTTCAGTTAATGCATGATAATGCACGACCGCACACCGCAAGAGTTGTAAGACAGACTCTCGCCGCAGCTAACATCAATGTCCTGCCCTGGCCTGCTCAGTCGCCAGACTTGAACCCGATTGAGCATGCATGGGATATGCTACAGAGAAGAGCTCTGCCGAATATGGAGGGTATCCAGTCGCAAGAAGACCTTTTTTTGTTGTTGCAACGAACATGGGCGGCCATTCCACAGCGTGATTTGGATGAACTCATTTTGAGTATGCCAAACCGATGTTCTTGTGTTGTTAGTGTTCGCGGTAGAAACACGGATTATTAATTGTTTAAGTTACCCAATAAAATTTTAGAGAAAACTGTTATTTCAGTCTTTTTTTCGAACTTTTGTGTTAGTGGTTCAAATGTCAAAAATCCCTTTATTAGGAAAATGGCAAATTTCTTTATTAATGCAAAGGTGACTTGGTTTATCGTTACTGTGACAAACGAAAACACTTTATTTGATGAATCCTTAAAGAAAATTTTAATTAATATCAATCAGGAGAAAAGTTATTGCAAAAATATATGTTGATCCCTAGACACTTTTGATGTGTGTATTTAATCCGAAGCCGGAAGTGTTAAAGCATACACTACATATAGTTATTTTGAAGGGTTCGAAACGTTATAACACGTTATACTCAAGATACCCGTTTGTAAAGCCAGTTGATATCACTTTACTACATTTATGATGATTGTTCCTTAATTGCCCTTCTTGTATGCAGACCGCAACCATCAATATACTCAGAGGAAGTGGATTCATCGTTTGCTGAGAACGTCTTACAGTACCTCATGATGGACAAACGAGCTAGGAACTGGACCGCTGACGTACGTATACCTTCAATTTTTTTGTTCTTTTCGCCAGATGTATTCTGGGGTCAGATACGTAACCAGACTTGACTATTATCTAGCTTATTCGGTCTTTTGTCATATAATGTTAGTTGTATAGAAATTGTATTTAGTGGTTAATTTTAAGCCGCACTGCACACTACGCAGTCACACAGTCGACTTATTTATATATTTATTTATTTTAGTAGAAGTATTTTAGTAGTTGTTTAGTGTGTTTTATTTATTTTTTTCAGTGTTTTATTTTATTTTAGTGTGTTTTATTTTAGTAGTTTTTTGTTTTATAACTCAGTAACACTGACGTGCAGTAGCAAAAGGACTATTAAAGTATCGTATAAGAATTTTGTGGAAGTTCACGGGTAGGTATACCACCTAATATGCCATTAGATCATTTCTAAGGTGACGATAGCATCGTGGACTTCTACGTTCATGTCATGGCATCACTATAACACAGGGTAGTAAAATGTATTGAAATATATGAAGATGCTTTTTTTTTAATATTAATTAATTTTTATTCAATGAATATGACATGTTTTTTATATGTAACTAACTATTTACACTAGAAACCAGTAAAAGACTAACTTACTATACAAATAGAGACTAAATACAAAAAAAAAAAACAAAGGACACTTAGGCGGCGAAGTACTCGTCCGCATCACTTTCATCCGGAAAAGTGCCCAGAAGACTGGCAGCATTGCCACGTTGAATGGCAATGCTAATTCTTTGGCCAAAGAAAGACCCAGCCCTCTGGTCACGTGAAGTGTCGACCAGCCGGCAAGAAATTTCATTAAAAGGAGACGCGCACTCGGGCCCCATGACCCGAGCGTTTCGACCCCAAACGGCTCAAAGCTGTAGTAGCCAAAAGGTTACAGTATTTGCGCCAGACGCTTTTAAATTTCCGTCCATGATAACGTTTTAAAGTGCACGTATTGCCATACATTTTAGGGACGTGGACGTCCACGATATTGTGACATTAGAAATGATAAAAGCACAATATGTAGGTTTTTGACGACGTCTGGTTTTTAACTGGGATAAGTATTCTAATGACACGATTATTTGTGATTCCGTTAGGACAGCCCCCGCTGCGTGTGCACTGAGATCAGTCAGCACTGTGACGTCACAGCCAATCAGACAAGCTCTCTGCCGGAGATGATGGTACTGCCCGACGCAGACACGCTGAACAACTGGCTCGTCGACACACAAGAGATTTATATCGAGAAGAGGTATAGTAAAGATATTCATTGGCCCCGATTCTGCTGTTCACAAACTAAACTAAATTTAAGTTCAGTGCATCTTTTTCTTTCTGCTTCAATATGAAAAGGACTGTCAAATTAGTCAGCGCCTGACGTAAATTGACGTATTTTTAACAGCCAATTTTTTAATCTTGTCTAACTTGTCTATGGATTATCTAATTTGACAGGACTAAACTAATATTTTATCTTCTGTTCTTTTCATAATGAAATAGAAAGAAAAAGATGCACTGAACTTAAATTTAGTTTAGTTTGTGAACAACAGAATCGGAGCCATTACCTATATTATAGTCAAAACAGTCTTTTAAAGTCAATTTTACAGGTCTTCGGAAAAATATTTTCTAACGAGTGAGTGACATTGTTCGCGACTTTCGGGTTTGTAGGTCGTAGGTTCGAACAGGCAGGTGCTTTACTTTGTGTAAATCATTTCACAATGGTGAAGGAAACATGGTAAAGGAAAACATGTGAGGGAACCGGCATATCCTAGAACCAAAAATTCGAAGACATGTGACATCTACCAATCCGCACTGGGCCCGCGTGGTGGATTAGCCAAGACGGGCAAATCTTGACTATAGTTTTAACTTTTAAACTAAATTTATACAAAAGCTATAGCCCTATTGCATCATGCATCATGTCACTTCTTAAAACCCACATTGAACATTATTTGTTCCTGTTACTGTGGCCATGCAAACATTACAGTGGGTTAATTTTCATCAGTGGCTTTCGATGAGTCGTTTCAAAAACCCTCAATAAACGAATTTTTACACAAAAGAACGTGGTCCTCTTCAATTTCCAGATTTTGTACTTATTACACCGAAATGACTAAACAACTGCTTTCCTCCTCAGATACGGCGGCTTCTCCTCATCACTGAAGAACAACTTAACGAACCTGGTCGCCTGGTACAACAACAAGGGTCATCACGCTCTGCCAGCCTACATCAACAGCATCAACAACGCCATACTGAGGACCGTCGCCGGCGCACCCAGAGCTAACATTACCACGTACACGCATCCGCTCAAAATCTCCAAAGAACAGATCAGTAAGGCTACCGTGTAAGTATTTTTGAGCTCCTAAATAATTTTGAGCCCTGGTTGCTCTATTACTTCGTGTGTGTCAACCAACAACTATCGACCATTACTTCAGTAGTAATCACTATTGTGGCTTTTTGGTAGGTTTGGCTTATAAGATAAACGTGGGATTTTTTTTTTCGAGAATAATTCAATCGGGTCGGATAAAATATAGTAGATGTACTTACACCTAACATATAAAATTCTCGTGTCGCGATGTTTGTTACCAAACTCCTTCGAAACGGCTGGACCGATTTGTATGAATTTTTGTGTGCATATCGGATAGGACTGAGAATCGGCCAACATCTATTTTTCATACCCCTATTTTTTTTGTTTTTGCAAAACGACTTTGGCGGGGTCAGCTAGTACTTTATAAATACTAGAGTCGCGAAAATACACAAAAAAAAATTGAGCTAGAAGGTATCTCAGTTCTTGATTAAGCAAATAATAAGCGAAGATATCTTAAGGGATGCTGTGTGAATTGATTTTGTTGATACTACACCTATAGCACTGAATAAGTGTATATTTAACATCATTCCTTTCAACTTCCCCTCCTACACATGAAAGAATAAAGAAAGAAAGAAAATACATTTATTTTATTTAGCACACACTAAAAGACACGCAGTACACCATCAGATACATACATATACATGAGATAAAAACAAATAAAAAAGTGTAAAGTGCGATGTAAGAAATTAGCAGGAAAGTGCCTCACAGCTGCGCCAAAAAGGGCCCAGCTCAGCAAAAATTATAATATAACCTCCCGTCCTTTATATATAAACTGTCATCCTCCACTTCTTCTCTCTAACTAAACCAATCATAACCAATTAAGAGTAAACTAGTCGCGAGCTCGAACTCGCTGGTGGTCATGGCCAAAAAGCACGCTGTCTCGCCTGGCTTCGTGTCCGGCAGTGCTAGTATCAGTGATGAGCAGTTAGACGCTAGTCTACACGAACAACGTCTAGTTCTCAAGCACAGAAACACCATTCCTAACTGATAGGCGCGTAAAAAGGTTCGAAAAGTGCTTCGGAAAATCGAGTTTTATGAATAAACCACTGCATAAATCAATTACAAATAAAGTTTATTGATCTCTTCGATAACTGAGCTTTGTCGGTACGGACTTGGTTTTAAAGATTTTATAGTTCTTTTATTACTTATTTACACCCGAAGTTACGTTAAAAATAGCAAGAAAAATGAATCTTTCTTGGCTCATAACTTTTTAATGGCTTTTTATTCTACTATTCTATTTCCGTATAGACACAATTAATAATAAGTCAAAACGATATCATGTTTAACTTTGGATGCACAATGTCAAACAGTGGAGTAATATTCTCCCGAAATTTGTATAGAAAAAATATCGAAAAGTGGCGCCTTAAGTATACCCTTTTCCTCTGCCCGCAGTTACCAGCACGTAGCAGACGCGGGCATCTCGGGTCTGGTCCTGCTCGCATACGGACTGGTGAGCGCCGGTGCCGCCATCTACCTGGTGCGGTCGCGCAGGAGCCAGGAGAAGAGGCTGCAGCTGCTGTGTGGGGTCAGCCCTGTGATGTACTGGGGCACAGCCCTCGTGTGGGATATGATGGTGAGGACACTTGTATCACCCTAAAAATATCAGGAAACCTGATTGAGTTAGGTACAGTCTTCTCCCCCTCGTGATGGCTCACACTGGCACACAGCTCGTAGCTCGTGACCGAGCTCATTCTGTGGTAGTTTAAGCGAGATGCGAAATTACTACCTACTTGAACGAATGGGCCCTTGGCGGTCTTTAACTAGCACATTTTAATCTTCAAAGTGGATCACAATTGATACCTTTTTTTTGTTTTCGGGGGGGAATCCTTCAAATAGCAACCGACCTCCGGGGAGGGAGGTCGGGGACTGTGGGATTTTTACCTCACTAAAACCACCCCGGTGATCACCAATAGCACGTAGGGTTGGTCCCGGTTCCTCTTAAAAGACCAATACCGGAACCCCCCGTGCAACGCCTGTAAGGTACATCCCTGGGGACGCTGTAAAGGGGCCTCCCCTGAGCCTCGCTATGCACGGCAGCATGTGACCACTGTACCACCGTCTTCCCTGGGGTCACTTGGTGGGCGGACAGGGTCCCCACTCTGTGCGCCCGCGACCTCAAAGGTCCACCTACCTTGATTGGTAAGCGGGTTTCGGCGTATTAGGCACCAAGGCGGTTGCCTCGCCAAGGCCTCCTTCTCCGAGTTATTTGATACCTACAGTGGCCTCAAAAAATAATCAGGTAATCTTATGGGATTTGATTATTTTTTATGATAAGTGAAAAGTATTTGAATTTTATAGCAGTTCAAAGATTGGGATCACTAGAATTTTAAATCATAATGTGGAACGTCACAGCCGAAATGGAAAAATGTCAACTAAGTTTTGGAGCTGTATATCGAAGATTTATCACACAAGGAGATGAATGAGAGTCTTTTAGATATTATTGTAATTTTGACGTTCGAAGGGTGTAAGTTTTTAGCCAGCCTTCAATTCATGTGTTCGGAATGGCAATTCTCGTATTTTTAAGAACGATTGCATTCTAATCTCAGTCTCAATCTGTCTCAAAAATACAATCAATCTATTTACAGACGCCAGCAAATCAAGCTACTACAATCTGTCAAATTTCTTTAATAGATTTTCAACTTTATTGCTAAAGTATAAGGTTCAAAGTTGATTGGGAAAATTTGACAGTTTCGGGTAGCTTGATGTGCTGGCGTGTGTACATACATTTTTTAAATTTTATTTGACAATGATTATCGCTGAGATGAGATTGCGAATGGAATTTGAACATTTTTTTAAGTACGAAAATTGTCCTTCTTTCATGTTGGTGAAGTCCAATCACGGAGTCCAATATCTAATGACGTTAACTAGACCAGTGCCAATAATAATGAAGAAAATATGTTGAGAAGATTAGACTCTATATACTAAATTAACAATGATTTTTTGTGTACAGATAATGGCGATAAACATTTGTATAACGGCGGCGGTGATGCTCGCGTTTGGTTTCCCGGTGTTCGTGGAGCGAAACAACCTACCCGCCATCTGTGTGCTGTTTGTGTTGTATGGGTGAGTGGTCGTCTTTTATCCTACTGAAATTTTCTTTAGCAAAAAGATTTTTGAACGTTATGATGAACACTAAAGGGTGTATTTTGAACAATCGGTTTTTCTGGAAGAGGTTTAAGGATTCTATCTGGGTTTTGTGTTTGGAATGAAGCACACCATGATCGCAAGATGGACGACGATTTATTAACTCTGTGTCGGGAATACCATTTTACATTGATCATGGCGCCACGGTGCATAGCGGCTAATATGAAAACAATATTTGTTGTTGCGTTCACAGATAAATAAATTTAACATCAATGGGTACATTCATTTTAATAGGTTTGTTGAGCCAAAAGTTGAAAGGTTTTATATCCAACCTAGATGCTACGTTACTTCAACGCTTTTATGAGGTTTGTATCAACTAGAAGTATCAAGGATACATAATAGGAGAACAAAGAAAGTGTATCTAATGAATAGAATATTCTTTTTAATACAGTTGCTCAAAAAGTGGCGTATTGCAGGGACGTATAGCGTTCGGGATGTGGGGTATTACATACTCGTGCTTTTTTTTTACCTTTCCCGAACTCGTGCGTTCTCTTTCCCAACTGTCAAAATAATGTCTATTAAAAAGAAAAACCAACCATAAAGTTTTTACTAAAAAAATTCATAGAAGTTTTTATGATTCATGCAAATACGTATATTTCTAAAAAGAAGCTACTAATTTGTTTCAATATCCGATTTAATGATTTGATTGAATAAGTTAGGTTAGGTTTCATTTCATTTCATCTCATTAAATTTCATTTTCATTTTATATCAATAAAAAAATTCTAATGAAGACTTGGCTGTATGGGCATAGTTCCCTTTGCCTACCAGAATGGGTGAAGAAAAAAATATCTCTGCTTATATTCTACGGTTGGCGCCATTTTTCAGAAATTTTCTTTGCGAGTTTTAGTTGTTTGTTGCACAAAATGAGTAAGTTCGACCCTAGTTTTTTTGAATTAACACCACCTTATTTTATTAAATTGCTTCATTTTTTCGCAACTGTATTAAAAATAGTCGTTCAGTACACGTGCGAAACCGTCATTGCAACTTGTTCCGACTGTCAACCCTCGCCTTCGGCTGCACCTCGGCTCGGGTAGACATTTGTCGGAACTCTTTGCAATGACAACCTTTCCGCACTTGTAATGAAATATACTATTTTTGTACACCATACGAATTACAGATATAAATGTAGAAATTTACATACAACGTGGCAATGCTGCCAGCCTTTCGGGCACTTTTTCTGTTGAAAGCGATGCAGACAAATTTTTAGACGTCATAGAGCGTCAAAAATTGTTTTCCATAATTGCGTTATTTCTGTTATAAGCAGGTAGTATTTGCTTAACTTTTCTATTTCTTTACGCCCTATGTTATAATTTGTTTAATACAATTATTATTATTAAAAAATCTAATATATAAAATTCTCGTGTCGCGATGTTTGTTATCAAACTCCTCCGAAACGGCTGGACCGATTTGTATGAAATTTTGTGTGCATATCGGGTAGGTCTGAGAATCGGCTACTACATATGTTTTTTTCTTTTTTGCAAAACGACGTTTGCGCTGTCAGCTAGTATTTTTATAAAGTTTTAGTTTGGATTACTGATATTTTAACCGTTTTTTTAATTAATCATCAGATACGCCTGTGGCAGTTTTGTCCACGTGACTGAGAAGCTGTTCAGCGACGCCAGCATGGCCAACATGATCCTGTTCTGTGGGAATGCCTTCCTGGGGCTCTCCTTTATGGCTATTCTGCTCATGTTCGACATCATCTCCGAGTCTGAGGTAAGTTTTGGAAAAATACAGCTATTAAGATTCTAATGCTAAGCGCGCTGGTGGATTTTCAACTCTCGGCTTAGCACCGAAAGTTAAAAACCCAGCAGCGTGCTTTTAAAGAATGCTAGAAAATGTAGGCGGCTCAATGACCGCTATTGCCACGCTAAAGCGACGCTAATTCGAGCTAAGCTAACCCGAACATATTATTATTAACGCACAATATACACAATTATTTTATACAGACGAGGTGTATGAGAAGGGAGTGGTCAATTTATTATTTATTTATCAAAATCTCCCTTACCACTATCATTACAAGTGTATACCTAAGGGTATGGTGAACTCCGCCCCCAGCTGGTGGAGGAGGTGGTGAGCGCTCTGTTCCCTTCACGGGCGGAGCATACTCCCCCGCCCATGGCTCCGCCACTTGCGGTGCCTGAAGCGGACCACGCGGACGACGACGACATCCCTGAAGTGACCGGGGTAGATCTGAGAGTGGCGGTAAATAGGCTGAAGGCCAAAAATGCCGCCCCAGGACCCGACGGCTTGCCGGGTAAGGCCTGGGTCCTGGCCTCAGGGGCTCTCGGGCCCCGACTAGAGGCGCTCTTAAGCGCATGCATGGAGAGGGGCCAGTTTCCACTCCGCTGGAAGACGGGGAAGCTGGTCCTCATACAGAAGCCAGGGCGCCCTGCGGACTCTCCGTCCGCATTCCGGCCCATCGTGCTGCTCGACGAGGTCGGCAAGCTCTTTGAGAGAGTGATTGCGGGCCGCCTCGTCGGGCACCTGGTGAGGACGGGGCCGGATCTTGCGGACAGCCAGTTCGGCTTCCGCAAGGGGCGCTCGACGGTGGACGCCATCATGCGCGTGAGGGCCCTCACGACGGGGGACGCGGTGTCCCGGGGTGGGGTGGTCGTGGCGGTGTCACTCGACATCGCCAACGCTTTTAACACCCTGCCCTGGAGTTGCATTGGGGAGGCGCTCCGGTATCACCGGGTGCCGACCTACCTCCGTCGAGTAGTCGGGGCGTATCTGACGGACAGAGCCGTCATCTACCCCGGTCGCAACGGGGAATGGAACCGGCGAGAGATGTCGTGCGGTGTCCCACAGGGATCGGTTCTGGGGCCGCTCCTGTGGGACATCGGTTACGACTGGGTGCTGCGGGCCGATCTCCCTGATGGAGTCAGCGTGGTTTGCTACGCTGACGACACGCTAGTCCTGGCGCAGGGGAGGTCGCATCAGGCGGCGGCCGACGCGATGACACGCGGGGTTGCGATAGTCGTGGAGAGGATCCGGCAGTTGGGTCTCGAGGTGGCATTGCACAAGTCCGAGGCCATGTCTTTTCATGGGCCTCGGAATGGGCCGCCTTCGGGATCCCAACTAACGGTAGGAGGGGTTCACATCGGCGTCGAGACAACGATGAGGTACCTGGGTCTCGTCCTCGACAGCCGGTGGAACTTCGTCGAACACTTCCGACGTTTGGCTCCCAAGTTGGAACGGGCCGGGGCCGCCTTCAAGCGGCTCTTGCCCAACCTGAGGGGGCCAAACGCCTCCTGCCGGAGGCTCTACGCGGGGGTCGTGCGGTCCATGGCCCTGTACGGGGCCCCGGTATGGGCGCGTTCACTGCGGCGGCGAGCCGCCCACTATTTGAACGCGCCCCAAAAGGTGGTAGCCGTAAGGCTGATCCGGGGGTACCGCACGATCTCGGGCGAGGCGGCAAGCCTCCTTGCCGGACTGCCGCCGTGGGATCTGGAGGCGATAGTCCTCGCGCGCCTGTACGAGTGGCGCTCGGAGGCACTACGCCGGGGGGAAACTCCGCTTCCGCGGCAAATCGCGGCGGAGCGGACCGACCTCCGCCGCGATCTCATGGCGGCATGGAAAGAGCGACTGTCGCAACCCAGCGCAGGGCACGCCACGATAGTGGCGGTAAGACCCCTCTTTGAGGAGTGGCTAGAGAGGCGCCACGGCGCCCTCACCTACCGCCTGACGCAGGTCCTCACCGGACACGGGTGTTTCGGGAGGTACCTGCACATCATCGGGCGGGAGGAAACGCCCGGGTGTCACCACTGCGAGGGTCGCCCGGAGGACACGGTGGAGCATACGGTGGCGGTATGCCCCAATTGGGCGGAGCACCGCCGTGTTCTCGCAGAGGCGATCGGCAGCGGCGGCGACCTCTCGCGTCCGGCCCTGGTTCAGGCCATGGTCCGGGGCGAGAGGGAGTGGGAGGCAGTCACCTCCTTCTGCGAAGCAGTCATGCTAGCGAAGGAGGTGGCGGGACGGTTGAGGGAAAGGGCCTCACGTCCCAGCCGCCGCGGGAGACGCTCCGGGCGTCGGGAGCCGCGAGACGACTCCCGGCCACCGTAGGCGCGGGCCTGCGGGCGGAGAGTAATGGGTAACTCTCCGTCCGATCAGGACCAGGCCCGTGCCGGACGGCGCGTACGTGTTCCACGCGCGCCTCAAAGAGATGTCAGCATAAAGGAAGGGGCCCGAAAGGGCCGAAGCCTGCCGGGGCAGCGGGATTGTCCGAAAGGGTTACCGCTACCCCGGAACACAAAGGGCTAAGGAAGGAACACGGGTGGGTTTTAGTCAGTAAGAGTCTGACACTCCCTTCTGCTCCACCCAGAGCGGGAGGGGTCATTCGATGATTTCCCATCCTGAAAAAAAAAAAAAAAAAAGGGTATGGTGAAAACCATCAAACTGAACAACTTTCTCTACGGGATCAACATCGTAATCTAAAACCCTTAAATTTGACCACACCTTTCTGATACAGCCTGTATATTTTTTTCCGCCCAGCTGTGCCGAATCATGCCGACCCGAACAAGTGTCTAATAATAATAATATAATGGCGCCGATTCTGTTGTTCGCAAACTTAACTAAATTTAAGTTCAGTGCATCCTTTTCTTTCTATTTCAATATGAAAAGGACAGAAGATAAATATTAGTTTAGTCCCGACAAATTAGATAATCCATAGACAATTATAAAATTGGCTACTAAAAATACGTCAATTTACGTCAGGCGCTGACTAATTTGACAGGACTAAACTAATATTTTATCTTCTGTCCTTTTCATATTGAAATAGAAAGAAAAAGATGCACTGAACTTAAATTTAGTTTAGTTTGTGCACAACAGAATCGGGGCCAATGTATTCTTTATTTCAGACTAGCAAGTACTCACAATCCCTAAAGTATTAGTGATAATGACTTAAAAACTATGGCGCCGATTCTGTTGTTCTTATACTAAACTAAATTTAAGTTCAGTGCATCTTTTTCTATCTATTTCAATATGAAAAGGACAGAAGATTAATATTAGTTTAATCCTGTCAAATTAGTCAGCGCCTGGCGTAAATTGACGTATTTTTAGTAGCCAATTTTATAATTGTCAATGGATTATCTAATTTGACGGGACTAAACTATGTCAAACTAAAAATGACGTGGCCCAACACACGTTGGCACATGCCTCCGTAACCAAAGCCATAAAAAGGGACCGTCCACTTTGTCTAATAAAGTTGTGTGTCACAAAACATATGTATTTGAACGTAAATGCCTACAATGAGTGCGACTGTGTGCGCAGGCGACGGACAACGCCCGCTGGTGGCTGCACAAGGTGTTCATGTGCGCGCCGCAGTTCGCGCTCGGAGACGGCATGCTCGACATCGCCAAGAACACCATACAGGCGCAGGTAAATTACCATTTTATTATTCATAATTCTTAATAAATTAATTAAAATTTATTTAATTCAGGCAAAGTAGCATAACGTAAAAAAAATATTAATAAATTAATTAATTAATCTTTTTTCTGACTTTATGTAAAAAATAACTACAACTTATTATTAATTTAATTTTGCTACGTTTTTTTGATGTGATAACGTCTTATAAATCGATGAACACCGGCTGCACGCACGAAAAAGTGTCACGCTCCACCTGAGCCTGAGCGTGCAAGCGAGAGGGGGGAACAAGCGATAGAGAGGCACGATCGGCCCAAGCGTTGGCTTGTGACACATTTATTCATCAATGTTTCTTTAGGACGTTATCACGTAAAACTACAGATAGTGAAATCCACGAAGACGCGCCCCACTCTTCTTCCGAATCGTTAGCGGTTATCGCTAGCTAATTCCACTAGTGTTTTAGTTTTTTCGATACACACTAATTAGCCACTAATAATAATTAGTGTGTATCAACAAAACTAAGACACTAGCGGAATGTTGCACACTTGTGCTGTAAGCATTAGGATAAAGAGTGGGGCGCGTCTTCGTAGATTGCACTATCTGTATCGTTCGTAAACCGACTTTAGAGACAACCAATTTTTATTATTTAAATATTGCCTCCTTCTTCAGGTGCTGAGCCGTTTCGGCATGGACACATACAAGGACCCGCTACACAGCAGCCTGCTGAGCCTGCACTTCGTGTACCTCTCCGTGGTGGGCACGCTGCTGCTGGTGCTCAACCTGGCCATCGAGTACAACTGCTTCGACTCGCTGCTAACCAGGTTCGTGCTAAACTACTACATAAGCACAGATTACTGAATAGTTACTACGTAACAGATACTTCACTCAGTAGAAAATTTCCAATACCTATTACGATAATTGCCTACTCCCTCGCGTCAACAACCACTGTATGCTAAAATGCGCCTAAATGCTCAAGCGTACAGCAGTGATTGCTTCGCACCGCGCGATTTCACAGTAATCGCAGGGCTGCCTCTTCGATAAAATTAAATTAACATAACTTTTTATCTATGTTATTGAGAACTGTGAATATGTTCTGACTTTTAAGTGGCAGTTAAAAATTTTATCATTTATAAAAATTTTCTATGTAACAAAATTATGTAAATCTGTGTCTGAAAGGCAAGCTAATGCTTAGTATATACCTATTAAACTGTCAAATTCTAAGTGGATACCGGTGTCCGCACACCTACTGTCTTTTAATTATGTCTCTAATGACGGTATGTGAATGGAAAAAAATGTAAACGACAAAAACTAGTAATAATTTATCACTTACCTTTCTTCATTGACAGGTAAATGGAAAAATGTTCGGTGTTTATCCCTTCTTTTGCTTGATTTACACCCATCTACAGCACATAAGGCACCACACGGCATCGTAATACGCGTACGAACGAACAGCACTATTAAAATTGAACGGCGTGCGCGCGCTTCGCTTGCGAAAACCGCACTGAATTTGATCCGCCGGCGGACCGAGACCGCTCGGCTGGGCGGTAGGCACTTATAGCGCGCAAGTACATGGAGTGACGGAGGCCTGACATAAGTCAAAAACTTGTATTCATACGAATTTGGCTGTCAAACGCTACGAAGATGTGCACAGAGAGGTCTGCCATGTTAGCTTCGCGGTCCATTTGTTTGGCAGCCACATGTTCCACGGTCGTGGGTCGCAGTGTATATATGATACACAATGGAGCTAAGTACATGTGTGTAACTTAGCCGTGGACTACTGTCGAGCAGCGTCTTTACAACTGAATTTGCGACTTTTTTGAAGTGAAAACTTCTTTAGCGGCGCTGCGTATTTTTTTTGGAATGGGTAAAAATCTCTAAACTCGCGTCAGGACACGTGACCTGATCGAGAATTCGTAAGACGGATGGAGAGAGGGCAGGCGGCGCAAGGCGCTTGCGCGAATGTTCGATAATTGTCATGTTTGTGTACGATAGCGCAATGAATAAATATTGTATCCTACCACATAAATAATAATACTTTTATACTGATAACGAAAGCAATTCGTACAAAATTATTCTCTAACCATTCCAAAATATCAAAAATGCAGAACATTAATATTTAAGTTTTCACTTCTGCCGGCACTCCCGGAGTGCTACCCGTCGATTTTTTTTTTTTTTTGGAAATGGCATCTCGCAGTTCAACCTGTAGGAGGTTGTCGACTGCTTAACCGGACTTTCCTGTGGATGCCTTGAAGTTAAGGCCTCCAGCCAGGGCTTAAAAACTAACTAAAAACTAAGCGACTCACGCTAAGGGCACCCCCCGTGGGGTTCGGACCTCGGCTTAGGGCGTCGCTGGAAGAGGGCAGCAAGGGACAGGCTGGATCGGTATTATTTAGGGACGAATTTAAAACTACAGGCTCAGCGGCGCGGGCTGGCTCGAGCAAGGGTCGGGGTGGCTGAATTTGCGACATTAATTACTCACCTTTTAACCGCCCGGCTTCATAATAGTTGTCGTGCCCCCAGCGCCCGGCACAGTGATTCGAAATACATTTTTTTTTTCGAATAATCTGATTTAGTACAGCGTAATTAATTAAAAAACAGATTAAACGAGCTGTGGTATTTGGTCGTAAATATACGACTCTGGCGAAATGGACACGAAAATATTTGTCGGATTAATCCGACGTAAGCGGTTAAAGGGTTAAATGAATGAAAACATTTATTTGTTAATCACTGATAAATACATTTGGTTGCATTTGGTGGCCTTTTTCGTCATCCATAAACGAAGCTTCCACCTTATTCTAAGCTAGTCTTTCACTTCTGTATCAATCATTGATTGTAACTATCTAAGTTATTACTTGGTCCTCAAATCCAGGTTCCGACCAGAAGTCATCCCTCCTTCAGTGGGAGGTGAACTGGAGCCCGTGGAGGTGAGTGCGGAGAGGAAGC
Source organism: Globia sparganii (assembly GCA_949316385.1). Classification (NCBI taxonomy): domain Eukaryota; kingdom Metazoa; phylum Arthropoda; class Insecta; order Lepidoptera; family Noctuidae; genus Globia; species Globia sparganii. The sequence goes on from OX438656.1 coordinate 21,084,443, forward strand.
GTGTGCTCGCCGCGAGAGTGCTGCACGCACCGCTCAGGGTCAACACCATCGGGAATATTAATAGAGGTGAGCCCTTTTATCTTTTTTGAATTCGTGATTTCAACGTGGTAAAAAATATTCTTGTATTTTATTGTAAAAAAAAATTGGTATTATTTTGGTGCTGTGACCATCAAAAGCTCGCTAAAAACTTCAAATCAAAATATACGGAAGACCATCCCCCAACTCGCGCTGGGCCCGCGTGGTGAGTTACAGCCCACCAGTTAAGGAGATCTGTGTCCCAGCAGAACATTATAGGCTGATTATGATACGCGGAAGATTAAAATAGCGTTTAGTCTTCCGTTTGTTGTGATTTTTATATCAAATCAGGTCAAATTCAAGTGTTTAATACAAAAAATAAACTATTGTATCTAGTCTTTGCTACGATAAAACTAACCTTGAAAACAAAATCGGCTAACTATACTCCGTTGGGCTACCAATTAAAGGGTAAGGTAGTTTAAACAAACTTACCTTACTTATTTTTACTACGGACTCGGAAAAACACTTGGATAATACGATTCTACAACAAAAAGGGCGATTCCTGGAACCAAGCGAGTTAGCCCTCGAAGTCAACAATATCTGTACAACAGCCGCTTTAGCGCTAACGCATTGTAAAAATCCTTTCATACATATTCTATTATGGTCAAGACACATTGATCGACGTCCTTTCGCACATTGCCGATTGAAAAGGAGCACACTAGTACGCATTATCCACGCATCCACCGTTTACGGGGGTGCTTACGAACGATCGGCGTTTTGTGTCAGTCCACCGCCGGAGCGCATTCGTCGCGTCGATGCGAAAGGATGGTACGTCATTCCATACTTTGCTGTCTTTTTAATACAGTTGCTCAAAAAGTGGCGTATTGCAGGGACGTATAGCGTTCGGGATGTGGGCTATTACATATTCGTGCTTTTTTTTTACCTTTCCCGAACTCGTGCGTTCTCTTTCCCAACTGTCAAAATCATGTCTATGAAAAACCAACCATGAAGTTTTTACTAAAAAAATTCATAGAAGTTTTTATGATTCATGCAAATACGTATATTTCTAAAAAGAACCTACTAATATGTTTCAATATCAGATTTAATGATTTGATTGAATAAGTTAGGTTAGGTTTCATTTCATTTCATCTCATTAAATTTCATTTTCATTTCATATCAATAAAAAAATTCTACTCAAAACTTGGCTGTATGGGCATAGTTCCCTTTGCCTACCAGAATGGGTGAAGAAAAAAATCTCTGCTTATATTTTACGGTTGGCGCCATTTTTCAGAAATTTTCTTTGCGAGTTTTAGTTGTTTGTTGCACAAAATGAGTAATTTCGACCCTAGTTTTTTTGAATTAACACCACCTTATTTTATTAAATTGCTTCATTTTTTCGCAACTGTATTAAAAATAGTCGTTCAGTACACGTGCGAAACCGTCATTGCAACTTGTTCCGACTGTCAACCCTCGCCTTCGGCTGCACCTCAGCTCGGGTAGACATTTGTCGGAACTCTTTGCAATGATAACCTTTCCGCACTTGTAATGAAATATACTATTTTGTATGGACAAACCGTCGAACGCCGTCAATAAATGTGTCCAGCCGATCGATTTTGTAAAAATCTCACCTTGAATAGTTAGGTGAAGTGAGCTTAGAGTGAGCTGTCAATAGTATCAATCCCTAGCATCAGGGTGACACTGACGGCTCACTCCACGCTCACTTCACCTAAGTTTTTCACGGTGAGATGGTTACAGAATCGCACTGCTGACCCTTATCTAACGCACACTACGGGCTACCCGCTCCGGATTTTTTTGTATGGAATAGAGTTGCGCTGCGGCCCGTTGCGGCTGTAACGTGCATTAACATAAATGTCCCGCAGGCTTCGTGCACACGGAGGGCAAGAAGAACTCCATGCAGCGCGTAGTATCAGCCGCGTGTGACGCGGCGCAGGTGGTGCAGCTCGCCAAGTGCTACCCGGCGCGCAGCGGCCGGCGCGTCGCGCTCAGGGGCCTCACGCTCGGCATGCCGCCCGGACAGGTTCGTCTCCCTTCAAGAGAAACATTGATTCAGTTCATAAGCCTTCAGATGACATTGGCCCCGATTCTGTTGTTCACAAACTTAACTAAATTTAAGTTCAGTGCATGTTTTTCTTTCTATTTCATTATGAAAAGGACAGAAGATAAATATTAGTTTAGTCCTGTCAAATTAGATAATCCATAGACAAGTTTATACGTGATTAAAAAATTGCCTACTAAAAATATGTACGTCAATTTACGTCAGGCGCCGACTAATTTGACAGGACTCCCGCCTGCGCTGATTCCAGATTCCAGATTAATTAATTATTATTCGCCCATTAATTAATTAATTAGATTAAACACCTAACAACTGGAAGGTTACCTATTACCTAATATTAAAATTTATAATTTATTTAATTTCAAATTTAAAATCGGAAGGCCACTGTTATAATTTAGACTTTTTCCCTCTAGGAGAATATAAAAAACAACAACTATCTCCAATATGGTTTATTTACAAAATACAAAAATAATCTTACTGTATAAACAAGGGTAACTAAAGTCAACTATTCTATTTGCCAGCCAGCTTAAATTCAGCAAGAGCTATGGTCGTGGGGAGTTGGAGAAAAACCTGAGTACTGTTCCGATTTTAAATTTGAAATTAAATAAACTATAAATTTTAATATTAGGTAATAGGTAACCTTCCAGTTGTTAGGTGTTTAATCTAATTAAGTAATTAATTAATGGGCGCCAGGGACTTAGAGAGTCCCGGATCCTGGAGCCGACGAAGGTGTCCAATAAGCTTCCTATGAAGAGGATGGATGAAAGTAGAACGTCAAACCCAAGATCCTCAATTTAAATTTTCCAAGACCGGTTTCCAAGGAAACCGTATTAAATTAAAAAATTAAAATTAGGGGTAAAAAAAAACCGTCCCGCCTGCGCTATCGCTAGGCGGACTCCGCCAGCCGTACAGTCGTCTCAGAGGCGTCGAGCAGACTCAGGGAACGGGTCTCGCGTCTCGGACCAGTACCTCATATATGAGCTCATCTTTGCGAAGTAAATTAAATGTAATGGGTCGTTCCATTTTGTAAATTTAAAAAAAAATTAAACTGAACTAAAAACTGGCTGTCACAATTTACAATCTCGAGCAATGTGTAAAAATTTTAACATTCACTTTTTAGTTCAGTTTAATTTTTTTTATTGTAATTAAACCAAGAACTATTCAGCAAATTCATTGGTTTGATGAAGGTTCCATGTGGCGTTCGTCTACCAGCCCGCGCCGTAACAGGCAACGGCGTTAAGATAAAAATAAAAAGAATTTCAACAAGATTTCACTCTTTTATCCTTTATCATCTTGCCACAGTGCACAGCCCTGCTGGGTGAGAACGGCGCGGGCAAGTCCACCACATTCTCCATGCTGACGGGCGAAGTGCGACCCTCGTCTGGAGAACTGTACCTTAACAATGAGCTGGTCAACTCTACACAGCTGTGCAAAGGACTAATTAGTAAGTAATCTAAGAAAATCATCATCTGTTAAGCCTTTTCCCAACTATGTTGGGGTCGGCTTCCAGTCTAATCGGATGCAGCTGAATACCAGTATTTTACATGGAGCGACTGCCTATCTGACCTCCAAAACCTAGGTACTGGGTATTACGATACCCCTTGCTAAGACTGGTTGTCAGGTTTTCTGGCTTCTGACTACCCGTAACGACAGTAAACGATCCACGATTGACAGCCAACGGACCGACGGCTCAACGTGCTTTTCAAGGCACGGAGCTAGGTCTTGGTATGTAAGGATGGTCACCCATCCATGGCCCAACTGCGGCAAGCGTGTCATAACCTGATGGACCAATCCGTGCGGCTATTAGGGGTTATTACGTAGCCAGAAACCCTTGAGAAAGTATTTCTTTCTTATTTTCCTGAGCAATAGTAAAGTCAGTAACTAACTAACTGCACAACGTAGATCATCATAGGACACTGACAAAATTGCAGGATCGTGTTGCTACAGCTATCATTGTGTCAAAAGGATGGGTGACCGGAGTATGTTTAAAGAGACGATGGTCAAGAAACTAGCTTCACAGCAAAAACCTTTGGGATCCTCTTAAAGAGGGTGAAGTGTTCTTAATCGAGCTATCGAAAATGCAAACTTTCCTGGTTCTTGAAATTTCAAATAATAATAATAATCATTTTATTATCAGCCTACTAAGGCCCATAGATAAAATACACAAAATAGTCATAAACAATAATAAACTAATACATATTAAAAACCTTAAAACTATGATTATACACGTAATGTCGGCGTCGTGTTTCGCTGCCAAGATTAGGCTCCTGGAAGGTAGAACTCAGCAAGATAGGTCTAGCTAAGTTTATTCAATACATTGGTGTTACTTACAGGTTACTGCCCTCAAAGCGACGCGATAGATCCGCTGCTGACTGTGAACGAAACGTTGCTGTTCTACTGTCGGCTCAGAGGGATCACCGATATGGAAGAGGTAAGAAATACAGTAGACAGTTCACAGAACCTTCACAGAACTAACGAGGATTATTTCAATCAACGGGGTCAACGGCCGCGTGAAGCACATACTATGAAAATAATCCGTTTCATTAAAACGATTTCTAATTTTAGTCATTTTTGTATTTTGAACTTTATTTCGACTGAGGTAAATGTCTAAATACAAAATCGACAACTTAGATCTGGTTCTAAAGGCAGTTTTTGTATTAAGAACTTTACAATAGTCGGATTAAAGTTCGAAATACGAAAACGAATAGAAGGTTTCAGCTTACTATAGTTAAACTCGTTCTGTAATGAGAGTGAGTGAGAGAGTGCTTTTTAAAATCCTTTCAATCAAACGTCATACGGAAGAACGACAGACGGTTTTCTTTTACCGTAGAGTTTGATGTATAGCAAAAACAATGCCTAAAAGTCTCATCAACATGAAAGAAAGAAAGAAAGAAAAAGTATTTATTGCGACTCGTACAGGAGGATCACAAACTAAACTAAACACAGTCTAATTAAAATACCAAATTATATAAAAAATAAATTAAAAAAGTAACAAAAAGAAAAATGAAACAGAAAGTCCTATACGAGGCCAAAAGGCTCCTATCTCAGCATGATGCTGCGATATTTAAAAATAAATTTCACAGCGCTGTATTCCGATAGGGCCCGCTGTGGTGTCACGGGCAGTTACAGAAATTAAAAAAAAATTACAAAAGAAATAAAAATAAATAAATAACATAGATTACGTAAAATATTATCAAATAAAATATTAATTTTAATCCGCGTCAAACGTAACCGCATTACTTGTCTATGCCTTGAGTGTCATGTCATAGACTATAGACACTCTGTGGCATCATCATCTTCCTACCCTCGTCCCATGTTACTTGAGGTTGACGCAACACGTTTTCTTCTTCAATCCTCTCCTGTCAACCGTCACGCTACCATTCACTCCCTTCATATCATTCAAATATCATTCCTACCTACCAAACATTACCTAAAAATGTAAAATAAATTATTTCTGTGCAGGTGGTGAAGCGAACAGTGGCCATGTTCGACCTGGAGAAGTACGTCGACGTGCGCGCGGGCACGCTGAGCGGCGGGAACAAGAGGAAACTGTGCACTGCCATCGCCTTCATGGCGCGCACGCCGCTAGTGCTGCTCGATGAACCTACCAGGTGAATTGAATATCAATTTAGTGTCTGTTTATCTTTTTATGTTTAGATTTTTACGAACCCAAGATACAACTAGATCCAATAGACTTCAATAGTAGAAAAATATTTGTTAACTTTTATTGTTGCAATTTTTTTTTAATTAGAATTCGTGTCTATTAAAGGTACCTTCTATCTAATAACCTACCTCATTAACTAGGTACAACTTCACACTTTCTGAGTATAATTGTGCAATTATACCTATTTATAAAGCGTAAATTACTTTGTTTAATCTGAATTAGTCATATTTGACCGCCATGGGTGTCAATACAACATAATAATTAATCGGAATTATATAATTTTTAATTTCGTTATTATTATATATAATTCTTAATTATATGTTTTTGTCGGCGTATTACCCAGTAACTGATAGATCTGAGATAGTCAGATAGGCAGTCGCTCCATGTAATATACTGGTCCTCAGCTGCATCCGGTTAGACTGGAAGCCGACCCCAACATAGTTGGGAAAAGGCTAGGTAGATGATGATGATAGGCTTCCTATGAGAGGCCCACTCCCTTTCAAAGAGGTTGATTATGTAATTATCATTTATGTAATTTAAGAATTCAGACTAATTCCATTTGATTTAAAATTCGAAGACATTGGACATTGACCCTAAGGCCCGGTATCCACCAAAGCGGAGAGGAGAGGAGACGAGAGGAGATGTGTTTTGAATAACCAATCAGATTTCGTTATTTTCACATCTTCTTTCCGTTTAGCTTTGATGGAAATGGATCAAGCGGAGAGAAGAGGAGATGTCTCATTTTTCTATAGAATTTTGTACCGCGAGCGAGCAAGTGGCGCGTCAGAGCGGAGATGTGTGTAGTCGGGCGGCCACGCGAGTGGCGCGGCGGCGCCCGCGCTCTTAAGCTAACTTTTGCAACGACATGTCTTCCTTTTGTAGACATCACTTGACTGGGTTCGAGCTCTTACAGCTCACGTCTCCGCTACGCACAGCTCACACTTCTCTGTTACGCATCTCCTCTCAGTTTTGATGGAAATAACCTGCCAGCTTCGCAGCACATGTCCTCTCGTCTCCTTTCCTCTCCGCTTTGGTGGAAACCGGGCCTGATCTTCTAAGGGTGCGTTTCCACTGAAGCGGAGCTGGGCGGAGCGGAGCGGAGACGTGCAGGAATCGTCCAATCAAAGACGAGACGAGTGAAGTGATGAGGATTTCAACCACTGTGATTGGTCGATTCTTGCACGTCTCCGCTCCACTCCGCCCAGCTCCGCTTTGGTGGAAACGCACCCTAAAGAACACAGAATGTAACGGCTGGTATCCCCAGCGGCATGGACCCGGTGTCGCGCGGCTGCGTGTCGCGCGGCGTGCGGGCGGCGTGCCGGCGCGCGCGCGGCGTGCTGCTGGCCACGCACGCGCTGCGCGACGCGCGCCGCCTGGCCGCGCGCGTCGCGCTGCTGCGCCACGGCCAGCTCGTCGCGCTGGCGCCGCTGGACGACTGCCTCAACCGGTGAGTCTCACAAGGGATCATAATTCATGCGTTTTTGTAAGGATAGAAAAGTGAAGATTTATTGTTATTACGAGGGCGACACTGAAAGTTTTTAGAACTGGCCACTTATAACCGATATAATAAAAAAATCTGTTCAAATTTTGAAAATGGAACTCTTTGCCAATATTATTGTGTATTTATTTTATTCATTTGTCATTTGTTTACGATTTGGCGGCAAAATCAAAATTGTCTGCGTCACGTCAGCGAGAAAATTTTCGTACAATGATTTTTTATGACTTTCGATGTCATTTAAGTCAACAAGAAAGTTATGATAAACTTCGATTGGCCTTTCACAATGAAGCCCCATCTCGTGCCACTGTTTACAACTAGTTCAATAAGTTTAAACGTGGTCACACTAATCTCACCGATAATCTGCGTGAGGGACGGCCTTCTACGGCGACAACTGAAGATAACACCAGTGTTATGCGGCGTATGATAGAGATTGACTAAACAGTGACTTATCAGCAGATTTGGACAAGCTTAGGCATCGGTATAAGTCAAGTTCACAAAATCCTCCATGAACATTTAGCGGTCAGGAAGCTTTGTGCCCGGTGGATACCTCATAATTTCACAGAGGCTCAAAAGCGCCGTCGTGTTGATTGGTGTCGTGAAATGGTTCAAAGATTTAACGGTGGTGACTCAAATGCTGTGTTCGACACTTACGGGTGACGAAAGCTGGATTTATTGTTATGATCCTGAAACTAAGAGACAGTCTGCTGTCTAGGTGTTTCCTTCCGAGGAGTTACCAACTAAAGTGAAGAGAGGTCGAAGCGTGGGAAAAAAGATGATGGCCTCGTTCTTCGGAAGGACAGGTCATTACGCAACAGTTGTTTTAGAGGATCGAAAAACAGTTACTGCAGAGTGGTACACTAACAATTGTTTGCCACTTGTCTTGGAAAAAGTTCGGGAAAAACAACCTCGCAGTAGGACCCTCCTTCACCACGACAACGCCTCGTTGCACACCGCCAAGCAAACAATCGACTACTTGGCGACGTCAGACGTGGAATTACTGGGTCACCCGTCCTATAGCCCCGACCTCGTACCTTGCGATTTTTATATATTTCCGAAAATTAAAGAAAAACTTCGAGGAAAACGTTTTATGGACGCCGAGGAAGCAGTGGCTGCGTTTCAAAATGCCGTCGAAGAGACCCCTAAGGACGAGTGGGCAAAGTGCTTTTCTCAGTAGTTCCAGCGGATGCAGCGATGTTTGATGTAAATGGACACTATTTTGAAAAGATATAATAGAACTAATAACTTGCTAGTTTGTTCAGTTTTTGATTTTCTAAGAACTTTCAGTGTCACCCTCGTAATTTTCTACTTGTTTCGTCAGGTTCGGCGGCGGCTACATAGTGCAGTGCCGCGTGTCGCGCACGCCGGCGCGCGCGGCGTGGCGCGACGTGCTCGCGCGCGCGCCGCACGCGCAGCTGCGGGTGCTGCACCAGCACACGCTGCACTTCCTCATGCCCAGGCACTCTACAGGTAACACATCACCCACAGGTTTATGCAAAGATCATCTACTCAATAAAAATCTGGAGTTCACTGACAAGCAACGCACGATCTTAAACCACAGGGTCTAGAAGGAAAGGAAAAGAAGAAGTCTAGAAGGAAGGATTTTTGAAAAATCATTCCTAATGGCGTTAAAAAAGAGATGAAAGTCTGTATGGAAGTCCGTTGTTTTTGCCGAAGAGAATCCCATCGGGCACATGGAATGTAAAACTTTGCGCTGAACAATTATTATGTGAGCAGAATGAGCAATTTTGGGGAGATCTGTCGTTTTTTTTTTTGGACACGACATGTAAATAGATATTCAATACCAACACGTCCGTTAATATGGCAGATCGACTTTTAGAAAAGTTCGATTTCGCCAGCATCTTTCACTCTTAAGTCTTTTCCTAAAGCTCATCTATTAAGCAAAAAAAATATTATGCTCATTTTTCATCACTTCTTTCTTGCAGTTAACAAGAAAGAAGTGACGACTCGTCTGAGCGACATCTTCCGACTGATGGCGGAACTACAGGGCACCTGTGATATTGAAGACTACACCGTCAACCAGAGCTCTCTCGAGCAGGTAACTTATTAATTTATATTTTTCACCATGTCCGGAAGTTTCTATGAAATATTTTTTTTAAAACACTGACTAACAAAACGTAAAGTCAGCAACAAAATTATTTTTGTTTGTTAACACTTCTTTTTACATAACATCCAAATTAACACAGTGATTAGATACACTGCTTTTCATTTTAAATGTTACACCTGAAGGCCAATTTATTCTTATATAAAACGTTTAAAATCTAGTCGCAATCAACGTTAAAAACCTAGTCAAAAATTATAGGTAAGTATTTTTGACAGATTGAGACTGAGATACGTCACAAAAATGCACGCATAACCGACTACCGATATTGGCCCCGATTCTGTTGTTCACAAACTAAACTAAATTTAAGTACAGTGCATCTTTTTATTTCTATTTAAATATGAAAAGGACAGAAGATAAATATTAGTTTAGTCCTGTCAAATTAGATAATCCATAGACAAGTTTAGACGTGATTAAAAAATTGGCTACTAAAAATACGTCAATTTAAGTCATGCGTTCACTAATTTGACAGGACTAAACTAATATTTATCTTCTGTCCTTTTCATAATGAAACAGAAAGAAAAAGATGCACTGAACTTAATTTTAATTTAGTTTGTGAACAACAGAATCGGGGCCATTGTCATCCAGGTGCTTCAAAAACTTAACAACGCAAATAATTTGTTTTTGTTATTTCCAGATGTTTCTAAGTTTCACAGACAAGTCGGACATAGAGTCAGACACGGTAGAAGTGGAATCCCTTCCTTCAACAGAAACTATCAGACAGAATGAAGACTTCGCCGTCGTCACCGCACTATAACTACTAATTCACTACACTATTAGGTATCGGTATTTCACGTTGCTAATTAGCCCATAGACAAGGATCTTTTGGCGCCTGAATGACATTGACAGGGGGCGTTGTTGGTAGACATGCACTGTCGTCAAGTGTAGACATAATCACAGAAATTGTTTTAAAAAAACAAGATGGCGGCGTTAGTTCAGATTTTGGCCACGTCAAAAGATCTTTGTACCATTGAAGCTGGAGATTTCTGGTTGTTAGGAAAGGTCTGCCAATGGGACGGAGTATAGAAGCCTTTATGAAGTGTCTCATATTTATTACTCGCGTTTTTATTTTGGACTTTTTCCGAATTCAAACAGACGACTAACTAGCCGGAAAAACTAAAAATAAATTTATGCGTAAATATAGTCAGGGAAACGTAAATATAGTCAGGGAAATCAATTGTTAAGCAAATTGACGCCCTACGTCAATTTGCCGTGTTAAGCCATTTCATATAACTGTCAAGGAATGACAGTTGTGTTTGAACATACGGACAACTTAAGTTGGTAATCAATTTGCTTTACAAGTCATTTCTTTAACTTTGTATTAACAATTTTAAAGTCTCATTCAACAAGTGTGTTGGTAACGGGCTTGATGTACAGAGGCCAACACACCAAGCTACCACAATCTGTCAAACATCTTTGATAGATTGTCAACTTTACTGCAAAGGAATAAGGTTCTTATTCAATTGGGAAAATTTTACAGATTGGGATAGCTTAATGTGCTGGCCTCTGTACTTAATGGGATTGTGTAATAAATTTAGACGCAAGTCTTATAGAATGGACTAGCATTTAACTAGTGTAATGCAGTGTAATAAGTAAGGAACACAGACTGTGCTCCTTGTTATAAAATACCAATCTTCCAGATGATTTTTCAGTGCCCAAAGACTTGTCAAAATGCTTTGAGCATTCGAGAGATCGTTTGCTTCGAATCTCACGAATTAGGATAAAACTAGAATATAGATAGATCTTAATACCTATAAGAAAGCACAATATTATGTATTATTTGCTCAAAGATACCTAAAATACAAGTAAATGTGTAAAGGACGACGCTGTGGATTCACGACGCGATGTAGGTATGTGATATAAATTGCCCGTAGGAACTTGAACTTGTAAATATTTTGAACAAAAATAATATTATTTCCTAATTAAATATCCCAATTTCTGTAAACCGTGAGTACCTAGATATGTTATCAAATTGCGTCTCAGCTGCTCTAGGGGCTGTTAAAATGAATTACTATTATTAATTCATCCATTCATTAAAAGACAAGCACAGCCTCAAACTCTGGGTCCTGCAAGCATGAATGTTGCCCAAGAGTTCCTTCAAGCATGAATTTTTGAAAATTCATCTCCTCCTCTCCGAGGGGTTAAATAAGGGTCCTTTTTGCCGATGGAAAACCACATCGGGTGAACGGTTTGTATTATAATAAGTTCACATGAGATTTAATAAATGAAGTTGAAATAAACTTTCAGAAAACGGGTTTCAAATTGTAATTTTGTATTGTTCCTTGATAGGGAACTTTGTACTCCGAAATTATTTTGTATTATGTTTGTAAGATAGGTAATTGCCTTTTAAATGGGTCAAGCAAATCGAATGGAACAAGTTACCAATGTCGTTTAAAAATCGACATATAAAGAAACTAAATACTATAATTTAACTAGGACTTACGAAATAATATTTTAGAAAATTAGGTGTTATTAAAGTTATCCAAAATGGCCGTAGTTAGGTTATTTAGGTGGTAAGTGGAATATTGGTAAGACTTGTAGGTAAATATGTATATTTTTTTAAGACTTTTATCATATTAGTCCAACCTATGATTTTTCAATAAGAGCAATTTTTTACGAATTTAATACTGTTTCTAATTGATATATCGACACCTGCAATTTAAAACATTGTAACTCATTTTTCACTACTTTTCAGGATAGCGATTTAAACATTCAATATATTCTCACTTTGTTCCTATAAAGTCCTAGCGTCTTCCAATTTTGTAATTAAAAGTAAAAAGGGATTATCTAATTTGCTGTATGACTGTTGTTTACTTATATGTATTTTATATTATGTTTTTATGGCTTAAAATGATATTTCATTAAAAAGTGAGTTACAATGTTTTAAATTGCAGGTGTCGATATTTCGATATCAATATACGTGTGACTTGTAAGATAATAGATTAAAATATGTGCAGTCAGCATATTAAAACAAACAGCTTTTTGTACTAAAAATCATCCATGTAACGTGGAACTCGTAAAATTATTTATAGGAACATATTTTTACATTTTTTTATTATGCTGACTCTACATCTCTATGTGTAATGATTAACAAAACTAATTTAATATTACTATACAGACAGCAACACAGACTGACGCTTTGTGTTGCTGTCCGTACGTTGTCTTTAAAATATAACAAATATGCAATCTCTGTGATATTTAATATTTTTCTAGAAATTAAATATTAAAGGATGGTTTTTGGATATTTTGATATTTATTTTTGAATCCCCGACGTATAAAGAGAGAAGATAATACGAAGACAATAGTTGGTTGGTGTCCGCAACTTCACGTCAATGCGCGTATTTTGCGTACGTGTGGGAAATCATGTGCGTGTAGTGTGAGGGCCACTTTGTTAAAACTCTTTGAAAATGTGAACATTCCCAAAGAATTGTGAAAGTTGGAATCAGATTTTGTGAAAGTCAAATAAGCGAATTATGGACTGTAAAGTGGGGCCCTCAGTTCTCACATAGCAGATTGAGGGCCCACCTGTACCTGATAAACTATGGACACTACAGAAAGTCTATAGGCCAAAATCTAAGCTAATGCCACCCCAGCTCCTCAAAGAAGGCTAGCAACGACTTCATGTTACTGACAATGTCACGTAGGGTACCTGGGTTACCGAAGTACTTTGCCCTGTACGTGGTCCATACCGGAAAGTTTAGAAGCACATGAGCTACTATCTCATCTTCCTCCATGCAGGCCCTGCACAGCGGACTCTCTGTCACTCCTCCTATGACAAAGAGGTGTTTATTCAATGGCTCGTGAGCAGTTAATGCTGCTGGGAGCCTGCCTGCACTCACCTTGGTCCACCTCTAGTTTTTGCTTTTCTGGTGCGTTTCCTTACCAGAGTGCACAAGCACCCGTAGGGTAGTGGCGCGATGGGATCAGATCCCACTGGTGCCATGCTCGACCCTCTTATCTGGCAAGCTCGTCGGCTGCATCGTTAACCAGCGAACCGCTGTCCTTTGATCCATTAAATGGTTATATAATTGAGGTTACCTACCTGGTTGAGGCGCTGGTGGCACTCGTAAGTTAGCCCAGAATCAACTGTGTGACTGTTTAGCGCCTGTAGAATAGTCATGTTGTCTGAAAGTATGCGGTTCGAGTAGGTAGTCCTTAACTTCCCTGGCCATGATGGCTGAAGCAGCTACACAAATACTCATTCATTTATCCTGTAATGTTGTATTATGGACCCCTAATGGTGTGGCTATGTTGAAGTACCCCGGGTGAGGTACCGGTGGTAGTCCCAGAATGGCTTCGACTGCTGCAGTCGGAGTAGTCCTCATGCAGCCCGTAGTCGCCATGTTGTAGTTTGTTGGAGGCTGTAACTAGCTTGGTACGGGGCCACCAGACCACAGCCCCGTAGGTTGATCATGGGGCAGATCACTGCGGTGTCCAGCCAAAGTATAATTTTAGGGGATAGACCCCACTTCTTACCTATCATTTTCCTACACTACCAGAAGGTTTCGCAAATCCTGTTTAGTTTGTTGTCCAGATTAACTTACGGTATAGAATGACCCCGAGGTATTTGTCCTCTTTGGCCAACTGGAGTTCCGTATTGAACAGTTTTGGTAGCCGGAAAGGGCCTAATGCCCGTTTATGGGTAAACATGACTAGTCCAGTTTTATTGGGGTTCACTGATAGGTTGAATTCCTTGCACCATCTCTCTACGATACGTAGCGCTTGCTGAGTGAGGTTTGCAGATCGTACCCGACGTCACCTTCCCCGCAACGAGAATTGCCAGGTTGTCTGCTTAACCTGGTTGGCGTTGTTTGGTGATGAGGTCATTAATCACCAGATTCCATACGCGGGGGGACAGCCAACTCCCTGGGCTAACTGCTGCTCACGTGACCTCAAGGTGTACCACCGAAGAGCACCCCTCATCAGTGGCGTGCACTCCATACATGCAAATAAGCTCTGCATACCCTGTAGTCCCATACATACTTGCCCCTCTAAATGTTAGACAACTAATTTTAACAAATCATGGTAATTTAGCTAACGCGCCATCTATTACATTTTTTGGAACTAACTCGTTGGAGCGGCGAACACCCGCAGCCGTGCAGCGCGCAGCAGCGCTCCCGTGAGCAAAACCAATACTACGCCTTGCTTATTCTTCATTCAGCGCTTTTTTTTTTTTTTGGTTAAATAAAAAAATGTATAAATAAAAAATAAAATAATTAAAATAAAAAAATAAATATTTTAATTATTTTATTTTTTATTTTTTTTATATCTCGTGTAGTACACAGTAATCAGTAAAAGTGTGAGTGTGTGCGTGAAAATGTGCGCGCGTGTTGGAGTTTTAGAAGCATAGCTTACATTGCAAGCCGGCTAAATTGAGGAACCGTAAAAGCACCGCTTAATTGTTGTTTGCAGAGGCAAACAACAATTAAGCGGTGCTTTTTTTTTGGACTAAAAAAAGTCGACCCTCTGGTCGACTTTTTTTAGTCGGATTGACCAAATGACCCGAGTAATTCATTGGTTTGTAATTTTGTATTAGTTCGTATCTAAAAATTGCAAAGTTTTTTCGCCATTTATTGTTTTTCTTGGCGCAAGTGATTGCCTGTCAAGTAATTAGGTATTTAGTAAGTTTATTGTAAAAAATGGATAGTTATGCATAAATTATTCGATCTCATTCAAAATTTATATTCAAACCATTTGACTATTTTCAGAAGTTTACAAATTAGGAAAATCAATAGTTACGATTCCACTCAGCGCATCGACCGAACGATAATTTTCTAGTCTAAAAAGAATTCATCAAAGAGTAGGATTTATCTATGATTACAATCGACTTTTAGTCAGATAGGCGCGTCGATTTGATTTACAAACATTAACTAGTAGAAAGTAATCAGTTCAAATTTAAGTAGTAATTTATATAAAATTTTAATTAATTTGCGCAAAGGAAACAAAATTAACATCTTCAGACTTTTTTAAAGGCTACTTTTGATATAATTTATGTGACCTGTTATGTTAGGTACCATCAATCACTTATTTAGATATTCATGGTGGTCTCAAACAAACATCATGCAAAGCTAATAATGGCACCTGCAGTAAAAGTCAGATAGGTAGGGTAAAAAAAACTTACCAGTTTCAGCTTGTTGACTTGTACTACAAGCTGTAACTGGTATTTTTTTTGTGCATACCCTGTCTGAAATCTCTGTGCACGCCACTGCCCCTCATTGGTGTTGGTTATAAGTTTGACGACGGTTTGTTCGTTCTGTGTATAGTGTGTTGTTATGGTAGCTCCCACACAGGTGGTCCGATTTCAATGCGGGTTTTTTTAGAAGGCTGGTGTAATAGGGGCGGAGCTATATTTCATGAAAATCTGTTCAGTCATTTTCAAGAAAATCAGGTCTTTTCTGATTGGTGCAGGGATCTCAGCCACACAATGGTAATTTATTACTTACTTTTTCTCGCGGCTTTGCCCGCATTTATGTCGGAAAACGGAATAATTAACTAAATAACATTTTTAGTGTAAATAATATTTATTTATTTGGTAATCTATACAAATAATTACGTGGAATGTCTCATACATAAAATACATTTAGAATAACGTTTAATAATAAAATCACGATTAATTGTAATCTCAACACTTAAACATCAGATCTGAAGTAAGACTAGAACAACAAATTACAATTTAAAGATCAAACTAACATAACATCACGCCTGTGTGTTCCGAAGGGTTAGACAGAGTTGTACCCATAATACTTTGTAATTGGGGCGAGCATATTTCCATCAACCGGACACAGGACCCAATCTCCGGGGTGCAACTCAGAAATTCCAGGCGGAAAAACCCAATAACGCTTTGCACGACCCGGGAATCGGACCCAGAACCTCATGCTCAGAAGTAACGCTTGCGACCACTAGACCGACGAGGCGGTTCAAACTATCTCAAAGGAATTATTAAAGCATGTATTTGATCGAACCTTAAATAATTCCTATTTTGCTTTCCTAAAAATATTATGGAACACTCTTATACAGGTTGTCCAGTAATTAATTCCATTAATTACGGGGCACTCTGTATGATAAATGCGCCTCTTTTTGTGAGCCTCAAATAATTTCTATTTTGGGGTCCCAAATGTCAGCCAAGTAACTGCGACCAACTTGGATGTAGCGGTTGGTCACAGTTCTAACTTAACCCGTTTGATCGGGGTACCCGAGCTTCGTTACTTCGACCAACTGTGAGAAAAGGCCAAAACGTTAAATAGGAGCTCATTTATTACAAAAAGTGAATTACTAGAAGCTACGAAAAGTTTTTTTTGAGGATCATTAATTTTAAAACAGCGTCTGTACATCATTAGAAGGTCACTAAACTTCAGTTACATATATCCCATTATTATTAATTACTATCGAGGGGCTTGTGGCTAAATAATAACAGCCGCACAGGTCGATCGACCAGGTTAAGCTACGCTTGCCGCGGTTGGTCTGTGGATGGGAGACCATTTTTACATACCAAGACCCCTCCGTGCCTCGGAAAGCACGTTAAGCCGTTGGTCCCGGCTGTCATTCGTGGATCTTTGACAGTCGTTACGGGTATTCAGAAGCCCGAAAGTCTGACAACCAGTCTTACCAAGGGGTATCGTATTACCCAGTAACTGGGTTGTGGAGGTCAGATAGGCAGTTGCTCCATGTAAAATACTGGTATTCAGCTGCATCCGGTTAGACTGGAAGCCGACCCCAACATAGTTGGGAAAAGGCTAGGCAGATGATGATGTTATTAATTATTATCAAAAGAAGGGTTCCTCAGGCCGGCCGACTTCTTGAAGAGTCCGGCGAGCAGGTCCAGCACCCTGAAGATGACGTCCGCGTTGAGTTCCTTGTGCGTAAAGCTGCACACCACCAGCCTCGCAGCCTGCGACACTGTCTCCTCGCCGAACACGTACAGAAGGGCTGGGATGATAATATCATAGTGAATCACCAGAAAATAGGAGATTGGTTTAACAGGGGCAAGTCAAGTTTACGTTTAAATCTATACAAATATTTTATAGAGGTAAAAAGGATTGAAGATATGGAGCGTGACATACCTGTCCGCCATTTTTTTTTTCAAAATGGTGTCCACACATGAAACCTTTATCTAATATTTAAAATTCTCGTGTCACAGTGTTAGTTGCCATACTCCTCCGAAACGGCTGGACCGATTTGTATGAATATTTTGTGTGCATATTCAGTAGGTCTGAGAATCGGCCACTATCTATTTTTTTTTTTTTTTTGCAAAACGACGTTTGCGGGGTCAGCTAGTAATTTATATAAGCATCATGCGTGGCCACCATTTCGAAAAACAAAAACAAAATGGCGGACAGGTAAGTATGCCACGAACCTTCAAAGCCCTGTGTTTTTAATAGGGGGCGAACCTGGAACTACCAGTCGGATATAAAAATTCTTTCAGCATTTGTTAGCCCAATTCTTGAGGAAGGCTTTAGGCTATTTAATATCACAGTGGGAGCCTTAGGAGCCGACCAAAACGAAAAAGAGTCATAAAGAAGGCTAAGGCGGATCACCCACTGCAACATTTCACGCGACGGAGCGCGGGAAACGGAGCCAAATTCTCCGCGCGGAAGCGCGTTTTTATTGAATTTGTATGTAAAAAATCACGCGTGGTGGCGCGTTATCTGCGTCCCGCCGCGTGAAGCGGTGTAGTGGGTGATGCGCCTAAGTGAAAACGAAGTGGTAGCCCGGGCAGGCGATGCGATACAACGGGGTGGGTCGGGGAAACAACAAATTTCATGCGTTCGAAGTCGCGTGCAGAAGCTATAAGTAATAAATAGTCCAGTCGATTTGTACCTTGCAAACGGCCAGAGTGGCAAATTCTCCTAATTTTAAGAACGTTCACAGTCTGATCTCAGTCTCAATCTGTCAAAAATGCCTCTAATTTCCCTACATTTTTGACAAGTTTTTGACACTGATCGTCGCCGAGGTGAGAATACGACAAGATTTTGAACGAAGACGCTAAAGGTGAGGTTTAAAATAAATAAAATGATGATTGATGATATGACTTTAAGTATTTATTTTTTGTCTCCTTTATTCTTTCACACGCTGTCTACATCTCTCTGTCTATTGTCCTATGGCAGGTATGCTGGAAGATATTTCTTATGAAATAAGCATCACCTTTGTACCTATTTTTCTGTTCTGTTTTTTTCTTGTCTGTTTATATATGTGTGTACTTAAATGGTAAATAAAATAAATCCATAATTTAGAAATACCCGACGTTTTGCATGCGTAATTGCACACCTCTATCTACCCCCCTTTTAAAAACTTCACGAATGGGTTAAAACGACATCAAAGTGAAACAACCAAAAAGTCTTAGGGAGGGCGCCCATAAACAACTTAATTGTCCAGCATTTTTTTTTTGTCTCCGTGGCTCTCGTCGCCGATATTTGGACACGATGCAAACACGGGAGCGACAGCAACGCTGTTTTTTTTGTAAAATTTTACCGTATACATCAACATGGAATTCGAAGAGACGGTTGTGGTCTGTGCGTTTGTTCTAAGAAACTGATTGACCAGCAACTGTTTTGACGTCGTGCGCGCACTTGGATTGCAACCGATAGACGGACGACAGTTGCGTTGCCAGCCTGTCTACAAACCCGCGGAAAAAATGTATCCCAGCTGTCGCGTCGCTACATGAGCTCACTTACATACAAACCCGTAGAATTGATGTGAGAGACAAATTAGTCCCTCAATGGCTGCTAGATTTTGTTTTGTCTTATTCGGGAAACTTATGTTCTTAACCCTTTGACCGCCACGGTCGGGTATAGCCGACAAATGAAAACGTGCCCAACACGCCACCGTCGGCTAATGCCGACAAGAAAACACCATGTTTTAAGTATAAACACAGAAAACTGAATTTAGTTTTTTTATTTTGTAATTAAACAAGGTGTTTTCTTGTCGGTATTAGCCGACGGTGACGTGTAGGGCACGTTTTCATTTGTCGGCTATACCCGACCGTGGCGGTCAAAGGGTTAAAGAATATGAAATTGTAGGTAATTTACAAGTTTCCACTGATAAACAAAGAAAAAAAGATGAGACACAGAAGTTTTTTAAGGCGGCTATTATTATAGCCGTTTACTTTACAAGAGATTTGTAACTACTACGGGTTGATTTTTACCTGGTGTATTCTCCAGCACAGCCGCGCAAGTTTCTTCTACGTTGAGCTCCCTCAGCTGACCCTTAGGCTCGAAGAAGCCAGTGTCCTTCTCCGCCAGTTGTTCGAATATTGCGAAAATCTGTCTCCGCAGCCACGCGGCCAGGTCTGATAGCCACGCGTCTAGCAGGGACTCGGCCAAGTCTGGAAGTTAATGTGGAACTTATTTATGGCATGATTCAATTGGACCCCAAATTACTCTCCTTCTTGGTATCTCCTTTTTTTTAATATAAATGGTCACTCTTAAAGTTTGCATGAAAGTTCGTAATTTTTGCCAAGTTTTTCGTATTTTTCGTATTGTTCTAAACAAACTTAGACATAAATAAAATGTTAACATACATTTAAAGTTTCAGAATACGTTAAAATGATCATCATTTTAACGCTTATAATATTTGGAAACTTTGTCACTGCCAAAATATTAATGAACTCGACTGTACAGTAAAGTGTTTTATAACTTGGTAAGTTTTCTAAAATTTATCAAGTCAGGAAACCTTTATAAATATCTTTCAAGTTACGGCACTGTGCAAACTATTGCATAGAAAACTATATTTTTAACTACTTGATAACAAAGATCAAAGTAGCATAGGTACACCTATGACCAATGTCGCGTTGACATCAAATCAACCAAAACCGTTTTTATAACCCTATTTTATGATAATTTTTTTTCTTAAAGTAACCTTTTGACCGCCACGGTCGGGTATGGCCGACAAATATTGTCGGCTATACCCGACCGTGGCGGTCAAAAGGTTAATTGTCAGAATCTGTTGTGCCTTGTCGTCTTTCTGCGGTATCGTCATTACGATGCATTATTATGTAATACTGAGTAGGTAAAGTATATCGTGTAATGAGTAGACAGAAATATCCCTTAGGTCCCTCAAATATATTTAGGATGTGTTTGTACCAGCCAGCAGCAGCGTGGCGAGGCGATGCGCGACGTGCGAGCGCGCCAGGCCGGCCGCGCCCGCCAGCGCGCACGAGCCGCACCAGCCGGCGCCGCACGCGCACAACCACTCCTCTGGAATCATACTCGGAACTATCCAACCGCCCCATACTACATGGGACTTGAATATAACTGGCGATATTTGTATACACCCATAACTACACCCAGGAGGGCCCCGTAGCTAAATAAAAACAGCCGCACAGGTCGATCGATCAGGTTAAGCTACGCTTGCCGCGGTTGGTCTGTGGATGAGTGACCATCTTTACATAACGAGACCCCTCCGTGCCTCGGAAAGCACGTTAAGCCGTTGGTCCCGGCTGTCATTCGTGGATCTTTGACAGTCGTTAAGGGTAGTCAGAAGCCCGAAAATCAGACAACCAGTCTTACCAAGGGGTATCGTATTACCCAGTCACTGGGTTGTGGAGGTCAGATAGGCAGTCGCTCCATGTAAAATACTGGTATTCAGCTGCATCCGGTTAGACTGGAAGCCGACCCCAACATAGTTGGGAAAAGGCTAGGCAGATGATGACCCATAACTACACTTCTGCCCAATCCCATCAGGAATAACAGGCGCGATGTTATATTTTGTGTACTATTACTTTTTAACAGTTATTTAAATTCCGAAAGTAGCAGTTCAACAGCAGCCATATTGTAATGAGAACAACACATCACAGCGGGCCCTATCGGAATACCAGCGCTGCGATATTTATTTTTAAATATCGCAGCATCATGCTGAGATAGGAGCCTTTTGGCCTCGTATAGAACTTTTTGTTTCATTTTTCTTTTTGTTACTTTTTTAATTTTTTTTTAGTTTTTATTTTGGTATTTTATTTTAGACTGTGTTTAGTTTAGTTTGTGATCCTCCTGTACGAGTCGCAATAAATACTTTTTCTTTCTTTCTTTCTTTCTTTCAACAAAGATTACTGTGATTTTAACGGACTTGTCAGTCGCAGCAAACTAACAGCAACATTATGACGGAGATAAAGGTCAGTGAGATTTTGACAGTGATGCAAAATCAGAGGTGAATAAAAAAATAACTGTGAAAAGACTGTAGTCTATTATGCTGCATTTCCACTTATAACATGTTCGTCAAAAGATTTTACTTTTAAAAAAAGTGGGGTCATTGCGTAACACACTATCAGTAGCAATGGTTTTCATTTTGAATTTTTGATAGTTCAACAATATTCATTGCGTTATTACGTTCAAAGTCAAAGTATTTACTAGTGCGATTTTTGGTGATTAACAGGTCTTACATATATTTTATAGAAGCTCAAAAACCTACCCTTTACACTATTAATTTGAAAATATTATAAATTAAATAAAACATTAAATAAGTAGGTACGATACAATTCTTATAAATTAAAAGTCTAAAGAATATTACATCATAAATCATAAATACAGGATCAGTCGCAAGAAATTCGTCAATGGTATAGTATTTGTTTATTAAAAAATTATTTAGGCTGCGTTTAAATTGAATCAAGTTTAAAGTCTTTTATGTTATTTGGTAGCTTATTAAAAATTTTCAGAGCCCTGCAAAGTAGGTTCTTGTAGGTAAGGGCGGTATTTGATTTTCTTAGGCATAATTCATGTCTGTATGCTGGTCATAGATCGATAACTATTGTTCTGAAGCTTTTTTAAATAAATCACCGTGTTTTTTTACGAACAATGCGTATACGTTGTTGAGTAGTATATATTTTTCGAACATACGAAGCAATGGATTAGGAATATTCTTCACAATTATCGCGTTACTCCATACCATAATCATTATGCAGCGGTGAATTAGTGGGTGTGCAACTCACCGAAGTCGTCGGGCTCGTGCGCAGGCGGCGCGCGCGCAGGCGCGAGCTGCTGCAGCGAGTCCAGCGCCGCCTCCACGTGCGCGCACGCACGCCGCGCGCACACCAGGCGCGACACCGCGCCGCACACCTGCCGCAATGCACGACACTCAGAATTTCGACACAATGGAACCCTAAATTGATTCATATTTATTACGCTACCCATCAAATCTTATGAGCGTACGTCAATAAAAAGCTCACACATCAACGCCTTTCAATTTCCATATTTAGCACGCAAGTTTATTAATTTACTTTTACGAAATCCAAGTCAACGCAATAATCGTCACTTTGACGACATTGGCCCCAATTCTGTTGTTCACAAACTATACTAAATAGTTCAGTGCATCTTTTTCTTTCTATTTCAATAAGAAAAGGACAGAAGATAAATATTAGTTTAGTCCTGTCAAATTAGTCAGCGCCTGACGTAAATTGACGTATTTTTAGTAGCCAATTTTTTAATCACGTCTAAAATTGTCTATGGATTATCTAATTTTACAGGACTAAACTAATATTTTATCTTCTGTCCTTTTCATAATGAATTAGAAAGAAAAAGATGCACTGAACTTAAATTTAATTTAATTTGTGAACAACAGAATCGGGGCTATTGTCAAAATCAATCAAAATATTTTATTTCACATAAGCCTACAAGGGCACTTATGAAACGTCAGAAGCTAGGTGCACGGTTCCAATTGGTCGTTTCCTATGGAGAAGAACCGGCAAGAAACTCCACGGTTACTCTTTTAAAAATAATTGGCTTTTACAATGTATTCCAATTACAGTAGGTATGGGAGGACAGCGTAGGCCTGTCAACAAGTACCAGATACTTGAAAATGCCGGGGCAGCGGGATTGTCCAAAAGAGTTACCGCTACCCCGGAACATAAAGGGCTAAGGGAGGAACACGGGTGAGTTTTAGTCAGTAAGAGTCTGACACTCCCTTCTGCTCCACCCAGAGCGGGAGGGGTCATTTAATGATTGCCCATCCACAAAAAAAAGGTACTTACTTAATAAAATAAAAAATGGTCTACAGATCTAAAGTCTACAAGGCCTTCAAAGTCCTCACATTTACAAAATAAGAATCTATCAGAAGGATAAATAAAATTATATAAAAACCTATTAAAACCAAGTGATATGATTTCCATTACAACCACTAATAAAAAGTTGAAAATTAAAATTGTTTGTTTAAAATGTCAATTTGGTCGAAGATTTCGCAACAAAGGCAGTGATTGACACAAATGACCTACCCAATATCAGTTAGATTTATATGTAGTATATAGGGTGACTGGTAATTAGTGACCGATACCTAAACACGTGATTGTACTCATGATAACAAACAACTTTTACTATGGGACCAAACCTGAATTCGCGAAAAAAAATCTGCTGTTCAGTACCTACATTTTGACCAGTTAGGCGAACATAAATGACTGAACAGCAGATTTTTTTTTCACAATTTCAGGTTTGGTCCCATAGTAAAAGTTGTTTGTTATCATGAGTACAAGCACGTGTTTAAGTATCGGTCACTAATTACCAGTCACCCTATATTTATAGTAGTAACATTGCATTGGTGTTATAGCTGTTAATGTGTTACATTTTGAATTACATCTATACTAATCTATACTTAATATTATAAAGAGGAAAGATTTGTACGTATGTTTGTAACAAATTGGCTCAAAAAGTACTGGACCGATTTTAAAAATTCTTTCACCATTTGAATGCTATATTATTTATTTATTTATTATTTCTGGCCAACCAACAATTGTTTATACTATTACATGTTTAAAAAAAAATATTCTTATATCAAAGGTTAGTATAACAATTTATTATAATTATCACTGATTAATATAGGCTTTTTTTTCCACCCGTGCGAAGCCGGGACGGGACGCTAGTTTTGAATAAATAAATAATGATTCAATTGCACTGCGCCCGCGTGGTAGATTACAGCCCACTCCCTCTCACCAAGAGGAGACCTGTCCCAGCAGTGGGGATATGCTTGACTGATTACGTACCATAACACGGCAAATTGACGAACAGTTTCAATTTGGTAAACAATTAATTTCCCCGACTGTACGATGTGTGGACTCTTAAGAATACTCACATTGAGATCGATAGAGGTGCACACATAAGTCCAGTCGTGTAGAGTGCGCGGCGAGGGCTCCTCGCCCTCGGCGCCCACGGCTGTCTTAATAGAGTTGAACACGCCAGTCACCGTGCGTTGGAACAGTCTGGAATTATATCGACACCTCCATGCAATAACATCGTAACTCACTTTTTTCCAAAAATTGAGTTACAACGGCATTGTTATGTAAAAAAAAATGCATTTTTTCTGTACTATCATTGTAATTCTATTCCCTTTCGTTTCTAAAAATATGTAACTTAATACCTTGTAGTTACAATTATATGACCACAAAAATAAATTAAACTACAAAGAAACTAAATTGTAACTCAGACATACAATGTTTGTCCTCGTAACTTATATGTCATTTCACTGTTTTGTTTTTCACGTAAGTCACGAAAACCCATGAAAACAATTTTTCTTTTACAACTTAACCATACCTATTTATAGTCCGCCTAAACTATATTAAATAGAGCCAGCTTCAAAAATTGTACGGGGTGTTTTGAGTTTGCTATAATTTTTCAAACTTTAAAATGGCTCTCCTGTAAAATCACAAAAAGTGAGTTACGATGTTATTGCATGGAGGTGTCGATATATCGACTTTAATATCCTCTGCAAAGAGTTCTCATTTGACCCATTTACCACCAAAACCTACTCTGCACGCAGTCGGCTGAATGCTGACTTTTTCAAAAGCGCATAGTGCTTATATACTTTATATATGTATTCTTTTCTAGTGTGCTTGTTAGTGATCCTAAGATTTCTACCGCATTTTCTGTTTTTACGCGTGAGAACCTGTAACTGGCTTTATATCTCATATACAATTGTTAAGCATCTGTAAATAAATAAATAAATTATACAGAGAAACAGTGGCCCCGATTCTGTTGTTCACAAACTAAAATAAATTTAAGTTCAGTGCATCTTTTTCTTTCTATTTCAGTAACAAAAGGACAGAAAATAAATATTAGTTTAGTCCTGTCAAATTAGTCAGCGCCTGACGTAATTTGACGTATTTTTAGTAGCCAATTTTTTAATCACGTCTAAACTTGTCTATGGATTATCTAATTTGACAGGACTAAACTAATATTTATCTTCTGTCCTTTTCATAATGAAATAGAACGAAAAAGACGCACTGAACTTAAATTTAATTTAGTTTGTGAACAACAGAATCGGGGCCAGTGTCGTGGAAGGAACACACACACGATACACACGCACGCTCGCTCGTGATACACTTGTAGCAATAATTACTCTCGTTCGCGTGTTATGAGATGAGTATACTAACTTGTCAAGTCTCTGCATGTTGTTTGACGTCTGACTGGGCGAAGAGTTTCTGTCCATATTCATGTCGTACTCATCTGAAAGTATTTCAAAAGCGTTAAACAAACACATCGGAAAGTGTGCGGTAGTGGACGGCACGGTTGGCGCAGTGGATAAGCGATTGTCTGCTGCGCTGCGTGCCGCGGGTTCGATTCCCGCACGGAACAAATATTTGTATGACCTACAACTAGTTGTTCCGGGTCTGGCTGTTTGTGTATGTGAGTTTAAATGTTTGTAAACGCACCCACGATACAGGAGTAATTCCTAGTGTGGGGCAAAGTTTTTTTTAAATAAAAAAAAAATAATAAAAAATAATGGCCCCGATTCTGTTGTTCACAAACTAAACTAAATTTAAGTTCAGTGCATCTTTTTCTAGAATATAAATATTAGTTTAGTCCTGTCAAATTAGATAATCCATAGACAAATTAGACGAGTTTAAAAAATAGGCTACTAAAAATACGTCAAATTACGTCAGGCGCTGACTAGTTTGACAGGACTAAACTAATATTTATCTTCTGTCCTTTTCATAATGAAATAGAAAGAAAAAGATGCACTGAACTTAAATTTAGAACAACAGAATCGGGGCCAATGTCGAGATCATGGATCCTAGCAAGAGACGCCCAAAGGTAGATAGCTATTCCGGCAGCTCCAGAAGGTGGGTTGCGTTTTTTCGTGGTGTGTTCTTACAGCGGGTGTGGATAGTTACCAGCTAGCGTGGCGGTGTCGACTGGTCGTGAGGAGTGCTGGTGTTGTGTCCGGCCGCGAGTTTCCTCCGCGCTCTCCCACCACACGTCCTCTGCGCGCTCGGCTCTGTTCAAATCAAAGCAAGATACAGTTTTAAAATTAAGAAAATAAACGAAAAAACGTTGATTTTTAAATGTCTGTACCTTGCTTCACGAATTTGGCTGTAATTTCAACAAATATGAAAACAGAATGAAAAAATATTGATATTTGTTGAAATTACAGCCAAAATCGTGAAGCAAGGTACAGACATTTAAAAATCAACGTTTTTTTTTTTCGAAGACCCTTAGCTGGAAATGGTTAAAATTTCGGTGTGTGATACTTAAGAATACAGTGTATCGACTCCTTTACTCTGGACCATTATTTACGACACACCCTGTATAATGATCCTAGGGTGAAGTTCAAATCAAGAATCTTGGCCTCACTACACACCAATGAAACGTAGTCGTAATTTCTAAATACTGATTAATGGTACAAATCCTTACTTATTTACTGTGTTTTTATTTTTATTTTATTTTTGTAACTTAATTATTTATTTTTCTTTTTTATATTTTCTTAATCAATTGTAAACCTAGACTTAAGTTAGTGAGTAAGCAGTAATCTGGCGTCGTTCTTGTAAATGTTGTGTTAACCTGTAATTGGCACATATATTAGAATATTACTGTCTGATTTACTATTTGTTTGTATATGTATGTGCTGTGGGTGAATCTTAAAGTAAATAAATAAAAAAATGAACATATCTATTTCTGATAACCTCTCATCACCATTAGTCTATAGCAGTTCGTTGCTGGTACATACTTCTCCAATTGCACGCCATTAAACTCGATTTAAGGCTACTTTGATTCAGCTGGTACCAGGCACCCTTTCACGAAGCTAAGAACACCTAAATTCGTTCGTAATAAGAGTAGTTTCATGTAAAATGGGGTTTAAACTCACATACTTTTCGCTCACCAGCACGCAAGCTAAGTGAATACAAAAAAAACCCGGTACGGCCCGCCTGTATAGTCTGTTCCAAAAGTATCGAATGAAAATGTAAACAAACAGATCAGAAAACGTACCTGTGGATGCCAATTTGTAGTGCCAATTATTGCATACGTAAGCCCGTAGTTCTCATTAAAAATCACTTAATAAAATATATTTTACATTTGACAATTGACGTCAATTCTATAATCTCAATTTTCGACGACGATTTTCCAGTTAGGTATGTGAGCTCAGCTACCATTAACAATACTTTTTCTATAGGTACTGAACTTAATAAGCTTGCACAGACGAGGGGATTATTAAATAATGTTGTTCAAACAAAAATTGCTGAAAAAATTAATGAGACATGAAGTGGAAACCTTCTTAATACAGATGAATACTACACACTACACTACACTACACCCACTCAGTCACTATACTCTTACACACTTTAGTGCACGTGATTGCGTAAGTATTTAACCTGAACAGGGTTTGTTTACACTTTCATCACATACTTTTGTAACAGATCATAGTGTACGATGGTTTATCTATACTAATATTATTATAAAGAGGAAAGGTTTGTATGTATGTTTGTAACGAATAGACTCAAAAAGTACTGAACCGATTTTAAAAATTCTTTCACCATTTGAATGCTACATTGTCACTGATTAATATAGGTTTTTTTAATAGCAAGAAACAATAAAATGTTTAAAAAATTAATGTGCACCCGTGCGAAGCCGGGACGGACCGCTATACAAAATATACGAAAGTGATGTAAAAAGATTTTTGCAATGTAGTGCGGCCCATCCAAATCTGCATCAGGCTTTACAGTTGGCATTATTTCTTAAGTACCTGGGACTGGTCTCGGCGCGTTGCTGCAGCAGACAGCGTAACTTGGCGATGCTGGTGGACAGGTCGGCTGCCTCCTCATACTCCGGTTCAGGAGAATCCGGTTCAGGTACTAATGGGAGGTCCGCTTTAGGGACTGGTCGAGGTTGAGATGGCTAGAGAGGAAATTGGACGACAGTTATGTAAATAAGGTCTTAAAATCAGTTGGTAACTAAAATAATAAGAACCATCAACAAATAAAATTTATTTTTAGGCGTAAAACGGACTATACCAATGTTAATTTGAAATAAAATAACTAATTTTAAAAAGTTTTTAATTTACAAGCTTATTCAATTACTTATTATTATTTGGACCGCCATCTTTGGAAGTAATTTAGGTAACCGTGCATTATCAGACAAACAAAACGTGTAGGTATGCAAAATATAGATAGAATTTAGAATAAAATTCAGTTGCATAATTACATACCAACTAACTATAAAAAATGAGTTTTTGCAAAAACAAGATCATTTACAAGGAACCTCACAGTCAAGAAATCTGTTAACACACTAACCATGCTATCCTGTGAGGTGACTCTCTGCTGCTTAACTAATGGGTGCACATTGTTCTCATCTGAAATGAGAAAAAAAAATACAATTTAAGACAAAAGGGCGTGTATGACGCCGCCGAGGCCCGGGAAGAGACGACCTAGACGTGTATCACCAGTGGCGGATTAACCACGTAGCAAGAGTAGCAAATGCTACGGGCCCCGCTCTATTGGGGGCCTCGCGCATCAATATTTTCTGACCGTAAGAAATATCAGTTTAGACAGAGGACGTATGAAAGCATATCATACAATTACTGGAGTTTTTGAAATATTCCGACAGCTAAAATTAATTCCAACAGAAGAAATAAAAAAAAACAATTATCGTCAGTGCTTACGCGGATGATTTCGAGGATAGCGCGACGAATTAGTGCAGTTTGTTGCATTGCTAAAATATGATGTGGCTAGTATTATTTACAGCAAGCAAGAAGCACGTGGCTCTGGAAGTACAATTTTACAAGCTTGCGTGAGTTAAGGAACACGATGAGCCAAGAACGTCTTGATTATCTCACTTTGATGAAAATTGAATACGATTTGCTCCAGAGAAGTCGTTATGAATGGTATTATTTCTGAATTTACCCAAATTAAATCCAGAAAAGTTTGTTCTTAATGGTTTTGTTTTATTTAATACCATAAACTTGATAACCTAAACCAAGGGCCCCTTGATAGAATTTGCCCCCCCACCCCCCCACCCCCCGCGCTGGCTTAATCCGGCACTGTGTATTACAAGGGTTGGATCGAAGTGGCGGTAGAAAAGGATGCATGGAAGGATTGGAGGGGGGGGGGGGGCATTGGTCAATGGGACAGTGTAGGCTAAATAAAACATAAAAGCAAATAAACTTGAGACGGACTGGGCCGGACACTTGCCGCATCTATCTATATACAGGGTGTCCCTGGAAGTATGCATCAAATCGAATAGAGGAGTTTGGAAATGACCGTGGGCAAGGTCATTTCCAAACTTTTGATCCTGAGAATGATTGATGATTGAGAATTATTTTACGGTTCAAAAGTTGTGACCACTTTTTTTCAATCGTTTCGCATAGTGCTCAAAGAAAAAAAATCATTAAAAAAAACTATCAGGGCTCTCTAAAAAACTTAAATTGACAGTTCCTGGTAGTTTTTTTTTAAATGATTTTGTTCTTTGAGCACTATGCAAAGTGATTGAAAACAACAAAAGTTGGTCATAACTTTTGAACCGTAAAAAAATTCACCAAGATTCTGCCCACGCCCCTATTTGATTTGATCCATACTTCCAGGGACACCCTGTATATACAATTCAAAGTCCTGACTGACTGATATATCAACGCACAGCCTAAGCCGCTGGTCCTTGAGACATGCAATTTGGAGGGTGTGTTCTTTGTGAAGAGTAGGTATCCACTAAGAAAGGGTTTTCCGAAATTCCACCCCTAAGAGGGTGAATAGGGGATGGTTAAATTTCACGCAAACGAAGTTGCGGGTAGAAAGTCATAGGCCATATCTACCATCATGTGGGTCTCAGAAGACGTCCGGCGACATCGAGGCAGCCTCAGATGACGGGATGAGCTTGATGCCTGCAGACAGGACTGGTCTACACTAGCTCAAGACAGAGAGGAGTGGAAAAGAGGAAGGGAGGACTTTGCCCGGCAGAGGTTTGTACCTCTAACTCTACCTCATAGGCTCAAAATCAAATTACATGCGTGGGTGTTATTTACTTGTAAATGGGAATAATATACCCTTGGAGAAGACAATAAATTAAACTCGTATATCTAATGATATTCCCCGTCTGCATACAAAAATTGAAACAAATATGTCCAATAGTTTAGTCGCTATACAACGTGTTTTTTGTTATATTCCATAACTCAAGGGGGTCATTGTACTCGTCATTATGAACAACTATTACTATGGGACCAAACCCGAAATCTCGAAAAAAAAATCTGGTGTTCCCTACATTTTGACGAGTTATGCGAACATAAATGTAGGGAACAGCTGATTTTTTTTTCGCGATTTCAGGTTTGGCCCCATAGTAAAAGTTTTTCATAATGATGAGTACTATGACCCCTTAAGAGTTATGGGATATAAAAAAAACACGTTGTATAGCTAGTCAAAGATTAGCAAAACCCATAGTCGGCCCATCACTAGTATTTAGTTTGTTCGAAAAAAACACTTTTTTAATTTCGATGTTAAGATTTATCTGATAGTTTGAATATACTCCTTTTTACTAGTATTGCCAGTGTTTTCATTTATTGCCCTATTTTCGTCTCCACCTTGTATAATATGCAAGTAAAAATTATGTCCACTGTGAAGATGGTCAAGTGACAAGTTTTTCAAAATATCAGTATTAACTGATAAGAAGCTAACTATGCATATCATACCTCTCTGTGAAATGATGGTGTGTATATCCTTATGTTCTGGAATGGGTTTGCCGCGCGGATGCTCGGACGGAGGCGTCTTGTCGCTACCCCGGAGTTCCCGATGGTGGGACGGCGACTTGTCCTAAACAAATAATACTTCTCATAAGCTACGTCTTTCTTTTTTTGTTTGTATCTTAAAAAAGAGTTCAAAATATAATATTAAATGCCTATAGGCCGACCGCTTAACTGAGACGTTGCCTTTTTTTTTTGTGGATGGGAAATCATCAAATGACCCCTCCCGCTCAGGGTGGAGCAGAAGGGAGTGTCAGACTCTTACTGACTAAAACCCACCCGTGTTCCTTCCTTAGCCCTTTATGTTCCGGGGCAGCGGTAACCCTTTCGGACAATCCCGCTGCCCCGGCAGGCTTCGGCCCTTTCGGGCCCCTTCCTTGCTGCTGACATCTCTTTGAGGCGCGCGTGGAACACGTACGCGCCGTCCGGCACGGGCCTGGTCCTGATCGGACGGAGAGTTACCCATTACTCTCCGCCCGCAGGCCCGCGCCTACGGTGGCCGGGAGTCGTCTCGCGGCTCCCGACGCCCGGGGCGTCTCCCGCGGCGGCTGGGACGTGAGGCCCTCTCCCTCAGCCGTCCCGCCACCTCCTTCGCTAGCATGACTGCTTCGCAGAAGGAGGCGATCCCTCTCGCCCCGGACCATGGCTTGAACCAGGGCCGGGCGCGAGAGGTCGAGA
The DNA here is from genome assembly GCA_949316385.1 of Globia sparganii. NCBI lineage: Eukaryota > Metazoa > Arthropoda > Insecta > Lepidoptera > Noctuidae > Globia > Globia sparganii. The sequence continues at coordinate 21,116,400 of OX438656.1, forward strand.
CGTTGCCTGAGGTAGCTGCGCGGTGCGGGAGGGGTGGTAGTTGTCACAAGTTGACGAATCACTGAGCTCTCGCATCCCGTCACCACACCCTTCCCGCACCGCGCTGCTACCTCAGGCAACGTCTCAGTTAAGCGGTCGGCTTATAGACCATACAGACCTGATCGCTGAGCCCAGTAAAGCGGAGACCCTTCTTCAGTCCAGCAATGCCGAAATCCAGAAGGCCTTCCATCATGCCGGCCGCTTCGTCCTACAATAGGGAACAACCAGTTAGAAATATGACGCAACACATTACAATAATTGATGCACGCGAAATAATGTTGAATGAAAGAAATTAACAGAGTGAAATTGGAGGAAGGATTCACAGATTTTCCGTGAGCTTAGAAAACTGGTAATATTTTTAGCTAAACGGTTATATATAAAAGGTGTCATTTGAGACGTTCTTTAAGTTTTAAAGTTGCAACTTGCAACATGCATACCTACTTTAATTATTTCAATACATTTTCAGAAACTGGTGTATTGTAAAATTATTTCTGGTGTCATCCATAAGTGAATTCTTATGTAACAAAACATACATTAGATGAGTTAGGTACGTAGGTATACAGTGTCGCCAGGACATCGACACGCTAACTGTAACCACGAATTCAGTAGACGATTCTAGACCCCCTCATCATCTGCCTAGCCTTTTCCCAACTATGTTGGGGTCGGCTTCCAGTCTAACCGGATGCAGCTGAATACCAGTATTTTACATGGAGCGACTGCCTATCTGACCTCCACAACCCAGTTACTGGGTAATACGATACCTCTTGGTAAGACTGGTTGTCAGACTTTCGGGCTTCTGACTACGCGTAACGACTGTCAAAGATCCACGAATGACAGCCGGGACCAACGGCTTAACGTGTTTTCCGAGGCACGGAGGGGTCTCGGTATGTAAAGATGGTCACCCATCCACAGACCAACCGCGGCAAGCGTAGCTTAACCTGGTCGATCGACCTGTGCGGCTGTTATTATTTAGCCACGGGCCCCCGGGTGATTCTAGACCCCCTATAGCTTAGAAATGTTCGTCGGTTATTAAAAAAAAAACAATAGTTTCATAATAAAGTGCATATAATACGCGATCAAAATGTATGGAACAGTTTTTTTTTTGTTTTTCATAACCGACGACGACAAATTTCAACACAGGGGATTCAGAATCATGTATTGAATCCATGGTAACACCACCCTGTATAAGGCGTGTACTCAAAAAAAAGAAAGATATACATAATCCTAAATATAGATTGTACATTCTCAAGTTAACACACTCACACAACAGTTCAGGATGAAACAATTAGCCCTTATTCGCACTGACGTAAAATATCGCGGCAGGATTTTATCGCGCACTGGATTTTCAACTCTCGATGTTGAGCCGAGCGTTGAGAATCCAACAGAACGCATCCCAACGCGTCAAAAAACACTGTTGGATTTTCAACTCTCGCCGCTGAGCAGTGCGTTGAAAATCCAGTGCGCGAAAAAAAATCGCAGCTGAAAAAACACGAACGTGCGAACCTGGGCTAATACAAATGGTCTAAATATCCGTGCATAGTAACAGACATGCTCGTTGCTTGTTTCATGCAGATTCAAACAAACTGCCTTACTTGACAGTGCACATAGATCTGATATTGGATTTTGAACTTTAATTGTTATCAGTTAGAGTCTTTAATGCTGGGCATAGAATACTTTGTAAACAGGTTGCATAGATGTTTGCGATTAGATTAACAGGTTGCGTAGTTGTTTACGACTAGATTTGTGACCTAAGTATTCTTTAAAATTTAAAATATTAAATAGAAATCAGTTTTGTGCATGCGTTGTTTCTGTCTCCAAAAGCACACATAAAGCAGGACCAATTAAAATGAGAGGCAAAATTTTTAGGCTTCCGAACCCAGAGAATGCCAACTGGACCCTATTAAAAGGCTGCGCTGACCGGTCATCCGTCCGTCTTTCACATGGCTGTATATTTCCAACTGTAATAGACACTTGAAATTTTCACAGAATGTGCCGTTAAGAGTAAACTATAAGTCACGAGCTCGAACTCGCTGGTGGTCATGGTCAAAAAGCACGCTGTCTCGCCTGGCTTCGTGTCCGACAGCGCTAATCTCAGTGATGAGCAGTTAGACGCTAGTCTACACGAACTACGTCTAGTTTTCACGCACAGAAACGTCGTTCCAACTGATAGACGCGTAAAAAGATTTGAAAAGTGCTTCGGAAAATCGAGTTTTATGAAAAAACCACTGCATAAATCAATTACAAATAAAGTTTATTGATCTTTTCGATAACTGAGCTTTGTCGGTACGGACTTGGTTATGAAGGTTTTACAGTTCTTTTATTACTTATTGACACCCAAGTTACGTTAAAAATAGCAAGAAAAACGAATCTTTGTTGGCTCATAACTTTTTAATGGCTTTTTATTTTACTATTCTGTTTCCGTACAGACACAATTAATAATAAGTCAAAACGATATCATGTTTAACTTTAGATGCACAATGTCAAACAGTGGAGTAATATTCTCCCGAAATTTGTATAGAAAAAATATCGGAAAGTGGCACCTTAAGACAACAAATATAAAAATAATAAAGTAAAAAATTAAAGGTCCCTATTCAAGAAACGTGTTTTTTTTTTTCAAACTTATTTTGCGCGTGCATTCTCTCTTCCCTCACTCTCATAGTCCAATGGGACGGCAATCCGATACGACCGGAGGGAGATCAGGCGCAGCCCCAACGGCTAAATATTATACGGTGGTAAGGAACCTCTCGTGTCGATGTCCAACTCGCACATGGCCGCTTTTTTTTACCATGACTATCGATCACCTATCTCTAAACTCTAAATATTTTTTTTCAATTCCAGCAAAAAACTTACTGGTAATGTTACAAATTCCAGAAAGTAATGTTATGTCAAAATCCAACACACCATCTAATAGCTTGTATCAAATAAGGCCCAAGGTAACACCAAGTATAACTCCAGTCTTGAGGACAGTACAGAAGGACAGTGACATTCAAAGCAATCGTAACCTGAGCCAGTGCGGTGCTTGCTCCTTATTTGTGGTACCTGTCTACAAAATTGGTACAAAATATTTAAATATACATGATGCTGTTGTCAAGGGACTTAAGAACTAAGAGCGTTCCTGTATTAAAAATATTAGTGACGATTTTGCTGTGCACTATTGGTGATATTATTGCATTTTTTTGGTTGCAGATAAAACCTCAAATATATGGTTTGAAACACAACAACTTTGGCGTCAATAGGCTTGTCAACTGAAAAAATCTAATTAGTCCGTCAGTTAGATTATCAAAAAATATTTGACCCGTATTTTTTCTTTTGTTACGTAAACCAAAATTGACGAAGATATGACGCTTTTAAAATTCTCAATACGTCACACCTTGGTATAATTTTTAGTGCGTTCTGACGTCACGAGCCCCCACTCCCGAGTTTTGATGCGTTTTATCTTTGTCAATATTCATTGATTTACGAAAACAAAAAATACGCATCCATTATTTTCCAATACTCTAACTGACGGACGAAATAGATTTTCAATTTATTCATGGTGGAAACTAGCCTATTCTAATCCATTTCTTGTACTTATATATTTTTTTACATGTTAAAGAGGCCAGCACCCAATAAAGTCATTTCCATTATTATCTAAATTGCAAGCTTCAAATCAAACCATACTTCTTAGTTTCAAATCAAAGCACGGCATGTGCCTGGCTATCTGATCAGCGCCCACAGTTTCAAGCTTGGTTGATAAATCTACTGTCAAATCAGATCATATTAGCAGAATCTGCAGGGTCCTCAGATCGCCTGGCCATAATTAAGTCTGGACTTTAAAGGAGACTTAGGTGCAACGCAGACGGCACACTTTTTGTGCGATCGAGTCTGCGGCGCACAAAAAGTCTGCATGGCGCGCAAAAAGTCAGTCGCGGATTTTTCACAGACTCAACGCACACGACGCACATCTTCGATCATTCTGTCGGCAGAGCTGTAGGGACGTAGACGCTATGGAAATCGTGCAGAGATCGCGAAGTATTATTTTAATAATAAATCGCGCCATGATAATAGATCGCGTGCGTTACGTCCACCCCTAGCAAATGCAGATTGCCGACTAAAGTGTGCGCCGTCTGCGTTAGCGCGCATTGAAGCAAACGTTAAATTTTTTTCACAGACTTTTTGTGCGTCGTGTGCGTTACTGCATATAATTGCGTAGGTTCTATTTTCACAGACTAAAAAGTGCGTCACGGATAGTCTGTCGTCTGCGTTGCACCTTAAGTTTCTTTCGGTTTTCTTTCATCTCAGAGTAATTGGACAGGAAACACCATACTCAACCAAGGATAATAAACATACCCTAGAATGGCCTTTCCTTTGATGTCTCCTTTAATGCTAATAGGTTTTAGTTTTAAACATAATTCATTTTGAAGTGTAAAAGTGTTTTTTTTTTTAAACTTAGTAATTTACAGAAATAAGTATCATTATCAATATTATTATTTATTAGCTTTCATTGGCCCCGATTCTGTTGTTCACAAACTAAACTAAATTTAAGTTCAGTGCATCTTTTTCTTTCTGTTTCATTTAGAAAAGGACAGAAGATAAATATTAGTTTAGTCCTGTCAAATTAGATAATCCATAGACAAGTTTAGACGTGATTAAAAATATGGCTTCTAAAAATACGTCAATTTTCGTCAGGCGCTGACTAATTTGACAGGACTAAACTAATATTTATCTTATGTCCTTTTCTTAATGAAATAGAAAGAAAAAGATGCACTGAACTTAAATTTAGTTTAGTCTGGGAACCACAGAATCGGGGCCATTATCTATTATCTAAGAGATAAAACCACTTATCATGAGATTTGACAGTAGCTTAACTTGATTAACCGTTCAGAAACTGGGTTAGTGCATAATAAAAATATCATTGTTAAAAACTCTCGTCTATGGTATACGCCCAGCACCTATTTACAAAAGCATAAGCAGAAAGATCGTGCAAACAACATACACTGGAGTTTTGCTTGCGGGGCACATCTAAGGCAAGTTTGGAGTCCACCTGTAGGTCCCCTATTTTCGTCTTGGCCTCTCTGACGGTGGACTGCAGGTCTTTCAGCAAGGCATCTGCTGCCTTTGGGCTCTGTTCCTTCTTCGTTTCTTTGTATAGACTCGGGTCTAAGGGGTCTACTTCTATTGTTTCTTCTTCACCTGGAATTTAGGGGTGTTGAAAGAACGAACTGTAACATATTAGAGTAAGGCCGCTGCCTGGAATTTTGCGGGCAGCGGGGCGGCAGCGGCGGCGGTGCGGGAGCGGCAGGATCTTATGCGTACATTTAAATGGACCGGTTCTCGAACACAGCGGCGCGGGAGCGGGCAACGAGCGGTGCACTCAAGGCAATCGGCGACCGCCCGCGCCGCCGCCGCTGCCGCCCCGCTGCCCGCAAAATTCCAGGCAGCGGCCTTAAGCACGTTGTTGATAAAAAAAATGTGTTTGTCATCGTAGTTCAATTGTTACTTTGTCCAGTGACGTGCGTTTGACCGTACTTTAGAAACGTGTGATTCCTAATTTGGCATTTTTTTATCGCGGCGATTTATTTTCGCGCACTGGATTTTGAACGCACGGAACGGAAAAATACGGAACCCTTATAGGATCACTTTGTTGTCCGTCCGTCTGTCAAGACCCTTTATCTCGGGAACGCGTGGCGGTATCGATTTAAAATGAAAACCATATACTCAGGTCTACAGTCCCTTGAAGCTGTGAAAAAATCAAACTTCTAAGTTAACGTAAAAATAAAGATACGGCCGTTTATGCCGCAAAAAACTTATATTTCGACACTCTTAAGGGAATCAAAATGTATAGGGTATTTCCCAACTCGCATTTGACCGATTTTTTTTTTATGAAAAAGGAATCCCGTTTATTTCTAATATTTTTAAAGTTATAGTTATTATAGTGCACCAATTAACGCTTACCGAACCACAAGGGTTGTGGCGACTTGCTGCGCGGCGGGTTGGGACTGCTATCAGTGTCAGCGTCCTGCCCCCACAGCCGGCTCAGCGTGATCTCTCCATCCAGGCTCGCCAGCAGGTCCTGACCCATGCTGATGCACTGCAGGTCTATGTCCGTCTCCCAGGTTTTTACACTGCCTAAAAAAGAAAAGAAATACATTAATACATTTTGCAAAAATACTCTTGCTACGCCATGGGCCTCACAACCGGCAGGATTGTTTCTTTTTCAAGGGGGTGCATTTTCATCTTCCTAATAGGCTATTCACGAAAATCAAGAAAGTAGGATGCAAAAGCGGGTGAGCCGAGCTCAAAATTGTTTGCACCTCGTCTAGGAATTCTGGGTTAGGTTTCAGAAATAGGAGTTGCTTTGTCGACTTATGCAGAAAGGTTTGACTCTATCTCGACGAACGACCAATCTGTACACCAGAATTAGCACGCAACTCGAGTTACCAATCTAGAATCAAGGTTACAGTCCGTAGTCCTGGCTCCTCCTACAATATTTTCCTGCCTGATTTAGTAAGGTTTACTGATAAGGGTATGGATCGAGTTCTATTGGGTCGCTAACAGTTTACCAGCTTGAATCCCCTATGATGAACTTCATAAGTGCTACCTAACACACATTTGCGTGGGCTTTCCCTAAAGCTATGGGAAAATTCATAAAAAAAAGCCCTTGAAGCAATTCTTGTCTAACAGAGTTGTAACAGCATGGAATAGGCTCCCGGAAAATGTTGTGATGGCTCCCACACTGAACTGCTTCAAGAATCGACTGGAAAGATTAAATATCTCCAAGCTATACAATATACACGCATAAGCTAATTAGCTACTAGTGTGTCTAACCAAATAATAATAATACTTAATCAATGTAATTTAAACCTTTTGTCAATGTTTCTGAAAGGCACATGAATCATTGCATGCTAGCAATTTATAATGGCCTAGTTATGAGTGATGATGATGGTGATCTTTTTGGAAATAAAGCTGAAATCTGTTGTAGCAGCAGGCCAAAATAAGGTACCTAACTAAATATTGCTTACACTAAAATATTTTCGTTTAAATGACTTACTTAACTATAAATAATCGGTTATTAAATCGCATGGTATTAAAATGCAATATCTTACAAACATTTATGTAAATACAAATTCGGAAAAGCATCACAATATCCAACCATCATGATTAAAACTCAAACAACTTTTAAATCGCAAAATTGTGTGTTTGTGTCAGCAGAACAGTGCTGCGGTTCTTTGTGAGCGCCCCTAGCTAATGAGCCACTGACGAATGCCGTGATGTGCGGTATCTGATGACAGCTCGGGGAAGGGAGTGGCCATTCTGTACGAAGTACTATTAGGTATTCTGTGTGGCAGCATAACTTGACTTATGCAAAAAGTTGACTTACACATACCTTCAATAATTCTGTCATAGATCTTCACTTCATTCCGTCCCTGTCTGCCTCTCCTCTGTCTCAGAATAGGCGAAGCCTTTATATCAACTGGTTCTGTACTAGTGACCGGTACTTCTTCTACTATTTTCTCTATCTTCTCCACTTCAGATTCCTTCACACTTTCAAGAACTGACTGGGGTGTAGTAGCGGTACCTTTTGTCCCTCCTGTTGGTATTTCTAACTCCGTACTTGTTGCTTCTGCTTTTTTATCCGTTACTATTTCTTTTTTAGGAGATTCAGTTTTTTTCTGCTCTTCAACAACTACTGGTTCCTGTTTCCCTTTCAATATTGTTAGCAACTTGTCATTTAGCCATGCGGGTTCAGCCAAGGTAGTGTTGATGAAGGTGTCAAGTTTTTTCGATAGTATGCGGACTAACAATTCAGAATGTGGTGTGTCCCATAGTTCCCACGGTATGAGTTCTTTGAATACAATGCGAAGGATATTGGTACAGTGGTCAGCGGACTGGATTGTTTTGTTGGTAACATTGAACACTGGGTGAGATTTCTTGTACAGTGATTCTATTGTGCTTTTGGGCATTTTTTCATGGCGTTTCTGAGCTTTCTGGTACTCCTTCAAATGACTAGTAAGGACTGTGGTTATGTCTACATAAACATCTTTGGTTTCTATCTTGTTGCAGATCTGTGGGTGATTTTTTTTTTTTATTAATATGGAGTTTCCTTTATGCACAGGCAAATCAAAGATAATATTTACATTTTTGTAAAAACCTTCAAACTATTTCAGGCCAATCTAGATAAAATAATAAAGTACAAGATTTGTGAATGTACACCCTTAATAGGTAAAATTTAGTGCTTATTGAAAACCTTAGAACACAAACCTGGAAACTCTTGCCAATCATTTGATCCAACATTTGTTTACAAGCGAAAGGGAAGCCAATCTCCTGAGATATATACGGCACGTACCACGACGACACCAGCTTCCTTTCCAGCACTGTCGATATCACGCTCAGCTCATTCGTATCATACTCTCGACACTCCGATTTCGGCGTCTTCCGCGGCTGAGGCAACACCCGCGACAACGCCGATAAATACGGGTAATCCGCCACAATACTATCCAAATCATACTTTATAGGCTTGTTCAAACGCAACAACCACTGAATAAACTTAAAACTAACACATAGTGACACTATAAATAAAGTTAAAATATAAAGAGGAAACCATATTCCGGTTATGGGCGAAATGTTCGTAATATAGTTTAGTAGAACGCAGATAAATGTTCCCGCGCATGATAAAATTGTTGTACACTCTAGTAAATTTCTTTTGAGTAACATTTTGCTTCTCCTTTTGTGATGTGAATTAATTAATTAGAACAATTGATCGATCCAATGTTTAGCAACTTTCCAACTTTCTCTGTGACAATATTATGACAGTTTAAATGACATATCAATTGACATTATTTTGATAACCAGTCAAACAGCTGTTATAAGAATCTTACTAAACGCATTACATTACTCTTTTGAGTTTTTGTAAATGAGAACCAATTTATTAACTCAAGAAAGTGATTACAATTAGGAATATGCAATATATTTTAGAGGTAATTTAAATCCACAGGAGTGCTGTATGGTTGCGTGGAAAACAGTTTTTCCTTTACTTACATTTTATTCTAAGAATTATACTATACACATTAGCGTACCTAGAGATTTTGTCTTGGGGCAGCATTCCAGCTGAACTAACCACTGACATTTAATGAGAGATCATTAATTATAATCATTTTATGATTCTAGGTCAATGGGAAGAACTTAGGTTTCCTTTATTTGTGAATATCAAAATATGTCGCTTATAAGTGCCGTATTTTTTTATTGCGTTGACTTATAGTTTGTTCTTTTTAGGACTCCAGGGGACCGTAGACCTACGTATTTGATAAAGGGTCTTGAGTGGACATTGCCTAGCCTTGCCAAAGCTACGCCCATGACTTTACACATTCACTATCGGTAATTTTATTGTGAGATAATAACAATTAATTATCAATTTATCACACAACTACGCAATTTACACTAAGCTTGAACTAAATTACTAACTAAACAAATAAGTTACTAAACAAATCAAATAAATACAGCAAAAGGATGAGAATGTATCCGAAAGGTGTGCGTAAACGACATTGACATAAACGTGTATACGTCAAACGAGAACGTCACCTTGATTTCGTCGATTTTGCGAGTTGCGAAATTATCAGATATTTATTTTATAAACTTTTATTGGTAATTCTAGACAATGTAAGTAAAGAGTATATGAAACCTATGTATGGTCTATATTTTGGTTTAATATTATGGGTGTTTGACTCATTGTTCTTTTATTTCTTCAGGTCAAAAGTAACTTTCAAGATTACTCTAACTTCTGACCCTAAACTGCCGTTCAAAGTGTAAGTTCTAGCTTTAACAACATACCTACAAACCCCTGTAACTTCAACGTGGCGCATATCATATCACTTTACATGTAATTTTCAGTCAATGTTAGTTTGTTCATTTCAACAGATGCTGAATGTCCCAGGGCTCTGCGTTGAAGTTACAAGGTTTAAAAATGGAAACAGCTGTAGTACAACAGTTCCTCAACTTCTTCCAAGACTATATTAACCTTTGTCAGTTAGAAAACTGGCCTGACAATGATACAACTGAGGCTGAATTAAGAAATGCTTTGGTTATTTCACAACACATTGAGAAAAGTCTTGATAGACTCCAAAAGAGAAACGTCATCAGTGAATTCTTATCTGTATTGAATAGTTACAATGAGATATCAACCAGTCTCATCAAAAACTGTCTTATGGATCCTGCAAAATATGTTCTTAAAAAAATAATTAACTCAAATACTAAAATAAATCAAATGGATGTGGGTTTTAGATTGTTTCTTGAGTTATTTTCTGAGGACAAGTTAGAAAACTGTTTAACAGAGTTTATGCTCGAAGCAGCATCAAAAGAAACCTTACTAAAAAATGTTTCCAACGAAATACCAAAGGATAAAATACTAGAGTTCAAAAGCAAAGTTCTCTTAATAGAACTCAGTTCATGCAATTCAGACATTCTAAAGTTATTAAACAACTGTAATCAGGACATTGTAGAGTTGCTAGTTGTTAGTTTATTAAACAATGACCCAAAATATGCTGCAGCAGTAAAGTTAATTGCCGATGGGATCTTAAAGATTGTGCTAAGTAAAGACAGTATATATAAAAACTTTTGGAGACTACTTTTTAAAGTTGACAGCAAATATTTTACTGAAATGTGTGTTGAGAACTCTGATATCTTCACATACATAGTTGAAGCTTTGGCAGACTGCGGGAAATTGCTGAGAGAGGGGATGTCCACAGAATCTTTTTATATAGAGTTAAATTATTCAGAGTTAGTAGGTGTGGTTCAAAGAATATGCAGTAATGACTGCCTGAAGTCTCAGTTTTTCGATATTGTTAAGGATTATGATTCTGATTTAGATTATTGGCAAAATATTTTGTGAATTATGTGAATATATTTTTTTATGTTTCCTTTCAAGCCTTTTGTTTCTTTTGTGTAGTTTTACATAGAACCCATTTCGAGTCATTAAGATGGACTAGTTGTGATCTCGAACTCACTGGTGGGCACGGCCAAAAGCACGCTGTCTCACCTGACATCGTGTCTGACAGAGATGGTATCAGTGATGAGCAGTTAAGACGCTGGTCTACATGCACAAAGTCTAGTTCGCACGTACACAAACACCGTTCCCAACTGAAACGCGTGTAAATAAACCAGTCAAGTGCGAGTCGGACTCGCGCACCGAGGGTTCCGTACAAAGTAGGTATGTAAATAGTTCATCACGGGTTTTTTTTTTGTAACATATCTACAAAGGAGGATGGCCAAATCGTACCTGACGACGAGGCGGTGACGTCCCAATATACCATATACACACATCAAAAGTGTCTAGGGATCAAGCATTTTTATGCGGATTTCTTGAGATTGAGATGTGGCTTTGTAATAAATTTATGATTTTATAAATTTATATGGATCCTTTTTGGTGCATTTCATAATTTGAATCAGGAACTGTGAATCAAATTCGAGTAAAAGATGAAAATCAGCTGTCAATATTTTCCCTATAAAAACATACAACGCATTGAAGACATTATTAGTGCTACTGTTTCCCTACTACTGATTAAAACCAACGTTATTATGGAGCGGCGACGTCATTTAAGCAGGGAAGAAATGCTCAGAGCCGTGGGAATGATAGAAGCTGGTTCCCGGCAACGTACTGTGGCTTTAGCTCTGAATACAAGTCAGAGTGTTATCAGTCGACTTTGGACACGTTACCGAAGCACTGGTACCGTGGCTGAGCGCCATGGAGGACGGTATCGCTGCACCACACGGAGACAAGACCGATACATTCAAATCTTAACTCGAAGAGCTCCAACAATAACCGCCATGATGTTAGCCGTGAGGCTTCATCACTCTTCAGGGAACTTAATTAGCGACCAAACAGTCAGAAACCGCTTGCATGAAGTGAACCTTCATTCCCGAAGACCGCTACGGGTACCACATATAGCAATGCACAATCGTAGGATTCGATATCAATGGGCTCTTGAACACAGAAATTGGGCAGAAGAACAATGGCGTTTCGTGTGCTTTTCTGATGAGTCTCGTTTTGGTATGAGACCGGATACAAGACGTATACGACACTGGAGAACCCCTGGACGCCAACAGCGATTAAAATCCTGCCAGGAAGTCCATCCTTATAGTGGTGGAACCATCATGGTATGGGCGGGTATTTGGATCGGCGGAAGAACTGAGTTGATTTGGATCAGAGGCAACCTCAACGCTCAAATTTATGCTGAGACGATTGTATCAGACGTCATCGTTCCTCTACAAGTGCAAATCGGTCCCTTATTTCAGTTAATGCATGATAATGCACGACCGCACACCGCAAGAGTTGTAAGACAGACTCTCGCCGCAGCTAACATCAATGTCCTGCCCTGGCCTGCTCAGTCGCCAGACTTGAACCCGATTGAGCATGCATGGGATATGCTACAGAGAAGAGCTCTGCCGAATATGGAGGGTATCCAGTCGCAAGAAGACCTTTTTTTGTTGTTGCAACGAACATGGGCGGCCATTCCACAGCGTGATTTGGATGAACTCATTTTGAGTATGCCAAACCGATGTTCTTGTGTTGTTAGTGTTCGCGGTAGAAACACGGATTATTAATTGTTTAAGTTACCCAATAAAATTTTAGAGAAAACTGTTATTTCAGTCTTTTTTTCGAACTTTTGTGTTAGTGGTTCAAATGTCAAAAATCCCTTTATTAGGAAAATGGCAAATTTCTTTATTAATGCAAAGGTGACTTGGTTTATCGTTACTGTGACAAACGAAAACACTTTATTTGATGAATCCTTAAAGAAAATTTTAATTAATATCAATCAGGAGAAAAGTTATTGCAAAAATATATGTTGATCCCTAGACACTTTTGATGTGTGTATATAAAAAAATCCGTAATTGCTTAAGGTCTTAAAAAACATTAGAAATATCTCTTTAAAACGCCACAAAAAAAAAGATATTCTTTTTTTTATTATGTAATTTCTTTGGAAATTATTTAGATTGTCATGTTCAGAACGCACCTATTGACGATTCATTTTGCAGGAATGATTTATAACTCAATGTTTATAATTGCTCACGTTTTTCTGAATAGTTACTAAATGTAAATCAATTCTCTAGATACTTAGGTATCAAATCAACTAGTGCTGTTTTATGTATTGAATCTTGTCATAGAAAATAATTATGTAGGTTCATAGTAACGCGTTTTGTTCAATTACCTACAACTGAACGTCATAATATGTCATCGATGCGCGCCCGCCATATTGATTGACACATTTGATCATTCACATCAAACCTATAGGTTCATAATGACAACTTCCCAAAACGTTCACCCTCCCAAAACGTCCACTTCCCAAAATAGTAATTCCCTAAATGTCTATTTCCTATTTCGTCCCCTTCCCAAAACGACCAGTTCCCAAATAGTCCGTTTCTCAAAACTACTACTCCCAAAACGTCTAGTTCACAAAATTTAATTAGAAACTTTTTTTTATACCAATGCAATGTTTGGAATGATTTAGTACGCACATTTACATTTGGTCAAATTTATTTATTACTTATGGAACTAGTTAGAGTAGGTTAATTATTAAAAAAAAAATACTTAGGTTAGGTTAGGTTAAAACAGTGATCTCCCACGCACGAGCCGAGCGAGCGAAGCGAGCGGTGCCGCGGCAGCGGCCGGCGAGTGCCAGAAACGACTAGAATATATAAAAAAAAATAAAAAAATACCTATTTAGAAAGTGGACGTTTTGAGAGTTGATGTTATGGGAAGTGGACTTTTTGGGAATTGTAGATTTGTGGTCGTTTTGGGAAAGTTGACGAAATAGGAACTAGACATTTAGGGAATTACCATTTTGGGAAGTGGACGTTTTGGGAGGGTGTGAACGTTTTGGGAAGTTGTCGTTATGAACCTAACGCAACTAAACGCATTATCGTTACAGGGGACCTAAATATTGATACCATAAAAGAAAGCAAGGATACAAATAGACTTAAAGATCTTATATCTAACTATGGCTTAACACTACATATAAATAAACCAACACGTCAGCTTTCTTGCTTAGATCAGATTATAAGTAATATAGAAAATTCAACTGGAAACACTCATGAAGTTTTCCTATCAGATCACAACACTTGTCAAACATTAACATTTCCAGTTGAAGATAGGAAACCTGCCCTAAAATACTGGTATAATGTAAACAGGGATTACTCACATGATAATATTAAAAAATTTTTAGAAGCGATTGGGAATTTGTCGTGGGTTGATGTTCTCGAGAACACTGACGCAAACGACAGTTTTAATATATTTCATGAAAACTTCTCACTATTCTATAAGTTATGTTTTCCCATAAGAAAAACTAAAGTTTACGTTAATAATACATCACCCAAATGGATTACTAAAGGTTTAAGGAAATCCTGCATTTATAAAAGACAACTTAAAAAAATGTGTTACATAAAAAATAAAAATAATGATGTACGGTCTAGATATTTAAAATATAATAAAATACTAAAATCCTGCGTTCTCCACTCAAAAAAATGTTCAAACCTTAACTACATACTAAAATCTAAAAATAAAAACAAAGCTACATGGAATATCATCAAAAATAGAACAGACACTCATAAAACATTTAATCAAATAAATGCAATAGATGACGATGGCTGTATTTTAAGCAATCCGAGTCAAATAGCTAACTCTTTTAATAATTTTTTTATTGATATTGCTAATATAAAACCTCACCATGCAAGAAACACCTGAGGGGCAATTCTCGTAATTTTTAAGAACGTTCACAGTCTGATCTCAGTCTCAATCTGTCAAAAATACTTCAAATTTCCCTACATTTTGACAAGTTTTTGACATTTGTTTGTCGCCTAGATGAGACTGCGACTAGATTTTGAACGTTTTAAATTAGCAGAATTGGCCTACTGTTCATCTCAACCCAATAGGAACAGTTCTAGCATATTTTTGAACCCATGTTCTGACACCGAAGTGTTTCGTATAATAATATCTCTAAACAATAAAAAATCGGTAGGGTATGATGAGATCTCTACGCACATACTCAAATTAAGTGCAAAAATCATATCACCAATACTGTGTCACACAATTAATTTATCTCTATCTGAGGGAACCTTCCCTGATAAGTTAAAAATTTCGATAGTTAAGCCCCTTCATAAAAGTAAGAGTACACTAGATAAAAATAATTACAGACCTATCACTCTCATTTCAATATTCTCAAAAATTTATGAGAAAATAATGCATAATCGTCTAGTTCAATATATAAACAAACATAAACTTATTAATGAAGAACAAAATGGATTTCAAAAAGGTAAGTCAACAACTCTAGCAGCATTCTCATTAGTAAGGTCCATAACAGATAATATAGATAAAAAACGCTCTGTTTCAGTTATCTTTCTAGATATGAGCAAGGCTTTTGATCTCGTTAACCACAATACTCTCCTAGATAAATGTGAGCGCTACGGCATCAGAGGTCCAGCGCTAGAATGGCTGAAAAGTTATCTCAGCAATAGACAACAGTGTGTTGAAGTATCCCGTATTGATGATAAACTTGTTGCAATTGTATATAAATCTTTATTTAGACACAATGGGTCCGGAGTACCTCAAGGAAGCATCCTTGGGCCTCTTCTCTTCCTGTTATACATTAACGACTTACCAAATATAACAAACCATAAGTGCGTACTATTTGCAGATGACGTGTCAGTAATAATACCGGAAACTAACAAAACATTACATCAAGAAGAAGTAAATCAAACCATCAACGATATAATTAATTGGGTAAACGAAAACAACTTAAAAATAAATTTATCTAAAACAAAATTCATTCAATTTGCAAACTACAAACAAAACCCACCAAAAATTATCTTAAATCATAATAACCAAATAATTAATAAAGAAAATACTATAAAATTTTTAGGTCTAACACTAGATGAAAATTGTAATTGGGGAATACACATTGAAAATCTATGTAAAAAAATAAACAGATTTGTATACGCACTAAGAGAACTACGTAAATCAGCGAATGAAGAAGCTGCACTCAACGCCTATCACGGCTACGTAGCGTCTGTATTGAGGTACGGCTTACTCCTATGGGGTAACTCATCTCACATACAAAGAGCATTCATAGCGCAAAAAAAATGTTTGCGAGCAATAACTGGGGCGGCTCCATACGAGAGCTGTAGACCAATTTTTAAAAAGCTAAAGGTGTTAACTCTATCTTCTACTTACATTTTTGAAATAGGCATATTTGTCAAGAAATACTCTCACTTCTTCTCCACAGTAGCCGAAAACAATAGGTTTACAAAAAGGGACCCCACCAAGTTAAAAAACCAATTTTGTAATAGTACTCTCCACTACAGAAACAGCTACCTTATGTCCATTAAAATATATAACCATATTCCAAAAGCGATAAGAGAGCTACCATTTAATTTTTATAAAAAAAATCTAAAAAATTGGCTACTCGAAAATATTTTTTACAGTTTAAAAGAATTTTTTGATTATAAGGGTAAATAATACATATATATAGATATATATATATTTTTTTTTTTTATGTAATGAGATAGGTAGATAGATTTATTTAGTTGTATAATAGAAATGTTATTGCTGTATTTTTATTTGTTATTATATATTAGAGTATAAAATAAGTGTTTCGTATAAGTGTTTTGTACCTATTGTTTATTAGAGTTTAAGTAGTACACAAGTTAGGTTTTATACCTACCCACGTGCACATTAGGTTCACATTGTGCATTGTAAATATTCGTATGCCGCTTTTAGCGGCGGATGTGTCGAACTTATCTATTTATACCAACCAACTTTGTACCTACCATATCCTACGAATAAATGTCTTTGTCTTTGTCTAAAGGGCATCAAATTGTTGTTTGTGATTACGTATCACAATTCACAACAACAACGCACTGTGCTATTTTACCCAGTAGGAATGCAGACTGAAAGACTAACCCTCTGTTCAGACAGAATTGAAATCAGTCATGGTGGCCTAGCCAGAAAAAGCCGCCTAGTTTTTTCCGTGTGTCAGTGCGCTTTAACTAATCAGTCGTATTTTTGAATCATTATCTGAGGGAAATCCAAATAAATAAATAAGATCGCTAAATAATACCCTCTTTGCTAATTGCTAACTATCCTTTTGGGCTTCGCCGCAGTCGGGTAAAAACTGTATGTCGGCTAACAACTTATTTATTGATATATATTTACCTTAAAAGTTTTTTTTGTTATTAATAAAATATCTTGGCTAGTAAGATATAATTTTCGAACGGGATTGTGTTTACTACTTAAAAACAATCCAGTTTCACTATAATTTGTTTCTGTACACTGAAAATAAAAGTCAGGTCCAGCTTCTATAGAAATTTGACTGATGTTCTTTACGGGTTCCGGATTTTTCCTTTACTTGTAGTCTATGACGATATTACTTGCCAAATTTCATAGTTCTAGGTCAACGGAAAGTACCCTATAAATTTTGATTCCCTTGAGAGTGTCGAAATATACGTTTTTTGCGGCATAAACAGCCGTATCTTTTTTTTACGCTAACTTAGAAGTTTGATTTTTCACAGCTTCAAGGAACTGTAGTCTTGAGTATATGGTTTTAATTTCAACTCGATACCTCCACGCGTTCCCGAGATAAAGAGGCTTGGCAGACAGACAGACAACAAAGCGATCCTTCCTTTTGAGGTACGGAACCCTAAAAATATGAAAAGTCCTTTAGAAAATCGAGTTTTATGAAAAAACCGCTGCTAAATCAATTACAAACAAAGTTTATTGCACACTTCGATACGCTTTGCCGGTCCAAACTTTGTTTTGAAGATTTTAGGTACACTACTTTCACCCAAAGTTGCGTTAAAATTAGCAAGAAAAACGAATCTTTGTTGGCTCATAACTTTTTAGTGGCTTTTAATTTTACTATTCTGTTCCGTACAGACAAAATCACTACATAGTATAAAACAAAGTCGCTTTCTCTGTCCCTATGTATGTTTAAATCTTTAAAACTACGCAACGGATTTTGATGCGGTTTTATACAGGGTGGAATCGAAGTCATGGGCATTATTTTAACCTAAGGCACTACTCACGATACTGATTGCATTAGGGCTATTAATACGCAAATCAAAAATATTATTAATGCAAGTAAGGAAAACCTTAAAAATGTAGTAAATCAAATTGCACAAGGCTTATTATTGCAAATAAACACTTAAAGTAATTAAAACAAAATACTTCGTTAACGCCAATAATTGTTGAAATATCAAAATCTTAAAGCGCAGTACAGCGCAAAGCGAAATGTAAACAAACATCACCTGCGCGCGCGCGGGTTTTTCCTTACAAGTAATAATAACAATGGGCTACAAGACATTCCGTCCGGCGGGATTCCCTGAACTCTCTCCGTCCCACTCCCTCACTCGCAAAAATACGAATATCACCCCCGCGCGGGGTATGCTTCCCGCCGCAACACGAAGTCACGAACCCGGAACCAGTGTCATAACGACTGCGCAGGTGCATTGACGCGTAATTGATTTATTGATCCCGTGACGTAATCGCCGTACTCGCCGCTCGCGTCATACGGTGCTTGGATTGCAGTGTATTAAGTGTTAGTGTAGTAGTTGTGTGTTGTGTGTGTGTTTGTGTACACGATGCCTCGACCGCGTAATGTGCAGGCTAGGTACACCAACCAACAATACCCACAAATGGTTGTAATTTACGATCGCACAAGAAATTTAGTATGAACTCGTGAAATGTTCCATCGGCGCTACCCGAACGACCCTATTCCTTCACGGGGTCTCATTCCACCAGAACCACTCAGAACCTGTTGGATTTTTCGTCTTTTCACGTGCCAGCACATGCACAAGCTCGTGGAAGAGCACCCGTTTACCCTCTGTCACTTTACCGACAAATAAGGTTTTTTCAAAACAATCCACAAGCTAGGTACGTAAATGTTTTTTTTTTAATGTATGTTAGTTGACGTAGTTTTGACCGTCCTAAGCCGGCAAAGTACGAAGGGAAAATTGGAATTTATTATGAATCAATTCATTGGCAACTTACGAATGTCACGTGAGTCGGGCGGGGTCAAAGAATTCACGCCCAAGGACGCGGGTACGGCGTAGTGTACCTGCGCATTTGCTATCGAGAAGCGCAACTAATTTGATACTTTGTATGACTTACTACATTTTAAGGTTTTCCATACTTGCATTAATAATATTTTTGATTTGCGTAATAGTAGCCCTAATGCAATTAGTATCATAAGTAGTACCTTAGGTTAAAATAATGCCCATGATTTCAAATGCACCCTGTAGATAGAGTGATTGAAGAGGAAGGTTTATATGTATAATGTAGTGTATTTAGTATCAGCATTGCACCCGTGCGAAGCCGGGGCGGGTCGCTAGTTAATAATAAAACAAAACGATATCATGTTCTTCGCGGGCTACATTGGCGTTTCCCCTAAATAAATAAAAAAATAAAAACTCGTTTTGGACTAGTCTCGAAGTCGACTAGTGACGGACTAGTCTCGACTAGTTTTGTACAAGTCTCGACTAGTGACGGACTAGTCTCGACTAGTTTTGTACAAGTCTCGACCAGTGACGGACTAGTCTCGACTAGTGACGGATTAGTATTGACTAGTTTTGGACTAGTCTCGACTAGTTTTGTACTTGCCTCTAGTCTCGACTATTGACGAACTAGTCTCTACTAGTGATGGACTAGTATCGGACTAGTTTTGTACTAGTCTCTACTAGTTTTGGACTAGTCTCGACTAGATTTGTACTAGTCTCGACTAGTTTTGTACTAGTCTCGACTAGTTTTGTACTAGTCACGACTAGTGACGGACTAGTATTCGACTAGTGACGGACTAGTATTAGACTAGTGACGGACTAGTCTCGACTAGTGATGGACTAGTTTTGTACTAGTCTCGACTAATTTTGTACTAGTCTCGACTTTAGCTTTCATATTTAACACCAGTGTTGATCAAGGAGTTTTTCCGGATCTTATGAAACATAGTAAAGTAGTTCCATTATTCAAATCCGGTGACAGTAAAGAACCCAACAATTATAGGCCTGTGTCGATTCTGCCAGTTCTCAGTAAGGTGTTTGAAAAGCTTATGCTCAATCAAATGTTACGTCACTTTAATAAAAATTCCATCTTTCATGAACACCAGTACGGTTTCACCAAAGGGCGTTGTACTACTGACGCCGGTGTTACCCTAATAAAGAACATTTTTAACGCCTGGGAAGAAGCACAAGATTCCATTGGTATCTTTTGCGACCTCTCTAAGGCGTTCGATTGCGTAAACCATGAGACACTTCTGATGAAACTGGAGCACTATGGGATTAGAAAAACAGCACTTGATTTGCTAAGATCATACCTGAAAGATAGAAAGGTTAAAGTTCAAGTAAACGGCATAAACTCATTAGGGTCTGAAATGACAATGGGCGTTCCTCAAGGTTCGATATTGGGTCCATTCCTCTTTTTAGTTTATATTAACGATTTACCCCAATTACTTGAAAATCAACCAAAGATGGTGTTATTTGCAGATGATACATCATTGATCTTTAAAATAGACCGACGGTCACAAAATCTTGACGACGTGAATAACTCTATTCTTCAGGTCCAAGATTGGTTTACGGTAAATAATTTAGTACTTAATGAAAAAAAAAACCAAATGCATTAGATTTAAATTGCCTAATGTTAGAAGCAGCGAATGCGACATCATATTGAATGGCCAAAAACTAGAGTTTATTTGATCAGACAGTTTTCCTAGGAATCACGCTAGACGAGAAATTACAATGGGGGCCTCATATAACATCTATTGCGGGGCGGCTAAGCTCGGCCGCTTATGCTGTTAGAAAGATAAGACAGTTAACAGATGTAGAAACCGCGCGTTTGGTCTATTTTAGTTACTTCCACAGTATTATGTCATATGGCATTTTACTGTGGGGTCGGGCTGCTGATATTGAATCCATTTTTATTTTGCAAAAGAGAGCTGTCAGAGCCATTGACAATCTACGTCGCCGTGAATCTCTTAGGGAACTATTTAAAAAGGTTAATATTATGACGGTACCTTGCCAATACATTTATGAAAATATTATGTATGTAAGAAAAAATCAACATCTTTTTAATAAAATAAGTGATGGACATAATTTCAATACTAGAAATAAAGATAAATTAGATCAACCTTTTTTCAGATTATCTAAAGTGCAAACATCTTTTATGGGGTACTGTGTTAAATGCTACAACAAAATACCTTTTGATATTTTACAATTAAATGAAAGAAAATTTAAAACTCATATTAAAAGTACACTTTGTAAACAAGGATATTACAAATTGGAGGATTATATCCAAGATAACAATGTTTGGAAACATGCTGGTCCTGCTCCATAGGACAATCTAGAGTCTAAACAACATCAAACTGGTTGCTAATTTAATTTATACATACACATTTTTTTATTTATTTATTTTTTTTAAATACATTGTTTTTTACATTCTGTGACAAATGTAACTCACACACTTTTTAAAATACTAGTAAAATTTTACAATCTTTGTAAATATGTGAGCACCATGTATCTATCACAAAATTGATTTACCAGTCTGTTGTATTTTTAATTCTTTTACCATTTTTGGTAGATTAAATTTTATTTTAGGTGCATCGTCTTCACATATAATTATATAATGAATGTATACAAAAACTTGTAAAACATTTTAAAAGAGTAACGGTGGAGTTTCTTGCCCATTCTTCTCCACACGAAAACTACATTTTGGAATGGACTAGAATCAATTCTATTTTTTAATTTTTAATTTTGACGTTCAAAAGTGCCTTTTAAGTGCCTATTTGAAATAAATGATTTGACTTTGACTTTGACTTTGACTAGTTTTGTACTAGTCTCCGAAACTGTTTCCGAAACTTACTAGGAAAGTTACCAATATTGCCGGCAATAATAATAATGATAGCTGAACCCATAATTTATTGAGAATTTTACTTATAAATTTTATAAACAAATAAAGAGGATATTGATAACGAATGAAATAAATATAAATCATACAACTGTGTTGTATGATTTATATTTACTACTAGTGTAAGTGTTCAAACAAACAAAAAAAAAAAGTACCTAGTTACCACGTGGAGTCGCGATTGTCAAATTCGATTTGGTTGTGTCAAAATTATTTTTAAATTTAGAGATATTTTAATGCAGAATAGCTCTAAGATTCTCATAGCCAAAAGTAAGGAATTTTAGTGATAGTTTAGTTAGTTTAGTTCGGTATACAAGAGAATCGGCACCAATATATAAGCTGACCTCTCGTTATAAGTACGGAAATCCTATACAATGCGAGATCAGCTTATACTGGAAATGTATAGCTGGATGTGTAGCCGTGCGTACCTATAAAATAACAAACAACTAATGAGTTTATATGAAGTAACTATCTACTATCTTTGAGCCACTTCGTACGAGTTAGCAAACATATCTTAGCACTTTAACTAAAAGTTAGAGAAATAGCATAAGTACCCAGATACCTACTTGAGTTTTTTTGTTCACATTACTTTATTTTGATTTACGATAACTTAAATATTGAATACTACGTTGGTACGTTACCCCTCACTAGTTGCTTAGCCATTTGACAAATCGTGCTGTCAAAAGAATGTTTAAGTTCGGATCAGTAGGTTTTGAGAAAATCGCGGACATACAAACAAACATACATACATACATACGGGTCGAATAAAGAACCTCGTTTTATGAAGTCAGTTGAAAACGTCAACTTGTTGTTGCTGATCAAATCGTCTTGCAAGGTTTGACCCTTTTATACATACAGATATGTATACATATACATGTATAAACTTTCCTACATACAAGTGTGGTTACATATAAGAAAGTAGATAAAAAAAATGGATGATTTCTCTAAAAGAGTTATGGTTTCATCACCAATGAAGTATCGTGGATAGCTTGTTTCTTTTCTTTAGTTTATCAGTAAGAAAATAAATGCGAAAACTAAAATTTTCGGTTGGATAATGTAGATAAGCATAAAAACTAACACGACTAGTTTTGTACTAGTTTCGACTAGTTTTGTGGTAGTCTCGACTAGTGACGGACTAGTCTCGACTAGTTTTGTACTAGTCTCGACTAGTGACGGACTAGTATTCGACTAATTTTGTATAGTCTCGACTAGTTTTGTACTAATCTCGACTAGTTTTGTAGTAGTATTTACTAGTTTTGTACTAGTCTCGACTAGTTTTGTACTAGTCTGGAATAGTGACGGACTAGTATTCGACTAGTGATGGACTAGTATTAGACTAATGACGGACTAGTCTCGGCTAGTTTTGTACTAGTCTCGACTAGTTTTTTACTAATCTCGACTAGTGACGGACTAGTATTCGACTAGTGTCGGACTAGTATTGGACAAGTTTTGTACTAGTCGCGACTAGTATTGTACTAGTCTCGACTAGTGACGACTAGTATTCGACTAGTGATTGACTAGTATTGGACTAGTCACGACTAGTGACGGACTAGTATTGGACTAGTGATGGACTAGTATAGGACTAATTCTGTACTAGTCTCGACTAGTTTTGTACTAGTCTCGACTAGTTTTGTACTAGTCTCGACTAGTTTTATACTAGTCTCGACTAGTAACGGACTAGTATTCGACTAGTGACGGAGTAGTATTGGACTAGTAACGGACTAGTCTCGACTAGTTTTCTACTAGTCACGACTAGTTTTGTACTAGTCTCGACTAGTTTTATTCTAGTCTCGACTAGTTTTGTACTAGTCTCGACTAGTTTTGTACTAGTATTCGACTAGTGACGGACTAGTATTCGACTAGTGACGGACTAGTATTGGACTAGAGACGGACTAGTCTCGACTAGTTTTGTACTAGTCTCGACTAGTTTTGTACTAGTCTCGACTAGATTTGTTCTAGTCTCGACTAGTTTTGTTCTAGTCTCGACTAGTTTTGTACTAGTCTCGACTAGTGACGGACTAGTATTCGACTAGTGACGGACTAGTGTTGGACTAGTGACGGACTAGTCTCGAATAGTTTTGTACTAGTCTCGACTAGTTTTGTATTAGTGTCGACTAGTGACGGACTAGTATTCGACAAGTGATGGACTAGTATTGGACTAGTATAGGACTAATTTTGTACTAGTCTCGACTAGTTTTGTACTAGTCTCGACTAGTTTTGTACTAGTATCGACTAATTTTGTACTAGTCTCGACCAGTTTTGTACTAGTATCGACTAGTTTTGTACTAGTCTCGACTAGTGACGGATTATTATTGATAGTGACGGACTAGTATTAGACTAGTACCAGACAAGTCTCGACTAGTGAAGGACTTGTCTCGACCAGTAATGGACTATTATCGGACTAGTTTTGTACTAGTCTCGACTGGATTTGTACTAGTCTCGACTAGTTTTGTATTAGTCTCGACTAGTTTTGTACTAGTATCGACTAGTTTTGTACTAGTCTCGACTAGTGACGGATTATTATTGATAGTGACGGACTAGTATTAGACTAGTACCGGACTAGTCTCGACTAGTTTTGTACTAGTCTCGACTAGTTTTGTACTAGTCTCGACTAGTTTTGTACTTGTCTCGACTAGTGACGGACTAGTATTCGACTAGTGTCGGACTAGTGTTGGACTAGTGACGGACTAGTCTCGACTAGTTTTGTACTAGTCTCGACAAGTGACGGACTAGTATTCGACTAGTGACGGACTAGTATTGGACTAGTGACGGACTAGTCTCGACTAGTGATGGACTAGTATCGGACTACTTTTGTACTAGTCTCGACTAGTTTTGTACTAGTATCGACTAGTTTTGTACTACTCTCGACTAGTTTTTTACTAGTCTCGACTAGAGACGGATTATTATTGATAGTGACGGACTAGTATTAGACTAGTACCGGACTAGTCTCGACTAGTTTTGTACTAGTCTCGACTAGTTTTGTACTAGTCTCGACTAGTATTGGACTAGTGACGGACTAGTATTGGACTAGTGACGGACTAGTCTCGACTAGTGATGGACTAGTATCGGACTAGTTTTGTACTAGACTCGACTAATTTTGTATTAGTCTCGACTAGTTTTGTACTGGTCTCGACTAGTTTTGTACAAGTCTTGACTAGTTTTGTACTAGTCTCGACTAGTGAAGGACTAGTATTCGACTAGTGACGGACTAGTATTGGCCTAGTGACGGACTAGTCTCGACTAGTGATGGACTAGTATCGGACTAGTATTGTACTAGTCTCGACTAGATTTGTACTAGTCTCGACTAGTTTTGTACTAGTCTCGACTAGTTTTGTACTAGTCTTGACTAGTTTTGTACTAGTATCGACTAGTTTTGTACTACTCTCGACTAGTTTTGTACTAGTCTCGACTAGAGACGGATTATTATTGATAGTGATGGACTAGTATTGGACTAGTGACGGACTAGTCTCGACTAGTGATGGACTAGTATCGGACTAGTTTTGTACTAGACTCGACTAATTTTGTATTAGTCTCGACTAGTTTTGTACTAGTCTCGACTAGTTTTGTACAAGTCTTGACTAGTTTTGTACTAGTCTCGACTAGTGAAGGACTAGAATTCGACTAGTGACGGACTTGTATTGGACTAGTGACGGACTAGTCTCGACCAGTGATGGACTAGTATCGGACTAGTTTTGTACTAGACTCGACTAATTTTGTACTAGTCTCGACTAGTTTTGTACTAGCCTCGACTAGTGACGGACTAGTATTGGCCTAGTGACGGACTAGTCTCGACTAGTGATGGACTAGTATCGGACTAGTATTGTACTAGTCTCGACTAGATTTGTACTAGCCTCGACTAGTTTTGTACTAGTCTCGACTAGTTTTGTACTAGTCTTGACTAGTTTTGTACTAGTATCGACTAGTTTTGTACTACTCTCGACTAGTTTTGTACTAGTCTCGACTAGAGACGGATTATTATTGATAGTGATGGACTAGTATTGGACTAGTGACGGACTAGTCTCGACTAGTGATGGACTAGTAACGGACTAGTTTTTTACTTGTCCCGACTAGAATTGTACTAGTCTCGACTAATTTTTTACTAGTCTCGACTAGTTTTGTACTAGTATCGAGTAGTTTTGTACTAGTCTCGACTAGTGACGGATTATTATTGATAGTGACGGACTAGTATTAGACTAGTACCGGACTAGTCTCGACTAGTTTTGTATTAGTCTCGACTAGTTTTGTACTAGTCTCGACTAGTTTTGTACTAGTCTCGACTAGTTTTGTACTAGTCTCGACTAGACTTGTACTAGTCTCGACTAGTGACGGACTAGTATTCGACTAGTGACGGACTAGTGTTGGACTAGTGACGGACTAGTCTCGACTAGTTTTGTACTAGTCTCGACTAGTTTTGTACAAGTCTTGACTAGCTTTGTACTAGTCTCGACTAGTTTTGTCCTGGTCTCGACTAGTTTTGTGCTAGTCTCGACTAGTTTTGTACTAGTCTCGACTAGTGACGGACTAGTATTCGACTAGTGACGGACTAGTATTGGACTAGTGACGGACTAGTCTCGACTAGTGATGGACTAGTATCGGACTAGTTTTGTACTAGTCTCGACTAGTTTTGTACTAGTATCGACTAGTTTTGTACTACTCTCGACTAGAGACGGATTATTATTGATAGTGACGGACTAGTATTAGACTAGTACCGGACTAGTCTCGACTAGTTTTGTACTAGTCTCGACTAGTTTTGTACTAGTCTCGACTAGTGATGGACTAGTATTGGACTAGTGACGGACTAGTATTGGACTAGTGACGGACTAGTCTCGACTAGTGATGGACAAGTATCAGACTAGATTTGTACTAGTCTCGACTAGTTTTGTACTAGTCTCAACTAGTTTTGTACTAGTATCGACTAGTTTTGTACTAGTCTCGACTAGTGACGGATTATTATTGATAGTGACGGACTAGTAATACACTAGTACCGGACTAGTCTCGACTAATTTTGTACTAGTCTCGACTAGTTTTGTACTAGTCTCGACTAATTTTGTACTAGTCGACTAGTATAAAATATACTTTTGATGTACAATGTCAAACAGTGGAGTGATACGGTGTTCCCGAAAGAGTGGAAAAATATCGACTAGTGTCACCTTAGTATCCACAGCTAAAATAGAAAAATACTGTAATGTATTACAATACACTTACCTCCTTACTAATAAACGGTGTATAGCGTCTGTATAGTTACACAACGCTTTGTCTTCTTATTTCAAAAGTCAAATTAAAGACGACTTAAATAGGGAAATCGGTGCGTAGGTACCTAACTATTCATCTTATATAACACGTTTATTAGTACATAAGGGGGTTAAAAAATAACTTCTGCCCGCAACTTCGTTCGCGTGGAAGTCGTAAGATACACAATGCCAATGCCTACACTAAAATAATATTAATGTTAAATGTAATCTTAATGTTACGCTTACCGAAAACGAAATAATAGCGACGGGGAACTCCCCGTCGCTATTACTTCGTTTTCGCTGAGCGTCCATCTGAGCTTTTTTCTTTTTGTTCGACCCCTATTGGTTCTAGCGTGATGTTAAATCATAATCATTGCCTTCCTCAAGAATTAAGCTATTCAATGCAAAAATAATATTTCAAATCCGTCTGGTAATTCCAGAGATTAGCGCGTTCCAGTTTGTGATTCTGATTTTTCTTTTCAATATGTCACTTGTAAAGATATAATTAAAACCTTTCACACGTTAAATGTTAAAAAGACCCCGGATCTATGGGGTAATTCTGTGGACGTTGCGAAGACGATTATAAACATTGTTGCACCTACTCTAGCTGTTATTTTTAATAATTGTATTGACTGTGGTGAGTTTCCTGATCTTATGAAATACAGTAAAATAATACCTTTGTTTAAATCGGGTAGTACATCAGACCCTACTAATTATAGACCAATTTCAGTGCTACCTACCTTTAGCAAAATTTTTGAAAAACTTATTTTAGATCAAATGCAAAGATTTTTTAATAAACATAAATTACTACATAACAAACAGTTCGGTTTCACAAGGGGTCGTTCGACTACTGATGCCGGTGTTGAACTTTTAGAACATGTTTATAATGCATGGGAGGATAAATGCGATGCTTTGGGCATCTTTTGCGACTTGTCCAAGGCATTCGATTGCGTTTTTCATGAAACATTAATCAGGAAACTGCACCACTACGGAGTCCGGAATGCCGCTTTAGATCTTCTTACTTCATACTTAGGTAATAGGATTCAGAGAGTTGATGTTAACGGGAAAAGATCACCCGGATCAATTGTAACAATGGCGGTCCCCCAGGGGTCAATTCTTGGTCCTTTTTTGTTTCTTATTTATATTAACGACTTGCCTTACCTCATAAAGGATAATCATGATATAGTGTTGTTTGCAGATGACACTTCACTTTTATTTAAACTCAAACGTCAGCAGCTGGTTACTGACAATATAAATAGCGCCCTCGATAAAGTAGTTAACTGGTTTAATGTTAATAACCTACTTCTTAACGAGAAAAAAACTAAATGTATTAAGTTTACCATACCTCACGTTAGACAAGTAAAAACTAGTGTGCTTATAAAGGATGAAGTGTTGAATCCCGAAGATACCACCGTATTCTTGGGCATAACTTTAGATGCCAAGCTTCAATGGGGCCCCCATATAGATAAATTATCAAAAAAGCTTAGCTCCGCAGCATACGCCGTTAGAAAAATTCGTGACTTAACTGATTTAGAGACAGCTCGTTTAGTATACTTTAGTTATTTTCATAGTGTGATGTCGTACGGTATTCTGTTGTGGGGAAATGCCGCCGATATTCAGATAATATTTGTCTTACAAAAAAGGGCAGTTCGTTCAATTTATAAATTAAGTCCCAGACACTCCCTCAGAGACAAATTTAAAGAGATTAATATAATGACTGTGCCTTCTCAGTATATTTATGAAAATCTTTTGTACGCACATAAAAATATTAATCTGTTTAAAAAATACAGTGATATCCATAATATAAATACTAGGAACAAACACAAATTCGTTGTTCCTACAACCAGGCTTAAGAAAATAAGTGGCTCGTTTAGATGCCAATGTATACGTTTTTATAATAAACTTCCTAGCCACATTCAAGATCTAAGCCTTAATAAATTCAAATCTTCTATAAAGCGGAAACTATGCCAGAAAGCCTTTTATTCTGTTAAAGACTATATTGAGGATAAACATGCTTGGGATTGAGCTGCTCCAATTTTACACAGTGAATCTTGTTTGGTTTTTTTTTTTTTTGCTTATTATTTATTTTATTTTCTCTCTTTATAGACGTGAATATTTACTTTTTAAAGTATAATATTATTTTAACTGTCGTGAAAGTGAGGACTATGTGGGTCTTTTCTATCTTTTTTTTATGTTTTCCTTCTTAGTTAGTTTTATTCATGATCTGGCAGTTTGAGTAATTTACGCGGCCTACCTAAATGTCCATTCTTTGGTATTGTTTGTCGAATCGTTGAGCTCCTCAAGTTCTGAGTTGAGCTGCACATTTTTTTGACAAATGGGAGCACTGACTGGACAGGTCCGCTCAATCTGTGTGGTTCTTTCCTCAAAAGACCATTTCAGACACCAATCTACATGGTCCTCAAAATGAAATGATCTGACCAAGACTATTTCTGGATTTTTATATAGGTACACATTGACATTGATAAATTTTACATATACAGTGACATGAATATTTACTTTGTAAAGTATTATGTTATTTTTAATGACTGTGAATGTGAAGACTATGTGGGTTAATTTTAGTTTGCCTTTGTTTTTTTCTCAGATAGTTTTAGTCATGGTCTGACAGTTTGAGTAATTTATGCGACCTACCCAAATGTCCTTTCTTTGGTATTGTTCGTCGAATCGTTGAGCTCCCTAAGTTTGAGTTGAGCTGCATGATTACTGACAAATGCGTGCACTGACTGGACGGGTCCACTCAATCTGTGTGGTTCTTTCCTCAAAAGACCATTTCAGACACCAATCTACATGGTCTCCACATGATCTCACCAAGATTATGTCTGGACTTTAAAAGAGACTGTGACCTCTGAGTTTGTTTCGGCCTTTCTTCTCAGAGTAGTCAGATAGGAAACGCCGACCTCATCTCGTTTTAAAAAAATATGATTGACGTGTAAAAGTGTTTGTACAAACCTACTTACAGAAATAAAATCATTTATCATTTATCATTCAAACAAACTCTTCAGCTTTATTATTGTGTGTTTGTGTGTTCGTGTTGTATTCCTTCAGATTCAAAGACAACACAAAAAATTGCTGACAAAATCCTCCGCTGATAACACAGTTATTAATCTATAGTGGGCTTGTAACCTGGTGGCAAGTTATTGGGTGGCACACCACTGTAGAACGATGAAAAACAGGAAATATGTGGAAATGAAAATGCTTTTCCAAATGTAATGCTCCATGATTACTATTTCGGTAAATTGTCCGCAGGCTGAGCGTGCCAGAAGCGACGCCATTCACCGCAGTGCTCAAGTTTGCAGCGGAGGAGTTCCGAGTGGAGCCGGCCACCAGCGCCATCATCACCGATGACGGTATCGGCATCAACCCTCAACAGACAGCTGGTGAGATACCGACCTTCACTAATTACTAGCCGGCCAGCTTTCGCGCTTAAATTCGCCACTAGAGGCACTAGTATAGACTAAGGTCTCTAGTAATGTCAAATAACACTAAATGTTCACTGTCTGCGGGATATTTTATCGCGAATTCTTACAAATTATTCACAACAAGCTGCGCCCTGCCGTTTCACCCACATAAGTGTCGATCCCGTGAGAATATCGGGATAAAACGTATATCGTCGACCGTAGGTTCAATTGAGGTAAGGGACATTGAATATCTTGTCCCTTACCTCAATTGAACCTACGGTCGACGATATGTCCTAACCAAGGTCATGGTCTACCCATGTGCCAAATTTCATTCGATCCGTTCAGGCGTTTTAGCGTAACAAAAAAACACACGCACACTTTCGCATTTATAATATTACGTTGGGATTGTTGTAAAGATTGTGGCATTCCTGATTAAGGGTCTATACTACCTCAAATGGCTTAGCATGATCCTCCGTTATGTCGAAAATACTGCAGCATTAATTTTGAAATAAATATATGGTAAAGTTGAGGATTAATGTTAGGTCTTATGTTAGACGAAATCACGATTTCATAAAATTTTCTCGATAGAAAAAAATTCCAAACTTACCTCCAAACCGAACAATAAACCGCTGGTATTAAAAAAATACTTCAAATTAGATCATGAAACTTTGTATACTGACCGAACTAACTCTAAAGCAGGTCTTATGTTATTTTTTTTTTTAATTACCATTATTTTCACCGTAAAAAGCAAATACCTAAACTATTGGCGCTGCCTGCCGCCTAGCACCGCACTCTGTCTCGGTCTCACTCAGTCTGCAAGCAGTATCGTGCGAGTGAGATAAAGAGTGAATTTTAGCTGAGGTAGTGTAGGCTCTTAATGATGGCTTAAGATATTAAGTAAAAACGTGGTATCACTAGCATCATATCATAGCACTTAGAAGGAAGAATAATATTTGTCTGCTTCATACTTGACAATTTTCTGAACCTATAAAACCTTTAAGTACGCACGGCTACACATCAAGCTATACATAACCAGTATAAGCTGACTTCTGATTGTACGAAAAACCTATACGATGCGAGGTCAGCTAAAACTGGAAATGTATAGCTTGATGTGTAGCCGTGTGTACCTATATCAATATTCATTTGAAGTTTTAAAATGTATTAAAATAAAAATTATAATTATGAAGTAATGAGTACTTAAACATATATTTAAAATAAAAGATTTCTTCTTAGCGCATTGATGGAAATAAGTTCATCATATTTGGCCTAAAATTCAGCTACGCGAATTGCCCTTACTGACGCAGTCATAAGGTCAAGTGCACAGGTAAAAGGGTAAAAATACTGACAGGACCTTACTCGCCAGTGGCGCCAACTGGTGAGCACACAAACGATAGCCCCCATTGAAAGGAATGGCAGGGTGGGTACCCGTTTAGCACTTCAGGTGCCGAATTCATCCTAGTACCGTTCAAAGATTTTCGTATGGCGTCATGGCATACGGTTATCTAATTAACTTGGTCAGATATAGTGCATACTTCAGGAGCCTTGAATAGATCTGTAAAAAGTAACATATAAAACCGGTTTTGTCAGAATTCGTGGGAAACAGGTGCCCTGAAGAGACAGAGGATATTTTTCTTTCATTCCGTCAATTTCATTTTTCAGTTATAATAATATTTTGTTCCAGGCAATGTATTCCTGAAGCACGGATCAGAACTGAGGTTGATTCCTAGAGACAGAGTAGGCCACACATAGACAACATATCATTCCGATGTTAATTTAAGCATTACTTTGTATACATATTAATATGAACTTTATCTTTATGTTAAAATAATTATATGATTTTTTACAACAATTTCGGATACAAAGAATTTTAATTTCCCACCTTTCTGCGATAATATATCATGAGCGTCAGAACCACAGGCGTAGGTGCTATTCTTGTTAAATATTATCCAAAAAAGAACTTGAGAATTCAATTCTGAGATAATCCAATTCCGTTATCTGTCAAGAATTTCGTATTATATTGCCCCAAAAATAATGAAACAACAACACCCATAGAACCCAGTATTGTACACATATACAGTAAGTATTTTACAAGTAGCTAGATGTACCGACAACCTTAAAAAGATGGCAGGCATAGACTGGATGCAGAAGGCGGAGGACAGAGTGTTGTGGTGCAGCCTATGTCCAGCAGTGGACAGTGGAGTTGAGTTGAGATTGATTGAAGTATTTAACAGTATAAATGCCTTATCCAGACCTCTTATTGCTTAATTGAAAAATGGTGTTAGAAAAAACACAGAGAAAGCTTTGGTTTAACTTTATTAATATGCTTAAAACTAATGGAACGAAATGTACAGAAGGGTAAAAGCACGGGTATCTCTAATCTAATCTTATAAGTGGCTCCGCAGCTCTAAGGAATGATTTCTCGAACTCAATTTCGGAGAAGCGGTCAACGGAGGCTCTGGGAACAAAAGAAATATGTGTGTTACTTGTGTTGGGTCTCAGGGACACAAATTGACGCCAATAAGGATCAAATTTAGTGTCCCTGACGCCGTCAGTATACCATCGCGGTCACTGGCGGTGGACCACTTTTCAATCTTATTACTAAGGATTTAAGGGTGAAAAGTGCACAATCGCTAAGGCCGCTGCCTGGAATTTTGCGGGCAGTGGGGCGGCAGCGGCGGCGGCGCGGGAGCGGCAGGATCTTATGCGTACATTTAAATGGACCGGTTCTCGAACACAGCGGCGCGGGAGCGGGCAACGAGCGGTGCACTCAAGGCAATCGGCGACCGCCCGCGCCGCCGCCGCTGCCGCCCCGCTGCCCGCAAAATTCCAGGCAGCGGCCTAATTGTCCGCGGTTGTACCTACAACGAACTTGTGGTTCGAACTTCGAAAAGTAAATTATAATGATGAAATTTCCGTAAATTTTTTTAAAGTGTCTTTGTTTTAAAATAAAAATTCTAACAGGTTTAGATGGAATACCATAGTGATGCGGCAAATCTGCATGCTGTATAAATATTTGATCTCTGCGGTAATTTCCTTGTTATTTATTATTATATTAATTAATATGACTTATACAGAATGTCCCTGGAAGTATGGATCAAATCAAATAGGGGCGTGGGCAAAGTCATTTCCAAACTTTTTGATCCTGAGAATGTTGGTGAATTTTTTTATGGTTCAAAAGTTATGACCAACTTTTGTTATTTTCAATCACTTTGCATAGTGCTCAAAGAACAAAATCATTTAAAAAAAAACTACCTGGAACTGTCAATTTAAGTTTTTTATACAGCCCTGATAGTTTTTTTTTAATGTTTTTTTTTCTATGAGCACTATGCGAAACGATTGAAAAAAATTAGTCACAACTTTTGAACCATAAAATAATTCTCAATCATCAATCATTTTCAGGATCAAAAAGTTTGGAAATGGCCTTGCCCACGCCCCTATTCGATTTGATCCATACTTCCAGGAAATTATTTACACAAAAAAAGAACAATTAAACCCTAACCTAACTAAAACTATAATAAACTAAAATACCTATCTATCTATAGGTATTGACTGGTAGGTAATATATCCAAGAGACTGGTGGCGTTGCCAGCTCGTATGGCAATTCTGTTATAAATAAGGTTTCTTCTCTTGTATCCCTCACCTAGCCGCCTCCACGATGGCCTTCCTCTCGGGCGGCGCCAGCGCGAGCACCTCGAGCACGGCGCGCGCGTACTGGTCGGGCTCGGCCGCCAGGAACCCAGTGCGTGCACCCGGCGTCACCTGCACGATGTCGGCCAGCGGGCCGCCCGAGCGGTGCGCGATCGTTATCAGCCCGGCCGCCATGCACTCTACCACACCTGAACGAGGGGCGTATGAGAATTATACTTCAAGAGTACTGTAATTACATTTCACGAACGCTCGGCAGTCATTTTTACAGAGTTAAAAAAAGGAGGTTCTCATAAATCTTACATCAGTTATAGTAACATAATCAGAGGGGCAATTCTCGTAATTTTATTTTAAGAACGATAATTAGCTGTCTGATCTCAGTCTTAATCTGTCAAAAATGTCCATACGTTTTTGCTAAGATGAGATTGCGACTAGACTTTGAACGTTTTTAATTACTTCAAACAAAGTTCCTTGTTAGAATGCAATATCAATTACAAAACTGATATATCAAATTAAATAATAAACATCCTCTGTAGATAGGGTAAGGACAAATCCTCTAAATACAGAGAAAAAGAAAGCATTTAGTCACAAAATCAAGGGTATCATCATGTTTTTCTTCAGTTCAGTTGCAGTGCTTATTGTAGGTAGCACACAAATACAGAAATCAATCTGCCTAGCCTTTCCCAACTATCTTAGGGTCGGCTTCCAGTCCAACCGGATACAGCCGAATACCAGTATTTTACATGAAGCGACTGCCCATCTGACCTCCACAACCTAGTTACTGGGTAATCTGATTCGTCGATACCCTTTGGTAAGACTGGTTGTCATACTTTTGGACTTCTGACGACCCGTAACGACTGCCAAAGATACACAAATGACAGCCGGGATCAACGGCTTAACATGCTTTCCAAGCCATGGAGAAGTCTTGATATTTATTTAATGATGGTCAGCCATCCGCGGACTAATCGGTCGATTAACCTGATCGATCGATCCGTGCGGCTGTTATAACTTAGCGACGCTGCAATGTAAAATGCTGCACACAATGCTTATTTATACCATGATACGCAGCGTGACCAGATTCAGTATTTTTAATACTTTTTCGGTGTATTTTATCTTTTTCGGGCATCAGTATTTTTGAAGGTACTTAACTGTTTTTAAAATACTTACTTCCGCCAATCACTTACCCAAAAAATCCCAAAATACCTTCAAAAATACAGATACTCGGAAAAGAAAAACTACATAAAAAAAAATACTGAATCTGGTCACGCTGATGATACGGCAGTGGCGAAGGGTGAATTTATGACAGAGGTAAGCCAGAGTATATTTTAATGATGAATTGACTACAGAGTGGTTGTGTTCTAATTTTCGTAGGGAAGCCGGCGGGAATCGAGTTGTATGGTACCTTCGTCACTGTGATACGGGTCTTTTCGCTCACTAAAACCAGTCGACTTCCACCAAACACTAATTAAAATAGCAGTTCCAATACTAACTGATGCCGAAGTGCTCGTTCCACATGGCATGTATGGCGAGGCTGCTGGTCTGGTAGAGCTGCAGCAGGCGCGCGTACGGCGCGTTCACCACGAACTGCACGCTGTCCTCCAGGGACAGGTGCTTGGCCAGGTCCTTCAGGTTCTGTACGCGCTCCTCGTCCTCGGCGTTGCGGCAGGATCCTACTAGGACTAGTTTGATCTGGAATGAGGGAGTGAGACGGAAATAAATGATAAAGAGAGGTCAGTCAGAAGAATAAATAGAGAACAATGTGAGGTATCTATACTAATAATAAAGCTGAAGAGTTCGTTTGTTCGTTTGAACGCACTAATCTCTGAAACTGACGGTCGGATTTGAAAAATTATTTTTGCATTTGATAGCCCAATTCTTGAGGAAGGCTACTGGCTATTGAACACCACGCTAGGACCCTTAGGAGCCGAGCAAAAAGAAAAAAAGTGAAAGAACTCTAAGCCAAAACGAAGTAATAGCGATGGGTTTTAATAACATGTGACTGTTTTTAATGCAGGCATTGTGTATCTTACGACTTCGATGCGAACGAAGTTGCGGGCAGAAGCTATTTAAAAAAAAGAGAGAAGAAGTAATACAAAGAAGTAAGAGTATACTTAGATGGATTGGTTATGTAGAGAGGTGTATGACAGGCGTCTAACAAAAGGCAAGGCAGATTTACCAACAGGCTGTGTAGGCTGGAGCCTCATCATCATCATCATCATCATCAGCCGAAAGACGTCCACTGCTGAACAAAGGCCTCCCCCTTAGACCACCACGCCGAACGACAGCTGGCTGGAGCCTAGGGGCGGCTAATTTGGGGCAAATTTTTTTTAAATGTCGTAATGATATTAAAAAGATTAATATTTATATACCTACCATGATTTTAGTTGGAAAGAATAAACAAGGTGAATGCTCAAATTCAGGCTTCTACCGTAGATTTTATCACTGTTGCCGATCTTTACAATCTCTGCAAGTTTTTCGTAGCTGAACCAGAACGTTTTAAGTATTTTGAAGAAAAGGCGATGGAATTAAGCGTGTCGAAGCAGTATACAAAAGACATGGGACATTATTGTAGAGGTCGGTAGGGGCGGCAAAATTTGAATAGCCTACTGGCGGCAAATGTGTAAATCCGCCACTGTTAATTGTAATGTTCTTCAGTATGGTAAGGTGCGCAGTACTCGCAACCGGCGTGCGTGTGTGACCAAAAGACCAATTCTAGTAATTTAAAACGTTCAAAATTTAGTCGCAGTCTCATCTCGGCGACAAACAAATTTCAAAATGTAGGGAAAATTGAGGTATTTTTTGACATATTGAGACTGAGATCTGAGACTGTGAACATTCTTAAAAATTACGAGAATTGCCCCTCAGATGTATGAACGTAAAGGGGAGTCCGTGGCTAAATAATAACAGCCGCACAGGTCGATCGATCAGGTTAAGACTCTGCCGACCGCACAGTAGCGCCCTCATCGTTTGTTTGGTTATTTCATACAATTTAGAATGAAAATGCAGAAAATAAGCACGTTAAGTTGTGCTTCACAAGATTATACGTTAATAATTATTAACGTATAATCTTGTGAAGCACAACTTAACGTGCTTATTTTTGCATCCGGCTGTCCTTCGTGGATCTTTGACAGTCGTTACGGGTCGTCAGTAGCCCGAGTCTGACAACCAGTCTTACCAAGGGGTATCGTATTACCCAGTAAGTAGGTTAGACTGGAAACCGACCCCAACATAGTTAGGAAAAGGCTAGGCAGATGATGTATGAACTTAAAGGAAGCAAAAGGACTATCAAAGGTACGTAGCAGGTAGTATTCTGGACCTGTATCCTCTCGTTGGCTACCTTCAGCCCATTCTCTAAAGCTTTTAGACTTAGATCTTCAGTGAACATGGCATTTCCAGGTATATCTAATTCTGTTTACCTTATTCCACAGCATCTCATTCTTGATCAGCAAGTTCCGGAGCTCGTACATGGCCTGCAGCATGAGAGGGTGGTCCTTCTCCGGTCTGAACTGAGCTACTGACAGGATGCGGATAGGATCCGAGTCTTTCACTAGAGAGCGGAGCTGCTTCAGCTCTGATACCTGCATTAGAAAGATTTTGATTTATTCTGTAGTCAAAAATTACATAAAATCACGCCTTTTTTCCCCCGGGCTAGTCAGAGATC
The DNA here is from genome assembly GCA_949316385.1 of Globia sparganii. Taxonomy (NCBI): domain Eukaryota; kingdom Metazoa; phylum Arthropoda; class Insecta; order Lepidoptera; family Noctuidae; genus Globia; species Globia sparganii. The sequence continues at coordinate 21,154,302 of OX438656.1, forward strand.
CTATAGCAAATCCAGACTACTGACAAATTCATGGCATCAACATTTTGTCCCACCTGGAAATCTAACCCCACGTTCAGCATTCGTGCTTCCGACCACTAGACCGAGGGAGTCAACTTTTTTTTTTATTATTCGATCATACCCACAAATCATCAGTCTTACCCTTATCCCAATTCATTTGGGTTTGGCGCAACATGTTTTTCTTCTATAAGCCATCTCGGTAGTCCTTTCTAGAAAAGGTCGAATGATCAAGACTTTCAACACTTACCTCGCATGGCGGGTAGACCCTGAAGGTGCTGAGCGGCATTTGCCACAGCTCGTTGATGTGGTCCTCTGTCCACGTGCCGTTCGCCATCACCACGTCAGCGCAGCGACCGACCACACCGTACATCTGAGGATAGGAGTACAAATTATTAATGAACTACAGGGTGAAATTGAAGTCATGGGCATTATTTTAACCTAAGGCACTACTCATGATACTAATTTCATTAGGGCTACTATTACGCAAATCAAAAATATTATTAATGCAAGTATGGAAAACCTTAAAATGTAGTAAGTCATAGAAAGTATCAAACACTTTGCGCTTCTCGATAGCAAATGCGTAGGTACATTACGCCGTACGCGTCATTGGGCGTGAATTCTTTGACCCCGCCCGACTCACGTGACATTCGTAAGTTGCCAATGAATTGATTCATAATAAATTCCAACTTTACCTTCGTACTTTGCCGGCTTAGGACGGTCAAAACTACGTCAACTAACATACATTAAAAAAAACATTTACGTACCTAGCTTGTGGATTGTTTTGAAAAAACCTTATTTGTCGGTAAAGTGACAGAGGGTAAACGGGTGCTCTTCCACGGGCTTGTGCATGTGCTGGCACGTGAAAAGACGAAAAATCCAACAGGTTCTTAGTGGTTCTGGTGGAATGAGACCCCGTGAAGGAATAGGGTCGTTTGGGTTGCGGCGATGGAACATTTCACGAGTTCATACAACCATTTGTGGGTATTGTTGGTTGGTGTACCTAGCCTGCACATTACGCGGTCGAGGCATCGTGTACACAAACACACACACAACACACAAATACTACACTAACACTTAATACACTGCAATCCAAGCACCGTATGACGCGAGCGGCGAGTACGGCGATTACATCACGGGATCAATAAATCAATTACGCGTCAATGCACCTGCGCAGTCGTTATGACACTGGTTCCGGGTTCACGTTGCGGCGGGAAGCAGACCCCGCGCGGGGGTGATATTCGTATTTTTGCGAGTGAGGGAGTGGGACGGAGAGAGTTCAGGGAATCCCGCCGGACGGCATGTCTTTTAGCCCATTGTTATTATTACTTGTAAGGAAAAACCCGCGCGCGCGCAGGTGATGTTTGTTTACATTTCGCTTTGCGCTGTACTGCGCTTTAAGATTTTGATACTTCAACATTTATTGGCGTTAACGAAGTATTTTGTTTTAATTACTTTAAGTGTTTATTTGCAATAATAAGCCTTGTGCAATTTGACTTACTACATTTTTAAGGTTTTCCTTAATTGCATTAATAATATTTTTGATTTGCGTATTAATAGCCCTAATGCAATCAGTATCGTGAGTAGTGCCTTAGGTTAAAATAATGCCCATGACTTCAATTCCACCCTGTATATGTAGGTATTGTTATTTTATGTATGAGAGCTTCTTGAAGTGAAACTTCTTAGGCGGCGAATCGTTACTTGGACGCGACTGACGCACCACGATAAGCCAAATTCCATTACATGAGAGAGAACAAAGATTAATTCTCTCTGTCTCTTACACTAGATCTCTCTTATTCTTTATTTTTTTCAATACAGTGCAGCTCGCACAAATTTTTTGGTGAATGTGTCCCTGTCTTTAGAATTGCCAGGTAATTTTCTCAACTGCTGAGAACCGAAAATATCCTTGCGAGAAGTATCTCCAGACGATTTATATCACTCATGTGTTCATAATAGAAATTATTTACTACACAAAAAGGTACACGTTTTAGTCAAGCACTTTGATATTGGCCCCGATTCTGTTGTTAACAAACAAAATTAAATTTAAGTTCAGTGCATCTTTTTCTTTCTATTTCATTACGAAAAGGACAGAAGATTAATATTAGTTTAGTCCTGTCAAATTAGTCAGCGCCTGACGTAAATTGACGTATTTTTAGTGGTAAATTTTTTAATCTCGTCTAACTTGTCTATGGATTATCTAATTTGACAGGACTAAACTAATATTAATCTTCTGTCCTTTTCTTAATGAAATAGAAAGAAAAAGATGCACTGAACTTAAATTTAATTTAGTTTGTGAACAACAGAATCGGGGCCATTGTTGTATCATCTGTCGATTCTCGCGCTCTAGATGTTTGAGAAACCCTCCTCTGATTAACGAGGCTTTTGGAAGCATGAAGCATTATCAGCCTATAAACGTGCCCACTGCTGGGTCACAGGCCTCATCTCTGTGAAGGCAGTGGGCCGTAATCCACCACGCGGGCCCAGTGCGGGTTTGTAGATGTCACGGTAGATATCTTCCAATTTTTTGAAGCTTAGCCGGCTGTAACTCGTCTTCAAATATATTTCGTTCGATTACCATCAACCCGTCTTGAGCAAGCGTGGTGACCAATGCTTGTGCCTTCTCTCTCTCTCTTCTCTGTATGAAAAGAGGACTTTGCCCTTTTTTTTTTTTGTGGATGGGAAATCATCAAATGACCCCTCCCGCTCAGGGTGAAGCAGAAGGGAGTGTCAGACTTTTACTGACTAAAACCCACCCGTGTTCCTTCCTTAGCCCTTTGTGTTCCGGAGTAGCGGTAACCCTTTCGGACAATCCCGCTGCAGGACTTTGCCCTGGAGTGGGCCAGTAACAGGCTGGCTGACTCACCCATCCAAATATGTTGTAGTACAACAACTTGAGCCATGTGAACAGCGGGTTGCGAGCGATCACGCTCTGGTTGTTGTACGACACGATGCGATGCTTGACGCGCCGCATCATGGCGCTCGTGATGGTCGGGTAGTGCACGTAGCAGCCGACCGGGCACTGCGCCAGATACCGGAATATGGGGAACGTGAAGGCGTAGCCAGTTGTGTCTATGTATACATCTGGAAAGATTAAAGAAAATGTTAATAAATATAAAGTTCAGTCTTCTTATTAGCATATTGATGATGGGAAAATGTTCACATGATTTTTGTCCCAAAATTCAGCTACTCGAACTGCACTCACTGACACAGTCATAAGGTCATCCAGTGCACAGGTACGGGCATGCGGCGCAAGATAGAAGGTGGGCCCTCGTCTGTGGGGGTTCAGTTATCCTACTTCCTTCCTATCCTACTAATATTATAATCCTACTAATATTATAAATGCGAAAGTTTGTGAGGATGGATGGATGTTTGTTACTCTTTCACGTAAAAACTACTGAAAGGATTTGGATGACGTTTGGCACACATATATGTAGTTTATAACTAGGATTAACACATAGGATACTTTTTATCCCGATATTCACAAGGGATCGAAACTTACGCGGGTAAAACCGCGGGGCGCAGCTAGTCAATAGATAAGGATTTCACAAAAAATATAAATTTCTTTATGACCACCAATATTGTACTAAATATTGGGCCTAAGGCCCTAAATAAATATGTTTTTTAAATAGTGTGTAAGTCTGACCTATTTCAGACCTACACACTATTTAAAAAACAAAATTATGCAAAGCATACACACATTATGGGACAGCCTTTCAAATTCTCATGCATTTTTTTTTAAAAGCTATTTTGTTAATTTGACTGACGAAAATCTAAGTACTGATAGTACTGATTGTCTGCCCTCTGCAAGCCACGATTTTATTACACTAATATCTATGATGGCTAGCCAATAGCCAATCACTACATAGTATAAAACAAAGTCGCTTTCTCTGTCCCTTTGAACGCTTAGATCTTTAAAACTACGCAACGGATTTTGATGCGGTTTTTTTAAATAGATAGAATGATTCAAGAGGAAGGTTTATATATATAATACATGCATGCATGTGATGTCGTAAATAAACACATTTTTTTGTGCTTACTTTTCAAACACTGGCTGAACCCTACGAGATAGGTCAAAATAATGTACTACAGTATTGTACACCTTAAAAAGTTCTACAAAAAAGTCCGCGATGGTATATGTCTATCTCTTAGGGATAACCCACAATAATCATTTTTTATCCTTTACTTTTTACGAGAAATAATGGCTTATTTACGAAGCGATTTTAAGTAATACAGCATTAATCCTTATCCAATTAAGTACCTTAAATACATTGTGCATTTAATATAGATAAATATGGCCCTTTACAGCATGTAATTTAAATGAGCATTTTCGAAGATATTACAGATTTAAAATGCAGGGACATAGCGGTTGCTGCGGTACTGGCCGCGGCGGCGCGTGCTGGATTCTTGAAATACCTGTACTTAGTATCAGTATTGCACCCGTGCGAAGCCGGGGCGGGTCGCTAGTATATTATATAGAAAGACAAAGAACCATTAACTCACCAGGATTCAGCTTCATAAAAGCCTCAAGCCCCAGCACCATAGAACCCAAACTTTGTAGCAGCAGTGTGAAGTAAGGATAGGACTGTGCCTCTATAACCTTCCTCATACTAAGTCGCACAAAGTTGACCTTGGTACGGTCAACCTTCACGTTGAACTGGTTCTGAGCACGGTCTATGATTGTCTGCGGTTCCGCTGTCTCTACTGTGTATATGTGGATGTTTGAATCTGGGTACCTGGGGAATAGATGATGTGTAATTTTGGGTGATTTGATTACATTGATTTGTAAAATAGAGTGAATTGAATGATTTCAAGCATGGGTACATAATTTTGTAACCATTTTACTGTGTTAGGTTTTGCACTTTAAAAGAACATGATTTCTGAGTATAAGTACTCAACTGTCAAGATTTATTTTAGTACTGTTATATTGCAAAAACAACCTTCAAAATCTATTTTTTATTCCACTCAATCTATATTTTAAAATTATAAGAAAAAGGGCTCAAGTTATAGATGCTAGGAACAAGACAAGAGTAGGGATTTCAGTTTGGGTCTTAATTACCTATTTAATCCAATATCATGGAATGGAGAAGACCTGTATAAAACGGGTGTTTATGCAAACATTGTAAAGAAAAGCTCAATCAAAATAAAGCTAGATAAGTGCATTATATGATTGATACTTATTATTCATTTAAAATTTATCAGAGTGGCAGCATAGTAATGATTTGTGCCAATTTCAAAAAAAAATATTGCATTTCCTTGGCTATAATTTACAGGCTGTGTTGGTTGCATCAGCAACAATATTCTTGCATCATGCACATTTCTTAAATTTCCGATTTTACAACAAACCTGGCCAGCATAGCCTTAATAGCCACCCACAGCACCCTCTCTCCGCCCCCTCCAGCATTGCAGTATGGATGGAAGAAAGCCACATTGGCCCCGTCCCTCTTACATCTTGCCAGCTTGCGTTCCTTTATCCTCATGTACCATGACGCAAAGATGAACGCGAACGGGATCAGCACGAACGTTATGAATATGAGGAATCCTATGAATGTCAGGGGTAAGATCACCAGTAAGCTAGAAACAAAAAAAAAATACCTTGATAATGTGTATAGATTTTATGTTTTGTACTAGTTTAGTGCGTTTTCGGTCGAACAGGACGACATTGATAAGCGTCTTAAATATGAGTGTGTAAGACAGGAAAACCTAGTGTGGTGCTATCAGTGTAATTATAAAATACTATATTTTTTAATCTTAGTCACAAAAATATCTTATCGTCATTTCAATCTTTATAAGTAACAGAACCTCATTTTATTACTAAAACTACGTTACAATTATAAATAACTAGCAAACCTCACCATAAAATGTTAAAACAAGCCAAATAACGAGAAAAATATAAGAAATAAATTAAAAAATTACTTACATGAACCATTGCAGAAACATTGTTAAAACAAATGTTTTAGTGACCTACACACGGTAGGGTCGCGGCATTAAGAGTAATTAATTGAGTTTGTGTTAAGCAAACACATCTGGATATGTTTCACGGTGTTAATAATAAATATCGGAAATTGAACATAACCTCGCAACGTAAACATTCCCGTTGGCAGGTAATCCATAGATCAAGGTTAAACCTATAGACAAGTAGTAGTGCTCTGTGCTCAGTCAGGCAACATTATCACGCGATGAAACTTCGAGTACTTCGACTAATTTACACATTATAGTTGATTTTTGTGTTCTAGATTTATTTTATTTTATTAATAATTTTGGTTATAATCATCTAAAGCAACTTATCCTTGTCTCAATTTTTTTTCACTTTGTTAAATGTAATGGGGTTCTGAATGGGGTGCAAGCACTGTCGTCCGACCACGATTTGCCATTGTTGTTGTTCACTGTTGTGTCAATCACAATTAAAACGAAAACTAGGAAAAATGTATGCTACTTGGAGTGTAGCACAATATATATTGGTCTATGGTGTAGCACAGGGATACGACAGGAATGACCTGATCATAGTTGAAAACTAACTCGAGGGATACGTAGAGTATTATAATAGCTGTGTCGAGGGTGATCTTCCTGACTAATTGTCAGAAGTGTTATAATTCTAGGATTGATTTAATATGATAATGTAAACACACACACCTTTACATACCACACCAGCAGTGCCTGTAGGTAATGAAAACCGACTATTTTCTCTTGGGAGCATCACCTGTATACGAATTACTTCCTTATGTCTTCAGGATTAAAAAGGATAACACATAGTCTCGACGAAATATCGCGTTTACATTTTTTTTTTCGGAGAGCTTCTTCCCACAGTTTTTCTCTTTTAATATCTTTGGTAAATGCTTGGGTTGGGTGGTATTTTTGCAGTCAACAGTCGCGTAACTGGGCATATTAATTAAATATGGGTAAAAATCGGTTGTTTAAAACAAAATATGGATCCCTGGACTAGTGATAGTAGCGACATCTGTAGTGAGTATGTGGTGGCAGATTTTATCCCCATTGCTGCTAATTTGTTGGAGTGCTGGAGTGCAAGTGTGCAACTGAAGTCCTGGAGCCAAAACCATACACGCTCTGAGCATACATTGTACCGGTAGGAACAATAATTATAATTACAAGCACCTGATACGACTACGACTACAGGTAGTCGTACGTTCCAAATATAAACGTATGTAGAAACTTCTGCACGATAAGGCTGCATTTCCACCAGAGATGTGCGAGGATGCGTAGCGAGGGATATGTGTGCAAAAACCATTAGCGTCATTTTACGTTGTGACGTTTACGACGTTACGCCATGTGACGTTTAAAAGCGTTTAAACGTCCAAAATGTATGCAGTCGCTAATCACTACTTATCTTTCAAGCAACGTTTATGAATAAAGGGGACGTTTGTTGTTTATACGTCCGTCTAATGCCCCCGGGCAGCCGGCAGAAACTATATAACACGATTTGAGCTATTCAGCATGAGCATAAAGTGCTGAATTTAGTCACTAATGCGTTGCTCGTTTACAGTAAGTTTTGTAATAGATTGAGAGGAAACAATAAAACGTTTAATATAATTTCTATAATTTATATTTTTTCAATTAAATACATTTTCGCTTAAATCTAGCATGCTCATTATCAACAAAATAACGTCGAACTCCTACCAACATCAATAACAACAATCACTGTAAACTACAAAATAACACATTTTAACAATACTATCTTGTATCACACCAATATGGTAAAGAGAAAACATTTTGTTTTATAATATTTATTTTTTATATTAAAACTGTCTATCAGATTGATATGGAAGATAAATAAAAGCCCACACGAACTTTGCGTTTGTGTGAGTGAGCGCGAGAATATAAATAAACCTTATTTAAATCTACAAAAAGCTCAATGTCCACTGCACCTCAAAACATTATAAAACTTTTACAGATACTCATTCAAAATTGAACTTAATTGACACAAAGTTATGGTTGATATTTCATTAACATATCGTTCAAGTCATATTGTCTATGTATTTTCCTCGTTGGGAGCATGAGGGTCGGGTTCATCCGTGACTTCAGCGGCCAGGTCGGCGAACTTCGCCACGTAGTCGACGCTCGACTCTGCCATCAGGGACTGTAGGTGGGACTCCACCTGAGGAGTTGGAAGACACAATGTTATAATAGTGAAGCTTCCTCAGGCTGCCAGCGATTTTTTAAGACTTTATAATAAAGTAGTCAACTGACATTTATGATGATTGGAATTAGTTGTTTCATCCACCAATCATGGATGCTGAATAGGATTTTAGAAACCAAAGCATCAACTCAGGGTTAACTTTTTCCTTCCTTGTGAAGATTCTATTTTACATGTGTGTGTATTTTTATTTCATTTAACTTTAGGTTCATAGTTTTTAATTTGAGGAAGCTTGTAAATGTAAAGCACTAATTGTACAGAGGCCAGCACATCAAGCTACCCCAATCTGTCAGATTTCCCCAATTGAATATGAACCTTATTCCTTTGTTCTAAAGTTGAAAATCTATCAAATAAATTTGACAGATTGGGGTAGGTGGACCTGCTGGCGTCTGTACATTGGCTCCAATTATATTGTTCACAAACTAAACTAAATTTAAGTTCAGTGCATATTTTTCTTTTTATTTAATTATGAAAAGGGCAAGATAAATATTAGTTTCGTCCTGTCAAATTAGATAATCCATAGACAAATATAACGTGATTAAAAATTTGGCTACTAAAAATACGTCAATTTACGTCAGGCGCTGACTAATTTGTCCGATCAGGAGCAGGCCCGTGCCGGACGGCGCGTACGTGTTCCACGCGCGCCTCAAAGAGATGTCAGCATCACAAGGAAGGGGCCCGTAAGGGCCGTAGCCTGCCGGGGCAGCGGGATTGTCCGAAAGGGTTACCGCTGCCCCGGAACATAAAGGGCTAAGGAAGGAACACGGGTGGGTTTTAGTCAGTAAGAGTCTGACACTCCCTTCTGCTCCACCCAGAGCGGGAGCTCATTTGATGATTGCACATCCACAAAAAAAAGCCCTGCCCGTGTGTTAAAAGAATAAAAAAAAAATTAAATGAATGAATGAAAAACTAATGAATGAAATGAATGAATGAATTAAATGAATGTCGGCACGTTGTATGTATCGTGGATGTGGGTCACTCACAGCCGGCCGGTGGCCCTCCAGGTGGCCCAGGAAGCTGCTGAGCGAGAAGTCGTGCACGGAGCCGTCCAGCCAGCCGTCCGCGTCGTGCAGCAAGCGGGACGGGGACAGGGACATCGACTCCGACACCAGGAAGTCCGCTAAGAGGAAAGAATAACATTGATTTGGCAACAGTTCGTAAAACACAAAATAAAAATATTATAAAAAAATCGGCCAAGTGCGAATCGGACTCGCACACGAATGCAACTACATATTTTTTAAAAAATCCTTTGGTGAATGGGAACCACAGATATAGATAGACCTAGATAACCAAGCATTACGATGTGTATGAAAACCAAGCGTGCCACTTTTTTGACTACCTACTGTGACGTCACAAGCGCTCTTTCTCACTCACGCTCACCTAGCCAGCAGTACACAGGACTGAGCGCGAAAGTGGCGGCTTACGATTTTTGTACATAAGTTGGTGCGATTTTTGGTATGCGAAGTAGTTGCACTTGCGTTATCTAGCTGTATCTATATCTGTGATGCGAACCCACTTTAACGTATAACTTTATTTAATTTTTATTTATTTATTTATTTAATACTTCAAGCACATACATGTACAGAGGCGGACTTAATGCCATAGGCATTTTCTACCAGTCAACCTTTGGGTGATGCAGAGACAAACAGTAGTAGGTGCAATCATTACAGGAATAAATATTTTAAATATAAAGATACGCAGAACCCTATTTAAACTATAAATAAAATATATACCTAATTATATATAAATATAAGCACAAATACATAATTTTTATTATTTTTTGTTATAGCGGCAATAGAAAATACCCATTCTGTGAAAATGTCAACTGTCTATTTATGACGGTTCATGAGATACAGCCCGCTGACAGACAGACGGACAGAGGAGGCTTAGTAATAAGGTTCCGTTGGCAACCTTATTATTAAGGCTGCGCCAAAGAGGACCATTTTAGCATTAATACAAAGCCAGACAGATGCAAATAATCAAAATATAAAACTTCAATGCCTACTCGACCCACATGTATGGGACGGCCGATTTTTATCGCGATTACGATGTTGGTCCAATGGAGAAAGTTGTTCAATTTGATGGTCTGTACCCCTTAATTATGGCCACACAGTTCTGACACACGGCGTATAATATCATGTTGTGTAACTCACGCGGTATATCCGAGGGTCCCTCCCTGTTCTCCTCCCGCTCGCTAGCGGGCTCCGACTTAGTGTCCTTGTTACTCTCGGAACACAAGTTAGATTCTAATTTGACGCCGTTGCCGTTCGTCGGCATATCTTCTGAGGGCGAAGCGTCATCAGAGGTCAGCTCGTCTTCTGTAAATGAGAATTATACAGTAAAACACTATCAAGATCAACCTCTCAGGACTATATTACTAACATCATAAACAACAACTTTTGTTCGATGACATTTAACAATTCATCAGACTTTTAAACAAAAATAAAAATAGATATTATAAGATACACAGATACAAATATCAATATCTATGAGGCGCTTGCTCTGCACCTAACAATTGCAAGAGGGATTCTGTCGAACATTTATTACCTTACTCAGTCTTTCTGTAACCCTTTGTTGGTTTCTATTTTTCATATCGATGATTCCAAATTTGATGAGTTTTGATCAAAATTCAGTCACGTCCACGCTAGCGCTGACTTCGCAAAAGTCTTTCACAGTGCAGTTGTTATTGCACAGAGAGCACGACAAGAGGTGCGGCATCGTTTGAAAAGTAACTCGATAATCGCATTGCCATTCATTGGATTGCCCACATCTGACTCTTGTGTCTGCTGTGGTCCAGTTGGCTTCGTACTCAGTTTAGGAATCTCCAGGTGTGTTACTCACTTATAATCATAGGCTGGTGCAGCGCCGCCTGCGTGATAGGAATGCGTCGCTCGCCGTCGTGGAAGAAAAACTGCCCGTTGGACTCACTCAGCACGTACACTATCGATAGACTGCTGCAATGATAAGAAATTTCTATTGAAAATACTAGCTTATTTATTTACTTTCATTGTAAGACTAAGTTAAGACTATGCCAACCGCACAGTGGCGCCCTCATCATTTGTTTGGTTATTTCATACAATTTAGAATGAAAATGCAGAAAATAAGCACGTTAAGTTGTACTTCACAAGATTATACGTTAATAATATTAGAAGCGATAGTTTTATATTGTTTAGTTTTATTATAATCCTTAAAACGGAATATAGTGGCCACTGTTATCCGTTTTAAGGATTATAATAAAACTAAACAATATAAAACTACCGCTTCTAATAATATTAACGTATAATCTTGTGAAGCACAACTTAACGTGCTTATTTTCTGCATTTTCATTCTAAATTGTATGAAATAACAAAAAAAACGGTGAGGGCGCCACTGTGCGGTCGGCATAGTCTTAAACAAAACAGAATAAACAGCACAAGAACAGTTAAGAAACAGGTAACATGTAACAGGTTTTACTTGTGCATAAAGTTTTAATAAATAAATAAATAAAAATAATAAGTGTAACTGTCAGCTAATTTTAAGTTTACTTATAAATAAAAACAAAAGACTGAGACAGGAAGAAGACACAGCATTGCCCGCAAAAATAGAAAAAGGGAACATCAAAGCTAAAGTTACGTATCGTAATCTATACTAATATTATAAAGAGGAAAGGTTTGTATGTATGTTTGTAACGAATTGGCTCAAAAAGTACTGGAACGATTTTAAAAATTCTTTCACCATTTGAATGCTACATTATCACTGATTAATATAGGCTTTTTAATTGCAAGAAAAAAATAAAATGTTTAAAAATAAATGTCCACCCGTGCGAAGCCGGGACAGGCCGTATTATATAAAAAGCTAGGCACTCAACCTATTGAACTTAAATATTTATTTTATTATTTATGACACACAGTAAAATATACAGCGTGTATCGTTTGGGCTATAGCTATCTTGATGCATTAAATATAACAGCTGGTATACAGTCACTATACATAGTTTCAACTCAAAATAAAATACTCTAAGAATTGATACCAAATTTTCGGTTTCATTGGTTTCTTAAATTCAAATCATAACAAACGTGTCACCGCACTACGTAGGTCAATAACTTTTTAAGCTACTTGCCAATATCACGATAAATCTCTTCCGTAACTCTGCGCGCCTAGTACCGTAGCCTACTGCAGCGCAGGCGGTGTTTGTCGGCGCCAACTGACGGAATATTCCGCTGCCGCCGCGCGCGCGCGCAATAAGCCATACGTACTTTACCGTGATGTAAAAATTAATGTGTAATTCTAATTATTGATTTACAGTTTACTCGTTAATATTAAGCCAGAAATTGCACGTAAAAACTGGAATAACAAAACTTACGTAAACAAAGTTTAGGAAGGTACCTAGGTTAACTAGTTTCATCCCTTATTATTACTTTATACCGAGTAAACAGTAAAATCTTAAAGCTTTGCTTAATTTAGTAAATTGACTTACATTTTTAAAGATGGGGTTCGATGTGGTGACCTTGGTATTGTATGCACAAGGCCGCTCACTTGTTCATGGACACACATTACGTAGCATGTCTGATGTTATAGTCCTGAAAGCGGCCTCAATCCGCACTTTAATTTGTATCACACTGCACTGCGTACACTACACACGCACTATGGGTGCTGACCGTCGTTGCTCAGCACTCGCCATAGGTACCTGATTACCTATGGTTAGAGGCACCAAGCCGATGTACCATCCGAGATCAAACTAAAACATGCCGACGAAGGCATCTATCGACGCTCAGCATCTGGTCTACTCTCAATAAAACGGCGCCGGTACAGTTCTCGGGCAACTCGCAAATTACTGATGCGCATAATTATCATAGGGATAAAAACGAGTGTACTAGACGCAGGACAGATGTCGACTGACGGCGACGAGCAAAGCAATAACAAAAATGAAGCTCCTATTCCCTGCTATCCTGGTACGTAAATATTATTTCGTTAAATTTGATACCTATAGGGTAGCTGTCCCTATTAGTGTCCACTACTGTTAAAAATATTATTCAAGATTATTTTACATACTAATAATAATTTCAACTAAACTCCGTTAAACTTTTAAGTAAATCTAACACAACCGAGCAAACTAATTACGAATTCAAAATTGAAAAATCATTCATTTTTTTTTTTTGGGTGGGAAAATCATCAATGACTCAGCTGCCGCCCTGGGTGGGGCGGAAGGCTGAAGGAAGTGTTAGACTCTTACTGACTAAATACCACCCTGTTCCTTCAGTTGCCCTTGCATTCCGGGTTATCTCGTTAGAATATTCCCGCAATCCCGGAAATTCCCAAAACTCCGGAAAATCATTCATTTCAATCCATTAAAGATCATAATATGGGTTCGCGTTATCTCGTTATAAGTCTGAAATAAAAATTGTATTTACCAGGAGTAATTGAAACTACACGGACTGCAATTGGTTCACGTACCCTAAAACCCAGGTTTACACACACATCGATGTTACATTGTGTGTGTAACGACGTAATCAGGGTTCTGTGAGCAAACGATATTCAATTCGGAAATAACAATTCCTGTTACTCATGCGCTTCTAGTACTTTTATTAATTTCTTTCGACAGTTAGATGCAATTTTGCGACATTTTCTTATTTGAATTATAATAACAAAGACTAAACGTGCTCAAACTAATAAAACCTATGTACCACTCAAACAGCACCGACAGACCGTGAACTCCGATAATTCTTTCGGTTAGTTCTACACACAAAAATTATGAGTGCGTGGTATTATTTTGTAATAAAAAAAAAACGATTAACTTGTTGCTAATAATTTACGTCTTATTTAGTAAAAAAATAACCTTATTTTAAAAATTATGAACGGAACCCACTGTGATTTTATTTGTACTAGGAGAAGAATAAGTTGCGAAGAGGTGAATTGAAATGATGTTTTGGGTTCAGTTGGACAAAAAAATGGTTTCTAAATCCTTTTCCTATTCTAAGTACTAATGGCAAATAATAATGTTTATTTAAGCAATTAATTGCCGGTAGGATGCACGTAAGGATTCGATTTTTATGATCAATTCAATGGTTGTACAAGCTGTCGATTTTTCGAAAAAATCGTTTTAATGCGATCTTCAAGCAAATCGATTCAATAGTAACGTGAATCGAATCTCTTGGATCGTATGTGTAAATAAAGGCTCTTAATAGTTCAAGTTCATATTTGCCCAAAGCATTGTGCTGACAATCATAAACAGCGAATAGGTAGGTTTATCTATTTCAAACAAGATCAATTACATAAGTATGCCGACACTTTTTAACTTGTCCGAAGATTGAAACATATTAGTCATCCATCTGAATTAAAGTCATTGAATTACGCTGGAAAGGTTATCAAATATTATTGACGTACCTACCTGACTGGCAACTGTAAATATGTAACAAAACAGAGGTGTGTTAAATGTTGTTTAAAATTTTTTAATTACGATTTTTGAATGAATTTTTAGAAGATCGATGTAAGAAGAGCACGGGATTCGATCTGTGAATCGAATGAAAAATCGAATTAAAGCAAAAAATCGTTCATCTTTATGGCCACCAAAATAAAAGGTTAGAAATAATGTTAGGAAATTTACAGGAATATTGTTTTTGAATTAGGTATTTACTGTATTGTAGGTATGATGGAAAGGTGGGTAGCGGGTGGAAGATTACTACGAGGTAGATAATAATTATCTACAAAGTAATCTTCTACAAAAGGACAACCACGTAAAAAACCAACAAGTGTGTAAATGATACGTGACAATTCAAGCAGGTATCTAAATATTTCGTTAACTTTTGATACCTAGACCAATTAATTGTATTGTAGGTAGCTAGTTCACAAACATAATCAAAGTTTTGGAAAAGTCAGTAATAATATTTTGTGAATAAAAAATAAACATGCGGAACCGTTTATTCAGAAATACCAGGAGTAGGAGGTTTATCTTTACTTACAAATAGTTCGTTGACACCGATCAGCTGTTTTAGTGCTAGTGATGTGTTTATTTCAATTTGAAAAGTTCGGTTTCTGGTATCAATGTATTAAAAAATCTCATAACTTCCGAACATGTAGCGATAGGATTAAAAAACCCTTCCTATATCGTTTGATATCATCCAAAGAAGGCGTGCCCTTTGTATGTATATACCTTTTCCGTTACAGATTGTATAGGGATATGTCATAATTATAATTTGAGTACAAAGGTACTCATATTATAATTATAGTATAACTAGCTGCGCCCCGCGGTTTCACCCGCATAAGTTTTGATCCCGTGGGAATATCGGGATAAAAAGTATCCTATGTGTTATTCTGATGTATAAACTATATTACTGTAAAGTTTCATCAAAATCCGTTCAGTAGTTTTTGCGTGAAAGAGTAACAAACATCCATCCGTCCATCCTCACAAACTTTCGCATTTATAATATTAGTAGGAAGTAGGAAGGAAGTAGGATAGTAGGATATTTGAAATCTAATACTAAAAATATTATAAGTCTGATAAGTAAAAAAGCTAACGCTTTGCAAAGATCGAAATCATGCTGTTTACACATCATATTGAAGTTCCTGCTTGCACATACAACGAATGAATTTAAATTATGCCCACGATTTCGTCCGCGTGGAAGCGAACTTTACCATAAAATATAGAACATTTTTTTTATTGGATCTGTACTTTCAGATAACCCTCTTATAAAAAAAATACTCCTTTATAAAATTAGTTTTTTAAAATTACTTTATAAATATTTTTTATGACCGTCAGAAACGCAACTCAATTTGAAGGGAAGGCAACAGACAGAGAAGTTGATGTTACCTAACTCATTAAAATTTTACTCTTTTATAAAATAAAATAAATAAAACTATTGTATGCTTGATCAGCGTTTTGATAATGATCCTTGAATCTAACTGTGAAGTCACAGTGCAGGTTACTATTTAGTTGATATCAGGGAAACGACGATGTGCGCTATAATAAAAGACTAACATTTAACCTGAAATCTATAAAATAAAACAAAGTCGTGTTAGTTACACCATTTTTATAACTCACTAGCGGTCCGTCCCGGCTTCGCACGGGTGGAAAAAAAAAGAAAAAAAAAATAGCCTATAATAATCAGTGATAATGTAGCATTCAAATGGTGAAAGAATTTTTAAAATCGGTCCAGTACTTTTTGAGCCAATTCGTTACAAACATACATACAAACCTTTCCTCTTTATAATATTAGTATAGAAGAACGGCTGGACCGATTTTTATGATCTTTGGTAAGTTGGATTTGTCTCCGCCCCGAACAGCAGAATAACTACTAATAAAAATGGAAATATTCTCGAAAAAAAAATTAAGATATTTCATTTTCTCATACATTTTTTATGGAACGGTTTATTGATTCTGAGGCGGTACGACGTTCGCCGGCTCAGCTACTCATCATCTGCCTGCCTTTTCCCAACTATGTTGGGGTCCGCTTCCAGTCTAACCGGATGCAGCTGAATACGAGCATTTTACATGGAGCGACTGCCTATCTGACCTCCACAACCCAGTTACTGGGTAATACAATACTCCTTGGTAAGACTGGTTGTCAGATTTCGGTTTCGGACTACCCGTAACGACTGTCAAATATCCACGAATGACAGCCGGGACCAACGGCTTAACGTGCTTTCCGAGGCAATAGCCAGCTCAGCTAGTATTTAAATAAATTCTAGTAAGTGACTTACTCTGCAGAAGAAGGCGGCGCTGGTTTGGGCAGTATCCGAGGCGGCGGCGGGGACGTGGGCACGGCTTTCATTGGCATCAAAGCTGCTGTACACAAAACAAACATAATATCTTGACTGTAACCATTGTGTAAAGCAGCGGCGAACCGCGAAAGGTGAATTTATGACAGAGGTATAGTGCAATCCACGAATACGCGCCCCACTCTTTTTCCTAATGCTTACAAAACCAGTGTGCAACATTCTGCTAGTGTTTTAGTTTTGTTGATACACACTAATTTTAGTGAGTAATTAATTAGTGTGTATCGAAAAAACTAAAATACTGTTGGAATTAACTAGCGATAACTACTAACGATTCGGAAGAGTGGGGCGCGTCTTCGTGGATTGCACTACCTATAAGCCGGAGCAAAAAAAAAGTCGATAAAACGTTTCATTATATTTCAATGATGAATTGACCATAGAGTGGTTGTGTTCTGAATTTTCGAAGGGAAGCCGGCGGGAATCGAGTTGTATGGTACCTTCGCCACTGATGTAAAGTAACATGTCCTATCTAAGTCCCGTATTACAGAACGTCACTCAATACTCAAGCATTACTTAAAACTAGTTTCAACCAATCAATTGGCTTGAATCTAGTTTTAAGTAATGCTTGAGTATTGAGTGACGTTCTGTAATACGGGCCTAAGAGAGCCGGGTGATCTGTGACTCAGGAGGTATCTCAAGACAACTTTCTCTATTTTAAATTGTGCATTATATTAATTAGTCCCTGTAATTATGATATTGAGATTTATTTAAAAGATAATAATTTTTAACCCTTTAACCGCCATGTCATAATTCGCGTGGAGTGCATCTAGCGCCAGCAACGTTTAGGTACAATTTTGCATAGTTTTGTAAAATATAGTTATCGATAAACTAATGAAATAAATAAAACTTAAACATTTTTAATCAAAGGTTTTCTTTTTTAAGTAGTACGCACATAAATCAGTCTTCAAATATACGTTAGGTAATTAGTCTCCATTGTTAATTCTTCATAAAAAAATAATATTCTGGAGAAGGACACGGGCTGAAAGTCCCTTGATTTTTTGTTAAGTCTAATGGCCTGCGCAGACGACGGACTTTTCTCCGCGGCGGAGAAAAAAGTACGCTCCGCGAATAAAAAGTCCGCCGCGGATTTACCGCGAACTCAACGCACACGGTGTGCGAGCATTTGTTCCCCGGAAATACGGGCATACGTAGGTACTACATCGCGCGCAACGCGGACTAAAGTCCGCCATGTGCGTTGCTTCGCCTAGTCACACGAGTTCTATTTTTTTCGCGGACTCCCCCGTACTTTTGTCCGGTCCGCTCCCCGCATGTCCTCGGTTATTCGGGGGACTTTTTGTATGCGGTACTTTTAATCCCTCGTTTGCGTTACTCGATACAATTGTAAGCGATCTATTTTAGCGGACAAAAAAGTCCACGGACAAAAATCCGTCGTCTGCGCAAGCCATTTAAATTTGATTTGTTTAATACGATTAATGTATTGAGTGTTAAAATATTGGGATAGAAATAATATTAATTAACAACAAATAAAATAACTAAATTACTTTAATTTTTCTTTATTATTATTATCTAGCTGTCTTTTTGACTGTAGGATAAATATACAGACTGGAAAAACAAAAGAGTGATTTACCGATTCATTATCGCTATCCGTTGAACTGCCACTACTACAAATATCATTGTTTGATTGCTGCAATATATTTAATAGTTCTTCGTCGTCGTATAACATCATCGACAACTTCTCGATACTAGCTTAGAACTAATAATAAAGAGAGCACGTGTTATCACGGCGATGGCGCAAGCGCAACTGACGTTTATTCAAAATATGACTTTAGTTGACCTTGAGCCGCACGTAAAATTACGGCGACGGCGTTCGCGGATAGCCTGTACTAGTGACGTTCTGGAATAAGTCGATAATTTATATCTCTTTGTTGATTTCTACATATTATTTCACTAAAGCTTATTGGGTTTTGAATAAATAATTAAATCTCTACTTCTGATATTATAAAGAGGAAAGGTTTGTATGTATTTTTGTAACGAATTGACTCAAAAAGTAGTGAACCGATTTTAAAAATTCTTTCACTATTTGAATGCTACATTATCACTTATTATATATTAATCAACTTTTTTAATTGCAAGAAAAAATAAAATGTTTAAAAAATTAATGTCCACCCGTTCGAAGCCGGGACGGACCGCTAGTAGTTAATAAACTATGAAATTTTAACGAATGTTTAGTTGATAGTTTGATAAAAAACAGGATCTTTTTTATTAATTTAGCATCAGGAGTTTCATATGTGGTACAACACTAGTCTGCGTGAAATCACGAGTTCGGCGAAGCAGGTTGATATTTAAACGTATCACGAACTGCGAATCATTAATTATTACATTCAATTAGCTAAAATATGTATCTAGTACTGTTAAAAATAAAGTAATTACACGAAATATACTAAGATTTAGTAAGCAAATTCAACATTTATTGTACATTTTTTAAATGACAGGACTTTTACGTAATATTCCGACGTGGCGTGTGAGGTAATATTCTTACAACACGTAATATTACGGCGATGGCGGTTAAAGGGTTAATGGCCAGAAATTGCTAAAGTGCCTTGAATAAGCGCGGTGATCTAATCCTTACCTGTAAGTTTTAATCCTTGTCTGTATTTCACATTTAAATTAAATTATATTATTTTTGTTTAAGTACGATGTACCGGTACAGCGTTCTAATAATTGTTTGCTGCACCGGACGACGTCATACGTCAGCACCGGCTGTCGCTGAGGACCAGTGCTGGGTCACTGTCTTGCACTGGGTCGCAGCATCATTATGCTGCGAACGCGTCCTCCCACTATACTCACTGTGCGGCGCCAGCTTGGGCAGCAGAGGTAGCAGTCGCTGCACCACGACCCGCCGGTCGGCCACTCGCGGCCTCCCGCGTCGCCAGCGCGGCAGGCCTTCGAACGCCATCTCCGCCTTCTTTACCTAAACACAGTATGAAATGTTGAGTACCCTACGAATCATATTCAGATCATACAACCTGATGCTGACCTGCAAATTACAAAAAAGTAAGAAAATTTGAATTTCGCGGGCTACTTTAGCGCTTCCCCATTACTTTCGCGGGCTACTTTAACGCTTCCCCATTAATTTCGCGGGCTACTTTAGCGCTTCCCAAATAATTTCGCAGGCTACTTTAGCGCTTCCCCACTAACTTCGCGGGCTACTTTTGTGCTTCCCCATTAAATTCGCGGGCTACTTTAGCGCTTCCCCAATAATTTTGCGGGCTACTTTAGCGCTTCCCCATTAATTTCGCGGGCTATTTTAGTGCTTCCCTATTAATTTCGCGGACTACTTTAGCGCTTCCCCATTAATTCATTATAATTTAAACAAACACAAGGCCATCGTGTTGTTGCCAGTACCTCTCCACTGTCGGGTCTCGGCGCGATGGGCGTGGGATGTCTGAAGACGGAGCTAGCGTCGTCCAGTCGCGCCGTCTGCGTTGAGTACTGCGGAGGTTTCTGAAACACGAACACGGCCAATTCATTGGATGTTTATATTCGAACCTAGAAATAAATTAAGCAGCAAAGAAAAAAAATAGTTTAATATCTCAAAAAAATGAAGTTGTATGCGTTTTAAAGTCTATGCTATACAGAGATTGCTAGTTATTTTTCCGCGATTTCTGGGCCGATTTACGAAATACTTTATTCATTTGATAGAGAAAGCTAGCGCAGTGGCCTAATATAAATTTTATTACCTTTACCAGGGTAGTTAGAGTTAGCTTCAATAATACGTATTTAATCCACTTGATGATGTTATAGAACTTCCTGTGACTATTGTTTACATAGCAAGTAGCAGTATACGAATTTTCATGGAGTACATACCTCACGCAAATTTGAGTCCAACAACTAAAAAGTGGAAAATAAAAACCATATTTACAAAGTTTCTTTTTGACGTTCAAAAAGTGCTGATTCGACACCTAATTTGATGAAATGAATTAGTGAGTGTGTACCGTGACGGACTGCTTCCTGTGCTGCGCACACACGTGCCCACAGTTGCAGCGCGCGATGCTGGAGCTGGCGCCCGCGCTCACGTGCGGGTTGCCCACGAGTGCTAGCAGGCGCTTTAGTCTGGAACACAAACATACTAAAGAACAACAAACAAGAAGAAAACTGAAGCCGTTAGTAAAGATTACACTTTCAAAGATGAAATGTGGCAAAGCATTCAGTGTTGACGTGAATACGTCATTAGAATTGCTTCCATAGTGGGAGGCAATTCAAAAAAACAATGATAACAAAATCGTTGGATACAGTTTGATGGTGCAGCTTCGTATCTATCATAACCACCCTAAATTCAATTACACCATTGGATAGCTAAAGGATCAAAGAATTCATTACGTTAAGTGAGGATTGTGATGCATCGCGCGCGGTGGAGGGAAAGCGCCGCCATTTTGAGGTAATTTTGCTGCGTATCGAGATTTCCACTTAGTATAACTTTTGACTCGGAAAAGCTACGACGTTCGTTTAAGTTTCAATCGTCAGTTTTCGTCAAAATCTATCGATTGTACAAAACATTAGTGTAAAACAGTGACAGTGAATATAATGTGTTAAAATAAAAAGAAAAATAATGTCAAAAAGCCAAATCCAAATACAGAGATCGTATACGGTTGGAAAGGGCTTCTCAAGAGCAATCGAGTGGTACCAATAAAACACCGTATGACCGAGTCAAGCAGTACCGGGAACGCAAAAGAATGATTGCGGCCGAGCGGATCAACCCGTTACGTAATCGTATTCACGTACAACACACGGCCGTGTCCATGACACAGCCACACCTCATTTTGATTTGTTGAAATCGATTCAATATTTTAGGTTGAATGAAGGAAAAATTCCTTTTCGGGAATGGCTTCTCGCAGTTTAACCGTCTGCTTAACTGGGCTGGCAAGGAAAAAACCTTGAGTAAGTTTGGTTATAGCCTATTTGCATCTCACCTAATTATACTGTGAAATCTACAAACCATTATCTCAGACGTAGTCGGCTAAAGACTCAATACCTACTATAACTGTAGATACATACCTATCACTCACCATGGAGAACCCATTCTGTGGCGGAGGCCCCTGAGGCCTATTTATCAGCTTACTGACCAACTTCAGGGTACCTCCCGTCGACGAAGACTTGTGGTCCGGAGACGCTAACTGTTCACCTAGCACCACAAATTACTAAACAATTAATACATCGATTATTATTATACAAAATGATATTGTTCCAAATCACAGAACAGAAAAAAACAGTATAAGTCGCATAGCGCTTCGTTAGTATCGGAACCAGCGTACCCAAACTCACACAAATACAGGCTAATTGTATTTCGTAACACTAAGAAATCCTTGGTGTAATTGGTTGTTTAATATTGAATGAAAGTAGGAAATATGTCAGAAGTCGCTTATCACTACATAGTATAAAACAAAGTCGCTTTCTCTGTCCCTTTGAATGCTTCAATCTTTAAAACTACGCAACGGATTTTGATGCGGTTTTTTTTATAGATAGAGTGATTGAAGAGGAAGGTTTATATTTAGTGTATTTAGTATCAGCATTGCACCCGTGCGAAGCCGGGGCGGGTCGCTAGTTTGAAAATAAACCACAGTTATATGACGATAGAGTTATTTACTGCCTACTTTTTGTCAAGTATATAATACCTTCTCCGTTTAAGCCGCATACGGAATAGTTTAATGAGCAAGTTACGCTACCCGCCGCTAGATGTCACTATAATAAATGCATTAGATTTAGAGCTCTGTTTCGTTACTATTAAGATTGATATTTACGTAACGAGATCATTACTATTCGCCCTCCTCTAGGGATGTACCACTGTCATTGCCTTATTTATCGACATTCCGTTTTATTTTCAAACAAAATACAGTCGACAGCTAGAGCCGATAAATATTATTATTAAAACGAGCAATCCATTTTTCTTTCCAGTCTGGATCCTTAGGGAATCTAAAATCACAAAATAATACGAAACCCACTTTTTTATAGGTTTGAAACTTTGTGAATTACACTTGTTCGATTAATCTTTTCTCGATTAGAATATTACTAATAGATTACCTATATTGATGTTTTGCTTATTTCAAACTTGGATATGGTGGAATTAGAAAAAAAGGTTTGAACAATTCATGGAAATATGTTAGATTACTAATACACCAAAAATAACCGCGACACAGGGTTAAATTTATACCGATATTTATCAGAGAACATTTTAAGTTTAAAATATCAATAACTCATTATCGATAACGGTAATCTCTAATTGAGTAGCTGACTGTGACATGTGCATAGTTGGAATCTTCGCGAACAACATGTTTGAGTTTAAAAGAAAGTAGACCTTAAAATGAACTCCTTAAAGTCAACTTTTACTTGTCTTGTTTAATAAAATATTGTTTTTCAAATTTTAGTCGAAATAAAATTAATTAAGTCTTACCGATGCTATGATATACCTGTATTTGATAAATTTTTGGTTCTGCTATCGTGTTTACATTCTAAAACAGCACAATAGGGCATTTTTGTATTTTTATTTTCAAGTTCTTTTTACTCTGACGGTTGTAACTAGACTGATATGCGTGGTGTGGGCGTGGAAGCAGACATAAGCGGAACTCCGCAAAACTCGGGGTACGCGGTCCCCGCCTACTTGCGACTTCTACTGTTTTTTTTTTGTTCTGTGTTCCAAATTATCTCAGATTAAAACAGAGCCGGATTATATCTATACTAATATTATAAAGAGGAAAGATTTGTATGTATGTTTGTAACGAATTGGCTCAAAAAGTACTGGACCGATTTTAAAAATTCTTTCACCATTTGAATGCTACATTATCACTGATTATTATAGGCTATTTTAATTGCAAAAAAAATAAAATGTTTAAAAAATAAATGTCCACCCGTGCGAAGCCGGGACAGGCCGCTATAATTTGTATAAACTAACAATTTTTGGTGACTGGGTTTTATGAAAAAGAGTGAAAATGTAGTTATACAGGGTGCAATTGAAGTCATGGGCATTATTTTAACCTAAGGCACTACTCATGATACTAATTGCATTAGGGCTACTATTACGCAAATCAAAAATATTATTAATGCAAGTATGGAAAACCTTAAAATGTAGTATGTCATAGAAAGTATGAAATACTTTGCGCTTCTCGATAGCAAATGCGTAGGTACACTACGCCGTACGCGTCATTGGGCGTGAATTCTTTGACCCCGCCCGACTCACGTGACATTCGTAAGTTGCCAATGAATTGATTCATAATAAATTCCAACTTTCCCTTCGTACTTTGCCGGCTTAGGACGGTCAAAACTACGTCAACTAACATACATTAAAAAAAAAACATTTGCGTACCTAGCTTGTGGATTGTTTTGAAAAAACTTTATTTGTCGGTAAAGTGACAGAGGGTAAACGGGTGCTCTTCCACGAGCTTGTGCATGTGCTGGCACGTGAAAAGACGAAAAATCCAACAGGTTCTTAGTGGTTCTGGTGGAATGAGACCCCGTGAAGGAATAGGGTCGTTTGGGTTGCGGCGATGGAACATTTCACGAGTTCATACTAAATTTCTTGTGCGATCGTAAATTACAACCATTTGTGGGTATTGTTGGTTGGTGTACCTAGCCTGCACATTACGCGGTCGAGGCATCGTGTACACAAACACACACACAACACACAAATACTACACTAACACTTAATACACTGCAATCCAAGCACCGTATGACGCGAGCGGCGAGTACGGCGATTACGTCACGGGATCAATAAATCAATTACGCGTCAATGCACCTGCGCAGTCGTTATGACACTGGTTCCGGGTTCGTGACTTCGTGTTGCGGCGGGAAGCATACCCCGCGCGGGGGTGATATTCGTATTTTTGCGAGTGAGGGAGTGGGACGGAGAGAGTTCAGGGAATCCCGCCGGACGGAATGTCTTGTAGCCCATTGTTATTATTACTTGTAAGGAAAAACCCGCGCGCGCGCAGGTGATGTTTGTTTACATTTCGCTTTGCGCTGTACTGCGCTTTAAGATTTTGATATTTCAACATTTATTGGCGTTAACGAAGTATTTTGTTTTAATTACTTTAAGTGTTTATTTGCAATAATAAGCCTTGTGCAATTTGACTTACTACATTTTTAAGGTTTTCCTTAATTGCATTAATAATATTTTTGATTTGCGTATTAATAGCCCTAATGCAATCAGTATCGTGAGTAGTGCCTTAGGTTAAAATAATGCCCATGACTTCAATTCCACCCTGTATAGAAGGCAGGGAATGGAGGGGCGTTATAGTTAGAATGTTTGCGGTTCCAAGAAGGATTAGTGATATGAATTTCTTAATTTGGTATTATAAGTTTTAGCACTAAAAATCAATAAAACACAGTAGGTACTTACACTTTCTTTCATCCCCCGACATACCATCATTACTGTCTTGGCTATAAGTATTCTTTGGCGACAGAATATCATTATCACTCTCTCTCGCTCTCTCCTTTTCATCTTCGACAGAACTGTCGGCTCCTTTGTCGGACATTTTGTCGGATTTGTCGCGTTTGTCGGATGGGAGCGTCGTGGGGATAGTGATGGCAGATTTCTGGGGTTGTGGTAAAGGTGGGGTTGGTTCTGCCCACCAGTAATCTAGTTCGAGTTTTGAACGGGAACCGAACTGGAACAATGGTTATTCTTGATTATCTTATTACTTCTTGTTGCTTTAAATTTTAAAACAGTAACTATAGAGTTTCCTGCACATTGTTCTCTATACGAAACTACCTTTTGGAAGGGGCGACTAGAATCAATGCTTTATTGAAAATTTCGACGTACAATAGTGGCTTATCTGTGCCTAATTGAAATAAATGATTTGAATTTGACAATGAAGAAGTATGAAAAACTTAATCCGTCTTATTACGAGTTCTAACTTTAGTCTTCAGTTCAAGCATAAAACTTAAAGTCAGATTTTGCATTTTGAACTATATTCCGACTATGGTAAAGTACTTAATACAAAACTATCACGACACCCGAGTCAAAGTAGTCAAGAGCTTTTGCACAGTCGGAATAAAGTTCAAAATACAAAAAAGCTACGAGCCAGCTAGTAGCTTTAATCTTGGAAATTTCTGGAAACCGCCTAATTTATAATTATAAAGAATGGCGATACATCTACATCCAGAATGGATTAACCTAGACAGGCTGCCTTGCTATCTAGCAGATTGGCTAGTATCTTATGGCGACATGAGTCATGTCGACAGTTCCTTAAAACAAAGCTTATCTTTGGCTTTGTTTTAAGGAACTGTCGTGACTTCCACAAACCCCACGTTATCAGGCTGGTTTTTGGGGCATTGGTCCGTAGCAAGCTTGAGTCTAGTGCATGCGCGTGGAATCCTTTTGAGAAGCAATATGCGTTGGCCTTAGAGAAAGTACAAAAAGCATTTCTCAGATATCTTTACAAGCACATGTACGGGTTTTATGCCTTCATATATCCCACTAAATTTCTGTTGGGTTGCTTAAGTTTCAACTCTCTAGAAGTAAGACGGTCGCGGGATCAGATGACTGTAATATTTAAAATTATTAGAGGAATTATCGATGATCCTGCTCTGCACAATGAAATCTGCAATCTATTTGTCCCAGACAATTACTGTCGTGGCAGAAAACACCGGTTACTGGCTGTTCCAAGTAGTCGTACTATTGCACACTACAATTCATCTATTCCTCGAACAGTAGCCACTATTAATGCTCTCCTGGACTCCAACACAAGTCTTGATATGTTTGCGGATTAATGGAATACTGTCAGGATGTTTGATTTTTGTGAGAAGAATGCATGACTGGGTTAAATAAACCAGATGTTAAATAGTGTAATTGGCTTCGGCCGTTCTATTTAAAATAAATAAATAAATGATTTCGATCCAGGTAAAATTTCGATACTGGTATTCAGCTGGATCCGGTTAGATTGGAAGTAGACCCCAGTAAAGTTGAGAAAAGGCTAGGCAAATGATGATAATGATGTCGTGCTAATACGAGATAAAAGAAGACGTGCCAACTCACCATAAGGTACAGATCCCCTATCGTGAGATCCCCCGCATCATACACACTCCACCCCTTCCGTATCTGCCTCAGCGCCAGGTCCACGTCGATGTCAGGCTTGGCCTCCTCTTCCACCTTCGCTGGCTCCTCAGTCTTCGGCTCCTCGATCTTTGGTTCCTCCGCATCCTTGTCCATCACTAACGTGTAGATGCTGCCTCCACGCTTTTTTGGTCGTATTCGGAATTTTACCTGCAAAAGACGTGTTGTCATTTTTCTGTCGCTAAAATTTAAAACATAAATCTAGAGCTAATCGAAACTTGAGGAGTCAGTTTTTTTTTAAAAGGGCAATTAAGTCGTAAACCCACACTATTTGAAATAGAAATAATGCTCAAAGGACATAAGTAAATAAAATTGAGTTTCTTTTTTTGTAAAAATTCTCCAAGAACCTTTATTTAGGGAATCGATTAAGGTTTAATTTTTCAATAAATCCCCTTTTTATATTGGTTTCTACAATAACCAAGCCGCAGTGTTCATGATAAGTAACAAATCATGAAATTATGTAGCAAATTAAAATCAATAAGCTTTCAAAATTACTGTTCTCTTCTTAAAATCGAAATCAAGCTTTTCTATATCAACCTGCTAATAGAAACACTATACCTTTAAATTCTTAAACTTAGAATCCTTCCCAGTCTTATCTTTGCCATCACTTTCATTATCAGTATCACTCTTATTATATTTCTCATCATCCTCCATTTCAGAGAAGCTATCCTTCTCTCTTTCCGACATAATATCTTTGTCTCTTTCCGACATCTCCTTGTCTCTTTCGGACATATCTTTGTCTCTGTCTGGCAGGTAGGCTACATCATCTTCTGTGACTTCTCGTTCCTTCTCGTCTTCCGTGCTAGGCTTTTCTTCGTCTTCTTGTAGTATTTTGTAGTTGGCCATAAGTTCTATACCATCTATAGCCGTTTCTTCAATGTTTATAAGTTTATCTTGATCGTCCATTTTGAATTTCTTGTGTTCTTCTTTATCTTTTTCTGTTGTGCTGTCTTTCCGTTGGCGTTTTGGTGTTCGGATTTTTGCTGTGGACAATATAATTTGTTTTTTTTTTATTACTGACTGTATTTATTTTTAATTGTTAGTTGCGATCAATGATGATGACTGAAAAGGAATGCTATCATTTACAATGGTCATAAATCCTACTTCCTACTAATATCCTATCCTACTAATATTATAAATGCGAAAGTTTGTGAGGATGGATGTTTGTTACTCTTTCACGCAAAAACTACTGAACGGATTTTGATGAAACTTTACAGTAATATAGTTTATACACCAGAATAACTCATAGGATACTTTTTATCCCGATATTCCCACGGGATCAAAACTTACGTGGGTGAAACCGCGGGGCGCAGCTAGTGGTCACATATATTTGTAAGCAATTCGATTCTTTCGGGCAGCATTAAACGCTACTGAGGGATTATGTTTAAAACAGGGACCAATTTAATGACGCCTTAATGTGGAGGCTTTTACTGTTTTGTTTTATTATTTATTAAAACTTAATACACAAGTAAAAAAAATACTGTACAAAGGCGGACTTAATGCCCGAGGTATTTTCTACCAGTTTTAATTTGAATGTCAAACATTGAAGAAGACACTATCGAAGCTTATGTAAATTATTATTATTACATTTTGTGAAAGCATTTCAAAATGGAGAATAAACCAATACAGTAATACAGAGTGTAATAATACAAGATTTATTTAAAGATTAAGATTTTTTTTATAAGCCCTCACCGCCCCTGTCTAAGTCTCTCTGTGAGACCATCCTCTCGAAATAGGAAGAAAACATATCTTCTCACTGAAGAGCTGTTCGCTAGGGCCGAATATTCCCGATCAGTCACACCCGTCGTCCAGACTGTTGACGGTCGGGAAAAAGTTTCGTTCGTTCACAATATGGACCAACGGAAATTCTTTTTGATTATTCCCGATCAGTAAAACCACTGACGTCAACACTGTTAACAATAGGGAAAAAAAAAGTTCCGTTCGTCAACACTGTGGACGAACGAAAAATTTTTCCTTTGATTAATTTATAAGTATAAAAATATTATTAGTGTTATTACTTACTGTGAAACGTATAGTGATTTGTTAAAAAAGAAGTAATTTTTTATTTTGATATTATATTTTGCTTTGAAAGTCTTTAATTGAATTTTTCTAAACCTTGACTCTTGAACTAAGCGTACCTATGTACAGACGCCAGCACATCAAGCTACCCGAAACTGTAAAATTTTCCCAATCAACCTTGAACCTAATGCTAATAGCGATAAAGTTGAAAATCTATTAAAGAAATTTGACAGATTGTAGTAGCTTTACAGTGTGGACGACGGGGTGTGACTGATCAGGAATATTCGGCTAGAACTGACCACCGGGCTGGTGGACGTCAGCAATAGTTATAGTTTGAAGTCCTTACCTCCGCCATCTTTGTCCCTCTGTGAGCCCATCCTCTCGAGATAAGAAGAGAAGCATATCTTTTGACTGGAGAGCTGTTCGCTGGGACTGACTACAGGCAGATGGATGTCAGCTCCTGGTCGTGGACCCACGTGGAGGGCCAGCTTCTTTGGCGCTTTTTGTTCTGGGCATAAATTAAAATTATTTTAAACAAGACGTGCGCCCGATGGGATTCCCCATCGGCAGAAATGACAAACTTTCATACAAACATTCATTTGACCCCTTTAGGGGATGATTTTTTTAAATCCTTCCTTAGCGCTCACTTTCATTATATGAGGAACTCTTGTGCAAAACAAGCTTTTGGACCCAGCTGGGGTTCAGAAGCTTGAAATTTTGTACAAGAGTTTAGGCTGTGCGTTGTATGTCAGTGAATGAATTTAAGATTTAAGTAGATGGCGATGGATTCATAACAATAATAACAACTCATTGCAATTGGATCTAAAAGAAATGAAACAATTCATTGCATAACAATTGGATCTAAAAGAAATGAACCACTAAAGCTTCAATGGTTCATTTCTTTTAGATTCAATTGTTATAACAATAAATGCTAATGAGTGCTGCTTTTTATTACTTTTGAGTAATAATAATTGTTATGTGAAACTCAAAGCCCGTCAAATCTTAAACAGATTTTCTGTTAACCTTTCGTATAAGCTTGTGTGCACGTCAATAATATTAAATATAATAATTCCACGATTGGGATTAAAGTTACGACGACCTTTGTATAATTTATACCGGAAAACTTTAGTATTTAATATTTATGATTCATGTTGCGAAGCAGAGGCGGGTCACTAATAGGTATAATTTATACAGGGTTATTGGAAAAACACCAACAACCTCTTAAGAGGTCATTGTACTCATAATTATGAACAACTTTTACTATGGGACCAAACCTGAAATCGCGAAAAAAAATCAGCTGTTCCCTACATTTATGTTCGTTTAACTCGTCAAAATGTAGGGAACAGCTGATTTTTTTTCGCGATTTCAGGTTTGGTCCAATAGTAAAAGTTGTTCATAATTATGAGTACAATGACCTCTTAAGAGGTTGTTCGCGTTTTTCCAATAACCCTGTATATATGATTTTTTGTGACCAAAGAAACTATAAAAAATAATAAAAAAAAAAAATCGTTTATTTCGACCAACATAGGATCATATAAGACACACAAAAAAAAACACACAACCACAAATAAATCAGATAAAATAAAATTTAAAAAAATTAAAAAAAAACACAATTAGAAAGACCATTTAAAGATATTATTATTACATACTTCGATTACCCAGTATGTGAATCATACAGCAATGGTTCAGGTACTGGCAATCGAACCTCTGCGCGAATGTCCTCAGGATGCTGCTGGAGCTAGCCCGAACCCTGCGCACCAGGGATGTGCATCGTTTTCGCATAGTAGAATAAAAACAGTCTACTTGCGACTCGGCGAACATACCTGATGCGCTACAGAATCGGGGCAGCCCCATCAGCACCCTGAATGCATTATTATATTGCACACGCAAGGCGTTGTACTGTCTGCACGTGTATGAGACCCACAGGCTGCTCGTGTAGAAATATGTACAATATGCTCTGAACAATGTTTTTTTCACCTCAGTGGTACACCGAGCAAACCTGCGGGCCATCATATTCGCTCTTACAGACAACGCCCTGCGTTCTCGCTCTATGTCTGCATCATCTTTCAGATCAGATGCAGACATAGAGCGAGAACGCAGGGCGTTACTATGGATGGACAGTCTAAATGATGAAATGGTTAGAAAGTCACCATCTCCCCGATGGTGACTAATAGAAAATGAAAGAAAAAGACAGGTTGCGTGGACCACAAATAAATTGGAATAAAGACAGGAGAATGATAAATGTTTTTTTTTTTAAATAAACAAACCTTTCTTTGTCCGGCGAAATGTCTATGTGTGTAAACTTCTGCGAATCCTATCGGTAGATACAAGCTGATGTTTGTTACCTTGCAATATAATCCTATCAGTCTCGAGATTCAGGTGTTCTTCTAACTCTCTGTTAACTTCCGTATCTTCTGTGCACGGTCGAGGCAGCTCGGTGTACTCTTCTGGCTCCTTCTGTGTGTCTTCTGGCTTGAAGTCAACGTGTTCAGTGATTTTGTTTAGCTTGAAAGTAGACTGTGTTGAGTTATGGATGTTTTGGACACATTATGTAGCGGGGTAATTGTGTAACATAGTCACAGTAGCAATTAATGGCTTTAATTTTGACAGTTCAACGAAATTCATTGCGTTATTTATGTTGTTGAGTAGATAATTTTTTCAAATATATGAAGCAATGGATTAGCAATACCTTCAATATGATTCGGATTGTGAATGAAAGTGAAAAAAAATTGATTTATTTCATTTATTGCGTATCTTTCTTCAACACCCTACTAATATTACAAGGTGTAATAGAATAAATGCAAGTCCTGAAAGTAGTTTGTTCATAATTGACTACTGAATCGATTTCAGTAACTTTTAATATAGGTTTCTTTTTTTCAAAAATTATGTATCTTGCCATACTATCCGCCGATTGAGCCAAAGAAAATGAAGTCTTATTTTAAGGCAATAAGACTCAATTTTGAATGCATAAAGTAATGCTAGTCTCAACACGATTTTCTTAATAAAAATAGTAAGCTTTAAAAAAGATAAGTTTTGTTCATTGTATTATGCTTTTAACTCAATACTCTAATTGGGATGTATGAGGTCTTGCGTTAATTATGTGAAAGTTTGTGAAGATGTTTGGATGTTTGTTACTCAATCACGCGTAAACCGTTGAACGGATTTGGATGAAATCAGCGATACGATATTTATAAATAAGCTCAAGCAAATATTAATTAAAAAAGCATACTACACGATAAACGAATACATACATGACAAAATAATCTGTTGAACACAAGCAGACACCACACACAGTTAGTCATATAGAGACATTCATACATACACAAATACATATTATATAATATGATAGGCATAATTATGTTTAATAACCTCACCAAATAATTATTATGTAGGTACCACAACCTTTATCAGGCTGATCTCTATAAAACAAAATGTTATTTAGTTATTTTAATGTTAATAACATATTTTAAATTTTATTGTTAATTTGTGTCCTAGATTTCAATATTTTTTAGTTCTTGCTGTGCCCTACAGGGTCCATAATTGTACCTTAGCTTTAAGCCATTGTAACACCTATACTACATTATGGAATGCAAATAAATATATGAATATGAATATGGATGAAATTTGGCACACAGATAGTTTATAACCAGGATACTTTTTATCCCGATATTCCCACGGGATTGAAACTAGCACGGCTGAAATCGCGGGGCGCTGCTAGTAGGTAATAAGTCAGCCTCTCATCATCATCTGCCTAGTCTTTTCCCAACTATGTTGAGGTCGGCTTCCAGTCTAACGGGCTGTAGCTGAATACCAGCACCCTAATTGCGTAACACACTATTACT
The DNA here is from genome assembly GCA_949316385.1 of Globia sparganii. NCBI lineage: Eukaryota > Metazoa > Arthropoda > Insecta > Lepidoptera > Noctuidae > Globia > Globia sparganii. The sequence goes on from OX438656.1 coordinate 21,187,143, forward strand.
CTCAATTTGAATCATTTCGAAGCATATTGCTAATCCATTGCTCCATATGTTCGAAAAGTGTGTCTGCTTAACAACGTAAATAACGCAATGTATGTTGTTGAACTGTCAAAATTAAACCCATTGCTACTGATAGTGTGTTACGCAATTACCGTGCAGTATCTATTTCACATGGAGCGACTGCCTATTTAACCTCTACGGCCCTTTTATGTTACCCCTCGATTTGTACCTAGGATAGAACTATTCAGGCGCAGCTGCGTGTATATGACGCCACTTATATATAACTCATTACCTATCTGGATTACAGAGCTACCTTACAAAAAATTCTGTGTGATTTTGAAAAAATGGTTGATATCACATAGTCTTTATTCTGTCGGCGAATTTCTGAACAAAAAATCTTGTCAGTCCTACCACTTCAGAAATGCATCGTAATATTTTTTTAATGAGTTAAGTATGTTTCTTTGATAATTTAACTTCCTTATTAGTTTAATACTGTATGTTGTAATACATACTTACCTACTTCATGTATTAAATATTTGCATGCCATCATTACATGGCGGAATGTGTCTTTGCACTACAATTTTACATAATTATCATCTGTTGTAGCTACCACATTTTATGCAAATAAACGATTTTGATTTGATTTGGATAACAAGTGATGTTACTCACTGTAAATGTATAGTCAGCAAAGGAGATAAGTATGCAGGGTCGTCGAGTATAGTTGAAGTTTACTAAGAAACCGATTGATGTTTTCGAATGAAATTTAATTTGATAAATGAACTGTTTGTTTTCTATTAATTAAAGTAAATTTTATTCGAAAACATCAATCGGTTTCTTACTAAAGTTCAACTATATTCGACGCCCTCCATACTTATCTCCTTTGCTGACTGTACATAGAATTAACTTATTGCCATAGGCTAATTGTAAAATTGGAAATAAAGTTATTATTATTATGTTAGCAAAGGATACGCCCCCCCAGCGCGCCCGCAGCGCCCGCAGCAGCGCGTGCAGGCGCGCGCGCAGCGGCAGCGCCAGCGCGGCGCGCGGGTTGTGCGCGGCCGACTGCACGCGCGCCCACGCGCCCGCCGAGCGCGCGCGCAGCTGCACCTGCACGCGCGAGCACACGCGCGCGCCGCACGACAGCTCTACGCGTACAAGCCGACGTTATTAGGCCCGGACTCCGCCAAAGCGGAGATGTGCGGAGCGGAGCGGAGACGTGTAGGAATCGTCCAATCACAAACGACACGAGTGACGCGATGATGATTTCAACCGTTGTGATTGGTCGATTCCTGCACGTCTCCGCTCCGTTCCGCACATCTCCGCTTTGGTGGAGTCCGGGCCTTAGGCACCTGTCCTACCGCCACGGAATCGACTAGCAATTCGACTATCGAATTTCGGCCAAAATATAAGTCATTATTCACTATAATGCTTGGTTTCCATCTCTTCTTAGCTCATTTTCTTTATAAATTAAATAATTTATGTGTTTTATTGAGATTTCACGCAGTTTGCGAACCCTCCTGATCAGAAGGTCTAAGTAGCTAGATGTCCAACAGCGCGAAACGTCTAATAAGCAGTAAGCCTAATTAGCAAAATGTCCAATAGATAGAAAGGTTAAAGTTCAAGTAAACGGCATAAACTCATTAGGGTCTGAAATGACAATGGGCGTTCCTCAAGGTTCAATATTGGGTCCATTCCTCTTTTTAGTTTATATTAACGATTTACCCCAATTACTTCAAAATCAACCAAAGATGGTGTTATTTGCAGATGATACATCATTGATCTTTAAAATAGACCGACGGTCACAAAATCTTGACGACGTGAATAACTCTATTCTTCAGGTCCAAGATTGGTTTACGGTAAATAATTTAGTACTTAATGAAAAAAAAACCAAATGCATTAGATTTAAATTGCCTAATGTTAGAAGCAGCGAATGCGACATCATATTGAATGGCCAAAAACTAGAGTTTATTGATCAGACAGTTTTCCTAGGAATCACGCTGGACGAGAAATTACAATGGGGGCCTCATATAACATCTATTGCGGGGCGGCTAAGCTCGGCCGCTTATGCTGTTAGAAAGATAAGACAGTTAACAGATGTAGAAACCGCGCGTTTGGTCTATTTTAGTTACTTCCACAGTATTATGTCATATGGCATTTTACTGTGGGGTCGGGCTGCTGATATTGAATCCATTTTTATTTTGCAAAAGAGAGCTGTCAGAGCCATTGACAATCTACGTCGCCGTGAATCTCTTAGGGAACTATTTAAAAAGGTTAATATTATGACGGTACCTTGCCAATACATTTATGAAAATATTATTTATGTAAGAAAAAATCAACATCTTTTTAATAAAATAAGTGATAGACATAATTTTAATACTAGAAATAAAGATAAATTAGATCAACCTTTTTTCAGATTATCTAAAGTGCAAACATCTTTTATGGGGTACTGTGTTAAATGCTACAACAAAATACCTTTTGATATTTTACAATTAAATGAAAGAAAATTTAAAACTCATATTAAAAGTACACTTTGTAAACAAGGATATTACAAATTGGAGGATTATATCCAAGATAACAATGTTTGGAAACATGCTGGTCCTGCTCCATAGGACAATCTAGAGTCTAGACAACATCAAACTGGTTGCTAATTTAATTTATACATACCTACACATTTTTTTTTTAATACATTGTTTTTACATTCTTTGACAAATGTAACTCACACACTTTTTAAAATACTAGTAAATTTTTTCAATCTTTATAAATATGTGGACACCATGTATCTATCACATAATTGATTTACCAGTCTGTTATATTTTTAATTCTTTTACCATTTTTGGTAGACTAAATTTTATTTTAGGTGCATCGTCTTCACATATAATTATATAATGAATGTATACAAAAACTTGTAAAACATTTTAAAAGAGTAACGGTGGAGTTTCTTGCCCATTCTTCTCCACACGAAAACTACATTTTGGAATGGGCGACTAGAATCAATTCTATTTTTTCATTTTAAATTTTGACGTTCAAAAGTGCCTTTTAAGTGCCTATTTGAAATAAATGATTTGACTTTGACTTTGACTTTCCATGTAGCAAAACGTCCAACTATCAGAAGCCCAATTCTCGTAATTTAAAACGTTTAAAATCTAGTCGCAGTCTCATCTCAGCGACAAAAAAATGTCAAAAACTTGTCAAAATGTAGGGAAATTTGAGGTATTTTTGACAGATTGAGACTGAGATCAGACCGTAAACGTTCTTAAAAATTACGAGAATTGCCCCTCAGATGGTCTGTATAGCAGAAAATCTATTTAGCAAATCGTCAGATTCTCAAAATATTCAACATAGGCATAAAATTCAACACACACATTGCATCGGGAGGGAAACGGACACGGCATTAATAATATGTACATACAGACTCTTTGGTCTAAAAAAAAGAAAAGAAGAAGCGTGTGCTGCTGCTGAATGGTCAGGTACAATTTAAATATCACAAATATGGGAGGGTCAACTCTGTGGAGATGCTCCCAGCGCAATGAGTGTAGTGCATCTGTTACAATGAATAAAGACGAAAACAAGATAATTCGTCAGTTAAATGAGCATACTTGTAAAGCTAATTTCGATAAGAACAGGACTGACATAGTGATGGACAAATGCAAGTTTGTTCGCCAAAAAACAAAACCTGTCCAGAAAATTTTTGAGTAACAATTAGTAATTATTAATTAAACACAAATTATAAAGTCAAAGCCAACCCTGCTACTATTCCTCGAAGCTCTTAGAAAAGAAGCGCTTTGGCAAGATCGCAAATACAAGAATATGTTATTTGAAGGAATTAAGAGAAGAAAAGCTTGAGGGCCAAAAAGTTAGTCTTGAATATTTGCTATGCCTTGGCCATATCAAAAGGATTTTAGGTGAATAAATGCAGGGGTATTTGTGCGCCTAATATCCTAATAATATTTAAGAGGCTACTAGCTTTTTAACCCAGATATTTTTTAACCGACTTCAAAAAGGAGGAGGTTATCAATTCGGTTGTATTTTTTTTTTTATGTTTGTTACCTCAGTACGCCGTCATTTATGAACCCATTTGGAATTTTTTTTTTTTATTTGTAAGGATATGCTTCCAGATTGGTCCCATTTTTGTCAAAATCCAGTTCTGATGATGGGATCCATGAGGAATTAAGGGAACTCCTCAAATATTATAGGCATACATATAGCAATTTTGGTATTTTCATCAACATGTCAAGCATTTGCATTCAAAAAGTATAATTTGGTGAAGTGGAACTGATGAAGGAGACCACAGATAGCCACAGAAACTCTTCAATGATAATAAGGTGGCGATAAGATATCTCGATTAAGATAGTTAAGCGACTATGACGAAGCAAATTTAAATAAATGGTTCTGACGAAAATGGTACCATCAAACCGATCTGATGATGAAGCTGGAAGGTAGGTACCGGAACTTCGTAATAAAACCATGTATTCTAGCCGTGTTTGGGCTTATTGGAATTGTCATGAGATGCACTCTGACTATAAAAAGTAAAAAATAAAAACATTTTAACAAAAAAAAAAACAACCGACTTCAAAAAAAAAACACTACAAAGTGTAAAATAACTTTAATTTCAATTTTGGAAGTCGGTGACAAAACGTAAATACAAAACCAAAGCCACCGACTTCCGAAATTAAAATTAGTTATTTTACACTTTGTAGTGTTTTTTTTTTGAAGTCGGTTGTTTTTTTTTGTTAAAAAGTTTTTTTAACAAATAAATTTAATGAAAAAAAAATCCAAATAAAAAAAAAAAATTTTTCATTCCATTTCCAAATTTCTACATTTATGTCTGTAATTTATATGGTGTACATAATAAAGAGTATTCTATTCTATTTTTTAATGTAATTTCTATATTTATGTCTGTAATTTATATGGTGTACATAATAAAGAGTATTCTATTCTATTTTTTAATGTAATTTACAAATTACTTTTACTTTCTATCATGAGTGTACACATATTAAAAATGACTTTTTGCTAAATAGATGTTCTGCTATACAGACCATCTGATAATTGGACGTTTTGCTACATGGACATTTTGCTAATTAGACTTACTACTCATTAGCATCCTGAAAACTATAGCTGGTAGGTGGGACAGCCCCATACTGGGACTTTGGATGCGCCTACATGCCACTGTGGCGTGTTAATGAATAGTTTGTGTTGTTTATTTATTAGACGTTTCGCGCTGTTGGACATTTAGCTACTTAGACCTTCTGATCAGAAGGGTTTGCGAAGAACATAATGTTCATTCACAAGGCTTTTGAACGACGCGTTTCTTTACGTTCAAATACACCAAAAAACGCAACATAAAATAATAAATTGTAAAATAACAGAACATTATAAAAATTCCAAATCATAGCAATTTGTTTCTTGGCTCAATATAAATATTTAAATAATTAAAAAAAAAATTGTTGTCTATAAAGTCTGTTTACGGACGACAGTTTTACGTGATAACGTTATAAAGAAACATTGATGAACAAATGTGTCACAAGCCAACGCTTGGGCCGACCGTCCCTTTCTATAACTTGTTCCGCGCTCTCGCTTGCTCGCTCAGGCTCAGGCGGCACATGACACTTTTTCGTGCGTGCAGTCAGCGTTCATCGATTTATAAGACGTTATCACGTCAAAAATACTTGCATATTCCCTTTAAAAAATAATGCTTCAACAAAATAAAAGCACACACTTACCAGTGATCTGATTGAGCCTTCTAAGCGCGCGACACATAGGCGTGCGCACACGCAGATTCCGTCCCCTCGCGCGCACCACAATACTGCCACACAGCACCATGTCGCCGAGACGAGCGCACGTCTTCTCATTCACAGACACCAGCTTCTTACGCAGCTCGCCGTAGTTTATTAGGGCGTAAAGCTCTTGAGCTACTTTTTTCACGTCTGAAAATGATGTATTTTTTTTTCTAATTTAATTATTTATTACGATGACTCTGAAGTCTTTGAGACATATTTGTCGGTAAAGACAACGCAAAAAGGCGTGGAGAGCTATGTGGTAGGCATTTACTCGATATTATTACATCTAGAAACTTTCATCTTGTAGATTCCTACCAGGGTTGTTGCTTATGCAAAGGGACATGCCCAAGATTCATAGTGATTTTGGCCTTGAGTGCACACCTATATAATGATGTGTTAAATGATAAATATTGTCAAAATGTTTAAAAAAAACGAATTGGTTAAATAAAACTTCGAATTTTACAGATTTTTTTTTTTAACATCACATAATAATGCATAAATGACTTTGGTGGTGAGGTTTTAATAGTTTATAGAAACCTTAGTCGTCATTGGTATCGTAAACTATTAAAACCTCATCCAATAATTGAGCAGGTGCATCAATAATACTGCCGATATTGATACCGTGCCCGAACACGAACAACAAAAACAAGAGTTGAGTGAGAGTTTACGTGACGTTTGTAATTTGTTTGACAACTTACAACTTTTTTTAAATCAGGGAGCGGTTGCCAGTGCAATTAAATAAAAATCCATACTTAATTGATTTTGATCGATACTAAAATTATAATTTTTCGATTTCACTTGATGACAATATGTCATGTATAGTCTATAAACTATTAATAAAGTATAAAGGCACCATCCGTTTTTCATAATAATATGTCAGAAACAAGTCTGTTTTATGCCGATTACCGTCATTTAACTAAAAGAAATGTATCGATAATCGATATAAATTGGCTTCTAGTTTTAAAATGACAACACTTCCCTGCCGGTGTTTTGTTGATCCCTAATACAATCATTTCAAAACTTATTATTACGTTAAAATATAGCTTACTTTTATGATAAAATGTATAAGTTGATAATTCATATTTAATTATGATATTTTTTTAGCACAAATCTTTTTTGTGTGCGTTTCTTGGCCAAAAATGGGCAATTGCCAAACTGTATTAGCGGATGCTAATTTATTCTGATGCTGATTTTTTCAGATCAATATCTGCAGGTGTTGAACTGCTGATGCTGATATTAATAAATTACTTAAATAAAACATATCATTTATGATAAAATTATTAGCAAATGTATATATTATTTTGAATAAAAGACAAGTTATACTTAATAATTTTATTGTATAGTTTTTGTGTTAGCTTCTTGGTTTTCATTCACATAACAGAAAAAACAGGTGTATTTTTCTGGATGCTTAAACTTTAAGTATTTTTTTTAATGAAGTATTTGTACAGACGCCAGCACATCAAGCTACTACAATTTGCAAATTTCATTAATACATTTTCAACTTTATCGCTAAAGCATAAGGTTCAAAGTTGTTTGGGAAAATTTGACAATTTCGGGTAGTTTGATGTGCTGGCGTCTGTACGTCCTTTACGAGAATAGATTACTTATTTGTTATTATTACACTACGCACGTCACGGTCACACAGTAAATCACTTGCATTCAATCAAGTTATGTTGACAAAACAATCGAATGAGGGAACAAGTGACAACTTTTTTTGTATAACTGTCTATGATTGGTTGAAACTCCACGTGACTTGCGCTAGGTGACGTAGGTCCCGCCTTCAATGAACACGTTACGACCTGGATGTCAGCATTAAAAAATCAGCATCGATCGTTGATGATGCTGATGCTCATATTAAAAACAATGCTGATAGTCCGCGGATGTTGATGCTGATATTCGCAACAACCCTGGTACCTAAAATGCTTATAACCTTTTTTTTATATCTTTTTCCTAATAATAAGAGTGCCCTAGCAGTACCATATAACCTACCTTGCCTGCCTACCTTGTAAGTGTTCGTTTCGTTTGTCTGTACTTGTTATCCTGTCTGTATCCTTTTGTGTATTTGTTTGTTTACGAGTCTTGTTACTTGAATTAAACTATTTTTTTTATATACAGGGTGCAATTGAAGTCATGGGCATTATTTTAACCTAAGGCACTACTCATGATACTGATTGCATTAGGGCTACTATTACGCAAATCAAAAATATTATTAATGCAAGTATGGAAAACCTTAAAATGTAGTAAGTCATAGAAAGTATCAAATACTTTGCGCTTCTCGATAGCAAATGCGTAGGTAGCCGTGGTAAGTACACTACGCCGTACGCGTCATTGGGCGTGATTCTTTGACCCCGCCCGACTCACGTGACATTCGTAAGTTGCCAATGAATTGATTTATAATAAATTCCAACTTTCCCTTCGTACTTTACCGGCTTAGGACGGTCAAAACTACGTCAACTAACATACATTAAAAAAAAAACATTTACGTACCTAGCCTGTGGATTGTTTTGAAAAAACCTTATTTGTCGGTAAAGTGACAGAGGGTAAACGGGTGCTCTTCCACGAGCTTGTGCATGTGCTGGCACGTGAAAAGGCGAAAAATCCAACAGGTTCTTAGTGGTTCTGGTGGAATGAGACCCCGTGAAGGAATAGGGTCGTTTGGGTTGCGGCGATGGAACATTTCACGAGTTCATACTAAATTTCTTGTGCGATCGTAAATTACAACCATTTGTGGGTATTGTTGGTTGGTGTACCTAGCCTGCACATTACGCGGTCGAGGCATCGTGTACACAAACACACACACAACACACAACTACTACACTAACACTTAATACACTGCAATCCAAGCACCGTATGACGCGAGCGGCGAGTACGGCGATTACGTCACGGGATCAATAAATCAATTACGCGTCAATGCACCTGCGCAGTCGTTATGACACTGGTTCCGGGTTCGTGTTGCGGCGGGAAGCAGACCCGCGCGGGGGTGATATTCGTATTTTTGCGAGTGAGGGAGTGGGACGGAGAGAGTTCAGGGAATCCCGCCGGACGACATGTCTTTTAGCCCATTGTTATTATTACTTGTAAGGAAAAACCCGCGCGCGTGCAGGTGACGTTTGTTTACATTTCGCTTTGCGCTGTACTGCGCTTTAAGATTTTGATACTTCAACATTTATTGGCGTTAACGAAGTTTTTTTTTTTAATTACTTTAAGTGTTTATTTGCAATAATAAGCCTTGTGCAATTTGACTTACTACATTTTTAAGGTTTTCCTTAATTGCATTAATAATATTTTTGATTTGCGTATTAATAGCCCTAATGCAACCAGTATAGTGAGTAGTACCTTAGGTTAAAATAATGCCCATGACTTCAATTCCACCCTGTATAACTAGCGACCCGCCCCGGCTTCGCACGGGTGCAATACTGATACTAAGTACAGGTATTTCAAGAATGCCAGCACGCGCCGCCGCGGCCGGTACCGCAGCAATCGCTATGTCCCTGCATTTTAAATCTGTAATATCTTCGAAAATATTCATTTAAATTACATGCTGTAAAGGGCCATATTTATCTATATTAAATGCTCAATGTATTTAAGGTACTTAATTGGATAAGGATTAATGCTGTATTGCTTAAAATAGCTTCGTAAATAAGCCATTATTTCTCGTAAAAAGTAAAGGATAAAAAATGATTATTGTGGGTTATCCGTAAGAGATAGACATATACCATCGCGGACTTTTTTGTAGACCTTTTTAAGGTGTACAATACCTTAGTACATTATTTTGACCTATCTCGTAGGGTTCAGCCAGCGTTTGAAAAGTAAGCGCTGCGATATTTATTTTTAAATATCGCAGCATCATGCTGAGATAGGAGCCTATTGGCCTCGTATAGGACTTTTTGTTTCATTTTTCTTTTTGTTACTTTTTTAATTTTTTTAGTTTTTATTTTAGTATTTTAATTTAGACTGTGTTTAATTTAGTTTGTGATCCTCCTGTACGAGTCGCAATAAATACTTTTTCTTTCTTTCTTTCTAAAAAAATGTGTTTATTTACGACATCACATGCATGCATGTATTATATATATAAACCTTCCTCTTGAATCACTCTATCTATTAAAAAAAACCGCATCAAAATCCGTTGCGTAGTTTTAAAGATCTAAGCGTTCATAGGGACAGAGAAAGCGACTTTGTTTTCTATGTAGTGATACCCATTTTTAATTAACAGTAAATTCTTATTAAAAGTACCTAGGTTACACTTACTGCTATTTACAAGATGATAAAATTGTGAATATTTTTGTCTGAATTGCTTTGAAATCGAGGCAGTTATCCACATTTTAGAGTCCGGTAAAATTATCATAACAAGACATGATAAAAAAAAGTCATAAGCAACCAATTTGTTTAATACCAACTTAAATTTATAGTCAGAGAGAATTCGTATAAAAAACTCGTTGCCCCATAAGAATCCTAACTAATATTATAAATTTATGCGTAATTAAGTTTGTTTGCTTGTAACGCTTTTACGCTAAAATGGCTGAACGGATTTGGATGAAATTTGGCACATTGGTAGACCATGGCCTGGGAAAGGACATAGGTTACATTTCATCCTGGATCACAGACAAAGTCGCGGGCAACAGCTAGTATATTATAAATGCGAAAGTAAGTTTGTTTATTACCTTTTCACGCCTAATCCACTGAACCGATCATCACGAAATTTTGCTTATACGTTGTTAGGGGTATAGAAAAGTACGTAGGACCTTTCATCCAGAAATAAAATCTGTTCCCGAAGATAAGAACAATAACTTTCGACGGACATAATTGCTTTATGACGCTAGATGGCGCTACGGTCTTTCAAATTATGATTGAAATATGACCCGACTCTGAGCAGTATTCTAAAAAAAGTACTAGCTTGCATGAATTCACGAGTGTTTCAATCATCAGTATTATGCTTTTAACAGGATTCGGATGAAATTTCGCACACAGTTAGTTTATTATAAGCTGGAACACATAGGATACTTTTTTACGTGGGATAATTTCCGACCATCACGAGGGCGAAGTCGCGAGCAAAAGCTAGTAAGAATATAAAATATTGTTACCATTTAATTTTTTTTTTACAGAATACATAAAACAGGCATTGACAAGGTCAAGCTTGCTCAGCACGTGTAACATGAACACCATAGAAACTGGTTTTATCGACGGAAGAAGAGGGAGCAGTGGTGACCCAGTGGTACAGGCCGCGACTAACGAGTTGCAGGTCGTAGGTTCGAACCCAGAGACAGGGGCTTTACTTTGTGTAAATTATTTAATAACCACTGCTCTCAAAAATGGTGAAGGAAAACATCGTGAGGAAACCAGGCATGTCCTAGAACCTAAAATTCGAAGACATGTGACATCTAGCACGCCTTGCCACCTGACCATTTTGTAGAATATCACCTATAGGGCCACCTATATGTCCTAGGGCGTCCTCTCCCGGCGTTTCCACTCACATCTGCCTTGTAAAAACCTTTTGCAGTTAACTATAACTTGTAGAAATAACAACCGACTTCCAAAAAAACACAACAAAGTGAAAAATAACCTTAATTTCGGAAGTCGGTGTCGTTGGTTCCGCATTTTCGTTTTTGACACCGACTTCCGAAATTAAAGTTATTTTTCACTTTGTTGTGTTTTTTTGGAAGTCGGTTGTTTTTTTTTTTGTAAAAAAGTTTTTATTTTTCATTTCTTAGCTGTACACTACATACCCCATACAAATTCAATTAACACTAGTGCATTAAAGAATTGAAGACATCGACTAGAAGTATTATAAAAATTCGCATAGAAATTGCCGGAGATGCAATACATTTATGCATATAAATTCTTACATAAGAATAATTACCTAATGTATTATATACTAAAACCTTCCTGAAAGTATGTAGATCACATTAATGAAAGAATTATCAAAACAGGTTCATTCGTTTTTGAGAAAATCGCGGAAATACTAACATACATACATACAGGTCGAATACAGAACCTCCTTTGAAGTCCGTTAAAAAGGAGTCTCCTAATAAGAACGAATTCTAAGCTACTACGGTTAAGGTACTTGCTCTTACTATCCCATAATCAAAAATCGACTGTATATTGTTGGTAATTCTCCTCACATAATAAACAGTTGTCTATGAAGGCAGCGGGTGGCATTCACATGTCCAGCCGGCATTACAATGAAAAAGATAAATTAATTTAATGTTATTAATACGTTGCATCTCATGTAATCATACCGATGCAGTAGTCCCATCAGCGAGGCTTGTCACATTGAATATAATTTATAGCTTAAGTACCATATAGTCATGGAAATGGTTATTTTAATTTATTTAATAGTATGGATACTATTATATACTTTGAATTGATGATATGCAAGTCGCTTATTAGTTACAGCTTCAATGTTTATGATTTATTACTATCGCTGTGATGGGCCAGTGGTACACGGCCGCGATTCACCAATTTACTGGACAAAGGTCTTCCCCATATACAAAGTATAAAAAAATTAACCCGTAAAACTTTAAGAGGTGCTTTAGACCATCGAACTGAACAACTTTCACTATGGGACGAACTCTGAAATCACGAAAAAAAAAAACAGCTGTTTAATACATTTTGGTCAAGTATGTATTGAAGATTTTTTATTAAACAGCTGATTTTTTTAAAAGTCAGTACACTATAATAATACCTAATTGCAAATAAAATAAATTAAGTCTGAATAATGAAAAACAATTACCGCGGAAAAAACGCACCCGACACACCTGGGCTAACGAGGCAGACACACAAATAACGCAAAAAAAAAAGCGAAACTTACTCTCATCAAAATGCACATGTTTCGACAGCTTATGCCAGGTCCTGTAGTAAAAATGGCTGACTTGCGTCTTGGTCTTCAGGTTGACATCCGGCATGCCTTTCTTCTTCATCTTGGCGCAGATGTAGGCAGTTATAGCGTCGAAGTCCTTCCCATACTCGTTGAGTGCTTCGAAGAATAAGTTTTTCTCGTCAGTGGACCAGAGCGCTTTGGGCATTCGTTGCTTCACGGTCGGGAACTTCAGCTCTTTCTCGTCTATCTTGCTCGGGGTCTCGCATTCTGGGATGTCTGGGAATGAGAAAGAAAATATTCTAGATTACCTATTTTTACCCACCTAGAATGTCTACCACATTCTAGGTGGGTTCAAATCGGGACAAGTACCAATGTGACATCTTAATCTATATGTACAGACGCCAGTACATCAAGCTACCCGAAACTGTCAAATTTTCCCAATCAACCTTGAACCTAATGCTGATAACGATAAAGTTGAAAATCTATTAAAGAACTTTGACAGATTTTAGTAGCTTGATGTGCTGGCGTCTTTATTTTCTGAGTTTATATTGGACATTACCGACATCGATAGGTAAAGGAAAAACATCGTGAGGACCTGCCGATCGATTCTGTAAAAATCTCACCGTGATAACTTAGGTGAAGTGAGCTATCAATAGGGGCGATCGTTAGCATCAGGTGGAATGACAGCTCACTTCACGCTCACTTCACCTAAGTTATCACCGTGAGATTTTTACAGAATAGCACTGTTGGACGTATAGTTAATGTAAGTCTGTAATCGCCAACCCTTCTTGAGCAATGCTCATGCCTTATCTGTATGAGAAGACGACTTTGTCCAGCAGTGGGACAGCACAAGGCTGGTATATTATTATTATTATTTCAGATGGGTTACCAACTTTACACGAGGAAAATATGTAATAAGGGGGTAAAATGATATTTGAGTCACGTGATTAATGGTCGACCCAGTTTCAGACATTAGCGAGTTCATATAAACTCTTCAGCTTTATTATTAGAAATGGATAGATGTTAAGAGTTCGGGATTTGTGTCGTTTTATAAGGTACGGCTACGATGGCGACCAGGGCCTCAAGTCTGCTATTACAATAGTGTCAGAATGGTCTATCATTGATTTCATAATTGTTGATTTTGACAAGTTTGGTAATCTACTAACATAATGGCGTCATTATGACTTTCCAATGATGGTCAACCGCTGACACTCCATTGAAAGAAATGGCATAAAATGGTCATCTCGTACATAATGATAAATGAATAAATGTAATGTTTATTGCTATTTACGTACTTCTTACTACTTCAGATTGCAAACACTAATACGTAATATGTAAAAATATATATTAAATTAAATATAGCATGTTTAGTAGTAGTTTTTCTTAGACCATTGACCGACCAATGATCGACCATTATGAATTTAGCAGATTACGAACTTTTAGCAAAATGACAATGGGATTGTGTTGGAATGACGAATTTATAAAAATAGCAGACTTGGGCCCCAGGATGTGAGACAATTTATTATTAATAAAAGAATTATAAAATTCAAATACATAATTAACAAATTAGTGATTAAAAGGTATCTAATGATAAAAACCAATAAGACATTAAAACCTATTTAAATTCTTGTACCAATTCTACGTTATTTACACTTACAGTTAAAGAAATAGCAACTTTACCTCTGTATGAATTAAGTTATTTTCAGAAAGACTAGTGGGTAGTGTTGTAAAAATAATAAATATACCTGTTATATTCGTATCCTTATCGAACTTCATGTCAAAATTGATGTGTTAACGTGTCATTTGAGCGAATTCGCAAGAAAACTGTTATTTATTTTATGTTAAATTATATAGTAAGTGTAGCCTATTATTGTATTCATCGTTCTGTGTAAAAGGTAATAGTTTTAGTTCTCTATATATAAATCTTTCCAAAATCATCAAACCACAGTCAATTAATCAATCAGTCAAATTGGAAATTAAATGGCGAATGCTGTTAACCTTGTAGGTAAGTACATTACATTGATTTCCTAATTAATAAAAGTTTTTTTTACTCGACCTGGCGGTTTACGTAGAATAGAATAGAATAGAATACTCTTTATTATGTACACCATTATAAATTGCAGACATAAATATAGCACTTTTACAAAGGGTGACACAATGGGCGGTCTTATCGCTAAAAGCGATCTTTTAAAGACAACCTTTGGATGGATTAAATAGGGGGAGGAGAGGCAAATACTGTAGGTAGTCCGCGGTGTACCATTTACAAAATACAATAAATACATAAATGAAATAGGTATATTATACTAGAAAATACAGGTATAGGTATATTATACTATTATTGTATTTGAAAAGGATTGTCGTTTGTGCAACTCTATTCAGTGAAAGAATAATAAAATTGATGTTTTATTTTTTGTATCACTGTTTTTTCCTTAATTGCTTTTTTGGCGGAATCCTCAAACGTACATATTATATCAATTTGAAGGCTACCTGTCCATTGAAGCGTAGCGCGTGAGAATTGTACACCCTACATCAATTGTACACCCTACGTCAATTGTACACCCTACGTCAATTGTACACCCTGCGTCAATTTGCCGCGTTACTGCCATTTCTCAGACCCTAAAGCGTAGACATTTTGCGTCGATTATCAAAAACAATCAGCTGTTTCATGGAAAAGTGAAATTAAATATCTACGCGGTCAATATGTATGGAACAATTTTTTTTTTTAAGATCCGACGATAAATTTCAGCGCAGCTCAGAGGAGTTTAGAATCTTGTATAAGCGCCAGCACATCAAGCTACTACAATCTGTCAAATTTCTTTAATAGATTTTCAGCTTTATAGCTAAAATATAAGGTTCAAAGTTGATTGGGACAACTTGACAGTTTCGGGTACACTTCTGCCTACCTTTTACGCGAGCGCCCACTGAGTGATCCTAAAATTAAATAATTAATAAAAAAATCTTTATTATCAGCAGAATGCGTACAGTAAATTTCCTTAAAAACAAACAAGTTTGGTCATATGTAATGTGCACTTAGATATCAAAGAAGTGCTTTGGACTCGTACTAGGATTAATTACCCTGTATCACGAATGCTCTGGACCAACTAGCATAGTTCTTAAATAAATAAATTTTGAATAAATTCTAAACAAAATAAATTAAATAAAAATTACCTTGTAATTTACAAACAAAGATATATAACGTGTAACGTTAAATGCGCAAAACCTGAAAACTGTTTGATCATAATTGACTACTGAATCGATTTCGGTAACTTTTAATGAAGAATGATAAGTATGGAACTACTGGAAGTATTGGGATCACAATTAAACACGGACTTACTGTATAGACGTATATTCGGAGACTGGCGCGCGGCTCGTAACGTACAATACATTAATTCTGAATACCCACTATTACAAATATATCACACCTCCACCACAATACAACAGTACATCTATAGAATAACACCATAATAAAACACAACAAATACAACATCAACATAAGCAACAATATCAACCTGATGTAACTGATAATCATTCTTAACTAGTTAGACAATTTTAAATCTGTCTACGGGTTTACGTGTTCGCTTACTACGGTAACGATTCTCCGGCGGTGGAGATTGTGGTTGTAACTTAGCCTGAGAATCTTCAGGAGTATTAATGTCTGAATTTGAACTTTCCCCCTTATTGCTGGTAGTCGCCTCTGGTGAGGCTACCTTTGCTACCTGTTCTGAGCCCTCGCTAAGCGGTTCGACCACACTCTCTCCCCCATGATCTACATTGTCCTCAGTCTCTGGACAGGTAACATCAGATAAGCGTGACCTGCGACGCATTTGATCTACATGTCTTTTTAGTGATTGACCATTATCCTTTACCACTGAGTATCTACGGGCACTGTCTACTCGTTCCACGGTACCTTTCACCCACCTATCACTAACACCATACTCCCGAGCCCAAACTGAGTCACCCTCCCTGAAACTGCGGTCGGTTCCCCCCGCGCATTCCATTTGCCTTCTCTGGGCTTGATGGACTCTGTCTTTGGTGACCTGATTGGTACGCAGTAAATCAAGTCTGGAGCGTAATGATCGTCTCTGCAACAGCATAGCCGGGGTTTCCCCTGTAGTACTGTGCACTGTGTTCCGGTATGCTAATAGGAATGTTTGTAGAGCGGTGTCGACATCTACACGATCCCTATGCGCTTTCTTAATAGCCCGCTTGCAAAGCTTGACTGCATTCTCCGCAGCCCCATTTGATGATGGGTGGTAGGCTGGTGAAAAAAACTGTTTAATGCCGTTGTTTTGTAAGAAAGTTTTGAACTCTATACTAGTGAATGGTGGGCCCTGATCAGATACTAATTCCTCCGGCAACCCAAACCTTGCAAATGTAGCTCTTAAAACCTTTATAACATTTGATGCATTAGTTCGTGTCATCTCAAACACTTCTAACCATTTTGAAGAAGAATCAATAATAACTAAGAAGGTAAGACCTTTATATGGCCCTAGGAAATCGATGTGAACCCTTGTCCAGGGGCGCGCGTGATACTGCCAGGGCTGTATCGGGGCCCGCGGCGGCGCGTCCGCCTCTGCTGCACAAGTCTCACATTGCTTACATAATGTTTCCACGGCAGCGTCAATATTAGGCCACCATACATAGCTACGTGCCAAGCTTTTTGTTTTTACGATCCCCATGTGACTGCTATGAAGTTGTTTTAAAACATTATTCTGCAACGAAAATGGTATAACCATACGATAACCCCACATAATACAACCACCCTCCGTATATAATTCATTACGCCTCAGAAAGTATGGTTTGATACTTTCTGCATCTACACAGGTTGCTGGCCACCCGGATTGTATGTAAACTAAAACCCTACTTAACACCATATCTACAGCCGTCGCTTTCCTAACGTCTTGGCTCGTAATTGGTAAAAAATTTTCAACGAAATTAACATAAGTATTTTCTTTTTGTAATATTACATTTTCTTTACAACCTTTGTACGGCAGTCGTGATAATGCATCGGCACAATTCTTACTGGAAGAAACATATTCAATGTCATAGTTATACCCAGCCAATAACACCGCCCAACGCTGTAACCTAGACGCGGCCATCACTGGAATACCGACTTTATCACCAAAAATATAAGTGAGAGGCTTGTGATCGGTTCTTAATATAAATTTACGACCATACAGGTATTGATGAAATTTACGAACTCCGAACACAATAGCGAGTGCCTCTCGATCTATTTGTGAGTAGGCCCGCTCGGCTTGCGTGAGCGCGCGTGATGCGTACGCCACGGGACGCTCGCCCCTTGCCGTTGTGTGCGATATCACAGCTCCTAGACCTACACTGCTCGCATCTGTTGTTAAAATTATAGGTAGCTCCGGTGTGTAGTGCATTAGCACTTCACTACATGTTAATAAATGCTTCACTTTACTGAACGCATCTTCACATTCTCTATTCCAGCTATACGAAGTTCCAGCTTTAAGTAACTTATACAAAGGCGCTAGAATTGTACTAACATTTCTTATGAATTTTCCATAGTACATCACCATACCGATAAAAGCTCTTAGTTCAGAAATATTCGTGGGAGCTGGAGTTTTAACTATAGCTTTTACTTTGTCTGGGCACGTGTGAACCCCTTCTTTACTAATCGTGTGACCTAGATAGTTTACTGATTCAGCAAAAAATACACATTTATCTCTTTTTACTCTGAGCCCGTATTTGTTCAAGCGATCAAATACTTTGCATAAGTTACGCATGTGTGCTTCGTTTGTGGATCCCGTTATAATAATGTCATCCAAAAATACCCCCACATGTGGTAAATCTGCAAACAACTGCTCCAAATGTCTTTGAAAAATGCCTGGACTTGATGCTAACCCATATACTAGCCTATTATACATAAATAATCCTTTATGAGTGTTAATCACTGTATATTTCTTTGTTTCATCCAGCTCAAATTGAGCGTATGCCTGTGAAAGGTCAATTTTACTGAAATGCTGGCCACCCTTCAAACGAAGTAGTACTTCCTCTACTCTGGGTAACGGATAACGGTCAACTTCTATAACTTTGTTTAAGGTTAATTTGTAATCTGCGCAAATTCTAATGTTACCGTCCTTCTTGACGACCGGCACGATGGGTGTTGCCCAGTCAGAACGCTCCACAGGAGAGAGAATGCCGTCCCGCTGTAGCTGGTCCAGCGCACGCTGCACCGGCTCGCGCAGCGCGTACGCCAGCGGGCGCGCGCGCATGAACACCGGCCGCGCCCCCTCGCGCACGCACACGCTCACCGTGCCGCCGGTGAACCGGCCCAGGCCGTCCGCGAACACTTCACAGTATTTGGTACTGAAAGCAGCCATATCAAATACATTGTTTTTGATGTACATCACAACATCATTACTATTACAGTCATAGGTTACTGTAGGTAATTGTATTTTTAGTTCTGCCATCCACTGACGGCCTAGTAAAAGTGTCTTGCCATTGTCAACAACATATAAATCTAATTGCTTATGCGCATTTTTATACTTCACTAATGGTTGTATAACTCCAAGAGGTTTTACTAACTCGCCAGTATAATACTTTAGTGTTAAATTACTGGGCTTAAGCTTTACATCATTAAACAATTTACTATAACACTCCCTGCTTATGCATGACACCGCACTGCCGGTGTCACATTCCATTTTAATGTCAATACCATTTACATTTAGGTAGACGTAAATTGGACTACACTGCATCGCTGATAACTTACAAACATTTACAAATATTACCTCATCGCTTTCCGCGTCATCACTTTCATTGGAATTTCTTATTTGAAGCGCGTCCATATCCACGTTGTAGTGTTCCGATAAATTCGGACACATACGTCGCAAATGTCCTACTTGGTTACAAACACGGCAAACATAACGCCCGAACTTGCACTTGCTTGCGTCGTGACGCGCGCCGCACACTCGACACTGCTGTTGCTGCGCGCGCTCACCCAGCTTCATGGGTGCAGGCGCTGCCGATGCGCGCGCGCCGCGGTCCCGTCCGCTAGACCTCGTAGTAGCGATCGGTGGTGTCGCTCCGCGGACGTCACGAGTGGCCACCATCGCTGGACCCTTCCGCCGCGAGCCCGCTGACATCGCTTGACACGTCACCGATGACGTCGTGGATGCACCCTCTCTCGACCCGCTCAGTCCTTCAACGGCCGCAGCATCTTTTTCTGCTGCCTCCATGCTAACCGCCAACTTATACGCCTTCCCGAAGTCCAAATTGCTTTCGGCGAACAATCGTTGTCGTATGGTTTCATTTGTTATGCCACAAACTAGCTGATCCCTCAAGCTTTCTTCCAGCCAAGACCCAAATTCACATGTTTTCGACATTTTCTTCAAGATAGCCGCGTATTCCGATATTGTTTCACTTTCTTTCTGTTTCCTATGTCGAAACTTGTATCGTTCTGCCAACTCACTTGGCTTTGGTTGCAAGTGTTTTTCCATGACGTCAACGATTTGTGCTAACGTTTTGGTTTTTGGTTTAACCGGCGTACACAAATTAACCAGAAGTTCATAGCATTCCGCCCCCATTACTGTTATTAATGTAGGCACTTGTAATTCGCCTGGGATCTTGTTTACTAAAAAATATTGTTCTAAACGTTCCACGTACAACTGCCAATCGTCACTGTGGACTTTGAACTCAGCAATTTTACCGATCGACATTTCCGATTAATTTTTGGTGATACTGTTCCTATTTTGTTTATTTACTGTTGCACGAATCACACGTAGAATCGTCTGTTCTCGTCGCCACTGATAAGTATGGAACTACTGGAAGTATTGGGATCACAATTAAACACGGACTTACTGTATAGACGTATATTCGGAGACTGGCGCGCGGCTCGTAACGTACAATACATTAATTCTGAATACCCACTATTACAAATATATCACAGTTTTTTTTTCAAAAATTATGTATTTTGCCATACTATCCGCCGATTGAGCCAAAGAAAATTAAGTCTTATTATAAGGCAATAAGACTCAATTTTGAATGCATAAAGTAATACTAAGTACAACAAGATTTTCTTGTGTCTTTGGTTTTGTATTTACGTTTTTGCCACAGACTTCCAAAATTGAAATTAAAGTTATTTTACACTTTGTAGTGTTTTTTTTTTGAAGTCGGTTGTTTTTTTTTTGTTAAAAAGTTTTTATTTTTTATAGTCAGAGTGCATTTCATGACAATTCCAATAAGCCCAAACACGGCTAGAATACATGGTTTTATTACGAAGTTCCGGTACCTACCTTCCAGCTTCATCATCAGATCGGTTTGATGGTACCATTTTCGTCAGAACCATTTATTTAAATTTGCTTCGTCATAGTCGCTTAACTATCTTAATCGAGATATCTTATCGCCACCCGTAAAATACTTATTATCATTGAAGAGTTCCTGTGGCTATCTGTGGTCTCCTTCATCAGTTCCACTTCACCAAATTATACTTTTTGAATGCAAATGCTTGACATGTTGATGAAAATACCAAAATTGCTATATGTATGCCTATAATATTTGAGGAGTTCCTTCAATTCCTCATGGATCCCATCATCAGAACTGGATTTTGACAAAAATGGGACCAATCTGGAAGCATATACTTTCAAATAAAAAAAAAATTCCAAATCGGTTCATAAATGACGGCGTACTGAGGTAACAAACATAAAAAAAAAAAAAAAAAATACAACCGAATTGATAACCTCCTCCTTTTTGAAGTCGGTTAAAAAAATAGTTTTGGTCATTGTATTGTGCTTTTATACTCAATGCTCTAATTGGAGTGTATGATGTTTTGCGCATTTAATGTTACACGTTGTAGAAGAAAAAAAGAGTATATGTGTGTTTGGTATTGTGTGTCCAAAATCCAGAAGGTATGAGTGAGTATGCGTTGGTGAAATAGTCAGTTAATCCACTAATTGTATAAGTCTCTCAGATTCTTTGTAGGTGAGACCTTTCAGCCAGTCACTTACAACGTGCCTGCATTGGTGTCGGGTAAGTAATCAAATATTTAGAACAGCACTGAGTTTATTATAAACCCGTGAACCCAGTATCCAATAATGCCACTACGCAAGAGCAGTTCTCGAGCCGTCAAGCCGCCAAGTTTTGAGTAAAAAACGAGCATACGCGAACAGACGCTACATGGAATTGTCTTGCACGCTATTTTCAATAGTATTCTTGTTGCATTTTCAATTTATCAATGAAAAATGTATCGAGCATTTTGCTGTACAGTGTCTAACTCTTCATATCATTGTGGCTGATGACGTACAGTTTTGTTACCTATTTTTTTAGTGCCAGTTGCCACACTCACCATCAGACCCATCTTTCTTCCCAGGTCTCTTGTCCCTTTCCACAGGCGGTTCCAGTCGGAGCTTCTTGATGACCCTGGCGCTGGTCCTCTGCTGCTGCTGCGTGGTCAGGGAGCCCAGGAGTTCCGTCCGTTCAGCTTCCAAGCTGGACGGCGCTCCAGGGGACATGCTCGCATCTTTCACAACCTGAAACAAGAAGGGTTTTTATTTTAATCGACTTCAATAATTGAGGAGCTCCGGTAGGTAAACTATTTTATCAAGGCGGTCACACAGACAAAAATGACAAGTACCTTCAATTTATAATAATTATTTAAATAGAGTATCCAATACTAGCTTCTGCCCGCGACTTCGTCCGTGTGAAATTTCACCATCTTAGGGGTGGAATTTCGAAAAACCCTTTTTAGTGGATACCCACTCTTCACAAAGAACACACCCTCCAAATTTGATGTCTCTAGGACCAGTGGTTTAGGCTGTGCGTTGATATATCAGTCAGTCAGGACTTTGAATTTTATACATATAGATTATATGCCATCTTTTATTTTATACTAGTTTCTGCCCGCGGCTTCGCCTGCATGGTTGTCGTAAAGTAGCCTAAGTTACTCCTTATAACTATCTGCCAGTGAAAGTCCTGTCAAAATCGGTCTAGCCGTTTCTGATTTCGGATTAGCCGGAACAAACAGAAAGACAAAAAATTTAAAACTTGTTTATTTTTTTCTTAACTAACTTAACCTAACTTCACAAACTCTACACCTTACTCAAAATATGTGGTTTGGCCGTTTCTCTACCATCACATGGGCGTATGGTAAAAAATTTGTACACTGTTCATTACTTTTTTTGTAGTAACGAAGGTTCTCTATTGTGTTATCTAACTTTTTATCCATAATCTAAAGTGTCCTATTTTTTTTGTCCTAATCATCATTTATCCGAATGATAACTTGCCCGAACTTAATGTCACATAATATCACATGCCATAAAATTGAAATTCCTAAATACTCGTATAATATGCCCTAAATTTGTTCGTCATAAATGTTGCAATCACAATATACTAAAAACCGTTTTCAATAAAAGTTATAAGTCCTAAATTCTAATTATTTATTTATCCTAATACTTAATGTTTTTCAAACAAATTTGTTTTCCTAAGATCTTCTCTAAGAATGAAAGAAAGAAAATACGTTTATTTACGATGACGCAAAAAGAGCTACACAAAAAATAAAATAAATAAAAGGTAGGGGTAGGGGAAACATGCGTCACATCCACGCAAAACGGCTATCGCTCAGCATGATGCTGCGACCCTATGTAAGACAAAGCCTCAGCGCTGGTTTTCAGGCATAAGCAAGCATGCAGCATGCAAGCAAGCATGCAGCAAGTGCAGCATGCTATTATATAAAATATAAAACAAAATTTCGAATTTTTGAACATTATGGTTACTGAAGTTTATAGCAAACGTGTTATGGATAATGATTTTCGGACAAACTACACACATCAAAAGTGTCTAGGGATCAAGCATTTTTATGCGGATTTCTTGAGATTGAGATGTGGCTTTGTAATAAATTTATGATTTTATAAATTTATATGGATCCTTTTTGGTGCATTTCATAATTTGAATCAGGAACTGTGAATCAAATTCGAGTAAAAGATGAAAATCAGCTGTCAATATTTTCCCTATAAAAACATACAACGCATTGAAGACATTATTAGTGCTACTGTTTCCCTACTACTGATTAAAACCAACGTTATTATGGAGCGGCGACGTCATTTAAGCAGGGAAGAAATGCTCAGAGCCGTGGGAATGATAGAAGCTGGTTCCCGGCAACGTACTGTGGCTTTAGCTCTGAATACAAGTCAGAGTGTTATCAGTCGACTTTGGACACGTTACCGAAGCACTGGTACCGTGGCTGAGCGCCATGGAGGACGGTATCGCTGCACCACACGGAGACAAGACCGATACATTCAAATCTTAACTCGAAGAGCTCCAACAATAACCGCCATGATGTTAGCCGTGAGGCTTCATCACTCTTCAGGGAACTTAATTAGCGACCAAACAGTCAGAAACCGCTTGCATGAAGTGAACCTTCATTCCCGAAGACCGCTACGGGTACCACCTATAGCAATGCACAATCGTAGGATTCGATATCAATGGGCTCTTGAACACAGAAATTGGGCAGAAGAACAATGGCGTTTCGTGTGCTTTTCTGATGAGTCTCGTTTTGGTATGAGACCGGATACAAGACGTATACGACACTGGAGAACCCCTGGACGCCAACAGCGATTAAAATCCTGCCAGGAAGTCCATCCTTATAGTGGTGGAACCATCATGGTATGGGCGGGTATTTGGATCGGCGGAAGAACTGAGTTGATTTGGATCAGAGGCAACCTCAACGCTCAAATTTATGCTGAGACGATTGTATCAGACGTCATCGTTCCTCTACAAGTGCAAATCGGTCCCTTATTTCAGTTAATGCATGATAATGCACGACCGCACACCGCAAGAGTTGTAAGACAGACTCTCGCCGCAGCTAACATCAATGTCCTGCCCTGGCCTGCTCAGTCGCCAGACTTGAACCCGATTGAGCATGCATGGGATATGCTACAGAGAAGAGCTCTGCCGAATATGGAGGGTATCCAGTCGCAAGAAGACCTTTTTTTGGTCGTTGCAACGAACATGGGCGGCCATTCCACAGCGTGATTTGGATGAACTCATTTTGAGTATGCCAAACCGATGTTCTTGTGTTGTTAGTGTTCGCGGTAGAAACACGGATTATTAATTGTTTAAGTTACCCAATAAAATTTTAGAGAAAACTGTTATTTCAGTCTTTTTTTCGAACTTTTGTGTTAGTGGTTCAAATGTCAAAAATCCCTTTATTAGGAAAATGGCAAATTTCTTTATTAATGCAAAGGTGACTTGGTTTATCGTTACTGTGACAAACGAAAACACTTTATTTGATGAATCCTTAAAGAAAATTTTAATTAATATCAATCAGGAGAAAAGTTATTGCAAAAATATATGTTGATCCCTAGACACTTTTGATGTGTGTATTTGAAGAAGGGAGTAACGAAACGTCCATGCTTCATATTTTGACTAAGGTGTAGAGTTTGTAAAGTTAGGGCGTGTAGAGTTAGAAGCTTGGCTCGACATGAGATCCGAGGGGCAATTCTCGTAATTTTTAAGAACGTTCACAGTCTGATCTCAGTCTCAATCTGTCAAAAATACTTCAAATTTCCCCTACAGTTTGACAAGTTTTTGACATTCGTTTGTCGCCGAGATGAGACTGCGACTAGATTTTGAACGTTTAGATTTTAAATTAGCAGAATTGGCCTGCTGATAACTTTTTGAAAGTGCGAGCCATATGGTCTCGTTAAGGCAACATTTACATGAAAATGTTTTTAGCGGAATATACTATCACTACATAGTATAAAACAAAGTCGCTTTCTCTGTCCCTTTGAATGCTTACATCTTTAAAACTACGCAACGGATTTTGATGCGGTTTTTTTTTATAGATAGAGTGATTGAAGAGGAAGGTTTATATGTAGTGTATTTAGTATCAGCATTGCACCCGTGCGAAGCCGGGGCGGGTCGCTAGTTACTAATATAATGTTGTATTGTAATACATATATTTATTTCCGGAACGCCCAATTCTGGTTGTGATTATGTATATTGCTCATTCGAAGGCTGTTAATTATTTTAACACGTTTCTATAAAGATTTGCATATCCTGATCTGCGAAAAAAACCGGAATCTACGTACAGTCGAGTTCATTAATATATTGGCAGTGACAATGTTTCAAAACATTGTAAGCTTTAAAATAATCATATAATTCTATATAAAGGTACATCAATAAAATGTTATCATATAAACTGTTCATAAGGTCTAAGTTTTTATAGAATTATATGATTATTATAATTCTTACAATATTTTGAAATATTATCACTGCTAATATATTAATGAACTCGACTGTACGATGACATCATAATGAATTTGGGAAAACAAAATGGTTCAATTAATAAATAAAAATAAAAAAATCAACAATGAACGCAAGAAAAACGATTTAAGTAAATACTCACTCGCCGTAAGCATTATTACGTCGAGCGCAGCGTCGGGCATTCGCAGGAAAGTTACATTAAATGGAAATGTTTTTGGAAACTGAGCTTTTGCCTGTATTGTATTGTATCATTACACGGAAATGCTGGAGAAAATGCTGTATTGTATACTCACCTTAAGATACATAGATAGATATAATACTCTTTATTATGTTCACATATCTTGTAAAAAATTATTTCGGTGAATAAACGCTTTTTCATTTCATTTTTTTTTCAATCATAATGTATGTGTGTGTATTATGTATCTGATATCAGCCTTATAGGTATGCTTCCGATAAAAAGGAGGTTTGTGTGCCTATGACCACACGATATAAGTGAAAACTTACGACTGGAGCCGAGTATACGCGATTCAGCGTCACAGACCGACTGGAGCCAAGTAGGAATACCCGATTCAGTGTCACCGACCGACTGGAGCCGAGTAAGAATACCCGATTCAGTGTCACTGACCGACTGGAGCCAAGTAGGAATACCCGATTCAGTGTCACCAACCGACTGGAGCCAAGTAGGAATACCCGATTCAGTGTCACTGACCGACTGGAACCGAGTAGGAATACCCGATTCAGTGTCACCGACCGACTGTAGCCAAGTAGGCATACCCGATTCAGTGTCACCGACCGGCCGGAGCCAAGTAGGAATACCCGATTCAGTGTCACCGACCGACTGGAGCCAAGTAGGCATACCCGATTCAGTGTCACCGACCGGCCGGAGCCAAGTAGGAATACCCGATCCAGTGTCACCGATCGACTGGAGCCAAGTAGGAATACCCGATTCAGTGTCACGACCGACTGGAGCCAAGTAGGAATACCCGATTCATCGTCACCAACCGTTTGGAGCCGAGTATACGCGATTCAGCGTCACGGACCGAAAGGAGCCGAGTAGGAATACTCGATTCAGCGTCACCGATCGACTGGAGCCCAGTAGGAATACCCAATTCAGAGTTACCGACCTGAGCGTCACGGTTCAGGGGTCTACTTTCGTAAGTCCGTCAACGAAGATACGGGCCCATCGGAAAAAAGTTGATCCGTCAAAACAAGTGACTAATTCAATTTTCGGGTAGAAACATCTAGATTTAGTATGTACTACTAATGAAAAAAAAAAACACATCGCGAGTACGGACAACTGGCAAATCGCGTTCTCATTTAGGTATTCTTATTTTGAGCCCCCGAACTAACCTATGTCGGTAAGAGATACGGACTTGGAAACGCCCGTGACTTCGGCTGATACTACGGAAGTCGCGCTTAGAGAGTAGACTACCAGTTAAGTTCACTGTTCAGAAAGAGCGCAAAGTGCGCTAAAGAAGTTTTCACTTCAAAAATAGGTACTGCGCACTTGTAGAATAAGTTCGTAAAGATATATGAAAAGGAGCTACGACCAAATTAGAATTGGCAGCAAATGTCATGACCTTCATGAAATAAGTTTAAGGATTACAATTTAGTAAATACATATTTGATATGGTCGCGAATCAAGTTTAGATCAGCATACAACCTGATACTGACCTGCAAATTGTGAAAAACGGAAAAAAATTCAAATTGAAAATTGACTTTCGCCAGTTACCTTAGCGCATCCACCTAAATTATTTTATTTCTCAGATCAAGACACCATGTCCTTGACTTCTCGCACATACCGAGGGGCCCAGCATCCAAGGAAGTCTCAAAAAAAAAATAAAAAGATAAAACTAAAACGCCAACTAAAAAGCTATAAACAAGACAAAAATTCGGAGTCACACGTGCTGTGCAGTCACCAAAAGGGATAAGTACCTATATATCCGACGTCCGAAGATACTGTATCCGACGACCCTGGTCGTCGGATAAAGTTGAAGTATTGTAAGAAACCGATGGACATTTTCGAATGAAATTTAATATTAATTAAATTTTATTCGAAAACATCCATCAGTTTCTTAAACTTCAACTATACCGACGACCTAGTGGTTACTTATCTCCTTTGGTGACCGTACCTAATTAATTGGGGAGTTTGTTGCGCCACTTCTTCTCCCCAGCAAAAGCACTAGGAAGTGGTGAAGGGCGAGCGTTATGGGGGACAGTCTTTATGTAATTTTGACGTTCGAAAAGTGTTGACTCTCAGCTTAGATTGAATAAATGACTTTTGATTTTAAATTAATAAAGATAAATCGAACAGATTACGCGTAACTGCGAATTTTATATCGCCTGTTAAAACCATAACCTTCCTTTGACTTTGCTATGACCAGGTAAAAAACAATATAACAACGGTGTTCATAAACAAAGCCCCAAACCATTTAGAGACCTAACGATAAAGGACAATGGTCAGCGGAAGTATAACAGATTTAAATAAGTATTATAGGATATACATTGGAATGAGCTTGTCCAATTGGAAATAATAAGCAGAGGTCACGTCATTTCGAGTCACAAAAGAGCTCTTTTAAGTTGATTGGTGACGTACAGGAAATTGCGATTTTTACAATAATAGACTAGTTTCCACTATCAATAAATAGAAAATCTATTTAGTCCGTCAGTTAGAGTATTGGAAAATAATGGACACGTATTTTTTGTTTTTGTAAATCAATGAATATTGACAAAGATAAAACGCATCAAAACTCGGAAACGTGGGGACTCGTGACGTCAGAACGCACTAAAAATTATACCAAAGTGTGACGTATTGAGAATTTTAAAAGCATTTTATCTTCGGGAGTAGAGGCTCGTGACTTCAGAATGCACAAAAAATTATACCAAGGTGTGACGTAGAAAGCGTCGTATCTTCGTCAATTTTGGTTTACGTAACAAAAGAAAAAATACGGGTCAAATATTTTTTGATAAGCTAACTGACGGACTAATTAGATTTTTTTAGGTTGACAAGCCTATTGCTATCAACACTTAGGCATCGAAATCCGTCGTCGGTTGGTCTACGACGTCGGGGACAGAGCGGTGCGCCTCAAGTGGAGTTAGGCATGACATCTAGCTAGATGAAGAGATGGCCGATGGAGCAAAGCTGTGTCCGAATGGTAGCCAAGGTTCGGCCAAAGAAACCAGGGCCGTCCAAAAGCGCGCTGGGTTGACGATATCGTCAAAGTCGCGGGAAACACCTGGATGAGAGACGCACAGAACCGGGAAGTATGGCAAACGAAAGGGGCGGCCATACCCAGCAATGGATGATTCCGGGCTGAAATGATGAAGATGATGACTTAGAAAAAAGTATTAATTGCGACTCGTACAGTCAACAGCAAAAGTAGATGATGAAAATCAGAAATTCAATGCTAATGAACGGAATTCGCGTCAGAACTGTGTGGCGTCGAAGTGATTCAAAAGCGTGTGATTGTAAATTATGCCAAACATTTACTGCTTCGACGCCACACAGTTCTGACGCGAACTCCGTTCATTAATTAGTATTGAATTTCTGATTTTCATCATCTACTTTTGCTGTTGACTGTACAGGAGGATCACAAACTACACTAAACACAGTCTAAAATATAATACCAACTTATAAAAAAATAAAAAAGTAACAAAAAGAAAAATGAAACAGAAAGTCCTATAGGAGGCCAAAAGGCTCCTATCTCAGAATGATGCTGCGATATTTAAAAATAACTAAAGGCATTTAACAGATTTTTTTAATGTAGGTAATTGGGTGGAAATAAGCTCCTGATGGTAATTGGTCACTGCCTAGGGATCTGCAGGTACAGATGCACGCTGTGCTATACCAGAGGAAAAGCTGAAATATCTCAAGTGCCTGTAATTACACCGGCTTCTCAAACCGAAACAGCAGTGCTATTCTGTAAAAATCTCACCGTGAAAACTAAGGTGAAGTGAGCTGTCATTCCACCTGATGTTAGGGATTGCCTCCATTGATAGTTCACTTCATGCTAACTTCACATATGTTATCACGGTGAGATTTTTACAGAATCGATAGACAGTATAGCTGCAGGTGGCAGATTCCAGACATTTTTGTAACAGTACTAAAGCGGTTATTGTATAATCACTTATTTATCTATTAAAAAAAAATATGCACAAGTAAAAAAAAATACAAAGGCAGACTAAATGTCTGAGGTTTCTGTCTGCGGCATCATAGCTACAAAACGGCTGAACCGGTTTTGACATTTTTGTTCTTATTGAAGTTTGAGTGCTCTTAGCTATGATTTAAAAATATCTGTTTAGCCGTTTGAAGATCATCATATATCTTGTCTAGTTTATGAAGGTACACACGCCAGCAGGTCAACTTACCCCAATCTGTCAAATTTCTTTGATAGATTTTCAACTTTAGCACAAAGGAATAAGGTTCATATTTAATTGGGAAAATCTGACAGATTGGGATAGCTTGATGTGCTGGCCTCTGTATGATAAATGTAAACGCCAAACAGTCGACGTCCAGCAATAATGAATTTATGCTATTGTATAGAAAGGCTAGCTGATGTTGACTTCCTATTTACTACTAAACTAGCTTCTGCCCGCGACTTCGTCCGCGTGAAATTTCACCCTCCCCCTATTCACCCTTTACTACTATTACTCATAGGGATGGAATTTCGAAAAACCCTTTCTTAGTGGATATCTACTCTTCACAAAGAACACACATTGGCCGCGATTCTGTTGTTCACAAACTAAACTAAATTTAAGTTCAGTGCATCTTTTTCTGTAGATAAATATTATAGTTTAGTCCTGTCAAATTAGTCAGCGCCTGACGTAAATTGACGTATTTTTAGTAGCCATTTTTTTAATCACGTCTAAACTGTCTATGGATTATCTAATTTGACAGGACTAAACTATTAATTAACTTCTGTCCTTTTCTTAGTGAAATAGAAAGAAAAAGATGCACTGAACTTAAATTTAATTTAGTTTGTGAACAACATAATCGGGGCCATTGTCTCTAGGGCCAGCGGTTTAGGCTGTGCGTTGATATATCAGTCAGTCACGACTTTGAATTTTATATACAAGGTATAACATAATTAACGCAAGACCTCATACATCCCAATTAGAGTATTGAGTTAAAAGCATAATACAATGAACAAAACTTATTCGTGTTGACACTAGCATTACTTTAGACATTTAAAATTGAGTCTTATTACCTTGAAATAAGATTTAATTTTATTTGGCCTAATCGGCGGTTAGTATGAAAATACACATAATTTTTGAAAAATACCTACATTAAAAGTTACTGAAATCGATTCAGTAGTCAATTATAATTGTGTCTGTACCGAAACAGAATAGTAAAATAAAAAGCCATTAAAAAGTTATGAGCCAACAAAGATTCGTTTTTCTTGCTATTTTTAACGTAAATTTGGGTGTAGATAAGTAATAAAAGAAATGTAAAATCTTCAAAACCAAGTCCGTACCGACAAAGCTCAGTTATCGAAGAGATCAATAAACTTTATTTGTAATTGATTTATGCAGTGGTTTTTTAATAAAACTCGATTTTCCGAAGCACTTTCCGAATCTTTTTACGCGTCTATCAGTTCGGAACGGTGTTTCTGTGCGTGAGAACTAGACGTTGTTCGTGTAGACTAGCGTCTAACTGCTCATTACTGATACTAGCACTGTCGTACACGAAGCCAGGTGAGACAGCGTGCTTTTTGGCCATGACCACCAGCGAGTTCGAGCTGGCGACTAGTTTACTCTTAAGTAAAAATATGAAAAAATACATTATAAACGATTGATGACTCTCTAATTATAGATGAACGCCTAATATTTACTTTGAATTTTACCTAAGTTTGTTTTTAGAGGACCCAATTATAATTTAATTAAAATTCAAATGTTACTGACATTAATTGAATTTTAATTCAATTATAATTGGGTCTCTTCATTATCACAACAATATGGGTGTCGACTGCCGATGACCACGAAACGCGATTAAGATGTAATTTGGGTCAGCAGAAAATTTTACTTCATCATAATCATGCTCTTGCCCTTATCTCAATTTATATCGGCGCAACATGTTTTTTTATTCCATACTTCTTTATCAGTCGTCAACTCGGTACACCCTTTCTAGCCGTATCATCTTTCACACAGACCATCCATCGTCTTGTCACAGGTCTTGTGCTGTGTTGCAGATTGCTCCATTATTGTTGTCCTTATTTAAGGTAATGACAGTAATAATGGAGCGGCAGTATACGACTGCCGGCGACGAGGTCTCCGCGTTTTTGTGTGTTGCAAGCCCAGTTGGGGAGAGTTGATATTAGGGACACACATGGTCAAATAACTTGTAAGGGATCAAGAAGCGCCTGCGGACTGTAAAGATTGGCAAGGGTGCTATGTCCGCAGCCGCCCCACGTTTCGGCCCGTATAACGTACGTTGGCAGGGCCATGGGAAGGTTGGAGGGAGTCCATCCATCGTTTCTTTGATCCTCCACTACTTTTATAGCCCCAGGGATATAAAATGATTTCTTAAAAATAAAACAATAATTATAATACATTGATTTAGTTTACTCTTGTTTGCAGCGCTCGGCAGCTATATAGTAAAGCTTGCTAACAGATGTGTTCATCTTGTGCACGGGATTTTGTTTTCAAATTGGGCAGTTGTAAGTTTCCTCGATGGTACCTATTCTAAATATATTTTTTACCCGAAGACCGCGTGCTATAAAGGACCATCCAAACCACAATCTATACTTACTTTTAAACCCACAAATATTTTAACCGTAAAACATGTTCTAACAACAATGAGACGCATTTACAATCCGAACGCGTTTAACTGTGCACATGGCAGGCCCTATTACCATAATTGTCCAAATGGAATCACAAAGAAAACGTAAACTATTACATACAATAAGTATTGAATTAAAGACTTGATGCTGGATAACAATATTATTCTGAGTCCATACTGAGAACTATACAATGCAACTTTTAATTAAACAAATAAGGCGAAGACACCTTATTTTTCCAGTGACGGTATTCATTCCTATTTCATTGGTATCTAAGCTCTAATTTCAGGCTGGTATTGAGAATCATGGCACTAGGAACATAAGAATAAAAACCAAATCATTATCATAGCATCAAGCAGCCTTCCAAGCATCTAGGCTTAACCGGCTTTGCCTGTGGGTGCCTCAACAAATTAGGGCTTCCAGCTAGAGCAAAAAACCACTAAAAAATAAGCTACTACACGCTAAGAGCACCCACTATGGGGTACGGACCTCGGCTTAGAATGTCGTTGGGAAGAGCAACGAGGGACAGACCGGATCAAATTTATACATCTTTCTGAACTTGTTTTATGTTACTTGAAGTCGGCGCAACACGTATTCTACTTCCTATTGACTCCCTTCTCTTTCTATATCATTCCTCACACAATCCACCCATCTTTTCTTTGGCCTACCTCTCCCTTCCATCTATCAACACAATATATTCATCACAATTTTAGTCACATGCATTTCCTCCCTCCTCATCACATGCCCAAACCAAGAATAAAAACCCAATAAACTAACTTAAATGAGGAATGAATCACAGGACCAGCAGCTGTTTGGCAGTCTTGAGAACCATGCAAGCGGGCCTTTCCCGATCCCGCCCCATTCTTCAGCACGAAATTATAAGCTAAAGTTTTGCTTGCATACAATTATAAGCTAAAGTTTTACATGCATATAATTATAAGCTAAAGTTTTACATATAATTACGTGCATATTCCCGCTCCGGTTAAAATGGTCTCAAAGTGCCCACCACGATCAGTGGAATAATGTGTCTGAAATTATTTCGTGCTTAGATTTGTGCTTCTAGCCTAAATCTGGCTGGAAGAACCTGTCGTTCGGTGAACTAGGTATGGAAGACAGTCCACTGACAAATGCGGTCATTCCGGGAACCGATAAGATGTCAATAATGAAAATAAACCATATCATACAATCCTACATAATAAGATAATAATCAGGTAAACAGTTAATAAAACCATTAACATTAATAACCTTTAGATGTTTTTAATAAAAAGACCAAAAATCAGATTCGAAACCTAACAGACAGACACACACATTAATAAGCATTCTGTTTATAATGTTTTCTCTTGACTCCATCATCAGATCAGCTCCAAGATACCAAATTAAATGTTTGTCATCCGTACTACATTTATACATGTACAAATTGATACAAAGTTTTAGTATATACCTACGATAATTATAAGTAGATTAAAATTGACTTCTACGAACTTATTACTTACATTGTCATTTACACGTGAAGTTAATCAAAAACTGTTAAAAATAGAGCGAAAAAAACTTTTTCAGGACTCCGTACCTAAAAGATAAAAACGGGACCTCAGCCTATCTGCCTGTCTCCACAGGGCTGTTTCGTATTTTAATCGCAATAGGTAGAATCCTTAGGCCAGGAGTCCGATATGCACATGGTCGGTTTTTTCAAACAGCAATCAATGAATTAATATCGTGCTGCCATTTTCCGCGATACGCATCATAATATTCTCGACACGAGCGCTGACGCAGGATGCGTGCAAAACGCTGAATGATAAAAACCACT
Organism: Globia sparganii; assembly: GCA_949316385.1. Taxonomy (NCBI): domain Eukaryota; kingdom Metazoa; phylum Arthropoda; class Insecta; order Lepidoptera; family Noctuidae; genus Globia; species Globia sparganii. Next base: position 21,221,538 of record OX438656.1, read on the forward strand.
GCATGGGCGGCCGACTTTTGAGTATGAGAACGCAGCGCGACCGCGCGCCATTTAAAATTGGAACCTTAGTTTTTTTTTTTAATAAAATAGGCTAAGACTAAAAAGGATATTTTTAAATAATCATCAATTTTTTCGGAACGTGATTTAGTGTTGATAGTTAAAAATGAGTTTATTAAATAAATTATGTTTCATTTTGTTAATCAGTGTTTACTGCGAGGCACAGACGATGAGGAAGGAGGCTTATTTGACAGTCGTGAGTAGAAAACATTTTTTTTATAGATAAATAAAAGGAATTAAAAAGGGAATATAAACGCACTTTAAAAATAATGTTTCACACTTTAAAATGTTTAGTTTTAACATTAATTGAATGAATTATAACTTATGAATTTATTTATTTTACAATTTGATTTTATGTAAGTACTACAATTTAGCTAAAATAATATTACTGTGGCATGTGTTTTGTTCTTTGGTTACCAACATAATTTTTAAGTACTTACACTTACTAACATAAAGATGGATCACTGTGTCTGACGTTAGTAAAATTATTATAAAAATAATGGGTTCTATAATAATAAACTATAAAAATAAACTTAATATACGGGCACTGATCGTATGTGTGTACAAAAGGCAATGTTACTACTGTTACTAGGAGAACTTAGGATGCAAGAGCGAGCGAAGCGAGCTCGGGACTTGGGGCACCGCGACTCGGACAGGTTAGGTTCGAAGGCGATGACGGGGGCTCGAGTAAGCGAGCAAAGCGAGCGTACGAGCCCTCCTCATCTCCTCCGTGTTAGGTTCCCTTAAACCCTGTAGACAGAAATAGGGACCCCGCGGAGCGGGGCTCCGTCGACTACGTCTTATTATTATTGCTTGTAAACCAACTTAGACCCGCCATCCGGGATGGTTTTCGACACAGTTATAGTGCAAACCATTATTTTTGTAGGTATTTCAATAATGTGTTTATGAAATTATTACTTTATAGTGTGAACTTATTTTGTTAATTTGGTTCATGTTTATTAAAGTGATCATATTAAATTATAGACGTATTATTATTTTGAAGTGCTGATATACAATCTTATAGCTGTTTTCATCAAATTTAAAGTCCTATTAAATACACCCCAATTAAAAATATCAGTATCATAAACAAACATTGACACCTCATAATGGAATCAGGACTAACCTATAGTAATGTGTAACCACATTTATGCATAATGCGTCTAAAAAAAAAACGACTTCCAAAAAAAAAACACTACAGAGTGGAAAATAACTTTAAACTTCGGAAGTCGGTGTCAAAAAACGAAAATGCGGAACCAACGACACTGACTTCCGAAATTAAAGTTATTTTTCACTTTGTAGTGTTTTTTTTTGGAAGTCGGTTGTTTTTTTTTTTTTTGTTAAAAAGTTTTTATTTTTTACTTTTTAGTTGTACCTATCCCACACAAATATACTTGCTATGTAAATATCAGTGACAGGAAGCTATTAAAACATCATCAATATAAACTAAGTGGAAGAAATTCCTATTATTGAAGCTAACTTAAAAACTACCCAAGCAAAATTAATAAAATTTATATGGGACTATTTCGGAATAAACCTCATTCGAACAAAAAGGGGTTTTGCAAATCCGTCTATACTGAGTTATTTGTAAAACACCAGCAACCTCTTAAGAGGTCATTGTACTCATCATTATGAACAACTTTTACTATGGGACCAAACCTGAAATCGCGAAAAAAAATCAGCTGTTCCCTACATTTTGACGAGTTACACGAACATAAATGTAGGGAACAACTGATTTTTTTTTAAACATCCGTAATAAGAACCTCCTCCTTTTTTGAAGCCGGTTAAAAAAGTCCGCGATAGCGTATGTCTATGTTTTAAGGTTAATATTTATGTAATTTACTGAAAGATTCGTATAAAAAACTTTAATTGAAGCAAAACATATTTTTTATTATTTCAGCCTTCAAACGTCAACGGTTTAAAACTTATTTGGTAAGACGCGTACTTATACGGAAAAATGCGTCAAAAATTCCTAAAAAAAATAGTATTTACTGTAACTAATGAAAGAAACAATTAATTAAGGTTGCACACAGATAATTTCTATACACATTCGTATTAAGGATTTTTGTATAAAATTTATAATTAGTGTGATATGATTTTTTAAAAGCGTGTATGGTATTTATATGACGCAATTGCCCCGGTTGACCTTACAAATAAAAATTTTATAAAACCAGTAAATCAAGGACATTATAAACTCACCGCAATGTATTAAATAAAACTTTGCAAAGTTAATGATGTCTGATTCGTTTTCAAGATTATAATTATGTGCACCGACACGTTGTTATTCATTCACAAACCGCGGTACAGTGTTGTTTACATACCATGTCAGCATGATGATAAAAGAGAAAGAGTTTACTCCATGGTGTCCGCATCTGCTCCCGCTCTGGGTGGAGCAGAAGGGAGTGTCAGACTCTTACTGACTTTAGTCAGTAAGAGTCACGGAGAACACAGAACACGGAGTCGGAGAACACGGGTGGGTTTTAACCCACCCGTGTTCCTTCCTTAGCCCTTTGTGTTCCGGGGCAGCGGTAACCCTTTCGGACAATCCCGCTGCCCTTCATAATTTACTTAGATAAGTACTCGTGCCAAGTTTCAAGTTTATTAACTCAGGGAATAAGATTTTCCATACAAACTTTCATCCCCTATTTAACTACCTTAGGGATTGAATTTCGAAAATTCCTTATTCCTCGTCTACATTAAGTATAAAGGGAACCTTTGTGCAAAATTTCAGCTTTGTAGGTCCAAGGGTTTAGGCTGGGCGTTGATGAGTCAGTCAGTCAGTCAGTCAGTCAATCAGTCAGTCAGTCAATCAGTCAGTCAGGACTTCTCTTCTTATAATATATAGATTATGTTTAAAACTTCTATGAATCTGTTCAGTTAGAAATTGATAATTTACAATAATCTATCATGGTAAACAAGGTAAAAAATCCTTTAAACAATTTTCAAACTTTTTTACGTTTTAATTTCAGGTTTGCCTAGCGGCTGCTTAAATAGGTTAGGTAAGGTTAGTCGTTAATATCACAAAACAGTGTTCTGCGGTTAATATTTATCGAATGGGCAAATAAACACCCAGGGAGATAGAGTTACCTACTTAATATTTTTAATTATTTTTTCGTCAGTGGAGTTTGGACCTCAGTGGCCGTTTAGGACCAAAAACCCGTTTCAGATGTATAACATCTGAAACGGGTTTTTGGTATTATCTCTAAGTTAGAAAACGTTATTTGATTATTAAATATCCTTGACAAGATTTTCGCACCTATGCTAACTTTCTTAAAGTAAATTATTTTATTTTATAACTAGCTGTTGCCTGCGACTTCGTCTGCGAACTTGGATGAAAAGTAGCCTATGTCTTTCTTCAGGTCATGGTCTACCCATGTGACTAATTTCATTCAAATCCGTTCAGCCGTTTAAGCGTTAAAGCGTAATAAACAAACATACAGAACATCAAATCTTCTCTCTTTGTTATATTAGTTTACAAATTGAAGAAGAAAAGGCCTTAAAATACTGTAAGATGGGCCCACCACATTACTCAAGGTTTTTCCATATTTCTAAAGATTACCCCTCCCTTTTCACAATAAAAAATAAAACCTTATAAACTGATGATGATTGATCTCATTACTTAGGCTATTTATTTTCCTTACAACATAATAAGTAGTTAGGTCTATTAAATAAACTAGTGACCCGCCCCTGCTTCGCACGGTTTTTACGACAAAACATCAGGGTTTCTTTATCTATACAAATAAATAAAATTAAAGTGTATGTTTGCAATGTCACAATAACAACTTTTTACTAAAAAAAAAAGTATATACGGTACTCAAATAACGCTTTTAAAATGTTTTGTTTGCCTGCTTGTTCCGGCTAATCTACGAAACGACTGAACCGAATTGGACAGGACTTTCACTAGCAAATAACTGATGTACTGTTTGTGGGATATTTGTGAAATCAAACGAGGGCGAAGTCGCGGGCACAGTTATATCTAAGTTTAATATCAATGGATATTCTCTAATGAGGGGCCCGTGGCTAAATAATAACAGCCGCACAGGTCGATCGATCAGGTTAAGCTACGCATGCCGCGGTTGGTCTGTGAATGGGTGACCGTCTTTACATACCGAGACCCCTCAGTGCCTCGGAAAGCACGTTAAGCCGTTGGTCCCGGCTGTCATTTGTGGATCTTTGACAGTCGTTACGGGTAGTCAGAAGCCCGAAAGTCTGACAACCAGTCTTACCAAGGGGTATCGTATTACCCAGTAACTGGGTTGTGGAGGTCAGATAGACAGTCGCTCCATGTAAAATACGGGTATTCAGCTGCATCCGGTTAGACTGGAAGTCGACCCCAACACAGTTGGGAAAAGGCTAGGCAGATGATATTATTCTCTAAATGATGGTGAAAACTGCATCAAAACCCGTTGAGGAGTTTAGTGATAAATTAAGAACAGACACGAAAAGCAACTTTAATTGACACGAAAAGCTGACCCCGCAAACGTCGTTTTGCAAAAAAAAAAAAATAGATAGTAGCCGATTCTCAGACCTACCCGATATGCACACAAAATTTCATACCAATCGGTCCAGCCATTTCGGAGGAGTATGGTAACTAACACTGTGACACGAGAATTTTATATATTAGATGTACAATTATAGATATACACACATCAAAAGTGTCTAGGGATCAACATATATTTTTGCAATAACTTTTCTCCTGATTGATATTAATTAAAATTTTCTTTAAGGATTCATCAAATAAAGTGTTTTCGTTTGTCACAGTAACGATAAACCAAGTCACCTTTGCATTAATAAAGAAATTTGCCATTTTCCTAATAAAGGGATTTTTGACATTTGAACCACTAACACAAAAGTTCGAAAAAAAGACTGAAATAACAGTTTTGTCTAAAATTTTATTGGGTAACTTAAACAATTAATAATCCGTGTTTCTACCGCGAACACTAACAACACAAGAACATCGGTTTGGCATACTCAAAATGAGTTCATCCAAATCACGCTGTGGAATGGCCGCCCATGTTCGTTGCAACAACAAAAAAAGGTCTTCTTGCGACTGGATACCCTCCATATTCGGCAGAGCTCTTCTCTGTAGCATATCCCATGCATGCTCAATCGGGTTCAAGTCTGGCGACTGAGCAGGCCAGGGCAGGACATTGATGTTAGCTGCGGCGAGAGTCTGTCTTACAACTCTTGCGGTGTGCGGTCGTGCATTATCATGCATTAACTGAAATAAGGGACCGATTTGCACTTGTAGAGGAACGATGACGTCTGATACAATCGTCTCAGCATAAATTTGAGCGTTGAGGTTGCCTCTGATCCAAATCAACTCAGTTCTTCCGCCGATCCAAATACCCGCCCATACCTTGATGGTTCCACCACTATAAGGATGGACTTCCTGGCAGGATTTTAATCGCTGTTGGCGTCCAGGGGTTCTCCAGTGTCGTATACGTCTTGTATCCGGTCTCATACCAAAACGAGACTCATCAGAAAAGCACACGAAACGCCATTGTTCTTCTGCCCAATTTCTGTGTTCAAGAGCCCATTGATATCGAATCCTACGATTGTGCATTGCTATAGGTGGTTAGGAATGTATCGGTCTTGTCTCCGTGTGGTGCAGCGATACCGTCCTCCATGGCGCTCAGCCACGGTACCAGTGCTTCGGTAACGTGTCCAAAGTCGACTCATAACACTCTGACTTGTATTCAGAGCTAAAGCCACAGTACGTTGCCGGGAACCAGCTTCTATCATTCCCACGGCTCTGAGCATTTCTTCCCTGCTTAAATGACGTCGCCGCTCCATAATAACGTTGGTTTTAATCAGTAGTAGGGAAACAGTAGCACTAATAATGTCTTCAATGCGTTGTATGTTTTTATAGGGAAAATATTGACAGCTGATTTTCATCTTTTACTCGAATTTGATTCACAGTTCCTGATTCAAATTATGAAATGCACCAAAAAGGATCCATATAAATTTATAAAATCATAAATTTATTACAAAGCCACATCTCAATCTCAAGAAATCCGCATAAAAATGCTTGATCCCTAGACACTTTTGATGTGTGTAGTAGACAAGTTAATTACAAGTCAAATAAAATTAATCGCTTGATAGTTTTTGCTATCTTAATGCATAATTGACAGGTCAGATGGTAATAACTTCCTTCCCTCTGAGTTGGACGGAGACTTTTAACTAATAATAAATTGCAGATTTTCAAAAGAAAAATATGAAGGAAAAAAAAACATTCAAGCATCCGGTTAGACTGGAGGCCGAACCCAAAAATAATTGGGAAAAGGATAGGCATAAGTCATAAGTAATTTATTTCATAACAATATAGGTACCTACATTGTGTTGCAAAATTAAAAAATAAAAGGAAAACCAAAAAAAGAAAAGGCAAATGATGATGATCATATTTATGTAGAACATTGTTGCGAAACTGACGCGAGGGAATAGGGTTTAACACTAAAGGAATCAAAGCTCGAAGATAATTTTTATGATCATAATATTTTAACTTCTATTTCCGCTATCATGGTATGGGCATGTAATACAGAGGAGTGAGGAAAGTTTTGAATGTGGATGGCTAAGAATAGGGGAAACCCAAAGAGCCAATGAATGGAATGTGACCAAAGAGCCAATGAATGGAATGTGACAAAGATGATGTGGCTAGAATGTGACAAAGATGATGTGGCTAGAATGTGACAAAGATGATGTGGCTAGAATGTGACAAAGATGATGTGGCTAGAATGTGACAAAGATGATGTGGCTAGAATGTGACAAAGATGATGTGGCTAGAATGTGACAAAGATGATGTGGCTAGAATGTGACAAAGATGATGTGGCTGGAAAGTTGACGACTAATAAAGAAGTATGGAAGAATGGAAGACATTTCGGAAGTTGGTGTCGTTGGTTCCGCATTTTTTTTATTGACACCGACTTCCGAAATTTACGCTATTTTTCACTTTGTAGTGTTTTTTTGGAAGTCGGTTGTATTTTTTGTAAAAAAAAGTTTTTTATTTTTCACTTTTTAGTGGGCCAGTTTGTAACTTACCTAAGTTACAATAGCCTAATGTCAACGGCTCATTACCTTTTATAAAATATTGCTTTTCCCGATGCAGGGACGTTAATTGTTGAGGAGTTCTCCTTGTAAGAACCAGGAGAACTGGAGCTGATTGAGAAGTCCCCATCAGCTCCACTTCACGATACGCATTGTGCTTAGCAACCACATTAAAGTACCTAATCGAATCGCAAACCGTAAAATATTTAGAGATCGCAGAAAGCGATAAGGCCGCCCATTGTATATTTTGTAGTGTTTGATGTATCTTTACTCGTTGTATTTTTGTGGTGTACAATAAAGTATATATAGGGTGACTGGTAATTAGTGACCGATACCTAAACACGTGATTGTACTCATGATAACAAACAACTTACTATGGGACCAAACCTGAAATACACACATCAAAAGTGTCTAGGGATCAACATATATTTTTGCAATAACTTTTCTCCTGATTGATATTAATTAAAATTTTCTTTAAGGATTCATCAAATAAAGTGTTTTCGTTTGTCACAGTAACGATAAACCAAGTCACCTTTGCATTAATAAAGAAATTTGCCATTTTCCTAATAAAGGGATTTTTGACATTTGAACCACTAACACAAAAGTTCGAAAAAAAGACTGAAATAACAGTTTTCTCTAAAATTTTATTGGGTAACTTAAACAATTAATAATCCGTGTTTCTACCGCGAACACTAACAACACAAGAACATCGGTTTGGCATACTCAAAATGAGTTCATCCAAATCACGCTGTGGAATGGCCGCCCATGTTCGTTGCAACAACAAAAAAAGGTCTTCTTGCGACTGGATACCCTCCATATTCGGCAGAGCTCTTCTCTGTAGCATATCCCATGCATGCTCAATCGGGTTCAAGTCTGGCGACTGAGCAGGCCAGGGCAGGACATTGATGTTAGCTGCGGCGAGAGTCTGTCTTACAACTCTTGCGGTGTGCGGTCGTGCATTATCATGCATTAACTGAAATAAGGGACCGATTTGCACTTGTAGAGGAACGATGACGTCTGATACAATCGTCTCAGCATAAATTTGAGCGTTGAGGTTGCCTCTGATCCAAATCAACTCAGTTCTTCCGCCGATCCAAATACCCGCCCATACCATGATGGTTCCACCACTATAAGGCTGGACTTCCTGGCAGGATTTTAATCGCTGTTGGCGTCCAGGGGTTCTCCAGTGTCGTATACGTCTTGTATCCGGTCTCATACCAAAACGAGACTCATCAGAAAAGCACACGAAACGCCATTGTTCTTCTGCCCAATTTCTGTGTTCAAGAGCCCATTGATATCGAATCCTACGATTGTGCATTGCTATAGGTGGTACCCGTAGCGGTCTTCGGGAATGAAGGTTCACTTCATGCAAGCGGTTTCTGACTGTTTGGTCGCTAATTAAGTTCCCTGAAGAGTGATGAAGCCTCACGGCTAACATCATGGCGGTTATTGTTGGAGCTCTTCGAGTTAAGTATTGAATGTATCGGTCTTGTCTCCGTGTGGTGCAGCGATACCGTCCTCCATGGCGCTCAGCCACGGTACCAGTGCTTCGGTAACGTGTCCAAAGTCGACTGATAACACTCTGACTTGTATTCAGAACTAAAGCCACAGTACGTTGCCGGGAACCAGCTTCTATCATTCCCACGGCTCTGAGCATTTCTTCCCTGCTTAAATGACGTCGCCGCTCCATAATAACGTTGGTTTTAATCAGTAGTAGGGAAACAGTAGCACTAATAATGTCTTCAATGCGTTGTATGTTTTTATAGGGAAAATATTGACAGCTGATTTTAATCTTTTACTCGAATTTGATTCACAGTTCCTGATTCAAATTATGAAATGCACCAAAAAGGATCCATATAAATTTATAAAATCATAAATTTATTACAAAGCCACATCTCAATCTCAAGAAATCTGCATAAAAATGCTTGATCCCTAGACACTTTTGATGTGTGTAGTGAAAAAAAAATCTGCTGTTGAGTCATTTATGTTCGCCTAACTGGTCAAAATGTAGGTACTGCAGCAGATTTTTTTTCGCGAATTCAGGTTTGGTCCCATAGTAAAAGTTGTTTGTTATCTGAGTACAATCACGTGTTTAGGTATCGGTCACTAATTACCAGTCACCCTATATAAATAAATAATAAACATTTATTATTGAGTAGTTCCGATGGCCATCTCTGGTCTTCATCATCAGTTCCACTTCAACGAATGGTGCTTTCTGAGAGCAAATGCACGAGTTACTATAAAAAAATACCCAAATCGCTATAGGTGTGCCTACAAAATTTAAGGGTTGCCTTCGATTTCTCCAGGACCCAATCATCAGATCCTGACGTGGTGACTATGGGACCACTTCAGAAGTATCTCCTTTCGAACAAAAAAGAATTTTGAAAATCGGTCCACAATTGGCGGAGTAATCGCGTAACAAACACACAAAAAAAAAACATACCGTCGAATTGATAACCTCCTCCTTTTTTGAAGTCGGTTAAAAAGACATGTTGCGCCGACACCAAATAAGATGGCAAGAGAATGGTGATGATGATAATGATTTATACTTCTGTGGTTAACCCGAAATGATCAGGCTTCAATATTATACAATGTGTAACAGAATAAATGCAAGTCCTGAAAGTAGTTTGTTCATAATTGACTACTGAATCGATTTCAGTAACTTTTAATATACTTAAGTATTTTTTCAAAAATTATTTTTTTGCCGTACTGGCCGCCGGTTGAGTCAAAGAAAATTAAATCTTATTTCAACGCAATAAGGCTCAATTTGAAATGCATAAAGTAATGCTAGTGTCAACACGATTTTCGTAATAAAAATAGCAAGCTTTTGGTCATTGATTATACTTTTAACTCGGTACTCTAATCGGGGTGTATGAGGTTTTGCGCTAATTATGTTACCCCTTGTATAGGGGTAAAATTGTACACACATCTGCACACTTTTCGATAAGAAGAACTCGATTGTATGTGAAAATTGTGTAAATTTCCTTCAATTTTAATTTACTTATTTAATAAACATCCTTAGCATTCAAAAGCGAGATTCACATTCCCATACGACATACATATCTCAATCTCACAATTGCTCCTGGTTAGATACCTATCTCATATGCATATTATAATAATCACGTATACGTATAACATAACAACAATACTAGTTAATTCCGCGTATATTGTCTCTACATAAAAGACCAACAAGAGATGGTTGACAATAGCTGCGCACGCGGCACGTGCGCCTTATATTAAAATAATAGATATCAAACAAGCGCGCACAACGCTGCACCAAGTCTCGGGTGACAAAACACCGGCCCATCATTTGTTTATCTACGAAAGAGTTACTGAAGTTCCCATGGGCATGTAAAATGGTTTTCTTTTACAGCTACCAAAAGCATATGAAGTAGTCAATCAATTAACCGTCTTTATTTGTAAACATAGGATACAACAGTGTGCAACATATTTATTTATTTATATATACTTTATTGTACACCAGAAAATACATAACAAAAAAAAACAATTATTATTACAAAACATACAATGGGCGGCCTTATCGCTTTCTGCGATCTCTTCCAGGCAACCTTGGAATGGACAGTGATTGCGTGGATATATAAAAATACATATGTAAATACACACAAAAATAAATACATACTATTCTGGACAAATTGATAAATATCGAAGTTAAAAATGCCTGCGGGGTACTTCCGTAATACACATAACATGTCAATTGATCGCAATGGGTTTCATTTTGACAGTTCTCCCAGGTCCATTGCGTTATTTACGTTGATGAGCAGACGAATTTTTCAAACCTATGAAGCAATGGATTAGCAATATCTTTCAATACTCTCGGATTGTAATATTGAAAGTGTGTTATGCAATTAAGGTGCTAATTACAAGTCCAGAAGTGCGACAAAGTATAAGTAATTATAACTTGCAAATAATTGTGTAATTCTAACTGAGAGCAGATTGTGAACAGGATACAAATAATGAAGGCATTTCAGGCCTTTAAAAACGATGTTTTTTACATTCCTCGGTTTCCATTGTGGGTCATGGCAATGGGGAAGTCTGGCTTGCTTCCATCTTTAAAAGTCACATACTAAATTAATGTATTAACCCATGCTGTGCCACAGCTTAGCAAAGGCTACCCAGTTCCCATCTTGTCCGTCTCTCACGGCTATTGTCCCATCATCATTCAAGTCTATCCCGTTCTCTTTGATCCAGGCTTTCCAACACGTTTCTTGTTCTCAAGCATCGCTTCTACGTTAATTTAGTCGTTCGATCATTTGATATTCTACGCCATCACCGAGGTGCTTCTAGTTAGCTCCACTAAGCCATCGGCAGATAGAGTAGGCTCCACAATCAACATCGCCTGGTGAAGGTCGCAGGAATCCGGTGGCGCTAGAAGCACAGAACCGGTAGTTGTGGCAATGCTTGGGGGAGGCCTATGTCCGGCTGTGGACGTTTTTCAACTGAAAGATGAAGATGATGATGATGATAATGATGATAATAATGATGATGACCCCTAAGGGAATACACGCAGTGCTAATAGGATAAACTGTGTGTTGCAACTAAACCAATTATATTTATCACTTTATAGCGTCGATAATTACTCGCTCGGGGCCTAATGAATGATGACCAGATACTAATAATGGTTAAGTACCTGTCATTGTCTTGTTCATTTTATGTTAGTTGACTTACGTATGAAACAGCTGTTAGAAAATTGTCGTGTTTATATGTAATCAAAATTGTGAAGGAAAACGTCGTGAAGTAACCGGCATATATTAGTTTAGAGTCAATAACACGAAGATATGTGACATGCACGTCATCCACCAGACCTGTTAGAGAGAGGTCTGTTTCCCAGCCCAGCAGTAGGAGCATTATATGCTAATTATCCTATGCTTATACGTCATGTTATCATGTTTTATTAGGCTTTCTACGCCCAAATTTACTGACACTTCACGCAACTGCGCATTTATGTATATCTCTTCGTTCTTCGGTTGCATATGACTATTTATCAGCCAAGATTCTTCAAATTATGCTCAGAGTCTAACGGTCTACTATGAATTTTACCTGCTAATTCTGAATACTGTCGAAACACTGCCTTCTCGAGTTTGAGAGACTGTATTAGTCGCAGGCCGCAGCAGTGTCGGTAGGTCATAAGGTCTGTCTGCCAAATGGATACCTGCATAGCAACTATTCGATACGGCTTCTGTACCGAACACATCAATCAGTGTTATCGTAGGAGTACTCTAAACGCTGTTCAAAAATCAAATAGACGACCGCTATTCTTCAAGGAAAATCAAGATAGAGAAATGTGTCATTTTCGATACGATAGCCAGTCGAATGGTTGTGATTAGCTATGCAGAAGTGTCAGCGTAAGTTGGTAGGTAATCTTTGAGCCAATCCAATAGTTTAGACAGTAACATTTTTTTATCTATTTGACCCCTGGCGGAGTAACGGAAGGATTTAGTTAATTATGCATTCACTTTTATCTATCTTTACAAGTACCACCTACTGACGACAGAGATACAAAAATATGTAAACCTTCGTAAACAAACCACACATAATATTTACACGATAGTTCGGGCAATAAAATTCAAATTAATTTCACATTAAATGCTGTATCGTGAACACAACACAGTACAATAATTACTTCAAAACCTGCAACAAGAGTAAATATTGATTTTATCGCAAAATGATGTGGTACCGCGCATTGATGAATACGTATCGTTATACAGGATTATTGGAAAAACATTAACAACCTCTTAAGAGGTCATTGTACTCATCATCAATGAACAACTTTTACTATGGGACCAAACCTGAAATCACGAAAAAAAAAATGTAGGGACATTTTCACGAGTTATGCGAACATAAATGTAGGGAACAGCTGATTTTTTTTTGCGATTTCAGGTTTGGTCCCATAGTAAAAGTTGTTCATAATGATGAGTACAATGACCTCTTAAGGGGTTGCTGGTGTTTTACAAATAACCCTGTATATGTAAGCCATTTAGCTAGCATGGCTACCATGGTGGAGTTTTTATTTTGGCCCCCACAGCCGTCCGCTATCAAACGTACCTTGGTAATAGATGTCCAATCAGTCCAACAAAGCCGATGATATACAGCTGATGCTATTTCCCATCATAAAAGTTGTTCATAATGATGAGTACAATGACCTCTTAGGAGGTTGTTAATGTTTTTCCAATAACCCTGTATAAATAAATTCTAGGAGAAATAAAGAAAAAACTGCTAAAGCTCGGCGATCTTGTCTGTAAAAACTTAAGTGAAGTGAACGGTATTCATCATCTGCCTAGCCTTTTCCCAACTATGTTCGGGTCGGCTTCCAGTCTAACCATGCAGCTGAATACCAGTATTTTACATTCAGCGACTGCCTATCTGATTTCCACAACCCGGTTACTGGGTAATAAGATACCCCTTGGTAAGACTGGTTGTCAGACTTTCGGGCTTCAACGACTGTCAAAAATTCAAGAATGACAGCCGGGACGGGTATGTAAAGATGGAGGAGAAGCGAACAGTCAATGTTATCAGTCCTTAGCATCAGGTGGAATGACAGGTCACTCAAAGGTACACTTCACCTAAGCTTTCACGATGAGATTTTTAAAGAATAGACTGGCTGAACTAAATGTGACTGCGATATCGAAGTCCACAAGGAAATGTGACATGTCATACTTCCTGGTTTGTCAACTGTGCACGAAGTCACAGCACCGCGGCTATCGCTAAGGATCTCGTAGATGCGCGCGGAGCCTGTGTGATTGTGCCGTTTCGATCGTTTGTTCGTTGTTTCTGTAGCCATAGTCTGCACAAAACACCCCATCTTAGATTGAATGCTTTTGGAATAAGATCTGAATGTCATTTTATCTAAAGAAATTTCAAAATCAAATCAATAGTTTCTGTACTGTCCATATTTATAATGTGTCGAAGCCCTACACGACGGTCGATCTTAAGGAGGATAGAGACACCTATAGGTAACCAATTTTTACTCCCAAAATATGTAAAACGAATTATTGACACGAAATAAGAATAATAAGATGATTCAATAATAATATTAGCCTGGTACTGTCCCACTGCTGAGCAAAGTTCTTCACATACATAGAAGGCACGAACATTGATCAGCACGCTTGCTCAAGACGGGTTGGCGATTTCAGATTTTTTCCTTCACCGATGTCAATTTTGTCCAAGATAAACACAGAAAGCCTACATATGAATTGAAAATGTCACATAGGTTCTTGACCGGATTTAAACCCACAATCTCGTGCATAACAGGCGAGGCCTTAAACATTCTGATTTCTGTTTAATAATCCTAAGATTATTAAATCGGCTAGGCGGCTATAGGGGCCCGTGGCTAAATAATAACAGCCGCACAGGTCGATCGATCAGGTTAAGCTACGCTTGTCGCGGTTGGTCCGTGGATGGGTGACCATCTTTACATACCAAGACCCCCCTTGCCTCGGAAAGCACGTTAATCCGTTGGTCCCGGCTGTCATTCGTGGATCTTTGATAGTCGTTACGGGTCGTCAGAAGCCCGAAAATCTGACAACCAACCTTACCAAGGGGTATCGTATTACCCAGTAACTGGGTTGTGGAGGTCAGATAGGCAGTCGCTCTATGTAAAATACTGGTATGCAGCTGCATGCGGTTAGATTGGAAGTCCACCCCGAAGTAGTTGAGAAAAGGCTAGACAGATGATGAATCCTAAGATTATTATATCAGCCTACCCCAACCCACCCTCAACCCAACCCTCCAACCCTCCTTCCGATCAGGACCAGGCCCGTGCCGGACGGCGCGTACGTGTTCCACGCGCGCCTCAAAGAGATGTCAGCAGCAAGGAAGGGGCCCGAAAGGGCCGAAGCCTGCCGGGGCAGCGGGATTGTCCGAAAGGGTAACGCTACCCCGGAACACAAAGGGCTAAGGAAGGAACACGGGTGGGTTTTAGTCAGTAAGAGTCTGACACTCCTTTCTGCTCCACCCAGAGCGGGAGGGATCATTTGATGATTTTCCATCCTCAAAAAAAAAAAAAAGCCTATATAAGCACAGTCTTTGCATGCAGTTTTTGCGGTGATGTCTTTGCATTGTAAGATTTCCCATGTTATCTGATCAATCTGTCTGAAACTAGACATTGTACCTAATTGATTTTCCATGTCTCAAATCTATTACTGAAGGGTGGATCCAATTTCCCCAACACACTGTAATCATATGTTTACACGCAAACAGTTTAATTGTCCAATATCACAAAGGCGCGCAGCAAAAACGACAACAATGGCTGCGCACGATTCGCGTCACGTTTACACCGATTATGTCATAAAGATGCGCGCGCAAGCCCTGCGAATTCCGTATTCAAATTTGTATCACGCGCGCCCATTTTTATGTATGAGACTTATATTTTTATTTCCTTGAACGTGGACAGATACTAAAGATTTAGTTGATATCAATGCAAGACAAAGAAATGGGTGGCCGTTATTAAAAACCAGGTTACCATGTCGCTTAGAAGGTAGAAGTCCAGCATATAACCCATCACCTATCCTACTTTCCTTTTTTAAGATGTCCATCATCATCATCTGCCTAGGCTTTTCCCAACTATGTTGGGGTCGGCTTCCAGTCTAAGCGGCACCCTAATTGCGTAACACACTATCAATCGGAATCTGAATCATTTTGAAGCAAATTGCTAATCCATTGCTTCATAAGTTCGAAAAGGTTTTTTTGGTCAACACGTAAATAACGCAATGAATGTTGTTGAACTTTCAAAGTGAAACCGATTCCCATTGATAATGTATTACGCAATTGCACTGCGGATGCAACTGATGAGCTGAGTACCAGTATTTTACATGGAGCGACTGTCTATCTAACCTCCACAACCCAGTTACTGGGTAATACGGAACTCCTTGGTAAGACAGGTTGTCAGACTTTCGGACTTCTGAGGACCGGTAACGACTGTCAAAGATCCTCGAATGACAGCCGGGACCAACGGCATAACGTGCTGTCCGAGGCACGGAGGGGTCTTGGTATGTAGGTAAAGATGGTCGCCCATCCACGGACTAACCGGGGCAAGCGTAGCTTAACCTGATCGATCGACCCGTGCGGCTTTTGTTATTTAGACACAAGCCCCTAAGATTTCCATACGATAAAAAAAATAACTTTCCAGTCGTGAGGTCTCAATTCATGCAGATTTCTAAGCATAATGCACAATCGGCCAATAATGTTCCCACTGCTGGGAGCCTGGGACACAAGCCTCCTCTCTGTAAGAGGGAGTGGGCCATAATCCACCAGAGCAGTGATGGCCCAGTGGTGACTTACGAATAGTAGGTTTGAATTCGAACCCAGACAGGTCAGGACAAAACGGTGAAGGAAAACATCGTGAGCAAACCGGCATATCTCAACCAAATTTCGAAGACATTACATTTACCAACCCGGATTTCCATACGACAAAAAAAAAAACTCATCTCTGATTCAGACTTACATTAAAATTTTAAAAATAAAGATATCTTCTATCTACTTAATAAACACATTGATATTTCTCAAAAGTATAGGTTAACTTGCAACGTTGCATAATGTACAGTCAGCAAAGGAGATAGGTATGCAGGGTCGTCGAATATAATTGAAGTTTATTAAGACGCTGATAAGACCGAAATAGGCTTGTCTCAAACAATTTTTTAGCCAAATCTGTACAGTTTGTAACGGCGAAAAAAATATATGTTAATCTTGAACATATTTCTGAGAACCTGGTTGTCTTCAAAACACGTTTTTGAAAAGTTTTCTCGATACAAAAAAATAGTAAACTAACCTCTTAAAATGATCTTCTAACAAAAATATCTGTATTACTCATCAACGTACGTTGGTAAAATTTATAACAATAACGTATCATATTTAAATACAGAACTTGGTTGTTTTTTATTTTTGAATACTCAACTTATATAAAAGTAATTAATTATTTTATGATATGTATAAAGTTAGGAGCGTCGCGTCATCGCGCTTCTCTTTCTTATGTATGCAGTTCGACAGTGATCGCATAGACGCGCTGCTAGACGGACGTATGTCGCTTTGCCCCGCAGCCCCGCAGTCCCGCTATCCGTTCGTTTAATATTTTGTTGTTTGACAACTTATTTTATTATGTTTTTATAACTACAATACATTGTAAAAATATTGGCACGTAAACATATTTGTATAGGATATTTTATAAGTTGCACATAATTATAGGTCTAAGTTGTGTAAATATTTTCTGTGCAAAATGGGAAGCAAACAAAAATGCCGAAGCCAGCAAAAAAAGCGCTTTTAAGCTAATAAACAAAAATATCTCATGGAAGTAGTAAAATAAGTAATTTTTTATAATGTAATATTGAAAAAACAAGTACACGAACAAAAATGAAATTATAATTAAATAGGTACTTTAAAGGCTATTTTGTACAACCCATAGCGCAAATTCGTCAACAATGATAATGCATGGTTGGTCTAGTGGTATTAGCATAGGTTCTGGCGAACTAGTTTAGAGTTCGTAACTCAACCCAAGTCTTACAGAATTTGAATAGGATCCATTTTTTATTTTGTAATTTTAGGAAATTCATTGTTTTATTTTTATATTTAAAAAAATATATATATTTATTCAGTAAAAAGAGACGTTTGGTGAACAGTTCAGAAGTAGGTGAAGCTTCGGAAATTGTTTTTCACCAGTAAGTTTGTAATAAGTACAGATGTTCAAAAGAGCAAGTTCCGAGTTCGTACCCGGGAGAATTTTTAGCAAATTTGAAATGGTTTCTTTTTTTTATTTATTTGTAATTTTGAGGAAATTTTCATTTTTTTATATTTATTTTTATATAAAAAAAAATATATATACATATAAATATTTTAATTATTAATTTTCTTTACAGTAAAAAGAGACGTTTGGCGAACAGTTTAGAAGCAGGTGAAGCTTCGGAAATTGTTTTTCACCAGTAAGTTTGTAATAATTACAGACGCCAGCACATCAAGCTACCTGAAAGTGTCAAATTTTTCCAATCAACTTTGAACCGTATGCTTTAGTGATAAGGTTCTAAATCTATTACATTACATTTATGTTTGCATAACTTGTCAAAATATAAGGAACACCTGATTTTTTTATTCACGACTGCAGTTTTCGTCCCTTTACTAAAGTTGTTCATAATGTTGAGTAGTACAATCTCCCATTTCGTTTAGTCACATGTTTTCAATTTCAACCTGTATAAGTATGTACAGACGCCAGCACATCAAGCTACTATAATCTGTAAAATTTATTTAATACATTTAGAACCTTATCACTAAAGCATAAGGTTCAAAGTTGATTGGAAAAATTTGACACTTTCAGGTAGCTTGATGTGCTGGCGTCTGTAATTATTACAAACTTACTGGTGAAAAACAATTTCCGAAGCTTCACCTGCTTCTAAACTGTTCGCCAAACGTCTCTTTTTACTGTAAAGAAAATTAATAATTAAAATATTTATATGTATATATATTTTTTTTTATATAAAAATAAATATAAAAAAATGAAAATTTCCTCAAAATTACAAATAAATAAAAAAAAGAAACCATTTCAAATTTGCTAAAAATTCTCCCGGGTACGAACTCGGAACTTGCTCTTTTGAACTTAAGCTTATACCTCTAGACCAACCTAGCGTTATCATTGTAGTCGAATTTACGCTATGGGTTGTACAAAAATTTAATTTTTGTTCTCATACCTATTTTGTCAATATTACCACGGTATAATTATATGCAGTATTCTATCTTCATACAAACGGACGATGCGCGAGCTATGCCTACGCGCCTCAATCTCGGCATTCGCTCGGCAGGCAGACAGTCGCGACTGTGCCGCAGTGACGAACGGTCGGTGTGTTGTTTTTTTAACAATAACCGCGCGATTTTTTCACTACAAATAAGTTCAAGTACATATTTAATATGACGAGTAGGATATATTGTGCTGTTTTTGGTTGCATGAATTCGTCCAGGGATAACTTTTTTTAGATTATCTGGAAACTTTGAAAGGTAAGACTATAAAATAATTTTACTTACTAGTAGGTAGGTACATAATGTGTCTTTTTAATGGATAAGTATTTCCTTTTATCTCCCGAAAAAAACGATGTCTGGTGTAAAGTGAATAGAGTAAAGGAAAGTGATTGACAAGAGTGAAATAGGTAGTTATAGGCGGTTCATGAATCATGATACGGTAGGTACTTACGCTTGTGTTAGAAACCTCGGGGCATGTGTGTTTTGTTTTGTTAGTTTGTATAATTCAAAGTAAAGACGTGGTATTTTATTATTAATAATAGTTGTTTATTGTACTGTGTGTATGAATAATACTAGAAAAAAATAAATTTGACCGTCTGTCTGTCACTAAATAGTTGAAATTTTCTCAGATTAAGTACTTCGGCTGCTGCTATAACAACAATTATACCACAAAAAAAACCGTTTTTTTTTCTCGGTATTAATAACGACAACAACAGCTAGACTCATGAGATATTCACAGAATATTTAGATGTTTGAGAGGGTTGTGATTTTAAAACATTCGTAGCCAGCTGTTCAGATTGGCATTGGTGACCAAAGAATTTTTGTTTTGAGTTGTTGCGAGTTGTAGGTATCTAATTTATAGAGACGTTAATAAGCTGAGATAAAAAGTTATTAAAATTACTCGTCAGCTGTTTCTTGCATTGTAGTTGAGTAGGTAGGTGTTGAAGTTTGTAAAGATTGGAGTTTCCCACCTTGTCCATGTTTCCCAAAACAATTTTTAATTAAGCTCTATATTAGAATGCGGATTCTTTATACTTTAAAATTTGATAATAAAGCGTTTCGTACGTCTCAGTCAAGGCGCAAATATTTTTCGGTCGCAAATTTATAAGACCGATTTGTTATTCAAACATAAACATGGTTTTTTAATTAAATCTACCAATCAAAAAACAACATGCATTTTTGTTGAACACTTCCTATTCAATTCACAAAGTACTTATTTTATTTTTTTATATAAAATAAAGTATATTATAATCACAAAACTAAATGGAAACGCAAAGTAGGCAAATGTAATTCAAATGCTGGAGGCGGGCAGCCCTATCGCATGTTTACGTACCGCGCGGCTGTAGGCATTTATGTCCAAGATACAGCCGAGTTACAATACTGTATATAATTATACTGTGATATTACATTATAAAAATTACTTACTTTACTACTTCCATGAGATGTTTTTGTTTATTATTATAGAAGCGCTTTTTTGCTGGCCTCCGGCATTTTTGTTTGTTTCCCATTTTACACAGAAAATATTTACACAACTTAGAACTATATGTAGGTACCTGTACAACTTATAAAATAACTTATACAATATGTACCTGTACAACTTATAAAATCACCTATACAAATGTCTACGTGCTAATGCTAATATTTTTACAATTTATTGTAGCTAAAAGAACAAAATAAAATAAGTTCTCAAAAACAAAATATTAAATGAAACATAAGAAAGAGAAGCGCGATGACGCGACGCTCGTAACTTTATACAAACCAAAAAATAATTAATTACTTAAAAATAGGTCGAGTAGTCAAAAATAAAAAACAACCAAGTTCTGTATTTAAATATGATACGTTATTGTTATAATTTTTACCAATGTACGTTGATAATTAATAGAGATATTTTTGTTAAAAGATCATTTTAAGAGGTTAGTTTACCATTTTATTGTATCGAGAAAACTTTTCAAAAACCTGTTTTGAATACAACAGGGTTCTCAGAAATATGTTCAAGATTAACATATATTTTTTTCGCCGTCACAAACTGTATAGATTTGGCTAAAAAATTGTTTGAGACAAGCCTATTTGGTTCTTGTCAGCGTCTAATTCAGTGTAAATAGTTAAAAAAAATCAGTGTAAATACTTAAAATAATTTTAAAAAAGGGGTAAATATATTCATTTGTTTTTTTAATCGCCTTGTCTAATTTGATTTTAGCACTTCATACAGAACAATAAATATATAAGAGCGCCCTCTATTGGTTCATTGGTAATTATTATTGACCGCGTCACTTTGTTTCATCCTTGGTAGTTCGCTGTATCACATCCTTTTAAGAATGGCGCTAGGATATCGGAGAAATAGTGGGCGTGGCTAAAAATACCTAAACATCGGAGCTCAATATTGGATTTCAGCGTCTTAAGAAACCGATTGATGTTTTCGAATGAAATTTAATTTCATTAATGAACTGTTTGTTTTATTAATTTAATTCAATTTTATTCGAAAACATCAATCAGTTTATTACTAAACTTTGTGTCATGCTCCGCAGCAGAATCACTTTGACTGTATTATGTAAAAATTACAGGAAAAAATGTAGGTAATGTCTATATTTTTGTAGCTTAATATCAAAAATTGTCAAAAAGTGTAATCAAAAATATTAGTACAGATTTAGTCCATTTTAGCTTAATTTTTATAGCTTATGAATCCATTTACTTGATATACAATTTATTAATTTATTTATCGTAAAGAAATATGTATGTATTATATTAAATCTTGTTTTTTGCTACGAAATTCATGACAGGCGCATTGCGATAAAACATTTACATGTTACTAAAAATTTGTATGTATTTATCTAATTGTAAAATTGTAGATGTTATCTTGATATACAATAAATATACATTTGTTTTTATTATAAACTGTGCATAATCAGCGTGAAATAACCGGTATTTTAAAGTGGTTCTGCTACAGAGCATGACATTAAACTTTATCTATATTCGACGACCCTGCATACTTATCTCCTTTGCTGACTGTACTACGACACGTGAGAAGAATTTATAGCAGGATCCATTCTTCTCTTATTTTTAGATCGCTGCACGAGATACAACAATCATTTAAGATTATAATTAAGTAGTACTTGATAATATAGTATATCATTGGATAGGTAACAGTTTATTACCTATCGCGTTTTTATTGCTTATAGTATGAAATTAGATTTTATTTCTACGTAAATGATACTTGTTTTTCCACAGCAAAGGGTGTAAAATATTGTAATGGCCCAGTTTTTAAGGTCTCGCCTCTTATACACTAGGTTGGGTTCAAATCCGGGCAGGTACCAATGTGACTTTTTCATTCCATATGTACTTTCTTGATTATGCCAAAGCTTTCGACTCTATATTCCATAGTAGCATGTGGAGAGCCCTTTACGAGTGTGATGTACCACTGGAGACTATAATTGAGCTTATAAAAGATATATATAGTAAAACTACAAGTCGTGTAAAAATGGAAAAACGAGGCCCTGAAATAAAAATATAAGTAGAGGCGTTAGTCAGGGTGACCCTCTCTTGCAAAGCATCATGAAAAATCTAAACTGGGATAGAAAAGGTATAAACATACAAGGTAAATTTTTAATTAACCTCCGGTTTGCAAACGACATTGTACTTTTCTCGGAAACACCAACTCAACTGGAAAAAATGGTCAATGAACTAAATACTGCGAGTACAAGCATAGGCTTAGAACTAAATACTACAAAAACAAAGATCAAGACCAACCATCAAAAAATACCCATTAAAGTTAACAGTATTTCACTAGAATATGTACAACAATACATATACTTAGGTCAACAGATATCGTTTAATACGACCAGACACAGTGACGAATTACACAGACGAATAAATAGCACATGGAACAAATTTTGGAGCAATAAGGAAATACTTAAATCAAACCTTCCTGTTAAACTGAAGAAAAAAAGTACTAGATTCCTGTATACTACCATGTCTTACGTATGCTTGCCAAACTTGGATATTTAATAACCACACAAAAAATAAACTACAAGTATGCCAGAGGTCAATAAAAAGAAAGGACAAAATACAGATATAAGGAAAACAACACATATTATAGATGCTTTAAGTACATTGTAAGAAACTAAATTGGAAGTGGGCTGGGGGCCGATTCTACTAACAAAATTGTTCAAAAATCTCAATGGAACCACAGCTGAATCACGGCTGTTAAGCGTTTTCATATTCTACTAATGAACAACGATTCAACTGCGGTTACGTTTTAGTTTAAGCCAACGATCGATCGAAATAATTTCAAAATATATTCTGCTAACAAAATCGAACATGAGCGTGACGTTTAGTCACATTCTACTGTTATTTTGACACGTGTTAGAATCGAATGATCTAAATATAATTTTGTATTCGAAAATACTTTCGATGACATTTAGGTAACATTTTTAGGTTCAACTTTTTTTTCTTGGGTATTATTAAACATACTATTTGGCATGTTGGTAACACAGTTTACCCGCTGTTACGTTCCCGCTACCATTCAGTTGCGATTCAGCATAGGTTTAGTTTCCAGTTTGCATAGGAAATAGTAGAATGACTTTATAAGTAACTATCGAACGGCGATCGAAATCGAACTGTTATTAAAACACAATGAACGTGTAACGTTGCAAATTAGTAGAATCGCCCCCCAGGTCATATTGCACGCATGAACAAAGATAAGTGGACTTACAAAATAACTACTTGGCCAGGACCACCCAATAAACGAAACAGGGGAAGACCAAAAGAGAGATGGATAGACGAGATAAACTGGCTGGAAAGGACTGGATTACAAAGGCAAAGAATAGAGAAAGTTGGAGAAAATGGAGGAGGCCTTTACTCGTTAAGAGGTCCTTGAAAACACAACTACATATATATGTATAAAAAAATATATATAATAATCTACATATGTATATAAAAATGAATTGCTGTTCGTTAGTCTCGCTAAAACTCGAGAACGGCTGAACGGATTTATCTTATCTTGGTCTTGAAACGTTCGTGGAGGTCTAGGGAAGGTTTAAAAGGTGAGAAAAATCGAATAATTCCCGGGAAAACCCCAAAAACAGCCCTTTTCTATTTCCCATACAAACGTTTTCTAAATAAAATGTAGAGTCAATTTGAACTTTATTGCAAAATAATAATAACACTACATGCTTCATTCAAAAAATGTTTTTTTTAATAAATACGGATTCGTTTTGTTTGTTTTAAAATTAATTTACACAAAAGTTTAGGTCTTTTATTTATTTATCGATTGAGGCAGTACGAAGTCTGCCGGGTCAGCTAGTAACAATATAAAAAAAGCATGTTGACGTCAACGCCGGTTGTCGCTGAAAATCAGCGTTGGGGCTCTTCTCGTATAGGGTCTTGGCATTATGCTGAGCGATGGCCGTTTTGCGTGGATGTGACGCATATTTTCTCTCAAATTATCAATTTGATTTTTGTTTATGCTCATTCTTATGCGTCATGTTTGCCGCAAATAAACGTATTTTCTTTCTTTACATAAATAATAATAAAATACGAAAATTGAAATTTATGTCATTTGAAATACTTATATGAATGTTAATAATTTGTTGAAATGCAATGAAAAGTTAAATTCTAGCAACAATGTATAACTAATGCATGATATTAATACCTTTATGATTTATTTAATTTACTAAGCTAAAATGAAATACGAATTATTAATGCAATGTAATTGTTTATTTTAAGGAAATAATAAAGTCTATAATAAATAATAATAATAATGTACATTCCGAATTTATCTTAGACCTTACATCGTCGAAAGAAAAAAAAGAAGGAGGAAGGAGGTCTATGGGCCTGCGTCACCTGAAATAAATGACTAAATAAATAAAACATCGTGAGGAAACCAGCACTTAATAATCAAGCGTGGTGATCAATGCCTTCTCTGTATGAGACAGAACAGTAACAGGCTGGCATTATAAATGGCATCAGGCATGACAAAACATAATATTTCGCCTGTTTTTCTCCAAAACCTAAACATTTGGAGTATCTCTTCATTGCTAGCATCAAAACTCACCATCAGTTGAGATATAGGCCAAATGCAAGCTTATCATCGTCATTCTCCAGCTCTTATCACTATTTATTAGTGGTCGGCGCTATAGTTGACTATCGATAGTTTGCCAATGTTCCTAAAATGTAGACTATCGATAGTTTTCCAATAGTATTGGGTATGTTTCAACAGCAATATAATTAAACGAAGACCATTCAGTTAGAACAGTATATTTTTTTTATATTGCTACCAACCTGTGTTACTTACTGCTTTTTTAAAAGAGAAAGAAATATTTTGTCTAACATTTATAAACAATACCATTGCACGTCGGTAAACTATCGATAGTCAACTTTAGTCGGCGCAACGTGTTTTTCTTCCATACTTCGCTATGTCGTCATTTCGGCAGTCTTTCACTACACTGTCTACACCTGCCTCTTAGGGTTTTGTAGTGGCAGTATTATAAAACGCCGACTTTAATTGCCTGTTTGTTGATTACGGCCCCTTGACTGGCCGAAAACCGAAACACTGTAGGGATTAAAGTGAGGGTGTCTATTTTAAAAGCCCTTGCGGTTGGCCCAAGTACCTGGCCAAAATCAACGGCCGCAATCCATCTTCACACACAGTCCATTCATCGCATTCTTTTTTGAGAAATGGGAGCCTATAAAATGTTGAAAAAGAGCTTTTTCCAGGGGCTTCGCCCGCGTGGATGTCGGAAAATAGCCCACGGCAATCTACTACCGCGATTAAAAGCACATTTTGTGTTAATAAAGGTTATAAGTTATCTGTGTGCCAATTCCGTTCCTGTTTTTGTACCAATCCGGAACATATACATCTACACAAACAGACGAAAATTCTAAAAACTACATTTTCGGCATCAGATGCGGGACACCACACCTACCCTCCCGTAGCAATTACTTTTTGTTTTTTATTGTTTGACTTCGTTACTATTGTATTAAATGTATAGAAAATAACCGCATACAACATTAAAACCTCAAACAAGTAAGGTAATAGCTACAGCGTCGGTATTTTCAAATCAATTCGCACTTAACATAGAACTTTAATGACGACTTCATGCAAAAACGACAACGTTTAGTGATGTCGAGGTCTGACGGTTGATCGTTAGGTAATGCTGATAATAAAGGTCTGGTTCTAGGTGAGGTAATCAGTTCAGGGCTACGGTTACGTCGGATTTGATTGACTTGAACCTACAGCAGTTTTCTAAGTAGATAGGTTCAGCCCGCGACTTCTGTGTAAAATCTCTTGTTCCCCCGACCCACCCTGTCGCGTCGCATTGTCTCCCCGTGGTATTACTTCGTTTTCGCTTTCTTTCCATTGATCCTTCTTTCTTAATTTTGCTCTTTAATGCTCAGCTGCTAAGAGTTTTAGCGTAATGTTAAATCCCTCAAGAATTGAGCTATCGAATGCAAAAAGAATTTTTCAAATCCGACTGGTAGTTGCACCGCGTTCAAACAAACTCTTCTTTATTAACCGACTTCAAAAAGGAGGAGGTTATCAATTCGGTTGTATTTTTTTTTATTAGTAGGTAGGTAGTATTATTGATCTGTTGCATTTGTCCAGTCTTAAACGGTGAAATCGTTCAGGGGCAAAATGTCCAAATACCCAAAATGTCCAATGGTCAAAATGTCCCACTCCCAAAATGTTCAGAAACGGTAGTTTTACATTGTTTAGTTTTATTATAATCTTTAAAACGGAATATAGTGGCCACTGTTATCCGTTTTAAGGATTATAATAAAACTAAACAATATTAAACTACCGTTTCTAATAATATTAACGTATAATCTTGTGAAGCACAACTTAACGTGCTTATGTTCTGCATTTTCATTCTAAATTGTATGAAATAACCAACTATGCCGAACGCACAGTGGCAGTGCGTTCGGCATAGTCGGACATTTTAGTTTTTTGTCTTTCTTTTTATTTTCAACTTCGAATTAAAAAAAAAAACAATTAAGTCGATACTCGGGACAAATGACAAGGCACAAAGTCCGGACGAGAGCCAAAAATCCGAACATGTCCGAACAATTCGAAGAGGAAAGTTACCCTCCTGCTGGCAACATTTCGGACGGGTAAATTGGCAATTAGCAGTTTGTACAGACTCCGAAAAAGAACTATCTACCATTACACAGAGACATAATCAGCCTATAATGTCCCCACTGCTGGACACACGCCTCCTCTCTGTGAGAGGGAGTGGGCCGTAATCCACCACGCGGGCCCAGTGCTGGTTGGTAGATGTCACATGTCTTCGAATTTTTGGTTCCAGGGCATGCCAGTTTCCTCACGATGTTTTTCTTCACCGTTTTGAGAGCAGGGCCTCAAGTCTGCTATTACAATAGTGTCAGAATGGTCTATCGTTGATTTCATTACTATTACTATTTATTTATTTATTTTAAATAGAACGGCCGAAGCCAATTACACTATTTAACATCTGATTTATTTAACCCAGTTATGCATTCTTCTTACAAAAAATCAAACATTCTGACAGTATCACCTTCCATTCATCCGCAAACATATCAAGACTTGTGTTTGAGTCCAGGAGAGCATTAATAGTGGCTACGTTCATAATTATTGATTTTGACAAGTTTGGTAATTTACTAATATAATGGCGTCGTTATGACTTTCCAATGGTCAACCACTGACACTCCATTGAAAGAAATCGCATAAAATGGTAATCTCGTACATAACGACAACTGAATAAATGTAATGTTTATTGCTATTTACGAACTTCTTACTACTTACATCAGAGGGGCAATTCTCGTAATTTTTAAGAACGTTCACAGTCTGATCTCAGTCTCAATCTGTCAAAACTACTTCAAATTTCCCTACATTTTGAGAAGTTTTTGACATTTGTTTGTCGCCGAGATGAGACTGCGACTAGATTTTGAACGTTTTAAATTAGCAGAATTGGCCTGCAGATTGCAAACACTAATAAGTAGTAAAATATATATATTAAATGAAATCTAGCATGTTTAGTAGTAGTTTTTCTCACTCCATTGACCGACCAATGATCGACCATCATGAATTTAGCAGATTACTAACTTTTAGCAAAATGACAATGGGATCGTGTTGGAATGACGAATTTATTAAAACAGCAGACTTGGGCCCCAGTGGTGATCAAACTATTTATACAAAGTAAAGCGTCTGTCAGGCCCACTGGGCAACAACCACATCACTACATAGTATAAAACAAAGTCGCTTTCTCTGTCCCTATGTATGCTTAAATCTTTAAAACTACGCTACGGATTTTGATGCGGATTGAAGAGGAAGGTTTATATGTATAATGTAGTGTATTTAGTATCAGCATTGCACCCGTGCGAAGCCGGGGCGGGTCGCTAGTAACAGATAAAAGAGGTTTTATCTGTTATGTGGCCACGAATTACACAATGTGCGTAAATCAAAAACAGCCTTTGTCGAATTAACACTTACTAAGTAATATTTTATGGCGCTATGACTCAAACAGATAGCTAGTTCCACTTAGTTGATCGTAAATGGTCCTTAAGCACCTACGTAATTAAAACGCACTTCGCTGCATGATAAAATATAAGCTTTTAAAATTAAGATCACACATTTTGTATGTTTACACACCCTACATTCACAGAATCAATAGATTTTAGTATACCTATCTATACATCTATATATATAAAAATGAATTACTGTTCGTTAGTCTCGCTAAAACTCGAGAACAGCTGAACGGATTTATCTTATCTTGGTCTTGAAATGTTCGTGGAAGTCTAGGGAAGGTTTAAAAGGTGAGAAAAATCGAATAATTCCCGGGAAAACCTAAAAACAGCCCTTTTCTAATTCCCATACAAACGTTTTCTAAATAAAATTTAGAGTCAATTTGAACTTTATTGCAAAATAATAATAACACTTCATGCTTCATTCAAAAAATGTTTTTTTTATTAAATACGGATTCGTTTTGTTTGTTTTAAAATTAATTTATAAGTACAAAAGTTTAGGTCTTTTATTTATCGATTGAGGCAGTACGAAGTCTGCCGGGTCAGCTAGTAATAAATAAAGTCGCTTTTCGTTTTGTTTGTGTTTTTACAAAATATATTTGTAAAGCAGTGGCGAAGGTACACACGGCTACACATCAAGCTATACATTTTCAGTTTTAGCTGACCTCGCATTGTATAGGTTTTTCGTACAGTCAGAAGTCAGCTTATACTGGTTATGTGTAGCTTGATGTGTAACCGTGCGTACCATACAACTCGATTCCCGCCGGCTTCCCTTCGAAAATTCAGAACACAACCACTATAGTCAATTCATCATTGAAATATAATAAAATGGTTTATTGACATTTATTTTTTTTACTCCGGTTTACCTCTGTCATAAATTACAGTATGTTTGTTTAATGGTTTTCTAGATATCACTTCACGCAGAGGAATTTTTTGAAAGGACCAATTTACTGAAAATACGAAAGAAACTGTAACTAAACTTAGTTATACAAATGAAGGTCAGCGGAGACTCGATTCTGAAACCAATCTGACATCGGAAATAATTAAATTCAGTGTAGATCCATAAAAAAGACCAATATCTATAAATATTATTAAGTCGCTTTTCGAATCTGCCTTTGTGACCGCGTTTTTCTTCTAAGCAACGGAAACGGATTCTGAAGCGGTTTTCAACATCAGTTTTTATAGAATTTATTCAGGTAGGGTTATGCGTACTATACATTTATCGATGTATTGCTAAATCTTAAAAACCACGCGAAGTAGGAGCGGATCGCCAGTAACACGTAATTACTAAATTCATCGTACTTACTACAGATATGGATACACCTTGATAACGCAAGAGCAACTACTTCGCGCGCCAAAAATCGCAATACTTACGTTCAAAAATCGTAAGCCGCCACTTTCGCGCTCAGTCCTGTATACTGTACTGCTGGCTGGGTGAGCGTAAGTAAGAAAGACCGCTTGTGACGTCATAGCAGGTAGTCAAAAAATGGCACGCTTGGTTTTCATACAGATCGTGATACTTGCGTTATCCAGGTCTATCTATATGTGTGGTACAGAGGCCAGCACATCAAGCTACCCCAATCTGTCAGATTTTCCCAATTGAATATGAACCTTATTCCTTTGTGCTAATGTTGAAAATCTATCAAAGAAATTTGACAGATTGGGGTAGGTTGACCTGCTGGCGTCTGTACTTACCCATAAAATGTTGCATCTTACAGTTAATCCTATATTATACCTACACTTTTTTTTTATATTGTCGCTAATAACCACCTTATCACGGTATAATTATATACCGTGACATTCTCCCTAACAATCAGCTCTTTAAAGTTACAAAGTTAAAGAATATAATGACTCTATAGAAGTGGCGACAATGGGTAAATTAAGAAATGACTAGTTTTTAGACTGAAAAGCTACAAGGGACAGCCACGTTGGTCTAGTGGTCGCAAGTGCTACTGCTGAGCATGAGGTCTTGGGTTCGATTCCTGGGTCGGGCAAAGTGTTATTGGGTTTTTTCTTTCAGTTTCTCAGTAACAGCCCGGAGATTGGTTTTGTGCCCAGTTGAATATATCTGGCGAAATGTGGGTGTGCTATAGGTACACCTCTGCCTAATCCTTCGAGAATTACAGGCGTATTGTTATGTTATGAAAATTACAAGGGAAGCGTTAAGTCTTTCCGACACGTTATAAGAAGGGTTGAAACTTATGTAACTAAGATAGTGATGAATATAATATGTTGATGGATAAAAGTTCAAGAGGAACACCAAAGAAAACATGGTCGATCGTCGATGAAAACATAATTATAGTTGGAATGGAGCGCAGAAGACAATGTGGCGGCAACTATAGCGTCACATGCGAACTACGCATTATACTGACGTCACGCAAAATCCTGCATCGCGCAAGCAGAGTTTACGAGTACTATACAACAGCCCGGCATAAATCAACGGGCTATTGCCTGCCAGACACGACACTTGTCTGGTCGGAGGATCCTCCCTTATCTATGGAGGATGAGTGAACTTTTTGTGATTTTAATGGTGTAATAATTTAATAATGTTGTTAGTTTTAATTTTTCTAATTTGGTTATTGTAGGTATATAGTTTAGGTTATTAGATTAAGTTCTTAACTGTCGCATTAGGGTAAACCCTGTAATGGTAGTTATAATAAAAAAATAAAAATTAAATTAACTTTACGCCATTATATTCATCATATACAAAGTGTTAATAAAATAACCCAAAACCTCGGACACCCCAACCGATTTTTATATTAATAAATTGATATGACATATAATTATTTATTTTCAATAATTATAGTAAAAGATATTTGTGAATCTTGTTGTCGCACTACTTCTTTCAGATTCGTAGCTCTATCGCCGCCGGCGCGCCTCCCGGCCTTGGCGCCAGCTCTAGCACCCCCTCTCCTCACCCTCGCCCGCGCTGTTTGTTTTCATTGCGTTGGACAGTAGCGTACAGCGTCGTTAAAAAATATTAGACACGGCAAGACAAATAATTATTTTTTGGAAAAAAATAACCCATATTAAAAATTATTGTATTCGATTTTGCTGCCGATTCTAAACAAACTAGTTTCAGGTTTTGGGTTATTTCATTAACATATTGTATAAAGGGTGTCCCAAAATTAACGCAAGATTTGAATTAAATAGAAAACACAGTTTTTAGTCTTTTGATTGTAATTTTTTTATTGATTCATAAAGTACATAGGATAGGGTTATTTATGGAATAACATATCGGGCAAATGGCCTCCGCGGCTTTGCATACACATACGCACTCGTTTGTCGAAATTTTCCATGACCGTTCTGCATAAATGTGGCTGAATTTCGTTGATGCAACGTTGAATCTCCTCCTTTAATGCACGCGTAGTTGTGGGCTTGTTGACGTAGACCTGTGATTTTAGATATCCTCATAAAAAGAAAGCACTGCCTCTATATTGACATTTGAACGGCTTGTTTTTGGACGACCAGTGTGTTTGGCGTCTCCCACGGATCCTGTCTCTCGGAATTTTTCAATTAATCGCTTCACAGTTGACGAAGTTAAAACACTATTCCGACCATATTTTGTATGAAATTTTCGAACTACGGTCGCCAAGCATTCATTATTTTTGAAATATTGCTCAACAATGAAGACACGTTGTTCTATTGCGTAACGCTCCATTTTTACTAACCCTAAACTGTCAACTGTCGATTTATTTTGTTTTTAGGGTTGGCAACACTGTACTGCATAAATGGCGGCAAATTCAAATCTTGCGTTAATTTTGGGACACCCTTTACTATTATACTATAATTTTATAAAGAGGAAAGATTTGTATGTATGTTTGTAACGAATTGGCTCAAAAAGTACTGGACCGATTTTAAAAATTCTTTCACCATTTGAATGCTACATTATCACTGATTAATATAGGCTTTTTTTTCTTTTTTTTTCCACCCGTGCGAAGCCGGGACGGGCCGCTATACCTAAAAAAATAACAATTATACCTAGAAAAACAGAAGGCGCCGAACTCAAGTACGAGCAACATGAGATCAAAGCAGCTAGACAAGAACATTAGGACGCCACCGCATGCCTTAACAATTACCAGTGTAATAAAAAAATAAATGACCTCGTTAAATAAAGCGATTTCTTTTCCTAGACAGACTTGCATAGAACAGCTGATAATCGTAGAATCACGTGCAAGAGATCATTAGACGTAATGAAGATCGATTTATAGTATAATTATTAATCGGTGTAAAATAGATTGTCATATCAATTACGTTAGAGATGACTTCGTAGGTATTTTTATCTTACGAAGCGACGCTCGCTTGCTGTGAATGTATACGTGAAGAAGAGTAGCGTCAGTACATAACACACATACATACGTACACACACACAAACGCTACCGACTTCGTTATTGACCCGGACGATTCCGAGTGCTCCTGCGCTTACACACACATTCAGAGCGTGTTTGTACATTTGGTAACCACAAGTAAAGCGCACATTACTTCATGCGATAAAAATACTGTAATTTACTTAAGGGTCCCTATCAATTTCGCGGTCTAAAAACAGAAAAAAGTTTTTTCAGCGCAAATTTCTCAATAACCTTAAGTTAACTAGGTTTTTTTAAATACACAGTTATTTATCAACTATTTATCTAGTAAGTGTACAATTATAAATTTTGATAACTACTTAATGTAAATTACAAAAAATAAAAATCTAACACATGTTTTTACGTAAGCACGAAATACCATGTTTTTCAATTACTTTCATAACTTACTTGCAGCAAATAACAATCTAAAAAAAATATAAAAATACTGGGCATATATTATATTAGTAAGTGTACAATTTTGTTTTTTAAAGTTTAATGATTTAGTACTTGTAAAAAAATGTTAATCACGCTGAAAAAACCCAATAAAATCATGTGCAAAACCCTTGTCTACGCGTAAGAAATTATTGAAAATAATAATAAGTGTTAAATATTTTAAAATTTAAAGGTATTTATTTACCGAAATCAATGTTTATATTTTTATTTTGACTACTTATTTAATTGTAGTAAAATATCTAAATGATGCCTTATAAACTTAAATTCGATCGTTCGTTTACTAAAATTGAAATTCTTAGACTTACTAGATAAATAGGTGATAAATAACTGTGTATTTAAAAAAAGAATGTAGATAACTTAAGGTTGTTGAGAAAATTGTGCTAAAAAAAAACTGATTTTCTGTTTTCACCCCGCGAAATTGATAGGGACTCTTAAGTACGAAGGAATCATTTGATATGCGGTTAGGTTGCACACACAAAGAGTGTCCCATGCAGTTTCTTGCCTGTTGTTCTCTATATCCATAGGTAACTAATACACTTCGGAATGGGCAACTAGGTTCATATTTAGGACTGACGTCGGTCAGCCCTTGACAGTTGAAAAGTGCCTGAAAATGGATTAATTGAAATAAATGCTTTGAGTTTGACACGCTTGTCAGTAGTTTGACATTAAGTTCCTCGAAAGTAATGTTACTTCTTTAAAAGCCTACATCACCTATCCTTTGAATCTTCAATAAAATAAGCCATTAGCTACTATCAGTAGGCGATTCAAGTTAAAACTAAGGGCCGGTTTGGCAGCGGGATTGTCCGAAAGGGTTACCGCTACCCCGGAACATAAAGGGCTAAGGAAGGAACACGGGTGGGTTTTAGTCAGTAAGAGTCTGACACTCCTTTCTGCTCCACCCAGAGCGGGAGGGGTCATTTGATGATTTCACATCCTCAAAAAAAAAGGGCCGGTTTTATGATCCGTAGTTAACTCAACCAATTGTTAAAAATAATAACTAATGGTTAAATTTTGGCAAAATGTGTTTTTTTATCAATTGTTTGTCTTTGAATTGTCAAATAACTAACTATTAGTTGACCCAGTGTACCATTAGCTACTATTTTTAACAATTGGTAGAGTTAACCACGGATCAAAAAACCGGCCATAAGTTAAAACCTTGCTCTTATTTGGAATATAACAAAATTCTGCTCCTTTTACCCAAACTTTCCTTCAAACTTCTAAAACTGTCATCATCATCCACAGCCAAACCTCATCAAAGCAGCAGGCTACCCCATAGAGAAGCACCGAGTAACCACGGCGGATGGCTACGCCCTGCAGATGCACAGGATACCGGCTGGCAGGCGCTCTGCTAGAAGAACCGGGGACCTCAACGCTAAAGGGAAGAAGGCCATCCTAATCGTACACGGTCTCCTCGGCAGCAGTGGGGACTTCGTGATCATGGGGCCCGAGAGAAGCCTTGGTAAGCGTAGTTGAAGCTGATGTTGATACGTCCGCGATCAGACAATGGATCGGCTATCTATACAAATAAGAGATGTCAGCATCAAGGAAGGGGCCCGTAAGAGCCGAAGCCTGCTGGTGCAGCGGAATTGTCCGAAAGGGTTACCGCTGCCCCGGAACATAAAGGGAAGGAACACGGGTGGGTTTTAGTCAGTAAGAGTCTGACACTCCCTGCTACTCCATCCTGAGCGGGAGGGGTCATTTGATGATTTCCCATTCAAAAAAAAAATCTATACAAATAAATAAAATTGAAGTGTCTGTTTGTAACATCAAAATAATAGCTCTTTACTAAATGCCTAAGAAAGTACATCATCATTTTTCTGCTTATATCCCAATTTATTTGTCTCCGTCAGGATGAACGGTCACCAGGCGTATTTCATGTCAAATTTCTGCCCAAGAATTGCTTCCCTATTGCTTCTATTTGCTTCCCATTCTCAAACAATTGCTTCCATCGAATTCTAGAAGAAAATAAGAGTTTTGCCTTTATTTTTTTGTCAGGCACTAAAAATATTATTTTACAACACTTTTGTCGATAACTTTATTGCCGTGATGGTTACAGTATTATCGTTTTAAAACAATGAGAGAAGCAAACGGGAAGTAATGAATGGCCACCGTGAATTTCAATAATTCTATTTAACAAAGACACTACGACTCGGTGACCGTCAGTCCTGACATCAGAATGAACGGTCACCCTTAAAATGTTTTTTTTCTTCTAGAATTCGATGGAAGCAATTGTTTGAGAATGGGAAGCAAATAGAAGCAATAGGGAAGCAATTCTTGGGCACAAATTAGACGTGAAATACGCCTGGTGACCGTTCATCCTGACGGAGACATTTATTTAAGGTCGGCGCAAAATGTCTTTTACTTCCATACTTCTCTATAAGTTGTCATTTCCGTAGTTCCCCCTTTTTCTAACAATATTCATAATCAAAAAAACATTTTTTTTTTTATTTTTGTCCTTCTGTCTGTTTGTCTGTTCCGGCTAATGTCCGAAACGTCTGGATCAATTTTGACGGGACTTTCACTGGCAAATAGCAGATGTTATAAGGTGTTACACGGGTGTAACAAAGGCTTTTTGTCCTAGTAGCAAGTTCCCGTGGGATCATTTCCTACAAATTTAATACATATACCACTGATAAGAGTCTGTTGAGTACTTATAAAAAAAACTTTGTAGACATAAGCAGGCAGCGACGTATATATACAACATGTAACATTAAGCGCAAAACCTCAGACACCCCAATTAGAGCATTGAGTTAAAAGTATAATTACAATAACCAAAACTATTTTTTTTTTAAGTTAACCATTATTATGAAGAAAATCGTGTTGATGCTAGTATTACATTATGCATTCAAACTTGAGGCTTATTGCCTTAAAATAAGACTTAATTTTCTTTGGCTCAATCGGCGGTTAGTATGGCAAAAAACATAATTAAAAAAAAAAACTATATTAAAAATTACTGAAATCGATTCAGTAGTCAATTATGAACATACTATGTTCAGGTTTTGCGCATTTAACGTTACACGTTGTATATACTTTAAGGTGGATGATCGATCGATCGATATGTTAAATCTTGCTAGGAATATGTACCGGCAAAAACTAATAGGTTCAGCCGCCATTTATGAAACGAATTAACCATACTGGCCTCCCAAAATCGCAAGAGACATAACACTAAAGTACTCAAGGGCCATGTTTATGTTTCCAGCGTACCTGGTAGCTGATGCAGGGTACGACGTATGGCTAGCCAACCTACGAGGCAACGTGTACACAGCTCACAGTAACCTCACCAGAAACGACAAGGAGTTCTGGGACTTCAGGTACCTATGTGCTAATGTGCTCGTATAACTTGGAGAACCGTCATCAGTGGCGAAGGTACCATACAACTCGATTCCCACCGGCTTCCCTTCGAAAATTTTGAACACAACCACTCTATATTCTATATTCACTGATGAATTGATATCAGTGAAATATAATGAAACGGTTTATTGGAATTATTTCTTGCTCCGGCTTACCTCTGTCATAAATTCACCCTTCGCCACTGACCGTGATATTATGTGGTTGCGATCCTCAGCTTTGAGGGTACGACGAAGAAGAACCGAAAATATTTAATATCTCATACTTAAATAGCAGTCTTTTAAAACATCTTAATTTAATGATGGGATCCAACATGGACTGGTGCTGATCCATGCGTCCTGTTCGTGAACGAGCGCCGTGAGTCTGGTCATCTCTTAGCTGCCAAGTGGCTTATCATTAATTTTATATTTAGAATATTGCTTTTTTTTGCATTGTTCTCATATACATCGTGTAACGTTAAATGCGCAAAACCTGAAAATAGTTTGTTCAAAATTGACTACTGAATCGATTTCAGTAACTTTTAATATAGGTTTTTTTTTAATGATGTATTTTGCCATACTATCCGCCGATTTAGCCAAAGAAATTAAGTCTTATTTTAAGGCAATAAGATTCAATTTTGAATGCATAAAACAATGCTAGCATCAACACGATTTACTTAATAAAAATATTTAGCTTTAAAAAAATAGTTTTTTTCATTGAGCTTTTGCGCATTTAACGTTACACGTTGTATAGAAGTAATAAGAATAATGTACGCAGGGTTTTGTAATATCTTGATTTAAAACATTTAAATGAGTGTCCTTGGGAGTTTTTTACCCGTTATCCCTATAGAGATCTACGTTTTGGAATGGACAACTAGCTTCAATGTACTGACCCACTCGTTGACAATTCAAAATTGCCTGTAAATGATTTCATTGAAATAAATGCTGAATACGATATTATTTCGTCCTATCATACTAATATAAGCTTTTTCCCTTTTTCAGTTTCCACGAACACGGCAAGTACGACGTGCCGGCGATGATCGATAAGGTCTTGAACGTCACAAGTCTGGACAAGATTATGTACCTGGGCTACTCAATGGGAACCACCAGCTTGTTCACCATGATGTCTCAGAGACCAGAGTATAATGAGAAGCTGATAGCCTTCGTGGCTCTCGGGCCAGCGGTGTACCTGAACAATATAAAACCGGTGGCGAACTTGGCGTTGAATACTTTGGATTTACCGGTAAGTGAATGAGGATGTATTAATACAGCTACAAGCCGGTTTAGTCAGGATTTTGTGCTATAAAAACATAAGACAAAAAGTTTTAGTTTTTGTTGGCGACAGATCTGGCAACCCCGTTGCTAGGGACTTGTTGTTGCTGGTTGGCTAGCAACGGGGCGGCTTACGTATTTTTTACCTTTTTTCGTGTGATATTTTTCTTTAGATAATAAACCCATAATTTGCACCTTTTACGTTTCTTTTAACAGATCTGGCAACCCCGTTGCTAGGGACTTGTTGTTGTTGGTAAGATAGCAACGGGGTGGCTTACGTATTTTTTATATTGTTTCGTGTGATATTTTTCTTTTCTATTAAACCCATTTGCACCTATTACCTTTTTTATTTATTTAGTGTTTAACAGTTTTTACAGCATGAAATCGTTAATTTTGATTAACAGTAAATCAATCTGCCTAGCCTTTTTCCCCAACTAGGTTGAGGTCAGCTTCCTGTCCAAGCTACATACCAGTATTTTAAATGAAGCGACTGCTTATCCGACCTCTACAACCCCTAGTTGCTAAGTAACACGATAACCCCTTAGTAAACCCGTACGCAAAATATGCGCATTGACGTGAAGTTGCGGACACCAGCCCGTTTCACCTTTTACCTACCCCTTGGTAAGACTAGGTGTCAGTCTTTTGGGCTTTTGACTGCCCGTAACGAATGTCAAAAATCTACGAATGACAGCCGGGACCAAACGGCTTCCGTGCTTTCCGAGGCAAGGAGGGGTCTCGATATACAGGGTTATTTGAAAAACACCAGCAACCTCTTAACAGGTCATTGTACTCATCATTATGAAATTATGAACAACTTTTACTATGGGACCAAACCAAAAATGCGAAAAAAAAAATCAGCTGTTCCCTAAATTTTGACGAGATAGACGAAGATAATGAATGTAGGGAACAGCTGATTTTTATTTCGCGATTTCAGGTTTGGTACCATAGTAAAAGTTCTTCATAATGATGAGTACAATGACCTCTTAAGAGGTTGCTGGTGTTTTACAAATAACCCTGTATAATAGATCGTCACCCATCCACGAACCAACCGCGGCAAGCGTAGCTTAACTATCGGGCGACCCGTGAGGCTGTTATTATTTAGCGGCAACACTGCAACTAACAGCTGTTTTAAATTTGTTCCTAAATTTTTAATTTTAAATATTAATTTTCTTTGATTGTAAGGCCTATTTCCAATTACTCATCAAGTAAATAAGATAATAATGTGTATTTTGTGTTAGATTCACATACCAAGTGCAAAACTAGTGTAAATATTTCAATGTGAATCGGTGACAGTTACCGGCACAAGTGAATTTTTGCATTGTCATCTTGATATCAGGTACAATACTCTTTATTTTACTTGCTGTTAGTTTGTTTACGTTCTATAATTTCACCAGCAATTGTTTTTTCACTCTCAATACGGCTACTTATTGATGCCAATGACCTTTGAACGTAAACATAACCTTACTTTGGTTTGGTGACAGGACTCCAAGTTCCTTTTGTAATCTTTTCTTTTTTTTTTTTTTACATCTAAATTTCATTTTTCCTTTTCATTAATCATCTTTTCAACTGCTGCCACAACTACCTTCTCTCTTCCAATTTCTTGTCGCTTCCTTAATAGTTCTTAATCATGATTATGACTCGTAGCGCCCGTGCTCGCCTCGAAGAGTCCAAACTCAATGAGGCTTTGAGCGCTTTAAAGGCGTCAAAGGAGTCCTGTGACCAACTGATTAAGGAATTGGATGACAATGAAAGGGTGCTCTTTGATGCCCATGAGAAGAATAGGAAGTTAAAAATTGAAATGGCTCAGATATATACTCAATACACTGATGCCATAGAAGAACGGGACAGACTTCAACTTGTTGTGGACGGGTTCAGCCAGTGTAGCATAGAGTATGAACAAGCTCTTAGTCACAAATATTTACTTCAACAGCAGCTACATGAGGCTCAAAGTCAAATCACAGAACTTCAGACTACAAATCATAATATCACTGCCTCGCTGAATCAGAGTCTATTCAAGGAGTTGATGCCTATTGCCCCCTCAGTGGTTTCTGCCATAAAACCCTCTTACACTATAGATTTGACAGGCAATGATGATTCAAAGTCACATAATTCAATGAGGGTAGTCACCAGTAAAAATAAACTTAAAAAATATATTAAAATGAATAAATACATTGTTAAAACCCAAAAAATGGTAAAAAAACATAAATTCTTTATAAAAAATGTTAAGCTTAATAGAGAAAGGCTAAATTTACTAAAACAATTAGATATGTATGCCTTTAATTTGGAACAAAGTACTAGGAAATACAACACTGATACAGAATACTTGCAATCTGAACTTAACCATTTACAGGAGAAACTTAGTTCAATGACTAACAAATACAATACCTCTGAAGATCTCATGAGGGAATATGTGTTGGCAATGAATGAGCTGGTAAAATCACAGAAAAACAACTGTGAGCTTTGTCAAACATCTTCAAATGTACTTATGCCGGACCATTCATTGACAACATGTAATACCACCTTACCGCAGCCTTGTGTTGATTTAACATTTCCTGCTATTAATAGTTCCAATAAACAATGTAAAAAAAATTTAATAAATGACATAGTATTATTTTGCGATGAGATTGGAAAGGACTTAGGCCACTTGTTGACAGACGAATATCCAGGACACTCCATAATAAATTATTGTATGCCTGGTTGTTCCTTATTTGATATTATGAAAAAAGTTATTAAATGTAACTTTAGCCAAGAAACTACATTATTAATTTTTATGGGTAATAGGGGAAATGTGAAGAAAGGGGAATTGCTCCAATATTATAGAACTTTGTGTAATCTTAGTTTAAGAAAAATAGTGTTGTTTACATTCCCATATAGTAACGGTTTGCCACAGGAAGAAAATAACTTAAGATTTGAACTTAATTTATCATTGTACAATATGACGTATAATAATAATTTATTCCATATAGTTGATACTAACAATTATGCTGGTAATAATTTGTTTTTGACAAAAGATAGATACAATATGTATAAGTACTATCTTTCTACCTTTCACAAAAGACAGTTAGCAGTGTCTCTGTCATATTTTTTTTCCACTTCAGCCAAGAATTTGGCTAAACAACTTGCTTCTTTTGAGCAATGCAACAATATCTTCTGCCAATAATTTGGCAATTAATGACATTGATTTTCATTTAAATTAGAAATTAAGACAATAGAGGCAACCTCTTGCAAAAATGTAAGGAAGGCAAATAATAGATCAAACAAAAGTGTAAAAGAAGTAAATAGTATCAACCTGGTGCATCAAAATATTCAAGGGTTTTTGAACAAAGATTTAGAAGTGGAATTATTCCTGAATTATAACAATATAGATATTCTTTGCATAACAGAACATTGGCTCAAAAGCCACCAATTCATGTTCAATTTTAGCAATCACCAGATTGGTAGTTCGTTCAGCAGAGTAAATGCTATACACGGTGGTTCATTAATTTTAGTAAATAACCAGCTAAAATTTAAAGACCGAAAGGATATTGTGAACCTCTCTGTTGAGCGGACAATTGAAATAGCTTGTATAGAATTGGAGCAGTTCATTATATTAAGTGTGTACAGACCTCCTTCAGGATTGTATGATTGTTTTGAAAAGGTTATGTATGAAGTTTTGCATAAAATTTGTAATTCGAACAAGTCTATCATCACTTGTGGTGATTTTAATATTAATTTGTTAGATAACTCTGGGTTAAGTTCAAAAATTATAAGTTTGTTTCAGTCATACAATCTTGATAACCAATTTTTGGAGCCCACTAGAATAACTCCCACTAGTGCCACATGCTTAGATAACATCTATACAGATGTTATACCATCCCACAAAGAAATTATTAATTTAATAGACTCGGACCACTGCGGACAATTGATCACTATTCCAAATTTAAACAAAAAGGCTACTAAAAAAGATATCACTGTAAACCCAAAAACTACTAAACGCTTGGAAACATTTAAGACTAAACTTCTTAGTAATCTACCACTTTTGTTATCTAATGTTGTCCCTAATCAACAATATAATTTGATAACACTTTCACTCCAAAGACATTCTCGGTTAATAGTAATGCTTCTTTCAGTGACCGACTTTATGAGTTGTATGATGAACGGATTTGTATAAATACTGCTGAATTTAATTTATATGTTAAAAATTACTCAAAATTATTTAAAAAAGTTTGTTGTATGGCCAAGTCACGTTACTTGAGTTCAAAAATTAAAAATAGTAGTAATGTAATTAAAATGACATGGAATGTCATTAATAGCGAAACGGGAAGGTCATGCAACCGAGGTAGTGAGTACAGCCTTGCTATTGATGACAATATAATTAAATCAGATTCTCAAGTCGCCGCGGCCTTTGAAAATTTCTTTGCTGAGATTCCCGTATCGACGACTAAATCCCTCAACTCATCACCCTCCGCTGCAGAGTCTTTACTTAAAGAAAACGTTCCAGTTTGTGATTCTGATTTTTCTTTTCAATATGTCACTTGTAAAGATATAATTAAAACCTTTCACACGTTAAATGTTAAAA
Source organism: Globia sparganii (assembly GCA_949316385.1). Lineage (NCBI taxonomy): Eukaryota > Metazoa > Arthropoda > Insecta > Lepidoptera > Noctuidae > Globia > Globia sparganii. The sequence goes on from OX438656.1 coordinate 21,263,819, forward strand.
AGACCCCGGATCTATGGGGTAATTCTGTGGACGTTGCGAAGACGATTATAAACATTGTTGCACCTACTCTAGCTGTTATTTTTAATCATTGTATTGACTGTGGTGAGTTTCCTGATCTTATGAAATACAGTAAAATAATACCTTTTTTAAATCGGGTAGTACATCAGACCCTACTAATTATAGACCAATTTCAGTGCTACCTACCTTTAGCAAAATTTTTGAAAAACTTATTTTAGATCAAATGCAAAGATTTTTTAATAAACATAAATTACTACATAACAGTTCGGTTTCACAAGGGGTCGTTCGACTACTGATGCCGGTGTTGAACTTTTAGAACATGTTTATAATGCATGGGAGGATAAATGCGATGCTTTGGGCATCTTTTGCGACTTGTCCAAGGCATTCGATTGCGTTTTTCATGAAACATTAATCAGGAAACTGCACCACTACGGAGTCCGGAATGCCGCTTTAGATCTTCTTACTTCATACTTAGGTAATAGGATTCAGAGAGTTTATGTTAACGGGAAAAGATCAACCGGATCAATTGTAACAATGGGGGTCCCCCAGGGGTCAATTCTTGGTCCTTTTTTGTTTCTTATTTATATTAACGACTTGCCTTACCTCATAAAGGATAATCATGATATAGTGTTGTTTGCAGATGACATTTCACTTTTATTTAAACTCAAACGTCAGCAGCTGGTTACTGACAATATAAATAGCGCCCTCGATAAAGTAGTTAACTGGTTTAATGTTAATAACCTACTTCTTAACGAGAAAAAAACTAAATGTATTAAGTTTACCATACCTCACGTTAGACAAGTAAAAACTAGTGTGCTTATAAAGGATGAAGTGTTGAATCCCGAAGATACCACCGTATTCTTGGGCATAACTTTAGATGCCAAGCTTCAATGGGGCCCCCATATAGATAAATTATCAAAAAAGCTTAGCTCCGCAGCGTACGCCGTTAGAAAAATTCGTGACTTAACTGATTTAGAGACAGCTCGTTTAGTATACTTTAGTTATTTTCATAGTGTGATGTCGTACGGTATTCTGTTGTGGGGAAATGCCGCCGATATTCAGATAATATTTGTCTTACAAAAAAGGGCAGTTCGTTCAATTTATAAATTAAGTCCCAGACACTCCCTCAGGGACAAATTTAAAGAGATTAATATAATGACTGTGCCTTCTCAGTATATTTATGAAAATCTTTTGTACGCACATACAAATATTAATCTGTTTAAAAAATACAGTGATATCCATAATATAAATACTAGGAACAAACACAAATTCGTTGTTCCTACAACCAGGCTTAAGAAAATAAGTGGCTCGTTTAGATGCCAATGTATACGTTTTTATAATAAACTTCCTAGCCACATTCAAGATCTAAGCCTTAATAAATTCAAATTTTCTATAAAGCGGAAACTATGCCAGAAAGCCTTTTATTCTGTTAAAGACTATATTGAGGATAAACATGCTTGGGATTGAGCTGCTCCAATTTTACACAGTGAATCTTGTTTGGTTTTTTTTTTTTTGCTTATTATTTATTTTATTTTCTCTCTTTATAGACGTGAATATTTACTTTGTAAAGTATAATATTATTTTAATTGTCGTGAAAGTGAGGACTATGTGGGTCTTTTCTATCTTTTTTTTATGTTTTCCTTCTTAGTTAGTTTTATTCATGATCTGGCAGTTTGAGTAATTTACGCGGCCTACCTAAATGTCCATTCTTTGGTATTGTTTGTCGAATCGTTGAGCTCCTCAAGTTCTGAGTTGAGCTGCACATTTTTTTGACAAATGGGAGCACTGACTGGACAGGTCCGCTCAATCTGTGTGGTTCTTTCCTCAAAAGACCATTTCAGACACCAATCTACATGGTCCTCAAAATGATCTGACCAAGACTATTTCTGGATTTTTATATAGGTACACATTGACATTGATAAATTTTACATATACAGTGACATGAATATTTACTTTGTAAAGTATTATGTTATTTTTAATGACTGTGAATGTGAAGACTATGTGGGTTAATTTTAGTTTGCCTTTGTTTTTTTCTCAGATAGTTTTAGTCATGGTCTGGCAGTTTGAGTAATTTATGCGACCTACCCAAATGTCCTTTCTTTGGTATTGTTCGTCGAATCGTTGAGCTCCCTAAGTTTGAGTTGAGCTGCATGATTACTGACAAATGCGTGCACTGACTGGACGGGTCCACTCAATCTGTGTGGTTCTTTCCTCAAAAGACCATTTCAGACACCAATCTACATGGTCTCCACATGATCTCACCAAGATTATGTCTGGACTTTAAAAGAGACTGTGACCTCTGAGTTTGTTTCGGCCTTTCTTCTCAGAGTAGTCAGATAGGAAACGCCGACCTCATCTCGTTTTAAAAAAATATGATTGACGTGTAAAAGTGTTTGTACAAACCTACTTACAGAAATAAAATCATTTATCATTTATCATTTTATCATTTAGCCACGAGTTTTAGGATTATCAGTAACATAGCAAAATGTAGCATCCCTGATGAATTATATCTTTGCTTTTTTTGATGACGCTCCATACAAAGGAAATTAGCAAATTCGAATTAAATTATTGTGTCACGCTCTGCCGCAGAGCCACCATTTTAGAAACCGATCTGAAGGCCAATCCTCGTAATTTAAAATGTCCAAAATCTAATCGCAGTCTCATCTGAGCGACAAACAAATGTCAAAAACTTGTCAAAATGTAGGGAAATTAGACGTATTTTTGACAGTTTGAGACAGATCTGAGGGGCAATTATTCTCGTAATTTTAAGAACGTTCACAGTCTGATCTCAGTCTCAATCTGTCAAAAATACCTCAAATATCCCTACATTTTGACATTTGTTTGTCGCCGAGATGAGACTGCGACTAGATTTTGAACGTTTTTAATTACGAGAATTGCCCCTCTGTTATATCTTAAAATTATGTACGTCAAACGAAGATAATGTACGTATACCATTATCGCTGTACGTGCATTATGTAATGATAAAATAGACATTGATTGTGGCTCTGCTGCAATCATAATCTCTAGCACAGCCACAAAGAACATGTACACAGGAAAGATAAACGCTACTGTTTTTTGGTGGAAACTGTTGTACGAATAGTACTAATAATGATATTTTTCAGCACGTACGCACGCACGCACGTACGTACGTGCTGAAAAATCAGTGGTTTTATTTATTACTTAAATTATTATTTACTAAAATTTTCATAAAAAGCACCTGGTTATTTTGTGTCAGCAAAATGTTTTGTAGCCATTGTTATATTTAAGATTAGGCGCATTATAAATATTAAGATCGGGGAAAATTAGCATGTTATTTTATTACATGATATTACTAGATCTTTTTCTACTTTTTGAATGTGCATAAAAATGATGTTCAATATATTTTCAATGGTTATGATTTCATTTTTTTTGACAGTGTTCCTAACAAACATAGATTATGTCACCTCTTTGCTTCAATACGTGATATCTGACATTTTTTTTTTAATTTGATAATTGAAACCGCCGTGGCCGATTTTATTTTTTGCAAAAAAACGTGGTATCTTTTGTGCGTGTAATAGCGAATCTATGAGTGAGAGGAAGGTGCTCACAAAGTTCAGCGAAAACGTGACATCACGACGATATCACTTTTTAAATTTTCAAGATAACACATTATTGAAGCAAAGAGGCTTGTGTTTCGACAGTTATTTTAAACAATAAATATTAAACATTCTGACGACACGGTCATTCTCTTTCATGACAATGAAGCTGAAAGAAAAATTAATGAAATGAAAAAATATCACAATACAAAATTCTTCTTCTGAGTTTTATTTTTATTTATATTTTGTATGTAAAACTAGCTATTAAGGAAAAGTAATGCACTGTTTTCTTTTGGCAAATAAACATTATCTATCATAACTAAACTATGTTTGAAAGGGCGATTATCTAGAAAAACTGACACAAAATAATCAGGCGCTTTCTATGAAAAAAAAGTTAACGTAAATAAAACCGCTGTCTAATAATTATATTTTTCAACGCGCACGCAATAATTCGTACATTACGTTCGTTTGACGTATACCATTTTAAAATATAATTGGTCGGTTTCTAAAATGGTGGCTCTGCGGCAGAGCATAACAAAAATTATTTTGTTTAACTTGCTGAATAGTAACATTGCGAAAACAAATTGTGCTCCTAAGGTGCAGCGCAGACGACAGACTATCCGTGACGCACTTTTTAGTCTGTGAAAATAGAACCTATGCAATTATATGCAGTAACGCACACGACGCGCAAAAAGTCCGGCGCACAAAAAATCCGTGTAATTCGGGCAGACCGCGCCGCGCCGCGCCGCGCCGCTCCGCACAAAAAGTGTGTGAAAAAAATTTAACGTTTGCTTCAACGCGCGTCGCGCGGTAACGCAGACGGCGCACACTTTAGTCGGCAATCTGCATTTGCTAGGGGTGGACGTAACGCACGCGATCTATTATCATGGCGCGATTTATTGTCAAAATAATACTTCGCGATCTCTGCACGATTTCCATAGCGTCTACGTCCCTACAGCTCTGCCGACAGAATGATCGAAGATGTGCATCGCGTGCGTTGAGTCTGTGAAAAATCCGCGACCGACTTTTTGCGCGCCATGCAGACTTTTTGTGCGCCGCAGACTCGATCGCACAAAAAGTGTGCCGTCTGCGCTGCACCTAACCCCTGCCCGTTTTCTTGAACACAAGGACCAAATCGGTGAAATAATAGCTATATTTTTGTTTTTCCAGTTACTTTAGGAATTCAGCTGCAGGAAAACGGCTAGGCAGATGATGATTATTTTAAGGATTTATGTGCTTGGAGCTTCTTGCCCGCTCTTGTCCATAGGAACCCTCTTCGCTTTGGAATGGGTAAAGAGCTTGATCTTTCTGAATGACCGCCTCTTTTGACAATTTAAAAGTGCCTGTATGTTTTGAGTTCAGCCTTAAATTTATTTTTAATGTAATGTTACAGACTTTGTTGAAAGCGAGAGGCATGTTGGCAGTCCTGCCACAATTTCTGCACATCCTTATAGCGAACTTGTGCAACTTGAAGCAACCCGAGGCCGACCTCTGCATGACCTTCATCTACTCTATAGTCGGTGATGATTACGAACAAAATGACTTGGTATGGAATAGTTACAATACTGCTAATATTATAAATATCATAATCAGCGAAAATCGTTTTCACTGCTGGAACCAATGGCTTCTTGGATCTCAATAACCCTCGAATCCGTATCCGATCACAATAATTACTCCGTAATCTTAATATATATAAATTACGTGTCACGTTGTTTGTCCACAATAGACTCCTAAACTACTGAACCGATTTTAATAAAATTTTGCATACTGTGTGCAGTTTCATCCAACTTGAAAGGTAGGATAGTTTATATCTCAATTTATAATCAACTAGCGGCCCGTCTCGGCTTCGCACGGGTGGAAAAAAAGCCTATATTAATCAGTGTTAGTGTAGCATCCAAATGGTGAAAGAATTTTTAAAATCGGTCCAGTACTTTTTGAGCCAATTCGTCACAAAATACATACAAATCTTTCCTCTTTATAATATTAGTATAGATAGTATAGATAATTAGTTAATTTATAATAACGTAAACCGTAAAACTTAGCCACAGCAACGCGTGGCCGGGTCTGCCAGTATACTATAAGGGGCCAGTGCGGATTGGTGTGCCTTCGAATTTTTAGTTCTAGGTCTTACCTGTTTCATTTTTGCTTTACTGTTTTGAGAGCAGAAGAATGAAAATAAATATACTGCAATTTATGATAAACTAGCTGCGCCCCGCGGTTTCACCCGCGTAAGTTTCGATCCCGTGGGAATATCGGGATAAAAAGTATCCTATGTGTTAATCCTGGTTATAAACTATCTGTATGCCAAATCTCATCCAAATCCGTTTAGCCGTTTGAACGTGAAGAAGTAACAAACATATAAACACACACACACTCACAAACTTTCGCCTTTATAATATTAGTGTGATCTTAAATTCATTCATTTACTGACAGACAACGCACAGCTTAAACCGCTGAATTTAGAAGCTTGCAATTTTGTTCATTTATAAAGAAGATGAGCACTAAGAATTTTTGAAAATCCATCCCTATATTAGGGAATGAAAATTTGTATGGAAGTTCGTCATTTTGGCCGACGGGCAACCCTATATGTCACATAATTTGTATAATAAAGAACGCTAGTGTAGTTTTTTGGTTTGTTCTTTCACGCAACAATGAAGCGCAATTAATATAATTATTTTTTTATTGTTGGTTTTCAGGAAATGTTTCCTGTATTTCTGCACAGAGTACAGCCGGCGTCGTGGCGCACTTTAGAGCATTTCGGAAAAATCGCCATGACAGGTAACTACTGTACTATCTATGTTAAACAGGCAAACGTAATATCTTGAAGTGGGCAAGTTTGCAAATAAATCCCTAAAGCGCGTTGTTGGATTTTCTACTTTCGGCGCTGAGCCGAGAGTAAAACATCCAACAGCGCGCTTTTATTTTCGCTTAGGATTAGTAAACCTGTTTGCAACAGCTTAGACTGCCGAGCGCCAGGACGAGAGTAAACTGGTCAAGCTGTATTAGCTTACACAATGGTTGCACAAAAAATAAATATTAAAAATCATACACACACATATTCGTTCATACGAATATGTGCATAAGAAGCGTTCATACGCTTACTCACATTTGCTGATACGAATATATGGATATTAAACGCAAAATAATAAGGTTAAAATTCTTATGAAACGCTTACTTAGCAAACTACTCAGCCAACTTTGCGCCCAGACTTTGCCCAGTTATAACGAAACATTAAAATGTATTTATTTCCACTTTCAGGTGTGTTCACGACATTCAACGGCGGTTTGTCTGGCCCCGTAAAACCGTACAATATAAGCAATGTAAAAATTCCCGTCTCATTACTGTATGGGGAGAATGATCAGCTCACTGAGAAGTTTGTAAGTGCCTGCCTTCATTTATTTTTAAGTAGCATACCATCCAGCGTGACCAGATTCAGTATTTTTTTTTTGTAGTTTTTCTTTTCCGAGCATCTGTATTTTTGAAGGTATTTTGGGGTTTTTTGGGTAAGTGGTTGGCGGAAGTAAGTATTTTAAAAACAGTTAAGTACCTTCAAAAATACTAATGCCCGAAAAAGTCGATAAAATACACCGAAAAAGTATTAAAATAATGAATCTGGTCACGCTGATACCATCACGTCTGTGCATGGAGCAGTGGTAACAGCCGCAGACGAGACTTACGAGTTGTAGGTCGTGCGTTCGAATCCAGACAGGGGCTTTACTTTGTGTAAATTATTTAATCTCACTGCTCTCAAAAACGGTGAAGGAAAACATCGTGAGAAATCCTAGAACCAAAAATTCTAAGACATCTGTAACATCTATCAACCCGCACTGGGCCCGCGTGGTGCCCTAAGGAGGCCTGATTCCCAGCAGTGGGAACATTATAGGCTGATTATGCATCACGCCTGTGTCTACGCCTGTAGGTACACTTGCAATTCGTCAGTTATGATGTCCCATGTAATATAGGGCGAGCCTATAGCATTGACAGGCCACAAATCACTCCTGGCTGCTACTGAGACATTCCTGATAGAAAGATCGCAAGAAATAACTGTTGAGGGTGAGCAGTCACACCAACAAGTGAGAAATTGGATTAGGAATTATTAAATCATCTTCATCTACTTAGCCTTTTTCAAACTAAGTCGGTTCGGCTTCCTGTCTAACCGTATGCAGTGGAATACCAGTATTTTACATGGAGCGACTGCCTATCTGACCTCCACAACCCACATACTGGACCAACTTTCGGCCCTCTAGACGACCCGAAACGACTGTCAAAAATCCCCTGTGTGGAAATGCCATCCCAAATCCGCTTTCAGATGCACGGAGGGATCTCAGTATGTAAAGATGGTCACTCATTCACGGACCGGTCTTGGCAAGCGTAATTAACTTCTTCTTCTTAGCGTGTCGATAGCAATCTAAATGCACTCGGCCCAGAATTCGGCTACCTGTTTGGCGCCATCACCAGCGTCCACCAGTTCCTGTAACGTGCAGCTGACAGGACACGCAGGACACGATATTAAGTGTCCCATCGTTTGTGGAACAGCACCACATTTACACTCCAAGGCGGAGTCGTCTATGAATCTCCACCTGAACAGGTTTTCCAAAGTAATTTACTTGATCGATGGAGGATAGGCACAAACCCCGAATTTGCAAAACCACGTTCCTAAGTATTGATAAAACATCATAATTTTATTTTTTTACAGCAAGTAATGCGGCTAGCAGAGGAGCTGAAAGCCAATGGTGTCCTAGAGGAAGTCAGGCCAGGCTGCTCATGGCCAAAATTCAACCACTTAGACTTCTTGTTCGCGAAGGATGTAGGGAAGCTATTCAGCAAACCACTCATCAAGCACATAGACCAAATGTATAATAAATATAGTACTGTATGACCATTTCTTTTCTTTTTTTTATCTCGTCATCCCTGCACTTGTTCCATGTTACTTGTTCAGGTGCTGGCGGACACTCCCTTGATCTCAACCTTAACTTTCACATAACACTAGGCACACAGTCCGATCTTTCAATGTGAATGCCGCAACAGCAGAAAAGCGCTTAGACATCCGAAATGACGGTATTAAATTGCCGTTGGTCCTGCGCCTGATCTCTCTCCGGTCGTGTCGGATTGCCGTCCCATCGGACTATGAGAGAGAGGGAAGAGGGAGTGCACCTGAGTCTGCGCGCACACTTGTGCACTATAATATCTCCTGCGTGCCTGGCTAATCTCCGTTGAGATTGGCCACCGTGACCGAAATCGGTCGGGGAGGCTATTATTATTAAATTCCTATCTGACAACCTATCTGTGTTCAAAGCTTTAGAAAACAAACAAACTAATAACAAACTAATCTTTGAGTGCCATCTAGCTCTGGAGAATCTGTCGACGCTCAATCGTATTACTCTCCAGTGGATCAAAGGGCATAGTGGATCCTTGGGCAATGATGCTGCAGATGAACTTGCGAAGAGAGGCTCTGATATGAAGGTGCTAGGCCCGTACCCACTTCTCCCCCTGCCTTTCTCGCAATATCGTACGTGGATTCGCCAAATATCGACCGAATTCCATAACAAAAGGTGGTCAAGGACAACAGACTGTAGACAGTCAAAATTGGCATTACCAGTGGTACACCCGTGATTAACCAAACAAATCTCAGCCTGAGTTGAAATAACCTTAGTATAATAATAATGTAGACCTATTTTAAAAATTATTTTTTTGTTTGTGTGGTCCCATTGTCACCAAGTCAGAATCTGATGAGAGAATCCCAAGGAAATCGAGGGAAACCCTCAATTTTTCTTATTATAATTGATTTTGATTGTGTTCAATAATAGGAGTTTTTTCCACTTAGTGCAACATAAATTGTTGATGTTTTAATTTTTAATAGCTTCCTGTCACTGATATTTACATAGCAAGTAGTGTTATATGAATTTGTGAGGGGTAGACAACTAAAAAGTCAAAAATAATAATATTTTTTTACAAAAAAAAAAAACAACGGACTTCCAAAAAAAAATACAAATTGAAAAATGACTCTAATTTCGGAAGTCGGTGTCAAAAACGGAAAAACGAGAACGACACCGAGATCCGAAATTAAAGTTATTTTTCACTTTGTAGGGATTTTTTTGTAAGTTTTATTTATACTAGCTTCTGCCCGCGTCTTCGTCCGCGTGATTATATATGCTCTTAGAGGTGGAATTTCGAAAAACCCTTCTTAGTGGAATATCAGTTCTGTCTCTGTGAGCCCTTTGGCAAAAGCCTACTCCAATCCTTTCCAATTCTCCGTTTTCCTTACCTGCAAGCCCATGTCCTCACCAAGGCATCCTGCTATCTTTTTAAGGGTTTTCCCTTCTTTCTCTTTCCCTCTCCAGGGTACCATAGGGTCAACTTGTTCCATTTGTCGTTAACAATAATATCGACGCTTGAAAGGCAAAATTGACTAAGCAACATGGGTGGGACTAACTTTACAGGAACACAGTTTAAAGTTTAACTTTTCATTTTTAAAAAATTATATAAATTCTGATTCAGATGTTAAATAAGATTTCCAAAACAGTAAGAATTATAACTGTAGGATGATTACAAGAATTTATATGTTTTTTTTTCAGAGAAGTTCGACCTGTTGCTTAGTCAATTTTACCTTTCAAGCGTCGATATATATCATAGTTTATATCCACCACTTACCTTGACAACAACAGCTTTAGTGACAGCCGGTGCCACTTTGACAGCTACCCCATGCTGTGGTGTTGGTGTTAGCACCTTGTTGTCCACCGGTAGACTGCGGTTCATTTCTGAAAAACGAATGAAACATTCTTAATAATATTTATTAAAATCCCCCTTACAAACTATCATTACAGGTGTATACCTAATGTGATAGTGTGATCTTAAAATTAACGTCCAATTTAAAACTATGAAAAACGTAAAACAACTAGTACCTAGTACTTATAATAACACTATAAAAATAATAACTACTTTACTGTTCCCTAAATATAAAAAAATTGCACAATATTTCCCTACCTACTCTAATCTACACTATAACATAAAAATAACATCAGTATTTTTGCATATTAACTCAAATGGCATGTAAATATGTCGATATTCACGCAACCGGCACGGCCAGCAGTGGCGTGGCGGACGGCGCCGCCTCCACACATAGCGGTCTGGTACACATACACTCAGTGCTACAGTACTCCTGGATTATGCTCAATGCCACGAAGTAACCTAACCAGATACGCGACAAGCGTGAATTCCCGACGCTAAATTATGCTTATGCGTATTACGTCCAGTGGAGGATGGGATAAGTACACAAGATTGAAATAACTGAAAACCTAAAAAGGGTAGTTAATTGAAGATGACTAATGGCCGATTCTTATAAATTACGGACCATTATTGGTTAAAATTAAGACTCTTGTATCTTTACCAATAATGAAGCAAAGATCTCATAGCTTTGCATAGTAGAAACTCCCATATTATGGAAGTACCTGCCACAGATAAAATTTGCTATGGAATTTATTTGTATGCCCAGTTTGGCAATAAAAAATGCTACAATAGGTAAGCAAAATATTTTTTTTTTGTATGTAGTTTGTATATATTTTAAGTAAATGTGTCTTTTTTCAAAAAGAAAAGGTATGAATATAAACTGGCTAATTGCAGCACATTACAAACAATAGGGTGGCCGGTAGCAGCTGGATGAGAGTTGCCTAGAATTGCTGAACGGTGTGCACTAGGAGTGGCTTACATCCAGCAGTGGACTGCTGTAGGCTGATGATGATGATGAACAACTTTTAACATGAGACCAATTCAATATGGAAGGCAACTTTTAATATAGGACCTATCCTCCTGCAATACATTTTTTGTTCACATAAATAAAAAAATATATGGGACAGCTGATTTTTTTTGTTGATATCTGGGTTGCTCCCTTTGAAAGTTGTTAAAAAAATCAGCTGTCCCTACATTTTGACGAGATATACAAACATAAATGTAGGGAACAACTGATTTTTTTTCGCAATTTCAGGTTTTGTCCCATAGTAAAAGTTGTTCATAATGATGAGTACAATGACCTCAGAGGTTGCTGGTGTTTTACAAATAACCCTGTATACTAGGGTTGGAAAAGGGGTTTTCCAGCTATAAAAGTGATGCACAGGAATGAGGAGCATGTGACAAGGAAATAGTTAATTATGAACGAGTAAGTGTAACATCTTTCACTATGGAACACAATAAATAAATATGAATTTATGATTATCGGTGGCTATAACAAGAGGCAGACCAAAAAAAAAAACATGGGTTGTGACATGGTGTGACAGATGATAATAAATGGAAGGAAGGAATTGATTATGATGACGGACTTTTTATGGAAGAAAAAGGCGTGTTGCGCCTTAATTCCCTATTATACTGTAATATGGGTGGGAAGCGATTGCCAATGGAAAGGGAAGGTCTTTACAATTAAAAGAAATCCTGTTAAGGATTACGAACTGTGAACGTCATTCATTTGTTTGTGAAAGTTCGAGAATATTTTTCTAGTTTCACTGTGGACGATGAAGGAAATAGTTTGCCTATCCAGCATTCATAGGACTATTATAGGCATCGTACTGGCTTTTACAACTATTTTGCTCAAGGAGGGGTAAAACTATTATACTGCTGGTGAGTTGAGTAGCCTTTACAGAGCCAATATTTCAGTATTTACCTTTATTCGGCATTGTGCTGAAAGCAATCACTGAAAGATATCAGTCAGAAACATTTGATTGCCTGATTTGTAATTATTTAGCTGATAAACAAAACAACCTTTAACGAAAATAAAAACATAGCACTGTCGACATTTATTTTCCCGTAACTCGTGCTTGACGTGCAATGTCATCTAATGTCAAAATACGCAAAATATTTTCTTGAGAGAGACGCTAAACTAAAAACAAAAAAACCAGGAGCAATGAATGTTGCAATCGTCTAAATATCAAAATACATACTTTTACGTGTTGTGCCAACTCTACAACTGTCACTTTGACAAAATTATCAAAAAAAACTCAGGTACTTGTCCATTAATAGCATCATAGACAAAGATGAGAATAGCAAAACAATGAAAGCGAAACAGAGAGAGCACATTTCAAATGATTAAAAAGTATAAAAATCCCAATTCGTGTGGCTTTGAAACGTGCAGGTCTCTCCGGCATCAGTTTTGCAGCACGGGGTTTTTCGATTAATTTAATATTATAATTGAATTATTTCACTTATGGTTGTTTATTAGGATACTTTAATTTCTTGATAGTGTTGTGTGTAAAAAGTAGCCATGGATCTCCACAGACCAGTCGATCCTAATAAGGTAAAACATATTGGAATTTAATTTATGATTTTGGTAATATTTTAACGTGTTAATGTTAATTCAACTGTGTTTTCTGTGTAGACTTACGAGGAATTGACTTCAGAAGAAAAGTTGAGGTAAGGTTTTCTCTCATTTACGTGTTTCGTATTGTTTTCATGGTCATTAGCATTTGGTCGGTTCATTTAGTGATAAGCCCATTGACACATGATTACAGTTTCCTTATGCATTTCAATACGCCAACGCTTAATAAATTGTAATGGAAATTATGCTCGCATCATTAACCACTTTATTTAAGCATTATAAACACTGATTAAAGATAAGATAAAATTTTGATAAAAATCCATATGGTAGATAAAACAAGACCCTTCCAGTGATCTTTACATTGTTAAGGTTCCTTCAAATAAGACCTTAGGTACTGCAGAAATTAATTTAATATTTGGACCAGCACAGCCTTTACAATGAAGATAATAGATACCTATGTATTAAAACAACAGTGCCTAATTGTTTATGACCTTGCTATTTATTTTATCATTGTTGCTGTCATGAAAATCCCGATTATTAATTAGTATTGAATTTCTTGAAAGCTATAACTTTAGTCAGCTTTTAATGTTTGTTAAATTGTTTACCACACTTTATTATTATTATAAGCCTGTGTTGTCCCACTGCAGGGGAAAGGCCTCCCATCCCTCTTTCTACTTTTCCCGGTCTACTGCCGTCTCGCCATATCTTTGTGCCTGCTGCACAGTCATTTCCAGCCAATTGGGTTCCACGTAGTGGTGGCTTTCACATATTGTTGCTTAAACATGCAACAGATGTGTGTATACCACAATCTCTTTAAATTGAAGCATTGACTTAATTAGATATGCTATTCAACATATAAAATGACATTGCTTGCCTAATTCCAGCTTATAAACCTTAAATGATAAATGATTTTATTTCTCTATGTAGGTTTGTACAAACACTTTTACACGTCAATCATATTTTTTTAAAAACAAGATGAGGTCGGCGTTTCCTATCTGACTACTCTGAGAAGAAAGGTTAACCGTAGTATATTATGTTGCACCACTGACAACCTCATTTTTATATATCCACGCAATCACTGTCCATTCCAAGGTTGCCTGGAAGAGATCGCAGAAAGCGATAAGGCCGCCCATTGTATGTTTTATAGTAATAATTTTTTTTTGTTATGTATATTCTGGTGTACATTAAAGTATATATAAATAAATATATCAAAACTCCAGTGAAAATTATTACAATATTATTTCTCTCTAAAACTCTGGTATTTACCACATTAGAGTAAATGTTACTATAATACTTACATCATAGTTTTAAATCGTAATTTGACTGGTGAAATGTGGGTGTACTGTAGGTACAACTGTGACAAACCCTTCGGGGAAATAAACGCGTCATGTTATGTTCATTAATATTTTTTAATTAAATGCAAACATGTCATATGTATCACTAATGTAATCATTACAAAGAATCATAAAAATCAGACAGTACCTACTACCCATAAAAAAAACGAAGAAATACCGGGTCAAATTAGATAGTTAGCGAAACTCCGCAGACGTGATGGGTATCGATATCTAAACATGATAAACATCACATTAATTTGATGATTTTTACCGTGGGATCAACGACCTATGTTAGTGTCTTAACTTGAAATATCAGTTTGAAAATCTGTATTTTTTTTTGTAAACTTCACTTCAGATTCTCAGGTCATACTTAAAGTAACAATACATCACACCACACAACACTACCAGCGGTCGTTGACCCCTAAGAAAAAAGCATCAATTTTTTATTTCATCGTGTTTAGATATCGATATTGATACCCATCACCTCTGCAGAGTTTCGCTAGCTAATTTAATTTGACCATGTATACGCGTCAAATTAGCACCTCCTGTTTTATTTATTTAATACTTCAAGCACATAAATGTACAGAGGCGGACTTAATGCCATAGGCATTTTCAACCAGTCAACCTTTGGCCTTTTTTACTGTTTCAAAATTATTACAAAATAAACATAAACTTTTCAGATATGATCATCAGAAGCTGCACGAGCTGCACAAGGGCCATGAGTCGATGCACACGACCATGGTGATGATCCTCATTGTAACCCTCATCGTAGCACAAATCGTAGTCATGGAGTGGAAGAAGAGGCATTACAGGTCATATGCTGTGAGTAGATCCTGTAGATTTTATTTTTCAGGCTTTAATTTTAAATTAGCGACCCTTTGCACGAGTAAAATTTACTAATATGATTACAAAACATCAAGGTTTCTGTGCTATATCTATCTATGTTAAATATTAATGTACCATTATACACGAGTTATAGGTATATTTATTTATTACTTCAAGCACATAAATGTACAGAGGCGGACTTGATGCCATAGCCATTTCCTACCAGTCAACCTTTAGTTGATGCAGAGATAAAAAGCGGTAGCATGAATTATGATTATTTGGGTACTCGGCGAGCTTTCTTAAAGAAACAACTTTTCAGATGATAAAAATATAATAAACTTTTAGTTTTAGTACATGTTGTCGAATGAACAGGGTAGAAGAGTCTGCTTAAAAACTAATTTACATGCTACGCGGCCGGAGCGACGCCTACGTACACGCACACACACACACATATGCACTACCGACACACACTGTAACACATGCAATCATGAAAATTGAGGAATAAATATTGTAAATGTAAAGATACGGATAAACCTATTAAAACTATAAATATAATATATACCTAACTAGCGGCCCGTCCTGGCTTCGCACGGGTGGAAAAAAAAGAAAAAAAAAGCCTATATTAATCAGTGATAATGTAGCATTCAAATGAAGCCATTAAAATGAGCCAATTCGTTACAAACATAAATACAAATCTTTCCTCTTTACAATATTAGTATAGATTACATATAAATATAAGCACAAATAAATAAATGAATATACTAAAAGAAATAAGACAGTGAGAAAATATTATCGTATAATATGAGTTTCTTGTCCGTTCTTCTCCCTAAGTACCTATTACGCTTTGAAATGGGCAACTAGCTTCATCTTTCTGACTGACCGACCCATTGAGAATTCAAAAGTGCCTGTAATTGGTTTAATGGAAATAAATGGTTTGAGTTTGACACTTAAAACCTCCGGAAAAATATCTCTGAATGAAAACCGCTTCAAAATCCGAACAAACAGACAGGCTGGAAAAGCGGGGCAGCGGGATTGTCCGAAAGGGTTACCGCTACTCCGGAACATAAAAGGCTAAGGAAGGAACACGGGTGGGTTTTAGTCAGTAAGAGTCTGACACTCCCTTCTGCTACTCGGGAGGGGTCATTTGATGATTTCCCATCCACAAAAAAAAAAAAAGGCTGGAAAAGCGGGTCTGTTTAATACTATTCTGGCAGGATGCTACGTATAGTAAATAGTAATAGAATATTATCGCAAAATTGTGTCGAATTTGGCGACGCCCCTTAGTTTTTTTTTTATTTCCTTCCTCCAAACTTATGGTTACCTAGTTTTTTATTATAACGTCGACGATTCTCAAGTCGGGCAAAGTGTTATTGGGTTTTTCCATTAGGAGCCTCTCCCCGGTCGTGTCGGACTGCGTGCCGTCCCATCGGACTAAGAGGGAATGAGAAAATGCAGCAGTGTCTGCCTACACACTTGTACACTATAATATCTCCCGCGCCGAAGGCTGCTCTAGGACTATATATATTACTAGCTGACCCCGCAAACGTCGTTTTGCAAAAAAAAAAAAATAGATAATAGCCGATTCTCAGACCTACTGAATATGCACACAAAATTTCATATAAATCGGTCCAGCCGTTTTGGAGGAGTATGGTAACTAACACTGACACGAGAATTTTATATATTAGAGATGACGTAGGTATACGTAACAAACATACTTATTTCTGCCGATAAGCAGCGTTGCTGTGTTCAAGTTCCAACGGTACGTGTGCTTCGTCTCAAAGATGGCAAAGCATCTAACAGCCTATGGTATTGCAGATTTCCATAGAACTACTTAAAAATCTACTGGTTATAAAGTAGTGGTGGACCTGACTTACAAGTTATAGGACGTAGGTTCGGACTCAGGCTGGCACACTATGTGTAATTTATTTCATCACTACTGCACTCAAAATCGTGAAGGAAAACATCGTGAGGAAACCCGCTTGTAGTAAAACCGAAAATATGTGACATCTGCCAACCCGCACTGATCCCGCGTGGTGGATTATGGCCCGTGTGGTGGATTATGGCCCACTTTCTCTCACAGAGAAGAGGCTTGCGTTACATACATATCACACAGGCGTGATTTTATGCTCTGTTACTTGCAGTTCTTCACGATGGTGGCGATGTGGTCGATACCGGTGCTGATGAGCGTCAAGAACCAGTGGTGGAGGTTCATCATCATCTGGAGTATATTCACTATGCTCACCGCTCTAGTCATAAGGAAGTCTACTAATAGACCTATGTCGGTTACTACACCTAGGTAAGTTGATTTTATTTTTGTGTAAAGCTTTGGTTTCTTAAGAAAGTGGTGAATGGTCTCTCAATAACGGCCGTCAAATTCTCAGATTTTCATGATGGTATAATATGACGGAACTGCTTTCCGAGGTAATCAAAGCTTTAATCACTCGTTTACGATAACTACTTTTGTAAATGTAAAGGCATACAGTGCGAGGCATGTGGAACTACCCGTTGAGTGTGCAACCAGACTGGACCCAGGTTGGCCGAAGCAAGGAAAACCTGTTCAGATGGAGATTCATAGACGACTCCGCCTTAGAGTGTAAATGTGGTGCTGTTCCAGTAACGATGGGACGCTTAATATCATATCTTGCATGTTCTGTCAGCTGCACGTTACAGGAACTGGTGGACGCTGGTGATGGCGCCAAACACGTAGCCGAATTTTGGGCCGAGTCCATTTAGATTGTTATCGACACGCTAAAGAAGAATTTTATAGTGACAAAGATTATATGGGATTTTTGAAATGTAGCTTTTTCAAGCCAGGCTGAAATGGGAGTGGGCCGGACACGTCTCACGAATGCACCCGAAGCAAAGAGATGGGCAAAGAGTGTCACTCACTGGACCCCTGAGGCAGGGCATCGCCGTCGAGCCAGATCACGGCGAAGGTGGTGTGATGATCTTATATCATTTGCAGGGCCAACATGGCCAGAGATCGCACATGACAGGGAGGTTTTTAGGAAAAAAAATTGGAGGCCTTTTCCCAACAGTGGGATACAAAGACTAACAAAAAACAAACTGTTTTTAATAGTTAAAAAATTACCACTCTGACCCATCTCATTGAAACACCCTGTTGAATGTTGAACCTGTATACAAAAAAATGGCTAATTTTACCTTTCAACTATTCCAGGCTAGTATACAAATGGTTCTACTTAATATACAAAGTGAGTTGCTTCCTCGGCGTTGTGGGCTACGTCCTGATGATGCTGACGTTCTTCGGCCTCAACCTGGCGTTCGGCCACAAGCCGCAGCAGTGGATGGACGTGGCGCTCATGTTGCTGTTCTATGGCCTGTACTTCGGAGTCCTGGGAAGAGACGTCGCTGAGTACTGTACGGATAAAATGGCGGCTTCTATTGGGGTGAGGACTATTTAATTGTAACTGCCCCCTTGGTCTCGCGGTCGCAAACGCGACTGCTGAGCGTGGGGTCCTGGGTTCGATTCCCGGGTCGGGCAAAGTGTTATTGAGTTTTTCCATTAGGAATTTCTTAGTAACAACCCGGAGTTTGGACGTTGGCGGTGTGATACCCCCCGTGCCTCGGAAAGCACGTTAAGCCGTTGGTCCTGCGCCTGATCTCCCTCCGGTCGTGTCGGATTGCCGTCCCATCGGACTATGAGAGTGAGGGAAGAGGGAGTGCACCTGTGTCTTCGCGCACACTTGTGCACTATAATATCTCCTGCGTACCTGGCTAATCACCGTTGAGATTGGCCACCGGGACCGAAATCGGTCGCGGAGACTATTATTTAATTGTTGAAACCTTTTGTTTAGTTCACGTCTTCTAATCTATATCTATACTAATCTAATCTTCCTAAGTGAGATTTGTACCACAAGCACTTTTCCTTAAGGGGCCGTGCACGAAATTGGCGGATTTTGATCAATTTTGTTCGTTCGTTGTGGGAAAGGGAAAGAAAATTTAAATAAAATTATTTGTGAATTGAAGAGTTTAGTTCTTTGTCTTGCATGTGGCTGAAAGGGATTTTTCAAAAAAATTAAGTATTCATGGAAAATCACTAAATTTCGCAACAAGTTTTCCGAAAAATGACGCGAGACTGACGTTTGATTATCCGTTTACAAAAAACTACTTTTGATTTTGAACATTAAAAAATATCATCAGCATCATTATATGGTCTACTTGCACGTGGCTGAACCACTTTTTTCAATTTCAGTACAAAATATAGCAGAAAAAAATGTTGAAATAACATAACTTTTGGAAAAGTTCTAGACAAATAAGTATTTTTTTCTATTCCTTAGAAATACTTTTAAGAAATTTTAAAAATTACCTATTAATTTTAAGCTAACCATTTAATAGAATCTAAATTTTATTTTATAAATACACAATAACTTCATTTCGTAAATAAATGGCAAAATTAACTATATTATCGACCGCGCAAAATCGATCCCGTCAGTAGCGACCGGGCCTTCCCAGCGTGAGGACGCGTCACTTTGTATCGCAGACGCGTGCGTTCTACGTAAACATGATTTTCTGAAATTGTACGCCGACTACCATATTTTGATCCGGTAAGTATTAATTTCATTTTAAGTAAGTACTTTGTATATTTATGGAGAACATTAAATATTTTGATTTACATTTTGATCCGGTAAGTAATAATTTTATTTTAAGTAAGTACTTTGTATATTTATGAAGAACATTAAATCTTTTGATATATATAAAATACTGGTGTGCGCGTGTTGTGTTATTTGGATGGTTCTTAGCTATATAGTTGGACTCGGCTGGCGCTGTTGTCATTTTTCTAGTTTTTGAGGTTGCTAAAGTGCCGGTGAGGTCAAAATGTAAATCCAAGATGGTGGCTGCGAAAATTTTCTAAATTTTCGTCATGGGTGTCATTTTCATAGTTTTCGAGGGTGCTAAAGTCAGTAGTGAGGTCAACATATGAATCCAAAATGGCGGTTGCAAAAAAATTCAAATGTTTAGATATTGATGTCGTTTTCATGATTTTCGAGGGTTTTAAAGCCGATAGTGGCGTTAAAATGTAAATCCAAGATGGCGGCTACGAAAATTTTCAAATTTTTCATCATATGTATCATTTTTATAGTTTTCGAGGGTGCTAAAGTCGATAGTGAGGTGAAACTGAAAATCCGAAATGGCGACTGCTAAAATTTTCTAATTTTTTGTCATCAGTGTCGTTTTCATGGTTTTCGAGGGTTTTAAAGCAGATAGTGACGTTGTAAATCCAAAATGGCGGCTGCGATAATTCTCTAATTGTTCATCATGAGTATCGTTTTCATAGTTTTCGAGGGTGTTATAGTCGATGTGAGGTCAAAATGTAAATCCAAAATGGCGGCTGAGAAATTTTTGTTTTTGTTTTAAATCATAATTATGTGAGAAGAAGCCTTGTTCCTGACGGAGGTCCCCCGGCCACACACATATTTTTTTTAATGGTTCTTTAATGCTTTGGTTTGTCTAATCAATCGATGGAGTGTTTTAGTTATTGAGTCCAACACTGTCTATAAGTTACTGGTATTAATACAGAAATTTGTTTTAGATAATGGGTCGAAAGAAAGAATCGCATCACCAAAAAAAAAAAGGCTGAAACGTGGCACGTATCAGACAGATTCTAACAAAACGTGATTCAAATCAAATCGCTACGGCTTCGTCTCAAGAACTTGTAAGCTTTTACTTTTGATCAGCGCTAGAAGTGCATAGAAGTATTTACGAGTACATTGAAAGTCGATGACAATGCAATTTCTGAAAAGACAGTAATTACTGGTGAGATGTTGTTTACTGTTGAATAAAGTTTTTTTTTTCTTAAATCTACTTCTACTAATAAAAAAATACAACATGTTTTTTATTGAACTCTTCCTATTTCATTCATAACGAACTTCATTTTTTTTTTATTTAAAATATAATATTATTGAACTCTTCCTATTTCATTCATAACAAATTTCATTTTTTTTTAATTTAAAATATAATATTTACCTATACAATCACAAGACTAGAAATAAACTCAAGTAGGTTGATGAAATTAAAATACTGTAGGCGGGCAGCCCTATCGCGTGTTTACGTACCGCGCGGCTGTAAGTAATTATTTCAAGAACAGGGCCGAGTCACAATACTGTAATAATATTACGGTGCCTCAATGTTATTGAATGTCTAAAATATGTAGGTACCTAAATGCATATAACACCAAATTGTACCATTTTTATGTTGATTGTGGTAATTATACTACACGAATACTATACTAGACAAACATTCCAACTTTTATTTCTTAACCGTAAGTACATACATGAATATAGAAATATCATTTATAGGATCAAAACTGTATAAGCGATCACTACGCTCGATCTTTACGCGTGTGTGCGTGAACGGTGCACACAAACATAGCATCGCAATGAATTTACCTAAACTCTAGCGAGGGAATTTTGTGCACGGACTCTTAAGAGATTTCTTCTTGTGGTACAAATCTGAATAAGGAAGATGTATTAATGATTCTAATGATTATAATTCTTTAGATACGTACCTGTTATAGTCGCGAATCAAATTTTGATCAAGTTACAACCTGAAACAGACCTGCAAATTGCAAAAAAACGTTAAAAAATTTGAATTTCGCGGTAACCACTGCGCAATCACCTTAAAGAGGCTGGGGTTCTCTGATTGCCACAACTTATGAATTGCGTTCGTGTATTTCAGTACTACACTCAAGAGGGCATGCCGACTCGTCAGCTAGATAGCAACGTGTGCGCAGTCTGCGGCAACCAGCTGCTAGTGGACGTCAATGTAGAGGGCGTGCTAGGTATGTAATATGCATTCGCGATTTATTTGCCAAAAATGTAAACAAATATGAGTTTATGGAAAAATAACTTTAAATCCTACACAATAAAGTTCAGTTTACGCTACAACTTCAAATATTTTTATAACTTTTTCAATAATGCTAGTCACTTTGAAATCAACTTAATCATCATTGAAATAAAGTTGATATTTGTTTAACTTGAGGGACCCGAGGTTAAATAATAACAGCCGCACAGGTCGATCGATCAGGTTAAGATACGATCTTTACATTCTGTGACCCCTCAGTGCCCCGGAAAGCACGTTAAGCCTTTGGTCCCGGCTGCTATTTGTGGATGTTTGACAGTCGTTACGGGTAGTCAGAAGCCCGAAAGTCCGACAACCAGTCTTACCATTGAGTATCGTATCACCCAGTAACTCGGTTGTGGAGGTCAGATAGGCAGTCGCTCCATGTAAAATACTGGTATTCAGGTGCATCCGGTTAGACTGGAAGCTGACCCCAATATAGTTGGGAAAAGGCTAGGTAAATGACGATGATGTTGATTTGTTTAACTTGAAATAGGGTAGGGGTGTGCAGTAGGTACTGCGCACTTCACTACATAGTATAAAACAAAGTCGCTTTCTCTGTCCCTTTGAATGCTTAAATCTTTAAAACTGCGCAACGGATTTTGATGCGGTTTTTTTTTTATAGATAGAGTGATTGAAGAGGAAGGTTTATATGTAGTGTATTTAGTATCAGCATTGCACCCGTGCGAAGCCGGGGCGGGTCGCTAGTTTACTATAACACCGACAGATTAATCATCATTTCAGCCGACACAAGTCCACTGCTGGCCATAGGGCTCCCCCAAGCACAGCCACTTCGACCGGTTCTATGCTTCTCGCTTTCAGCCATGGCCATGTCGCCGAAAGGTTCTGGAGTGGCGACCGCATACCGGAAGATGTAGCGTTGGAAGGCCTCCCACAAGGTGAACTGACGACCTTGTGAAGGCCACAGGAATCTGCCGGATGCGAGAAGCACAGATTAATAGCTTCATTCTAATAGAATATTAGCTGGGAAGGTTCTTACTATGTATACTATTTAGTATTTATTGTGTAGATTTAGCAGGTGTGTGAAAAGATGTATGTATGAAGATGTACGAAGGGATGAAGAAAAGTCCGAAGTACACAAGAAGAGAGAAGAAAGTTTATTGCACAGACACAGGTTACAGTCACACACAAGAGTTCCACTAAGAAGAAAAAGTGGTAGAAATAGAACAGATAGCACGAAGTTAAGCAAATACAGTTAAGATTAATCGCGGCGAAGTTATGTTTTAAATCACAACGGTCACTATATGTTTTTGTGAACGTACTGGCGAGGCGGGCCACACACCGGACCGCGCTTGCGTGCGCGCAACGTAACTATATATCCGTCCCGCTCGCGCAACCGGTTTAGCCGGCCCGCTGACCGCTAAAACAATAGACGCGTCATAGCTATGGCGGCTAGCTAATGAGTAATTTATCTACTAATACGAAATATGTGTTTGTACGTTGAACATTAGTTAAGTACTTAAATTCTTATAAATATTTTACGTTGATTTTATATAATACTAGTTAATATGTTACTTTGTAAATATGTATATAAATTATTATTGTTTTTAATTTTAAGCAATTGCATAATTTATACTGGATTATCATATTAGTTAGAGTAGGTCACTACAATTGTATAAAATGAAGTTCTTCTAACTTGACAGACAGCTGTGCTTGTCGAGTTTGTTGCGCTACTTCTTCTTCCCAGATAAAGCACTAGGAAGTGATGAAAGCCGGGGGACTGTCCTATGTAATTTTGACTTCAAGAAAGGGCTGATTCTCAGCCTATTTTGGATATATTACTTTTGAAATATTCAATCAAGATTGAAAACAGTCGAAGTAACACAATCTTTTATTAATTATAATCATTATTTTAATGCATAGAAATAAAAACACCATAATACTTACAGCATTTTTTTTTAATGACACGTAACATTTCAACACCTCTGGGTTCCGAATCATATATTGGATCCATGGTAAAAGGTTATAAAGTATTTTATTTTTTTCTAAGACTAAGATAAATCAGGTCCAACAGCCACACGCACAATAAAACGTCGCAGATTAAAGTCGTTATTTTATTTAATTTTCTTTAAGACTGTGCCGACCGTACAGTGGCGCCCTCATCGTTTGTTTGGTTATTTCATACAATTTAGAATGAAAATGCAGAAAATAAGCATGTTAAGTTGTGCTTCACAAGATTATACGTTAATATTATTAGAAGCGGTAGTTTTATATTGTTTAGTTTTATTATAATCCTTAAAACGGAATATAGTGGCCACTATATTCTGTTTTAAGGATTATAATAAATACGGAATATAGTGGCCACTATATTCTGTTTTAAGGATTATAATAAAACTAAATAATATAAAACTACCGCTTCTAATAATATTAACGTATAATATTGTGAATCACAACTTAACGTGCTTATTTTCTGCATTTTCATTCTAAATTGTATGAAATAACCAAACAAACGATGAGGGCGCCACTGTGCGGTCGGCATAGTCTTAATTCATATAATTTCCGTGTTTTCTATCGGTAATTTAATAAAATCAGATAAAGTAATTGTCATTTATTATTTAAAAACGCAAAGAATCGTTTTTATGACTTGGCAGTATGAAGTACCCAAAACGAATGATACATGTTAAAAATTAAAAAAAAAACTTTTAAAAAAGTTTCGTGGCGGGAATTAGCTATTCTCTTCTCGCAATCGATGTGAAAAGCAGAGTGTCTAACTCGGGCGGGCATAAACGAGCCATTGTATGCACTAGTTGTACAATCTACTATTTTTTGCCTTGAGACATCCTGTCCTTATTTTCGATATAATGTTTTCTCGTTAGATATTATTTGCTGTATTTATCTGTTTGCAGAGAACACATACAAGTTGACGTGCGGGCACGTTTTCCACGAGTTCTGCATCCGAGGCTGGTGCATCGTCGGCAAGAAGCAGACCTGTCCCTACTGCAAGGAGAAGGTGGACCTCAAGAGGATGTTCACCAACCCGTATCCTTTTATACATCCAGCATTTTATATTATTACTAAATTATAGTAGTAAGGGGCATGCGACAAGGTAGCCCTAAAATTCAAATTTCCTAAGGTTTTTGGTAGACCCTCAGGACCGAACTCTTTCTAAAAGTTCATGTGTTAAGCCAAGCAATTCCTTAACGCGTCCTCAGTTGGGACCGGCCGCACATCCTCTACGGCCAGCTCCTCGACTGGATCCGCTGGCTGGTCGCTTGGCAGCCTCTCATCCTGTTCCTCGCGCAGGGCATCAACTGGCTGTTTGGCCTCGAATGAGGACAGCGTCGTCCACACAGGACCTCCGCGCTCACTCAGTGAACTGTGGTGCTTGAGGACATTAGTGTGTGAAGTGAAAGTGTGTTTTATGTCAGCGCAGTGGTTTGTAAGGCTTTACAGTATAAAAAAGTTACGTCGAACTAGTCTGAGATTTGGTCTAAGTTCGATCTATCTTCGACTGTTATTTGGGTAAGAGCTAAAAAATTCAATATAAAATCCAAATAAGTTCAGCACTCAGCCGCGTCTGCGTGATTCAGTAGCAATCAATAATAAGTGGGATCAACCCCGCCTACTTGGCCCAATACAGGGTCATAGTAAATTAGTTAGCGAAAGTCCGCAAACATAATGGGTATCAATATTTAAACACGATAAAACAAAAAAAAAATATGATATTTTTATGTTTTATTATCGTATTCAGATATCAATAGCCAACACGCCTGCAAAGTTTCGCTAGCTAATTTATTTTGATCCCGTATTGAGACTAGTCCTACTAATAATAATCGATTGGGTCGGGTCGATCTAAGTGTCGCTCGAGTGTATGCACACTAAGGGCGCATCTTGTTCCATAAGCAGTGCTCCTGAACCGTACTTATGACACGCCGTCTGCTTTTATAATTAATATTGTGACGACATTATCATGGACATCCACGCCCATAACATTTAAGGAAACACGTGCACGTTATCGTGGACGGTAATTTAAAAGCGTCTTCATATATTTCTATACACTTTACTTCCCTGTGTTATCATTATGCCGTGAACGTCCACGATAATATCGTATCATCGAATTTATGAATAATAGCCCCCTCGACCGATTTCGGTCACGGTGGCCAATCTCAACGGAGATTAGCCAGGTACGCAGTAGATATTATAGTGCACAAGTGTGTCGAATTTATAAAAACCCCATTGACTACTCATTTGCCATTAAAACCTCACGCCGAACAATTCTTGCTGCTTAAACGCAATAAATTGGAACAATAATGAAGTCCATCTCTTAGACACACGATGTAACAATAATAAAATTAATGCCGCGGTACAAATGTTAGCTAGTCTGTAAGGTGGTGTTAGGCGGACCAGGGTGCGCGAGCGCACTTCTAAGGGTTCTGTAGCCAAAAATCAAAAACGGAACCCGGAATTCGTCATTATATAATACCTAATTATCATCCCAACTATGGAACCCTTCACAGTTTGTGGTTCGACACGCATTTGGCCGGTTATTTTGTTTTCAATTAGTTCCATTTGGTTTAATCATGTAATGTTTTATTGATATGGCGTGTCATACAAATGTAAATACACACGAGCGACTCGCGTCGGTTGCAGTTCAGCATCTCTCTTGTCGACGCGTATCGCTCGTGTGTATGGGCACTTAGGCAGAAATATACCAGTGTGTTAAATTGTTCTACAGCAATAAACATGTTTCATACAAATTGAAAATGAACCCACTAGTTTCCTATTTCACAGAAAAGTGGATGAGAAATAGTAATTTAATATAGCTAAATTTTCCTTTTAATTATATAATTTTCACGTCAAAATGAAAGGATATTTCTACAATTTAAAATTACCTCGTAAGTAATTAGTCTCCATTCATTTTATCCTTTAATATTTTTTTTTATGTGTTTATAAATTATTTGATCTCTTATCCAAATTTTACTAAAATATTGTATTGATTGTATTTTTATTAAATTAACGCAATATAATAATGTAATTCGTTACTATGCCGGAACGATATGAGTACATCAAATTGTATTATTTATAAGAATATACTATACAGCATGTCTCAGAAATATATGGTTATATTTACATAGTAATCTAGAAAAAACTATCGAATCAACGGAATGTACGGAACAGCTGATTATTTTTCGCGATTACTTTGTTGGTTCCATGGAAAAGTTATTCAGTTTGATGGCACCCATAAATTGTCACCCTTACATGTGACCACGCCTTTCTGATACATGTTTTATGCAACTAGTTACTAGGAGTCCACCTATGTCAACTATTAGGCGAATAACGTAAACAATTTTAAATTAGTGAGAAAAATAATGACCCCGATTTTGTTGTTCACAAACTAAACTAAATTTAAGTTCAGTGCATCTTTTTCTTTCTATTTCATTAAGAAAAGGACAGAAGATAAATATTAGTTTAGTCCTGTCAAATTAGTCAGCGCCTGACGGAAATAGACGTATTTTTAATAGCCAATTTTTTAATCACGTCTAAACTTGTCTATGAATTATCTAATTTGACAAGACTAAACTAATATTTATATTCTGTCCTTTTCTTAGTGAAATAGAAAGAAAAAGATGCACTGCACTTAAATTTAGTTTAGTTTGTGAACAACAGTATCGGGGCCAATGTAGCTTAAAACTTTACCACAAACTATATGGCGGCTCAGAACTTGTGGCGGGTGCATTTCAGAGCTGACATATAGTTTAAATCGAGCTGTACGGATGGGCGATTTTTTAACGCGAGGGTTTTTTTAATGCACTGGATTTTCAACCCTCGGTGTTGAGCCGAACATTGAAAATTCAACAGAGAACATCCCAGCGCGTCAAAAATACACACTTCGATTTTCAACTTACGACGTTGAGCAGTGTGTTAAAACACACTTCGATTTTCAACTTACGACGTTGAGCAGTGTGTTAAAACACACTTCGATTTTCAACTTACGACGTTGAGCAGTGTGTTAAAATCCAGTGCGCGAATAAAAAAACGTTCGTGCGTACATGGGTTAAGTGTATGTATAAATTGTAATAATAAAACTACCTAAGGCACTGTTCGCCTTATAGTTGACATGGGTTCAGTAAGTTATTATTTAAGACTATGCCGACCGCACAGTGGCGCCCTCACAAACGATGAGGGCGCCACTGTGCGGTCGGCATAGTCTTAAAAAAAAAAACTTCATTGCCAGTGCCTCGAAGTTATGGAATATTTATTGAAATGGCAATGATTAATTAGTTTTTAGAAGATGATTCGTAATTTTATACAACAGTGTTGTATGTACAGTCATGCGTATTTTTTTTTTTATATTTTGTGAAATCTAGAAACGCATGCTATTATGGTTTGTATGATAAATAAAACAGAGGGTTCATTAGATGAACGTGAAATGTATACCTCAAAGAGCACGGAATCGTCACGGCAGCGTATAAGTTGTACCAATAGGAATTGTGGCGTCGAAAGTGCGTTGAGCGCTTATCTGTCAAACCCACAGATATAGATAGACCTAGATAACGCAAGTATCACGATCTGTATGAAAAGCAA
This sequence comes from Globia sparganii, assembly GCA_949316385.1. Lineage (NCBI taxonomy): Eukaryota > Metazoa > Arthropoda > Insecta > Lepidoptera > Noctuidae > Globia > Globia sparganii. The sequence continues at coordinate 21,292,276 of OX438656.1, forward strand.
GCGTGCCATGTTTTTGACTACCTACTATGACGTCACAAGCGCTCTTTCTCACTCACGTTCACCGAGTGCGATTCTGTAACCATCTCATCGTGAAAACTTAGGTGAAGTGAGCGTGGAGTGAGCTGTCAGTGTCATTCTGATGCTAGGGATTGATACTCTTGACAGGTCACTCTAAGCTCACTTCACCTAACTTTTCACAGTGAGATTTTTACAGAATCGGTCGGCTGTACACGGTACTGAGCGCGGAAGTGGCGGCTTACGATTTTTTAACGTAAGTTGGTGCGATTTTTGGCACGCGAAGTAGTTGCTCTTGCGTTATCTAGGAGTATCTATATCTGTGGTCAAACCCTTTAAAGCTGTCAGTTTCTACACGTCATTTATTTCAAAGTGCGAGTAGAACGGTGGCACGCTTGGGTTGTATAGAAAGTTGACAATGACGCCCATTGAAGCGGCCGCGTCGATACGTCGCCTTGCTCTGTATACCTACACCTTTCGACGCATGATTGTCTTTGTACATAATGGTAATCTTACGGAAAGTTGTATGTTAACTATGTAAATATAATACAAATTATTATTTTTGACGCGAGTCTTTATAATAATGTAGTAAGCAATACTGAGCGAACGATTTGAGAGCGTCCCAATTTAGCCCAAATACGCACGGGTGATTTTTTCTCGTCTTTTTTTCTTCGCGCACTCGGTTTTCAACTCAACACCTAGAGTTGAAAATCCAGTGCGCGATAAAATCTCGCCGCGATATTTGTACGCTTTTGTGCAATGAGCCATAAATTCAGAGATCGGAATATGTAGAGAATATTTGCCTAAATTTCGAGAAAGTAAGTAATACATAATGGATAATACCGCCTTCTGAGACTTGAGGAGCAATTCTCGTAATTTTAAGAACGTTCACAGTCTAATCTCAGTCTCAATCTGTCAAAAAATACGTCTAATTTCCCTACATTTTGACATGTGTTAGTCGCCGAGATGAGACTGCGACTAGATTTTGAACGTTATTAATTACGAGAATTGGCCTTCTGGAATAATCATGGCCGTTTCATTCCGGGATTCAAGAATCACGAATAATTTATTTGAGTTTGTCTTGCGAGGTTGTAGCTCGTGGGGTTGAACACAGGCAGGGGCGATACTATGTGTAATTTCATCGCCACTGCTCTCAAAACGGTGAAGGAAAACATCGTGAGGAAACTGGCATGTCTTAGAATAAAAACATCGAAGATTTATGACATCTACCAACCCGCACTAGGCCCGCGTGGTGGATTACAGCCTCCCTCTCGAAGAGAGGAGGTCTGTCCCAGTAGTGGGGACATTATAGGCTCATTGCGCTTAAACAATGCACGTGCGGTTGACTGTACGATAAATGTGTTGTGTGAGGCACCACATTATAGTCCGACCGCTTAACTGAGACGTTGCCTGAGGTACCAGCGCGGTGCGGGAGGGGTGTGATGACGTGATGCGAGAGCTCAGTGATTCGTCAAGTTGTGACAACTATCACCCCTCCCGCACCGCGCAGCTACCTCAGGCAACGTCCCTGTGAAGCGGTCGACCAGTAGTTCTAGGCAAAACATAAGATAGTGCAATCCACGAAGACGCGCCCCACTAATCTTCCGAATCGTTAGTTGTTATTGCTAGTTAAATAATACCCACTAATAATAAAATTAATGTGTATCAACAAAACTAAAACACTAGCGGAATGTTGCACACTTGTGCTGTAAGCATTAGGAAAAAGAATGGGGCGCGTCTTCGTGGATTGCACGATTTATACCGTTGGATTTTCAATTCTTAAAAATTCAATGCGCGAGAAAAAAAATCGCCGCGGGAAAAACGCGCCCCTGCGAACCTGGGCTTACAAGTTTGTAAATTGTAACTCTAAAGTTTTGTGGTACCTATAGGGCCCGGGTCTGAGATACAGCCGACATCTTACATGGCGTATCAGTCCCTATTTTTAATTGTATAGTTCCTTAATTTCCCGTATACCGTTGTAGCTACAATATCATTGTTTAATGGTAGCCATTCAGTATGTAGTTTTTTTTATTTGGAATTATATCAAAAAACCCTTAAAATTCAAATATCTCGAAAACTATTGAATTTCGGCCATACATATGGGGGGTTCAATTTGTTGTATTTTGGCTTCCATAACGGATATACATCGAATTACAAGTAACCCTGTATACATTTATACCTACCTTTCAACGAAACCGAACCTTCTGCGTTCCTTAGATATGTTAGGGCTAATTTTCCAATGCCAGATAATTTCATCCGAGGAATAATTTTGGATTAATGACAGTTCTTTTATACGAATGCTGTCAGATGTCAATTTTATTCCACGAATTGTCAATCCAAAAAAATTGTCAATCCCTGGGTTTAGTTTACTGAACACTATTATAGTATTTACCCTATAATTACATACAGTGATAGAGAATATATAAACCGTAAGCCAATGGCTTAAAGTTGCTAATTGCATGTCACGAACCTCTTCATATGTATTTTTGTTAAAATGAAAAATAGCAGTATTTAAAAAATAAATAGGTACTTATATATTAAAATATGTGTTCTTCCTAATAACATTTGTGTTACGCCATTCCATGTTGAAACAACTATATATGTGAATATATTAAAAGTATTTTTGTAAAAAAACGATCAATTAAGTAATGTATTTATTAAAATGATTCTTACGTTATTTTGTACAAAAATAAATTATGTTTGGAATGTATTGTTGTGTTTCTATTCGTCAAATGGATTGTTCCGCGTTCTGCGAGTGTCCGTGGGCGTGCGCACGACGTTGGTTCAATAGTATCGCTCTACAGTTCCTTCACAGTCCTCTTACCTCTGATTTTAAATCACTGTCAAAATCACAGTGATCTTTATTCCCTTTACAATAATGTTGCTGTTGGGTTGTTGCTGCCAGATGTAACATTAATTGTGAAAGTACTGTACAAGGATCTTTTGGCGCGTCACCAAAATCGGAACTAACGCCGACAAATTGAAAAAAAAACTTGTTTTTTTATTAATACATTTCACGAAAAAAAAAGGCACAGATGTTTATCTCTATTTATATACTAATGATGATTAAGCTGAAGATTTTGTTTGAACGCGCTAATCTCTGGAACTGCAATTCTGATTTGTAAATAATTTTTGCATTTAATAGCCCAATTCTCAAGGAAGGTTATAGGCTATTAACATCACACTACGATCAAAAGAGCAAAAGTAAAAAAAAACAGAAAAAACGCTAAGCGAAAACGAAGTAATAGTGCGGGCGGGCGATGGAATGCGACGCGGTGAGTCGGGTGCCGTCACGCGGAGAATGTCGCGGGCAGGTAACGTTGTGAGAACGTAACGTAGACTATCTTTGCATTGTATAAACTCAATTTCCTTTGTATTGTATAACTGCATAGCACAGATGTGAGTTCTATGTACTATTGAGCTACCATTTACCGGGTAATATGTTTTTCATTGACTAGAATGTGCCCTGGCGGCTGATAGTATGTCATGCTCGCTCAAGTGTCTCGCTGACGGTGGCGTGTGTGTTGGATCATTCGGTTCCCTACAAAATGGTTGAGCTGGATGGTGCTGATCCATGCGTCATGTTCGTGAACGGGCGCCGTCAGTTGGGGCTGGTCATCTTTTAGCTGCCACGGCTTATTTTTAATTATTTTATTTTTGGATTGTTATTTTGTTACTAATTGCTGTACTCTGGACACTTTTAACGCGTACTTGATTTTTATTTATTTTTTACATCGTTCTCACATATTTATAAATTCAACATATGATGTAACTAATAATTTTGTAAAAATATTATTTAAAAAGAGTGTCCATGGAGTTTCTTGCCCGTTCTTCTCCATAGGTACCTACTACGCTTTGGAATGGGCAACTAGCTTCATTTTTTCCTGACTGACCGACTTCTTGACAATTCAAAAGTGCCTGTAAATGGTTTAATTGAAATAAATGCTTTGAGTTTGAGTTTGAGTAACTGTAAATGCTGCAGATGAAGGCCCCAGGATATGTGATAGAGTGCCTACTCTCTAGCGGCGAATGCAAGCGCGATAGCCCTCAATTTGAAAAAAACATTCAACCTCCTTACATAATTAAAAGAGCTTATTAAATCTTTAAGGAGGTAGAATGTTATTTGACAGAAAAACCGGCAACATAACATTTTTTTTTTCCAAAATAGAAAATTTCATCTTGTTCACTTATTTCCAAATGCTGTCAGAAAACAATTCTCTCAAAACCTAACTTAAACCGTTTTTCACAAAAACAATGTAATTTTTAAAATAATAAAGTTTAAATTGGGTGTGTTTATATTTTTTTTATATTGATGATAAATTTTGTGTCGGGAGTCAAGATGCTGAGTCCATTTCGTCATTGCTCTCCTATTAAGCACTTGAACTATGCTGCCCTAGCGATTACCAATAATAATCTCGGGCATGTTATCAACGGTCTAGGTAAGATATACTTTTTAATTTTCTTCAAAATGTCTTCGCTTCCAGAGCTGCCATTTTCATGACGGCACTGGAGGTCAGTGCATCAAAGCCACAAAAAACGACAGACTTTGGACTTCCACTCTGGGAGGCATGCAGTCCCGGTCGCAGTCCTAGATTTGGGGGGTTGGATACAAGTTGAACCCCCATAATCTTAGGACAAGTCTAGCTCGTCCTAAGATTTTGGGAGTTAACTTGTCTTGTTCTTGTCTTGTCTTGTCTTGTATGTTGTCTGTCTTGTTGTTGTGTCTTGTTTGGCATTTTGTCAACATCTTGTTTTTACCTTGTGGAACGCAAATAAATGAATATGAATATGAAGAACAGTTTCAAGTCCAATTTACTAGTAAAATCATTGTTATGTAGAATGTCGCCAGTTCGGACGATTTGGGCCATGGCCCCCGTGATGATCCCCGTCCCCCCATCTGGGGGGAACCACTCCACCTACTCTAAGAGAACATTACTGACTTGAAACATTATGGATCCTACTACAGATAGTGCAATCTACGAAGACGCGCCCCACGATACACACTAATTATTATTAGTGGCTAATTAGTGTGTATCGAAAAAACTAAAACACTAGTGGAATTAACTAGCGATAACCACTAACGATTCGGAAGAAGAGTGGGGCGCGTCTTCGTGGATTGCACTATCTGTATTAAAGATTAAAACTAGATATCTAACATACAAAAATTTCGCAATACCTACTCATTGTCTTCAATAGACGGAAGAGGATGCCACAGCCCACAGTTATTCTTTAAGCAAATAGCTTTAGTTGTAAATTACCATTAAAAAGTGCTTATTATAATCAAGCAAGTTACAGTTACTTATGCACAATATTCAATACATATTACACTGTATCTACACATACAGCAAACAATACATTAATATTAGAAAATAAAAACTACAGACCGAAGTTAATGATGGTTGGTATATTATTGCAGGGGGTCGTCACAAATACGCAGACGACAAAGGACAAGGGTGCTGTAAAGACCTCTCGCAGACCGCTGGCATGAAAGTGGAGCCATGGTCCAAGGCCGACACGTCGCCGCAGCTGTGGCGCGCCGAGTGCCCGCAGGAGCCCCAGCCGCCGAACTACGATCCGTACAGAATCAAGGTCCCCGAAACTGTCGTCCCACCGCTCCCGCCTAGTAATGTCAAGGTACACCAACCCTTTTTTACGTGCATTTATCGACACAACGTTTAATGGAACCTTTGCGACATTCTTGAAACGGTGTTTGAATAGTGCGTTTGACGAAATCAGAGCCCACCGCCGTGAAATTAAGTATCTAATGAAATCCAGCTTGTGCTTTGTTCATCAGCTGATCGACGTGCTGAACACTACCTCTGACGAGCAAAATCAAGACCAGCAAGCTGCCTTCCACCGCCAACATAGCTCAACTGGATACCACCACCAAGGCTACCAGCAAGGCTACCAGCAAGGCTACCCGCAGAGCTTCGAGGACGAGGAACCCAAAGACTCGAGCTTCCTTGGACGACTTAAAGGCTTCTTCGGAAGACTGAGAGGCAAAGGGAAGCAAGATGGAGACACCATGATGACCGGCAACCAAAACATCAACTGGCTATACCGTTATTAACTCAACACATTGTTGACTCGACTTACTTACAAGCTCTGGCCAAACTGAGGCTAACTGCGCGGGACGCGGTATGAAATCGCTCGCGCCGATTGTGTCAACTAACTTGTATGGAGGTGTTCAAACTGGCGCTAATAGTCGGGTGACTTCCTAACCATTAAAATAACACGCGCTCTCGTCCCGTGCGGCTCAAGCCACAGTTTGAGCAGTGCTTAATTGAACTCGCAAACGGAACTTTATAATTATAATATACACACCCAAAGAGCATACTGAAATAGACCTTTTGCAATATAATCAAATGGTTTCATTTTTATTATTATATAAAGTTATCGAGGGCACTGAATATCGTCCAACGCACTATAACACCCCTGCCGATAGTCCTGAAGTGAATAGTAAAATTTTTTGACAGGAAATTCCGACTGAGGATTCGACGGAGCTGTTCAAAGATCCAACATTTAGTTTGCAATCGGGTTCTAGTGTTCAAGATTTGTTCCACAATTCGCCTATTGTGCACCCAGACTACTGGAAAGATAAGCCATCGAAGAGACTGGCCGAAGTAGTGAAGGAGGTTCTGCCGAACCTGGGCTACCACGGCAAGAGCAAGTACAAGTATGCGTTCCACGAGCCGTGGAAGCCGCTGGACCGCATCGCCTTGCTGCAGGAGGCAGAGCAGCAGGAGCTCGAGCTGATAGGGGACACGATCAGGACAAGTCTGAAAGCAGAAAAGTAATCTAAAGGGCTCTGATTTCTCATTCCAAAAAAAAAAAAATTAAATAAATTCTTTAACTTACGTTTCTTAAAATGTCGCATAGTTTCTAATAAATTATTGTTTCTTGTTTGATTACTTGGGACTTTTACTAATATTTTTGATGTACTCTACACACATGTAACACACGTCCAATGTAAATGACATGAAGATTTACTATGCAGTGTAATAACATGCGCACGCGCTGTGCTGACTGTTTGAGGAGCCGCTGTATCTAAGATGGCAATTACACTTCGTCGTCTACCCGCATTCGGTATCAGAACCTTTTTGTCCCAGATAGCCTTTTCGAATTCGGGCTTGTAGTGGCAACTGTGAACTCTGGTAGAAGTGCACCAAGGAATCCTGATGTCAGGTGGCCAGATCACCCGAAATGCTTAAGTCGTTAGGTTTTGATATAGTACAGACAAAGTAGAATATCAGAAAAATGCTGGTGTCACTGGGGACTTGATTGGGGCTTTCTTACCAGCTCTAGTAAACTAGAAAGCTGTACAAGGTGAGGGACTATTGGGTCTATCTTTAGTAACGATAACACTGCTTATACTAGTTAATTTTGATAATGTGTTTTGCTCTTGACCTTCTAGCCTATGATCGACTGCACCAGGCAGCGCGGGCCCTGTTCATTGAAGCCTCTGTTGGACCCTCCGCCGCCCCCGCCGCCGCCTCCCCCGCCCTTCCCCTGGATCTATGTTTGGGCTCTGTTGTCCTTCTTCGGTACATTCGGTGCGGTCAGTATCTGCTTTAATTTTAACTTTGGACTCGTTGTAAGCAGGAACACATATAAATGCACCACTGTTGGTACAAAATCGCATGACGCTTCACTTTGTACAAATATTGGTCTGCTAAAAAAGTGTATGGTAACCCTGATAGCCAATGATCTCTGAGCCTCTTTGTAGGTAAAACTGCTGGCAACATTAGTCGTTTAGTCTTGATCAATTTAGAGTACCACTTAGTTGTTGAGACATGAGATTCGATTCGACATCAGTTGAATAGACTCCGTAGCCAAGGGTAAAAGCGCCAACAAACTAACCGCATTAAACGGTGCGATAGCAAAGCTGCGCGCGGTGCTCACGCAAACAAAAAATTAAATAGGTAAGTACAGACGCAAGCACATCAAGATCAAAATCAAAAGTCATTTATTCAAATTAGGCTGAGAATCAGCACTTTTCGAACGCGTCAAAGCTGCTAGAAACTGTAAAATTTTTCCCAATCAACTTTAAACCTGTTCAAGTGGGTAGCGAAGCCACGGCGAGATCTAATATCGAGTCTTTGAGTATCCTGAGTTGACCTATGCGCTCGATACATGGCGTTGGCGTCGAATTAGATCTCGCTATGGTTTCGTTACCACCGTTAGTATAAGTAGTTTAAGACATTTTTTTTTGTGTGAATCGTTTCATAGAATAAACGCTGAGTACTACTAGTACTAAAGTCGTATTATTTTATCGCCTAACGGAGCCCCAAATTTGTTCAAACTTTACACTTTAGCGATAAACTTGAAAATCTAATAAAGAAATTTGACAGAATATAGTAGTTTGATGTGCTGGCGTCTGTTTTTACGTCCGTGCGAAAATCGGCTTATGTACAGAGGCCAGCACATCAAGCTACCCCAATCTGTCAGATTTTCCCAATTGAATATGAACCTTACACCTTTGTGCTAAAGTTAAAAATCTATCAAAGAAATTTGACAGATTGGGGTAGGTTGACCTGCTGGCGTCTGTACATAAGCCGATTTTCGCACGGACGTAAAAATACCGCGACGGGATTTTCCGCGCACTAGATTTTCAACGCACTGCTTAGCGTCGATAGTTGAAAATATCTAAAGCACAAAACACTGAACGGGACGCGAGAGAGGCGGAGTAATTGCGTAGCACACGTGCAATGGCAATGGCTTTCATTGAGTTATTTACGTTGGAAGTAAAATGTATGGAAATAATAAAGTTGCTTTTAAATTTCCGTCCGTAACGTTATAACGTGTATTTCCATATATTGACGTGATAACGTCATATATCAATGAACACTGGCTACACGTACGAAAAAGTGTCATGGTCGTGTTCCGCGATAGAGAGGCACGATCGGCCCAAGCGTTGGCTTGTGACACATTTATTCATCAAACTATCGTCCGTAAAACCGGCTTTACAGACAACCAATTTTTTTTTATGGACGGGGACGCTATGATAATATCGTCACGTTAGCAATTATAAAAGCGCTCAATGTCACTCATACATTTTCACGCCCCTACTTCAATCTATCTTCAGCGAGGCTTTGTCTAAATATTTTTTTTTATAAACTAAGGCCTCAGTCGAAGGCGTGATGTTATATTATGTAGTTAAGAAACCAAACTCTTAACTATCGCTGTAGAAAATTAAGTTTACAATCTGATTTGAAATAGAAACATGCGGCGAAATCTGGCCTGGCTCTTACACACCACCGCATACATTTTTATTACCATTTTTACACCATAATTATACTTTCAAATATTTTCTGACGTTTAAGTAACTAACCTAGCAGACCAATTGTTGGAAAACCATTAAGTACATTCTTGCTTTGCTAGTTGGGATTAATTTAATGTTCATTAGAGGTGCAACGAATATCCATTCAATATCCGGCATTCGGTACCCGGCCAGTTCTTCGGATTTTGTCATACAGCCAGATAGGAGACTGCTTTTTGGCAATCTTGTGCAAATGTCCGGCATATTTGCACAAGATAGAAAATAAATAGTTTCTGTTACCCCCATGGGAAAAATGCGTGCGTTTATGTATGTACAGAAAACAACAGTTTCACATAGCATAATATTATTAGTACCAAAGTTTTTCTACTTAACGATATGTAAACTTCTCTTAATTTTAAGTAATAATTATTTTGTAGATAGTAAAACCTTTGCGAGTCATGATAAAATCGTAAAACATTTTGATTGATGAAATTCATGTTGATGAGAAAGTAAAAAAAGTATGTTTTATATGCTTTTTTGGCATTAAAAAGTCCTTGAAGTCTTGACAAGCTACCCTGTTTATACGATTTGAAGTTAAGTTTTAAGTTTAACTTTTTTGGACTACCATTTTTTCTGAGTATGCCGAATATTCTGCGGCCGGATATCCACCTATCCAGCTTATTCAGGCCAAGGCCGGGTATCCGGTGTTTGTCAAATATATTATCTGTTGCATCTCTAATTTTCTTTCAGATGTATAAGTTGTATTTATGGAGGGAAATGAAGCGAAAAACGAGTGAAAAAGCAATATGTAAGTGAAACATTTTCACTGATTTTAATTAATATTTTAACATAATAATGCCTGTATTCCGCAAGGAGGAATGTACTCCTGGGTGCTTGTGTTATACAAGCACCCAGGAATACAGCCAACAAACCCACATTTTACCAGTCACGACGCTTATAATCCATTCAATAGAAGGCGTGACTTTTGTTATCATACACCGGACTCCGAGCTTCTACTAAGAAATTACTTATGGATAAACCCCAGTTAACCCGAACTGGGGATCAAACCTAGGACTCCATGCTCAACAGAGTCACTCTTACATAACCTAGAGTGGTAGTTTTGGGAGGCACTTGTATAGACGCCAGCACATCAAGCTACCCGAAACTGTAAAATTTTCCCAATCAACCTTATGCTTTAGCGATAAAGTTGAAAATCTATCAAAGAAAATTGACAGATTGTAGTAGCTTGATGTGCTGGCGTCTGTTCTATACGCCTCTTCATACCCATGAAGGATACAAGCTTGAGGTTATGTAATGTGTATAAATATTGTGTTTTGTTGCCAAGGGCGACCTCGAAGGAAGATTAAACGGCCATATTCAGAACGGGATCTACCCGATTGCGTTCAGTATCTCATCATAGGCACCGGCGCGGCGGGCTGGGCCGCATACCGGGCCATCATGCAGCACGACAAATACGCTAAGGTACACTACACGACATAAAAAATGGCCTTTTTGTATTATTATTTTTACACTGACGAAACGGATAGTTATAACAGCACTGGATATCCGGCCGCGAGCCTGATACCTGATAGTACCCGGGGAGTCATCTTAAGGACCATGTTAAAAGTAGTAAAACTCATTTATTAAACGGGTTTTATCCATAAACTATTAATTATTCAGGTATTCTTCATAACCAAAGAAGACTTAATACCATATAGACGGCCTCCTCTCAGTAAATACATGTGGTGGAATACGGAGCCGCCTGACGTACAGAAACTACATTACATAGAAGATGACAGAAGAAAAACGTTAGATTTTAAAAATTCTTCCACCATTTGAATGCTACATTATCACTGATTAATATAGGCTTTTTTTTTCTTTTTTTTTCCACCCGTGCGAAGTTGGGACGGGCCGCTAGTCGTATATGAACGTAAATAGTTGTAAACATGATCTAAAATAGTTGTATCTTTTTTTTACAGTACGCAGCCGTTAGTCTAACTCGCTACTTTTGAAGCCAAATTAAGTTTTTAACCTTTATACAGGGTTATTTTAAATTGGCTAGCTAAACTCCACAGACGCGATAGATTACGTCTGCAGAGTTTTGCTAGCTAATTTATTTTGACCATGTTTAATAGTGTATATACGCTGCCTGCTGAATCTACTTATACCTCGCATAGTAGTTTGTGCGCGCCATACTAACGGTCACGGACTTCAGCCCATAGTTTTATTTGAATATACTTGCTGCTATTACAAGTCTCAAAAGTAAAATCTTAGTAGTTTGAAGCATCAAAAATAATATACAAAGTGTTTTTTTTGGTATCCCATAACTCTAGAGGGTCATTGTACTCATAATTACGAACAACTTTTACTATGGGACCAAACCTGAAATCGTGAAAAAAAATCAGCTGTTCCCTACATTTATGTTCGTATAACTCGTCAAAATGTAGGGAACAGCAGATTTTTTTTTCGCGATTTCAGGTTTGGTCCCATAGTAAAAGTTGTTCATAATGATGAGTACAATGACCCCCTAGAGTTATGGGATATCAAAAAAAAAACACGTTGTATATTTTTTGTACAATTTCAGGATGTTTAATGCAGAATGTATAGATTTTATGGACCCCATTAAGTTTTATCGAAAAAAGAGGGGTCCGGCGGTGTCCATAGCAACCGGCTGGTGTGTCCAGAGGATCGACCCTGACGACCATGTGGTCTGGGTGAAGACCTCGTGTGGGGAGCGTCCGATCTACTACGAGCGATGTCTTCTCGCGCCTGGTGAGCTTAGCTGCGGGGTGATTGCGTAACACACACAGTAGCAATGTATTTGTCATTTTGACAACATTCATTGGCCCCGATTGTGTTGTTCACAAACTAAATTAAAATTAAGTTCAGTGCATCTTTTTCTTTCTATTTCAATATGAAAAGGGCAGAAGATTAATATCAGTTTAGTCCTGTCAAATTAGTCAGCGCCTGACTTAAATTAACGTATTTTTATTAGCCAATTTTTTAATTACGTCTAAACTTGTCTATGGATTATCTAATTTGACGGGACTAAACTAATATTTATCTTCTGTCCTTTTCATAGTGAAATAGAAAGAAAAAGATGCACTGAACTTGAATTTATTTTAGTTTGTGAACAACAGAATCGGGGCCATTGCCTTATTTACGTTTTTGAGCAGACATGAACATACAACGTGTAACGTTAAATGCGCAAAACCTGAAAATAGTTGTTCATAATTGACTACTGAATCGATTTCAGTAATTTTTAATATAGGTTTTTTTAAATTGTGTTTTGCCATAATATCCGCCGATTGAGCCAAAAAAAAAATTAAGTCTTATTTTAAGGCAATAAGACTCAATTTAGAATGCAGAAACTAATGCTAGGATCAACACGATTTTCTTAATAAAAATAGTTGGCTTTAAAAAAAAAATAGTTTTGTTCATTGTATTGTGCTTTTAACTCAATGCTCTAATTGGGGTGTATGAGGTTTTGCGCATTTAACATTACACGTTGTATAAGATGTTAAAAAATTAACCCGTAAAACTTTTATAGGTGCTTTAGACCATCGAACTAAACAACTTTCACTATGGGACCAACTCTGAAAAGAGGACAAAAAAATCAGCTATTTAATACAAAACTTCAATACCTACTTGACCAAAATGTAGGAAACAGCAGATTTTTTTCATGATTTCAGAGTTGGTCCCATAGTGAAAGTCGTTCAGTTCGATGGTCTAAAGCACCTCTTAAAGTTTTACGGGTTAATTTTTTAACACTTTGTATATGAAGCAACGGATTAACTTTACAACCAGCTTTACCTCGAGCCCTTTGGTTTGAAAAATGTTATATGGGAAGGTATGACATTGTGACGAGTTTTAGACTTCGCTCAGGACACATTCCATTAAATAAGTTTGGATTCTTGATGAGAAAAGTCAACTCTTCGAATTGTACTGAATGTGATGTTATAGAGGACGTATATCACATCTTGATGGAATGTGTTCGTAATGAAGCATTTAGATATTTGGTACTTCAAAACTTGGAGTCCCCTTTTAATGTTGGGTGGTGTAATAGCATTTTGTCCTTTCCTCTTTCGGAGGAGGCCAAATTGCTTTATAGGCTTACACATATAGGTATTAAAAATAGATCACCTTAAGTTTGACCACTGTATGATTTGTATGTGTAATTAAGTTAATTTTAGTATTGTGATGTGTAAATTGTTTCATGTTTATTCTTACGGGGGTGACATGTTCAAATATGAACAAACCTCCATTAATAAATAAAGACTTAAAAAAAAAAAAGCAACGGATTAGCAATGTCCTTCAAAATTATTCACATTGTGATAGATGGTATGTTACACAACTAGGGTGCAGACTGTTTACACTCGTAGCTCTTGGCATGTCTTTGTAAAGGAGCGACCGCAGCAGTACCGTCAATCATATCTACCTATGTACTAGCTGACCCCGCAAACGTCGTTTTGCAAAAAAAAAAAATAGATAGTAGCCGATTCTCAGACCTACTGAATATGCACACAAAATTTCATACAAATCAGTCCAGCCGTTCCGGAGGAGTATGGTAACTAACACTGTGACACGAGAATTTTATATCTAGTATAAAACAAAGTCGCTTTCTCTGTCCCTTTGAACGCTTAGATCTTTAAAACTACGCAACGGATTTTGATGCGGTTTTTTTTAATAGATAGAGTGATTCAAGAGGAAGGTTTATATATATAATACATGCATGCATGTGATGTCGTAAATAAACACATTTTTTTGCGCTTACTTTTCAAAAGCTGGCTGAATCCTACGAGATAGGTCAAAATAATGTACTACAATATTGTACACCTTAAAAAGGTCTACAAAAAAGTCCGCGATGGTATATGTCTATCTCTTAGGGATAACCCACAATAATAATTTTTTATCCTTTACTTTTTACAAGAAATAATGGCTTATTTACGAAGCGATTTTAAGCAATACAGCATTAATCCTTATCCAATTAAGTACCTTAAATACATTGTGCATTTAATATAGATAAATATGGCCCTTTTCAGCATGTAATTTAAATGAATATTTTCGAAAATATTACAGTTTTAAAATGCAAGGACATAGCGGTTGCTGCGGTACCGGGCGGGTCGCTAGTCTTAATATATAAAATTCTCATGTCACAGTGTTAGTTACCATACTCCTTCGAAACGGCTGGACCGATTTGTATGAAATTTGGTGTGCATATTCATTAGGTCTGTGAATCAGCTACTATCTATTTTTATTTTTTTTTTGCAAAACGACGTTTGCGGTGTCAGCTAGTATGAGATAGATATCTGCAGCTGAGTAGCGCTGCTATGTTCCGGTTTGAAGGGTAGTTACAGACTTGTGTGGTATCCAGGTCAACAAGGCGACTGTGATACCTCTGATGTTGCAGACACCCTGCGATGCTGATCACTTTCCATTAGATGAGCCGTCAGCTTGTTAGACGTCCAGATCGCTTAAAACTTCTATCAGATGAGGAGTTAAGACAGTACAGGCTCTGGGTAATAGGCTTGTCAACTGAAAAAATCTAATTAGTCCTTCAGTTAGATTAACAAAAAATATTTGACCCGTATTTTTTCTTTTGTTACGTAAACCAAAATTGACGAAGATACGACGCTTTTAAAATTCTCGATACGTCACACCTTTGTATAATTTTTATTGAGTTCTGACGTCACGAGCCTCCCGATTTTTGATGCGTTTTATCTTTGTCAATATTCATTGATTTACAAAAACAAAAAATACGTGTCCATTATTTTCCCGTCAGGCGCTTTACTTTGTGTAAATTGTTTCATCACCATTGCTCTTAAAACGGTGAAGGAAAACATCGTGAGGAAACCGGCGTGTCCTAGAACCAAAAATTCGAAGACATGTGACATCTACTAACCCGCACTGGGCCCGCGTGGTAGTAGATTACAGCCAACTCCCTCTCATAGAGTTAGAACATTATAGGCTGATTATGTTATGTTATTATTTTCCAATACTCTAACTGACGGACTAAATAGATTTCAATTTATTGATGGTGGAAACTAGCCTATTCAAATTTCATCCGCAGCATGCTCTAACGTACGTGGACCCAGACCAGAAGGTCCCTCCCTCAGCTAACCAAATTGTATACAGGCTGGTAGGGACATCCTCGCACTAGCTGTTAACATGGATTCGGTACACGACTCTGGACCCCACTGAGTTGAAATATTTCGTCAGTTTATTAAAACAAATCTGCTGTTTCGTATAAAAGTATAATGCTTATGCAGTCAAAATGTATGGAACAGCAATTTTTTTTTTTAAATAACCGACGAATAATTCAAAGCCAGAGGGTTCTAGAATCATGATGTCCTTGCCAGACTGAATATGCATTAAAATTGTGTTGCCATGATAGCATTACTTTTTTCTTTTTTTGTGCAGGTGTAAAATCCAAGAGCTTAGCTATCATCAAGGCTGCGCCTAAGGCAGTACGTGACAAGATTTGCACAATGCGAACAATTAGGGACTTCGAAATTGCATTTAGGTACGAAAATATTCTTTTGTTTTGCCAATATACAGAGTGTAATGACATAGGCGTGCAAGCTGTTACCATGAATTTTTACATGATTCTGGATCCAACAGCATTGAAATATTTCCTCGACAATTAAAAAAAAAACCGCTGTTTTATTCAAAGTCAAAATCAAATCATTTATTTCAAATAGGCACTTTTGAACGTCAAAAATTAAAATTAAAAAATAGAATTGATTCTAGTCGCCCCTTCCAAAATGTAGTTTTCGTGTGGAGAAGAATGGGCAAGAAACTCCACCGTTCATTTTGTTCATCTCTGTATTATTTCACTTTTATATGAAACCTCAGTTTTTTTACATACAACACCAACACAGCACAACATCACAGCATATAACCAATGAGTTGCCTGCAAAGAAATATAAATAACAATAAATCAACTTTGTAAAAATCTCTTAGACGTAGGTAATTACGAGAAATGGATGCTAATACTTAAACATCCCTCTTAACCAACAAGCGAGACTTGGCGAGATATACTCATTAATGTTATGTAATAATCAGTGGTCAGAGTAGGTAGAGCTGTTTTTGCTACTTGCGACATGCGGACATAACATGGATATGCCAAATATTTCCCGGAATCCCGGGAATTCTCGGAATTAAAAAAACATTGTTTAAGCAGTTTTTATGGGAGTAGGTAGAGGTATTTTTGTTATTTGCTACATGCGGACATAACATAGATATGCCAAGTATTTCCGAAAATCCCGGGAATTCTCGAAATTAAAAAAAAAACTATTTAAGTTCTAACGTAAGTAAAAAAACTATTTAAGTCCTACGTAAGTTCTTTTGTCAGTGCTTAATTGGAACGTTACATTTAAATGGATAATCCACTTTTATTTCAAAATCCCGGGATTTCAGAGGCATATCCATGTTAACATCAATGTTTGCGGTCATTCACCCCAAACAGCTCTACCTACTCCGACCACTGGTAATAAAAATAATACACTTAGGTCATTATTTAAACCTAGTGTTGACCCAGACATCCCCCCGAAAACAACAAAAAAGCATTCTACTTCAAGTTTAATGTGTTCGCAGGAAAGTAAAAGAGGCGAGTCATGTCACAGTGATCGGCGCGGGCCCCTTGGGCTGCGAGCTCGCGTGGGCTTTGGGCAGGATGAGTAAGTTAGCACTTCACAGCGCCAGAGTAACGACACACCTGCCGAAATTACGCCGCTGTAACTCGGCTAAGGGCGAATTTTAACACATCTGAAGCTGTCGATGTCATCAGCATTCTGGAATACACTGGCAGCTCCTGAACGCGGTCCAGCTTCATTGGTGAAATTCGCCCTAACTGTAGGCAAGTACGCTTTAGAGTTTAGCGTTGCTATGACGCTCTATGTCCAAGATTACGCCACGCAGTTTTTAGTCAATATGCAAAGAAGCCGCTTCCACCCAAGCGCGACCAATGCAACGGTTAGCCAGATAAGTCGCATGTTTAAAAAAAACTATTACCCTTCCGTCGCATATTTTCCGTGGATGTATCGCTAGACTGATTAAATTGACTTACGACGGAATCATTTACACAGATATATGGCGCAAGAGTCATCATCTGCCTAGCCTTTTCCCAACTATGTTGGGGTCGGCTTCCAGTCTAACCGGATGCAGCTGAATACCAGTATTTTACATGGAGCGACTGCCTATCTGACCTCCATAACCCAGTTATTGGGTAATACGATACCCCTTGGTAAGACTGGTTGTCAGACTTTCGGGCTTCTGATTACCCGTAACGACTGTCAAAGATCCACGAATGACAGCCGGGACCAACGAATTAACGTGCGAGGCACGGAGTGGTCTCGGTATATAATATAGTCACCCATCCACAGACCAACCGCGGCAAGCGTAGCTTAACCTGATCGATCAACCTGTGGGGCTCTTATTATTTAGCCACGGGCCCCTCATATATGGCGCAAGAGTACCTAACCCATATTTTCTAACCGTATTTTTCCAGATACTGTCGTAGATAGGAAAGAAGATGAGCCCCCAATAGAGATCGTTCACCTGTACAAAGACAAGGGGGTCCTCTCCGGCATCCTGCCAGAGTACCTCGGAGAGTATGCGGCGGAACAAATCAAGTGTGCAGGGGTCACACAGATTCCTAAAGGTACATGGAATTCTTCCACTTCTTCGGTCTTACCGTTCTTTCCGTTTCGTCAAAATCAGAACGAACGCCGCCATCTTGGTTTTTCAATATACAGGGTCAAATTAAATTAGCTAAGTAGTGAAACTCTGCAGACGAGGTGGGTGTCGATATTTAAACACGATTGAATAAAAAATAAAAATGAATTTGTTATTTTTGAGGATCAGCTACCGCTGGTTGTTACTGTTACTTAAAGTTTGGGTTGAGGACATGTGTTTTTCTTTCTTTCATAATGTTTAGGTATCGTAAACCATCACGTCTGTTTACGCAAAAAAAATACTGTTTTTTTTTAATTATATTCTAATCGAATACACTAACTACGGACGATAATCTCACAAAAAAAAAACATCAAATTTATTTATTTTTTGCTTTATCGTGTTTAGAAATCGATACCCATCAAATCTGCGGAGTTTCGCTAGCTAATTTAATTTGACCCTTTATTTCACAATTGCATAAATGCTTACCAACAGCGCCCCCTTTCTACGTCATTCGAACGTCAAAAGAACCTTGTAATCACTGTCACTGGACAGGATACCTAATGGACGGGGTATAGCACAATGTACTTGCCTCTTGTCCGAGGTGAGTGTTACGTGTGTCATCTTTTTTGCATAAACATTAACATCACAAAGGCAAACTGTAGGTAGAGGTGTTCCTCTGGCCATTTGGCCAGTTATGTTTAACACTTTCGGCGCCCGTCTATCATTTTGCACACACTTATTAATATTATGTGTATCAAAAATGATACACCATGCCCATTGCGTTCAAGGTGTTGTGTGTCACTAATGCACACGATTTTCATACATTTCTTTAACGAGAAAGAGAACGTTGGCCTGAGCAAATCTTTTGGTGTATTTGAGTTTGGGGTACGATTTATATTCTAGAAAATATGAACCTCTGCATCTAAGGGTAACTAAAAATAAAACAATTACAAAATAAGGAACAGAAAAAATAAGCTTAACATACATTAAAATATGATAAATAAAACCCCATAAATAAATAAAAAATATATAACAAAAAAAGTGATTCTGGATATAATGCTTTTTTTTTTGTGGATGGGACATCATCAAATGACCCCTCCCGCTCAGGGTGGAGCAGGAGGGAGTGTCAGACTCGTACTGACTAAAACCCACCCGTGTTCCTTCCTTAGTCCTTTATGTTCCCGGGCAGCGGTAACGCTTGGCGCCGAAGAAGGCGAGCTCATTGCCATCAACCAGGCATTATTTCCGACTTTCACCATTCGCACCAGCAAGGGCGCATTCCACCAAACTGTTATACCTAGAACAAGTCTTATCCTGAGAATAAATTTTGAATTTTTGACAGTTTTTCCATACTAGAACTGTCAGACGTCATCAATTATAGTCCACGAATAAAAGATACCAGAGGGGCAATTCTCGTAATTTTAAGAACGTTGACAGTCTGATCTCAGTCTCAATCTGTCAAAAATACCTCTTTCCCTACATTTTGACAAGTTTTTGACGTTTGTTTGTCGCTGAGATGAGACTGCGACTAGATTTTGAACGTTTTAAATTACGAGAATTGGCCATCTGACTAAGGTAAAATCAGCCTTTAGTAAGGTTTTTTTTTTTATCGAGGAGCCAAAAATCTCTATGCTCGACCTGTGGATTGAACCAAGGATCCCATGCTCAGCAGTCGCACTTGGGTCTGCTAGACCAATGAGGACTTGACTTTTGGATTTTTTCTCAATGTATGCAATTGTTCAGAAATGCTTTTGTTTGTTCTAAATTAAATCAGTTCTAAGTTATCCTAAAAAGTACGCTCAGCGTCGCATCGTGTAGATTGTCCTAGTTACATGTATTATATTGACCGAAGCGCAGTGGACTGCTTATTATGATACTTATGTACATTTTATTAAAACAATCTAAGGGCCGGAAGTTTCAAACAGTTGGTTCACTTAACATACGTAGCCAAGGTCATTATTTTTAATAGTTTTTTTTTTTGGTTTGACGATTGTTAGCGCCATTTTTGGCGTATAATACGCGTGCGTTAAATGGACGTGAAACGACCCGCCCTTATAATATATTTTACGATTACAGCTCAAGTGTACGATATCTTCGAAACAAAAGATGGAAGATTGGAATTGACTTTATCAAATGGAAAGTCCCTCGTCACAGATTATGTAATTTTTTTTTAATAATTTTTAGCTTTCTAAGAGTTGTTTGATATTATTTGGATCATTAGATAAACGCGGTGGGAGGAATGTCTTGAAAAGAACGTATACCATGGATTCAGTACATGATTCAAATCCAGCATTGAATATTATTATCAGTTAAAAGTAAACTTTAATACAATAGCTACACGATCAAAATGTATGAAGCAGCAGTTAATTTAAAGCCGACACACAATCTCACACTTAATATAATAATAATATAATAATAATAATAATAATAGGCCCCCTAAACAACCACACGTCCTGATTGACCATCTAATCACGTGGGGGGCGGACACACGAATGAGAAATTACTGGCGTGGCTAACGTGGCTCTGGCAACCCATTCAAAATGGAGACACGATCGAAAAGTAAACGTATAGGGCCGCTGCCCGGGGGAGATCGCCGGGGCGCACCTGGAGCTGACGCTGGGTGTCTCAGCATGCGAACCGTCAGCGGTGAGGAGTTGAACAGGCGGGCTCCCACCGACAAAGATACTACAGCCGAAATTATTGGCGATGGTGACAGACTGACGGACAGGACAAACACCCCTGTAGAACCGTATAGTCCAAGCACAGTATCTTACACACCATCTATACCATCATCACCATCTATACCATCGTCACCCATATTATCATCACCTCCCATTACTAGTTTAAACTCAATTTCACCCACTCCGACCTTGAATGTTGCGCGGGAGGTTAGTTCCTTTTTGCCCGCGTCCACCAAGGCTGGAAAAGCAAGAGTTCGCATGAGATGGAGCAAAGAAGTTAACCTATTTATCATGCGAACTTACTTTTATATCACTAAATTAGAGACCGACATGACCACATACAGACAACAATTGCATGAACTTTTTACACGACAATATCCTGAAATAACCGTCTCAGAACAAAGAATCTCAGATCAGAGAAGAGCCATAGTTAGAAACAAACTTTTGTCTCAAGAAATAATAGAACAATTAAAAGAAGAAACACGAATACAACTACAAGAAGCAGAAAATAATACAAGCGCTGACGCTATCCCACAATCACAAAACACAACCGAAACTGCTGAACAATCACACTCACAACTGCACACCCAAGTAATTCCACATACACAATCTCAACCACACAACCAATCACAAGTTTTTACGCAAACATCACACACATCCACACAAACCGAATCGATACTCCTAACTCTAGAAAATGATATTGAGATCTTAACCGCTACGGATCAAAATATAACAGCAGATATATGTATCCAAGAAATAATTGACAAATTCAGAACAACCCTAGTACAATATTCTGGGATGGACCCAGCAGGTCGACCAAAATTACCTAAACTTCGATATAGTCCTAATCTTTTCAGATTAGTTAATTTATTTAATGAAAACATACTTCATCAATTTATTTCCGATGAAACACAACTTATAGATATACACACACTTATATATTGCACAGCGGTAGTCGTATCCGAAGAACTTAACTTTAAAATCACGCAACACACAGGAAACACAAGACCAAAACAAAACATCAAACCAGCATGGCAACTGAGGTTAGAAAAAGACATAGAAAAATTAAGAGCAGACTGTAATAGGCTTACACAATACATTAATAACATCAGGTCAAGTAAAGTAGTAAGGAGAGTTGAGGCTATATTTAGGAGCAGTATCACGCACACTAGACACGAAAATAACAACAGAAAACCTGAAGAGTTCTTAGACACCTTAAAACAAAAACTAGCTATTAAGGTTCATAGACTCAGAAGATACAAAAAAGCACAACAGCGTAAAAACGATAATGCCATATTCGCTACTAATGAAAAAATATTTTATAGAAACCTACACAAACCAGACACCGACACAAATGATGAGAATCACACAGACGCAACTAATCAACCTACAAAAGAACAACTTGAAACATATTGGTCTAGTATTTGGGAAGAACAAGAACAACATAACGACAAAGCAACGTGGATAACAGAAGAAGAAACAAAATGGAGGGCAATAGAGGAAATGGAATTTGTAGAGATTACAGAGGCCGATATCACACACTTAACAGGCAGATTACATAATTGGAAATCTCCTGGTATAGACAAAATACACAATTTTTGGTACAAAAAGTTAACTATTTTATACAAACCCATAGCAAAAAACTTAACAAAAATGATATTAGGACAACAAAATATACCCGATTTTATTGCAACAGGTATAACTTACATGTTGCCTAAAACTAAAAATTCACCACAACCCTCCCAGTACAGACCAATCACATGCCTACCCACAATATATAAAATATTAACATCAGCTATAACAATGAAAATTAACTCACACATTGAATACCACAACATAATGGCAGAGGAACAGAAGGGATGCAGGCGGGGCCATATGGGATGCAAAGAGCAATTAATCATTGATTCTACTATCCATAAACATGCCACCACAAAGAATAGAAATCTTCATTGTACCTACATCGACTATAAAAAAGCTTTCGACAGTGTTCCACATTCTTGGTTGATACAAATACTAGAAATTTATAGGATAAACTCAAAAATAATAGATTTCCTACGAAACATAATGCCACTATGGAAAACCACACTTCAAATAAATTGCAATCACAATAATATTACAACGCGACAAATATCAATTAAGAAGGGTATCTACCAAGGTGATTCACTGAGTCCCCTATGGTTTTGTCTTGCACTAAACCCCCTATCTCATCTGCTGCAGCGCTGTCGGGCCGGGTATTGTCTCAAACACACTACAGAACAAACAACAGTCTCACATCTCATTTATATGGACGATATTAAATTATATGCACAAACTGAAAAAGATATGAAGATACTAGTAGAAGCTACAGCAGAGTTTAGCTTAGATATAAAGATGCAATTTGGTCTGGATAAATGCAAAACACTTCATATCATGCGCGGCAAGATACGACCCGGCAACTATGTCGTAAACAACACAGACACCATAACAGCAATGGAGCCGACCGACTTATATAAATATTTAGGGTACACGCAACTAAAGGGAATAGATCATGTTAGGATTAAAGAAACACTTACTACAGAGTACAAAAAGAGACTTAACGCCATATGTAAAACACAACTTTCTAGTAAAAATCTCATCAAGGCCTTTAATACATTTGCCATCCCCATACTAACGTACTCATTCGGAGTTATTAAATGGACAAAAACAGACACGGACCAATTAGAACGAACCACACGCACCACTCTTACAAAACACAACAATTTACATCCTAAATCTGCAATAGAAAGGCTCACTATCAAAAGGCAAAGCGGAGGGAGAGGCCTAATAGACATCCAGCACCTTTGGAGGAAACAAGTCTGTCGACTAAAAACATTCTTTCAGTCAAAATCTCGCACTAGTAACATTCATAAAGCCATAGTTCAAAATGATTTTAACTACACCCCACTTAACTTAAATAAACAGCTAGATACTCCACAAAACACTAGCGATGACCCACAGAAACAAAAAATTGAGGACTGGAAGAAAAAGGTTCTTCATGGCCGACATCCTCATGACCTAGAACAATCCCATGTAAACCAACTAGCCTCAAATAAGTTTCTTAAAATAGGCAATTTATTCCCAGAAACTGAAGGATTTATAATTGCGATACAAGACCAGATTATTAACACAAAAAATTATAGAAAATTTATTATCAAAGATCCAACAGTAACAAATGATAAATGTCGCAAGTGTCACACTCAACCAGAAACAATTCAACACATAACAGGAGCGTGCACAACTCTCACTCAGACAGACTACACGCATAGGCACAATCAGGTAGCAAATATAATTCATCAAAAATTAGCACTCAAATACACACTCATACAAGACACAAACACTCCTTACTACAATTATACACCACAAACTATCTTAGAAAATGACACACATAAACTTTACTATGACCGTGCCATTCTCACCGATAGAACAATTCACTACAATAGACCGGATATAACCCTACAGGATAAAATAAATAAAGTTACTTACCTAATAGATATAGCCATTCCCAACACACATAACATTCAGAAGACAATATCTGAAAAAATTAGTAAATACGCAGAACTCAAAGATGAAGTAACTAGAATATGGCGCCAACAAAAAGTTTACGTGGTCCCTATAGTCCTCTCCACAACAGGCGTCATTCCAAATCACCTTCTCCATAGCCTTAAGTTAATAAACCTAAAAGAAACTGTCTATATCACCCTCCAAAAAGCTGCAATATTAAACACATGTCGCATTGTCAGAAAGTTCATGCAAATAGATGAAAACGAAATAGGTTCTCATCACAACACCTCCTTAACATAACACAACACATGCTGCATTTACTTGGTTTCGGCCCGTAAATGTAGTAAAAACCAGCCAAAGAGCTGAGAAGAAAAAACACTACAAAAAATAATAATAGCTTTATTTCGGACACAAAATATCCATATAATGTTAGTATACAAAAAATAACTTATTGCCTAGTGTTAGTAAAAATCAACCTCCGCACGAACTGCTGTACAATTGGAGAGCCGAAGCTCTCAGCTACCGTTTTCAAGATGCTGTTTTGGCTGCCCCTCACCCTCCTCAGAAGCGACGCGGTTTTTTTGCGTATAATAGCATAGAAGCCATCAATGCGGGTTTGTGCAAACATTTCCGACGCACTACAGTAACGAGGCAGCCTCAACAACATCCTGAAAGCATTGTTATATTGGACGCGCAGGACATCTAGCGATCTCTTAGTAAAATTGACCCATAGACTGCCCGTGTACAAACTTTGGCAATAAGCCTTGAAAAGTGTTACTTTTACTTGGTCTGTACACCGCGCAAATCTACGGGACAACATATTACTCCGGACCGCTAGAGCCCTACGCTCCCTCTCAATGTCTACATCGTCCCTGAAGTCAGCGGCAAGACAATGCCCTAGGTATTTAAAAGTTGACACCCTATTAATTGGTGTTCCGTTCATTATCAACTCGGGTCCTTCTCCACGGCGTTTGCCGCTGACCTCAAAGACCATGTATTCACATTTTTTTACATTATATTTTAATCCATGTGCGGCAGCGTAGGTCTCACACGTTTTAAGCATCTCTTAAGATATGAATGATTATGTTATTAAACTTTCTGAAAGCTTCCGCATCTGTGCACGCATTGGATCCGATTCTTGAGATCCGCTTGACTGATGTCTCCAGCCATATACATACATATTATCAAAATGCGGAAGGAACTCGTTTTCTCCGTTATTTGCCTTTTCACGCCTAAACGACTGAACGGATTTGGATGAAATTTGGCACACAGATAGACCATGACCTATGTTAGGATTCATCCCGATAGTAAATACGTTCCCGTGCCGTGGGCAAAAACTAGTGTATAATAATCTTAATATACATGGATGCCGGTCTGTTGTCCAGGCGTTTTTGGCGATAGGAGCGGAGCCTCGAGTCGATATCGCCGAAGACTCAACCCTAGAGAAAGATTATGTAAACGGAGGGTACCTCGTCAACACCGAGCTGGAAGCCAGGACACACCTATACATTGTAAGCAGTGCTCACTTTACAGCTGTTTGTTGTCTTAAAAATTAGATCCGATATGTTATAGCCACAGCACACCCCGGACACTCCGTACAACGCGCGCAAAATAATTACCTACTACTACTACATAGCCAAATGACGTTGGTACACGTGCAAATGTGTGCGTAAACTCTAGTAGGGTTGGTTGTCGTGCGGAGCGTAAAAAAAATGGCGGGAACGACGACGACGCGACTAGAAAGGACTAGTTTGATTGTTTAACTAATTAGTCGGGTTCGTAATGAAATAATAATAATATTATAATAGTTAAGTAATAAATGTAAAACTTTGTAACAATATACTGTAACAATATATACTAAATTTATGTTCGTGTAACTCGTCAAAATGTAGGGAACACCAAATCGAATTTGACAAACGCGACTCCACGTGGTAAGTAGGTACTTTTTTTTTGTTTGTTTGGCTTCGCACGGGTTGTGCATTCAGTCAAAAAGTAAGTACTTATTTACCCTCATCATCATCTGCTTAGCCTTTTCCCAACTATGTTGGGGTCGGCTTCCAGTCTAACCGGATGCAGCTGAATTCCAGTGTTTTACATGGAGCGACTGCCTATCTGACCTCCACAACCCAGTTACTGGGTAATACGATACCCCTTGGTAAGACTGGTTGTCAGACTTTCGGGCTTCTGACTACCCGTAATGACTGTCAAAGATCCACGAATGACAGCCGGGACCAACGGCTTAACGTGCTTTCCGAGGCACGGAGGGGTCTCGGTACCTATGTAAAGATGGTCACCCATCCACAGACCAACCGCGGCAAGCGTAGCTGGCTTAACCTGATCGATTGACCTGTGCGGCTGTTATTATTTAGCCACGGGCCCCTCCGTGTTTTTTTTGAGCCAAAGGTGCGCAGTGGGGCAACTTCGACCTCTTTTAGTATGAAAAAATACGTAATTTTTGAAAAAAAAATACCTATACATATTAAAAGTTACTGAAATCGATTCAGTAGTCATTTATGAAAAACTACTTTCAGGACTTGGGTTTATTCTGTTACACATTGTATTATACTCTGAATTCGCAAACTCGTCTTGAGCAAGTGTGCTGATCAATGCTCGTGCCTTCTCTTCTTTGCCCAACCGTGGGACAGTAACAGGCTGGTAATATTATTTATTATTTGTGTGTGCGTCAGGCGGGCGACGCAGCCAGTTACTACTCGCAGTGGCGGGACACGCGGCTGCGCGTGGAGCACTACGTCAACGCGGAGGAACAGGGCTTCATCGCCGGCGCCAACATGACGGGCTTCTGGCTGCCTTGCAACATGGAACCCAACTATTGGATACAGCTGGGAGAGGCCTTCCAGATGGAGGTAATCTAACTAAAACAATTTTCAATAAGATAATGCTACTTTACTGTAAACGATAAACTATATCATCTAACAATATTGTTTTCAACTCTGATTGTGCACCATAGGCTTTGAAGGTCCGTAACATAGGTACCTACCCTCGCGCCATTTTGATTTTTTTCATAATAAATATGGATGTCACGTGACGTGTCTTTGAACGTTAATATCTCGGAAACGGCGCTTTACGGGGTTTGGCCTATAATACTTTTCGTTTGCACTGATGTCAACTATCGATTTATTATAGTTGTCATGCGTGGTTGCCATTTTGGAAAAAAGCAAAATGGCGCGACAGTAGGTATGCCAGGCTCCACATAAAAATCTTCAAACCCCTTTTAACAATATTTTTGCAACCTCTTTTTGAACATTAACATTATAAGTTTGTTAGCTTAGTTGTTAAATGTATTATGCATGCTGTGGTCTCCTATAAGTGGAGGAGTACAGCTACTTAACACCTGATGCTGCTCCTTATTTATGTGTCATGTATTGTGTATGTATATATTTGTTGGAGATCCTTAATAAATAAATAATAAAAACAAAACAAAATCGCTATCAAAAACACTAATCTTTCTACTTTGTTTTCGTTAAAATAAGGTTTGCTGCCACTGACATATTAGCTTTTCAGTCGATTCGTCACTTATATTATTACTAAGTACTTACTTATATTATTTTTTCTATAGGCGATTCCAGCGAATTGGCACATTTTGAATTATATGCAATGAAGATAAGAAAAAAGGACATAAATGCACAGAAGTGATAAGAGTAAAATATTATAAAGCGCATACTTTTTTCTTAACAGTGATCTTTATTGTCGATACAATAAGGTTGCTATTGTCATGGCTAAAAGAACTGTCAAAAGACTGCAGTTCCAAACGATCAAAATTGCTTGACGAACACGAAATATTCACCAGCTTTTCAAATACGGACAAAGACAAAGACATTTATTCGTAGGATATGGTAGGTACAAAGTTGTTTGGTATAAATGGATAAGTTCAACACATCCGGCGCTAAAAGCGTCATACGAATATTTACAATGTGAACCTAATGTGCATGTGGGTAGGTATAAACCTAACTTGTGTACTAATTAAACTCTAATAAACAATAGGTACAAAACACTTATACTAACCGGAACACGGAACCCCAAGTCAAGGCAATTTTTTTTATGTGGTCTATTCTATCCGCAGGTGATCGGTGAAGTAGGAGCCTGCATGCCCATCATAGCTCTATTCAAGGAGTGCGATGATGAGGAATCCATCAAGGACGCTGATAGACTAATCGCCAAAGAAAAGGACAAAAGGATTTGCTACAAAAAGAAGTACTATTAATAATTGAGCTCACTATTCGCCTGTAGGGTACATACTTTTACCATAACTTATAACCCATAATCTACATACGTCGTTGCCATGGTGATTTGGGTTGGTTGACTGGAAACGTCAGATAAGAAAAAAAGATATTTTAAGTTTTATTTGTATACCTATATTATAATCTTAATTATTTTCAATATACCCCTTCTGTTTGCTATACATTACTTTTCCTAAACGCCTATTTAGGCGAATTTCACTATTGAAACTGAACGCTATCACATTAAAAAAAAAAAAAATATTTCGGATAACTCATTGATCCATAATTCCATACAGTAATTTAAACTTAAACTAAATAAATAAATAAAATTAAATTGAATTGAATTAAAAATTTAAAAAAATCAATATTGAAAATTAAAAATACAATTAAAAATTTAAAAAAAAATACTATTAAAAATACATTCAAATCACCCGTTTGATAAAGGATCTCCATATCGGAGAAGAGATCCTATCAGCTATAGTCTTCAGAATTTCGTTGCAGCTGCCCGCATTCTGCAGATCAGGAATACAGTTTTCTTCCGAGGTTTTTTTCCGTAGTTTTAAACCGCATTCGAGAGCTGTCAGTGTTAATATTGTACAGACGCCAGCAGGTCAACCTACCCCAATCTGTCAAATTTCTTTGATACATTTTCAACTTTATACCAAAGGAATAAGGTTCATATTCAATTGGGAAAATCTGACAGATTGGGGTAGCTTGATGTGCTGGCCTCTGTACAGAGATTACCCTGATAGATTCTGAACACAGACAATAACAATAACAATCGGAATCATTTTCAAGGATATTGCTATTCGGAAAATGTAAATGAAAGCCAATCCTGCTGTTACCCCACAACGCAATTACCCCGCCGGTCTGTATGTGCTGATCGCGTTCAGTTTTGTGAACTGCGTCCTTAGTGTCCAATTTAAGAGGAAATGCGGTCGGAGAGACTTTTGAAAAGATAAAAAGTCATAATTCGAGGTTTGGCTCTAGCCTATTTCTTCATCAAATATTGGACCAATTTAAAAGATATTTCATAAATTTAATAAGAAATATAATATACTGTATCCCTATGTATTTATTTTTCCATTAATAGTTGTAAAATTTGTACACTAGGCCTCTGTTCTAGTGCTTATAAAAATAACACGGGTCAACACGAATTTTGAGTCTCGAGTTCTGTACCTCTGATTTTGATTACTTATGCCTAACTAATTAAAGAAAAAATATTTTTATCTAATAAAGTTTGCTTTTGTAGTAACTAAAACGAAATTTAAATTTTTATGAAAAAGCTCTATTTTTTCATTTCAATTATATGTAAAAGGAAAACAGTTTTGAATTCACATATTTTTATTGACTTTAATTATACAAGACGGCATAAATAAACCCACAAATACAAAAACGAATACAAAAAAGACTTTAAAAATGAACAGATTTGGTATTTCTTCTGTGTAAGTTGGGACTTTTTCGTATGAGCCCCCAAATGTAGTCACCCATCATGTTTTCATTATATTGTCTTTGATAACGCTTTTCAAAGTTCATTACATCTTGCTGGAAACGTTCCCCTTGCTCTTCTGAATATGCACCTAAGTTGTCTTTAAATTTATCCAAATGAGCATGTATGTAGCATGTGAACTTTCAAAGACATTCTGCAACCCATAACTTTGAAGTTGTGAAGCATATCAGTAATAAGCTCCGTGTAATTCTCTGCATTTCTGTTGCCAAGAAAGCCATGAATCACTGCTTTAAGGCTGAGCCACGCTTGTTTTTCGTGGGTACTGAGGAGCCGTAGGAATTGTTCACTGGCCATTATTTTCTTTATTTGTGGACCGATGAAAATACCAGCTTTAATTTTAGCCTCTGACAATTTCGGGAAAAATGATTTTAAATATTGAAAGGCCTCAGAGTCTTGACGCAGAGCCTTTACGAACTGCTTCATCAGACCTAATTTAATGTGCAATGGAGGCATTAAAATATCATATTTTAATGCCTCCATTGCACATTAAATTAAGGTACAAAAGCAAACTTTATTAATTATAAATGGAGTTTCTGCTTTTTTTTCGATGTATACAATCAGAAAATATTCACTAAAAAACAGACTCAAAGAAAAATATTTTTTTTGTTGCCTTGTGTAATGTATCATCAAAAAGGAAATCATAGGGACATACAATTAATATTTATTATTCTGTAAAAAATCATTGCTTTATGGTCATTAACTAGAAAGAAAACAAGCGAGAGCGTTTCTATGGAGGAAAGACCACCCTCATTTCCTCTTATTTTAAAAAAGTAAGTTTATTGCAATTAAGGTTTAGTTTTCGTGAAGGTGAACCCGCTGGGCATTATCAATTACCCCGCTCGAACCCGCTGGGCATTATCAATTACCCCACTCGAACCCGCTGGGCATTATCAATTACCCCGCTCGAACCCGCTGGGCATTATCAATTACCCCGCTCGAACCCGCTGGGCATTATCAATCCGAATCAGTTTCATTTTGACAGTTCAACAACATTCATTGCGTTATTTTTTACGTGTTGAGCAGACAAAATTTTTTGAACTTATGAAGCAATGGATTAGCAATTTGCTTCAAAATGATTCAGATTCCGATTGATAGACGCAATTAGGGTGCGGGTTTGAATAGCTTGTTGGTCGTATTGCAGCCCCAGGGGTACGGAGTACTTCAACCGCTACAAGCGCGGCATGCTGTTCTACCTGCGAGACGAGGTCGTGGTCGGTTTCGTGTTCTGGAACATGCCGCCCATTGAAGACCGCAAGCAAGTGTGTGCTGAGGTAAGTATACCCGATACCCCACCCACTGATTACCAGATTAAGGGTCAACTCTCACCAAAAGAGCAGCGAAGGGCAGAGGCACCAGCCAGGGCAGGGCAGCGGCCGCGGCGCCGCGGGCATCCGCGCGACTCGTTCGAGTTTCTCATGCGATAACAATGAAGATAAAGTTAAAATTCATACGACTCTGAAACTGCGCTCCGCTTCGCTGCGCTTCGACGCTCTTTTGGTGTGAGTTGAGCATTACTCTCTACCAAGTAGTGTTTCGAATATAATAATCCGCCAGCGAGTTCACCACCTTTGTACCTATTTTTCTGTTCTGTTTTTCTTGTCTGTTTATATATGTGTGTACATAAATAAATAAATTAATTCATATTTTTTCTTTCTTAACTTTGTCAAGCCCTAAATCCTCTGTGAAGGGTTTTTTAAAAATAACATTAAAATTAAAGTTCGGTCTCTTAACTACAAAATGTACAGTTGCTTTTTATGGGGTTAGTAACGAGTATGTTCTTCCCTTTTTAAAACACACTCTCGAAGCCCGAAGGCATGCTCTCAATAAGGTGTCTGATGTTCTGGTCAGGAATCTCCTCCCAACACCTTTTCAGGAGGTCAATCAACTGGCGCTGGGTGTGTACATGCTCTTGAGCTGCTCTGACTCGCCGTTCCAGCTGGTCCCAAAGGTGTTCGATCGGGCTGAAGTAGGGGCTGTTGGCAGGCCATGGCAAAACCTGAATATTGGCTTCCTCTAAGACAGACATGATCGCTCGGGCTGTGTGTGCTCGTGCATTATCCTGCATTAGGATGAAGCCGTCGTCTGCTCGTTGTGAAAACGATATAACATGGGGCATGACAACATGTTCGATGTAACTTTGTGCTGTTACTGTACCCTCGTTCAGAAAAACAAGGTCAGATTTGCCTTGTAAGCTGATTCCGCACCAAACCATGACATTGGAACCACCAAACCTGTCACGTTCGTGTATGCAAGGATCAGAAAATCATTCACTGCTTCTTCTCCACACTCTTACACGTCGATAGTCACTATAAAACTTCACCTTGCCCTCATCAGTAAAGAGCACGTTACGCCAGTTCTCCATCCCCATTCAAGATAAAGACGCGCAAATCTTAAACGGTTTGCACGCTGGCTGCCGTTCAGTTTAGTGAAAGACACACCTATGGGACTAGAAATAGGGACCAATTAGTTCAACCAGGTTTCAGATTGGCTAAAGTAGACTCATCCTTCATGGGGTACTGTTTAAAATGTTACAATAAAATACCCCCCCACATACTCCAACTCAATGAAACGAAATTCAAATCTTGCATAAAACGCACACTATGCAGCCAAGCATATTATAAGTTGGGGGATTACATCGCTGACAAAAATGCTTGGCTGAACGCTGGTCCTGCTCCACAAGGGCGCATAAACTAATTAATTAGCATTCGAAATTATAGTTGGAGCTGCTGAAGATTGAAAAACTATCTTTGCATTGTATACATTCAATCTCTTAGTATTGTATAATTGCATAGCACACGTGTGAGCACTATGTACCTCAACTATAAAGCTACCATTTACTGGGTACGTCTTTAATTGACTTGAATGTGCCCTGGCGGCTGAGAGTATGTTATGCTCACTCAAATGTCTCGCTGATGGTGGCGTGTGTGTTGGATCATTGGGTTCCCTTCAAAATGGTTGAGCTGAATGGTGCTGATCCATACGTCATGTTCGTGAACGGGCGCCGTCAGTAGGGACTGGTCATCTCTTAGCCGCCACGGCTTATTTTAATTTATGAATTGTTCTTTTTAGTACGGACGCCTTTAACGTGCACGTCTTTCTGCATCGTTCTCACATGTATAATTTCAACATGAATGATGTAATCAATATTTTTGTAACAATTTTATGATTTAAAAGAGTGTCCGTGGAGTTTCTTGCCCGTTCTTCTCCACAGGGATCTACGCTTCGGAATGGGCAACTAGCTTCATCTTTCTGACTGACCGACCCTTGACAATTCAAAAGTGCCTATAATTGGTTTATTTGAAATAAATGCTTTGAGTTTGAGTTCGAATTCCGATCTCAATCGGAATTGGAAATTGTCTACCGGTTTCACAAGTTCACGGTTCACACACGGAACGTTGCGATTGACCACCCTCAATCATTACTACGGCCCTAATAGCAGTAGCGTTGTCCATAAATGGTATCGAATTCTTGGCATCGCAAAGTTCATAGTTAAACGATCGATTTGCACGCTTAGTTTCCGAAAACAACCGTAACACACAGCGAACTGAAGATAAATTTATTGAAAAACTACCCACTTGAAAAGGTGCGGGATAAAATGTCAGTCAAATCGTATCCTCGACTTCAATATTGCCCATACTTCACTGTTATCGTCCCTCTCAACCACTTAAGACTATGCCGACCGCACAGTGGCGCCCTCATCGTTTGTTTGGTTATTTCATACAATTTAGAATGAAAATGCAGAAAATAAGCACGTTAAATTGTGCTTCATAAGATTATAATAATAATAATAATAATAATAGCCTTTATTAACAATCTTACAATCTAGTTACTTAATTATAATAAATAGTTTAAAAAAATATATAAAAGAAAACATATTCCTCTCTCATACTCATTAAACATCGGTTTCCAAAGATTGTTTTGCCTTAGCATAGGCCTCCCCCATATTCTTCCATAGTTCCCGGTCATGGGTTTTCCTCTAAGATTATACGTTAATATTAATAAAAGCGGTAGTTTTACATTGTTTACTTTTATTATAACCCTTAAAACGGAATATAGTGGCCACTGTTATCCGTTTTAAGGATTATAATAAAACTAAACAATATAAAACTACCGTTTCTAATAATAATAACGTATAATCTTGTGAAGCACAACTTAACGTGCGTATTTTCTGCATTTTCATTCTAAATTGTATGAAATGACCAAACAAACGATGAGGGCGCCACTGTGCGGTCGGCATAGTCATAAGATCATAACATAACACAATAAATTCATAGAAATGACTTATCATAACGTGGGTGAATATTCAATTAATATAAAATGTAAATGTATAAGTGGCCCTTATTTTGCTTTGAGTAGTGTATAAATATATAGATAACATATTGTACGCGATTCATATTCGCATGAAACGATTACATAATAAAGTGCGGTCTGTGAATCTAGTCCCTAGGATGAGGAGAATTATGAGGCAACAGATAACATAGGTAATTATATAAAGCCTTTGGGTTAAAAATTACTCGTTATCAATCTAGTTTTTTTGTTTCCGCAGCTGCTTCGTGCGAAGCCATCATACCTGGAGATCAACACGCTCGCCGAGCTGCTCGGCTTCCCGGGCACTAAGTGTGTGTACAAGCCGGCGGAACACATACAACACATACACGACGACCCAGGACCGTGCGTAACGAGGTAAGTATTTAGGCTGAAGCAGACTTGGGCGGGCCGCCGGCCACCCCGCAAGAATCCACGGGATGAGGGACACATCACTTACATTTTGTATGAACCAACGCACAATACAAGCGGGCCGCACCGCATTTTTTTGTATGAATTTGCATTGAGGCTATAGTGTGTGCTTGGCTTAACTGAACAGGGTCATCATCAACATAAGCTGCGCTGTGCTAGCTAGCTGTGCGTAAATTAGCTAAAAGCAGATTCTCATTTACGTATGAAAGGAGTAGAAAAGTCAATCTCATGCAGTACCTACATATGTCACTAGCAACAGTAGGTAAACAAATTACAGGATGTTTTTTTTATCGTAAGAAAACCGATGCGACGGCGACGCCTATGGTCTTCTCTTAATCGTCGCTTTTTGTTCCAGATTTAAAACATGGTAAAAAAAATTCGCAAGAATGAATGAAGGAATTGTCTGTGGGAACAATGTTTTTTGTTTTAATAAAGTTTGAGTTGAAATATTGTATTTTATTTCCTTTGTTGCCTAAGGACAGATTCGCTTTAGGCCAGATTCGCGTTAGGTCAAGTCTTGACAGGTACTTAATAATTTTTTTTACAAAACTCGACATAAATAAATCTTATCATTGCGTTAGGGTGGCAAAAGACGATATAGAGAAAACGGCAATTATAACATTCCCGTTGGGCTTGTTTGAATTCCCACGAATGACATTCGGTTTACGAAACGCGAGTCAAACCTTTCAAAGCTTCATGAACAACACCCGTCGACGACGTAGTAATAGCGAGCGACTCAATAGAAGAGTTTGTTCCCGTTGAGTTACACCATTTTGTGTTACACCGTTACCCATTGGGAAAAAATTACTGATTAGTAACACTGTAACTCAGTGCCACGTTTTTTTCCCATCAATTTACACTGTAATCTGCAGTGCTATTCTGTGAAAATCTCGCCTTAAACTTAGGTGAAGTGAGCGTGGAGTGAGCTGTCAATAGTGTCAATTTCTAGAAAAAACAGTTTGTTCTCGTTGAGTTACACCATTTTGTGTTACACTGTT
Source organism: Globia sparganii (assembly GCA_949316385.1). Taxonomy (NCBI): domain Eukaryota; kingdom Metazoa; phylum Arthropoda; class Insecta; order Lepidoptera; family Noctuidae; genus Globia; species Globia sparganii. Next base: position 21,327,909 of record OX438656.1, read on the forward strand.
ACCCATTGGGAAAAAAATTAACGATTAGTAACACTGTAAACGTTAACGTTCTGGGCCAGAACGGAGCACACCTGTAAAGCCCGGTTTCCACCGCGAGCGGAACGGACCCATTAATGACTTCGTTAAACTCGCAAAGGCCACCAACCAACGGTTTCCACCAACGGTGGAAATACAAGTATGCAGTTTGCGTTTGCGAGTATACTTGTATTTCCTGCATACTTGTGTTTTCTGAATATTTGTATTTTTTTTTTCAGTATACATTTGCGAGTTTAACGAAGTCATTAATGGGTCCGTTCCGCTCGCGGTGGAAACCGGGCTTAACTCAATGCCACATTTTTCTTCCCATCAATTTACCCTGTAACCTGCGGTATAAAAATAATGGTTTCTATAAGGCCGATCTTGGGACTTGTGTTACCCCGACTTTGGTTAGGTTAGGTTCCTTTAAGCCCTGCAGACAGAAAAATAGGGGCCCCGCGTAGCGGGGCTCCGTCGACTACGTCTTATTTATTATTGCTTGTAAACCAACTTAGACCTTAGATACTCGTTAATAATAATATATACTTGTTGGGGTAATCGTCGTATCAAGTCAAGATGTATTTCAACAATGCTTTTACCCAAGAATGCTTTTACTTAACGGGAACACAGCATTCTGTTGAGTTACATTGTCAATCAAAGGGAAAAAAAAATGTGGCTTTTAGTTACAGTGTTATTAATCGGTCATTTTTTTCCCAATGGGTAACAGTGTAACAAAAAATGGTGTAACTCAACGGGAACAAAGGAACAGAAGAAACCAAAATGCATATAAGAAGGGTTTTCGAAAGATTTTGAAAGTTTGGTATCACAATAAACCTGTTTATGTGCGAATTCGGTAAATCCAACATCGATTGGGTTACGAGGTTTGCACTAGTGGCATTCGACCACTAGATCACAAAAAAATGCCATCTTAGAATATCCTCGTCCGCAAACAGTAGATCATCTCAGACGGTTCCTGGGCATGGTAAACAAAAAACAAACATACCAAACGCCACGAGTCAATAGTCAAACCTCAATAAATTTTTGAAATGCGCAAAAAAGAAAGATACGACCACCAAATGGGGGACAGTCAATCGGTCGACGCTTTCAAGACATAGGTAGACACAAGGCTAGGCTAAGACTTAGATACATACAAGTCGAAAACAATGCCGTAGCGGATCAGATCAGCCCTGGTCAACTTTTTATGGAAGGAGTAAAATACCTACAAGGGTAAACTCTCCACCTTGCCAATAAAAAAATAAAAAAAATATTTTGTGTGGTAACACATTTTCCGGTAATAGTAGCTTCATTTGACAAATCAAAATGTTGCCATAAAATTATCCTTACTTCATGGACTTATTATCAGGACCGAGCACTCGTCGTGTAATTCAAAAATGATCACTATTAGTTGAGCCTTGGGTTTATTTTAGATAAATTGACCCTGATTCTGTTGTTCACAAACTAAGCTAAATTTAAGTTCAGTGCATCTTTTTTCTTTCTGTTTCAATAAAAGTATTAGTTTAGTCCTGTCAAATTAGTCAGCGCCTGACGTAAATTGACGTAGTTCTATTAGCCAATTTTTTAATCACGTCTAAACTTGTCTATGGATTATCTAATTTCGATACTATCGATAGTTATACTACATCGATATTTTACCAAAATTCATTAGTATCTAAGTATCATGTTTGATTCAAACATATTTTTCGAGGTCACGATAGTATTGACAACCTATCAATAAGCAATCGATAGTAAGGCAACACTAGTTACCACAGAGTTAGTGTACTCTGTCTACGCACAGAGTACTTTGTAATAGAAGGTGCTCACAGACAGTGTGACCATTTGTGGCAGATTACTGCCATTTTGGCAGGTTTCGCTTCTAAATTTTGTGTGTGGCAGATCATGATGACGATTTACAAAAGTGGCAGATTTATAAGATTTCAAGAAAATCACATTAATTAATTAGAATTTTCAATTAATTCATCTTTTTCAAAGTAATAACGAAAGATTTATATAAAATTAGATTACAAATGATTTTATCGAACTGGCGGCAACTTCTGTTTCATGGGCAAATTATACGGGGATTTCTCAGATGAATTTAAACAAAACAAAATTAAGGAATAGGTTCATAATTTTAAACAAAACTAGGGAAATTTCATTGAATTCGTTTTGTATTTTAGGGCATATTTTTGGCGCCAAGTGTGGCAGATGTTTTGCCCAGTCTGTGGCAGATTCGCCATTTTTAAGATGGTCACACTCACAGAGTACATTGGTGGTTAGATAACAGCAAAATACTCTTTGCGTAGACAGAGCATAACTCTTTGTTATCAGACTAGCAGCGTTCTGAATTCTGATAATTGGTGTCGTGCTCATGCGCTATGGTATAATTAAATAAGTGACCTTGGTGTTTTGTTTTAGTGTGATTTTAATATTTGGATAGTTTGTTTCACGGTATTAATGATAATAATTTGGTACTACTAATGAGGTTAGGCAAAAAAATGTTCTGGTAACTTCTCATCGATCTATTCTGATGGAGTCCATTGACATCGATCTTTCATTTCTTGTATTTTGATTGTGATGATATCGTTGGTTTTTGACCTGGTTGAAACTTTCTTTTGATAAACTGTTCTTTTGGTGGGTTATACGGTTTTAGATTTAGATTTTAACAAAAGCTGTGTTCGTTCTTGTGGCTTAAAATAAAAATGTGTTTCTATTCAATGCAAATCAAAATAAACATAAATTACAGAAAAAAATATGCTCATCGATTCGTAATATTTCTTTGAAAAGGAGAACATAAATTTTCAAACGAATAATGATTATATTGCAAGTAGGCGGGTGATTAATTATGTATGTTGCAAATTATTTTTGATAGAATGATCTTGAGGTGGGTTGTTGACTTGTGTCTGATTCTTAATATGTTGTCTGTAAATGTGTTTCAAAACGCTGAAAAGATAAATAAAAAACGTCTTGGTGTTAAATGCCTGAGGTCAGAGGCTCGAAACTACGTCCAATGAAGGAAAATATATGTAGGTATTGTATTGAAGTTTTAAAATATAGTCTTAACATTCTGTTCATGAAAGGTTTTGTTTGTATAAGGTTGATGTTGCAAAACTGGGTTGGTGTGTAGCCGGTCAGTGGGTCGTCTTAAGGGTGGGCTTTTGGCTCTCAGAGCATACATCCAGATTTTAGAATCATGTGGTATTTGTGTGCCAGAAGATACCACTGTGTTCTTGAGTGTAATGTTACCTTCTGGACATCAACATGCAGTGTGTTTTGGAGAATGGTTACCATTACTTTAAATTCTGTTTTTCTTGACAAATGCAGTTATAAAAATACTCTTATCACCTAACTCTGCAATGAATGCCAGCCATCTTAATTTTTTTATTGGTTGAAACAGGGGATGACATAGTCATCCGAGAGATGTGCTTCACTCTATAGGCCTACGCAAACGAGGGACAATTTGTATGCAAAAAAATAGTCCGCAGCAATAGAATGTATGGAAATCTATGCAATAACGCACACAAAGGACAAATAGACTGCTGGGAATTCCATATGTTCTATCGCTGCCAACAATTTGTCCACGGACAAAAGTCCCTTGTCTGCGCAGGCCTTAAATTTGTTAAAGTTCAAGTGTTGCCACCTTTTCCCTATAATTTAGGTGCTAGACAGTTGGATTATTAACCAAAAAGTCTATGCAAACATCACTATATTTTTATACACATTTTGTCAGTTAGATTGATGCTCGACTCAGCATCAGATCTTGCTCAAACTGGTGAAAATCAATTGATAAGAAAATATTTGTACCAACAAAGTGTTTAAGAGCTTTTGGAAATAGCAACGTCTATGGACTTTTGAAGTTGCTTGAAATTTATTTTCAGGTAAGACAGCTTTCTTAATAATCCCATAAATCTTACAAATGACTACAATATCTTCAGAGGGATAAACAAGACCACCTCTGTCTTTATATTAAATAAATCTGTGATTCCGATTTACTTTGGTAGCTAGCAATGCCAATAAAGTCAAAGTCAAATCATTTATTTCAAATAGGCACTTAAAAGGCACTTTTGAATGTCAAAAATTTAAATTAAAAAATAGAATTGATTCTAGTTGCCCCTTCCAAAAGGTAGTTTTCGTATGGAGAAGAATGGGCAAGAAACTCCACTGTTGTTAAAAAAACATTTTAAAAGAGTAACCTCTTTTAAAATGTTTTACAAGGTTTTGTATACATTCATTAAATAATTTATGTGAAGTGGATGCACCTAAAATAAAAATTAGTCTACCACAAATGGTAAAAAGAATTAAAAATATAGCCAAGACAGGTAAATCAATTATGTGATAGATACATGATGCTCACATATTTACAAAGATTGTAAAATTTGCCTAGTATTTTAAAAAGTGTGTGTAAAAGACAATGTATTAAAAAAAATACCACATTTCAAGTTCTTGACGAGCGCTTGTGCCACAAATCCAACCATGTATGCTATCACCGGTAAAGGAGGATATACTTTCACAGAGTACTGTGGTATCAATTGATAGCTACTGCCTATGTTATCAAACAATCACTGAAAATTTTGTGGATTTTGGTCATCAGAGGGCTCAGTTAAAACAGATTTACTAAAAGTGAGGTTACATATCAATGTATACCTATCAGCTGGTTTTTGAAGTGTGATTGATTGTTATTTTTTATGTAAATAGGATGTTAATTATATTTTGTAGTGGGAGGAAATTAGGAAACACGAAGATTTAAAATCATGGGTAAGGACATGTTTAAAACAAATATCGTTTTTTATTAATCTTCAATTTTAGAATGTCATCTAAGAATTGTGCAGGTGGTACTATATTATCTTGATACCTAGCCCAACTAAGGTAGGTACCAAGTCTACAGTCCATTGCATACAATGCTCAAATGCTGTTATACAATAATATTTTAGTATTGCTTCCGTATCTGTGTGAGAGCTGTCAACTAAATATAAAAAAAATACGTTTTGCGGCTTATTGTCTTGAATGAATGCGGCCCCTAAATAGCCATGAGGTATTTGAAGCTGACAGATCTTGAAGTAGGCTGCAGTTGACCTCGCTGCAAACTAGTATAAGTTCAATATCTGTAAGCTAGGAAAATCATTGAGATTATCATTTTGTACAGTCATTGCATGAAAATTAGCCCTATGCCTATTATAATTGTTTCTTACAAGAAATTCTGCTAATTGCCCCAGCATCTACACGATCAACAATAGGAGGGTGAAAATTGATTAAAAGAGCAGCAACCACCTCAAAATCTTTCATGAAACTTTTACTAGCTATGTTAAAATAATTTTGCCGTTATAATTTAAAATCTCTTTTAAATCTGCCATTAACTACCTCCGCAATCCAACGGCATATGGTGACTGCTCCCGATTTATTTGCTTCACTAATGCAAAGCTGTGTTTTACCTTCACGTAATGAAGCAGACACATAAGTCCTTTAGCCACATTGATGCAACAAGGGAAATCCATCACAAAAGCCCTTATCCTGTATGAAAGCTTCACATTGAAGGAAGTATTCCTGTAATTGTCTTTCGTTTGAAAAATTTTTTTTTTTCATAATATCAGCATCTGAAGTGGTGGCTGAATAGGGGCCTAGCTCATCAAGTGAATTGTTTATAATTTTATGTTTTTTTTTGTCTCTTTTACTCTTCCACACGCTGTCTACATCTCTATTTATTGTCCTATCGCAGGTACGCTGGAAGAGATTTCTTATGAAATAAGCATCACGTTTTTACCTATTTTTCTGTCCTGTTTTTTTTCTTGTCTGTTTATATATTACTAGCTGCGCCCCGCGGTTTCACCCGCGTAAGTTTTGATCCCGTGGGAATATCGGGATAAAAAGTATCCTATGTGTTATTCTGATGTATAAACTATAAGTAGCTGTTTATTGGGGGTTCTGGATCACAAGAAGTCCAGCATAAGTAGACCCGTGAGGGTATGTAGTTAGTGTGGGGCGAGCGTTCAGGTTATAGTGGTTAGTAGTGAAAAAATGGTGTGTCGAGCGGAAAGTGTATGTTGATAAGGTGTTGCGGGGGCGCTGCGGGGCGGGTGCGGGGCGGGGAAGTGTGGGTTGATAAGGAGGGTATGTGGTTAGTCATACAATGTGTGATAGCGTATGTTATCCGCAAACGACTAGGAACTGAATGATTTAAATAATTAATTTATATCTACTATTTTTTTTTTTACTTTTTGCGGTTGGGTTGCGGTTGGTATATCGAGATAAAAAAAACAAAGTATGCTGTCAACTAAATAACACATTTTATTATTTTATAGAAAGCATGAGAAGAATAAATAATCGATTACAAAACATTTGATTTCTTGATCCACAATTGACATTTCATCATAGACATTTTCCACAATTGCATAGGCTTCAGACATTGTTTTCGGTCGGACGAGCTTGAATCGCTTTCTAAAGAAATTAATACGGTTCTCATAGTAACTCTTTACCCTTGTTAAGTGACGTAAACATGAATCAAGACAATTCAATAAATGATTCAGACACCACCACTCTTCACAGCAGATGACAATCGATTTCGTTCCAATGTCAATTATGATGAATTTTTTGCTTCCTTCTTCATGTTCAGGTAGGTTTATATAATTGATCACTTGACGCTGCTGCTGCTGCTGATTTGGTACAGGAATTGAGCCAGATGTGAAGAATTCCGATATTTCAGAGACGTTTTTCATAAATATCAGGTCCCACTCGTCTTAAGTTAATGTTATCCGATTAGCAATATCAATACACTCTTCCAGTAATCCATCGATTTGATCTGATGGCTTCAAATATGATTTAATATATGGAATCGTGGAGCTGGAAACTTGATACATATACTTGCAAAGTTCAAAGTGCAAGGGTGGAATCGATGAAGTATAATATGAGGGTTGTATAAACTGATACATGTTGTCGCTATAAGTGTTGATGATTAGTGCTCTCTTTCTCTCAACTACTCTGACAGAGTTTATGAAGTTATTTTTCGAACAGCTTTTGTAAGAATACTGTATTCGAAGAGAGAGTCATTTATAATTAAACAATAAGCAGTGGTATCACTCGATACAGGTTTTTTAAACTCTAGCTCCAGTTTGATGTCTATGGTGCCACCGGTGCCGGAACGAAGTGTGTCAGTTTGTCTGGAACAATCGATGACAGCTAGAGGGGTTTTCGTAAAATTACTTGTAGTGAGGCTGGTATTGGACGTAAAATCTCCATCCAATACCAGCCTCACTACAAGTAATGGTGAAAGTACCTCATTATTAGAACGTTAAAATGACAAGGAGGAAAACATAGTGATAATGAAGGAAAGCATTTCTTACTTTTGAAACAAGAACAATAACGATGAGAATAGAGAAGACATTTAACGCGATAGGATCTAAAATTCAAATCATTGGAACAACAGGAAGATAGACGCATAATCCGTCAATATCCGCATTAGTAGAATAAATGCTATCGTTAAATAAGTAGTCAATTAAAAGCCTAGAATGAAAAGACTTGGCTAACGAATGAGGTGGGCTTATTTGTACGCTGGAGCTCTTCAATCCATAATAGGATCTTTTAAAGTTTATGAATGCGTCATACAAAAGTGAAAACACACCCTTATCAAAGTCATTAGAGAATGAGTCATATGGATAGTATTGAGAATTGAGATATAAACGTGCATTATAAAAGTGGATGTGATCAAAGATGCTCTTATCTTTGACTGCGTCGTTATTACGTGAATGTTGGAATCCGACTATGATGTAGCGAGGTTTCTCCAACTGTGTACTTGTTTTCACGGTCCAAATATGTTTTTGGGATGTTGGTAACACAGGGTACTCATAAAGATCCCACGAGCGGAATGCAATCGGAATGGGGATGTTGTTCTCCACATACTTCAATAAACGTAGCTTTTCTTTATCAGATACCTTGACAATGGGCATACGCCATGCTATACGGGTTATTTCAAGTTCAATCTTTTTTGTTGAGTCTTTGAGAACTACACAGTTGAGATCAGAAGAGCTTCGGTTCAATATCAGTTCATGTTTCGCATTAACTATGACTTTATTGTAATCTTCAGCGAACGCCAACAAATGTCGAAGTGGAATAGTGAAACAGAAGTCACCATCAAACTCTTTATAACCATTCATATTCCAACCGCTATTTTCCAAACTTTTACACTCTTCTTCTCCATAGGATACTGCTCCCTTAATTGTGGTGGTAATACCACCGTTTTTTGTTCTATCAATCTCTACACCATTCAATTCATAGCGGATGTCTTGAAAGAGGTGAGCAGGAGCATTGTTGACGAAAGCAGAAGATTTTGTAGTAGTACCCTCAATTACCAACTGACTCTCACAAGGTAGTAGCTATTGCATCTTGATCGTTGATACGGATTCGGATCTCATCATTGTTTTTATACGATTCACTATAGGGTAAATATGAGTGATATTCAATTCCCTCTATACTATCATCAAATAAAACACTATCTCCTATATTTAGAATCGATGATGATGACGACATTATAACTAGGAATTTACTTGTAATCCGAGTGATTGAAGAAACAATGCGTTATCTTTCGTAATCTTCGTTCTTGCTTCTACTTTTGGCTGCTTTTGGTGAGATGTTCTCTCCAGTTGAGAGGTGGAAAGACTATGGCATTGTATTGCCTCACCATTTGTTTTATAGATAATCATGAGGCTATTTTCCTCCTTATATGCAGGCGAAGTGAAATGTTCTCGTTTCTAAAGTTCACAAGATTCCCTTGTTCGTTGGTAATACGCACTTGTAGATTTTGAATTGTATTCGTCTTTATCGGTAAATAGATGAGATTTGGAGGACACTCTATTATTTGGTATCCAGGAGGTGTACCTCCTGGATACCAAATAATAGAGTGTCCTCCATGTGCTACACGAGTTTTCACCGTCTGTAGACGGTGAAAACTCGTGTAGCACATGGGTTGGTTTATTATTTATGAATGAGCCTCGAACGATATTGCATTCTACTCTTATAGTGTTTGTGATTAGAATGTTTATCGATTGATCGGAGTGATGCGCTTGGTTTTTGAGGAGAATTTTCCGAGAAAAACCAAAAATGTTTCCGATCCTGTTCTCTTTCTCAAAGTGTATATCATAATTATGGAGAATAAATTGTACACTTCATAGTATTCGTATTAGCTAGTATATCAATCGTTTTATAAGGGTCGTCACCTGCTGTACTGTCGATCTCTTGTTCCAGGTAGTGAATAATGTTATCCAGCTCATAAGAGCCTTCAGGAACCGTAATAACAGTATCTCCATAATGAAATAGGTTGTTGCTCCTATCCACATTAGGAATAGAATTGAATGATTTAAAAATAAATCAAAGCACACTCATATTCACCTTCACCCAGTTCTATAGGTGGTAAAAAATCCACGTTCAATAAGGGATCCGTACCATTGAGCGATAAAGAAAAAGACATTATCACAATCTAACAGAAGGATGTGAAATGAATGAATGTGTTTTCTTGGAATAGCATTTATATATTTTATTTTATTCTAAACATATCATTACAAACATTTAACAGGAAACGTAAACATGAGTGACCACAGTTATATGTCATGTCTTTCTGTATATTGTTATAGTTATAACTGATATTGATGACATCATCACCATTTAACATGTATTTGAGAAACTCCTGTGGTGGTCTCAAATTTCCATAACTGTCAAAGTACTCGCAATTTTGATCTTTCTTCGCATATGCTACCCAGTGTGTTCCTGGCCCATGTGAATCGTCTAAATTTACGATCCCCGTTTCATACCTCCACGGTCGTGATTTTCGCTTCTGTAGAGCATCTCGCATGACTACACCCCGGGAATGAGGAATTTTTAGCTGCTTAACATATTTTACAAGCTCATAGTTGAGGAGGGCACGATTCGGTAGGGCGATGTCTAGTTTTTTTGATACGGTGTCAGATAGAGGCCCATACCTTTTTTGTAAGGTGCCATATACATGCCCCTCCCTACAGCTACTGGTGCTCTATCACTCGATTGATCTTTCTTTTTAACAATTTCATAAATATTTTTAGCCGCGGTTGTGACTCCACCAGCAAGAGATCCAGCAGCCGCCAACGCCCCCAGTATCGGTATCAACGGAAGGAAGCCACCACTTTTCGGTAGAGGAATAACCCTTGGATTTTTCACATTCCTCTTATTGTCCTTGATGCTTCTTTTAGCAGCTTTAATAGCGGTGCTTATCAATTTACAGGTAGATATTTTTTTAATCTTTCCACGTTTACCGCTCTCATTGATCTCACCATGATGTCGTTGGTGGTTTTTCATAGCTTTACGTGCGGCTGTTATAACCTTTTTGAGGGGCATCATTCCTAAACCTCTTTTCACTTTCTGTTTCATTATTTTATTCACACCTAGCGCCACCAATCGTTCAGTTAAACTATTTGACTCAAGTTGACGTTTCTTCGCTGCTAATGCCAATTCCAAATCAGCTCTATGTCGATAGTCTAAGGATGAGTTTTGAGCGTATGCAATGTCGTGTAATTTACAGGCCTCGTCCAAAGGATTAATACCTACATCACCTCTCTTCAAACGTTTTTCCAATTTTGTTCCAGGTCCGCAATAATTGTAGCCGGGTACGTGTAACTCGAAAGGTAGGTTATTGATAAGTGTATTGACTAAACCACTTCCACCTTTCATAGAAGTTTCGTGAATACTGACCTTATTTCTCTGTTGCACAATCATTTTAAACTACCTACTACTCTTACCGCTGTCGTTATTGAATTAAGATATATAAGGGACGAGCAAGCGATTAAATTGCTTATCAAAATGAAGTTTCAGAAGCAACCCACGTGTTTATCAGTTAAAAGATGGGATATAAATTCGAAATACGATAGTGATAATATACGTTACAGACATAGTGTACTCCTACCTAACAGTATCAGATGTCTAATATGCGGTCCATCTGGTTGTGGTAAAACTATTCTATTACTCACCTTACTGCTGGAGCTAAAAGGTCTGATATTTGAAAATGTCTACTTATACTCCAAATCGTTAAATCAACCAAAATACATGTTTTTAAGCAAAGTGTTTAGTCAGGTGCCTGAAGTGAATTTCTACACTTTCTCAGATAAAAGTGAGGTAGCCTCACCGGAAGAGACTCAAAGCAACAGTATCATAATTTTTGATGATGTGTCGATGGAAGATCAAGAACCTATCCGTTTACACTTCTCGATGGGTAGACACAAGGGATTAGATTGTTTTTATCTATGTCAAACATACAGCAAAATACCTAAACAGCTGGTGCGGGATAATGCAAACTTCATTATACTCTTTAAGCAAGATGAAATGAATCTAAAACATACGTACGATGATCATGTGAATACAGATATGTTATGGGATACTTTTCTAGGAATATGTAGAGCTTGCTGGAAGAATAAATATGGGTTTTTAGTGATTAATAAAGATGTTGAGATGAATAAGGGTCGATATAGGAGGGGTTTTGATGACTTTATAATATTATAGTTGTATAAGAATACATGTTACAATGAAGCTGTTTACATTTCACCATGGACTCTTCAACAGTGCAGATCTTTGGCGATAAGGAGCTTAAACGTAAACTTGTTCAGTCTGTGAGTTCAGTTAAAAAGAAAATTAAAGCTTTAAATGAGGGTAAAGCTGAATTAACATCGACCTTACAAGAAACATTTCAACCAATCACACAGCCACTAAACACTCTATTACATCAGATCAATGTAAACGACAATAATGAGTTAATTGTGAAACATGAAACTGATAAGAAGCCATTCCAAATGAAACAAAAAAATCGACGAAATGCATCTGATAAAATAATGCACCACAAAAAAGAAGAGTACAACGACGTTGAAAAGGAAGAGTATGAAGATGCTGATGATTCTCTAAACACAACAACAACAATCCAATCGGAAACGGAAGAGGATTTTGAGTCACATCCATTAGTACGCAGCTATTTGGATAGTATTATAATTAATAAAATTCAAAAAGTGCCTTACGGCATTTACCTTACACCGGAGGGGTATTATATAGGTGACAGCGCTGTTGAATTCGATAAAAATCATTTAATAATAAAAAATAAAAAATTTAACTATACACCAGGTCTGATGGAACTGTTATTCAAACGGGAACCTAATACTTCTTTGATTCAACCTGCGGATAGTAACGCCTACTATAAAATAATAATGATGACAAATGCACATAGACGTAATTTTTCTGTAGAAGGTCAGATACAGGGTGATAGGAGTCTCAAATATACTCAATATATAAAGGAGTCAAACCATCCACATTCTACTCCTATTAAAAAATCTGAAATGAAAACAAAAACTGGTGGATATTTAAACAGATCAGGTGAAACAGATAACAGATTAGGTGAATCAGATAACAGATCAGGTGAAAAAGATAACAGATCAGGGCTGTTCGATGTAACAGGTAACAGATCAGATGTAACTGGTTTCACAGTGTCCGGCGTAGAACAAGCCAGGTGGACAAAAATATTTTTTCATGGTTTTGGAACTATATCTATAAATTAGTCATTTATAAAGTGATATATTTTTTTTTTTCAAAGAAAATGCATAGTAATTGTGTATAAATATTTTATTTCATGTATACACGATTATAATACAGGAAAAAAATTAGAATAAAATTATCTTAATCGCTACAAATATCAACGCTAATTATATTTAATTATACAACCTTAGACTAACATATTAAATATAAAAATTATAATTGTAACAGATTTGCCTGGGTTTGTGGAGGTCTTGGTTGCAGTTGGTGTCGAGGCTCAATAGTGGGAGCTATGATGAGCTTTAAGACCTCCGCGAACAATTGATTAGACTCTTTTTTCGGTACTTCCCGGAGGCTGTTGATCAGAGGATCAGACTTTAAAATCAACATATTCAGCAAGTCTCTATTCGTGGCAAGACGAGAGCACTTACTGGTGTTGTGCTCTCTAAACCTCCGGCAATCTTTGTTTCTCGCTTCTTGGGTTTTCTCTGAAAGCTGCCCTATTGGAACTATTGCCGTCTTTATCACCGCTGTACTGTGAACAAGCAATTTATGCACGGTAGCAGGCATGTAGTACCACGAATAGAGACTTAGATAAAGTCTCCTTATCTCGAGACAAAGCTTTTTGAATTCAACAAGATTTATCTCGAAGCTAGAAGACAATGTCCTCAACAATACATGAAAGTGTTTGATGATTGTAACATCCAATCCTGTGATCTGAGCACTCAACTCTACGTTTTTTTTGTTTTAAAAGACGAATCTTCAAAGACTTTTTTAGGTCTTCCGGGTCGAGAAAGGGCAGCAGATGAGGTAGAAGGTTGCGGTTGAGTCTATCGCAGGCAGAATTCTATCTTCTCGCTTTCCAGCCACAACTTATTCTTATTCGGAAAACGTTCTTTTGACTTTCCTGAAGACACCCACTTGGTAGCAATTATCAAAGAAATGCTGGCTAATTTCATCTTAATTTCTCTTTGACATTCTTCAGTGTTGTCAGAAAAATCACGCTTAGACAAAATAAATTCAAATAGACGATCATTTATTTCGTCTTTTTCGTGCTTAAGCCACTCTTCGAAAAACTCTATTGTACTAATAGAGTAAAGCTTTTCTACAAAAAAAGAAAAAACAATGTTGTACTCATGTGTGCTACATAAAATGTATGTCATAATCATCTATAGCAATGTAGCTAAAACATATCAAAAATTCAGAGTGGAGACAAGAGGATACATGGCTTTTCCAAGCCTGTTAAGTTCGAAAACCAAGAAAAAAAATGATTTTTTTTGTGTATTCACAGATAGTCTACTTTATAAATGTTTATGACACATTAAAAGATTTTAATATGAAAATAATATAGTACATACCTTCAGAAGTAAAATCCATCATTAAAATTTTCCACAAAATTAGAACTGCCACTATGGGATGTTAGTGCAAGTGTCGCGAAAATGCAACTGACCTATTTGTTTAACAGCATTTACTTCATTAGCTTACTTTAATAAACGATAGCTAATCAGTATGGAATGTTAGACGTAAACAATTCTTGGAATTTGAGGTTTAGGGGTGTTGTTTACAGGTGGAAAGTAAAAATTTCCGGGAATTTGATAATGACTTTTGTCCACCTGGCTTGTTCTACGCCGGACAGAGTGGGTCTGTTAAATGTGAGAGATCTGTTACTAACAGGTAGAGGCTTAACATCATCATCTACTAATAATAATAACCATTCAAATACAGACACAACTCTTTTAATGAAAAAATACTACCCTAATACAGATATTATATATTGGGACAACCCTAATGAACTAATAGACCGATTACGACTGCTTATCGCTTCGCGAAATGTTGGTAACAATAATCATGATAATGAAATTATTGCAATTTTGGAAGAATTCATAGAAGTTAACATAATTGCATCACCTCATCGACTTTCCAACATACTAAAACATGTACTCAAGTAAATATACTTTCATTGTAATTATGACTATCGATAAGTTCGGACGTTATCTACATAGCGCTCAGCAGCAAACACCACAATTGATTAAGGTAATGAAACATCAGGTGGACTGTGGAAATCGCTTATTAAGGAACGTTAACAAAGGTATTCTAAAAAAAGATGTGGTTATAAAAGAACAACTGGATGAGGTTCTGATTCATTGTTTGTCTAAAATAAAAAAAATCTCTCAAAATCTAGAAGAGATCTCAAAAAAAAATTCAACTAGCACCAGTACATTAGTCACCCCCACCACCACCACCACCACCACCACTAGACAACGAGCACCGGCGGTGGCGATAGGGTCAAAACCTGGAGGAAAAGAAGTTAATAAAAGAAAAATTCGAGGTCATTCGGAAGTTAGTAAGAAGCCGATATTATGAGCAAATGGACAGTCGTTCAGGAACTTCACAAGAATGCTCGTAAAAATTTCCCTCGAAGACGTTTCATACAAAAAGGACTTGATGACACCTGGCAAATAGATTTGATTGATATGCAAAAGTATTCTAAGTATAACCGAGGATTTAAGTATATTTTAGCGTGCATCGATACATTTTCGAAGTACGCGTGGGTTCAACCGATAAAGAGTAAATCAGGTGGGGATGTAACACAAGCCATGCTCAACCTTTTAAACAACAACCGACGTAAACCAAAAAATATTCAATCCGATGATGGACGAGAGTTCTTCAATGAAAAGTTCCAAGCTCTGATGAGAAAGTTTAATATAAACCATTATTCTACATTTAGTGTAATGAAAGCTTCTATTGTAGAGAGATTTATTAGAACTATCAAAAATTGGCTTTGGCAACGATTCGCATTCAATGGCTCTTACAAATGGAATGGAAAAGAGCTTTGTGACATAATAAATAAATATAATAATAAAATAGGTACATCGTACTATTGGAGTTGCCCCAGTGACCGTGAATCATACTAACGCTAATGACCTTTTATCTACTGTTTACAATCATATCAAAGTACGAGCTAAATCAAAATACACACATCAAAAGTGTCTAGGGATCAACATATATTTTTGCAATAACTTTTCTCCTGATTGATATTAATTAAAATTTTCTTTAAGGATTCATCAAATAAAGTGTTTTCGTTTGTCACAGTAACGATAAACCAAGTCACCTTTGCATTAATAAAGAAATTTGCCATTTTCCTAATAAAGGGATTTTTGACATTTGAACCACTAACACAAAAGTTCGAAAAAAAGACTGAAATAACAGTTTTCTCTAAAATTTTATTGGGTAACTTAAACAATTAATAATCCGTGTTTCTACCGCGAACACTAACAACACAAGAACATCGGTCTGGCATACTCAAAATGAGTTCATCCAAATCACGCTGTGGAATGGCCGCCCATGTTCGTTGCAACAACAAAAAAAGGTCTTCTTGCGACTGGATACCCTCCATATTCGGCAGAGCTCTTCTCTGTAGCATATCCCATGCATGCTCAATCGGGTTCAAGTCTGGCGACTGAGCAGGCCAGGGCAGGACATTGATGTTAGCTGCGGCGAGAGTCTGTCTTACAACTCTTGCGGTGTGCGGTCGTGCATTATCATGCATTAACTGAAATAAGGGACCGATTTGCACTTGTAGAGGAACGATGACGTCTGATACAATCGTCTCAGCATAAATTTGAGCGTTGAGGTTGCCTCTGATCCAAATCAACTCAGTTCTTCCGCCGATCTAAATACCCGCCCATACCATGATGGTTCCATCACTATAAGGATGGACTTCCTGGCAGGATTTTAATCGCTGTTGGCGTCCAGGGGTTCTCCAGTGTCGTATACGTCTTGTATCCGGTCTCATACCAAAACGAGACTCATCAGAAAAGCACACGAAACGCCATTGTTCTTCTGCCCAATTTCTGTGTTCAAGAGCCCATTGATATCGAATCCTACGATTGTGCATTGCTATAGGTGGTACCCGTAGCGGTCTTCGGGAATGAAGGTTCACTTCATGCAAGCGGTTTCTGACTGTTTGGTCGCTAATTAAGTTCCCTGAAGAGTGATGAAGCCTCACGGCTAACATCATGGCGGTTATTGTTGGAGCTCTTCGAGTTAAGATTTGAATGTATCGGTCTTGTCTCCGTGTGGTGCAGCGATACCGTCCTCCATGGCGCTCAGCCACGGTACCAGTGCTTCGGTAACGTGTCCAAAGTCGACTGATAACACTCTGACTTGTATTCAGAGCTAAAGCCACAGTACGTTGCCGGGAACCAGCTTCTATCATTCCCACGGCTCTGAGCATTTCTACCCTGCTTAAATGACGTCGCCGCTCCATAATAACGTTGGTTTTAATCAGTAGTAGGGAAACAGTAGCACTAATAATGTCTTCAATGCGTTGTATGTTTTTATAGGGAAAATATTGACAGCTGATTTTCATCTTTTACTCGAATTTGATTCACAGTTCCTGATTCAAATTATGAAATGCACCAAAAAGGATCCATATAAATTTATAAAATCATAAATTTATTACAAAGCCACATCTCAATCTCAAGAAATCCGCATAAAAATGCTTGATCCCTAGACACTTTTGATGTGTGTATATGTGTGGTGACTATGTACGTATCAGTAAATATAAATTCACTTTTTCCAAGGGATACACCGGAAACTGGAGTTCGGAGATATTTCAAGTGGTGAAAGTAAATAACACCAATCCGGTGACCTATCAGTTGCAAGATGAAAGGAAACAACCAATCTTAGGTGAATTTTATGAACTGGAACTGCAAAAAGTTAAATATCCTGATGTGTATCTAGTGGAGAAAGTGTTGAAGAGAAAGGGTGACAAAGTTCTAGTGAAGTGGTTCGGTATAGATTCAACGAGTTGGATAAATAAAGAAAACAAGATTAATTAAAGTATAATATGTTTTATTTCACTGACCTACCTGAAGCTTGCTAACATTTTTTGTTATTTTTTTCTTAAACGCTTATTATTATTATTACATAAAAAAAAGACTTAATAATAACAATTAATTAGGTATAGACAAAAGTTAAATGTTTATTATTATTAGATATACATGTGAAACACATAATAGGTACCAACAGGCTACCAATTTATACTAAATAATTTTCTAGTCAATATAAATGAACTAGATACAAATTATTAAAAAAAAAACAAAAACAACTAGATACCTACCTACACAAAAAAAATTAAATGCTACACTTATCGATTAAGTAGATGGTGTTCTAACCACATTTAAAATGCTCGCACCTCTACACCACTACAGTGACAGGTGCGAGGTGGTTTTCCTTTATATGCCACATGCCTCGTACAATTCTTAAGGCGGTGTAATTTTAAATTTTCTATAACTACTTCTACCTTCGGACAATTTATTGTTTCCAAATTATATGATATAAACCCTAAACTTGTTAAAAAATCTCTTTCAATTATGCCCCCTTTGTAAGCCCATGTGAACTGTTTGTTTGGGTCAAAACTCTTTATTCGTTCTACAAACTCTGAAAAACTAATATCATTGTCAAAATTTTTTAATTGCATACCGTGAATATATCTTGTGACAAACATGATTGTTTCATCATGTTTATAATCTAATAACCATGTTGGGAGTTTTATATAAAACAAATAAAGAATCTTATCCTGAACATTGTAAATTGCCACTTCTTTAAAGTACATATTCTTTAACATCTGAAACCCATCTACATCAATAATATACTTTATATTTTCTAGATGCATAATGAAGTACACAAAAAAAAGAAAACACTTTCGCAGATATACAAACAAAAAAAAAAATCGCAAGTGAAAACTTTAAAATATTTCTATACCACACTCGCTTACAGCATAAATTAAACAGTTCATTAAATCATTACCTATTTGTTCGGTGAATAGTTCAGTTGGTGTTGAGGCTCAATAGTGGGAGCTATGATGAGCTTTAAGACCTCCGCGAACAATTAATTAGACACTTTTTTCGGTACTTCCCGGAGGCTGTTGATCAGAGGATCAGACTTTAAAATCAACATATTCAGCAAGTCTCTATTCGTGGCAAGACGAGAGCACTTACTGGTGTTGTGCTCTCTAAACCTCCGGCAATCTTTGTTTCTCGCTTCTTGGGTTTTCTCTGAAAGCTGCCCTATTGGAACTATTGCCGTCTTTATCACCGCTGTACTGTGAACAAGCAATTTATGCACGGTAGCAGGCATGTAGTACCACGAATAGAGACTTAGATAAAGTCTCCTTGTCTCAAGACAAAGCTTTTTGAATCCAACAAGATTTATCTCGAAGCCAGAAGACAATGTCCTCAACAATACATCAAAGTGTTTGATGATTGTAACATCCAATCCTGTGATCTGAGCACTCAACTCTACGTTTCTTTGTTTTAAAAGACGAATCTTCAAAGACTTTTTAGGTCTTGCGGGTCGAGAAAGGGCAGCGGATGAGGTAGAAGGTTGCGGTTGAGTCTATCGCAGGCAGAATTCTATCTTCTCGCTTTCCAGCCACAACTTATTCTTATTCGGGAAACGTTCTTTTGACTTTCCTGAAGACACCCACTTGGTAGCAATTTTCAAAGAAATGCTGGCTAATTTCATCTTAATTTCTCTTTGACATTCTTCAGTGTTGTCAGAAAAATCACGCTTAGACAAAATAAATTCAAATAGACGATCATTTATTTCGTCTTTTTCGTGCTTAAGCCACTCTTCGAAAAACTCTATTGTACTAATAGAGTAAAGCTTTTCTACAAAAAAAGAAAAAACAATGTTGTACTCATGTGTGCTACATAAAATGTATGTCATAATCATCTATAGCAATGTAGCTAAAACATATCAAAAATTCAGAGTGGAGACAAGAGGATACATGGCTTTTCCAAGCCTGTTAAGTTCGAAAACCAAGAAAAAAAAAATTTTTTTTTGTGTATTCACAGATGTCTACTTTATGAATGTTTATGACACATTAAAAGATTCTAATATGAAAATAATAAAGTACATACCTTCAGAAGTAAAATCCATCATTAAAATTTTCCACAAAATTAGAACTGCCACTATGGGATGTTAGTGCAAGTGTCGCGAAAATGCAACTGACCTATTTGTTTAACAGCATTTACTTCATTAGCTTACTTTAATAAACGATAGCTAATCAGTATGGAATGTTAGACGTAAACAATTCCTGGAATTTGAGGTTTAGGGGTGTTGTTTACAGATGGAAAGTAAAAATTTCCGGGAATTTGATAATGACTTTTGTCCACCTGGCTTGTTCTACGCCGGACAGAGTGGGTCTGTTAAATGTGAGAGATCTGTTACTAACAGGTAGAGGCTTAACATCATCATCTACTAATAATAATAACCATTCAAATACAGACACAACTCTTTTAATGAAAAAATACTACCCTAATACAGATATTATATATTGGGACAACCCTAATGAACTAATAGACCGATTACGACTGCTTATCGCTTCGCGAAATGTTGGTAATAATAATCATGATAATTAAATTATTGCAATTTTGGAAGAATTAATAGAAGTTAACATAATTGCATCACCTCATCGACTTTCCAACATATTAAAACATGTACTCAAGTAAATTATACTTTCATTGTAATTATGACTATCGATAAGTTCGGACGTTATCTACATAGCGCTCAGCAGCAAACACCACAATTGATTAAGGTAATGAAACATCAGGTGGACGGTGGAAATCGCTTATTAAGGAACGTTAACAAAGGTATTCTAAAAAAAGATGTGGTTATAAAAGAACAACTGGATGAGGTTCTGATTCGTTGTTTGTCTAAAATAAAAAAAATCTCTCAAAATCTAGAAGAGATCTCAAAAACAAATTCAACTAGCACCAGTACATTAGTCACCCCCACCACCACCACCACCACCACCACCACCACCACCACTAGACAACGAGCACCGGCGGTGGCGATAGGGTCAAAACCTGGAGGAAAAGAAGTTAATAAAAGAAAAATTCGAGGTCATTCGGAAGTTAGTAAGAAGCCGATATTATGAGCAAATAGACAGTCGTTCAGGAACTTCACAAGAATGCTCGTAAAAATTTCCCTCGAAGACGTTTCATACAAAAAGGACTTGATGACACCTGGCAAATAGATTTGATTGATACGCAAAAGTATTCTAAGTATAACCGAGGATTTAAGTATATTTTAGCGTGCATCGATACATTTTCGAAGTACGCGTGGGTTCAACCGATAAAGAGTAAATCAGGTGGGGATGTAACACAAGCCATGCTCAACCTTTTAAACAACAACCGACGTAAACCAAAAAATATTCAATCCGATGATGGACGAGAGTTCTTCAATGAAAAGTTCCAAGCTCTGATGAGAAAGTTTAATATAAACCATTATTCTACATTTAGTGTAATGAAAGCTTCTATTGTAGAGAGATTTATTAGAACTATCAAAAATTGGCTTTGGCAACGATTCGCATTCAATGGCTCTTACAAATGGAATGGAAAAGAGCTTTGTGACATAATAAATAAATATAATAATAAAATAGGTACATCGTACTATTGGAGTTGCCCCAGTGACCGTGAATCATACTAACGCTAATGACCTTTTATCTACTGTTTACAATCATATCAAAGTACGAGCTAAATCAAAATATATGTGTGGTGGCTATGTACGTATCAGTAAATATAAATCCACTTTTTTCCAAGGGATACACCGGAAACTGGAGTTCGGAGATATTTCAAGTGGTGAAAGTAAATAACACCAATGCGGTGACCTATCAGTTGCAAGATGAAAGGAAACAACCAATCTTAGGTGGATTTTATGAACTGGAACTGCAAAAAGTTAAATATCCTGATGTGTATCTAGTGTAGAAAGTTTTGAAGAGAAAGGGTGACAAAGTTCTAGTGAAGTGGTTCGGTATAGATTCAACGAGTTGGATAAATAAAGAAAACAAGATTAATTAAAGTATAATATGTTTTATTTCACTGACCTACCTGAAGCTTGCTAACATTTTTTTTATTTTTTTCTTAAACGCTTATTATTATTATTACATAAAAAAAAGACTTAATAATAACAATTAATTAGGTATAGACAAAAGTTAAATGTTTATTATTATTAGATGTACATGTGAAACACATAATAGGTACCAACAGGCTACCAATTTATACTAAATAATTTTCTAGTCAATATAAATGAACTAGATACAAATTATAAAAAAAAAAAACAAAAACAACTAGATACCTACCTACACAAAAAAAAATTAAATGCTACACTTATCGATTAAGTAGATGGTGTTCTAACCACATTGAAAATGCTCGCACCTCTACACCACTACAGTGACAGGTGCGAGGTGGTTTTCCTTTATATGCCACATGCCTCGTACAATTCTTAAGGCGGTGTAATTTTAAATTTTCTATAACTACTTCTACCTTCGGACAATTTATTGTTTCCAAATTATATGATATAAACCCTAAACTTGTTAAAAAATCTCTTTCAATTATCCCCCCTTTGTAAGCCCATGTGAACTGTTTGTTTGGGTCAAAACTCTTTATTCGTTCTACAAACTCTGAAAAACTAATATCATTGTCAAAATTTTTTAATTGCATACCGTGAATATATTTTGTGACAAACATGATTGTTTCATCATGTTTATAATCTAATAACCATGTTGGGAGTTTTATATAAAACAAATAAAGAATCTTATCCTGAACATTGTAAATTGCCACTTCTTTAAAGTACATATTCTTTAACATCTGAAACCCATCTACATCAATAATATACTTTATATTTTCTAGATGCATAATGAAGTACACAAAAAAAAGAAAACACTTTCGCAGATATACAAACAAAAAAAAAAAATCGCAAGTGAAAACTTTAAAATATTTCTATACCACACTCGCTTACAATACATGTGAAACACATAATAGGTACCAACAGGCTACCAATTTATACTAAATAATTTTCTAGTCAATATAAATGAACTAGATATAAATTATAAAAAAAAAAAAAACAACTAGATACCTACCTACACAAAAAAAATTAAATGCTACACTTATCGATTAAGTAGATGGTGTTCTAACCACATTGAACATGCTCGCACCTCTACACCACTACAGTGACAGGTGCGAGGTGGTTTTCCTTTATATGCCACATGCCTCGTACATTTCTTAAGGCGGTGTAATTTTAAATTTTCTATAACTACTTCTACCTTCGGACAATTTATTGTTTCCAAATTATATGATATAAACCCTAAACTTGTTAAAAAATCTCTTTCAATTATCCCCCCTTTGTAAGCCCATGTGAACTGTTTGTTTGGGTCAAAACTCTTTATTCGTTCTACAAACTCTGAAAAACTAATATCATTGTCAAAATTTTTTAATTGCATACCGTGAATATATCTTGTGACAAACATGATTGTTTTATCATGTTTATAATCTAATAACCATGTTGGGAGTTTTATATAAAACAAATAAAGAATCTTATCCTGAACATTGTAAATTGCCACTTCTTTAAAGTACATATTCTTTAACATCTGAAACCCATCTACATCAATAATATACTTTATATTTTCTAGATGCATAATGAAGTACACAAAAAAAAGAAAACACTTTCGCAGATATACAAACAAAAAAAAAATCGCAAGTGAAAACTTTAAAATATTTCTATACCACACTCGCTTACAATACATGTGAAACACATAATAGGTACCAACAGGCTACCAATTTATACTAAATAATTTTCTAGTCAATATAAATGAACTAGATACAAATTATAAAAAAAAAAAAACAAAAACAACTAGATACCTACCTACACAAAAAAAATTAAATGCTACACTTATCGATTAAGTAGATGGTGTTCTAACCACATTGAACATGCTCGCACCTCTACACCACTACAGTGACAGGTGCGAGGTGGTTTTCCTTTATATGCCACATGCCTCGTACAATTCTTAAGGCGGTGTAATTTTAAATTTTCTATAACTACTTCTACCTTCGGACAATTTATTGTTTCCAAATTATATGATATAAACCCTAAACTTGTTAAAAAATCTCTTTCAATTATCCCCCCTTTGTAAGCCCATGTGAACTGTTTCTTTGGGTCAAAACTCTTTATTCGTTCTACAAACTCTGAAAAACTAATATCATTGTCAAAATTTTTTAATTGCATACCGTGAATATATCTTGTGACAAACATGATTGTTTTATCATGTTTATAATCTAATAACCATGTTGGGAGTTTTATATAAAACAAATAAAGAATCTTATCCTGAACATTGTAAATTGCCACTTCTTTAAAGTACATATTCTTTAACATCTGAAACCCATCTACATCAATAATATACTTTATATTTTCTAGATGCATAATGAAGTACACAAAAAAAGAAAACACTTTCGCAGATATACAAACAAAAAAAAAAAAAAATCGCAAGTGAAAACTTTAAAATATTTCTATACCACACTCGCTTACAGCATAAATTAAACAGTTCATTAAATCATTACCTATTTGTTCGGTGAATAGTTCGTGAGCGAAACACTCTGACGGTGTGTCACTTAATAACTGAAACCACTCTTTCACTTCCACATTGATATCACCTGCAGTATCCTCCAAATGAGACGTGATATCGTCCCAGATCTCAATCAGGGAATAGGTGTTTGCATCACTGAAATCACTTTTCTCATAAACACTTTTTAGTAAAGCACTCACGTCTCCATTCAGCTTCGCAAGGGGTATAGGTCTTGTCCACAGTCGTAGCAATCTGTTTGAAGATATATGTTTTAACCAATTCTTCTTACATTCGAAATACATTGTTTCAACTAGTGACATCATAATCATCATATGTGAATATACTAAGTCGTCTAAAATTACTTATATCAGTAGGTAGCGTCAGTCACTGTAATATAAAATAATTATTTAATTCCTCAACAGATCTATTCTAAAGAAAAGTTGATAATCCATGTATTCCCGCTTGCTCCTTTATTTATGAGATGAATACCACTATTAAGCTCAGTCAGTAGGTCTTCATTTATATCGTTAAATCTTGATGGTAGTGTGACTGTATATCCATTCTCCAGATGCACCACCGTCTGCATTGCGTTTGGTGCATACTTTGAAGACATCCTACTAGCTTCTATGATCTTATAAGGCTTATTTATCTCCAAATCACTTATTTTTCTCCAAGTTTTATTCCTCCAACTATTTAATTCTGCGAGAGCATTATTACTCTTTCCTTGATTTGATGACGTAATTTTATTTTTAAAAAAATGAACACTTACAGCGATTATGAGACGTAAGCGTACAAGTAACTCCCTTATACTGATGTATAAGACTGTCGCTCATTGTATAAGACTTCTGGTATACAGGGTGTCCAAGAACCTGGCGTCCAACTGGATTCCCACGATGCCCCAAGTTCTAACAGTACTCAGAAAAATATTTTAAAAAATCCACCCCATGTACTTACAGAATTATACTGATTTCAAAAAAAAAGGGGAAATGAGCACCCTGTGACATACTTTTGAATGCTGTGACTGCTAATGCTGATAATTTCGATATTTCTTGGAGGTTTTGTAATCTAGGGTATTGCTGTGTCTAAATAGAATGTAAAAATAATGTACTTATTGTACCATTTTAAAATAAAATATTATTTTAACTAAAGGTGATATGGAAAACTATTGAATTTCGCAACTTTGACCGACTGTAGTGTAAAAAAAATGTACCAAAATAGTATGGCAAGTGACGTCAAATTTTGACGCGTTTATTCCTCTTTTTAAAAAGGTATAATACTTACACATTAATTTGAAAAAAAAAATTTGATAATATTTTTACTCAACAACCCAATTTTTACGAAGTGCCTACCTACTAACGGTAACTGTCGGACCCTTTCTTATCTTAGAAACTGTTATGTTACTACTATTATTTACTTCGGTTCCAAGAGTGAGCAAGAAGGAAATACACACAGGTAGATGGGTTCCCAGTAGAATAAAAGCAAAGAATGTTAGTTTAAAGATATTTTATTACAATAAATGTTCAAAATGTTGACCACCCGCGGCAATACAAGCTCTCACTCTCCTTAAAAAGGACCGCTTTATGTTTCGCGAGTAACTTTTTTGACGTATCACCTGCACTGCTTGTGTTATCTTCTCACGAAGGTCAGCGATGTCATTAATGGGCTTCGCATAAACGAGCTCCTTCATAGTTCCCCAGAAAAAAAAATCCAGCGGATTTAAGTCAGGTGAGCGGGCTGGCCACGGGATTGTTCCTGATCGCCCAATCCACCTGTTCGGGTATTGCTCGTCCAAAAACTCTCTAACGGATACGCGAAAATGTGCTGGACAGCCGTCGTGTTGGAACCACATATCTGGTGGGGTCTCTTCTAGTAAGTTTGGCAAATCATTTTGAAGAAAATTTAAATATGATTCGCCAGTCAAATTCTCGGGCATCTCAAATGGACCAATAATATTCCCACAGAGAATACCGGTCCACATGTTCACTTTGAACCGGTACTGGGATCTATCTTCTCGCATCAAGTGCGGATTTTCCACATGCCACTCGTGCAAGTTGTGTAGGTTCATGTAGCCATCCTTCTTAAATGTTGATTCATCTGACCACAAAATTTTGTCGATAAAGTTTTCGTCTTCTCGATGTTTTTGCAGGATTGTTTCACAAAACGCGACTCGGCTCGGATAGTCTCGAGGTAAAAGACTTTGCACTCGCTGTACGTGGTACGGATGATATTCTTCTTTTTGGAGAATACTGTGTGCTGTGCTCTTCGGTATCCCCGTATCAGCTTCTATTCCTCGCACAGAGATGCTTGGATTTGCCGACACCGCCTCTAAAACTTCATCGCGTATGAAGTCATTTACGGGTCGTCCTTCACCAGCTACTTGATTGGGGAACCGCCCGTCACATAGTGATCTGTGCACATTAATGAAAACTCGATGGTCGGGATATCGCGTAGCCCTCGGATACCTTTCTCTGTAAAGTCTCGCTGCAGCTCGTCCATTACCTCTACATTCTCCATAAATGTAGTGCATATTTGCGTATTCTTGCGGAGTGTAGGTCGCCATGGTAGCACACACAAAACACAAACTGTCCAAACACAGGCAAAGGTCGTCGTAAAGAGTTCGTTTCAAAGTCCAGAGCACAAAGAGTAATCGAGTCCAATAAACAAAGCTTTAAATCGTAGTACGTGATCAATGGTAACAATAAGAGAGAGGTGCGTAGTAACGGCAGGAGGCAGTGACGCGTACTGACCGTACTGTTATCCTAAATAGCACGATCCCAGATAGCGTCACTATCTATCTCACTCGCACCTCTAACCTTTTTCTCCCTCACTCTTACCTGAATAATGGGGTACCATAAAGAAGAACCAGCAAATCGCAAAGATAGTTTCTGTCTTGCTCCCTCCTGTTGTAATAACGAATCACTATGGTGAGATGCATGCACATACCGTCCCTTACGGTCTAACCTGTTTTTTGAGAGGCCTGTTGTTATTTTTATGAGCATACAATAGTAATTCTTTAGAGGTTAGATTCAATTCGTCGTAAATTTTTCTTTCTAAGAATTCTGTTAGACATCGTAAAAATTGGGTTGTTGAGTAAAAATATTATCAAAAATTTTTTTTTTCAAATTAATGTGTAAGTATTATACCTTTTTAAAAAGAGGAATAAACGCGTCAAAATTTGACGTCACTTGCCATACTATTTTGGTACATTTTTTTTACACTACAGTCGGTCAAAGTTGCGAAATTCAATAGTTTTCCATATCACCTTTAGTTAAAATAATATTTTATTTTAAAATGGTACAATAAGTACATTATTTTTACATTCTATTTAGACACAGCAATACCCTAGATTACAAAACCTCCAAGAAATATCGAAATTATCAGCATTAGCAGTCACAGCATTCAAAAGTATGTCACAGGGTGCTCATTTCCCCTTTTTTTTTGAAATCAGTATAATTCTGTAAGTACATGGGGTGGATTTTTTAAAATATTATTCTGAGTACTGTTAGAACTTGGGGCATCGTGGGAATCCAGTTGGACGCCAGGTTCTTGGACACCCTGTATAAGACTTGTCACTGTTATTGTACTTGTTACTGTTGTTCTTGTTACTGTTATTCTTGTTAGATGGTAACTGAATGCATGTTCCTTTGAAATGTATGGGTTTATATATTAAAGCCTTATCTAACATTATGCGGTTAATTCATTATTTAATTATCTTAGCAAATGAACACTCACCGCAACAACACAGTTTCATGAGATTTTATTAAATATTTTTTTTTTTACCGCAAACAACATAGTTTCATGAGAATTTTTTAATTTTTTGACCACAAAAAAAAAAACATAGTTTCATGAGAATTTTTTTTATCTCTTCCGATGTCAGAAATTATTAATTTGTGTTTTATTTAATTATCTTAGCAAATGAACACTCCCCGCAACAACACAGGTTCATGAGATTTTTTTAAATTTTTTAACCACAAACGACATAGTTTCATGTGAATTTTTTTTTTATCTCTTCCGGTGTCAGAAATTATTAATTTATGGGTAAACTAGCTGAACATTCGATGTCGGTTATTTTACCTTCTCTCAATTTCTTCATTTCTGTAGATATCCATAATTGTACACTTTCCATAATTATAACGCACAGTGTTTTTTTACCCTAAAAATCGGACATGCCCTTTTTATTTCATTAATAGATGCTGGAAACTGTTTCAAATGCGAGAGTAGAACACCCGGAATTCAAATATACCTAGAACCAAAGTTAGAGCCGTTAGAGTTAATTTTTTTAGGTATTTTGATAAATCTCAAAATATCTCGTCTCAGGAAAAGTTTTTCTTATTTCTGTCACAATATACAACGGTGTATTTTACGCAATTTTTGACTATATTTACAAACTTTAAATCTGCAAGGGAAGCGAGTATCAGGTTTTTTTTTTTTATTTAAGTTTTTTTTTTATGCTATATCCAAAATAATATGGATTTTATTTCCAGCTCATTACATTACCTATGACACAATAAAACCCCAAAAAAATAACCGTATCCATATGCAGTAGGATCTCGGAGAAACATGCTTCTAAAGTTATCATAGAATTTCTATGGTTTTAGGGTTGCCTCTCTTAGATGTAGGTAATTGAAAATAAACTTTGTAGAAATATTTTTAGAAATTCTGATTGCATAGCGGCTACCCTAATTTATTGATTGTTACGTTTTCTGCTGTGGGTCTACCAATTTATTATTTACCGACTTCAAAAAAGAAGGATGTTCTCAATAAGTATGTATAATTTTTTATGTGTTCGGGCATAACTCCGTCATTTGTAGACGGATTTGCAAAATTCTTTTTTGGTTTGAAAGTTTACTCCGAAATGGTCCCATACAAATTTCTTAAAGATCTGATTAAGAATTTCGGCTTTGATTACACCCATTCCGGATTTGATTAATTTTGATTATAAAATAACATTACGCCTGTACATTGTAAATGGGTAAGCAGATGTAACAATAATACAGTAAGGATGTAGGTGCTGTATTATTGTTACATCTGCATTTTGTGTGTAAAAATTATGATTGTTGTAAATCGAAGATTAATTTCTTTACGGCACTAAAAATTAAGAACTAATAAAACTTTTAACAAAAAAGTAAAACCGTCTTCAAAAACCCATAAAATAAATTATTATAGTTTAATTGAAGAAAAACTGGCACCGACTTCCTGAACAGTATCTATTATACGTTTATTTTATGGGTTTTGAAGGCGGTTTTACTTTTTGTTAAGTTTTTTTCTATTAAATAATTATTATTTGTATTTTAAGAATTATATTTCTAGATCAATGCAATAGATGTTGTCTGAAATACATAAAGGTGTCAAAAAATAAGTGTAAGTATCTAATTCTTATACAGTATCAGAGAACCCAGAAGTCTCTACGAATCATCAAAATCCACATCTTCAGATAACATTTCTAAATTATCTGGGAGCTCATTCTCCATAGTGGTTATATTTTCCTCAGGATCAGCGTCTTCTTCGTCCGTTGGAACTTCAAAAGGCTCTAACAATATGAGGGCTTGAGGTGGAAGAGGTTGACGCTTAAGCTTATTTAGTCTTTTATTAAGCCTTATATTCGATATAAAGGGGTCAGAGGTTTCAAGTGCTGGATGGAAAAGGTCTAGAATTGTTTTTTCTCTATCTGATTTTCTTGTGTGGTGTTCGCGGTCGTGCCTCCAAAATTTATTACGCGCTTCCCCAGCTTGCTCAGATAACAATCCTATGGGTAGTGCAGAGTTTTTTATGATATCTTTGCCGTGCACAAGTATTTTATGTAGAGTTACGGTCATTGGGTACCAGGAATACTCTTCTACGTATCTTTTGGCCAATAATTTACAAAATTCATCAAATTTATCTGCATTAACAGGTAATCCACTTGATAAAACTACTAGTATGACATGTAAGTCATCCAAAAGCCATTGTTGTAGTCCTAAAATTTCAGCAAATACTGTACGACACTTATTAGACAGAGCCATCCTTGCAGTATTTCAGTCATTAGTCGTACCCGTATTAGGCTTAACCACATCTACGAGCAGCCCTAACTTAGTACGGATTTCGTCCTGATTTTTTTTTTATTCTCATTGACAAGAACGGCTTCCGTGGAACTTTTAGGTACTCTCCATTTTTTACAATAATTTTATATCCTAAATGTAACAAAAATTCCAAAACACGAATCCAGGCGTGCAACGGACTTATGCCATATCTTAAAAGGTTTTGATCGACAGGTTTTAAATACACAAACTCTAAATTATTAAATTATTTAGAAGTCGCTTTACAAAAAGGGCACCGAAGTTGAGACATTGTATTAGTAATAATATTTAAGACTTTACCATCTATTATTGTCAAATATAGTTTAAACTCTGTAGATATACTTTGACCACTTAAAGTTTTAGTATCCAATCTGTCTAATTGGTCAATTTGATTTTGTATTAATGGTTTTTCAGCAATTATTAAATCAGACGTTTCTTTTTTATATTGAATGTGAATTGGGCGACAATATCTATACGATTGTGGAGTAGGGTTACGCCACAGAACTTGTCCACAGGTTGTTTTGATCTGCAACGGTATAAAAGTAGTTGCAAAAAGGCAACTCTCGTCATGTTCATTTTGGGAATAGTTCTGTTTATACAGTGATTGGCCTGTACTACCGTCAAATCCCCAAGATGCTTCAAAAATACAATTTAATTTATTGGTATCTTTTCGATTACAGTAGTCCGTGAAAGTTGCGTCATAAGATTGAACTAGTCTTTCGAAAGAATGAGATACCAGGCTGGAAACTGGTATAATAGCTTCTGTATCAGATACATGGACTGGATGTAACGGGTATCATTGTTTTTTGGCTTCGAGCACTTGGCTGTATGGAGGGAAGGCGTTAAATCCATGAGCTTTTAAATCTTGTTGTAAAAATTTGTATGTCTCCACTGAAAACTTTCTGTCAATATGCTAGTGCTTCATCTGCTGAATAAGGTGTCGGTTGCCTTCTAATTTTTGAAGCAATTTTTGTCGGTCTTGTCGGAGTCTGTATACATGAATCAAAAATAAATTCTAGGTCTTTGGAAACGCTTTTTTTTAGTTTTTTACGACCTACCTCAACAGTGCTCGCAAAGACTGATATTACTTTCCTAGGGGACTCTTTTTCTAAATAATCCTGCAAGCGTTTTCGAGCTCTGTGTTTCTGTCTTATGGAAAGATCATCATATCTACTTATCGGTACAGAACTAGGAGTCAATGATGAATCAGTAGGGGGGATGGAAATGGCGACAGGATATGAATCATCGATGTGACTGGGACCAGATTCAGGGATAGGATAGTTCGAACTGGGAATTGATTGAGATGAAAGGTCTAAGTCAAGGACGACTAAGGGACTAGGTTCAGAAACAGGACATAAATCAAAACATGGAATGTAATCTGGGACAGAACTGGGATTAGGTTCAAGAATAGTATCATCATATCTACTCATCGGTACAGAACCGGCAATCAATGATGAATCAGTAGAAGGGATGGAAATGGAGGTAGGATATGAATCAGCGATGTGACTGAGACCAGGTTCGGGGATAGGATAGTTATAATTGGGAATTGACTGAGATGAAAGGTCAAGGACGACTGAGGGACTAGGTTCAGAAACAGGACATAAATCAAAGCTTGGAGTGTAATCTGGGACTGAACTGGGAGCAGGTTCAAGAATAGAATTACTAAGAAGAGGTTCGGCTACAAGACAAGACCACTTTTTAGAGAAATCTTCATTTAGCCACTTTTTGTGTTTTCTTATAAAAATATTATAATTATAATTACATTTTTTGTATAATGTTTCACATTTAGAGGTAAATTTAATTATTAAATTATGTAAGTCCTTATTGGTTTGTTGAGTTAAGGGTAATGACAGAGCTTCTAAAATAATTGAAATACGATCACTTATATCTAAATCAGTGGGTCGGACATTTTTTCCAAGTTTCTTAGCAGCGCCAACAAGTATTTGGTACGCTTTTAATTTGGTAAAATTAGTTGTTAAAGGTTCTCCTTGCGCATTTGCGGATACTCTCGTAGACTGAAGAGCACCGGCTGTGGCGTTATCCACAGCTTCATTTGCCACTCGCTGACTAACAAGAGGGTTGGCGCCCTCTTGCCCTCCTTGCATTAAGTCAGCCGGTCGGAGCCCGGACAGACATCCCTCAACAGGTTGAGTCAACTCCTGTTGAGGCGAAGTGGTACCATGGGTCTTTAACGGCTCCATGGTGCCTCACCCCCGTTCCTCCAGAGATTATTTAACAGTAAAGGGTTTTAGTTAAAACCTAACGAGGGCGGACCCCTTCCCTTTACCAAATGATCTCCTTCATCAGATTAAAATCACTTTTAATGTGAACATTTTGTAAAAGTTTTACGTAGTTAATATTTTTTTATTCCGATTTATTATGAAAAAGGAACCTATGCTTAAATTCTAAAGTCATACATATAAGTAATTTTCTGCTAGTAAAATTTTGGATGATGCAGAGAAAAAGTTGATTAAATTTAATCATTGACATTTTAGGTTAATATTGAAACCATATTGCACGTGCCTATTACAAGAATAGGTTATTTCTTATTGGTTACTACTACCTCCAAAAAAAAGAACAATATTTTAAAAATTACTTGTATTTTAATTAACTTATATTAAAAACGCAAAACGTTATTATTACTTATTACGATCACCTCTTCACAATTAGGTATTTTTTGAGAAAATATTCTGTCAATTTTCATTTGTGTCAACCCTAGGTCGTCATTTTCAAAATCCGATAGCTTCGAGATCCCACTAGATATGGATTAGGTATTTTGAATTTAAATGGATAAAGATATAATTAATAACCACATTAAGAAATAAAATCCATATTCACTAAGATATAAAAATTAAAAATAAATTACGAAATGAAGCTAAAAAATCGATAACTCCCATTTAAATGCAGTTAAAATTACAAGTATTATCTTAAAATAAAGACAAAATGGTGTTTTATAATACCCTACATAAATATATTAGAATTATTCAATAGTTTTTTTTTATATTAATACTTTTGTGGTTTTTCTGGTTTCCATAGAAAAATAATAAAATCGACTATAGCTTTGGTTCTAAATATAATTGAACTCTGGGTGTTCTACTCTCGCATTCCAAACATGTTACAGCATCTATTATGGGAATAAAAAGGGCATGTCCGATTTTTAGGGTAAAAAAAACACTGTGCTTTGTAGTCAGCATATGGATTTTTTTCTTTAGCAGCTGTTTCGTACTGATCAAAATTATTGCGTGCGGTGTTGACATAACTGATCAGAGATTCGTAAACTTTACAACAGCTATTCTGTAAACTTAGACTTGTTTTATTCTCTAACTCCCAAAAGCTCATTCCATATTTCCGTTAGAAGAGCAGTCTCAAATTTTCTCATTTTTTTTTTGCTAGGCTTTGGGCTTCCTTTCTAGTGTCTCCTGGTTGATTGATGTCACTTGCGATTGAAGACCATGCTTCAGAAATATTTAAATTACCATTTTGCAAAGCATTAATAGCATTGGCGCGTGCAGACCATCTAGCTTCCGAAAGAGACTTCAGGACTCTATTTGCAATGCTCTGTCAACATTTTCCATCGTTTTGTCGAAGCCGAGAAAAAATTGAATAATTTTTGTACAAATTGAAAGAATGTTACTGTTTCAGTAACACACTCAACAGCCTGAACACCCACTAAATTTAGCGAATGTGCCGCGCATGGAACGTATATCGCAAATTCACAAACTTCTTTTATTCTTGATTGAACACCAGAGTACTTTCCAGACATATTTGATGCATTGTCGTAGCTCTGCCCGCGACAATCTTTTATAGGAATATCAAGGCTTTCAAAAAAATCGTAAAAATCTCTCAATAGGCTGTCCGTCTTTTACGTAACTAACTATGAAAGTCAGTTGGTCAACGTGGGACAGATCTGGCGTAGAATCTACGCTAATAGAGTAGTACTTTGCTGATTTAAGTTCTTTGAGAATGGTTTTCAAAACTTGCTGTCCCATTAAAGTAATAAATTCATTACAAATATTTGCCGATAAATATGATGTACTTCCTTTCCACGATTTCTGCAGTTTTGTCTGTGATCAGCAAGAAAAGGATCAAATTCACTAATCAGTTTTAAGCATCCCAAATAATTCCTATTATTTGGCGATCCTAATATCTCATTATCACCATGAAGAGCAAGACCTCTTGAAGCCAAAAATTTCACTACTGCAACAATCATCCTAAGCACATTCTTCCAATAGTTAATTTCTGTATTATATTGGGACAGCAACTCGGCATCAATTCGTCCAGTAGTTTTTATTCTTGCAACATAATTCACCATAAATTCCCTGTGCTGTAAACTGTTCTCATACTCTATCAATAAGTTACTTATATGCTTCCAATCTTTATATCCATTAGGAGAACTTAAATTATGTCCAGTACCAGTAGTGATATTAAATAGACGGCAGCAATAACAGTATACAGATTTCTTTGCTAGTGAATAAAGGAGCCATTTTCTTTCTAAAGACTCACCATTCGTCAATTTACTAATTAAAATATTTTTAGTCAAGTATCTAGTTTTCGTTTTACCATTTGAATCTGGAAAACTTGTAGAAGTTTCGGAGAAGTCACTATTTTTATTTTGGAAAAACTCTGGCCCTGGCTTTTCGAATCCAAATATCACGGACTTCTTCCGGTAAAATGTCGTCACAGTAAGTACCAGAGTCAGGAGACACAGATACATTATCAAAGCTGAATAGGCGCAGTCATCGATATAATGGCATAGTATATGCCTTGTAAATACCTTTGAGAAAAAATGAGTGAGAAATTGTCGGTCCTTCGGGGCCCCCTGAGAATGGGGGCCCTGGGCACGGGCCCCGTGTGCCCTTATGGTAAAGACGGTATCGCACAAATCCCCATTTTTGTTATTTTTGCCTAAGGCGCACCGTTTTCGAAATACTTGATAAAAAAAAAAATAGTTTTAATCGCTGTGTCGCTGCGTGACTGTATCGTTTGTGAGGGTGAGGGGTGTTGGTAGGACTAGGATTAGGGCCAGCTCTGACAAGGGCCTTCAATATTTAGTCGCATATAGGCAGTACCAGGCTACTTCGGCCAACCATCGTACATTATGGTTGCGAAGACAAGTGGGCCCACATCGGCAACTTGTAATTTGGATATTGTTTCTTCCTAGTCCTGGGTATATCCTATGAATGTCACGCAGCAAACGGCGGAACCTACAGCATCCGTCGTTAAGCTTCTCAGAATATTTTGCCGGTACATGTATTCGCCCATGTGCCACTTTAACCGCCGCTGACTCCTACAGGTGCGAAATTGGCGTTTTAATTCTAGCCATTACCGCTCTATGGTATTTGTGTACTATGCACCGTACATTATTGGTGCCTGGTACTGGGATCTACAGGGATAGTGACAGTCCCAGCCGTAAATATGATCGGTGCTGGTCAGACATAATGTAGGAGTCAGGTCTAACATTTTGCTGGTTTATTGGATCCAATGTGGCCCTATTTTTGTTAGGTATTAGCTCCACGTGAATTTTTTTAGTGAGTCTGCTTATGCAACCGAAGGACCACGTTTGCCGTTGTAATCGGTTCACCCTTGTTTGATAGAACAACGTTTGATGTAATGTTACTAATTCGAACAACGTTTAAGAAAATAATCAATTTGTATAATATCGATTAACATAATTTTCATTTCATCGAATATTTATTTGCGATAACAACATTTGCGCTATTGATCAAAAGGTATAATGTTCATTTGATATAATGTTCAGGTGGTATACATGTATTTTATCGAATATTCAATTGGTGTATTGGTGTATTGGTCTAACCGAAAATAGGAGCCCCGCTAAGCGGGGCTCCGTCGACGTAGGATGCACCTAGTTGTACGTCGACGGAGCCCCGCTTAGCGGGACTCCTATTTCTGTGTAAAGGGTTTAAAGTAACCTAACCAAACCTAACCTCGGGGTGCCCGTCACTCGCTCTTGCCCCCTCAAGCCCTCCGCCGGCCCGGCGCGTCCATCGAATAAATTTTTAGCCGTTTCGTTTCGGTTAATGTGCACATTAGCCGGCTAATCTTAAGTTTATGTTCACACCCACCTTTCGCCGTAACATTTATATAGGTATGTAATTTTTTTCATATTTGGTCTTTCGACTAAATCATTAATAATCTAGTGAAACATTAGTTTAAATACAATTAGTGCATTTGAAAATTCGGCGAAATGAAATTAGTTCAAATAAATAATTACGCTAAGTAAAAATTTACCAATGAATTATTCGGTCAAATGAATAATTCTTCGAAATTACTTTATTGCAACTAAAATTCGATTTAGTAATATCATATCAAACGTGGTTCGATCAAACAAGGGTGAACCGTTGTAATCGACTCCTGTGCTATTTGTTCGTGTAAAGATGGGTTTCGTCGACCTCCACTATGTTGTTGTCCCCGCCGATCATATCGCGGTCATGAGCTTCAGCCACCTCGTTTAGGTAGTGATAGACTTGTATGGCCGTTTTGGAGTTACCCCTACGTCTCAAGCAGCCTGTGACACTTTGTCTATCCGAAAGAAGTGCAGCAAAATCCTGAGTAAGAAAAATTGACACAATGTTGCGTTCAAAAAAGGTCCTCTTTAAAGGAGACCTAATGACGTTGCGGCCTGCTCTTCTGCAACGCCATCTAAACCCCAAATTATTTGCTGTTGCGTCAGCATTCATTGGATGCATGCATGATGGGCAGCGTGGTGTTTGCGACGGAACAGGGAGCCACCGTTTCGCCGCTTCAATGGCCCTTTCCTCACTTGTAATAGCCGCAGCATAATTTCGAATGCTAAAATTTCTATCTAAAATAAATGAAAACGGGTCCATTTTCACTCTCTTTCTCACACAAAAACAAACCAAAACTAATCAAACTTATACTACTGAAAATAAAAATCAATGAATAAACCTAACAAAAAATGTTTTGGGTTTTAGTGAGCAAATAGGAGACATGAGGCATGTGGGTTTGATTTATGAATCAAACCACACATACCGCACTCCGTCCCGAATCGGGACGGAGTGCGGACATCCGCACCCCCGACTCCCGATTGTATTACGGAATTCCACGAAAACGACCGAATATATATCGCACCCCCGGTGCAACACTGTCACTTGCAAAAAATGCAAAAATGAGTTAAATAATTATAGTATATTTTTTACAATATAAAGTGATTAATATTTATCCAAAAGTAAAGTTAAAAGTTGACGTTGTAGTATAAGCTGTTCGTCTCGTCTGTATTTATTCTTAAGTCATTGTTTTGTGAGGTGTCAAAGTTTTAAATGCTTCTCCTGAAAAACTACATTTTTGCATAAGTGACAGTGTCGCACCAGGGGTGCGATATATTGCTCCATCTCGTTTACGCGCACGCATTTCTATCCGTAACTCGATTTTTTTCGGCTTCCCGGGCGGTCAAAAAATAGCAAACCACGTGACCTGAAGTGACGTCATTCATGACGAGTTTGTTAGACAAATTGAAGTTTAGTTACATTAGAGCAAAAATGTTTTGTTGTTGGGAAAGAAAGAAAAAACATTTAATGTAGGCATTTTGCAATGTTTTAATTTTATGGTGTATTAAATACCTACAGTATGATATGATTATATTTCAATGATGAATTGACTATAGAGTGGTTGTGTTCTGAAGGGAAGCCGGTCGGAATGAGCTTGTATGGAACCTTCGCCACTGATGGAGGGCATCCGGATGATTGCGAGCATCATCCAGCAGGAAAAAAGGATGAACATTTAAGAAAGAAAGAAGAAAGAAAATACGTTTATTTGCGGCAAACATGACGCATAAAAATGAGCATAAACAAAAAAATCAAATTAACAATTTGGGAGAAAACATGCGTCACATCCACGCAAAACGGCCATCGCTCAGCATAATGCCAAGACCCTATACGAGACAAAGCCCCAGCGCTGATTTTCTGCGACAAACGGCGTTGACGTGATGACGTCAACCAGTGCAGCATACGATCAAATACAAATATATAACAATAAAATATAAATTACAAAAACATAATGTAAACATGAAATATTTACAGTGGTAACATTCCGGGCAACGACCCACGCGCCGCCCCCGATTATTAAAAATCTGTGCGCGCGCGCAATTGTCATGTCACAAAGCTATCGTTTTGACATAGATGCAAAGATTACGTGATGAAATTATTATCTAACAGTAACAAGGTGCATTTTATAATTAATGATAAGATAGAAATTAGATACATTTGGCACAGATTACATTATACAATACTACATAACGAATGAAATACTACAATACGAAATTATATAATACATTATATAATTTCGTGAATATTCGTATCATACCAATCTCGGGCGAAGGTAGGGGACGAATCGGTAAGCCCTGCGGCATACCGATTCGTCTCAGTGACGATGTGCGCCATGATGCCGTCATCCCAGTACTGCCTAAGCGCCCCATACGCAGTTTCAGATGCGACAGCCGCCCCAGTTTGTTGAGGAAGAAATTGCTCCCTCGCACCTTGATAATCACCCATGGGTGACGATTCAATATGGTTAGAAGATTCTTCATCAGCAAAAAAGGACCCGAACTCGCCGACTTTCGCCTCAAACCGTTCTTCCACATTCTCTTCTAGCACGATTGACCACCCGCACTCTCGCTGCTTCCCTTGCATTCACCACACGCATGATCTGCCCTCTCAATTCCTCAGACACATCATCATCATTTACATGCACCTGCATCAATCTTTCTCCTCTTACCCACTGGGGGCCACCACTTGGCACCTGGTTACGTGCCCCGCCACGCTCCCTTCCTCTTCCTCGGCCCCGCCGCGCCGCACCGCCGCGCCTTGGACGACGCTGCTGCTGCTACTGTTCTGCCAGCACTTCTTCTACTACGTCTTCCACCTGCTAGAAAAGCTGATGTCCATCAGCAAGGTGGAAGACGTGGTCCTCCTCCATAGCGTCGTTGAGGGGGGCCGTGACGACGACATTCAACCTAAGATAAACAGTAAATGTAACAGTATGTAAATCGCGAAGAAAACGTACAAGACTAATGAATACAAGTTTTAACACTTACGGCTCAAGAATTGGTGACGAACTTGAAGAAGCCCTCGGCAATGGCGAAAATCTTGATCTAGATCTTGACACTGACCTTGATCTATAACAAGGTTTTCATTTATTATACAGAAAAACATAAATAACTATTTATTTTATTATCACTCGTCATGGGCGCCGCCGGTGCCGGCTAGTCATACGGAAAAATAAGACCTTGGATAAAATACCTATTATTGAAAACATTAGATTAAACCTCACATAAAATAGCACCAACATAAAATAAAGCATATAATTCTTGGCACCAACACCACATTAAATGCCTAAACAAAAACAGAACAGAACCCATTTATTCACATTGCGTGACAAAAAACACTTATCTTGATATCTAATCCATTCAGTTTTTATTTCCTACAAAAAAAAAGGAAAATCGTTATTTATTACTGACATAGTACCCTGTCATAATATCAGTCCATAGTTCATCCACCTCGAAGGGCTCGGCCTCGGAGATCGTCCCGTCGAGGTATTCCATCTCTTCGTAGACGATCTCCTCATCTAAAGCTTCTTCCAGCTCCTCATCATTCAATATCTCCAAATAGTTACACGGAGCCGCGTTGCCGTGCCCATGCCACAAAGCCATCTAAAAAAATAGATTGCAGTGCGATATATAAAATTGCTGAAAGTTCAAAATCATCGTCTGTGCAATTTTTCGTTTATGCTAGGTTTGACACTATTTCGATACAGAAGTTTGCACATAGCAGACCTTAATTGTAATGCATTAGGGTTGTTATTTCCACCACCCTGCAATCGAATACAGGAAAAAAATATTTCCAAATGGTCTTGGGAGAATTTATATAGAAGAAAATAATCTAAATTATTATCCACACCTTCCAAAAGATTTTTTGCTAAATTTGCGCAGCTGTAAGTGTCAACAATCAAGCCAAAAACAGCGATCTTTCGGCGACTTAATAAAATGTTTTGATTATCAATAGTGAGATTTTTCAAATATTTTCTTGTCTCGGTAAAAGCTTTTGTCCAAAACATTTCATTACTTAGTCGCAATGGGGACTTAAAACCAGTTCCAATAAGGGATTTTGCGTTTAGTAAATCAAAAATTCTATCAATCATTCTGTTATATTCACTACTTGCTTCACTGCCCCGAAAATTTTCATTGCCAACTAGTTCTTAAAAAGTCAATGGCATCAGCGACTGAAGAACTTGATGTCTGCGCCGCAAGTTTAACATTCATTTTTTTTGCCATAAAATTAAGATGGTTAGCATTTAATTTACTGGCAAGTCTAAACCTTCTTCCTCTTGTAATATGTGCAATTCTTTCATAAAGTTAAAATCAATATCACCGTTAGGACATATCCTGCCGACCGTTAGGTTTACATGTTTGGAAATACAGTTCGAATGGGGTTCATTGTTGTGATTTCAAAATCACATTTGTGGGGACCTCAGTGGGGATTTCTGTAAGTTGTTTTTTTAGGTTCCAGTTTTCCCCCCTAGGGGGGATCAGAGGGGAAATCCAGAAAATTTTTTTTAGATTCCAGTTTTCCCTCTCAGGCGGCACTTTCGGGGGGGGGATCTGTGGAATAAGTATTTTTTTTCGATTCCAGTTTTCCCCCCTAAGGGGGATTATCAGAGGGGAATTCCAAACTTTTTTTTTTTTTGGTTTCCACTTATCCCCCTTAGGGGGGATTTGTTGAATAAGCCATTACAAACATACAAGCATGCAAACATACAGGTGAAACGAAAAAAAAGCGTGTTAAAAAATTACGCCAAAATCCAGTAATTAATGGTTATAATAGTAATATTATTCTTACCACGGGACAAATCGTTGGTATAGCACCAGTTTTTAATAATTGACGGGAATTAGCAGTATGAAAGCAGGAAGGTTCGAAGTGTCGACTGCATACGACAGAATTTTTTGTAATTTTTTGCTTCATGTGTATACTGCCGAGCCATTTTTGTCGCATCTCTTCATTTTTTGGAAAACTGTAACAATAGCACAAAAGACCATACTCGAGCACAAAATTGACACGTTACAAGGATTCATGGTCACCATAGTTGTTAGATTTACAGTAATATTATTTTTAGCTTACCTGTGGAACAATATATTGCAACCACTGTATGATTCACTTGGACAAGTATAAACGCAACACTTTTTCACCATTTTCACTGATGCCGATTGCCTTAGAATTGTTTTATGTAACTAGCGACCTGCTCCGGCTTCGCACGGGTGCAATGCTGATACTAAGTATAGGTACTTCAAGAATGTCAGCACGCGCCGCCGGCCCCCCGGCCGCGGCCGGTACCGTAGCAACCGCTATGTCCCTGCATTTTAAATCTGTAATATCTTCGAAAATATTCAATGAAATTACATGCTGTAAAGGGCCATATTTATCTATATTAAATGCACAATGTATTACACTGCACTGTATTGCATTGTACTTAATTGGATAAGGATTAATGCTGTATTGCTTAAAATCGCTTCGTAAATAAGCCATTATTTCTCGTAAAAAGTAAAGGATAAAAATGATTATTGTGGGTTATCCCTAAGAGATAGACATATATAATCGCGGACTTTTTTGTAGACCTTTTTAAGGTGTACAATACTGTAGTACATTATTTTGACCTATCTCGTAGGGTTCA
Organism: Globia sparganii; assembly: GCA_949316385.1. Classification (NCBI taxonomy): domain Eukaryota; kingdom Metazoa; phylum Arthropoda; class Insecta; order Lepidoptera; family Noctuidae; genus Globia; species Globia sparganii. Next base: position 21,369,609 of record OX438656.1, read on the forward strand.
GCCAGCGATTGAAAAGTAAGCGCAAAAAAATGTGTTTATTTACGACATCACATTAGAAACCTCTAAAATTATCAATGTTTCTCTACTATACATGCATGTATTATATACAGGGTGTAATTTATACCCTGTAGCTATCCTTAAGCATTAAAGATAACAGCTGGTATAGAGTCACTATACATAGTTTCAACTCAAAATAAAATACTCTAAGAGAGTCTCAGTACGGTCCGATGACTTTTGCCTGATATGGTAAAAAGACAGTATGTAGTCGTTTGCGAATTGAGATTTGTTTAATGACACGTATCGAAAGAAAAAATGGAAGGATCTCAGCTGTAAGTATTCATAACTACAAAGGTTTAGCTGTATTATGTGTATTTATTTTATATTTACCTATTACATCTTTTTAACTTTTACGTTAGACAAGATGAAGACACAAACCCTAGTGAGAGTGCCGTCGGAGTCGCCGCCGTCGACTATCGCCGACTACGGCGCGCCGGGAAGTAGCGGCGCGGGCGGCGGTCCGGGCACGGGCAGTGCAGTAGACTTGTCGTCTCTGGTGCGGGCGGCTAAAAGAGCCGTCCTCATATTAGACAACCAGCCCGCCAAACGGCTGTGCCTGCGGCTGGAGACACCCACGTCTAAAGGGAAAGGCGTGGATAAAAAAACAAAATAATAAATTTATTTATTATTTTTAGGTCATTTTTTTATTGAAAGCTCACAAACATGATTTCCTTTTTCTGGTTTATGCGACCAATTTCGACGTAGCGCTGACGAAGGGTTCGTTAGCGCTACGTCGAAATTATTTTCTATCTATGCCCAAGCACCAGGATCCGAGTGGCAAGTCGCAGGCAAAAAGCTAATAATCTACAAAAAAAAAAAAACAACAACAATACATTCAATAATTTTTATTAAAAAAAAAAACAAGAAAAATAATTTTAGACCCCGCTCTACAGCTTCCCTTTATTTTCGCGCCGCCTCTACGGCGGCCACAGCTGCCTTCCAGCGGCTGCTCAGGGCCGCCAGCTCGGCCCTGTGTAACACCCGCCGCTCCTCTACGAGCTCCGGCAGATTGAGCAGCCGGTAGAGGCGCAGCCGCTCCACTACCAGCGCTCGCTCCTGCCGGATATCGTCCTGAGAGCGGCGGTTTGGTGTACTGGTGAAGCTGAAAAAATATTTTAATTTTTAGTTCATAATATTATCTACCGACATAATGATAACAGGACCCGACATTGAGAGACTATAGCTTCTGCCCGCGTGAAATGAATCACCCTCATAAGGGTGTAAAATTTCGAAAAACACTATTGGATAAAAGAACACACCCTTCCAATTTCATGTATCTAGGACCAGCGGTTTCGGCTGTGCGTTGATATATCAGTCAGTCAGGAGTTTGAATTTTATATAATAGATATAGATAAAAATTCAGACTATGCACCTAAAACACTACTTACATAATGGTGCCTTCCCCGTTCGTCTCATTGAGGAGCGGCTCGGTTCTAAAAAAAAAATCAAATTGTTAATAAAATTACACTACCAACACTATAATTTGATTATAAACAAAAGGTATAAAAAGGTAAAATATCAAAAAGAAGAAAAGACTTGCACATTTCCCACTGTCACCTACGGAGCGCGTCTCTAATGAAATTAACTTTAATTTTTCCTATTATTTGGTTAGAAATGCCCAAGCTTGGAAACATGACAGTAAAGCAGACACACCATGTTAGTAAAACACCATAACATCATTATGTGTAAGTAGGTTATTACACCACCCCTCACTGGGCCCGCATAGTGATTGATGGCCCACTCCCTCACAGAGAGGAGGCCTGTGTCCCAGCAGTGGGAACATTATAGGCTGATTATGTTGGTATGAGGTAGGTTGTTCACAGGCCTCCCATTGTTGCACAGCTATGAAAGTAATTGAACACCCATACCCACAACTAATTAAAACTCAACCAGTAGGTAATACTTACTCGCTAGGATCAGCTGCTGCCTCGCCGCCGCCGCATCTTCGGCCGAGGCAGTCACCGATACTAAAAAATAAAAGACCATGTAAGAACAAAATCAATTAGCATATTACAGGTAGACTGCACAAACACTTCCCCACAATAAGATAAACATTCAGAGAAGCTTTCAATCATTAAATAACGTCAATATCATCATATCAGATAGTCGCGATCATCAGTCAGATGCGCATGTATGGACACGTCTGTAAAACATAAAATCCACTTGAAAATGTCTGCAGTAAGTAAACAGAACCTACTGTACACACGGCTACACATCAAGCTATAAATTTTCAGTTTTAGCTGACCTCGCATTGTATAGGTTTTTCGTACAGTCAGAAGTCGGCTTATAATGGTTATATAAAGCCTGATGTGTAAGCCGTGTGTACCACCGTACCGCGTTAAAAAACATGTAAATATTCGTAGGTTGTAATGATTGCCAATGAACTTACCGATGTAGAAGGTTTCCCATTTTTTAAATATATAATCTAAAAAAACAAAAAAAAATCTTATAAAAAAACTTTAGCACCGATGTAATAACAAATCCCTAAATAAATGAATAATTAAATTAATTAAACTTACGTTATGTACTGTTTTTCAAATGCAGAAGAAAGTAAACTGACAGGAACAGAAGTTCTGCCGAACGAGTGAATGAATGGCAAAAGAAAACAATGTTACCTTATTATTTTATAATAATAATAATTCATTTATTTTCAGACAACGTCCATTCCATTATTACAATTTTACATTATTACATATAAAATTAAATTAAAATTGATATAATAATCACACAAACAAAAACAAATCAAATAACATTTAAAATACCTACATTAAAACATAAAATAAAATTAAAATACATACACATGTCATCCAAAATAAATAAATAAAAACGAAAAACTAATAAAATAAAAACACATAATATTACATAATACGAGGAGATGTGCTACTATGAAGCTGCATCCACCTCTGTAACAAGGGCAGATCCCACCGCTCGAACAATACCTTCAGGCCGCTGTTCGAGCTGTTTTGTAGTCGACTTAGTAGTGAAGCGCTCCGTTTCCTTATGATCGCGAAAAAGTCATCAGTCCGCGCCTCAGCAAACATAGTCGAGGCACTACAACACCTCGGAAACCCTAACAGCATCCTGAAAGCATTGTTGTACTGTACGCGCAGTGCGCTGTATGCCCGCTGTGTAAAGTTGGTCCACAGGCTGCAGGTGTAAAACGACTGACAATATGCTTTAAATAAAGTCACCTTTACTGGTCTAGTACATCGTGCAAATCTGCGAGCCAACATATTACACCGGACAGACAGCGCCCTGCGCTCCCTCTCAATGTCCAGATTGTCACACAGGTCGTCGGAGACCCAGTGGCCCAGATACTTGAATTGCTTCACCCTGTTTAAAGGAATGCCGCAAAGAGTGACTGGAGGTACGGATGAGTAGCATTTGGTACCGGCTTTAAAAATCATAAGTTCACTCTTCTTGGCATTGTACCTGAGCCCATGGGCCCCCGCATATGACTCACATAACCGCAGGAGTTTACGTAACCCACCGATCGATGGACTCAGCAACACCATGTCATCCGCGTAACTGATGTTGTTCATACTGACCCCATCTATAGAACATCCAACATTAGTGCTGCTGAGCTCACCGATTTTATGATTTTTTATTTTAATTTAAAACACAATAATTAACTCGCTTAGTAATTAAGACTGTTTTCTATACTAATCCTACTAATATTATAAATGCGAAAGTTTGTATGTATGGATGTATGGATGTTTGTTACTCTTTCACGCGAAAACTACTGAACGGATTTTGATGAAACTTTACAGTAATATAGTTTATACATCAGAATAACACATAGGATACTTTTTATCCCGATATTCCCACGGGATCGAAACTTACGCGGGTGAAACCGCGGGGCGCAGCTAGTCCTACTAATATTATAAATGCGAAAGTTTGTATGTATGGATGTATGGATGTTTGTTACTCTTTCACGCGAAAACTACTGAACGGATTTTGATGAAACTTTACAGTAATATAGTTTATACATCAGAATAACACATAGGATACTTTTTATCCCGATATTCCCACGGGATCGAAACTTACGCGGGTGAAACCGCGGGGCGCAGCTAGTAATATTATAAAGAAGAAAGATTTGTATGTATGTTTGTAACGAATTGGCTCAAAAAGTACTGGACCGATTTAAAAAATTATTTCACCATTTGAATGCTACATTATCACTGATTATTATAGGCTATTTTTTTCTTTTTTTTTCCACCCGTGCGAAGCCGGGACGGACCGCTAGTGTATTTATAACACCTACCTACTTTTATTATTTTTTTTTGTATTCTAATCGTGGTGACTAGTGCCCCGCGGTTTCACCCGCGTTAATTTGAGGAAAAAACCTCTAGTACTAAAATATCTTCCATTACTTTACGATTATTACTTAGTACGCACGGCTACACATCAAGCTATTTAACCAGTAAATACAGACTTCTGATTGTACGAAAAATCTATACAATGCGAGGTTTGCTAAAACTGGAAATATATAGCTTGATGTTGAGCCGTGTGTACATTAAGAGGCTATTTTAGGTATATCACGCTATGATCAGTAAGAGTGGAACTATATAGTAAACCTCGCACAGCTACCGGCTCGCGGCGGCCGTGCTGATTTATTTTAAAACTATGATACGAGGTGCATTCAATAAGTACCTAGCCTCATCGCCAGAGGGCGCTGTAGTTTCAAAAGAGTTTTACCACAGTGTAGCACATTCTTTTTTAATTCTTTTTTCAAATTTTCATTCCAATCCCTTCATTTGTTTTAATTTGACAACTTATGGAAGCGAACGCATCGATCGGTTTTACAAAAATGGAAAAAGAGCCATATCGTTCGGTGATTCGATTCCTATTTTTGGAAGGGAAAACGCGCATCGAAATCAAAGAGCGCTTGGATGCTGTGTACGGTGACTCTTCTCCATCGATGGCCACCGTCAAGAATTGGTTCAACGAGTTTGCACGTGGCCGTACGTCGGTTTTTGATGAACCACGTCCAGGTGCACCGAAAACAGCTGCTACGGAGGAAAACATTAAAAAAATCCATGATCTCGTATTGGCAGATCGCCGATTGAAGGTTCGGGAGCTAGCTGAGACTGTAGGCATTTCAGAAGGAACAGTGCATCATATTTTTCACGAGGAACTCTGCATGAGAAAGCTGTCGGCGCGATTGGTGCCGCGTTTACTCACACCGGAAAACAAGTGCAACCGTGAGACCACATCGGAGACGTGTTTGGCGCTGTTTAAGCGGAATCCAGCGGAGTTTTTGCGTCGTTTTGTGACCGTCGATGAAACCTGGATCCACTGGTCCAGACCGGGGAACGTGCCCCAAAGAAGGCGAAAACTGTAAAATCGGCCGGAAAAGTTATGGCCACCGTTTTCTGGGATTCACAAGGTGTGATCTACATCGATTACCTCGAGAAGGGTAAAACAATTACAGGGCTTTACTATGCCGATTTTTTGGGCCGATTCGGCGCCGAATTAAAGAAAAAAGTGGCGTAGAAAAAATCTGGCGAAGAAAAAAGTGCCGTTTCACCACGACAACGCACCGGTTCACACGTCTGCCGTTGCCATGGCCAAATTGGTCGAATTACGCTACGAATTGCTGCCCCATCCACCGTATTCTCCAGATTTGGCCGCTTGTGACTTCTTTCTGTTTCCTAATCTGAAAAAATCTCTCGCCGGGAATACATATGGATCAAATGAGGAGGTCATCGCCGCCACGGAGGCCTATTTTGCAGAGATTGACAAAAACTATTTTTCGGATGGGTTAAAAAAGTTGGAGCATCGCTGGGCTAAGTGTATCGAACTAAAAGGAGACTATGTTGAAAAATAAATTGCCACTTTTCCAAAATTTTCGTTTACTTTTTGTAGGCTAAGTATTTATTGAATGACCCTCGTATCTCCAAAGATATTCATTGAAATCAAAGGATCTTAAGAGCAATTTTGTTCAAATATAAATACTTATGATGAATAACGTATTTATTTGGTTAGGGATTAATATAATGTTTATAAAAACACCTTCGCAAATAATGCATTATTTTAGAACAAATGTGATTATCATAAAAAAAGGTCTGGTTATAGTGAGTCATCCTTGTGCTGTCGCGGACTTTTTTTTTAGAACTTTTATGGAGGAACAATTCCGTCATACATTATTTTTACGTAACTTTAACAGTTTACGCAGCGCACGCAACGGAAGCTCTCAAAAGGAATAATGTTTCCGGTTTTTGTAACATTTTTCATTGGTGCGAAGCGCCTATTGGTTGTAGCGTGATGTTATATAGCCTATAGCATTCCTCAATAAATGGACTATCCAACACAAAAATAATTTTTCAAATCGGTCCAGTAGTTTCAGAACCTATTCATTTCAAACAAACAAACCTTTCCTTACATACGAGGGCGGGTCAATAAGTCCGTGACTTTTTGAATGAGACACAGGTTTTTATATAAAAAGTTATTTTATTTTTCAACGTAGTCTCCTTTGAGTTCTATACACTTATTCCAACGTTTCTCCAATTTTTTTATCCCTTCTGAAAAATATGATTTGTCGAGGTCATCAAAATAGGCATTTGTTTGTGAGATGATTTCGTCGTTGGAGTCAAATCTCTTTCCGCCGAGCCATTTCTTCAAGTTTGGGAATAAGAAATAGTCACTCGGGGCTAAATCTGGAGAATAGGGTGGATGAGGGAGCAATTCGTAGCCCAATTCATGGATTTTTGCCATGGAAACTGCACATGTGTGCACCCTTGCATTATCCTGGTGGAAAAGAACTTTTTTCTTGGCCAAATGCGGTCGTTGTTTCTTCAGTTCTTCATTGAATCGACCCAATAAGTTGGTATAATATTCACCATTGATTGTTTTCCCCTTTTGAAGGTAGTCAATGTGGATTATACCGCGTGCGTCCCAAAAAACGGTCGCCATAACTTTATTGGCTGACAAACCCACCTTTGCCTTCTTTGGCGCCGATTCACCCCGGGAAACCCACTGTTTTGACTGCTGTTTGGTCTCCGGTGTGTTGTGGTAGATCCACGTTTCGTCCACGGTTACGAAACGGCGCAAAAACTCGTCGATGTTACGGTTGAACAACGCCAAACATTCCTGAGAAATTGTCACACGGTTGCGTTTGTGGTCGATTGTGAGCAAACGCGGCACCCATCTTGCGGAAAGCTTTCTCATACCCAAGTAATCATTCAAAATTGAAACCACTGAGCCATGTGAGATGCCTATGGCTTCCACAATCTCTCTCACTTTCAATCTCCGATCGGATAAAACCAAATCATGAATTTTTTCAATTGTTTCGGTTGTAGAGACCTCAACTGGGCGCCCAGAACGTTCGGCATCTTCCGTGCTTGTACGGCCACATCGGAATTCATTAAACCACTTCTTTACCATGGAAATGGATGGTGCAGAGTCCTCATAATATTTATCAAGCTTAGCCTTGGTTTGAGTGATGGTTTTTTTCCGCAAAAAATAATGCTTAATACGCACACGGAATTCGCTTTTTTCCATTTTCTTCTCAAAACGCGCGGTAGTCTGCTATTAGCGGCTGCAAAATATAAACTAAATGACGCAGCTTGTTCAAATTTAGACAGGAGTCAACTGACAGCTGCCTATTGACAGGAGCAGTGTTGCCATTTCAATTAAGAGGCGGGAAATTCAAAAAGTCGCGGATTTATTGACCCGCCCTCGTACATATCAAACTCACTGAGATTAAAAGTAACTCGAGTTGAAGTTGATGTCAAAACTGTAATGGCGAAACATAGGAAACAATTTCATCCTTCCCGTTGAAATAAATGTTTGATGTAGTTTTTGGTAACTTGTTTTAGATAGGTCGTAGGCCAGACAACTTTGGGAACCACTGGTGTAGATAAAAATGTTTCCATCTTTGCCTTCATTTCTTTTCAAGAGAGAAAGTGGAATAATTAACCATGTTTGTGACAAAAACATCATTTAAAAAATTGTTAAAAACAAAACAGGGAAGTATACACTGCGTGCCTTTTTATAGAAGTTGTCGTGGGTTCACAATACGCGAACGAAGCAAAATAGATGGAACAAAACTTAGAAATGATAAAATATTTTGCCCCAATGCATTATTTTAGAAGACATAATGGAGCTAACGACATATTACAATGATCCGAAATATGAGTTCAGTGAAACTGGATTTTGGATTTTATGACTACAACGAATATTATGGTGAACACAGGTCTACATCTACGGAATGAATAGAGTAATAAAGTTTTAATTTTTATTTATTTATTTCTAATGTTCTACTTTTTACAGATGAGCATTACAAAATTTGGTGTGCGATTGCTCTAAATACTTTCAGGTACTAAACTTGTGTCCTCTTTACTTTGACTGTCAGTGGTGGCAGCCTTTCCAGCGTAAATAAAGTATTTCCATAAATACCCGGTATCTGACTCGCAAAGTTCATAAGATTTGATACCTGTTTTGGCCGCTTTCGTCGCTATCTTCTGAATGAAAGTTAAGTGGCCATAGCACTTAAGCAATGATTCATCAATAGCGACGTTTTGGCCTGGCATGTACAAATCTTGAAATTTGCGATTCAGATGCGTATTTTTGCTGAATTTTATGTAGCCTTTGCTTCTCCAAGAAAAGGGACTGAGAAATATCGGCATTATTGGTGAAGTGGAGGAATTTTTTGAGGAGGGTAAATCTATTAAAACTAATGTAATCTTTGAAAAACGGCATGGCAGTCACGTGAGAAGAAGGATAAAAATATTCTGATCCTACGGTCAGGGGGCTAAGGCTTTGGTGGATCATGAGAGCGAAGAATACATATAACTCATGCACGCTGGTTGGATGCCACAGTAGCAAGCGGGAACTTGCAGGTATGTTTGATTTCTCAAGACATTGCGCTGCGTACACGTTCGTCTCCCTTTCAATCAGCGACATGATTGGCTGGTCCCAGATCTTCAAGAAGACGTCTACAGGAATCTGGATCTCGGACATTGGGAACGTAGGACCCCGAGTTCCTGTAAACTCTTCTCGAACACCCGTGAAACCAGCTATATCAGATCGCCAATTGAAAGAGATACGATCGATAGGGAGTGTAGCACGCAGCGCAATGTCATTCTGTCTGTCCATCTGAGCTTGATTGTCGGGTCAACGTCCTCAAGCACTGCTAGGCTATCGGTAGCGAGAATTGGCGGACTTGTTTGCAACAGGATATCAACACCGATATCGTCAGCTTGTTGTTCTTCTGCGTCTAAATCACTGCCGGAACTATCAGCAGCGACTAAAACAATATAAAAAAAATAATAATTAAAACTTAATATTAATTATTAAACTTGCGGGGGCCTGGCACACAATTAGATGGAGAACTTACCAAGATCTGCAGAAAGAACAAACATTGCTGGACTCGATGTCGATGACCCGGCGTCCACATCCATAAATGCAGCTGAAAAAACAATATTTATGTTTAGAACTTTTATTTTCCCAACCATATATTCTATTACTGATTCCATTGATAAATAACTTACCAGGGGAAGGAACTTCAAACTCGGCTTCACTCGGCAATTCTACAATGTTAAAATAAATTATAATTAGTACATGTTTACTAAATGACTAGTAGGGTACACTAAAAATGTTGTTTTTAAGTTGACACTTACGAGAATAGCAGGACGACGGCGTACGATATAGTGGACGCTCACCCTCTGAAGCGTCCACTTGTGGCGGCGGAGGCGTCGTCCCGCAGCTAAGGTGTCTAAAACAATAATGCCATTCTAAAATAATGCCCTTAGTTAAATGTGACATAGACGGCATTTTTAAAATATGTATCATTACCTGCCAGGTGAAGCCGCAGGCAACATGCCGGCAAGGGCCCCTTCCTCCTCCTCCATCTCGGGCAACATCACCCGCGACGGACCAGGCACGGGTGATAAATCTACCCGCGACGGGCCTGGCGCGGGTGATATATTCACCGCTTCACTAGAATAAAAGAAAAATACTATTGATATACTTTGTGCAAGTCGACATTATGTAAAGCAGAGTGTTAACTGTTACACTTACCTGCCTGATGGCGATGGCGCAGACCTCGCCCACGGCGGAGGCAAAGGAGCCGGTAATACTGCCGGAGTACCAGGTGCCAGAGGGAGCACACTCGCTGTGGCCAGCGGAAGGACACTAGCAAAATATTTTACCACATATTAAATTAGGTACAATAAGACATTTTACACACCATGTAGTTATAATAAACACTCAAGACAAAAAGCATAACGGGCGGTCAAACAGATTAATTATATTAATTACCTCTTTCTCCTTCTGACGATGGTTTCTGGTACTCCTGGCAGAAACCCGACGTATAGCTCCTTTGCCGATATCCGCCGTTTGTAGTCGAGTTGCCAAGCTGCCGGCTGCTTGGCAACATGCTTGCGGGTCTGCGCCTTACGCCGCTTCTGCTGCAGCTGCTGCTGTCTGTAATAAGTAAAAGATACACATAAATATTTATATTAAACTAGCAGACAAACGTTTTAAAAAAAAATAGGGGTACATAAATTAGTTATAAACCTATTCTCATACCTACTGAATATACATAACGAAGGTAGTTCTCCCATTTGGGATACCTCGTCATCAGAATCCAGGTTCGACATGGTGTAGGTACGAAATAATAGTCTCAACACTAGTTACAATCGTCTATTTGTTCACTACCAATAACAAAATCTTAAATAATCAAGGTGATGGAAATCGATTAAACTACGGAAACGCGGTAAGTTCGGTACAGGCTGGCAGAACGACCTCTCGCCCTCGTGTCCAACTCAAAAGTGCCCTCTCAAATCAAATGCGTTCAATGTCAAAACGAATGACAGCTGACAGCCGTCAAACATGCCAATGCGGTCAATGTCAAAACGAATGACAGCTGACAGCTGTCAAACATGCCACGTCCTGTACCGACCTCACCCAACCACACTGCTTGACGTTTCCGACAAAAGATAATAGATGGCGTTGTACTGAATAAACGTTAATCAATAGCGATTCTAATAATTGTGCCTTTTTGTTGATTCTGCGACATACATATAAAATTTCATCAAAATCGGTCAAGCCGTTTCGGAGGAGTATAAACTAAAACTGTGACACAAGAATTTTATGTATACAGGTGTCCGGTAATTAATGGATAACCTCTTATGAGGTCATGGTACTTATCATTGTGAACAAATATTTCTATGGGACAAAACCTTAAATCGTAAAAAAATAATCAGCTGTTCCCTATATTTATGTTCGCATAACTCTTCAAAATGTAGGAAGCAGCTGATTCTTTTTTCACAATTCAGGTTTGGTCCCATAGTAACAGTTGATCATAATGATAAGTACAATGACCCCTTAAGAGGTTATCCATTAATTAGGACAGGACACCCTGTATATTAGATAGATATTAAATATAATTATAATGTTAACACAATACAAAATCACCATGCATTCAAAACTATACATACTCCAGTTCAGCATGTAGCTGGGAAGGCCCTGGCTGTGGCTCTGGGGCTTGCGCTGGAGCTGGCACAGGAGGAACCCTAAAAATTCAATTTCGCGTTAACGAAAAATAAAAGAGTAGGTATTAATTACTGGACATCCCATAAACTACCTCTCTCCAGACTTTTACTCTGGCGGCAGAAACTGCTTCAGGTGTCCTAATTGATAATGTAGGATTTCTCCTCAAAAATCCACGTAGCCATTTTTTACCAGAGGCTTTAGTCACACTGAAGGGATGCCTTAGATGGTTTTTAATAGCCAATTGAAACGCTGATATCCTGCAGACGTAAGCCATAAAATCGTCTATCCATTTCTTTGCAACAACTTTCCAGCTCGGCTTCTAAATCAATAAGTAAGGCTGGTCGTCTCCCCATACGAACCTGGACAAGATCTTCTGCACGGACATCCTTCTTCACATAGCGCTCAAGGGTACCCTTAGGTACACCAAATCGTTTTGCAGCTCTTATGTAACACATTTCGTTTCTTCGTACTGCATTCACAGCCTGTATCACGGCAGTGTGGTCCCAGGTCTTCCTTTTAATGGGAGGCATCTAAAATAAAAAAATATAGGGTTTAACTCAACACCTATATTAATTGCTCTCTTTGAGTACCACAATATGAGATATCTCATTTTAAGAACACATATTAGGAAAATAACAGTTTTACAAAATGGATGCCTATTTTTTTGTTTCAAAACGAAAACAATAAAACTGCATTTACATCTTAAAATTGATCATATCAGTTACAAACAAAATATAAATATATGAAGAGCTTTTAACGTAATAATAAAGTTGTTACAATCTTGTAAACATTTGATGAAAAATATTTGGTTTTACGATAATGTAATAACCTGCACCCACACGTTCTTAGATTGCCGGTGGCCGGCGCGCACTAGCAGACGTTTAGCGCTGTTGCTGCGTCGATTCGAGCGACACTAGTGCCAAATGGCTGACGTGAATAGTTTGACCAATACCTTGGTATCTCATATTTAGCGCCTATCTCATAATAGGCATCCTTACTAATGAAAAAAACACCCACTTGCAACTGCATTTGGAAATACTGCTAGAAAACCGCTGATTGCGGCTTCCTCAAAGTCGTTTTCATAAAAATCCGCTTGCATATTGGTTACTGCTGTTTTCAGCAATTGAAATAATAAGTTGTATGTTGATTTCTTTTTATCACACAATAAAGCATACGCTAATGGTTTCACAACGCCATCAATGTCTCCATGGATGCTGTAGAGTTGTTTGAATGGTTTTGGCACACTTTTGGAAGTCCCGTCGCAATATAAATGACCACACTTTCCTAGTTCCTCTCTACTCTTAAGCATTGCAAACAAAATGATCCTCATTTTACCGTCATTATAATCCGCAAGGATGAAGTTGAATGATTTTGGCATCTAAAACAAGAAAATGCTTTTTATTTATGGTCACTGACAGTGATCGGTTATTTACAAAAACGTTGACGAAAATAACGATGTTGACAAGACGAGTCTAAGCACCTTTAAGGTTTATGGGACATATAACTATTAAGTGTTTGTGATAGACTTGATAGGTCTTAAGCTCACAGAGCCACTCAGTTTTTTATACGATTAATTGTCTAGTTTTTGTCTAATGACAGGACACTTCAACGATCATTTCTTTTTGTCTTTCATTGGCACGTTTTATTCAAGAATTAAAAAAAATTGCAAATGAACTATCTAAAACACTAGCAATCCGCCTAGGCTTCGCCCGCGGTACATACGTAGCCTATAGCGCTCAAGGATAACTAAGATTTCCAAGGGTGAAAGAATTTTTTAAGTCAGTCCAGTAGTTCCCGAGATTAGCGCGTTGAAACAAACAAACAAACTTTGCAGCTTTATATTAAAAAAATAGTATAGAGCATAGATTAATGTGACTTTAAACGGCAAGGCATCAAATAAAATATACTTTTATATTAATTGCACATCTGTTGGAGATTTCCCAAATAAACGCTTAATTCCTTTTATTATACAGTCCAGTTTTAATATTTTCAAATTCTGTTATTTCGCGTGTCAAATTAATTCCCTGGTCTAGTAAATCATTAAGTTTTCTTTTATAAACCTCAGGAAGAGGGTCCAAGGTGGACATGGCTTCTTGATGAATATCACTACTTCTCGTACAAATTGTGATGACTCATTACGCCGACAAGAATGCTCGTTCTTCTTTAAAATATCTTCGTATCTGTTGAGAGTAAGGACCACATGTCTTTATCGTACACCGCCACAAAGTGTTCCCATTTTTATTCACTTTTATCGGTCTGTACGTGTTCCGACTTGAAAGGTTCGGGTCGTCACGAACAGACTGATCAACACTCTCCACGTTTTCTACCGTTCTTGATGACCTTGCTCGCCCGGATTTTGGTTTTTCTAGCGTTGTACCGGTCTCTTCAAACTTTTTGATTGAAACATTTTCGAATAACAGGAATGCTTGGCGCATCATTTAAATGGCGAAAACCTTGAACACTGCAGAATCTCCTACGCGCTACAGTCGCCGAATCACCGTTTTTGTAAAACTCTCGCACGCACAACACGCGGTCTGCTCCCGAAAAACGCTCCATAGCGACTGAATTCCCAAGAGCCAGGCTTCCTTCTCTTGTCAGAAGGTAATGGCTTGTAAGCTAGTTCAACGTGCTGCTGCATTATGATGTGCAGTATAATTAATTGACGTACTCTTAGCACCTTTCATGCCAAAAAAATAGGGACCAATTTGGTTATTTACATGCATAATAATAATACCAAGTACCTATATTATAACTAATATGTAAATATAGGGTCCTTAGACTAACATGAAAACATGGCTAGCAGGGAAACAACCTAAAGGGAATCTCCTTATTATGAAATGTCATGAGTTTAAGCGATAAATTATGTTGGTTGTGTTTGGTTACAAATCTATCAGCTATAAACTGTGTAAATACTTACAAAAGTAACTTTATACTTAGTACTCGTAAAATGAAGCACTTATACACGGGTTGAAAGTCCTTTGCCTCGACGTTTTGTGGGCTTTATCAGAGGAAGTAACTCATACTCTAGTTGGTCAATTAGTTTCTTTGCCAACTTATATACGCTCACATAGTCGTTATCTCGGGTTAATAAAGATAAACTTTGAATTTAGTTAGATTGTCGACGCTTTTCTAGTTTATTCAAAGTATGAGCCTCTTATAATAAAGATTTAAACAAAAACATCTTATCGGTTAAGTATTCACTTTACAGAAACGCCCAAAAAGTAGTTTTCAACCACAAGTTACCGTTACATTTTGATCGTTTTAATCCCTTGGATGGGTGGTTTAACTAACAAAATACTCTTCATCAAAGGCTTCACAGCATTGTATCTCTTACAATAAGAAGAGATAACGTAATATTTAGTTATTGCATGTTGTGCAAAACACAACATGCAACAAACACCTAAATAACAAGCACCTAAATCGTCCTTTTAGGAGACAAATTGTTCTCTCTACTGAATTGCGAGCAGTTAAGTGACTGTCATTGTAGAAAACTTCTGGGGAATCATCTTCAGCACCAGTAATTGGCGTTATAAGGTGGGCGCGCTGAGCACATCCTGAATCACCTGAAAATATTAATAAGTATCAAACAATTACGTAGTTTTTATACCTAATTAGGCTTATATTCTGAAGTAGGGGTAGGGAGGGATTAACTAACCGAGCAAAACAACTTCTTCACAAGCATTTGTTAATGCCTCTAAGTGGGCTTTTATAACACCTTAAAAATTAAGCCTTCATGAGTAGCTCCACCATATGTTGGATCCACATTTAAAATATTTATATCGGCATCTGTTATCTGAAAACAATCTGTTGTCGATTAAAAGAGCATTACCTTTCCTCTATACTGTGAGTATATTTATATATATTTATATATATATGTTTATATATTTTAGCATTATGTATTTATTCAAGTATAGGTAGTTATGTATATATATATATATATTTTTGCATTTATTGTGTAAGTTTATTTAATATTTTAGTTTTAGACTTCACACATTCATGTTTTTCTCTTCTTGTTCTCACACACTGTTGTCTACATTTCTTTTTTTACTTCTCCTTTCGCAGGTCTGCTGGAAGAAATTTCTTAAGAAATAAGCAGTACCTTTGTACTCAAATTATGATTATGTCATATCTTTATGTATTTTTCTGTGTGTACATAAATTATAAAATAAATAAATAAATAAAAAAGAAATATTATAAAGACTAATTGAATACTTAATAGTAATAGATTACAACATTGAAATCCTTTTACCAATTGCACATTTCTTGCATGGTAAACTTTGCGGCAGTAGAAACGTTCTTCATTCTCTACTGGTTTTTTCACTAATTCGAGAATTGATTCGAGTCAAAAAAAGTGCATTATTTTTTAACTTTATCTTTACAAATCGATAGGGTTTCATGCACCGGAGCGACCCTCCTCGGGATTAAAACGATCAAAATGTAACGGTGTACAGTGGGATGCGTGTGATGGCATCGATAGTAAGATGATGTCATCATCATTAGCAAACTCCAGCATTTAAAACTAAACTGCAGTGTGTGGAATGACCGTCCAGGAAAACAAGCACTTTGCCATCTGGTTTTCGAGGCACA
The DNA here is from genome assembly GCA_949316385.1 of Globia sparganii. Classification (NCBI taxonomy): domain Eukaryota; kingdom Metazoa; phylum Arthropoda; class Insecta; order Lepidoptera; family Noctuidae; genus Globia; species Globia sparganii. The sequence goes on from OX438656.1 coordinate 21,385,752, forward strand.
AAATGCGATTTCATCCATTCTAGAAATATGTCAAAGGTTATATAGGCGGATTTTTGTGACGTATAAACCACTGAACCTGGAAGAAGTCTATCTTTTAAATTCAGGTTTCTTCCTTTGTCCTTTCATAATGCATGCAGGAGGCATAAAATTACCTTCAGCATTGCAGCAACCAATTATACCGTGATCGTTTCTCCTTTTTCTGTAGAAGTTGACATAGATTACAGCTTTGGAACCGTTTTCAGCCAAAACATGATCTGGTCGGTTATTTAATTGCAACCCAGACTCGTCCATGTTGTAAATATGGCCAGGTTTATCTATTAGGTAATTATCTCTGAGAATCCTCTCAAACATTTCAAAATAGACGTTTACTTCTACTTTATTCATCCCTTGACTTCTACCATATGACACCCCTTCTGATTTCCTTAATGAAATATCGGAATTCCTTTTCAAAAACATTTGCACCCAATCATAGCCCGCCTTCTCAGATTTCATATTGAATCTGTGTTTAATTCCTAATTGCTCAGCATACTTGAATTAAATTCTTCTTAAATCATCGATAGTCAGTGGAAAGCCTCTCGACTGCATGTCTTTTATATGCTTGCTCAGTCTTTTTTCGTTGTCTGCATAAAAGGTTGAGGCTAGGCGAATGCTGAGATGCAGGTGACGCAGCGCAGCATAGTACAGATTTAGCAGCACAGGGCAGGCGAGACAGACATAGGCCATGAGCGTATGCTGTGAGGCGTTCTAGCTGGTACAAGAATAGACGTGTTCGAGTTGAAAATGAGTTCAGTCAGATTCCGATTATGAAATCAATGAGTAGTTGCTACTTTACAGTTTGTCAAAACGTAAAAAAACTCGTATATGTGTGGAACAAAGATTGGTGTTAACATTAAGGTCTAGGCCTAGTTAATTAATACACCGACTTAATATTTATACAGGGTGTCCCTGGAAGTATGGATCAAATCAAATAGGGGCGTGGGCAAAGTCATTTCCAAACTTTTTGATCCTGAGAATGTTGCTAATTTTTTTTACGGTTAAAAACTTATAACCAACTTTTGTTATTTTTAATCACTTTGTATAGTGCTCAAAGAACAAAATCATTTTAAAAAAAACTACCAGGAACTGTCAATTGTAAGTTTTTTAGACAGCCCTGATAGTTTTTTTTAATGATTTTCTTTGAGCACTATGCGAAGTGATTGAAAAAAAAAATAAAAATTGATCATAACTTTTGAACCGTAAAAAATTGCACAAACATTCTCAGGATTAAAAAGTTTAGAAATGACCTTGCCCACGTCCCTATTCGATTTGATCCATACTTCCAGGGACACCCTGTATACACACATCAACACTGTCTAGGGATATTTTGGATTTACTCAAAATTTATTAAAAATAACGTACATGAGTGGTAAGTGCTTCCCGCCTGGGTGTCTTTCAGCCACTTCACCAGTTCGATGTGACCATAACCTTGATATCACGTTTTGTCTTGTTCCAATCTCTTCAGCAATATTCCGTTGAGTAGCCCCAGCTTGGAGAATGCCTACTGCCCTTAACATTTCCTCTCTCGTTAAATGGCGCCGCTGCATGATGTACACAATAACATTAATTCGAAATTAACGGATAATTTGTTATAAAATTTAATTTTGACACAAAAAAATAGCCAAAAACTACTGTAGGTAAATGAAACCTTCAGACTTCGCTACCATTATGCCGCGTAAATCTTTTGTTTTATTTTTTCATATTAAAATTTAGAATCGTTCAAAAAGGTTTACAAAATAAGCTTTCTTCAAAAGAATTTAAAACTGGCCAGTATTTTTTAAATTTATGAACTTCATACAAAATATCCCTAGACTATGTTGATGTGTGTATTTTAATTAGGTACCTGCAGCAGCGGCAGTAAGGCGAACGTTCCATTTTTTTACGGGCAATCTATAGGCCACATGTAAAATGCTCTCTAAAAATCTTATCTGAGCATGCAACACAGATAGGCCGAATTCCAGGTTTTCTTTTTTGCATGGCCTCTCCTTCTCCAAATCATTAAATTGTAATGACGTGGCGCCGCATAAGTAGCATCTCATGGTTGATTTAGTATGCGTAGCGGCATTGCATACTTTTCCGTCAAGAAAAGCTGTTGACTTCGCTTTTAGTGAGCGCTTTTATTTGAGATAATATAGTCAATCTCTTCATTTGTCACATCTTTGGTTTCTTTTATGAATCGTATTCTTATTGGCCGACAATACCGTGGTGAAGATGGTGTAGGATTTTGCCACAGTATTTTTCTTTCCGGTCCGTAAACGAACTGAAGCGATACCACGGAACTTTGGCGTGTGTTTGCGTCAGAATCGGCTTCATTTTCAAATTTCATTTTGAACTGCATCTGTTGTGATCCCCAGCTCTTGGAGGTCCACCGTCTCTCTGGCTTTGGCGAGCACGTCGCGGTACGTCACGCCCTTCTTAACCGCGTCCGGCTGCAGCGTTATCACTACAGCCGCGGTCTTAGGGACGCGAAGCTTAGCCGCGACGGCTCGCTCCTTGCGGCGCCGCCTTTGCGCCTTTTTTCTGACCGCCTTCTTCTTCTCCCCGACCACCTGCCATTCAGCGTCGGTCGCGGGAGAAGTGGGAGAGTTTTGGGGGCGGGGCGTAGGCTCTGGGGCCTTCGCTTCCCGTGCCGTTCTACCCCTCTTCCGAGCCGGCGCCGGGGTTTTTTCCGACAGGAGCCGGTTTTGCCGGCGCCGGGGCGAGCCGGTTTTGCCGGCGCCGGGGCTCCGCCAGCTGACGCCGGTTTCGCCTTCGCCGGTTTAGCCTTCGCCGGTTTCGCCTTCGCCGGGGCTCCGCCAGCAGACGCTGGTTTGGCCGGCACCTGAGCCCGGCCTGACGGCCCGGGTTCAGGGGCGGCCGCTGCCGCAGCGGCCGCATATGAGGTCACCCTCGACCCCGGGGCCGTCCTGCCCGCCAGAGGGGGGCGCAGGACTATACCCTACAGGACGGAAAACCGCGCCTGGAAGGTCGCCAGCTCCTGCCGAACCAGGTTCAGGACCTGATTCTCGACCGGGACACGCTGGCCTGGCAGTTTCGCCTGCGCGTTGCCGGCGCACAGTGGTGCAGGTAGTACGGGCATGCGGAAAATATTATTTTTAAATGAAAAGACGTTGCGTTTCTTCATAATACTTTATTAAAATGATATAATGGATGTACCAGTTTACAAAGAGAAAGATATAACACGTATTTTTTTTTTATTAACATGAAAATATTCATCAAATTTTTTCACATGAATTTCATATAATTAAATCAGCATTTTTAAATAAATAAATATTAATAAACTAAATATTAAATAGAGAAGACATTGATTGAGAGATGGGTGCTATCCACTAATAAAGCTTTGGCATCATCGTGAAGAGGATAGTATTTTTTATTCGGTACTGCACGTAAACTGTTGATAAGGGGATCTGAGGTAGCTAAGAGCATATTCATAACATCTTCATTACATGATAGACGAGAACATTTTCTTAAATGACCTAACCTATAATTGCGGTAATCTTTATTTCGCGCTTCTTGAGCTTCCTCAGATAACATCCCAATAGGTAAGGCAGCAACACTTATTATTTCTTTGCCATGCAGCAAGATTTTATGCACAGTATTTGGCATATTATACCAGCTGTACAGGCTTACGTATAGTTCAGCAGTCTCGTAACAATAACTACCAAACTTATCCGAATCAACTAATGCACTAGAATTAATTGTTTGCAATATTATACCAAACCGATGAATAAGTTCTTTATCGACTCTTGTGACTTCAGCTACAATGTCTGCATTATTGAAAAATCTTCTAGACGTATTTCCATCGTTAGATGTTCCCATTCCTTGCTTTACAAAATCCACTTTTAGACCTAAACATTGAAACAGCTCACTTTGGATTCTTTTCTTCTCTTCATCTTTTTGTTGTTTGGTAGTTGCGTTCGTTCTCCAACTGGTAAATGACATATTGTACGCAATATGTAATATGCATTCCATAAATTTAATCCGTGCGTGAAGCGGGGATAAACCGACCTTGAGAGCCTCCGTATCCACAGTTTTATATCGCACTTGGTCAAGGTTATTCATTTCTGATGGCTTTGACTTGCATATAAAACACACTGCACATGATGATGTGTCCGTAACTGTCTGCGCTATTTTGCCATCTATCATTGTGAACACAAGTTTATGGTAGACTTTGTAAGTCTTTTCCTTTAAACTAATAACAGTTTCATTTAAGTTTGCTATTTCAGACTCCATTCTAGCAATTTCATTTTTCGTAGATTCTGTAGTTTCTTTTTGAAATTGGAATTGTACCGGGCGACAACACCTTGTAGAAGAAGGAGTTGCATTTGTCCAATACACAACAGATTTATTTTCCTTTTCATACAGACGCAGTGGAACTAATGATGTCAAAAACATATATGAATCTGACACATTTTCGTCGATAAATGACTGTTTGTACTCAGCATGACCTGATGATCCGTCACATCCCCACTTGTGTAAAAACGTTGAATTTACACTAATCTGTGTAAGGTCGTCTTCAGACATTACTTCAAATAATCTTCTGGTTGTGTGATCCAGTAATGACTGCAAACTTACACAAGCGTAGCTTTCCGTTACATCAATATCCGTGGGGTAGCATTGCCTTTTTACTTCAAGTACTTTATGATAATCGGGAAAAATATCACAACCAATACTTTTTGCTGCATTTCTCAGTACTTGATATTGATGTTTCGAAAGTGATGCATCAAGTAATAATGCCAACGCTTTTTCTGGAGTAAACTTGATAGTATCCGATGATTCTTCTTGTACGAGTACCTTAGAGGCAGCTTTCTTAATCATTTCTTCAGGAACGCTTTCACACAATCTTTTAACTTTATATCGCTTTGTTCGATCGCAACATTCATCAAATGATTTTTCTGGTCCTCCTCTATGAGAGCGTTTTGATGGCCCTGGAACATTACTGTCACAATTCACCACATCAGTCTGCACCGAAGATGTCTCAACGGTAAAAATATTTTTCAGCCACTGTTCATTTTTTGCCATAAAAGCATTTTTATTTCTCGCTGCAGTTTGCCACTTTTTTGTAAATACGCGTAGAAAATTACGGCTTAACTTTTCATAAACTTGATTCCAAACACTTTCTGTAAGCTGTGGATACATAAGTTTTAAATTTTCGAGGCATTTATGTATCTCACGATTACTTGATATTATGATTTCCACTAAATCGGCATAGACAATAGTAAAGCTATCCATCACTATAATAACACTGTTATCGTAAGAGAAAATAATTGTAAGTGAAGTTAAAACTACCATTCAATGCTATTTATACTTACACGATATGATAAAATGTTGATTACCCTCATTAGAAACACTTATTAATATAATGCACTTTTTCTTAATTACAGAGCGTCATTAGTTAAGGACCTGGTATTTCCAAGATTGCAGGTTATCGCAGCCAAAACTAATGTATTCTTAATCTATAGGGTCTAATTAATCTCCGAAAGTATATTATTACGTATCGGTCGATAACGGAGATTAGTTATGATCTCATGATTGAAAACAAAAGGTTCCAAATGACCTTCTTCACTAAAAATGTAATAGCAAGTAATTATTCATTATATTATAACATTATGTTTACTATTTTATTAATACACACAATAAACTTATGACTAAACTAAAAATGAAAGTTGATAATTATAGTATTTTGGTTCTATTCATACTTGAAATAACAATATTTTTTGCACGAAATTTGTAAATTCTCGATCACCCTACTTTGGCATCATATAATTAAATACTGTATAATTATTTATCCGTATTAATTTTAGGACTTGTTTCTACTAACATTCTAGTATGTGTGTACCAAATTGTAGACATTTTAAACAAGGTTGAAACAAAGGACTTTTTTCCGCCCTTGAACCAATGTGCGGCGGCCCTCAGACCAGCCAAATCTGCTCGGAGCCTCCCGTTTTACCACTTCACTGGCCGAGGGGCCGGTGTAGTTGGCCGCCTCCGCTGCCTCCATGACGGAGGCCGTTGTCGAGACTATGGCCCTGTTCTTTGAAGCTTGCAGCTTCTTCGGGGACACGTCCCGGATCGCGGCCTCCACGACCGCCGCGAACCTACGCTTCTGGTCCGCACCGAGGCTGCCAACCGCACCCGTCTCGTCGCCAGAGGACCCCGAAGCGACCGCGCGACTGGCCTCCGCCTCCTTTGTTGGCTCCTCCGCCAGTTCTGCCGCCTCCCGGGCAGTGAGCCCCCTCCCTTTGCCTCGCTCCCGGACTCCTCCCCGCCTGCTGTTGGGGATTTTCCGAGCCGAGGCCAGCTCCCCGTTGGAGGACGACCCCTGGCCGTCCTCTGACCTTGGCCGCTTGCTGTGAGACTTTCGCAGCAGCGGCCATCTTCTTGGCACGGCTGGGGCTCCCTGAGCCTCCCGTGCTCGCACCTCCAGATGCGGCGTCGGACTCCGACCCCGCATCACTCCTCACCTCTTCCGTTTCTTTGTTTTTGTTGTGTTTTCCAGTTTCCATTTTTGTTCCCACGAGTATTGAACATGTTGTATTGACTCAAAAAATAAATGGTTCGCACTAGCGACTAAATCAAGCTACCCATTAGCCAAGCTTACAACCTCCCTCACGGTGCACCGCCGCTTGGAGGTTTGGGGAATTGACCCTTTATTTGTGCCCAAATCAACCACTTTAAATAAAAGTATACGTCGAAACTAGAGATACAGACTTTTTTTTAATAGGACTAGAATTTTATAGACATTCCATAGAATTGTTCATGTAACTTATACTTGTAATAGCAAAGGTGGTTCCGCCTGGGAACATGACGTTTTGATCTTCCAAAATGTGTTTTTTTATAGCAGTTTCTTGGTGCTTACTTCTCAAGGATTTCAAAAACAGCAATAGCAAATATTGTTGTTCAGGTTTGCAACGCCATTTGGAATAATTTTAACAATACCCATATGAAATGTTCAAATACAGAAGATTTCAAAGAAATAGCTACCTCATTTTCAAATTTAAAAAAAAAATTCACATTTCTGTGGCAATGTCGACGGTAAACATATTCGTCTCAACAGACCACATCTATCTGGTTATCTGGTAGCATGTACTATAATTACAAAAATTATTACTCAATTGTTTTTAGCGGTCTCGGATTCAAAAAAACACGTTTCGAATCATTGATGTTAAAGTGGCAAAGATAGTGACGGAGGCGTTCTCAGCAACTCACTTTTTTTAAAGATCTAAGCAATGGAAAAATTCAACTACCACCTGAGGAACGACTACCACAAAGCAATATTGTTGTGTCATATGTATTTTTAGGAGATGAAGCATTTTCGCTAAAAACATTCTTAATGACACCTTATCAAATAGTATGGATGGAAAACAATCAGAAATAACAGTAACAAATAGTCAAATAATCATCAGTTTGAGGAGAATTCAACGTAGTACAAGTACAACTAATTATAGAGCAACAAGAACCGCAATTAATGCCAGAGATAAAACGGCTTATTTGGTAAAAATTTCGAAATACGTCGCCTTTTTAAGGGGTTGTGAGTGGTTTTGTCGGATCCCCCTCGCCATTTTCACCCGCCGGAAATACTTGGTTTCCTTAGAAAAAATAAAAAACAGATTTTTTTACAAATATTGTTTATTCCACTTTATGCACATGTTTTATCGTTTTTATTAATTCCATGAAAGGATCTTTCTTGTACTTTACGTTATTTCGCCGCCACAAATATTCAAAAATAACATCTGCAAAATTTTCTGTGTTATTAAAATTATCCTTCCTCAGCCTTCCACTGGGGCTCAATTCGTTGAGTATGAGTCCCATCTTCAGCTATGAATGGGTTGTCGCGATCCGAATGGTTGACTTTTTTGTGTATGTAGCTTTGCCGGTAATGTACTTGATGTGTGTATAATCAGAAGGTTGGCAAATGAAAGAGCGTGTTCTCGGTTGAAGGTTTACTGAACGACTGAAGTTGTGAACAGAGGTTGAGAGGACTTAGAATTAACTTACGAGCTACGTCATACATTGCCTAAGATTAAAGATGTTTAATATGCCTACGCGCTACATAGCCATGTTCTGACAAGCAATCATATGCTCTCCAAAAAAACATTGTGGTTGGTAGTGCAACTTCCATATTCTTCAATATAAGTGGCACCAAAACCTCAGCAGAGCGAATATTGTCTGGACACACTTCCAACCTCAGATCTTCAGATCCATCCTCAATCATACCGAGAACCCAGTGGCCCTCAATATGGCGACCTATAACAAAAATATATATATTTATAAAAACTGGCTTCAATTAGGAGTCGACGGAGCCCCGCTACGCGGGGCTCCTATTTCTGGGTGGTTTAAAAAAAAATAACCACGACGGCTAAGGCTGCGCTGCGCTCTCCCGCCTTAGCCATTTAACCTAACCCAATGAAGTCGGATTGTGCCAAATCGGTGTAATACATTGATATTAATTACCTAAGAATTATAGCCTGTTTTTATACATTTCCTATAACACATAATATATAAAATATAATTACCTCGATTATATTTTCTTTTTCCAAATTTAGATTCATCGATCTGGACTATTTTTCCGGGGCCACCAATATTTCCAACTGCTTCATTTTTGTCCATTTGGTATGCCACAATGGTTTCTCGGCAATAAGTATACCAGTCACAGCCCGGCCCAGGCACCTTTCAAAATTTTCCTTGTAGGGATCTTCATTTATGGCGTCGTTGTAGCTCCATTTTATTGAATATGCATATAACAGAGAGAAAACATGCACCAAATCAATTTTTATATTTTCAAAAAATGTCTATTGTGCTTTTTGCAGCCCAATCAAGATATGTCGCGTTTGGCAATCAGCCGTTGTAGATTTTTTTCACATTATTTTTGTAACCAATTTAATTTAAAAAATCTTGAATATATTGAGAATTTTCTCTGTACAGCCACAATTGTCTCCCGATTGGGTAAGCCAAATTATTATTTTTCAATCTTTTTGCTATGCCTTATAAATTCATGTATCCCCTAGATTTCTTTTGTCGCATACGTTTTTGTGTAAGAAAAACATTTTTTTTTTGTTATTTTCCTGGTATCCTGCAGTATAAGCCGAAGTTTAGACCCTTACTTTTTCAGAAATTACATTTTGAATTAGAGTTCCCTCTGACCCAGTCGGACCCTTTGAAGGTGACAGTGCATTTAAATTTAAATTAGGCTTAATTATCTTTTGTATTACAGCAAGTAAAAATATAATTTAAATCAACAAATGTGTCGCTGTCATCTTCACAATTTTAAAATTTTGAGTGAGGGCTCAATACATATATTGGACATTAATACAGACTAAGGCGTACATAAAACTATTTCCATCGGGATTCACGTTGTGATAATTCACCGCTCTTATGCGACCAAAGAAGTTCTAAAGAGGATCTTGATTTATTAATCTGGGGTAAAAGTATTTCACTCCAATTTCTGTAAATAATTATTAGGTCAGACCCAGAAAACTGTAACGTAGAAATCCACCCTTCAAGGTATGGAGGACGCACATGTCTCGGCTTTGCAGATTGCCTAGCCAATTTACTATTGGTGTCAATATATTTTTTAGGGATTTCATTGCTTTTTGTCAAAATTCTTGATGACAGGAATTTGGTTTCACTGCGCATCTAAGTTTGCCTCTTGGTTGACCTGGCGATCCATTGACACTATCAAAGGGGTCGTCAAAAAATGTCACCACTAATGCCGTAGTCTCCATTGTCTCCATGGGATTGTTGAGCTAGTTATAGTTTATCTGAAATATTTAATTAGTTTTAAATAAATAATACCGGCATTTATTGCTTCAGGGATGTAAATATCTACCTATACACTTTAGAGCATTTAATTTTGCTGCTGTAACCTTCATTTTATTTATGTATTTTGGGTCCACATGTTGTGCAGTCAAATTCGGTAATGCTCTGGTGTGACGGGTGTGACTTGATTTAAGGGTCTTCAACCTTTTTTAGGTCAAGGGCCTAGTATACTCTGATATTGGTTCGGCGGGCCGCAACACAAAAAAGGCATTCCATTGTAAACAAAAAGTAATTAAAAAGCAATAATATAATCATTGAAGTTATTTATTACGTAATTTTACAAACTAAGTAGAAATTATTTTAATAAAATTTAATCAATGAGACGTTTGACATTGTTTACTTTTAACTAATTTATCAATATCTGCACTTATAGTAGTCGTTGTAATTCTCAAACTGTTTTCAAGGTGAACATCGGTGATTCTAGTTCTTGTCTTCGACTTTACGTTCTTCATTCGAGAAAATCATTGTTCGCAAAGATATGAGGTGCCAAACAGAGATGTCATTTTCAGTGCATGATCTCTTATTTTAGGAAAGTCTGAAATAGGGATGTATTTTGAGTAAAATTCGATCAACCCTAAATTGAATTTGTCTTTAAAAGTAGAGTTGCACTGTAATTCTATTAATTCCATCTGAACTTCTTCAGGGACATCTTCGACAGAAACATTGAATGGGCGAGTAAACAAATTCAGGTTTATTTCATTTTTCCGGAAATCGCTAAAACGTGAGTCGAATTATGTTTTCAGATCCTGCAGCGCGGTAATATATTTGTCCATGTTTGAAGTTTGGCAAGACGACAAATTTGGAAAATGTGTGGTAACGTTTTTTTAACTTGATTGATCCACAAGTCCAACTTCACTTCAAACGCTTTTACAGCGTCAAATAACTCGTGAACCAAATTATCTTTTCCTTGCAATTTCTTATTTAAATCATTGAGATGTGATGTTATGTCGGCAAGAAAACCCAAATCACTTAGCCATGCTTCATCAGCGAATTGTGGAATAGCTTTATCTTTACTTTGCATAAAAGCTGCAATTTCTTTCCGCAAATCGAACACCCGTTTTAACATTTTCCCTCTGCTGAGCCAACGAACATCACAGAACTAAGTTATGTCACCATATTCAGCATTTGTTTCTTTTAAGAATTCCTGAAATTGCCTGTGGTTAAGGCCCCGAGATTTGATGAAGTTAACAATTTTTATCACAACATTCATGACTTCTTGAATATAACAGACTTCGCACTAAGATTTTCTTGATGAAATAATACAGTGGTACTGTATGAAGGAGATATCGGGATTATTTTTCTTTATTAAAGCAACAAGTCCTTCGTTTTTGCCAACCATAGACGGTGCGCCGTCTCACTATGGGAAAATCGCATATGTTTCTTCTCAAAACTCCGTATCTCAGTTATTTCAAAACTAAATGATCTGTAATTTTGCACACATACGTGAAAGTATAAGGTTTAATAGAAAAAATAATAATTTTGAAAATTATTATGTTTATTAATTTATTTAAAAAATAAAACTTAAAAAAATACATGCATATATAAGAAAAAATACTTTTTTTTTGTAATTTACTTACATAAAATAGAATTTAATATCATTGTATACAAGTGTCTAACGAGAAAAAAATAATGTACAAAATTCAACAAGCTCCTACAGATTTTCGTTGACAGCAAGAAGGGACTTGGCTTCATCGAAAAGTTCTTTCGATATTGTTTCTGAGGTATTTCTCAAACTTGATATATATGGATCAGAAGTGTACAATAAGGTATGGAGCACGTCTGTATTGGTAGCCGCTCTTGAACACTTTCTAGAATGATGAAGTCTTAACTTTTTGTAATCCTTGTTGCGGGATTATTGAGGGTCTTCGGACAATTGTCCGATAGGTAAAATAGCATAGTACTCAATGATTTTTTCTCCGTGAATAAGTATTTTATGTACGGAGGAAGGCATATAATACCGATTATAAATATTTACGTACAGTTGGGCGGTACTAAATGCGTATTCACCGAACTTTTTTGAATCAATAGCCATTTCAGATGACATAGTTTGTAGTATAATGTACATTCGTTTTATAAGTTCTACGTCTACACCTGTAATGTCTGCAGAGCAAGAGTAATTCTGAAAAAATCTCCGAGCTGTGTTCAGGTCATTACTATTTCCAGTGCCTTGTCGAGGTTTATGCAGTCCCATTTCCTCCCTAAACCGCTTTTGTACCAGTTTTTTTCTTTTCATCTTTGTTTTTTTTATTTTCTGGTGTAGTGGCTGACCACTTTTGGAAAGACAAGTTAAAAATATCGTTTGGCCTTAACAGGTTTCGCAATGGAGCATCTTCAATTTCAAATAGGCTTTTCAAGATTTCTGCATCACTTTGTGTAGCAGTATATGGACCTACTACGTCAATTATGTGTCCATCACAGGAACAAATCACAAATGGTTTTATGAGATTATCATATTTATGTAAACTGTAGGTAATTTTTTTTTAAGATAATTCGAGCTTTTAATGCATAAAATATAAGTACCATCAAACAGCAATTGCTGGTAATCCTAAGTTTCTAGCAGATCATGAGTGATATGACCTGGGCCGATATGTTGGGGTACAAAGAGATCTTGTAAACAATTTCTAACATTTTTCAAAAGAAATTGTTCTGTTGATTGAGATAAATTGAATAATGATGAAAAACATCTGTTGCTGTAATAATAATAATAATAATAATAAAAATTTATTTATTTTCTCCCACAAATTTCAAAAGTACAAGTTTACATATCATAAAAGTTTGAAGATGGGAGACAGGAGCCCATACTAAGTAAAACCTGTGCTACGGGTCTCCTGGTCTCCTTATCTCGAATAATATTATAGAGAGCTTTGCTAAGGACGTAAATAACAGTAGCAGGGAACGCTTACAGCTAATGAAACAATATAAAAGTAAAATTAATAAATGAGAAAAAAATATAAAAAAAGCGGTGTTTTGGTAAGTTTGTGATTAAATTGTTGTTTATTGTGTGTGTAGTGGTTTAGTGGTGAGATGGTATGTCTGTGGGTGTGATATACGAGTTGTGTATGTGATGCTTTGGGTGTGTGTGTGTGTGTAGTGCATGTATGTTATACTTCTCTGTAACTGTAAAACAGTTTCTCCGTATCGTCATAGGTAAGTGACAGGAGCCATTTTGAGACCTTCCGCCTGCATTCAATTTTTGTTAGTGGGTAAATTGTAAGCAGCTTGTTCGCAATATTATACAGACGTGGCCCTTGAAAAAAGAAGAAGTATCTGCTGAAACTCGTCCTAGCTGGTCTAGTTTGACATACTTGGTGAAAACGCCTACTCTCTAGGACTGGGTTAAAACTATTGTAGTTCAAGGAGGCATGTTGCCTAAGTATAATAGCGAGAACATATAATTGTCTAACCATTAAAACTTCAGCTTGTTGGTACAGATCTGTCGTAGAAAACAGTCGAGGTTTAAAAAGGCTGACTTTTAGGACTTTTATCTGTTGCTGTCACCAGTTCTTAATTTGATCAAATATATTGCTAAAGTATGTTTTGGTTTCTTAGCATAATTGGGAGGTATGCTATTGTATAGTTCTAAAAATTCTGTGACTGTGAGACCTGTCCAATAATGGCAAAATTATTTTATATTTATTCTACACTAGCTTTTGCCAGCGACTTCGTCCGCGTGGAATAATGACTTCCGGAAATTGAGGCACTAACTCTCATAGAGTTTAACCGATGTGCTCTTTCTTCTGCCGATTCTTGAGAACGCGTATTTCTCATTCAACGCGTTTTTCAAGACAATAGCGGGCGGACGCCGGCGTCCGCTTGGGGCTTGAATAACTAAAAATATATAACTACGTCCAATATATAAAATAATATATAATAAAACCTACTTCACTTAAAACTAAATACCTATAACTACTATAATTAATAATACCTATACCTATAATTAATAAAAGTACCTACGCTTTTACCTACTTAATATTAAAAAAAAACTGAACATAAATTAACCAAAACTTACCTACTACTAACTAACTACTACTAACCTATTACTACTTCACCTAAAAAGAAATCCTGTTTTCCCAACATTTCCCTTCACTGCTCTGCTCCTATTGATCGTAGCGTGATGAAAAGTATACTATAACCTGCCCAGGAGTATGAAGAACAATTGTACCAAGTTTCGTTGAAATCCATCGAGTGGTTTTTGTTTCTATAACGAACATACAGACAGACAGACAGACAAAAATTTTACTGATTGCATTTTTGGTGTCAGTATCGATCACTAATCACCCGCTGATAGTTATTTTGGAAATATATTTCATGTACAGAATTGACCTCTCTACAGATTTATTATAAGTATAGATATAGATTATCAAAATCTAAAACATCCACATTTGATTTTGCTATATTGATTACCTATGTCTTCTATCTGTCTTGCATTGAATATAGACAAAATAACAGTATTTCGTGGTAACAAGTGCCACTCTATTAGAAAGTAAATGTGGCTGACAAACTCTGCAACTGCGTGGCACATAGAAATTGTGCTCTTGTATTAAAATCCTTTTAATAAACATAGGTATCAAATGCAAACTATGATTGACACATTTGTTAAAGATACAATGACTAGAAGTATTATTAGCACGCTTGTAATTAGGTAGACTTACCTTTACCCTTAACCTGGTGCTGCATGAGCTGGCTGTGGTAGCTGCTGGCCACCACCACCACCACCACCGCTACCACAAGCGGTGGTGGTGGAGACAGTGGTGTTGATGTCCATGTGGCATGGCAAGCTCCACATTCTCTTGTAAGACCCTTGATGAGTTCTGAATCAATTGACGATTCTCTCGAGTCCAACAGGCCCGACACGCATAGATTGTTGCCACATCCTAAAATAGAATGACTTATTAATATACACTTTTAAACAGCATTGATTAAAGTGTTGATCATTGGTCATCCAACTACAGACTGAATATGACAAATACAGCATAGTTTAACAACTATGCTGTATTTGTTGTTACCCATCACATAGAATTACAGCACCAACAGCACTTCACATCATGAATAGCAGAATACAAAATGTTATACTTTATTCAACTAACCATTGTATCAGTAATAACTGCAATCCGATAATCAAACATCTTACCTGATAATTATCATGGGAAATAATAGGTAGTAATTGGGTGTCAGCAGGAATCACATAGAAACGCAGGCCTCTGGCAGAGAGACCACACCCACGACAGACCATAATCTACCTAGCAATCTTTCACTGTCAGCCTGTTCGGTATTCAATAAATTGAAACAGGGGTGACAAATATATGCATCTAAAGGCATCTGAAAAATATAAATGTCATTTAGTTAAAATACCTATTAAATGAAATTCTATGAAAGTACAGACTTATTAGTTAGTTAGTTTGTATTTATATTTATATACCGGATTTTTGCGCACCGGTTAGCCTACGGGCTCACTTCTATACATAGTAGTTCTTCTCTATGAAATTTGCTATTGCATTTTGCCTAACGCCAGCGGAACTAGCTGACGTGAAGTGTTCATCCCGCAGGGGTGACTAGTCGGCATGGAGTACAGCAGCGAAAACTCCAACCATGTTAAAATTATTGTTGAGGGTTGCGCCCCAACCACCTGGTCCTTGACCAGCTGCTGTTAAACAGCAGAACCCTCGAGCCGAAAGTACAGACGTGTGTCTATACTTGACTATCCTATCCAGCCATGTGTAGCAATAAACATCATAGGCCTGGGTTATGTAAACCACCACCAAATAAACGCTGGCTCACATGTAATCGACCTACTAGATTTTATAAGTTGTCACTTGAAGTTCTTTCCACAGTTAGTTGATAAGCTTCAGTGTCTGGATCGGGTCGTGGCCAATCGATATCAATCGTCTCTTCTTGCTCTGTAACAGATTTAATTTAGCATTATAGCTAGAGCTGCAGGCTATGGGTTCGTAACGAATTTTTGGTATAGTCCGCGAATAGATTTTTATTTTGGGCTTATCTTCTTGAGCTGTGGAAAGGTTGAACAGTTGATGATGATCTTGTCTGTGGGCTGAAATAAAAGGTAAATAAATGAAATACAGTTAATAAATCAATGTTGAGGACAGCAAAAATTATGAGTGGTCTGTACCTTTCCATATTAAGGCAGCCCGTAGTTTGTTCTAGTTCCTTCTGTTTCTTGTAACGCCATGCTTCCGGCCGGCTTCAATTCATCACTCTCAATACATAATAATAATTTTAAACTAAACATTTTATTCTTTCGTATTAGAGAAAAAAATGGCGGCAAACGAAGACAACAAGAGCCATAATAATGATCGAATCTACACTACTACTTACGTAACTCTGACCCGAAATCTTATAGGAATCTAATTTACTCACTAGAAAGACTATCACTACAATATCCATAATGATTTTTGAATGTTGCATCTAATGTCTTATTAAGTGTGTTGCCTCTTTTAGGGTAGTCGATAGAGATTTAGGCATTGGCGATAAGTCCCAGCAAGTTTGAGAGCTGCTGTAATTACCTCATTTCTGGTATAACCTGGGTTTTCAGCCCGAATCCTTTGGAGTCCATCCTGAGTTAACCCCATTATCCCATATTTTAAAACCTTTGATGGTAAACCTGGGAACTTTGGGATCAGGGTGACTCCCTTTACAGGTTCGGTGAATATGAGGGGCTTCTGTACGGGGAGGGGAGGGGAGGTTGTTGGTTTCCTTGTCCTGTGGGATGGCTCTGGACTATCCGAAGAGTCTGAGGTCGGTAACAGGTAGTTGTTCGTCACGTTGAATGTGAATATCCCGGTCTCTGAAACTTTGATCACCTCTACCTTCCCAGGAATGGTTGTGTATTTCTTGATGGTTTCTTCTAGAATTCTCATGACTCGGTCCATCGAGTCTGGGCTCTTCAGGATGGAGAGGTCTACCTGGATTTTTCGGTCACTGATTTCTTTTAGATCTTGTGCCTTAGCTGACAGGAGCCCTCCTACAGCTTCTTTGATGGATCCGAATTGTTTGGCGTATTCTGCCTCCCCTTCAGTGATGTAAACTGATTCAGAGTCCTCTTCTCCTTCGTAATCGTCTAGATCTTCTGACTCAATGTACGCATATACCTTCCTTGATTTTCGTGGCCCCGAATACGCGTGTCGCTTGTACGCTGATTTGCTGGTCTGGTTTATCTTGGGCATATTTGCAATTAAATCTGTGGGTTGATTTTTATGATTTCTTATAATAAAACCACACAAACGCATACGGTTGTAAAAATATCGTCCTCCAGCTCCAGTAAAATCGCTCCTTTCTTGGCCTCTTCAGTGTCTTTTTCAGTAGTTAACTTTGTATTATTTAACAATTGTAAATTATTATGTTAATTTCAAAATAATAAGTTAGAAATGTTTATTATAGTGAAGTGTTATGAGTAAATTCAATAAAAAACGTACTTAGATAAAATATTAAGCTGTATTCGGCACTTCCTCACTTTTATATTGTAACTTACAACTCACGACAAAAGACGAAAATAACTTAAAAAACAACAATTAAAAACGTATCCTACAGGGCATCGTGTGCCAAATTGAAATAGTCGACTGGGGGGGTCATCTGCTATGCTTTCAGACCCCTAAACACTCCTCGTGCCCTGCGGATTTTTTCATCGACTTTTTATTGTTGGAACGCCCGAAAAATGCCTGAAATGAACAGAAACTACTAATAGTCCATAATTGTATTTAGAATAAAATATGTATAATAGAATAATACTCAAGTTTATTTAGCTACGGTAAAAACAGAACGATGATTAAAATATTTAACTTGATATCCGTCTAACATTCATAATTTTAAAATGGTGGTCAGTGTTTATTTGACATGAGTATGTTACATTCAGCCAAACAGGAATCGTCAAATAATGCGAACTACTTATTTTAGAGAATTAGTGCACAGTTATCATTAATTTAATATAATTCGACCTATGTGCACTGTAAATCGAATTAAAATAATAAAACATCACATTATTTTCAAAATAGAAAACATATTGTAGGCTGTATGAATCTTATGTCCTTTGCCTTACTGACAGTTTGACATTACTGTATTTCATTTTTTCGATTGTTTACTCTATTCATGTTTTTTCGTTTGCGACTTGAGTTACATTTGATTTTTATGCTATTTAACGACGACTGTGGCTATTCTTTACGGATTTTGATTACTCTGCATACGGTACCTACACATTTTTTGAACACGGACTTCGATTGGACCCGCCTAAACGACGACCCGGCTTTTTGACGACGGACTTGTACCTACTTTTTATACGACGCTGCTGTTGTTTTGGACTTGTGCCCCGTGTACATTTAAAAATGGATAGAAACCTACATTGTGTTAATTGCTATCTCGATATTGCAAAGATGAGACGCAACCTCTTATCAGAGCAAAATGATGAAGTACGTTGTTTAATACAGGCATGGATAACACCACAAGCTGTATGTATTGAGATTCCATATTTTTCTTGCCTATTTATATTGAATGCACTGACATACAATAGTGAAATTATTTATTGTTCTTTTTCACAGGTTGAAAAAGACAGTGTTGTTTGTGATTCTTGTCTAAGATTAGCAATTCAAACTATCACCGACACACCAGGAACCAGTCGCCCAGATAGACAAGTAGGCCACCACCATGTGTGCGTTTGCTGTGGACAGTCTGTTTTACGACAACGATCACATAATTTAAGAAATAACACTGATAGTGAAAGGCACATAATGAATGTAGTAGCACACAGAATTCAACCACGCCAGGTAAGATCCCTACTTATATTAAAGTTGATTCCTGGGTTTTGTACCCAACTCCGCCAGCTTTTAGTAAAACAAAACTAACTTTCTCTTTTTATTTTTCTTGCAGCTACGTTCTTCAGATTTGATCTGTCACCCATGTTGGCAACAATGCAACCGGGCTGCCTCACCCTCTACTCCTTCACCTAGTCCGAGTCAGGTATCCAGTCAGGCAGATAGTTTGAATATACCTCTTCATGAAGAAGTTCCTCAAATGAGATCTATAGTCCTGTTACCTAATTATGGAAGAGCAGTCGATACTCAAAGTCACTGTTTCTATCCAGGATGTAATATGACAGACAGACATGTGGTGCCTCTTTCATTAAGGGTGTGGCTCTTCAAGGACTACAAGTATTATGTACATACCAAAGAATGCAAAAATATGTGGTCATCATTTAAACAGTCACTTATGGTACGAACTTCCTGCTTTGGAAGATATGAATCATGAATTCACTGTGGGGTTTGTCCAGCATATGATTCACTTCTTTCAGTAGAATTTCCTTACGCTATGGTGACAATCTGTATGGAGGAACAGCTACTGGTTTGCGACTTTCAGTTTCTATGGCATGTTCCACAAGACTGGCCGGCTTGCCGTTACCAATGAATACAGCAGCATTGCGTTCTAGAACCTTATTAAGCTGCGTTAATTCTTCGTTAGCATCTTTTACATCAGTCAGTGCAAACTTTGCTAAATCTATAGTAGGACCAAATAGTGTGTTACTTCTTGGTGATAGAATCACCTCAGCGCTGTTGATGCTCGATTGTGCATCTCAGAACAGGGACCCGACAAATCTGGGTGAGTATCCTGATAGTGCAGGTTCCATTCTCGAGGGCGGCTATGGAGAGTTATAAAATTCTATTAAGGGTCGTGGCCCATATGAATTTCCCGTTTGGCATTCCTCAGGAGGGTTTGAAGGTGGGGACGGAGTCCCCACCATTGCCCGGAGCATTGGGCTCACCATTGCTTCCAGAGACGTCATCTTGGCAAGTTTTTCAAATACCGTCTCGGTTTTTATAGGCTCCGTTTGTACCGTAGACACGGGTGCTCCATCTTCTTCCTCTGGATGTAGATCATACTTCCTGCCGGGATCATCCAAGAAGTGAAATAACAGCTGTGGCACGTTGAGTGCCATGTTAGCGTCTTGGATGAAGTTAACTCCTAAGAGGGTTCGGTTATCGTGCGACTCTGGTAGCACGATGAAATTTGTGGGGATTATCCGTCCACAAAGTGACACTGGCACCAGGGCACTCTGGATTTGCTGTCTTCGTCGCAAGCCATCAGCTAGGGTGACAGTAGCTTTCTCAGACTTGAATCTGATGCCCTTTTGCTGTAATACGCGATATAGCGAAGTTGATGCGACACTTAGCTAGCCAGCGTTTATGAGCTTGACCTTTGACACCCTTGATCGTGATCTTCAAAGTTGGTCTAGATCTTGCTCCTAATGCAACTGCGGGACTCAAGGCATAAAATCCCACGTCAACTGCACCAAACTTGGTTTTCGTGCATTTTGGGCATTTGCTCCTTACTACGCCGGGTTCGCCACAGCCATAGCAGGTGATTTTTGGCCCAGGTCTGGTGGTAGGCTTGGAAGGTGCCTCTGTCTCCTTCGACTCGCTTTTAACGATTTTCTTCCGGCATTCTTTCTCACTATGCCCAAACGCGCGACAAAATGTACACCTTTGCCTTTTCGCCATTGGTGTGGTGCTGTTATTGCTTGCCGTTCGTTCAGCAACAACCTCTTCCAGCTGCCGAGCCTTCACCAGAAAATCGTCGAACGTTTCGACGGAGTCTCTTGGTATTCTATCTCTTACGTTGTTATGCAGAGACGTATACAACAGATCCAGGCATTGCGATTGTAGCAAGAACGGTTTAGGTAACTCTGCCACTAATGCTTGCTTCTTTGCGACGAACAGTTCGTTACCTGACGGAGTCTTTTGCTTGTCCATGACAATGTCATCATAAATCCTATAAGGCCGGGCCTCTCTGGCGCAAAACTGGATCTTAATAATGACGTAGCCTCATGCCAAGTGGATACAGTGTTCTTGACTCCAAGCCACCAGATCGAGGCATCTCCAACTAACAGGAGTGTAAGGCCTTCAATGGCATGCTCGTCTGTAATCGATTCAATTTTCTTGAAGGTACTTATCATCGACAGGAATGCTTCGACTACTGTGTCACGAGATCCATCGTAACGGGCGGTACAGGTAGCGAAACTACCTGATTTCCTAGCTAAAGGACTATCCCTACTAGACAGGGCTCCTAACAGCTCACGGAACTGATCATCCGTAAAACTGACGTTTGCCATGTTTGTTTTATTTCTTCGGCTACGTCCTAGGCAAAATATTATAAAACTCAATTTTGATGCAAACTATGAATACTTAACAAAATATGAAGGACCTAGCTCCTAAACTATGGTAAGACTAACTATGAGAAAAAAAACTACCTCCTAGTTTATTTAAAACTAAGTTTCGCTTTAAAATAAAAAGAAATATCTCCTGGACTAAAACAAATACTCTAATTACCTAACTAACTTATTCAATACTTGAGCTTGTATTGAAATTACAAACGAAACTATTTTAAAACAAAAATAAAAGTGAGGGTAGAGAGAAAATATATCTTTACGTAAATCGAATGCTACAAGTAAACAAAAAAATAAATAACTACTGATGTGAGAACTAGCCCGCGGTGGGACGCCAACTGTAACGGGTATTTGTGTGAGGAGATAATTTAAATACAGGATCGTAACACTAAAATCGGTTTATTCTTTAAAAAATTACTAAATACAATAATAAGCGATAAAAGGTTCCTAATCGATGCCCTAGTAGCGGCGCGTACTATAAACTGACTGTGCGGTTTTGCTAACGAAGTCAACGTAATCAATAGACAACACACGCCGCTGAGCCAATGTCCGATAAGATACGGGAGCAAGGAGGGACCGACCTAAGTCGATGCGGAGAACTGCACCCGAACCGTACCCAACGCTGACTGCTTAAACTATTTTTTTTTTTTTGGAGATGGCATCTCGCCGTTCAACATATGAGGTTATCGTCTGCTTAACCGGACTTTCCTGTGGATGCCTTGAAGTTAAGGCCTCCAGCCAGGGCTTAAAAACTACTTAATGTGAACTACGCTAAGGGCGCCCCCTGTGGGGTTCGGACCTCGGCTTAGGGCGTCGCTGGGGGAGGGCAGCAAGGGACGGGCTGGATCGGAGTTATTTTGGGGCGAATTTAATACTATTGGCTCAGCGGCGCGGGCTGGCTTAAGCAAGGGTCGGGGTGGACAAGTTGCGGGGCGTCGCGACGTGCGTCCTCGACTGCGAGGACGGTAGGACGGCTGACGGGACTTGTTTCTGTATTTGTTAATAGTACTACTGGGCTTTCTGCTATCCTGTAAGAGGGTAGTGGCGTCGTCGGGGATGGTGAGGGTATGCCTTGGTCGGCGAATCCTACTTATACGGGAGGGAGTATATCGGGAGGCGGCCGCCGCAATCAGTGGATTGGAGTGCTGTATTGCGGAGTCAAAGAAGCGCTTGACGAGGCGTTTCATGAAAATAATTAATTTTTATTACGCAACACAAAAACATTAAAACAAATTATTGGCCATATTATGTCGGCTAGCACACGCCAATACATCAACAACAAAAAAACATCTATCATGTACTCAAGCTGAAATAAAAAAAAATAAGTATAGGAAACCGGCGGCGGTTGTGGCGGAGCAATAAATTAAAAAAAAAATAAAAGTGACAAAAAGACCAGACTGAAACTAATGAAAAATCAATAAATAATAATAAAATACCTACTTCACCTAATACTTAGTCATGGCCCCGCCTGCATCTATGACGGCATCGCGCCTGCTTCGCATAGATCCTACAAGAGTCTCGCACAAGCCTGAGCCCCGGAACGACTCCCACACTTCATTAAGATGTGCAACCAGTGTTTCTTTTGTTCTCTCTGCTCTTGTATCCCATCGTTGAACTATTAAACCCCATAAAATCTCGATAGGATTCAAGTCAGGAGAACGCGAAGGCCACGGCACTGTTTTTAAATTGGGTTGTTGCTGGATCCATTGTTGTACCACGCGACATTTGTGTATCAGAAAATTGTCCTGAATAAATATAATTTCATGACACTCATCCTCCGAATAAACAACTCTCACGGTAGGCAGCACCACATCCTGCAACAATTCCAAATATGAAGCCCCGTTGTCTCCTCCGGGGTATATATGCCAACTCCCCGGGGCCAGCAGCACACATCCAGGCCCACATGTTGACCACTACGCGGCCAGACTCGAGATTTGGGATTACGTTCCGCGGCTCATATCTCGTGTTGTCCACACGCCACATGAATGCCGACGACCATGCTTGCTTGATTTAAAAGATTTTTCATCGGAAAATATGGAGTGTGAAAAATCAAAATCTCTGTAGTCTCTAGCAAAACGGACACGAGCCGCTTTATTAGCACCCGTGAGGATGATTTTTATTGCCGGTTTAATGCCGGCCCGACGTAGCGCTTTACGCACCGTCGAAAGGTTACAGTCGTATTGTTCTGCAAACAATCTTGTGGGCGTAAAGGGCAGCTCTTCGTGTACTTGGACCATATGCCGCATTCGGTCTGGTGTAATTATTTGCGGCTATCTGACACGTGGTCGATGTTCCAGGCTCCCTTCACTCTCGTAGCGCCGCCGGACCCAAAGCAAAATTCAACTTCAATTTTGGTGCAAAATTCGCACTCTTCCGGCAGATAGTGATCGTATGCACATATTTCGCAATTAGAGAACCAGAAAAAGTTTGAAAAATACAACACTTCCACATTGTGAGTCACTGTGAGGTCAATTATGAAATGTTCTGGTTGCCCCGGTATTGTCTCGAACTCAGTTTCGCACAGCACACACCAAGTTCTCCTAATATAATGTGTGGCTAGCCATGGCCACACTAAATTCTGTAATAATAATTCCACAAAATCCTCCATCGTGAAAAACCTATCGACGTCCATTATTAAGAGCGCCATAGTTGAAAAAGAGAGTTCTAAACTTTTAATGAACTCCTTAAGTTTATTAAGGGGCTTATATCGCACATTGGTTGTGTTTGATGTATCTTTACTTGTTGTATTTTTGTGGTGTACAATAAAGTATAAATAAATAATTGAAAACAAAGCTCCTATTATAATTCAATTTTTCATGAAAACCCAGCAGTTTAAAAAACCGGCTAAGTGCGAGTTGGACTCGCATAGGAAGGGTTCCGTTAGCATCGAACAAGAGTTAACACTATCTATTTAAATCAGGGACCGATAGGTCAACCCGTATGAGGGTTTTAAACGGGTTACTTTTTAGGATTAGGTTAGAAAACCCATAATAAAGGTTAACCAGCCTATAAGAACCGGTTTCGACGTAAGGTGCATTTTAGCACATAAAACATCTGCAAGAAAGTGATAGAGATAACTACCACGCGGTCTTTGATCGTGTTTCGACGTGACTCTTAAGTAGTCACGTCTACGTCACGTCACGTCGGGCGCGTTCAGGTAGTGCGCGGCTCGCCGCCGCAGTGAACCCGCCCACAACGGGGCCCCATACAGGGCCATGGACCGCACGAAAAGTACTTTTTTCTATGCTGCTAATTAGCTACACCCTCCACCGCTGTCAGGCCGCGTCACCCGATTGGATAGTCCTTCCACTGCCCCAGGCTACAACGTCTGCATATCTAATGCATACGCGAGTAGACCACTTGTACTCTCCAAGTGGGGGGTGGTATCGGTACCTCGGCTATAAAGTCAAGGAAAGAAACGTCTATGACTTTAAACTCAGCGCCCTCATGCAACCTGAAACGTGCTGCTATATCATTCAGGCTTACGCTCTCACGAAGAGCGGTTTTTGACATCAGGCTTGCGCTGTAGGTCACACTATCAGTCACATTCCTGAGCCGTGCTACACCCGAGAGTGCGTATTCAGGTGCGGCCTTCGGCAATGTTTCCATAACGAATTTCTTGAAGTCCAAGGGTTCGTTGGACGCGTTTCCGGTCGCCATAGTTGTGGAAGTCACGGCTCACGAGTGACAGCTTTGACATATCCTCGAGTATAAAGGAGGGATACACAAGAAAATTTTACCTAGTGCTTTAGCTGGGAAGAAGAAGTGGCGCAACAAACTCCCCAGCAGCACAGCTGTCTGTTCATTTAGAAAAACTTCATTCTATACAATAGTATGCAAATGCAAAATAATTAATTTTTATTACGCAACACAAAAACATTAAACAAATTATTGGCCATATTATGTCGGCTAGCACACGCCAATACATCAACAACAAAAAAACATCTATCATCTACTCAAGCTGAAATAAAAAAAATAAATAAATATAGGAAACCGGCGGCGGCTGTGGCGGAGCAATAAATTAAAAAAAAAATAAAAGTGACAAAAAGACCATACTGAAACTAATGAAAAATCAATAAATAATAATAAAATACCTACTTCACCTAATACTTAGTCATGGCCCCGCCTGCATCTATGACGGCATCGCGCCTGCTTCGCATAGACCCTACAAGAGTCTCGCACAAGCCTGAGCCCCGGAACGACTCCCACACTTCATTAAGATGTGCAACCAGTGTTTCTTTTGTTCTCTCTGCTCTTGTATCCCATCGTTGAACTATTAAACCCCATAAAATCTCGATAGGATTCAAGTCAGGAGAACGCGAAGGCCACGGCACTGTTTTTAAATTGGGTTGTTGCTGGATCCATTGTTGTACCACGCGACATTTGTGTATCAGAAAATTGTCCTGAATAAATATAATTTCATGACACTCATCCTCCGAATACACAACTCTCACGGTAGGCAGCACCACATCCTGCAACAATTCCAAATATGAAGCCCCGTTGTCTCCTCCGGGGTATATATGCCAACTCCCCGGGGCCAGCAGCACACATCCAGGCCCACATGTTGACCACTACGCGGCCAGACTCGAGATTTGGGATTACGTTCCGCGGCTCATATCTCGTGTTGTCCACACGCCATGAATGCCGACGACCATGCTTGCTTGATTTAAGAGATTTTTCATCGGAAAATATGGAGTGTGAAAAATCAAAATCTCTGTAGTCTCTAGCAAAACGGACACGAGCCGCTTTATTAGCACCCGTGAGGATGATTTTTATTGCCGGTTTAATGCCGGCCCGACGTAGCGCTTTACGCACCGTCGAAAGGTTACAGTCGTATTGTTCTGCAAACAATCTTGTGGGCGTAAAGGGCAGCTCTTCGTGTACTTGGACCATATGCCGCATTCGGTCTGGTGTAATTATTTGCGGCTATCTGACACGTGGTCGATGTTCCAGGCTCCCTTCACTCTCGTAGCGCCGCCGGACCCAAAGCAAAATTCAAATTCAATTTTGGTGCAAAATTCGCACTCTTCCGGCAGATAGTGATCGTATGCACATATTTCGCAATTAGAGCACCAGAAAAAGTTTGAAAAATACAACACTTCCACATTGTGAGTCACTGTGAGGTCAACTACGAAATGTTCTGGTTGCCCCGGTATTGTCTCGAACTTAGTTTCGCACAGCACACACCAAGTTCTCCTAATATAATGTGTGGCTAGCCATGGCCACACTAAATTCTGTAATAATAATTCCACAAAATCCTCCATCGTGAAAAACCTATCGACGTCCATTATTAAGAGCGCCATAGTTGAAAAAGAGAGTTCTAAACTTTTAATGAACTCCTTAAGTTTATTAAGGGGCTTATATCGCACATTGGTTGTGTTTGATGTATCTTTACTTGTTGTATTTTTGTGGTGTACAATAAAGTATAAATAAATAAATGAAAACAAAGCGGGTTCCGTTATCATCGAACAAGAGTTAACACTATCTATTTAAATCAGGGACCGATAGGTTAACCCGTATGAGGGTTTTAAACGGGTTAATTTTTAGGATTACGTTAGAAAACCCATAATGAAGGTTAACCAGCCTATAAGAACCGGTTTCGACGTAAGGTGCCTTCGGCCTTCGGCAATGTTTCCATAACGAATTTCTTGAAGTCCAAGAGTTCGTTGGACGCGTTTCCGGTCGCCATAGTTTTGGAAGTCACGTAAATAAGATATAGATATGACAGGCTCACGAGTAACAGCTTTGACATATCCTCGAGTATAAAGGAGGGATACACAAGAAAATTTTACCTAGTGCTTTAGCTGGGAAGAAGAAGTGGCGCAACAAACTCCCCAGCAGCACAGCTGTCTGTTCATTTAGAAAAACTTCATTCTATACAATAGTATGCAAATGCAAAATAATTAATATTTATTACGCAACACAAAAACATTAAACAAATTATTGGCCATATTATGTCGGCTAGCACACACACTAATACATCAACAACAAAAAAACATCTATCATCTACTCAAGCTGAAATAAAAAAAAAAAAATAAGTATAGGAAACCGGCGGCGGCTGTGGCGGAGCAATAAATTAAAAAAAAAAAAAAAAGTGACAAAAAGACCATACTGAAACTAATGAAAAATCAATAAATAATAATAAAATACCTACTTCACCTAATACTTAGTCATGGCCCCGCCTGCATCTATGACGGCATCGCGCCTGCTTCGCATAGACCCTACAAGAGTCTCGCACAAGCCTGAGCCCCGGAACGACTCCCACACTTCATTAAGATGTGCAACCAGTGTTTCTTTTGTTCTCTCTGCTCTTGTATCCCATCGTTGAACTATTAAACCCCATAAAATCTCGATAGGATTCAAGTCAGGAGAACGCGAAGGCCACGGCACTGTTTTTAAATTGGGTTGTTGCTGGATCCATTGTTGTACCACGCGACATTTGTGTATCAGAAAATTGTCCTGAATAAATATAATTTCATGACACTCATCCTCCGAATAAACAACTCTCACGGTAGGCAGCACCACATCCTGCAACAATTCCAAATATGAAGCCCCGTTGTCTCCTCCGGGGTATATATGCCAACTCCCCGGGGCCAGCAGCACACATCCAGGCCCACATGTTGACCACTACGCGGCCAGACTCGAGATTTGGGATTACGTTCCGCGGCTCATATCTCGTGTTGTCCACACGCCACATGAATGCCGACGACCATGCTTGCTTGATTTAAAAGATTTTTCATCGGAAAATATGGAGTGTGAAAAATCAAAATCTCTGTAGTCTCTAGCAAAACGGACACGAGCCGCTTTATTAGCACCCGTGAGGATGATTTTTATTGCCGGTTTAATGCCGGCCCGACGTAGCGCTTTACGCACCGTCGAAAGGTTACAGTCGTATTGTTCTGCAAACAATCTTGTGGGCGTAAAGGGCAGCTCTTCGTGTACTTGGACCATATGCCGCA
This sequence comes from Globia sparganii, assembly GCA_949316385.1. Taxonomy (NCBI): domain Eukaryota; kingdom Metazoa; phylum Arthropoda; class Insecta; order Lepidoptera; family Noctuidae; genus Globia; species Globia sparganii. Next base: position 21,413,730 of record OX438656.1, read on the forward strand.
TTCGGTCTGGTGTAATTATTTGCGGCTATCTGACACGTGGTCGATGTTCCAGGCTCCCTTCACTCTCGTAGCGCCGCCGGACCCAAAGCAAAATTCAAATTCAATTTTGGTGCAAAATTCGCACTCTTCCGGCAGATAGTGATCGTATGCACATATTTCGCAATTAGAGCACCAGAAAAAGTTTGAAAAATACAACACTTCCACATTGTGAGTCACTGTGAGGTCAACTATGAAATGTTCTGGTTGCCCCGGTATTGTCTCGAACTCAGTTTCGCACAGCACACACCAAGTTCTCCTAATATAATGTGTGGCTAGCCATGGCCACACTAAATTCTGTAATAATAATTCTACAAAATCCTCCATCGTGAAAAACCTATCGACGTCCATTATTAAGAGCGCCATAGTTGAAAAAGAGAGTTCTAAACTTTTAATGAACTCCTTAAGTTTATTAAGGGGCTTATATCGCACATTGGTTGTGTTTGATGTATCTTTACTTGTTGTATTTTTGTGGTGTACAATAAAGTATAAATAAATAATTGAAAACAAAGCTCCTATTATAATTCAATTTTTCATGAAAACCCAGCAGTTTAAAAAACCGGCTAAGGGCGAGTTGGACTCGCATACGAAGGGTTCCGTTAGCATCGAACAAGAGTTAACACTATCTATTTAAATCAGGGACCGATAGGTCAACCCGTATGAGGGTTTTAAACGGGTTAATTTTTAGGATTAGGTTAGAAAACCCATAATAAAGGTTAACCAGCCTATAAGAACCGGTTTCGACGTAAGGTGCATTTTAGCACATAAAACATCTGCAACAAAGTGACAGAGATAACTACTACGCGGTCTTTGATCGTGTTTCGAAGGACTCTTAAGTAGTCACGTCTACGTCAAGTCACGTCGGGCGCGTTCAGGTAGTGGGCGGCTCGCCGCCGCACAGTGGTGCAGGTAGTACGGGCATGCGGAAAATATTATTTTTAAATGAAAAGACGTTGCGTTTCTTCATAATACTTTATTAAAATGATATAATGGATGTACCAGTTTACAAAGAGAAAGATATAACACGTATTTTTTTTTTATTAACATGAAAATATTCATCAAATTTTTTCACATGAATTTCATATACTTAAATCAGCATTTTTAAATAAATAAATATTAATAAACTAAATATTAAATAGAGAAGACATTGATTGAGAGATGGGTGCTATCCACTAATAAAGCTTTGGCATCATCGTGAAGAGGATAGTATTTTTTATTCGGTACTGCACGTAAACTGTTGATAACACTGATCAACAAAATAACTTTTTTTCTGTGTAACAAGTAACATTTTGGCTGATTCTGTTAGGAATAAGGTCAAGTAGAGTAAAATTAGTAATCTAAAATTTTAGATACGAATAGTTTTTCTTTAAATATATCATCTTTTATCACTTGCTTGATTTGAGGACTTACAAACACACCCTCTTTAATCTTGGCGTCACTGATTTTAGGGAATTTTTCTTTTAGGTATTGAAATCCAACGCCATTTTTATCCATTGTTGTCACAAAGTCTTTCATCAGGCCAAGTTTTATATATGGAGAGGTGGTAAAAATATATCTTTAGGTTGTACTAATGGAGCATGTTTTACATTTTTTATTCCTGGAGTAAGAGATCGTCTTTTGCGCCAATTTTTCTTAACGTAATGGTTCTTCCTATCCCTACTGTCCCATTCACAAAGAAAACAACAAAATTAAACACGGAATTAAAAAAATAATAAGGAAAAAACAATTAATATTAAAACTGATAAGTGCCGGAACCCGGAAACTAGTCCTACTCGTAATCAAATTAATATACGTATGATTTTGTGGAGAGGTTAGGTAGACATTTCGAAATTACTGCTTACATTTCTTGTTACAAAATTTTGTTGATCAGTGTAAGGGGATCTGAGGTAGCTAAGAGCATATTCATAACATCTTCATTACATGATGGACGAGAACATTTTCTTGAATGACCTAACCTATAATTGCGGTAATCTTTATTTCGCGCTTCTTGAGCTTCCTCAGATAACATCCCAATAGGTAAGGCAGCAACACTTATTATTTCTTTGCCATGCAGCAAGATTTTATGCACAGTATTTGGCATATTATACCAGCTGTACAGGCTTACGTATAGTTCAGCAGTCTCGTAACAATAACTACCAAACTTATCCGAATCAACTAATGCACTAGAATTAATTGTTTGCAATATTATACCAAACCGATGAATAAGTTCTTTATCGACTCTTGTGACTTCAGCTACAATGTCTGCATTATTGAAAAATCTTCTAGACGTATTTCCATCATTAGATGTTCCCATTCCTTGCTTTACAAAATCCACTTTTAGACCTAAACGTTGAAACAGCTCACTTTGGATTCTTTTCTTCTCTTCATCTTTTTGTTGTTTGGTAGTTGCGTTCGTTCTCCAACTGGTAAATGACATATTGTACGCAATATGTAATATGCATTCCATAAATTTAATCCGTGCGTGAAGCGGGGATGAACCGACCTTGAGAGCCTCCGTATCCACAGTTTTATATCGCACTTGGTCAAGGTTATTCATTTCTGATGGCTTTGACTTGCATATAAAACACACTGCACATGATGATGTGTCCGTAACTGTCTGCGCTATTTTGCCATCTATCATTGTGAACACAAGTTTATGGTAGACTTTGTAAGTCTTTTCCTTTAAACTAATAACAGTTTCATTTAAGTTTGCTATTTCAGACTCCATTCTAGCAATTTCATTTTTCGTAGATTCTGTAGTTTCTTTTTGAAATTGGAATTGTACCGGGCGACAACACCTTGTAGAAGAAGGAGTTGCATTTGTCCAATACACAACAGATTTATTTTCCTTTTCATACAGACGCAGTGGAACTAATGATGTCAAAAACATATATGAATCTGACACATTTTCGTCGATAAATGACTGTTTGTACTCAGCATGACCTGATGATCCGTCACATCCCCACTTGTGTAAAAACGTTGAATTTACACTAATCTGTGTAAGGTCGTCTTCAGACATTACTTCAAATAATCTTCTGGTTGTGTGATCCAGTAATGACTGCAAACTTACACAAGCGTAGCTTTCCGTTACATCAATATCCGTGGGGTAGCATTGCCTTTTTACTTCAAGTACTTTATGATAATCGGGAAAAATATCACAACCAATACTTTTTGCTGCATTTCTCAGTACTTGATATTGATGTTTCGAAAGTGATAATGCCAACGCTTTTTCTGGAGTAAACTTGATAGTATCCGATGATTCTTCTTGTACGAGTACCTTAGAGGCAGCTTTCTTAATCATTTCTTCAGGAACGCTTTCACACAATCTTTTAACTTTATATCGCTTTGTTCGATCGCAACATTCATCAAATGATTTTTCTGGTCGTCCTCTATGAGAGCGTTTTGATGGCCCTGGAACATTACTGTCACAATTCACCACATCAGTCTGCACCGAAGATGTCTCAACGGTAAAAATATTTTTCAGCCACTGTTCATTTTTTGCCATAAAAGCATTTTTATTTCTCGCTGCAGTTTGCCACTTTTTTGTAAATACGGGTAGAAAATTACGGCTTAACTTTTCATAAACTTGATTCCAAACACTTTCTGTAAGCTTAAGCTTTCTGCTATACATATACAGCTTTCTGGATACATAAGTTTTAAATTTTCGAGTCATTTATGTATCTCACGATTACTTGATATTATGATTTCCACTAAATCGGCATAGACAATAGTAAAGCTATCCATCACTATAATAACACTGTTATCGTAAGAGAAAATAATTGTAAGTGAAGTTAAAACTACCATTCAATGCTATTTATACTTACACGATATGATAAAATGTTAATTACCCTCATTAGAAACACTTATTAATATAATGCACTTTTTCTTAATTACAGAGCGTCATTAGTTAAGGACCTGGTATTTCCAAGATCGCAGGTTATCGCAGCCAAAACTAATGTATTCTTAATCTATAGGGTCTAATTAATCTCCGAAAGTATATTATTACGTATCGGTCGATAACGGAGATTAGTTATGATCTCATGATTGAAAACAAAAGGTTCCAAATGACCTTCTTCACTAAAAATGTAATAGCAAGTAATTATTCATTATATTATAACATTATGTTTACTATTTTATTAATACACACAATAAACTTATGACTAAACTAAAAATGAAAGTTGATAATTATAGTATTTTGGTTCTATTCATACTTGAAATAACAATATTTTTTGCACGAAATTTGTAAATTCTCGATCACCCTACTTTGGCATCATATAATTAAATACTGTATAATTATTTATCCGTATTAATTTTAGGACTTGTTTCTACTAACATTCTAGTATGTGTGTACCAAATTGTAGACATTTTAAACAAGGTTGAAACAAAGGACTTTTTTCCGCCCTTGAACCAATGTGCGCCGCAGTGAACGCGCCCACACCGGAGCCCCATACAGGGCCATGGACCGCACGAAAAGTACTTTTTTCTATGCTGCTAATTAGCTACACCCTCCACCGCTGTCAGGCCGCGTCACCCGATTGGATAGTCCTTCCACTGCCCCAGGCTACAACGTCTGCATATCTAATGCATACGCGAGTAGACCACTTGTACTCTCCAAGTGGGGGGTGGTATCGGTACCTCGGCTATAAAGTCAAGGAAAGAAACGTCTATGACTTTAAACTCAGCGCCCTCATGCAACCTGAAACGTGCTGCTATATCATTGAGCCTTACGCTCTCACGAAGAGCGGTTTTTGACATCAGGCTTGCGCTGTAGGTCACACTATCAGTCACATTCCTGAGCCGTGCTACACCCGAGAGTGCGTATTCAGGTGCGGCCTTCGGCAATGTTTCCATAACGAATTTCTTGAAGTCCAAGGGTTCGTTGGACGCGTTACCGGTCGCCATAGTTGTGGAAGTCACGTAAATAAGATATAGATATGACAGGCTCACGAGTAACAGCTTTGACATATCCTCGAGTATAAAGGAGGGATACACAAGAAAATTTTACCTAGTGCTTTAGCTGGGAAGAAGAAGTGGCGCAACAAACTCCCCAGCAGCACAGCTGTCTGTTCATTTAGAAAAACTTCATTCTATACAATAGTATGCAAATGCAAAATAATTAATTTTTATTACGCAACACAAAAACATTAAACAAATTATTGGCCATATTATGTCGGCTAGCACACGCCAATACATCAACAACAAAAAAACATCTATCATCTACTCAAGCTGAAATAAAAAAAAAAAAATAAGTATAGGAAACCGGCGGCGGCTGTGGCGGAGCAATAAATTAAAAAAAAAATAAAAGTGACAAAAAGACCATACTGAAACTAATGAAAAATCAATAAATAATAATAAAATACCTACTTCACCTAATACTTAGTCATGGCCCCGCCTGCATCTATGACGGCATCGCGCCTGCTTCGCATAGACCCTACAAGAGTCTCGCACAAGCCTGAGCCCCGGAACGACTCCCACACTTCATTAAGATGTGCAACCAGTGTTTCTTTTGTTCTCTCTGCTCTTGTATCCCATCGTTGAACTATTAAACCCCATAAAATCTCGATAGGATTCAAGTCAGGAGTCAAAGTCAAAGTCAAATCATTTATTTCAAATAGGCACTTAAAAGGCACTTTTGAACGTCAAAATTAAAAATTAAAAAATAGAATTGATTCTAGTCGCCCATTCCAAAATGTAGTTTTCGTGTGGAGAAGAATGGGCAAGAAACTCCACCGTTACTCTTTTAAAATGTTTTACAAGTTTTTGTATACATTGTTTATATAATTATATGTGAAGACGATGCACCTAAAATAAAATTTAGTCTACCAAAAATGGTAAAAGAATTAAAAATATAACAGACTGGTAAATCAATTATGTGATAGATACATGGTGTCCACATATTTACAAAGATTGAAAAATTTTACTAGTATTTTAAAAAGTGTGTGAGTTACCTACATTTGTCAAAGAATGTAAAAAACAATGTAAAAAAAAAAAAAAATGTGTATGTATAAATTAAATTAGCAACCAGTTTGATTTTGTCTAGACTCTAGATTGTCCTATGGAGCAGGACCAGCATGTTTCCAAACATTGTTATCTTGGATATAATCCTCCAATTTGTAATATCCTTGTTTACAAAGTGTACTTTTTATATGAGTTTTAAATTTTCTTTCATTTAATTGTAATATATCAAAAGGTATTTTGTTGTAGCATTTAACACAGTACCCCATAAAAGATGTTTGCACTTTAGATAATCTGAAAAAAGGTTGATCTAATTTATCTTTATTTCTAGTATTAAAATTATGTCTATCACTTATTTTATTAAAAAGATGTTGATTTTTTCTTACATACATAATATTTTCATAAATGTATTGGCAAGGTACCGTCATAATATTAACCTTTTTAAATAGTTCCCTAAGAGATTCACGACGACGTAGATTGTAAATGGCTCTGACAGCTCTCTTTTGCAAAATAAAAATGGATTCAATATCAGCAGCCCGACCCCACAGTAAAATGCCATATGACATAATACTGTGGAAGTAACTAAAATAGACCAAACGCGCGGTTTCTACATCTGTTAACTGTCTTATCTTTCTAACAGCATAAGCGGCCGAGCTTAGCCGCCCCGCAATAGATGTTATATGAGGCCCCCATTGTAATTTCTCGTCTAGCGTGATTCCTAGGAAAACTGTCTGATCAATAAACTCTAGTTTTTGGCCATTCAATATGATGTCACATTCGCTGCTTCTAACATTAGGCAATTTAAATTTAATGCATTTGGTTTTTTTTTCATTAAGTACTAAATTATTTACCGTAAACCAATCTTGGACCTGAAGAATAGAGTTATTCACGTCGTCAAGATTTTGTGACCGTCGGTCTATTTTAAAGATCAATGATGTATCATCTGCAAATAACACCATCTTTGGTTGATTTTGAAGTAATTGGGGTAAATCGTTAATATAAACTAAAAAGAGGAATGGACCCAATATCGAACCTTGAGGAACGCCCATTGTTATTTCAGACCCTAATGAGTTTATGCCGTTTACTTGAACTTTAACCTTTCTATCTTTCAGGTACGATCTTAGCAAATCAAGTGCTTTTTTTCTAATCCCATAGTGCTCCAGTTTCATCAGAAGTGTCTCATGGTTTACGCAATCGAACGCCTTAGAGAGGTCGCAAAAGATTCCAATGGCATCTTGTGCTTCTTCCCAGGCGTTAAAAATGTTCTTTATTAGGGTAACACCGGCGTCAGTAGTACAACGCCCTTTGGTGAAACCGTACTGGTGTTCATGAAAGATGGAATTTTTATTAAAGTGACGTAACATTTGATTGAGCATAAGCTTTTCAAACACCTTACTGAGAACTGGCAGAATCGACACAGGCCTATAATTGTTGGGTTCTTTACTGTCACCGGATTTGAATAATGGAACTACTTTACTATGTTTCATAAGATCCGGAAAAACTCCTTGATCAACACTGGTGTTAAATATGAAAGCTAAATAAGGCGCAATGGTTTCTATGAGAGATCTACATACTTTTACAGACATTCCCCAGAGATCTTCTGTTGATTTAATTTTAAGATCTTTAAAAGCTTTTATAACAGCCTGGGGATTTGTATGCTGAAACCTAAACTCCAAAGGGCATGGCTTTACATTCTTTTTAAGCAAGGCAGCAGAAAGTGTGGGAGATGAATTTAAAGCTTCAGTAGTTTTAAAGGGAATATTCGCAAAAAAATTTTCAAATTCCTGAGCTATTTCTATATCTGAGTTGATGGGGCCATGTGCAGTCTCTAAATTAAATTCAGTATTACGCTGTTTTTTCCTACCTGTTTCATTATTTATTATTTGCCAGGTAGTCTTTATTTTATCATCAGCTGATTTTATTTTATTGCTAATATAAAGAGCTTTAGCTATTTGGCACACACTTTTAAAAGTTTTTGAATATTTTGCAACATACCGATGAAAGTTTTCATTTTTCAAATGTTGCTTTAAGCCATAAAGTTCAAAAAGTTTTTCCCTGCTTTTACGAATACCTGGAGTCGCCCAGTCACTAAATAAAAACTTTGTGTAAATGCTTTTAGTTTTTAGTGGAAAAGTGTTATTAAACTGGTCGTTTAACAGTGAAAAGAACTCGGCATAGAACTCATTTGGGTCACCTATATTATTAAAATTCTGGTCACATAATTTACTGGCCAAAGAATTATTTAATTTTTCCAAATTTTTACATGTAATTGTCCTAAACCTTATTTGAATTTTTTGTAACGGCATGTAGGAGCTAAATGTAATTGTTTGTCCACTGTGATCAGACGGCAACTTATTTACAATTTGTTTGTGTAAGTAATCACAATTACAAAAAATATTATCTATACAAGTGGCAGAGGAAGCTGTCACTCGGGTTGGTTCAATAAAAACATTTGACAAATCAAATGACCTAAAAAGGCTTAACAATCTGACAGTATTTAAGTTATTTTCCAATAAATTAATATTAAAATCTCCACATACGATTATTGATTTACTACTAGTACTAAGTTTTTTTAACACATCTTCCATTACAGAATCAAATACAGATAGATTCTGGTAACTGGGAGGTCTGTATACGCATACTATAACATGCTTATCAAGCTCAACACAGGACAATTCAATGGTGTGTTCAACAGACAGCCCGACGATGTCTTTTCGTTCTTTCGATTTAATAGAATTTTTAAGTAATATTAATGACCCGCCATGTATCATACGTTTTCGGCTGAAATGGCTAACTACACAATAATTTTCATAATTAATTGACATTATTTGATGATCTTTCAGCCAATGCTCTGTTAAACAAATTACATCAAACTTGGTGTTTTCCAAAAACAATTCTATTTCCAATAATTTGGAAGCGCAACCTTGGATATTTTGATGAAATAATTTTAAATTATGTTGCACTCCCTTTGGCTTTTTAGTGTTATTAAATATATTGCCAGAAGATACCTTTTTATTATTCTGTAATAATAATTGGTTATTTAAAGGGGTAACTTCTGTTGTCTCACTGACTAGTTTAAATAATTATCCGGAGTGACCTCCACAACTACAACTGGAGAGTCTAGATTGCCCGTACAAGTTCCAGCAGGAGGAGAGAGCCCTATCTGACTGGTAGTGGTCTCCAAGGATGTTGGTGTTATAGGTGGATCCTCCTTCGTACAACATGACAATTCATAATTAATCACTATGTTGTTAGTATAACTAGGCAACACAGACTCGTCACTAATCCTAGAATTTGTTATATTAGCTATAACCTCGTTAATATTATATGCTATCAACATAGCAATCAGATGTCTACATTCCCCAGACAGAGATAAAGTTCTCTGAGTTAACTTAAAACCACTAACAAACTTGTTAGTGTCAAAATACAATAATTTGGCACTATGATAACATGTCAGCTTGTGAATAGTTCTATTCAACTTAAAAATATAATTATTTTCGTTATATGATAAAGTATCAGAGTAAGGAAAAGCACACAACATTATCTTACCTATGTTTAAATTTAATAAGGTGTTGACACCATCCACTAGGTCCTTTGTGGTAATACCAGTGCTATTACCTAATAGCAAAACCATTGTAGAATAATTATCCAGGTTTGTATTGGCAATTCTTTTAATCATTTGTTTAAAACTTATGTTATGGTAACTATGATTGGTAAAACTATGGCTAAGGTAATTGAGTAAGATTTTCCCAAAGCCAGAACCTAATTTGTCACAAAAAAATATAGATTTATTTACCTGTGTGGTCTCTGCTGGAAGAGCTAACACCGGAAGGGGCAAGTCAGACTTATGCTGAAGAGGTGGTGGTTGGTTGGCACAGCTGCATGAAAGATCATTAGTCAGAGACTCATACCTCTCAGCATTGTACTTCACCAAATCCAGTAGTTCTCCAGCCTCCAACAAGTGGTCACTTAATTGTTGTTGTGAAGTTTCATATTTTTCAAAAATATCCTTCAGCAAATGCTCCTTATGCAATATATCATTATAGAGGAGCTGAATATCCGTGTCATACTTTCCCCTACATTTATCTAACTCAATAGTACAAATATTTAAACTTTTTGATAAGACAACACGTTCTTTTCTAAGCGAAATGTTTAATTTTAAGAGTTTTTGTTTTTTAATTGATCTCTGTGACCGTTTAATGAACTTCTTGATTTTAATATATTTTTTTAATTTGTTGTGACTCATAACAATAGGAGATAATGGTATGGTATCATCACCAGTCAAATCTATGGTTACAGCTGGCTCACACACTGATTTTGACTTACTACCTACCAACTCATCAAAAAGATTACTAGTGCGAGCAACCTGGTTATCGACTTTGATACTCTCAGAGATTGATAGTGCCTCTTGGGCCTCAAACAATCTCTGTTCAAGCTCTGAGATTCGTTTTAATGCCAATTCGTGGGTGTCACTGCACTCTTGAAATGTTGACACTACATGTTTGAGTTGACTGTGCTGGTCAGTTAAGTCCATATGTTGCATGTGTAGCTGTGACAGTTCATTCTTGAGGGAGGTGTTCTTTAAAATAATGTTTTCCACTTCCACTTCACTGTTTTCCCTTTCACGGAGCAGCTGTTTACACATCGCTTCAGAGACCTCCAGCTCCTTCAAGGTAGCTCTTAGTTTTGCTTCCATCTCCTTGATTGTAGCACTGCGGGTCAACATTTTCTTTGAAATGTCAGTCACCTGGAATGTGTGAAGTTATGCAGCTAAATAACAGTGTGAGAAAAGATGTTCCAATATTTAGATTAGTAGGAGGTAGAAGGGGAAAAAGAAAAGAAAATAATTAAATTAAATTAAGTTAAAAATTAAGTAATTATTGAAATGTTAACAAAATAGATTTTAAAATTATTTTAAGGGATTAGATGGGAAAGTTAAATAGAAGTGAAGTTACAAGGAATACTGCTTTTAATGTAAAACACAAAGAAACTTGATTGACAGTAACAAGTATATGACACATGAGAGCCTTAAAGTACCTATGAATAATTAATTATTAAACCATAATTATCTTATTTTTGTGTAGTAAATTATGTAGTGTTTATTGTCTGGGCGAATGTTTTCGTCGTCGATTTTGCTTCCACTAGTTGTCAAGCAAAAGGAGACATAAACCGTGCCAGTGTGTGATGGACGTAGCTCAGAGACCTGAGCAGTACTTTGTGATGTTCAGTGGTCTGTAAATGTTAGCTACAAGCACTTAGTTATAACAAAATACTCCCCGGGATCGATGATAATTTGAAATCCGTCACCGTTGGTGCGTTGAGTTGACAGCCGGTTTTGAATCCTTTGTTTTTACGAAGTTTTCGCGACAAATAACACTTTACAATCACTGTTTAGAATACTTAATAACTAGGTTTGACTATATTAGACTAAATTAACACATTTAAAACACTTTTATTAATTTACTTTTAGACGACCGGCTACCAGTGTTGCCAGCCACTTCCCAGGAGAACGCGAAGGCCACGGCACTGTTTTTAAATTGGGTTGTTGCTGGATCCATTGTTGTACCACGCGACATTTGTGTATCAGAAAATTGTCCTGAATAAATATAATTTCATGACACTCATCCTCCGAATAAACAACTCTCACGGTAGGCAGCACCACATCCTGCAACAATTCCAAATATGAAGCCCCGTTGTCTCCTCCGGGGTATATATGCCAACTCCCCGGGGCCAGCAGCACACATCCAGGCCCACATGTTGACCACTACGCGGCCAGACTCGAGATTTGGGATTACGTTCCGCGGCTCATATCTCGTGTTGTCCACACGCCATGAATGCCGACGACCATGCTTGCTTGATTTAAAAGATTTTTCATCGGAAAATATGGAGTGTGAAAAATCAAAATCTCTGTAGTCTCTAGCAAAACGGACACGAGCCGCTTTATTAGCACCCGTGAGGATGATTTTTATTGCCGGTTTAATGCCGGCCCGACGTAGCGCTTTACGCACCGTCGAAAGGTTACAGTCGTATTGTTCTGCAAACAATCTTGTGGGCGTAAAGGGCAGCTCTTCGTGTACTTGGACCATATGCCGCATTCGGTCTGGTGTAATTATTTGCGGCTATCTGACACGTGGTCGATGTTCCAGGCTCCCTTCACTCTCGTAGCGCCGCCGGACCCAAAGCAAAATTCAAATTCAATTTTGGTGCAAAATTCGCACTCTTCCGGCAGATAGTGATCGTATGCACATATTTCGCAATTAGAGCACCAGAAAAAGTTTGAAAAATACAACACTTCCATCCACATTGTGAGTCACTGTGAGGTCAACTACGAAATGTTCTGGTTGCCCCGGTATTGTCTCGAACTTAGTTTCGCACAGCACACACCAAGTTCTCCTAATATAATGTGTGGCTAGCCATGGCCACACTAAATTCTGTAATAATAATTCCACAAAATCCTCCATCGTGAAAAACCTATCGACGTCCATTATTAAGAGCGCCATAGTTGAAAAAGAGAGTTCTAAACTTTTAATGAACTCCTTAAGTTTATTAAGGGGCTTATATCGCACATTGGTTGTGTTTGATGTATCTTTACTTGTTGTATTTTTGTGGTGTACAATAAAGTATAAATAAATAAATGAAAACAAAGCGGGTTCCGTTAGCATCGAACAAGAGTTAACACTATCTATTTAAATCAGGGACCGATAGGTTAACCCGTATGAGGGTTTTAAACGGGTTAATTTTTAGGATTACGTTAGAAAACCCATAATGAAGGTTAACCAGCCTATAAGAACCGGTGTCGACGTAAGGTGCATTTTAGCACATAAAACATCTGCAAGAAAGTGACAGAGATAACTACCACGCGGTCTTTGATCGTGTTTCGACGTGACTCTTAAGTATTCACGTCTACGTCACGTCACGTCGGGCGCGTTCAGGTAGTGGGCGGTTCGCCGCCGCAGTGAACACGCCCACACCGGGGCCCCATACAGGGCCATAGACCGCACGAAAAGTACTTTTTTCTATGCTGCTAATTAGCTACACCCTCCACCTCTGTCAGGCCGCGTCACCCGATTGGATAGTCCGTCCACTGCCCCAGGCTACAACGTCTGCATATCTAATGCATACGCGAGTAGACCACTTGTACTCTCCAAGTGGGGGGTGGTATCGGTACCTCGGCTATAAAGTCAAGGAAAGAAACGTCTATGACTTTAAACTCAGCGCCCTCATGCAACCTGAAACGTGCTGCTATATCATTCAGGCTTACGCTCTCACGAAGAGCGGTTTTTGACATCAGGCTTGCGCTGTAGGTCACACTATCAGTCACATTCCTGAGCCGTGCTACACCCGAGAGTGCGTATTCAGGTGCGGCCTTCGGCAATGTTTCCATAACGAATTTCTTGAAGTCCAAGAGTTCGTTGGACGCGTTTCCGGTCGCCATAGTTTTGGAAGTCACGTAAATAAGATATAGATATGACAGGCTCACGAGTGACAGCTTTGACATATCCTCGAGTATAAAGGAGGGATACACAAGAAAATTTTACCTAGTGCTTTAGCTGGGAAGAAGAAGTGGCGCAACAAACTCCCCAGCAGCACAGCTGTCTGTTCATTTAGAAAAACTTCATTCTATACAATAGTATGCAAATGCAAAATAATTAATATTTATTACGCAACACAAAAACATTAAACAAATTATTGGCCATATTATGTCGGCTAGCACACACCAATACATCAACAACAAAAAAACATCTATCATCTACTCAAGCTGAAATTAAAAAAAAAAAAATGAGTATAGGAAACCGGCGGCGGCTGTGGCGGAGCAATAAATTTAAAAAAAAAATAAAAGTGACAAAAAGACCATACTGAAACTAATGAAAAATCAATAAATAATAATAAAATACCTACTTCACCTAATACTTAGTCATGGCCCCGCCTGCATCTATGACGGCATCTCGCCTGCTTCGCATAGACCCTACAAGAGTCTCGCACAAGCCTGAGCCCCGGAACGACTCCCACACTTCATTAAGATGTGCAACCAGTGTTTCTTTTGTTCTCTCTGCTCTTGTATCCCATCGTTGAACTATTAAACCCCATAAAATCTCGATAGGATTCAAGTCAGGAGAACGCGAAGGCCACGGCACTGTTTTTAAATTGGGTTGTTGCTGGATCCATTGTTGTACCACGCGACATTTGTGTATCAGAAAATTGTCCTGAATAAATATAATTTCATGACACTCATCCTCCGAATAAACAACTCTCACGGTAGGCAGCACCACATCCTGCAACAATTCCAAATATGAAGCCCCGTTGTCTCCTCCGGGGTATATATGCCAACTCCCCGGGGCCAGCAGCACACATCCAGGCCCACATGTTGACCACTACGCGGCCAGACTCGAGATTTGGGATTACGTTCCGCGGCTCATATCTCGTGTTGTCCACACGCCATGAATGCCAACGACCATGCTTGCTTGATTTAAAAGATTTTTCATCGGAAAATATGGAGTGTGAAAAATCAAAATCTCTGTAGTCTCTAGCAAAACGGACACGAGCCGCTTTATTAGCACCCGTGAGGATGATTTTTATTGCCGGTTTAATGCCGGCCCGACGTAGCGCTTTACGCACCGTCGAAAGGTTACAGTCGTATTGTTCTGCAAACAATCTTGTGGGCGTAAAGGGCAGCTCTTCGTGTACTTGGACCATATGCCGCATTCGGTCTGGTGTAATTATTTGCGGCTATCTGACACGTGGTCGATGTTCCAGGCTCCCTTCACTCTCGTAGCGCCGCCGGACCCAAAGCAAAATTCAAATTCAATTTTGGTGCAAAATTCGCACTCTTCCGGCAGATAGTGATCGTATGCACATATTTCGCAATTAGAGCACCAGAAATAGTTTGAAAAATACAACACTTCCACATTGTGAGTCACTGTGAGGTCAACTATGAAATGTTCTGGTTGCCCCGGTATTGTCTCGAACTCAGTTTCGCACAGCACACACCAAGTTCTCCTAATATAATGTGTGGCTAGCCATGGCCACACTAAATTCTGTAATAATAATACTACAAAATCCTCCATCGTGAAAAACCTATCGACGTCCATTACTAAGAGCGCCATAGTTGAAAAAGAGAGTTCTAAACTTTTAATGAACTCCTTAAGTTTATTAAGGGGCTTATATCGCACATTGGTTGTGTTTGATGTATCTTTACTTGTTGTATTTTTGTGGTGTACAATAAAGTATAAATAAATAAATGAAAACAAAGCTCCTATTATAATTCAATTTTTCATGAAAACCCAGCAGTTTAAAAAACCGGCTAAGGGCGAGTTGGACTCGCATACGAAGGGTTCCGTTAGCATCGAACAAGAGTTAACACTATCTATTTAAATCAGGGACCGATAGGTCAACCCGTATGAGGGTTTTAAACGGGTTAATTTTTAGGATTAGGTTAGAAAACCCATAATAAAGGTTAACCAGCCTATAAGAACCGGTTTCGACGTAAGGTGCATTTTAGCACATAAAACATCTGCAACAAAGTGACAGAGATAACTACTACGCGGTCTTTGATCGTGTTTCGAAGGACTCTTAAGTAGTCACGTCTACGTCAAGTCACGTCGGGCGCGTTCAGGTAGTGGGCGGCTCGCCGCCGCAGTGAACGCGCCCACACCGGGGCCCCATACAGGGCCATGGACCGCACGAAAAGTACTTTTTTCTATGCTGCTAATTAGCTACACCCTCCACCGCTGTCAGGCCGCGTCACCCGATTGGATAGTCCTTCCACTGCCCCAGGCTACAACGTCTGCATATCTAATGCATACGCGAGTAGACCACTTGTACTCTCCAAGTGGGGGGTGGTATCGGTACCTCGGCTATAAAGTCAAGGAAAGAAACGTCTATGACTTTAAACTCAGCGCCCTCATGCAACCTGAAACGTGCTGCTATATCATTGAGCCTTACGCTCTCACGAAGAGCGGTTTTTGACATCAGGCTTGCGCTGTAGGTCACACTATCAGTCACATTCCTGAGCCGTGCTACACCCGGGAGTGCGTATTCAGGTGCGGCCTTCGGCAATGTTTCCATAACGAATTTCTTGAAGTCCAAGGGTTCGTTGGACGCGTTACCGGTCGCCATAGTTGTGGAAGTCACGTAAATAAGATATAGATATGACAGGCTCACGAGTAACAGCTTTGACATATCCTCGAGTATAAAGGAGGGATACACAAGAAAATTTTACCTAGTGCTTTAGCTGGGAAGAAGAAGTGGCGCAACAAACTCCCCAGCAGCACAGCTGTCTGTTCATTTAGAAAAACTTCATTCTATACAATAGTATGCAAATGCAAAATAATTAATTTTTATTACGCAACACAAAAACATTAAACAAATTATTGGCCATATTATGTCGGCTAGCACACGCCAATACATCAACAACAAAAAAACATCTATCATCTACTCAAGCTGAAATTAAAAAAAAAAAAATAAGTATAGGAAACCGGCGGCGGCTGTGGCGGAGCAATAAATTAAAAAAAAAATAAAAGTGACAAAAAGACCATACTGAAACTAATGAAAAATCAATAAATAATAATAAAATACCTACTTCACCTAATACTTAGTCATGGCCCCGCCTGCATCTATGACGGCATCGCGCCTGCTTCGCATAGACCCTACAAGAGTCTCGCACAAGCCTGAGCCCCGGAACGACTCCCACACTTCATTAAGATGTGCAACCAGTGTTTCTTTTGTTCTCTCTGCTCTTGTATCCCATCGTTGAACTATTAAACCCCATAAAATCTCGATAGGATGCAAGTCAGGAGAACGCGAAGGCCACGGCACTGTTTTTAAATTGGGTTGTTGCTGGATCCATTGTTGTACCACGCGACATTTGTGTATCAGAAAATTGTCCTGAATAATTTCATGACACTCATCCTCCGAATACACAACTCTCACGGTAGGCAGCACCACATCCTGCAACAATTCCAAATATGAAGCCCCGTTGGCTCCCCCGGGGTATATATGCCAACTCCCCGGGGCCAGCAGCACACATCCAGGCCCACATGTTGACCACTACGCGGCCAGACTCGAGATTTGGGATTACGTTCCGCGGCTCATATCTCGTGTTGTCCACACGCCATGAATGCCGACGACCATGCTTGCTTGATTTAAAAGATTTTTCATCGGAAAATATGGAGTGTGAAAAATCAAAATCTCTGTAGTCTCTAGCAAAACGGACACGAGCCGCTTTATTAGCACCCGTGAGGATGATTTTTATTGCCGGTTTAATGCCGGCCCGACGTAGCGCTTTACGCACCGTCGAAAGGTTACAGTCGTATTGTTCTGCAAACAATCTTGTGGGCGTAAAGGGCAGCTCTTCGTATACTTGGACCATATGCCGCATTCGGTCTGGTGTAATTATTTGCGGCTATCTGACACGTGGTCGATGTTCCAGGCTCCCTTCACTCTCGTAGCGCCGCCGGACCCAAAGCAAAATTCAACTTCAATTTTGGTGCAAAATTCGCACTCTTCCGGCAGATAGTGATCGTATGCACATATTTCGCAATTAGAGCACCAGAAAAAGTTTGAAAAATACAACACTTCCACATTGTGAGTCACTGTGAGGTCAACTATGAAATGTTCTGGTTGCCCCGGTATTGTCTCGAACTCAGTTTCGCACAGCACACACCAAGTTCTCCTAATATAATGTGTGGCTAGCCATGGCCACACTAAATTCTGTAATAATAATTCTACAAAATCCTCCATCGTGAAAAACCTATCGACGTCCATTATTAAGAGCGCCATAGTTGAAAAAGAGAGTTCTAAACTTTTAATGAACTCCTTAAGTTTATTAAGGGGCTTATATCGCACATTGGTTGTGTTTGATGTATCTTTACTTGTTGTATTTTTGTGGTGTACAATAAAGTATAAATAAATAATTGAAAACAAAGCTCCTATTATAATTCAATTTTTCATGAAAACCCAGCAGTTTAAAAAACCGGCTAAGTGCGAGTTGGACTCGCATACGAAGGGTTCCGTTAGCATCGAACAAGAGTTAACACTATTTAAATCAGGGACCGATAGGTCAACCCGTATGAGGGTTTTAAACGGGTTAATTTTTAGGATTAGGTTAGAAAACCCATAATAAAGGTTAACCAGCCTATAAGAACCGGTTTCGACGTAAGGTGCATTTTAGCACATAAAACATCTGCACCAAAGTGACAGAGATAACTACTACGCGGTCTTTGATCGTGTTTCGAAGGACTCTTAAGTAGTCACGTCTACGTCAAGTCACGTCGGGCGCGTTCAGGTAGTGGGCGGCTCGCCGCCGCAGTGAACGCGCCCACACCGGGGCCCCATACAGGGCCATGGACCGCACGAAAAGTACTTTTTTCTATGCTGCTAATTAGCTACACCCTCCACCGCTGTCAGGCCGCGTCACCCGATTGGATAGTCCTTCCACTGCCCCAGGCTACAACGTCTGCATATCTAATGCATACGCGAGTAGACCACTTGTACTCTCCAAGTGGGGGGTGGTATCGGTACCTCGGCTATAAAGTCAAGGAAAGAAACGTCTATGACTTTAAACTCAGCGCCCTCATGCAACCTGAAACGTGCTGCTATATCATTGAGCCTTACGCTCTCACGAAGAGCGGTTTTTGACATCAGGCTTGCGCTGTAGGTCACACTATCAGTCACATTCCTGAGCCGTGCTACACCCGAGAGTGCGTATTCAGGTGCGGCCTTCGGCAATGTTTCCATAACGAATTTCTTGAAGTCCAAGGGTTCGTTGGACGCGTTACCGGTCGCCATAGTTGTGGAAGTCACGTAAATAAGATATAGATATGACAGGCTCACGAGTAACAGCTTTGACATATCCTCGAGTATAAAGGAGGGATACACAAGAAAATTTTACCTAGTGCTTTAGCTGGGAAGAAGAAGTGGCGCAACAAACTCCCCAGCAGCACAGCTGTCTGTTCATTTAGAAAAACTTCATTCTATACAATAGTATGCAAATGCAAAATAATTAATTTTTATTACGCAACACAAAAACATTAAACAAATTATTGGCCATATTATGTCGGCTAGCACACGCCAATACATCAACAACAAAAAAACATCTATCATCTACTCAAGCTGAAATAAAAAAAAAAAAATAAGTATAGGAAACCGGCGGCGGCTGTGGCGGAGCAATAAATTAAAAAAAAAATAAAAGTGACAAAAAGACCATACTGAAACTAATGAAAAATCAATAAATAATAATAAAATACCTACTTCACCTAATACTTAGTCATGGCCCCGCCTGCATCTATGACGGCATCGCGCCTGCTTCGCATAGACCCTACAAGAGTCTCGCACAAGCCTGAGCCCCGGAACGACTCCCACACTTCATTAAGATGTGCAACCAGTGTTTCTTTTGTTCTCTCTGCTCTTGTATCCCATCGTTGAACTATTAAACCCCATAAAATCTCGATAGGATTCAAGTCAGGAGAACGCGAAGGCCACGGCACTGTTTTTAAATTGGGTTGTTGCTGGATCCATTGTTGTACCACGCGACATTTGTGTATCAGAAAATGCCGCATTCGGTCTGGTGTAATTATTTGCGGCTATCTGACACGTGGTCGATGTTCCAGGCTCCCTTCACTCTCGTAGCGCCGCCGGACCCAAAGCAAAATTCAAATTCAATTTTGGTGCAAAATTCGCACTCTTCCGGCAGATAGTGATCGTATGCACATATTTCGCAATTAGAGCACCAGAAAAAGTTTGAAAAATACAACACTTCCACATTGTGAGTCACTGTGAGGTCAACTACGAAATGTTCTGGTTGCCCCGGTATTGTCTCGAACTTAGTTTCGCACAGCACACACCAAGTTCTCCTAATACACTGGTCATCAAAAAAATCGACCCACCCACTTTTTGTTTAATATTTATCGATTGTTTCACAGATAAGCTATTTCACACGTTTGTTTTTTATTTTGAGGGTCGGATATGATGTTTGACATCTTGTTTGTCGTAAATGTTATTGCACTTGAAGGTACTTAACAATTTTTTATGCAGAAATACTGTCGAGCGCTGATTTGATGGTTTTACGTCGCAACAAATTCGAACCGTTCTTTCAGTCCGAAACAGACCTTTGTAGGGATTTCTTGTTAATAACGTTAATTTTATTTACTGAGGCTGTAGTTTTGATTACTTTGTCTAAAAATAATGGACACTACTGAAGCTGAGGCGGCCCAAGTGGTGGCTTTGCTCCAACAAGGCTTAAGTCAACGTGTCGTGGCCAGGTTACAACTGAGCCGTTCTGCAGTGCGGCGAGTTTACCAAAGGTTCCTGGAAACAGGGCAGTATCGAAGAAGATCTGGATCTGGAAGACATAGGGTGACATCTCAAAGGGATGATCGCTTTATAGTGGTATCAGCTCTACGAAATCGACATCAGTCGGGTGTTGATCTCCAGCGGCGCTTACGTGAAGTTCGGGGTGTGGCTATAAGTGATAGTACTGTAAGAAGAAGACTTCGTGAGCAAAATTTAAGACCACACAAGCCTTCAACAGGACCACAATTAACCACAGCTCATCGACAAGCCAGACTTCAATTTGCCCGTAATCATATCAACTGGACTATAGGTCAATGGGAGTCAGTTCTTTTTAGTGATGAGAGTCGAATGACTTTATACGGCTCTGATGGACGCCGTAATGTAATGCGACGGCCAGGTGAACGTTATACTCAGTGTTGCATAAGAGAAACTGTCAGTTATGGTGGGGGCTCTGTAATGTTTTGGGCTGGGATATCTTTGACAGGACGTACAGAGCTGGTTTTCATACGTAGAGGTGCTTTAACTGCAGCACGCTACATCACAGAGATCTTAGAAGACCATGTGGTGCCATATGCCGGCTATATTGGTGAGAACTTTGAATTAATGCATGATAATGCACGACCACACGTAGCGCGTATCACCACCGATTACCTTGAAGAGGTCGGCATTCGGGTTATGTCGTGGCCAGCAAGAAGCCCTGATCTCAACCCGATAGAGCATATGTGGGACACCCTAAAGCAAAAGATTAGAGCCCGTAATCCAGCCCCTACAACGTTAGGAGACCTGGAAACCGCCATTACGGAAGAGTGGGCCCGAATCCCTCAAGAGACTATCAAAATCTTGATAAGGTCATTAAAACGGCGAATGCAGGCCGTCATTCGAGCAAGAGGAGGGAATACGCAATATTAATTTTAAACAATTGTGTACATAACACATAAGGCAAAAAAACTAGAGCGTTTTTAAAATCAATCAAAAAATGGTGTAAAATTAAGAATTTTGATTTTTAAATCAAAATTATAAATTATAATTATCAACTATACCGCTGTATGCGTTATTACTCAGTGCATGTGCACTAATCGCTTACTTCATTTATCGAAGATATCATCTGAAACAGATCAAGCTTAAGAAAGAATCTTCCAACGACAAGGAAGTTCAACAGCAGAGCATCGATGCCGTTCCAGAGATTCAAAACGATGGTACAGATCATCTCCCAGCGCAATTTACGACCAAGGTCTTCAATAGTCGCTGTTCTTCGGGGGGAGGTGTTACGCAAGCATAGCCGAGGCAAATCGCTATAGTATGCATCGCCCTGAATCCACATAGCAACATAATGCGCAATACCTAGGAGCTGACGCAGCACAGATGCCTCGTGTCGAACGAAGCTGACACCGTTTCCGCGAGCGCCGCCGATTTCAACATTCACGGGAACGGCACTTTTTGGTCAATCGTTGACTAAGTAATACATAATTAGTTATTAGCTAGATTAAAACTATAATTGTAATTTGGTGATTATTAATAAAACTTTATTAAATAAAATCGTTTTTTTTTGCATCTTCTGCTGCCACCGAACTTAATTCGTGTGTAAGTAAGTATTGATAAATTAAGTCAGGTATTTTTATTAATTTTTTATCGTCATTATTATTAATATCATAACTATTTTAAAAGAATTTGTAAAGTATGTCAGATATTTTATTTATTTTTATTGTCAAATTATTATTATAGCAATTAATGTATATATGTATATTATTATTATGTTTTGTATAGTAGGTTAGGTAACTTTTGTCAGGTATTTATTTTTATCGTCGTCATTATTAAAATTATATATTCATTTAAATCAATTATGTATAATTATTATTATTATGTCCGTGTGTAGGTATTGATAAATTAAGTCAGGTACTGTTATTAATTTTTTTATCGTCATTATTATTAGAATATGTTATCATTTATCTGGGAATTTATATTTTATTAAATTTTCTATTATATTAGATTAAATATATTTAATAAATATCTTAACAGAATCATTGGTGAATAGTATAAAAAATCATTTATTTTTTATTTTCCGATCGATTTATCATCTAAAAATTCCTTTACCGAGTAGTATGACTTAGATTCCAGAAATTATTTCACTTTATTAATAAATATATTTGTTTTCCTTACTTCTCTAATTTCATTTGGCAGTTTGTTATATATTTTAGCGGACATTACTAAAGGACTGGTTGAGTGCATTTTTAGTCGGGATGGAGGGATGTTTACTTTGTTTCTATTGTGTCGCGAAATGTATTTTATTTGTGTTTCTTCGCAATTTGTGTAGAAATCTGGGTGTTTTCTGACAAATTTACATAACTCTAAGATGTATAAACAGGGAAGTGTGAGTATTTTGTGTTTTAGGAAGTGTGGTTTGCAACTTTCTGTTTGTTCTATATTGATTATTATTCGAATTAACTTTTTTTGCAAAATAAATATGGTCTGCGAATCAGTACTGTTACCCCATAGCTAAGCCATGCCTGGGCATATGCATAGTAAGTAGCAAGTGCAGTTTGCAAGTTGGTAGTTTTTTTAATTTCGCGAAGGGCGTATGAAAATTTTAATAGTTTTGCTCTTATTTTCTGTATATATATACACATCTACTAGCCCCGCAAGTTGATATTGCGATGGAACCTTGTCACAATAACAGCTGCATGACGTCATCCGTCGCAAAAAAGTACAGATAGGAGAAGAAATTGTAATAAAAAGTAAATAAGCTAGGGTAATGGGTTAATTTTATTAATACCTACAATCTAAAGTGTAAACTCTTTATACCTACTCACCCATATTGTAACAAATAAACTTTCATTTCATTATAGCATTATTACGAATTTCAAGAGAACGATGTTTAGTATCTTTTTATTTACTATCTGTAAGTAATTAAGTAATTTATGTGGTAAGAAAAAAATACTTACAGTACTATTCACGTAAGATGGCGCGCCGGAAGTTAGCCGCTAGCAACTTTAGCACTTGTGTACTCGTCAAAAATAAATGGTTCAAGATTAGATGATGTTGATATTGCTGTTATAAACTGTTATTGGCATTTAATTTTTACGAGAACACCAGCGCTAAAGTTGTTAGCGGCTGACTTCAGGCGCGCCATCTTACGTGAATCGTACTGTAAGTATTTCTTTCTAACCACATAAATTATATTCTGTTAACTGTTCTTGAATTTTGGATTAGCTATGCCAATATTTATTTTGTGTTATTTTTTGTGGTTATGTGGTAAATAATTATAAATAAAACCAGGTTGGTACGTAAAAAATCTATGTTTATTTCAAATCTTAGCCTATTTCTTCAATCCCACTCATATTATCTTCCGAATCAGAACTACTTTCTGTGTCAGTTATTTCAGATTCACTGTCGTCTGCCGTATTTATGATAAATAACTCGTCAGTTATTCTATCTTTGTGCCAATATTCCTCTTCAAGCCTTTTCACGTGGTTTACTTCCTTTCGCCAGTCATCTGGAGTTATTGATGCCAACGCCTCCAACGTCAGAGATTCAATTCGACTCTCTAACTGCTCCACATTCTTTTCTGACACCCTCATTTTGACTAGGTTCCAGATGTACTCAATAGGGTTGAGGTCGCAGTTATACGGTGACAATCTAACGACCTCATGGCCATTGTCAGCTAATAATTTGTCGATTTTATAATTTTTCGGCGGTTTGTGCTGTTTAATTAATACGTAGAGTTCTGGTTTTGTACTCTCGCTGGGAAATTTGATATTGTGAGCTTGTAGCCACTCAACCATCACCTGTTTTCTGTTATTCATGGTTGGTGGCTTATTCTCTTCTTTACTGTGATAAGGGGCGTTGTCCATCACAATTATGGAGTTGCATGGTATATTCGGCAATAATTTTTCTGTAAACCACTTTGTAAAATTCTCCGCATTCATTTGGTCGTGATAATCCCCCGTTTTGATGTCTGCCTTAAACATTAAAAGGGCATTGTCAACAAAGCCAATTTCGCTTCCCGCGTGAACTATTATCCATCGGCGGCCGGGGCTGTCGTTCCTTCTCACTCCCTACATCGGTTGCTGTTTGCCAACATTTTTTTACTGTGTAGTGCGCGTGTATCCACGTTTCGTCGAGATAAATAACGGGTCTTTTGTTAGCACCAAGCGAGTCATTTTGTTTCATACGGCGTAAATATTTAGCCCTCCACGCTTGTATTTGGGGTCTTTCAATTAGAGCCAGTCTTTTTTGGTAACATCGTTTAAATTGGTAGCCTAAATCACTTTTAATTATTTTTCTTAGTGTAGTTTCACTACCAGTATAATTAAGATCTACTTTTGCAGCCGCCAAGATTTTGCGCATTGTAGGAATTTCTTTTCTCACCGTATACATAAAATTAATGATATTTCTTAAAGCTGTTAGTGAAAATCCGTCGAAATATTCCTTCTTTTGCCTTTTTGCTTTGGTAGGAGTTCTCATTTTGCTGCCACTTGCTGTTGCTGACTCATGCTCTCGTCGTAATTTCGTCACAGTATTTTTTGCAACGCCTGTGGCACAAGCCACACGTTCCGTGACTTTGGTAGAATTTTGCAAAATATTCAAAATGTCTATTACTAGTTGCTTCGACATTAAAATGTCCTCAGTAGTGTCCGAAGCACTTTTTAAGGCACGGTTTATATTTTGGATAATTAGCTTAGACTCCTCTTTCTCTTTTACAAAATAATTGTCCACTTTTATTATAATTTCACGTGCACGACTGTTAATTAATTTCTTACTCATTTTAACGAATAACAGGTAACAAAACTCAACAACAATAAAACAGGATAACAAAAACAAAAAGCTATAACAAGTAGGTAATCGTTGCGCGTAAGCACGTAAGCGCGGGCTGACCTTGCGAACGGTACTGACGGTGCGACGTCGACTACGTCACCAAGATGGCCGCCAATCGCAATATCAACTTGCGGGGCTTAGGGTAGGTTCAGATGACAAGCGCTCAGCGCGCGTTGAATTTTTGTATAGTGTTCACATGGTGCGCGCTTGTCAGGCGTTAAACGCGCGTTGTTGCGGCCAGTTTGAGTTCTACATTTGTCGAAGATGGACGTAGAAACAGTTTTATCGGTGATTTTATACAGACGGCAGAAACGACACAACAGAAGACGGAGATATTGGGTTCACCCAATTTTGTCAACCAGGCTGACTGAAAGTCAGTACATTATTTTATATCCTAAGTTAAGGCAATTTGAGCCCAAATTCTTTAACTACTTCAGAATGTCCATCAAGTCATTTGATGACTTACTGACTCTCATAAACGATGAACTCGTAGCAGATAAAAACGCTGTGCGATATAGCATTTCACCGGAAGAAAAACTCATAATTACATTGAGGTAAGTTTTTTAATAATCAACATAATCTATAAATCAAATAAATCAAATCAACTTGTTTAGGAACAATTTTTTTAAAGAAAAAATAACATTTTGTTACTCGCAGAATAACTCTAACTCTGATTCATTGCTGACATTAGTTGGTGCTGGCGATGGAGACCCCATTGCTGTAGTATAACCATAATGTGCAAAATTATTTGACACACTAGACTGCTGTGATCTATAATCATGATAACGAAAGCCTTCAACAGAAGCTGATGACTGATGACGCTGCTCTTGTGATGAATAATTTCTTCGTTGTGATATCGGGTAATTTTGATTTTCATGTCTGTTGTTGTGGTCCTTGAAATTCATTTTGGTTTTGCAAAATTAAATTATAAATGGCAATTTTAGTTTGAAGTCGCCTATATTGCGGAATTTTTTTAATCTCTTTAACGAGTGACAAACAAAACAGCTTGTCTTCATCATCATCTTCTTTTGGATGAGACACATTTTTCTGTGCTAAACTCTGCTCTAATATGTTTGCAAATCTTTCATCAGCAGGATTTAATTTTTGTTTTTTTCTTGAAGTAGATTTAGGACTCTTAAAGCCAGAACTTATTTCTACTTCAGCAACCTCTGACGAAGTTGATGCATTATCTGCATCGAAACTACTTTCTGTATCTTTGTTGGCAATTGATGCCTGTAGAAATCTAGTCTATTATAATGAATATATGTCGAAGTTTTGGAAGCTCCTGATCCAGATTTGACAGTCTTTATTTTCTTCACCTCTCTCATATAATTATCCCGTAAACTCTTCCACTTTTTTTGCAGGGATGACGCTGAAAAAAAAAACAGTATTTAGTAATAGTTTATGTTTGTTTCCAGATATTTGGCCATTGGATGTTCATTTGGGACATTAAGCTACGACTATAGAATTGGCAAATCTACTGTGGCTACTATAATACCACATGTATGTGAAACTATTTGGAAAAAATTAAGGCCCGTTGTTATGAGTGAACCAACGAAAGAAAAGTGGTGTGAAATATCCACGATATTTGAAAAGAACTCAAAGTTTCCCAATTGTTTGGGAGCCTTGGACGGGAAACATATACGGTTAATCCAGCCTGAACACACGGGTTCTATGTATTATAACTATAAAAATTATTTTTCGCTAGTTTTATTGGCGCTAGCGGATGCAAACTATTGTTTTGTGTGGGTTGACATAGGTGCCTACGGTAAAAACAGTGACTCAGGTATATTCAAGAATTCTTCATTGTACAAAAAGCTGACAGAAAGGTCATTAGATCTACCTGAGCCAAAGGCATTGTTAATACAAAATAGACCGACAACGTTGCCATATGTGATAGTGGCTGATGAAGCTTTTGGCATGATGGAGAATTTAATGCGTCCATATGGGGGAAGGTCACTAACTTATGCTAAAAAAATATTTAATTACCGTTTGACATTAGCACGCCGGTATGTTGAATGTACTTTTGGCATAATGTGCAATAAATGGCGCATTTTACACAGGCCGTTAGATGTTAACATCGGTTTTGCAGAAAAGATCGTAAAAGCGATATGTACACTAAATAATTATGTCAGAATCAGGGATGGCTACAATTTTGAAGACACACTTTATACGCCACCCCTGGAAAATCTAGCCTCACATTATACCGGACGTGCTGTGCGACAGGCGGATAATGTTCGAGTACATTTAACAAACTATTTCATTAATGAAGGAAAAGTAGATTGGCAGGATCGTTATATTTAACTTGTAACACAAACCGATTGTAAATGTAAATAAATATATATACTCACATAATATTTTCTTCTTTTCTTCATTGTCATGTCCTTCACAAAATATAAGGACGAGTTCTTCCCAAGCCCGTCTTCTCAAATTCTTATCTGAATAATCGCTACTTGTCATGTCCCATATCGCAGGACGTTTCTCTATTTCATCAATTAATAATTCCGTATTAAAAGCTTCGGTTTCCATTTCGGACGATTTTCGGTTGAACTTGACGAACCCTAAAATACGTCTATCCGCGTCGAAAGCGCGCGCTCAACTGAACGGAAACATAGAAAACCAATGATCTCAAAGCGGCGTTGACGCGCGCTGACAACAGTCCAGCGCTAGCGCAGCGTTGAACGCGCGCGTTACTAAAACGCGCGTTAGCATGTGTACGGCCTGAATAAAATGTATGTAGTTGTAAACGCGCGTTATCAAAACGCGCGTTGAGCGCTTGTCATCTGAACCTACCCTTATAACAAAAATTCTTCATGTAGGGAATTTCTAAGTGATGCTAAATAATACAATCTTTTTAAACATGTTTCAGGATATTCATTTTTTTTACCAAAGATTTTTTTGAGGCTTCCTCTAGAAATCCTCGATTTCGAACAGTACAAAACCGTTTCAGGCATATTTCAACTGTACTATCAATTATTATTCTTTTGAAATTCATCTCACAGTGGTCGTCGCACCCCTTCAGCCAATCTTTATTTAAATTATCGCATTTTTTCAATAAATTTTGCTTTATTTTTTTTATTATGCGAATTTTTTTTTTAAATAATTATTTATTAAACTTGCAGCATTTTCAACTATTTCACAGAAATTGGGCTGGATGTATTTTAAACTGCATCTTACGTCGTCGTATTCTTTAAATGATGTAAATAAATGACATACCTCAGTGTTCGGATCAGCAAGCATAATTTTTTTACATTGATCACCATTAATTACCATATTTTTTGCGATAAAGCCGCACACATATGCACATGCTTGCATTTCTCCAGAACATTGAGGTATATCTAACTCTTCTACACCTTCAATAGAAAGTTCCACTAGAAAAGGTGTAGAAGAGTTTGCATCATTTATTGTTTGTTCACAACCTTTACGAAGAAACACTTTAAAATTATTCAATATATCATTATCATCATCCAGGCAGTTTCTGTTTTTATTATTATTAATTAAATTTGTTATTATGCTAGTTTTTAATGCTGCAATAAATTGAACTGAAGTGGGGTTCGGATTACAACCACAGTTGCTTCGAATGCACCCGAAACAGTTTTCGAGAGGATCTTGATTGAGCCTTCGGACACTTAATGTGTTTATATTATATTTTTTTTAATTTTTAAATATACGCTCAATTGCGTTCATCATCCTCAACCAGCCATCTTGTGATGGGGGCTTAGTTCTTGCTCCTAAAAACTTAATTTCTGTGAAAAACATTCATTTTATTAAACAATTCTAAATGAGGGCTGGTTGAGGACATGTTGGTAAGATATTTTTTTCCTCTTTTTCTGTCCGGCGTGTCACCATTCATGGCGTCGAATAATTTGTCCATGTTTGAGATGAGTGTCGCAGTCCCCACGGCATCCTGTGGTAGTTCGTCTGAAAGTAAACAAAAAACATCTAATGTTAAAAGGAATTTCTGCATCTAACTTGACACTCTGGCCTATTATATTTAACCTTTTGAACGCCAGAGTATAAACGTATCGCCGTACCCCTGACGCCAGGCCACTTTTTCTGTCAAATGACCTTCCTAAAAATAAAAACACACAAAAGTAATTATTAAATTGTTTATTTCATTATGGTGCGACGTGTATTTTGTCATATATTTGTGACGTTGGCGTTCAGGGTAACATTTCGTTTGTCACATATATGTGACAATGGCGTTCAAAAGGTTAAACGAGTATGGGTAATAGTAGTGCCATCTTGCATTCTTGTAATTTTCAACACCAAAACTTTAATATTTGTAGTACACTAGAACAAACAGTTGTTACGACCAGTCAAAAGCCTATAATAGCAGCTAATCTCACCTGAAGTTATTAGCATCTTTTGTCAAAACCAGTTTACTTGTTTAGTCTCTATGAAGGAATATAATAAAATGGTTAAGAATCATATTCACATACTCATGAGAAAAACATGACCCTCCATTATGGGCCTTGGCACAGTCTGGTAAAAAGACTAGAAAGATTATATTACTAGTTGTATTAAAATCATTTTAATATAAACCTACTAGTTATAACAATACATAAAAAGAAAAAGTTGCATAAATAGTAAGGGCTGCCAGTATCGAACCTGAATCGGCAGTTTCACATCCTCAACCTCTAGACCAACTGAGTTGTTACTCTGAAATAATCTTGTGCATTGTTGATTATCTTTAAACTATTTGAAAAAATATTAAAATAAAATACAAGACTTGCTATGCAGCCATCGCGGGTTTGAAGTAGGTGCTTTCATGGGGGGTACCCACATCGTAAAGCCGACTGTACAGACGCCAGCACATCAAGCTACCCGAAACCAAATCTTAATATTTTCAGAAACCAAACATTTTATTCGTAAAATATGGCGTCAGAAAAGAATAGACGTCAAATCCGTCCTACCTCCTCCCAAAGTGAAAACTCCATTTACCTAAGACCTGTTGACCCAAACGAAATTATGTTGATTATAAAAAGGTTGAAAAACAAGCGAAGTTATGGGCATGACGAGCTATCACCTATACTTATAAAAGCATGTGCCGAAGAATTAACGCTGCCACTAACTTATTCTTAATTAATTTAAGAAGGCTCGGTTCCTGACCTGCTGAAAGTATCGAAAGTGAAACCATGTTACAAAAAGGGAGACCAGACTGACACTAGTAATTATCGGCCGATAGCATTGCTACCGACCTTCTCAAAAATATTGGAGACTGCGATGTCAAAACGACTTTATTCTTATTGCGAAAGATATAAATTATTCAACGATAGCCAGAATGGGTTCAGGAAAAATAGATCCACGACATTAGCAATATTTAAGTACATCCAGGAAGCTTTAAATATAATCAATAACAAAAATTACGCAGTAGGGATTTTACTGGATATGAGCAAAGCTTACGACAGAGTTTCATACGAAATTTTACTTAATAAACTATATGCAATAGGTGTTAGAGGTACAGCACACAAGTGTTTCTGCTCGTACCTAGAAAATAGGGAACAATTCGTAGAGGTAGAACATAGCGACCCACACACTGGACAAATAACACGCGTAAGATCTAATAAAGCAAAAATAACTATGTCAATACCACAAGGCAGCGTTTTGGGATGCTTATTATTTCTAATTTATATTAATGACCTACCCAAAGAAATTGACGCTCAAAGTATTTTATTTGCTGACGATATTTCTATCATTTTTCCTTACACCAAAAATGAAAACCTAAACTTAAGCCTAGACGATAAGCTCTCCAAAATAATAGCATGGTTAAAAGATCATAACTTAGAATTAAATTTTGACAAAACAAAGCTAATGCATTATAGACCATACCAAAAACGCAAATTGGATATAAATTACTCATACAACAACATAAAGCTGCAATGCATAAACGAGTTTAAATTGTTAGGTTTGACTATAGATACCAATATAAACTTGAAAGCCCATATAGATACATTGGCAAACAAACTAGCCAGCTTTATATATGCCTTGCAGGAGCTTAAAAGAGCTACCGATTTTAAAACTGCTCTAACAGCATACGCATACTCCTGGCTAAACTATGGAATTAATTAATTTAAGCTTTCAATGGGTTTAAGACATACTTTACAGTTACTCAACATATTTGTAGATTATTATAAAATCATAATACAACAATAACTCAGACATCCTAAAAAGCATCTGGAAGTGCTCATTCCATCGAATTTAATCTGGATTTAATTATTTTATGAATTAATTATAATCTGATTATAATTATAAATAGTATAATGTGTAATGCAATGTAACAATAATTACCAAATAATTATGTCTATGTCAAAGCAAAATAACACCAATTTTATTTATCTAGAGAAAGAATGAATTTGGATATGTCAAATTCTCTAGATAATTATTTATCTAGAGAATCACAATAAAATGCTGTTTTTTAGATATATTTTTACTATTATTATAATAATGGCTTTTCCCAATTGACTAATTTGAATGTGCGAGCGCCCGGCAGTACTTGTCAGTAGGTGCGAGTGAGACAGCGAACTAGGTCTTTCGCCACTTTACAGCGCATTCCTCGATATTTCAGTATGTCTCATGTTATGCGCTCAGTGTTTACGTTTTATTATTTTTTTGTGCAATTTATAAACAAATGTGATACAGCTTTAATGGACTATCATTATACGAGGCGAATTAATTTCCCAGTACATCTACACACAATTCATCTCCAGTAAAATCGTTATTACTCAAATCATCTCATCAACAGCCGTCGCTTACAGAATCTATACCAATATCACAACCAACAACTGCCGGGCGCTCGCACATTCAAATTAGTCTGGCTAAGATTTGGAACCATCAAAATGGTCTGGCACTGGAAAAACCCATTATTATAATAATAGTAAAAATATATCTAAAAATGAGCTTTTATACTGTAAGGAAAATAGAATTACCTACATTTAATTGACTTTTAAGGGTGTCCGGCGGGGGGTTGCCACCATAGTAATTGTCTGGCAATGTGTTAGATCGTTTTATATTACTGCACAGGAGAAAATATTTAAAAATGGGTTTTATAATTTCACAAAAGTTACCTAGTATATTACACATCTTTTTACCTGTTATCTGCCAAAGCCACCATAATCTAAATTTCATAGTGAGTCACCGTTCTTACCTATGCTCGGAGCATGCGCTGAAAAACTTGAGTTTTTTGTGCTTCTTTAGGTGGATGTTCATCTCGTGACTGGGCCAGAATATTTTGAGCTTCTATTGGAATGGCAAACTTATTCAGTCTTGTTCTGGCACTGTTAGTAAATGATGAATCATCAAAATGATTGCCGCATAGCATCTTATGCTGTTTATTTAGCTCCACCAATGATTCACCTGAAGTCCAATCATCATTGGGATAACAAAATTTTGCCCAAACTCTAGCCCTGAAAAAGGTTTTTTATTTATTTATTTATTTTACCATTTATGTACACACATATATAAACAGACAAGAAAAAACAGAACAGAAAAATAGGTACAAAGGTGATGCTTATTTCTTAAGAAATCTCTTCCAGCATACCTGCGATAGGACAATAAATAGAGAGATGTAGACAGGTGTGAAAGAATAAAGGAGACAAAAAAAAATACATAAACGATTCACTTATAAGAACTAAACACATACTATGAGAATATACTTACATACATACAAATAAACATACATACTTCTAAAATAAATATCACTACAATCTTAATAATTATATTAAATACATACATACACAACTATGATGAAGTGGAAAGATAGTGTTCTTTTACTCTTCTTTTAAAAAGTGCAGCAGTTTGGCAGTCCCTAATTTCGGGCGGTAGTGAATTCCACAACTGCACCGCGTGCACAGTGAAGGAGTAGGAGTGGAAGTCGGTGGAGTGGGGAGGGAATTTGAGAAGGTTTTTGAGATGAGACCTACAAAGCACATCTGAAGAACGAGCGTAGGAAAAACGCTCTCGCAGATAGGATGGTGTTTTAGGATTGTGAAGGAGCTTGAATAGCAGACACAATATCCGAGAGTTCCTGCGAAGTCGAATGGGGAGCCACTTGAGTACCTTGCGAAAGTTGGAGACATGATCACACTTTTTAAGGTTAAAAATAAAACGAATACAGATATTTTGCAAACGCTCAAGTTTGTTTAAAAGCTCCTCGGTGGCATCCAGATAACAGGCAACGGCGTAATCAATAATGGGCTGAATGAGGGTTTGTGCAAGAGAAATTTTGGTTTTCAAGGGCAAGAAGCCTTGGAGACCCTTCAACGAATGGAACGTGTAGTGCACTTTGCGACTCACTTGAGCTACATGAGCAGTCCACGACAAGTAAGAGTCCATGGTCACCCCCAAGTTTTTAACCGTGTGTGCGTATTCAATCTGAACTCCATTCAGCCAGAGTGGAGACAGCGACGCAACATCGATCCTATTTCGCATGTATCTGCCGCCGATAATTATGGCCTGGGATTTCCTAGGGTTGATTTGCAGTCCAAAAGACCGCGACCACTCGCTAATCAAATCCAGGTCACTATTCATGGCAGAAACAGCGGCTTCCGGGGGGTTCTCGAGAGTGTCCTTACGTGATAATCTGGCAATGCAGCATTTTAGAAATATCGCAGTGTTTTATTGTGTAGGTACCACTGTTTCATTGTTGGACATCTGACCTTACTAAAATTAAACTTATTAATTACTAGATTCAGTTCAGTAATGTGCTTGCTTACCCTGGAACTTGTATATATACATTTCAAGGCCTCACTGCCGTAGATAGTCATCCACAGGCCGATCAAGATAGTCTTCGTCCATCAGTGGTCTTCGATGGTCTTTCAGTAATTTCACGAACATAAAAGCCAGCACCCGCAACGTAGGTAGATTTATAGAGGTTTATTACCTTTAATTAAAAGCAGATACCTTTTAATGTAAATATGTAAAACTTTCTCTTTTTCTTTCTTTGTAAAATTAAGTTGACCCGCGCGCGCAACACGTACCTACTCCTTCGATAATTAACGCAAGCAAACGCAAAGGGAAAAAGAGTCTAAAGTAAAAGTGTACACTTGACTTGCACAGCCTGCACAGCTACTTCACGTCACGCGAAAATCGAAATATTCGAAATGTAGGTTTCGACAGGTCTTCGATGGCTACAACCAAAGCGTTCCATTACACGTTACAATACATTTGTAACATATAGTTGTTTAACTAATTTATTCCTGTCCAAAGTTTTGCAAAGCAGCACATTGGTCGTGCGTGTTTTATCTACTAAGTCAGTTAAGTATTTATTACAGAGCGATAAGTTAAAATAGCACATTTTTTTAGGTAATAGATAGACAAAATTATTATGTAGAATGCTTTTGCTACCTATAGCCAATGTTACTAAGCTTAATATTGTCGAAGAGTTTTGTTATAATTCGTACAAAGGTTTGGTTACAGGATAACGAATCGGTTTGTTTACAGAAGTTCGGTAAATAATAACAAAAATGTTGACTAAATATTACTGAACTGAACATAACAAAACCAGTTTAGGGCTTGTTACATAAACTAGTTTTATTATTTTAAATTAACTTTATTTTTGATTAAACAAATTTCGGTTATTTCTGAAATAGCCAAAATCGGTTCTGTTATTTCTTTTTTTCAGTGTGGTCCCGGCTGTCATTTGTGGATCTTTGACAGTCGTTACGGGTAGTCAGAAGCCTGAAAGTATGACAACCAGTCTTACCAAGGCGTATCGTATTACCCAGTAACTGGGTTGTGGCGGTCAGATAGGCAGTCACTTCATGTATTTAGCGTTGTATCGTAAACTAATTATTGTGCTTGTGTGGTGAGCGAGGGTAATTAAAAACGATTGTTTCTACTCACGGTTATATTGCACAAACACAAATCACAGAAATGTTCACAGAAGAAAGGCACATAGTTCGACACACACAGAGATAGTCTTACACGAAGGAGAAAGTCTATGATTAATATTGTTATCAGTTTAAACAGTTCGTACACTTAATATACAGAGACACTGCGATCAATCTGAGGGGTTACGGTGATAAACCATACAACCGGGATAATTCAGAGTTGCGTGGGCTTCGCGTCGCGACAGCGAGATCGGACTGAAGGTCAGCCAAGGTGGCCGAACGCGCGCTGTGGACTCTGTGGAGTGCGACCCCACTCATGCGCATCGACTACGTCACCGCGTGACGTAGACGAGCGCGCTTCCACTGTTAAGGTGGCGGTTCGCGCCGCGACAGAGACGGGAGACCGAGACAGGAGACTGAGACCAGAGACAGCGACAAATGTCTCGGTCTCTTCGGCATGTACTGTAGGTCGAGACTGAGACCGAAGATCGCGACAAGTGTCGTGGAGCGACCGCTCAGTTCAAGAGAGTCTGTCGATGAAGTCAGTGGTGTTTTGTGTCGTGATGGAAAACCAAGTAACGAAGCTGCTATTGGAGGAAGAAGAAGACGATGATTTGCTATTATATTATTATTACAAATACAAAACTGAAAGACGATTACCTATTAAGGATTTATATTTAACTAG
This sequence comes from Globia sparganii, assembly GCA_949316385.1. Classification (NCBI taxonomy): domain Eukaryota; kingdom Metazoa; phylum Arthropoda; class Insecta; order Lepidoptera; family Noctuidae; genus Globia; species Globia sparganii. The sequence continues at coordinate 21,449,316 of OX438656.1, forward strand.
AGGTCAAGAAGGATCATTTTCGCTATTAGTAAAGAAGCACCTGATGTTTGATGACAATACATTCAGGAAGTATTTTCGGCTGAATAAAACACAGTTTGATTACGTATTAAATTTACTGAAAAAATCAATGCAAGAAAAGGGAAGAATATCAGTGAAAGAAAAATTAGCACTAACTTTAAGGTAAGTTTGCCAATTCATCGAAATTATTCTGGTCGATTTCACCGTAATTGCTTTGAAATGGTTCACCGGAAATATTTGGTAATTGGCGAGATGTTAAATCAATCAATCCAGTCTGTGTTTGGTGTTCTGATGAAGCTGCACTTATCGGAGAATATGAATTGTATGATGAATTTGAATTATATGATAACTGGCGTGATGAATCACTCTGTGCTTGAGGTCCTGATAAAGCCGCTATTGTTGGAAAATGTGAATTGTAAGGTGAACTTGTATAGGGGCGTTCAGTTTGACTCTCGATATCTGTGATCTCATACTTCGAGACAATATTAAAAATTTCAGTTTTTGCCATTGCTCTTGAACGTGCGCTCAATTTTCTTAACATCATTTCAATATGTTTTGTAACTGTCGATATATCATCAACTGATTCTTGAGATTTTAATGACTGCAGCTGTCTATTTCGGTTTTCCTGTCTGTCCTTCATAAATTTTATAAATTCATCTTCTTTTGGTCTCTTTCTCTTTGTATTCTTGGCAGAACTGTTACTTGGTATATTAGATTTCTCTTGTGTAGATTGAGAAGTGCCTGGTAACTCCTTTGAAGGAGTGTTATGTACTGACGTGTCTGCAGCTTCGTGAGGAGTATCTGCATGTTCTACTCCTGGGGAGGTATTAGTAACTTCTTTTTCTACACTGGCGGAGCTTTGCTGTTCTTGTTCTACACTGGTGCAGCTTTGCCGTTCTGATGGTGTGTTTTCTAAAAATCTTAAGCGTTCATAAAACTGCCACTTTGAATTTTTAGCTGGTGCTGCAGATCCCGTCGATTGTTTTTGTTTGCGCTTATATCTGTTGTAAGAGTCCCTGATCAGTTTCCATTTTTTACGGCATTCCGAATCTGTAATAAATAATAATATTATTTTTTTTTTTTTTTCAGATTCCTGGCGACTGGAGAAACATATGCTTCGCTATCATTCGAATTTCGTATATCACCTTCTTATATTTCACAAATAGTCAAAGAGGTGTTAAAACATATAAAGACTGTTTTGGTGCCAATTTTTATGCCTGTTCCAAAAGAAAGTGATTTTAGGCTTGCATCTGAAGGATTTTGGGATAAATGGCAATTCCCCAATTGCACAGGTGCTATTGATGGGAAGCACGTAAGAATAAGAGCCCCTGAAAATAGTGGGTCGTTGTATTTTAATTATAAGGAGTATTACTCAATTGTTCTTTTGGCTATTGTAGACCATAATTACAAGTTCATTGCAGTAGACGTCGGCTCTTATGGCAAAGAAGGAGATAGTGGAATATTCCAAAAGTCTACAATGGGAAAACAAATCATGAGAAATGAATTTAATTTTCCAGAACCAAAAAATCTACCAAATTCGAACATAATATTACCATATTTTTTAGTTGGAGATGAAGCATTTAGTCTTGATACTTTTATGATGAAACCTTACGCTAGAAGAGTTGCAAAAAACGATTTAAGCAAAGAAATATTTAACTACCGACTTTGTCGTGCGAGACGAGTATCGGAAAACGCGTTCGGTTTGCTGTCTCAGGTGTTTAGAGTATTTTACACTCCTATTGGAATAGCGCCAGAAACATGCACCGACATGATTTTGGTTGTCTGTTGCATGCATAACCTATTAAGAGATGGATTTTTGGAATCTGCTCAAATGCCCGTACACCAATGGAACCGAGAAGAAGAAAATTTGCCTTCAAATTTTGTTTCATTACGTGGAACAGGAGGGTTTTCGAACAGCAACGGACTCGATATTAGAGTAAAATTAACCAATTACTTCACGTCACAGCAAGGAGCAGTAGACTGGCAAGAACAACATGTCATACGGCTTGTTTGAGCTGATTCCACTCCACCTTTTCTTTCTTATATGTTTCCTTCCAAATATTAATTTTATGCAAAATAAATAAAATAAGAATAACTCACCTGTTTTATTTATGCTTTCAGCTATGCTTTTCCAAATATTATCCTTCAAATTTCCAAAACATCCAAAGCCTATTTAATAAACAACACATAATGGAAGCATTTGCAAATGAAAATCAAGAATATCAGGCTATATGTATTACTGAAACATGGCTCTCAAAAGACAAATTAAGCATTATCGACTTTAGCGGCTACAGAGTCGCAGCATCTTACTGTCGAGAAAACCGTGGAGGCGGCGGAGTTTGTATCTTACTAGAAGAACACAGAGACTATATAGAAAGATGCGACATAACTGAGATGTCACTTGAATATATTTTAGAAGTTTGTGCAATTGAAATACCTAACGATAATCTACTATTAGTAACAATGTACTGGAACAGAAGAGAAGAAAATATATTTTATAACCAACTCAATCAAATACTAACGTACATAAACAATAAATACATGAAACTAAACACAGTCATCGGAGGTGACTTTAATATTGATATTCTGAAACATAGCTCCAAAGTTAACACTTTCTTAGACCTTATGTCCGAATACAAATACACACAGCACATAAAACATCCCACACACATAACAAAAACAGCGTCAACATGCCTTGACCTAATATTTACAAACTTACATCTGTAGAAGAACTAGGCTTTTCAGATCACTGTGGTACAACTATAAAATTTAAAATACCGCAACGACCGAAGCAAACCACTTGGTATACTGAAAAACGACTATACAACAAAAATAACATTGAAAGTTTCAAATGTGCATTAAAATCAGTTAATTGGAGAGATATAATTATAGAAACTAATGATGCAAATCAAAATTATAATGTTTTTAATAATTTATTAACTAATATACTAAACAAAATTATTCCAAAAATAAAAACTAAATTAAAAACACATTATAGAAAGTATTGGTTATCTAAAGGTATAAAGATATCATGCGTAAACAAAAGATTATTAAAAATTTTAAGTATTAAGTCTGACAATCCAACTATTAAAAAATACTACAGAAAATACGAAAAAATACTAAAACAGTCGGTGATAACATCGAAAAAACAGCATTACATTAAAAAAATTAAAATGTCTCAAAACAAAGTCAAAGCTATGTGGAATATAGTGAACAACGTACTAACAAAAAAACACTTACAGATAAATATAATATACAGTTACAAATAAATAATACTTTAGTCTCAGATCCAAAACAAATAGTAAACAAATTCAATAACTTTTTTGCATCAATTGGCGAAGAAACTGGCTGTGAGGCCAAAGGCCAGCCAGTACTCAACCCTTCTGAAAACACTCTATTCCTTAGGCCCTTAGACTATCGAGAAACGCATAGAATCATACAAAATCTAAAAAACAAGAAAAGTCACGGAATAGATGAACTAACCCCATCTCTGATTAGACAATGTGCAGATGAGCTTGCTGTACCCTTTTGTGTTTTGATAAATCAGTCCTTTGATGAAGGTATTTTTCCTGATCAACTGAAAAAAGCTATTATAAAACCATTATTTAAGAAAAACTCGAAAACCGATCCCAATAATTACCGGCCCATAGCTCTTCTACCTACGGCTTCAAAAATTTTCGAAAAAGCTATGTGTGACCGTGTATACAGTTTCTGCGAAAGATATCAAATCTTTGATGAAGGTCAAAACGGGTTTCGTAAACATCGATCAACAACCCTGGCTGTCTATAAATATATGCAAGAAGTTATCGATAGCTTAAATGATAAAAAATATGCGGTTGGTATACTTTTAGACATGACCAAGGCATATGACAAAGTACAGTTTAAAATTTTATTGGATAAACTATACGGAATAGGAATTCGTGGAACTGCACATAAGTGGTTTGCGTCCTACTTAAAAAATAGAGAGCAATATGTGGAAATAGAACATTTTAACTACGACCAAAATCAAATAATCCAAGTAAGGTCCGATAAGAAGATAATAAATGCATCAATCCCCCAAGGCAGCGTTATTGGATGTCTCCTATTCATCATCTACATCAATGACCTTCCCAAAATCATGAAAGAACCATGTGTGCTGTTCGCAGACGATATATCTCTACTAACTACATGCCACACTGATAATAACATTAACGAACAACTAAACACGATCTTAAATAAAACAAAAAAATGGATGGATGAGCACAACCTAGAGATTAATTATAAAAAAACCAAACTAATGACTTTCTACCCTCAACAAAAATCCCAATTACCACTTAATTTCACAACAAACGGCACAAAAATTGAAGTAGTTAACGACTTTTCGCTATTAGGACTAACAATAGACACACACATTTCGTGGAAGCCTCATATAAATAAAGTACGATCAAAACTCGCAAAATTCACCTACGCACTTCGAGAAGTCAAAAAAACTACCGACTTGCAAACTGCACTTACTACATACTACGCCTACGCTCATGCATGGCTCAGCTATGGCATTATAATGTGGGGAAATAGCACAGATGCGCCTACGCTTTTCATTCTCCAAAAGAAGTTAACTCGGATCATAGTCAACATAGAACAAACCGACAGCTGTAAACCCTTTTTTATAAAACATAAAATACTCACCTTACCGTCTATCTATATCCTGGAAATATGCAAATTCGTCAGGAAATACATGAACTTTTTCACAACCCGTGGCGATAAACATAAAGACCGATCTGTCAGATATAAAAATATGTTAATGTTACCCTCATCGCGCATGAAACTACATTCCAATAGTCCCTACGTAATGTCCATAAAAATATTTAATAAACTACCAGATGCAATAAAGGATGAAATCAGCGATACGATATTTATAAATAAGCTCAAGCAAATATTAATTAAAAAAGCATACTACACGATAAACGAATACATACATGACAAAATAATCTGTTGAACACAAGCAGACACCACACACAGTTACTCATATAGACACATTCATACATACACAAATAAATATTATATAATATGAGAGGCATAATTATGTTTAATAACCTCAACAAATAATTATTATGTAGGTACAACAACCTTTATCAGGCTGATCTCAATAAAACAAAATGTTATTTAGTTATTTTAATGTTAATAACATATTTTAAATTTTATTGTTAATTTGTGTATTTTATTGTTAATTTGTGTTTAATTCTTTAGTTCTTGCTGTGCCCTACAGGGTCCATAATTGTACCTTAGCTTTAAGCCATTGTAACATCTATACTACATTATGGAATGCAAATAAATATATGAATATGAATTTTCATCTCTGTAGGAGTCTAACTGTGCATTGTATAGCGGAGGATGCTGTCTGATTAGTTCAATCAGAGTCTCACAGTCTTCATCACAAAAACTCATTTTTAAACCTAAACATGTGTGCTTTCACGAGCGCGACACGAGACACTACTGGTCCGGAACAGCGACCGTCTCGCTGTCTCCTGTCTCGCGTCTCGGTCTCCTGTCTCTGTCTCACTCGCGAACTGTCGCGTATATATTGCCTAACGTCAAGTAATGGTCGCTGTCTCTGGTCTCAGTCTCCTGTCTCGGTCTCCCGTCTCTGTCGCGGCGCGAACCGCCACCTTTACCTGTATGTTATTGACGTGTACGACAGTGAATTCATATAAGTAAAGAATATTAAAATAATTGTGTATATATGGTTTGTAGATATAAGTGTATAATGTATATGTTATGTTTATGTATGTGTATAGAGTTAATTGTTAAGTGTAAGATAAATGTTAAGGATCGCCACATGTAAAATACTGGTATTCAGCTGCATCCGGTTAGACTGTGAGCCGACCCCAACATAGTGGGGAAAAGGCTAGGCAGATGATGATATTAACCTCGCAGGATTGCAACGAGGAGTGCAACGAGGGGTACAGTGCAATAGTAGCGATATTTTCTTGGCTTTTTAGCAATTGTCTTTCCTTTTTTTAGTATTGGCAACCCCACAGGCAGCCATCTTACTACACTTGTCATATAGCGGTGCGAGTGCGCACGACATTTTTGTTTCAAGATTATTGTTTTTAGTGATATTTTGACGAAAAAAACTGGTTGTATTTCGTTTTCATTCCATCGTTTCGTTTTTTTCGTTGATTCTTGGTGAGTGATTGATTTTTTATGTATTACTTGTTTCATAGTTACTTGGAATTGCAAAACCATTGATCGGCAAACATAACCTAAAATTTGTATTTATCTTTTTAACTGCCCGAGGTGACATGGGGAACACTGCAACGGAGCACATTGCAACATGTTTTACTGTGCCCCATGTTTACTGTGAGAATTGTGTGTAGTGTTCTATTGCATTATTTGCTTTTGTTTTTAGGAACAGTAATTCAAAATGGTGCGGAACAGAAAAAAAAGACGGATATAGGATTGCTGCCCATTGATTTTTTGTCTTTGTAACATTTAGTATCCGGCGTCTGAGTTTGAGAAAAGCAGGAGAGATTAAGAATGTGAATTACTCCACATTGTGTAGATATGTCAAAAAGAGAAAATCATGTCAAGGAGAGGAAGCTGAAACTATGCATCTCACGCCTAATTATTCGGTGCACAAAGTTTTTTAACCAAATCAAGAAGCTAGGTTGAAAGGATATTTAATAACTTGTGCGAAAATGTCATATGGGTTGGACACTATAGAAACAAGAAAACTCGCTTATGAGTTAGCGAAATATAATAACTTGGCCATTCCTGAGTCATGGGAAAGCCACAAAATGGCGGGATTGGATTGGTTATACGATTTTCAAAAACGTAATTCTGACTTGACATTAAGAAAGCCCGAGTCGTGTAACCTTTCTCGGGCAACTTCTTTAAAATAGGCACAATGTTGGACTGTTTTTCGATAATTTAGAGAACATGATGAAGCGGAGTCCCAGCTTTGCTGACGGTACAAGACTGTATGCGCTAGACGAAACAGGCACAACTACAGTGCAGAAACCAAAGAAAGTTATTGCAGCCAAGGGATTCAAGCAATTGAACAAAGTTACCAGCGGTGAACGAGGCACACTCGTCGCTACATGTTGCATTGTGTCAGCATCTGGATCCGTATTGCCACCTGCGATGGTGTTTTCAAGGAAGCATTTTAAGCACTTTATGCTTAATAAAGCTCCACCCGGAACACTTGGGTTTGCACAGCCTACAGGTTGGATGAAGAACCAATTATTTCCTGAAGTAATGAGAAACTTCGTACGTGTAACCGGTGCTTCGAAAGACAATCCTTGTCTAACCATGAAAGTCATTTAGCACCAGACGCTTTAAATGTCGCAAAAGATAACGGAGTCACACTGCTCACGATTCCACCCCATACTAGCCACAAACTCCAACCTTTAGATGTGTTAGTATTTGGCCTGCTGCAAACGTATTACAGCGCAGCTGCAGATTCATGGATGATGCGGAATTCTGGGATTCCAATTTCTATTTACAATATAGCGGAAATATTAGGACTAGCATTTGAGAAAGCTATAAAGCTAGCTAATATTAAATAGGGGTTTTTAAAAACAGGTTTTTTTCCGTACGATAGAAATATTTTTTCTAATGATGATTACATGCCGAGTGAGTTGACCAATCGTCCTATTCCTATTCAAGCAGAACCTTCAACAAGTGAAATGAATCGAGCAGACGAACTATTAGAAAATGCGACACCGGGAATGAGTAATGACAGACCGATTGCAAATACTAATTCATTATCGAACGCTGAACATCGTCCACTCAATTCTGAAAGACAATAAGAAATGAGGACGATAGATAATATATTGAAAACTCCAATTGAGTGCCGTGATTATCCAAAGGCTAAGCCTAGAATTGGTTCAACAAAAGGTAGAAAAAGAGGGAAGACAATTATTGCGACAGATACCCCACTTAAACAAGAAATTGAGCAACAAGCTAAATTAAAGGAAAACAAGAAAAATAAAGTTATAGCCAAAGTTGTCAAGAAAACTAAAGAAAAGATGGAAAAAGTGTCTAAAATACTTTTTATTGATTCTACCGACGTTTCCGAAGATTCAGATGTTACAAACTATTGTACAGCTTCGTCAACTACGAGCAGCTCCACTGATATTCCTATATCTAGTTATAGCACTCCAAAACAAAACGATTTTGTTACAGTCAGATTCAACACCGATAAACAAGTGAAATATTTCATAGGGCAGATATTAACGGAACTTGCCCATACAACCAAATCCGGTCGCGGTGACTAAAATTTCGGTAACAAAATAATCGACTGGTCGCAATGTCGTAATTATTACTACGCTTTGTGCCTGCGTGAAGTTTAGCCTCAAAATATTGTAACAAAGTATACACTTTGCGACTAAAATGTGTCAGACTAACTTTTGGTAACAATGTTTCGTAAATATATCCACATTGTTACTACGTTATGACATGAAGAACAAAACCATTCAAAAGTGCTTACACTGTGACTACATTTTTGTTACTAGAATGTTACTAAACTTTGTGTATAAATACACACATCAAAAGTGTCTAGGGATCAACATATATTTTTGCAATAACTTTTCTCCTGATTGATATTAATTAAAATTTTCTTTAAGGATTCATCAAATAAAGTGTTTTCGTTTGTCACAGTAACGATAAACCAAGTCACCTTTGCATTAATAAAGAAATTTGCCATTTTCCTAATAAAGGGATTTTTGACATTTGAACCACTAACACAAAAGTTCGAAAAAAAGACTGAAATAACAGTTTTCTCTAAAATTTTATTGGGTAACTTAAACAATTAATAATCCGTGTTTCTACCGCGAACACTAACAACACAAGAACATCGGTTTGGCATACTCAAAATGAGTTCATCCAAATCACGCTGTGGAATGGCCGCCCATGTTCGTTGCAACAACAAAAAAAGGTCTTCTTGCGACTGGATACCCTCCATATTCGGCAGAGCTCTTCTCTGTAGCATATCCCATGCATGCTCAATCGGGTTCAAGTCTGGCGACTGAGCAGGCCAGGGCAGGACATTGATGTTAGCTGCGGCGAGAGTCTGTCTTACAACTCTTGCGGTGTGCGGTCGTGCATTATCATGCATTAACTGAAATAAGGGACCGATTTGCACTTGTAGAGGAACGATGACGTCTGATACAATCGTCTCAGCATAAATTTGAGCGTTGAGGTTGCCTCTGATCCAAATCAACTCAGTTCTTCCGCCGATCCAAATACCCGCCCATACCATGATGGTTCCACCACTATAAGGATGGACTTCCTGGCAGGATTTTAATCGCTGTTGGCGTCCAGGGGTTCTCCAGTGTCGTATACGTCTTGTATCCGGTCTCATACCAAAACGAGACTCATCAGAAAAGCACACGAAACGCCATTGTTCTTCTGCCCAATTTCTGTGTTCAAGAGCCCATTGATATCGAATCCTACTGTAATGGTCTAGACTCGGAGTGAAGAAAAAAGACGGATTTAACAGTAAACGAACAAATAAACTTTTATTAAAAAAATAGCAGATAAATATATTACATAGGGTTTTCAACGACGATGACAGACCAAAAAAAAAGTGCACATCAATTTGACGGCTAAAAGAAAATAAATTAACATTCTATAAAAAAGTTCCTATGGTAGTTGCGTCGCTTACATAGCCCCACCTTAGTGCTGCTGGTGCAGCACTAGCTAATCTAAGGAGAACTTAGCGACGCGTGCCACAGATCTTTTAATGCTACCTAATTGCGTTCGTACCTGTACCACTTGCACTCTGCCGTCCCTGCCAGGAAAAACCTCCTCTATGATGCCTCGTGGCCACACGTTACGTGGCGCATCAGGGTCGGCAATAAACACTAAGTCTCCAACTTGAAGAGGCTTGTTTCCGTCATCGGTCCACTTTTGCCGTGGTATCATCGTAGGCAGTACTTCGGTGACCCATCTTTTCCAAAACATATCGGACAACCGTTGTGCTACCCGCCATTGTCGACGCCGGTACAGGTCCGAATCTTGATAGCTGCCTAGCTGCGGTGAAGTAGAAGAGGAGCCGAGCAAAAAATGGTTAGGCGTCAAAGACTCTTTACTGTTTACGTCCACCGAGACGTTGCTAAGTGGACGGCCATTCACCATAGCTTCTATCTCAGCCAGCAGAGTGTTCAGCACCTCCTCTTTAGGCGCTCTTTCTTTAAGGACGACCTTCAGAGCAACCTTTACACTACGAATTAAGCGCTCCCATGATCCACCCCAGTGGGGGCTAGCCGGCGGTATGAAGGTCCATCGAGTGCCGTGAATGCCGGCAGCGGTCTGCAGAAGCTGCTCATCCAGTTCCATAGCTGACTTCTTGAGTTCTGCGTCTGCACCTCTCAAATTAGTCCCGTTATCGGAATATAAATGGGCAGGCCATCCGCGCCTTGAAGCCATTCTCCGAAGAGCCATAATCAGCGAATCGGTACTGAGCGACGACACTGTCTCCAAATGAATTGCCCTAACAGTGAGGCAGGTAAAGAGGACCCCGTACCTTTTCTCTATACGTCTGCCAACTGTAACGTCCATGGGTCCAAAGAGATCGATTCCGCAATGAGTGAACGGTCGCTGATGATGGGATACTCTAGCATCTGGTAAGTTACCCATTTTTGGCATCTGTGGTTTTACCTTTCGTATCCTACAAAGCATACATTTAGTTGTTATTTCTTTAACAGTAGGTCTCATTCGAATTAACCAATATTTCTGTCTCAAGTTATTTACCACCATCTCCTGATTGCCGTGACACGCTTGTACATGGTAATGTCTAACGATTAACTTTGCTACTTGACTTCTTCCATCTAAAATTATAGGATGCTTAGCATCAAAAGAAACACCATCAGCGGCATCTATGCGCCCACCCACTCGAAGAACATCCTGCTCATCTAAGAAAGGCGTTAACTTAAGTAATTTGCTACTTTTACCTAAGCATTTTCCATTTTTTATTAAAATTATATCCATAGAAAATGATTTTCCTTGAGCATTTCGTAAAAGCAAAATCTCAGCGCGTTTCATAGCAGTGTAGTCATCAGTTTCTTTCTTTTGACATTTATCTATGAATTTTAGCATTGCACTTGTACTTCTGAGCAACCGAATCCAAGACGAAAACCGCATCGGGTCCGGTTCAGTTGCTGCGTTTTCAGATACATTTTTATGAACTATATTTGATATACATTCTACGTCAGACTCTTCAATGATCGGTGCAAATATACTCGACGGCCACGAAGTCTCTGTGTCGTATAAAAATGCAGGTCCATTAAACCACTCCCCATCCAGCTGAACACTATCAAAGTTCTCGCGAGTAGCTTTATCTGCAACGTTCATTGACGTAGGTACGTATCTCCATTCTTTAATTTGCGTTAACTCGTCGATTTCTCCTAAGCGGTGAGCAACATAAGGTTTGTATGACCGTGTGTTGTTGCGCACCCACTGCAGCACCGTCGTGGAATCACACCAAAAAAATCGTTCGGTTGCTTTAATTCTATGTGTGGACTGTAAAGTTTGCGCTAACCTGGCAGCTATGATTGCTGCCTGTAATTCTAACCTCGGTACTGTAACGAGTTTTACAGGTGCAACTCGACATTTACTCGCAACGAAGCAAACCCTTATTTGTCCATTGCCATCCAACCAACGCCAATAAGCAACAGCGCACATGGCTTGCATAGACGCGTCACAAAAAACATGTAGTTGTAAACAATTATAAACTGTTTCATCACTCAATTGGTTGGTCGGTATTTGTGCGCTCACTCGTGCAGCGTTACTCGCTCCTGCTGCAGCGTGAGGTGACAACGGCGTGTTCACTCGCTGGTAACAGCGTGGTATTCGAATACTACTTATTGTTTTTAATAGCATCAACCATTTAAACCATTTAAAATAAATATCTTCCGTTATGTTTTCGTCCCAGTTCACATTAGATTTCCAGGTTTCCTGAAGTAATATTTTCCCATTAATAATGAATGGTGACAGAAACCCATGGACGTCAAACAATGACATAATAACTTTTAATAACTCGCGCTTCGTAGGACATTTGGTGCCATTCAGAATTTCTTCCGGTATACGCTTGAATGTGGTATTAAAGCCCAGGGTGTCATCGACAGGGTACCATAATATACCCAAGGCGCGTTCACCTTCGTGCCTTGCTCCAATCTTCACGGCTACGGCCGAGGTGGCGAGCAATTCTTCGGGTAAACTGTTTAAAACTATCTTGCTGTTACTAAGCCAATTACGTATCTCGAAGCCCCCTTGTTTATATATATGTATTATGTCGCGCGCTCGGTCAATGCAGGCTTTGTCGTTCGGTAAACTATCAATATAATCATCCATATAATGCTGTTCGAGAATAGCTTGAACGGCTTGAGGATTTGAAGATTCGAAACGTCGCGCGTTCTTATTCTTAACAAACTGTGCAACAAAAGGTGCGCAATTCGCACCAAATATCAAGGAAGTCATTTTAAGCGTCTTAATGGGCTCGTGAGGGCTCTCGCGCCATAAAAATCTAAGAGCATCTTGATCACTCTCCCTGATTTTAACTCGTAAAAACATATCCTTGATGTCGCCTATTACGGCGATCTCATGTTCGCGAAAACGCAACAAAATGCCTAACAAAGAAAGCAATAAATCGGGACCCGTTAATAAATAGTCATTCAGTGATAAGCCGCGCGTTTTAGCCGCCGCATCAAAAACAAGACGAAGTTTCCCTTTGTTTGGGTTGTCTACACCAAAATGAGGTAAGTACCAAGTTTTTATAGGTTTCGATAAGTTTGTAATTTCCTTAGCAAAGTCGTTGTCTAACAAATGCTTAACACGATCTCGGTACCTTTGTGCGTATTGCCCATTTAAGGACATTTTCTTCTCTAAATTATGCAGCCTAGACAGTGCCGTACGTTCAGAATCAGGCATCTTACACCTAGCATCCTTCCAGGGCAGACCTACGTGCCATCGACCATCAATCAGCTTAGCCGTTCGTTCCAGGTGTTCCAGAGCGCGCAGTTCATCAGCATTCTGGCGCGGTTTCCCGGATATTCCCATTGATTCGATAGTAAATGACTTTCTTACCATCTCGTGCAGGTTTTCGAAAGAAGTGATTGCCAACTCTGATTGTACCTCGGAGACGTGTAGAGTGGAGAAACACCCGCGCGTCGAGAGAGAGACAGGCACCAGTCCGTGGACGCACCATCCCAGCGGAGTACGAGTGGCACAAGGTTCGTTACATTTCCCGACTCTAACATCTAACGGTAATAATAAATTATAATTATCCTGACCTATCAAAATTTCAGGTTTAGTATAAGAATAACAAAATAAATCTTTTAAACTACTTAAATGTTCATAGTTTTTAAAATTAACTAAATCAATATTTTGTACAGGTACACTAAAGTTCTGGAAACTACGAGCAGAAATTTTAAATCTCTCACCATTATGGTTCGCTATACAAACACTCATCACGTCAGCGTCGCACACCAGCGCGCTGTCGCCCCACGCGCCCTGCACACGCAGCGTCTCGCGGCGCCCGCGGAGCCCGGCGCGTGACGCCAGCTCTGCACTGATCAGAGTTACAGTAGATCCATCGTCTAGCAATGCACTTGTATTGACAATACCGTTAGGTCCATACACAGTTACAGGCACAACTTTCAGCAATACTTAACACTCGCCATTCTTGATATGAGTGACTGTTTCAGGTGCCACCGGCGGTGGCGGCGACGACGGTTCGGATGCAGCATTGCTATCGCTGTTTGATGATTGAGGTATTTTGTAGTGCAGTAACCTATGGTGTGGTAGACCACAGTTCTCGACGTCACATGCTGAAGCTGGACAGGTTGCTCTATCGTGATTTGCATTCATACATTTGAAGCATATCCGGTTTCGCTTCACGAAACTCCATCGATCTCTACGTAATGCTTTTCGAAATTTCTTACAGTCCTGTAGTTTATGTTTTGAGATACGACAGAACTTGCATTTTTCATTATCGTCGCTAGTTTTGTTTAGTAAAACTGTACCTTGTGTGTAATTTGCGACGTTTTTATTGTTCAATAGAACCATAGACGACACTTTAAAAGCTTCCTCGTTTAAAAATTCGGATATATCGAACCAAGTTGGCTTTCTTCCTTGTTTGATAAATGTGTAGCTGTAATCTGCCCACTTTGAGAGCAAAACTGATGGCAACTTAGATAAAATGCATGTAGTTATTCCTATACCATTCAAGTATTCATCTTGCCCAATTACTTTGACAGCGGCTACACAATTTCTCACTTTGACTGAGAAGGGCACAATATCTTTATAATATTCTTGTGATACTGGATGTAATTTCTTGATATCAACCATAATGCGTGACAAAATGATGTTAGGATTTCCAAACTGTAGCTCAAGTGTAGATATTACTGTTGCAGGCGAGGTTGCACTTATCAACAAGGCCGAGACAGCTTCGCGAGCTGATCCCTTCAAACATTTCCTTAGGCGCCACAAATTTTCATTATCATTGAAATTACATACTTTAGACGATTCTTCATATGCTTGTTTAAAGTGGAGCCACTCCATGGGGTCGCCAGAAAAGGGTGGTAATTCCCTTGGTGTGCAAATTCTACTTAAAAGGTTTGAATTAAGTCCATTATTGGTAGAAGCGGCTGCAAGATCCTTTAATGCGCTGGCCAGCAGGTGAACTGTACCATCAGTGCCGACATTCTGTGCGGTCGGCGGGCATGCCACGTCCGATGTATGACCCTTGTCGTGGACGGGCTGTACCAACAGCTCTTGGTTGCTGTGCTCTAGCCACTCTTCTACACCCTTGTTAGTGTGATCTGACATTACACTACGTTCGTCGTCGATCTCTGCTAAGTTTGCCTCTAGTCGTTTATTTATTAAGTCTAATTCTATCCTCGCCCGCGCCTCTGCAGCTTCTAACTCTAGTCTTTTTTTCCGTGCAAGTACAGAGGAAGATGAAGACCTCTTAGACTTTGTTTTGCAGACTTGAAACGTTGTAGACAACATATCCACAGCGGATAGCGATCGTGGTTCCTTTTCAACTACACTTTCGAGAAGAGTTTTGTCACCTTGACGCTGTAAGTCTTTCACACTTACTTGTTCCTCGCTCGCTGGTAGTGTTGGTGGAACCTCTTGGATCGAAGACTTCGCCTGTTGTTCCGCTAGTTTCTTTGAAGCACTTCGAGTGAACATTGTTGGTGGTGAATGAAACATTGATCCGGCTCGTAGGACCAACTGTAATGGTCTAGACTCGGAGTGAAGAAAAAAGACGGATTTAACAGTAAACGAACAAATAAACTTTTATTAAAAAAATAGCAGATAAATATATTACATAGGGTTTTCAACGACGATGACAGACCAAAAAAAAAGTGCACATCAATTTGACGGCTAAAAGAAAATAAATTAACATTCTATAAAAAGTTCCTATGGTAGTTGCGTCGCTTACACCTACGATTGTGCATTGCTATAGGTGGTACCCGTAGCGGTCTTCGGGAATGAAGGTTCACTTCATGCAAGCGGTTTCTGACTGTTTGGTCGCTAATTAAGTTCCCTGAAGAGTGATGAAGCCTCACGGCTAACATCATGGCGGTTATTGTTGGAGCTCTTCGAGTTAAGATTTGAATGTATCGGTCTTGTCTCCGTGTGGTGCAGCGATACCGTCCTCCATGGCGCTCAGCCACGGTACCAGTGCTTCGGTAACGTGTCCAAAGTCGACTGATAACACTCTGACTTGTATTCAGAGCTAAAGCCACAGTACGTTGCCGGGAACCAGCTTCTATCATTCCCACGGCTCTGAGCATTTCTTCCCTGCTTAAATGACGTCGCCGCTCCATAATAACGTTGGTTTTAATCAGTAGTAGGGAAACAGTAGCACTAATAATGTCTTCAATGCGTTGTATGTTTTTATAGGGAAAATATTGACAGCTGATTTTCATCTTTTACTCGAATTTGATTCACAGTTCCTGATTCAAATTATGAAATGCACCAAAAAGGATCCATATAAATTTATAAAATCATAAATTTATTACAAAGCCACATCTCAATCTCAAGAAATCCGCATAAAAATGCTTGATCCCTAGACACTTTTGATGTGTGTAGTTACAAGTAAATGTGCACACTAATTAACTTAGTTTTGTAACATAGTCGAAACTAGTACACAGCTCTAGAGTATTTGATTCCCATTGAAAAAGTTCAGTGTTACTCAAACATTTATCTGATAATTGAGTGCTTGTACGTTTTAACAATTAACAGTATGAGTAAACCTTTTAGACATACAACCACTTATTATCGACGACTCCATGCAGTTAAATAAAAGGAGCAGAATCATGGAACTTCGACATCTGCGGATCCAATTTTAATTCAATCTGGCTCATCAACCACTAGAAATACAACATCAAATGTTCAACCACTACAGACTTTGTAAAATCCTTGCACTACCTTTATTATTATCACTCATAGTATAGTATCACTACATAGTATAAAACAAAGTCGCTTTCTCTGTCCCTATGTATGCTTAAATCTTTAAAACTACGCAACGGATTTTGATGCGGTTTTAATAGATAGAGTGATTGAAGAGGAAGGTTTGTATGTATGATGTAGTGTATTTAGTATCAGCAATGCACCCGTGCGAAGCCGGGGCGGGTCGCTAGTAAGAAATAAACGTGGAAATGAATAAAACTTTTTGTTTTATGTAGTATTATTTATTATTTTTGATTATAATCACTTAGTAGTTTTTCAGATCAGTAAGTAAATCACAGATTCATACATTAGGTATTTAAAATATTTTTTAACACACATAATGGGTGACTGGCAATTAGTGTACGCACGGCTACACATCAAGCTATACATAGCCAGTATAAACTGACTTCTGATTGTATGAAAAACCTATACAATGAGAGGTCAGCTAAAACTGGAAATGTATAGCTTGATGTGTAGCCGTGTGTACGATACTTAAACACATGGTTTTACTCATGATAACAAACAACTTTTACTATTGTACCAAACCTGAAATCGCGAAATAAAAATCAGCTGTTCCCTACATTTATCTTCGTCTGTCTCGTCAAAATGTAGGGAACAGCTGATTTTTTTTTCGCGATTTCAGGTTTGGTCCCATAGTAAAAGTTGTTCATAATGATGAGTACAATGACCTCTTAAGAGGTCGCTGGTGTATGTGAGTAGGTATATACTTAATGAAAGGATAAAATACATCTAGAAACAAGGCAAACACAAATGTTCATCACATAAATGTTTGCCTAATGTACTGCACATAGATACCTACTTGATACATGTTTGGAACCACCACTTTTGTGGAACCACTGGCATCGGATTATTCCGTCGGCCATAATAGATTTTGTTACTGGATCGAGCAATAAGTACACTTTGTGTCGACTTAGTAACTGAACATTATGATAGCCTTACAAAAACAATTATGTTGAAATCAAAACAACATAAATACATGTTTTGCAATCATTATTGTATCCTAAAATAAATATTAGATCTAAATAATTTAAACTTTCTAATTAGCAACAATGACACCTATGAAATATTAATTTTTCTTATAACAAAATTAGCAAAAATGTAAATACTTTACCTTACTTCTTTATAAATCGCCGGCGCCTATATTATTTGGAATTATCTTCCAAATTCCTTCGACAAACGAACTTGCGCACTTTGTAACTAACTATAATAATTATAAAAAACTTACCTTATCATACAATAAATAATTTGTGTCCCTTCGTCCAGCATACTCACCATGGAATCCTGATATTTCATGAATGTCAAAAAACTGTTCTGAAATAGTGCTAAATAGTGCCCAAAGGAAAAAAATAGTGCTCTTGTACTTGCGAAGTTATAGCCATAGTTCGATGAGTATGCTGGACGAAGGTTTCGCCCAGCATACTCACCTCCGTCCGGAGAATCTGTATACGCTTCAAACATAATTCATACTTCAAAAAATAGTTCCCAAATAGTGCCAAACGGTGCCCAAAAAGAAAAAACAGTGCTCGAATAACTTCGGAGTTATAGGCTTCGTTCAGTGAGTATGCTGGGCGTAGGTTCTACGCCCAGCATACTCACCTCAGTGCGCGAATATCGAACGAGCTATAGGTATAATTTACGTCTCAAAAAATTGTGCTTGAAATAGTGCCCAATATCAGTCCAATTTTTGCTTGACTTTTGACTTAGAAAACCATTAAATTTTAATGTAAACTTCTACATACTAACGTAAAATGGGGTACAGTCGGCGACACATGTTTTTGGACAAAAATATTAAACTTTCTAATTGTAGACTTCATGTTATTGGAAATAATTATGGTATTTTCTCACATGTCAAAAACTTTCGATTAAATGCATTATTATATATTTTATAAATAATAATAAATGAATGAAACTTTAAGCGTAAATGAAGTCTATTACTTCATTGCATTGTGTGTTTGTCTGAATAAAAACAGTCATTTGCAGCCAATAAAATTAATATCTTGAAAAATTGTAAAAAGGAAATTATACAGTTTCTTTTTGTATATATGTTGCAGGCAAAACTTATAACCAGTCAAAACTAGTACTGTGACATAGTTATACAAATTTTTAAAACTCTTTCCAATAGTTTCATCAATGAAAGGTTTAGCAATAAAAAACATTTTTAATTACTTACGTTATTTATTACTATTTAAAGGGCCAAAGTAATCAGAATTCTAGTTAACTAGTTCACAGCTTTTGTTAACATTCATAATATAATCAATGTAAATAGAAAAAATTGTAGTTTTAATATTGTATATAATATACATATAAAAAAATGTTTAGCCAAATATTGGTAAAACTTTCTAAAATATAACACGTAGGTACTTGTACTTTGTTTTACTGCTACAACGTTTTAATCACAATAAAATTATCTTACAAATAAGTATAAATTGAGCAATCACAGTTTATAATCACGTTTTTTTTATTAATATTAAATACCCTATAGTAATTACAAATTAACAATCACAGTTTATAATCACATTTCTGTAAGTTATTAATAAAATAACTTTTACAAGAACAAAAAAAAAACAAACAAACAATAACAAAATAGGAACTAACAAGTTAGGACCGATCTTCATCTTACATTCGCGTATAAATAATGCAGTGTGGTACAGTATATTGGGAATTACTACAAACTTTTTTACTAAGGTCATCATAGCAGTTCCAAGTTCTCTTTAGCAATCGATAGCACTTTGACTTGTAATGCCCCATGCGTCCTGATTCACCATTTGTAAAATCTATTACCGACAGAATTTTAAAGGTGTCACCGTTTATTATGATCTCTTTAGGAATTTCATCAATTTCTATTTCAATTGAAGTATTAATTTCAATAAATACGAAGTCTAGTACTTCATATTTGTATGCGTTTTTACCGTTACATAATTGGTATTTACATTTCCTTTCAGTATCATTTACTAATAGAGCTTCATTAAGGGCTCCAATACCTTGAGTCGTCAATATGTTTACATTTATTGGAATCCAACTACATTTTGTGCCAGAACCTTTATTGATTTCACAGTTCTGGTTTGTACAATTTAAGTATCTATTAGCACTATAAAAACCATAACTTTGTATGTTATCTATTATAAAAGTTACATTACACTCACAATTTTTGCAACTACTAAAATCGGATTCCACAGTATCATATATTTTAGCCAATACCTTAGAACGAGTAGTGTAAATATCTTTTGGTTTTCTAGCCTTCTTAGTGATTTTCTTTAGATTGTCATACGTGATCAAACTTCTGGTCAGTTGTGAAAGATCGTTTTTTTTATCATTGATATATTTTCTAATATTAGGTCTATCTAAATATGCAATTGAAAAACTTTGGACCACGGAATCAAAAGCACACGTATTAATAAACGTGAATCTGTATGTTCCTGAAGTAGAAACACTGCCGTTTTGTAAAATATGTAATTTTGTACGACGATTGATTCGTTTTTTATTTTTCTTCTGTTTAGACACCAGTCCCCGCCAGTCTTCAATATAATTTGGTTCGCTCCTAAAAATTGAGTTTTCATAAAATGATTCATCATTGACGAGAGTATTTATTTGTGGTGTGTTATGGTCACTTATTTCATTTTTTTCATCGACAATATTTTCAGTTCCTTCTTGAACATCAATCAAGTCACTTTTGGCTAAGCGTATGGAACCGGTTATCAAAGGCTCGTGTTTAATAATAAACTCATCTACGCGGTACTTATTTGAATTTGTTTTAAAAAATAACTTTTTTACGTCTTTCATATAACTTTCTACATTTGAACTG
Organism: Globia sparganii; assembly: GCA_949316385.1. NCBI lineage: Eukaryota > Metazoa > Arthropoda > Insecta > Lepidoptera > Noctuidae > Globia > Globia sparganii. Next base: position 21,469,600 of record OX438656.1, read on the forward strand.
GTTGGAGTACAATAATTACTGTTAAAATAAGTCATCATTATATTTCCCCATAGTGGAAGTTTTTTAAGAATCCTAATCAAAGTGTCCTTTATTTCCGGCAAGTAATAAATATTTTCGATTTCAGTTTCTTGATCACACAATTGTTTAATTAAATCTTCTTTCTCCTCAAGATCTTTATACATTTTCAGAAGCGGGTTTTCTTCTTTATCTAATCCCTCCCATAAAGAATGTTTAATTGGAACGTGATTTTCCGAATCTACATTTTGTATTTCACATTCCTGCAAATTAGTTTTGATCCGGTTTTTTAATTCTAAAATCGCCGTTTCACACCGTGTTAAATTTCCATTTCTACTGCCGCGGTGTTTATTATTTGCTATAATATAAACATTTTCTATAATTTTCTTTACCTCTCCGTATGAAACACATTTTTTAATCAGAATCATACAATCAACAAAAAATTTTGTTACTCTAGTGTCTATATTTTTGAAAATACTTTGATTGTACAATGTTTTTATGAAATGCGAAGTATCAAGGCGAACATAACAGGTTGGAATTTTTTTGGTTCTATTTTCTAAAATATTAAAACATGTATTTAAGTAGTCAGAGGTGGATTTATAACCACAAAATACTTTTACCACCGCACCTACTAAAGCTGCGGAATCATCAGTTACTACTTCATTTGGAGGTTTTCCATTAGCCAACCAAGATTGTAACCAGCTAGCAATAGTATCTAAAGAGTGACTTTCTGATATACACTGTGAAATTGGCACGCTACTTTTAACGGTTGTATCTGTCATCATAACATACAAAAATATAGGACTTTGCGACTCTTGAGATAGTTGTGTGTGTTCATTGACGACAGGCCGAAGATTTTTATTAAATATAGAACCTGTTGCGTCTATAGAAACTCTAATATAATTAAACTCTTTTTGGCATTTTTTATAATAATTCTTTTGATCGTCCGTCCAGTAAAATGTATAAAATGGAAAAGCAGAAACATATCTAACACATTTATCAAAAGGTGGTGAAACACACATACAAGTAAGTGACAATATTGGGTTGGGATGGAAAACATCAACTTTTTTATTTTCATGTTTAATTCGATGTAGTGTTTGTAATTTTGGCAATACTGGAGGTTCCTTGTCATTTTTCTTCATTAAAGTTGAGGCTAATTTATATCTTATAGAAGCTGCTGCTTCGTGTTGTAATTTTTCACCTAATTCCCTTATTTGGTAATACCGTAATCGGTTTTTTTTACTGGTGTTATGAGAGTACTTTTTATTTTCATTAATTATGCAACATTCTAGTTTAATTAAATTTTCCGTTTCTAAGTTAGTTGTTATAATTATTTTTGCGTGACATTGATTACAATATCCTGTGCATTTGATTTCGTAATTGTCTTTCACAATATTATTTTTAAAACACCAAGTGCATAAAGATCTTATTTCTTTCCATAGATGCATTTGAATTACATTAGTCCATTGGTTTGGTTTTAATTTACGTCTGACATTATACAGACTACCAGGGGCGATTTTGCTATTTCGGTGATAAAAATACCTTTGAGGCTTAATACTATCCCAAGTTATTGTATCCATATAAAATGTATGCGTACTGGTGTTCTCCGAAACACTATTAATGCTTTCGTTTGATGACGATGTAGACTTTTGATTTATCAAATTAGAATCATTATTACGAATTATTTCTTTTTTATCAACACCAAAAAAGTATTCGTAATTTCGTTTTATGCTTAATATGATTGATTTAATACTCATTTTGTAATTTAACCGTGTTTGAATTTGTTTATAAATTGAGTCATTTGCGGAAGGAATATTTTTAAAAAAGTCATCTTTGAATTCTGAAATTACTAATTTTTGCGTTTCTAATGAAACCTTTGGTTTAGGCCCTCGTTTTCCTTGCTGATCCATGTCGTTAGATTCACAAGAATTATCACAAATTATTATGCCATTTGTTTTCAATATTAACATAATATGAAATAACAACTAACTAACTAACATAGAAATCAACATCAATAACATTATGAACACTTGTGTACTTATACTACCTATATTACCTGAAAATACCAACTATAGATGTAAAAAACATAACGGGCCCCACCGCTCACGCAGTACGAGTCAGAAAAAGTTGTCTTCTAACGTGGTAAACATTGTGTCTTCAAGATAATCTGAAAATAACACGTATTTAAATAATTTAATATAGGTATGACAGGCTCCAGCCTTCCTCTAAAGGTACTTAAGCACTTACGTGTTTTCCATTATTTTAGCGTGATTTCTATTATAAATAGCGAAGGGGCAAAACACGAGGCTGAAGACGATTTCCCGAAGTCACAACTCCCATAGAAAATGTGATGAATAGGTTGACGACACTTAAAAGTTTAAGTGCATTCGCCGGATGACAATCGGTAATAGTCTTCACTTCACGTCATATTATCTAAAAAATACATCTGTGTTAATTCTATAGTTACGTTTATACTTACTACCGACGCTCGCGCTGACTGATTCTACCTATTTCGATATTGAAATGTAACTAACGTGAACTTAAGACGAGAACAGATCCTGACGGGTAACGAGGACAAGCTTGTAATAAAAAAATTGAAGAAAAGTAAATTATATCCTAGCAAATAAGACAGTGTTTCATTTCCAGTAGAATTGGAGGATAAAACCAGGCCTCCGCAGAAGTAGGTATATAAATAGGTATTTGAGATCCAATTAGATAAACAAACAAGTTACATTACGTTATTATGTGTGTACCTACCTACATCAAACCTTTAAAAAAGTAACTAAGTAGGTACCCATTTTTAAAACTTCTTAAGCATGTCCTTAATTTTAAGTGTACAGTGTCATATTCAACGAAAAAATGAACGTGTTTTTGTAAAAAACAACTCGCTTGCTACCTAGTTTTACAGTGCAATTAATGAATGAGTGTAAAATCAATTTAGTTAAATGCCACTATTATAAATTGAAATATACTTACTGATTTGGGTGCAGCTCCTATATTGATTACGTACTAGATACACAATTTTATATAGGTAAATAATGACATCACCAACACATTGTTTGGTTTTGCAACCCACTATGTAGTCAAACTCAAAAGCCGGCGTTATTATAATGATGTGCGACGAAGTAAACAAACAAAGAAACTGAGAAGCGCTTGTTCGTTTCGATTGCTTTGTGACACAAAATGGACCCTTATCACCTTCAAAATACAGATCAGTCTTGTCTAATAATCGTAAGATGTTAGGGCAGCGCCATCTAGTATTTAAACATAAACATATTCATTTGCGTCGCGGGCGCCGCGCGTCGCTTTGTGACACAAAATGGACCCTTATCACCTTCAAAATACAGATCAGTCTTGTCTAATAATCGTAAGATGTTAGGGCAGCGCCATCTAGTATTTAAACATAAACATATTCATTTGCGTCGCGGGCGCCGCGCGTCGTAAGCCCCATACCTATTGACCGTACGTGCATCCATTACTGCCACACTATATTGAACTTTATCACATGAGGAATACAGGTCAATTCCGTAAACGTTGTGGTACCGTCCTTGATCCGGAAAATGATTATTTTGAATAATTTTGTCAGTTGTAATGTAAGCATTAATAACAGCAACTTTATTTTTCATGCATGATTTACTTCATTTGATATCTTAATCCTTCAAGCGCCGTGATCTAGACAAAATATATAAAATCATTGTTCCTAGCTACCGTGGTCCCATGCGACGCGCGAAGGCTTAATCATATTATTATAAAGTATTATTAAAATAATGTGTAATTAATAATATTGCGATTCTAAAGTAAATACTCCCTTACATAGACAATTAATAATTTACACAAGACAAAAATTGTTAGAAAGAAAGTTAATAATATTGTATTCGACTGTACTCAATGTAATGTATGTAGAAGTTTACAATCAAATTTAATGGTTTTCTAGGTCAAAAGTCAAGCAAAAATTGGACTGATATTGGGCACTATTTCAAGCACAATTTTTTGAGACGTAAATTGTACCTATAGCTCGTTCGATATTCGCGCACTGAGGTGAGTATGCTGGGCGTAGAACCTACGCCCAGCATACTCACTGAACGAAGCCTATAACTCCGAAGTTATTCGAGCACTGTTTTTTCTTTTTGGGCACCGTTTGGCACTATTTGGGAACTATTTTTTGAAGTATGAATTATGTTTGAAGCGTATACAGATTCTCCGGACGGAGGTGAGTATGCTGGGCGAAACCTTCGTCCAGCATACTCATCGAACTATGGCTATAACTTCGCAAGTACAAGAGCACTATTTTTTTCCTTTGGGCACTATTTAGCACTATTTCAGAACAGTTTTTTGACATTCATGAAATATCAGGATTCCATGGTGAGTATGCTGGACGAAGGGACACAATAATTTTATTATTTTGTAATGGCTGATGACACTGACATAAAAGTAAAATGGATGTAAGATTTAAGTTGCATTAATCGTTCAATGATTCGATTATCGTTCATTCAAAACTGTAACAAACTGGTAACAATGTTACTACAATTTTATGAAACATCTTTTCTAAAATGTAACCACTTTTATGTTTCTTAACTTCCCCACTTTTTGTCGAGGTGTCAACACTAGGTAGACACAGCTACTATATTTGTTACCTGTGTAGCAATTCAAACAAGTAACAGTTTCTACACTACAACCGAAATGGTTGTATGGGTGATGATGAAACAGATGAATACGATATAAGCTACCTACGAAAGAGCCACAAATCAAATGGTTTTTGTTTTCCTCTGGAGCCAGATATGGCAGTTGTTCCAAAACATGACATCGAAATTATTTTGCAACCCCATAAAGGGCAAGCAAAAGTCAAACGTCAAGCAAATATTTTCTATTTTCCTGAAAACTTACTATAGATTATAGATTAACCTAATGCTATTGTTTTGTTAAGAATTTATTGTGGTGTTGCATTGTGCCCCAGTTTGTTGCACTTTGCCTCTATGGGTGTTTTATTGTACCCCAGCCCTGGGGCACACCGTAACATAAAATTGATCTCAGTTAAATGCAAATTGCTGTGAATTGTTATGTTGTTTCACCAATCTTTCATTGTCAGTTAGTAAAAAAAAGACTGCCTAATGCATAAGTAAATAAATTATGTTGATTTAATTAATACTTTTTTTTTCTAAAAGTTAAAAACACTTTTTCGTTTCACTGTGCCCCACCTGAGCCTACATAATTATGTTCCTGAAATTAACTAAAAGTCTCAACAAAAAAATATCACTTAGCAAAATTGTAAGGGAACAAGAAACATTCAAGTCCAATTTACTGAAATGGTTTTGCGTAAATTAAAATGAAATTCTGAAAATATTATAACGCATAATTCACCTCACACAGTTCATTGACGATACCTAGGTGCTGCTAAATAAAAATGACTCACCTGCACTTCAATATCAGATACTGAGAGTTTATTAGTATTGGGTGTTGCCAATTGTGGGTCCTTCGACCGGGGTTGAATCTGTGATTTTGAAAAGACTCTTTATTAATAAATAAACATGAATTCCAGCAATACAATGATTTATCCTTTCACAAATACATATAAGCAAAAAACAAAAACCAATAAAAAAGTACGTTTCGATTGTGTTATTAATTAATGTAATTTAGGAACTGCTGTTTTAACCAATCGACGTCGGTTAGTACTTCCAGATATATCCGATTAATCAAAGTGTTGCTGCTATTTATAGAGGATTGAGGCCGCTGAAAATAACTTGAAAGCTTTTTTGAACAAAATAACTGGCGTATGGTTTATTGGTAAAATTTACAGTTTTTGGTTAACTATCTACTCCAGTCCCAAATTTTTAATGAACACGTTTTTTGGTTTTCTTCATATATATTACGTCACTTCCTTGTGTCCACTCCCAGAGTACAAACACTATTCTCTTCGGATTGGCCGACTAGCCGTCGCGTGATCGCAGCCTGGCCAATCGCAGCAGTCGAATAGTGATCAAATCAAATCAAATCAAATCACTTTTATTTGTTAACACAGGTAAAGAAATACAGATCTTGAGTTTGGTGAACAGAAACGCTATGTTATGACAGGAGGCGTACAAATATGGTGTGCATCTTGCTCAATATTTCAATTTTAATTTCCACAATTTTTGTGTTATTTTTGAATATCATGCATAATTACAGTAGGTGCTTAAGTATTTAACTATCAAAATAAATTGAAAAATTATATAATATTATTTAAAACTTGAATTATGTCATATTTAAATGTGGAGAATTATTTAGTTAAAAATGTAAAAAAAAATCTAATTATCCAAATAGATAAAATGTCAAAAAAAAAATCTAAGTGAGTCATAATAATTGGAAATGTCAAAAATTAATAAATGTCAATATTACTAATAAATTTCAATTCCAAATTAATTAATCGTTTATGTTTCTGATAAATAACATAGAAACAAATACCCAACAAAAATTTACAGTTTATAAATAGCTGCATTTTAATAATAAAGAATTTTATTTTGTTTATATTGACCCATCATTGAAAAATTCATCCAGTGTGTAGTAACATTTGTCACTAAGCAAGTTATTAAGTGCCTTTTTGAATTTTATTAATTGCATATTTTTAATGGCATCTGGTATTTTATTATAAATTTTTGGAGCGTTGCCGAAAAAGCTTTTACGCATTAAAGTTGTTTTACATTTAACATTACATAGTTTGTTACAATATTGAGTACGCAATGGATTTCTTCTGACTGCCGATAAATTGACAAATAAATGCGGGTTTTTTTTTACAAACAATGCAGTTTCCATTATGTACATTGCTGGCAGTGTCAATATTTTTAGTTTTTTGAAATGTGGAATACAGCTAATTGTGGAATGATTTTCCTTTAGTCACCGGTAGGAGACATCGTAGTGAGTGTAGTGACGTGAATTAGAAGGATAAAGAATAATGTGGCAACACAAAGTGATCCGAACATGTTAACCGAATTCTTAGCGGGCTTATAAAAGTCATCTCTTCTTTCCATGATCCATTCTGCACACGTAAACGGATTGCTAGGAAAGCTAAAATGAAAAAAAGGAAATATTAGTACCTATCTAATGAGAGTCCAACAAACGGATAAAATTAACCAATTTTAAAGTTCTGGTAACAAATTATTAAAAATTATTACAATACAAATCTACTCCATGCATTGACTGTTCTGTTACACAAAAGTTTGCGCGTGTATTGGCCAACCTCGGCCAAACATTTGTAGCAGTGGTTTAAAATCGGTAATTTTGTTCAAAATTTGATATTATTTGTTAGTTTAAAGCTTAAAATATAACTTATTCTACATGTACACACGGCACGGAGCACAAAACCAGTGGAGAGGGCGTGCGGAGGCTACCGCGGTCACTAAACATACGCTATACCAAGTCTATGCGGCGGAATTTTGATCAGTCGCAATTGTATGCTTACGTACGAACGTCATGCGCTCCCGTTTTTACAGCAAATAAAACGAAAAGTATGCCTAGTTCTGCAATTAAATCGTGTGGAAAGGTACTACTACTTCAATTTACAAAAAAGATAGGATAACATTTCACAGGTAAGTGGTTTTCTACTCTATTTATTCAATTTTTAAAGAAATTAAATTTTAAGTTCTGGAATGTTACTGTCGTTACAGTCTCTTTCTGATACACTGATTTGCAAATTAGCAGTTGTCTCTTTTTTTCTCGATAGTGCTGTTCGCAGCATCGCGACGATTATATCGATATAATATCCTACTTCCTACTAATATTATAAATGCGAAAGTTTGTGAGGATGGATGGATGGATGTTTGTTACTCTTTCACGCAAAAACTACTGAACGGATTTTGATGAAACTGTACAGTAATATAGCTTATACATCAGAATAACACATAGGATACTTTTTATTCCGATATTCCCACGGGATCGAAACTTACGCGGGTGAAACCGCGAGGCGCAGCTAGTATAAAAATAAATAAAATTGAAGTTTTGGACCGATTTTGACGCGACTTTTACTGACAGGTAGCTGATGTTATAAAGAGTAACTCAAGCTACTTTTATTTTAGAAATAAAGATTAGGGTTCCGTGCTCTGAAATTGTGAACAAATAGCGCGGGTGGGAGATGTAACGCGGCGGGTCAGGGGACGAGGGCGTTTTATTAAAATATGGCTGTTATTATTTAGCAGATTTCCCAACGATGACATCGAGAAGAAAGAAATTTGGATCAAAGCTATACATAGAGTCAATTTTTTCCAACAAGTTTACATCAAAAGAGCCTTGGTAGAATGCGGCAGAAAAACGTTTACTTCTAAATACAATTCCGATTACTTCGCAATGGTTGTTCTTCAATCTTTTGTGGGATACGATTTATTTCCAAATATAAACTTTCACCAATTTGAAGTAGAATCTACCAATCACTTAATTGATTTCCTATCAGAATATCAGCGCTCCGAAATTTATTTTTAAATATCGCAGCATCATGCTGAGATAGGAGCCTTTTGGCCTCGTATGGGACTTTCTGTTTCATTTTTCTTTTTGTTACTTTTTAAATTTATTTTTTATATAATTTGGTATTTTAATTTAGATTGTATTTAGTTTAGTTTGTGATCCTCCTGTACGAGTCGTAATAAATACTTTTTCTTTCTTTTTTTTCTTTATTTAGCTTCATGTGTAGCAAAAAATATATTGATACTCGACTGACATTTATTACGAAAAATAATATAAATCCAAAAGATTAATAAGAAAAACATATTCAAAACTAATCCATTTTAAAAACCAGTGAATAAATGTTTTTAACTAAGCCTTCAATAGTTTAGCCTTCAAGTTTTCTATGGCACAGTTGATAAATTTTTCGCGATTACGATGTTGGTCCCATGGAGAAAGTTGTTTAGTTTGATGTTCTGTACCACATCTTTAAATTTGGCTGGTCATTAAAAAGTAACACTTTATATTGTTTAAAGTAATCATCCATTCTCGAATCAAATCGATCTACTTTCTTTTTATTTATTGAACAATATTTGCTCGAAAGATACTTTCCAAAACATACATAATACCTGTGGAATTGCTTTGGCCGTCTACTCTAGTTGTGTTCGTCTATTTAATATCCCTTTTCGTATTTTTTATATGATTATTGATTACCTTTCAACATAACATTCTCTGACTTTTTTATCTCACACCACCATGTGAAATACTTATCATTCAAGAGTCACTACGTGAAATCTGATTTACGCAGATTTTTTATCTAGTATATTTAATTATCCAACTCGCCAATCTCCAAATGTAATCGTCTTCGGTTGAGATCCGAAGTATATAATCAAAAATCTTAACTAATGAAAAAGCGAAAGTGAGTTTAATTGTTACGCTTTCACGCTAAAACGTTTGAACGGATTTGAATGACATTTGGCACATGGGTAAACCATGAACTGGGTTAGGACATAGGATACTTTTTATCCCAATATTTTAACGGGATCGAGACTTATGCGGGTGAAACCGCGGGGCGCAGCTAGTTGATAAATGATTTTTGGAACAGAAAAATCAAACACAATTATAAATTAACTTTAGTATTTTACTTGACGAAATAACCAGTACAAACCCCTCATTGAAAATTGAAATCGGCTAAATGGGTTTTTCGTTACATTAAAAGGTGAGTAGTGTGTTATTTACCTTGAACAGGGTTGAGATGAAATGCATGCCTCCCGTCTGCCCAAAGAACCGCCTAGACTTTTCATACTGTTACTTCTGCAGGAATAACTCGTATGCTTGATGTAAGATTCTCATCAAAAGCTCGAAGTATCATCTCATCCACAGCTACATTATGTTGAATGTAGGTTTCCTGTCTCTCTCAAACGTCAGTAAGTTGTAGAGAAGGTTTTGTGGTATGGTACACGTCGATCAGGATATCGCCCCAGATAAATTATAGCTCTGCCATATGCAAGTAACATGTCGGCCAAACATGCTCCATCCATTGTGACTTCAACCGTTATTAACGCATTATTAGTCTCACAGTTCTTAGCGATTGAAATCTGGTGGTATTTTGTATCGAGCGAATAGACGTTTTCACGTCAACAATCTTTTATTTCGTTTGTAATTATAAAATACAGGTTGTGATAAAAAAAAGGATAAGAGGAGGAGGATGATGATTATAAAAAATACTAACACAGTTATAGTATCTTCGTTCTATCTTGTTACTGTCGTTCCCAGATAGCCTTTAATACAGCATTTATCTAATTATAAGATTATCAAAGAACGAAGCTGGTGCAGCAACATAGCTTTAGTGTCTGGCATAAACCATGTACCACAATATGCTCATTGTATGAGAGCAACAGCCTACTGTCCGTGTCCCTACGGGACAGTGGCAATAACATCCTAATATGGCACTTCGCTCCTACATCCTTCTATAAACTGCAATTTGTAAAATACTTACTTCCTATATGCCTAGGTTTAATTCTGCCACGTATATTAAATGGCTGTCATTAAATATCCCTTCTAGAGGTGTGTTGTCCCAGAAAACTTCTAAAGCATACATTCCGAGGGCTCTAAGGTGCTCCCCAACATATGCTTTTGCATGCTTTATTTGGTATCTACTTAGAGTGATTATTTCTAGGTATCTGTTGTCTATTCAGGGGATTAAATATTTGGAATGTCTCATATTTAAATTATTATGTTGAACAATTTGAGCGGGTTCATTATTTTCAAATATTTTTGCTTCTATTGTCTGAATTACCTCACAGACATTTGTTCGTTCCCTGAATTGAACAGCAAAATTAAAAATAAGTTAAAAAAAAGTAATTTTAGTAAAAATAAGTATTTCTCAATTGCTGCTGCAATTGAAAAATATTGCATGATATGAGGGCACCTTTTATTTAAATAATCTGCACGGAATATTTTAAAATCCCTACTGAACCTTCCATTGACAGCTTTTACCACCCATTTATTCATCGTCACACATCTCGAGACATTGGCTTGGAGAGTCGAAAGTTGCCTGTCCCCTACCAAAATGGTTTCGGGCATATGTACTCTACTAAGAAACCTTTGGGTACCATGTTGTCTGCACAGTTTCTAAACCCACGGTCGCGGTCTATATTAAAAAAAATCCTCTTCCCTAAACAAATCGTCGTGTCGCTCTGACATAAGATCATTCATGATTGAAGCATCATTTTTGGTGACTGGATACGGACCTACTGCCTCAATGATGTAACTATCGCAGCAAACTATAAGAAAAGGTTTAACCAAATTATAATATTTGTGAAGGGAATAAGTTTATTTTTTAAATAAATAGTTACTACTCTTTTGAGTGCTTAAATATGTGCCATCAGCCATGGCAATCATACATTTTTCTTCGGTAGGTGCTTCAGGATTGCCAAAAAGATGATCAGCAAGAAAACAATTTCTGGCAACAAATTCTTCCCTGGGCTTGCGTGCCCATCTCAAATGTCTAGGCACATATTCGTGGCAAATAATTTCTCGTGCCTGCTGCATATATTCTTCAAGAGTTCGTCTCGGTATTTGAAATAATGCTGAGATTCTTTCACCACTATTTTCAGTCCGCATTTTACACAGAAATGCACAAAAATCGCTTTTTATTTTAAGGTTGTTTATCGCGGTACCTCTATTAATATCGCATTATATTCATCTTTTGTCCATCCAAACCAGTACTTAAAAAAGATGGTCATCAATATTTTCAGGATTTAGACAATCTAATTTTGAATCATCTGCTAGTAAATACGCAATTTCTTCTAACTATATGTGCAGCACTAAATGTTGATATAGCATTTTCATTATCATACAATTCATGAAATAAGTTAGCATCTAAGTGAAAATTGCAAATTCTGGCATTTGACCCCTCCGTGTCTCGGTAAGCATGTTAAGCCGTTGGTTCCGGCTGTCATTCGTGGATCTTTCACAGTCGTTACGGGTAGTCAGAAGCCCGAAAGTCTGACAACCAGTCTTACCAGGGGGTATCGTATTACCCAGTAACTGGGTTGTGGAGGGCAGATAGGCAGTCGCTCCATGTAAAATTTCATTTTTGTATTCAGCTGCATCCGGTTAAACTGGAAGCCGACCCCAACTGGGGAAAGAAGTTCAAGCAGCACTTTTTCCTTTTATGAATCTAAGAAAAGAATACTGCTTGCACCTTTAAAAAAAAAAGGAACTTAATAACATCATTTGTATTATCTTGTATTGTAATTTGTATTGTATTTATGGAATTTTATTCTGAACTAAAGATATTATTACTATGTGAATGCCAATTTTTTAAAACCATCTCATGGATTTGTGTTCACTAGTATAATAGGCTAGCAGTTAGTCGTGTCTATCAACACCTTTCATATATTTATTATATTGTATAACTATATTTGTTTTTTGACCACACGTCCACGCCTATTTTCCACTGGCATCGTCGGTCAGTCGGGTGCTCAGTGGAAATAGTGAGCACAGCAGCTCATTTGCTGATACAAACACCTTTTCCGTTGTACCTATAAATATTTCCCCTTTCGAAAGTTAAAAAAAAACAGTTTTTGGATTATTTTTTCTTTTGGCAAGCTAAAGTTCCAGTACACTGTTGAAAAAATGACCATATAACTAGAACGGCGGCTGTGTAAATATTCCTTTGAAAGTGTCTACTTTGTCGACATGACCTTTACCACCAACTTCAATATCTGAGCTACCTTTATACATATGTGCTTCAGGATCGGCTAAAACATAATTTAATGCCATACTTGTGCCTTTTATTTTCAATATATGTATTGTTGAATACTCAAACGCCCTCTAAAACCAACCATTGATTCATCTATACTTAATTCCCTTTCTAGATAAATTTCATTTTTCGTTATATCGTTAAAGTAATTTAACAAGTAATCAATTTTGGAGTTGCATCCGGTTAGACTGGAAGCCGACCCCAACATAGTTGGGAAAAAGGCTTGGCAGAATGACGATGAATAAATTTTGGAGTACTTAATTCTTGTTTAATAGGTTGTGTTAAAAAAAGACATCTTGATATTAACAGAAATCTGTCCCTAATATTATAGACATTAAGTTGCACATAGCAATTTTTTTTTCCAGTAATTTACTATTTTACTCAGCCTAACGGTGCTCATGAAAAAAAGAATGCCTAACACGTCCAAAATTCAGCCTTATTAGTTTTTCCACTTTGTTATGCGGCTATTAGGCTTAAGTGGCCTGGACATCAAAATTTGGGCATTTATTAGCCATTGTCGCTAGGCTGGTCATAAAGTCATCTTGGAAAACAGCTTTAAAATAATCTACAGGCTCATTAGTCGATGCTTCCGCGATCTTGATCTCGGGGGTCCCAGTAAATGGTAAAATATTCACTGTTACTGTCTCCTCAATCCACTCACCATCCGGAGACAAGTTAACGGAGAAAACGCTTGAGCTATAAAGGAGAAAATATATATATTTTAAATAATCGTTTTACGAGCTGGTGCTCCGTCTAACTGGTACCACATCTGCCTGTACACGTCCAACGAAAGTTCGTCCGTGTACTCGGAAACGGATCCGTCGATGAGTTCAATGAACTTTACAGCATTTAAATTGCCATCAATAAATACCGGACCAATAATGGTATTTCTGTGTATGCAAGCCCACACATTGAAAGCAAATCTGTACTGGTGCGAAGTCTCCCGTAGTAGATGCGGATTCACGCGGCTCCAGTACCGAAGGTTACGTCGGTTCCATAAACCATTCCTTGTGAATGTACTGTCGTCAGACCACATCACATTTTACAGGAAGTCAGGATTCTCGAGATGTTTGGTTTCCAATCAGCGACAAAAAGTTTCTCTTATTGGCTTATCTCTCGGTAACAATGCTTGTACTTTCTTGCACTTATAAGGTCTGCGTTTGTCACGTTTCAAAACTTTTTGAATAGTTTAGTGATTTACTCGAAAATGTCGACCTAAATCACGCAGACTGGATGTGGGATTGCAATCATAATAATTAATAACTCTTTCGTCTAGAATCACATTTGCACGTGGAGGAGCACCATCTACGTGCGGGATCAAGGATTTATTTACCCGTATCCTCTGGACAGCTTGTACAATAGTGCGCCCATGGCTGCATGGGCTGGACACATACGGGTGTTCCCATACCTCTCACGGTATGTCCGTACAGCTAAAACGGCATTTCCGTGACACTCCATATAAATTAAAATCATATCAGTGTACTCCGAAGCTGTGTAATTGTAACGAGGCATGATTATTTAATAATAAAACCTTTAACCTGTCGCGTACTCTCCTGTTTTCTACATCATGTAGAAAATATTTAAAATGAAAAATAATGAGCTGTGGCTTAACTACTGGATATATTCATTTATTTTTTTGTGTGCAGGTTAGGAATATCATAAGTGATGCATGCGTAGGTATATTGACATATTTTTCCGCGATCGCTTTCATTAAATCCGTAATGTGTTTCGATGTAGGAAATTCTCCTTACGGATGATAAATATATTTTTTGCAATATGGACGTTCGGGACGTCCATATTGCAAAAATTGGTGCATTTATATTAGATGTTAACGACATTTTAAAAATATGTGACAGTCTTTTAAAAATATCCCTGAAGTTTGGCATATCTTAATGACATCCTCTGATAGGTACAATAATCCTCCGTTATCCTTCGCTATTATAAATCTATGTAGTTACTGATTTTTCTGTTTACTAGAGCACGAACGCATATATCACACTAAATTTTATTCATTAATTGTTTTATTATGTGAGCTTTGTTTGCTTGCTGAAATCGGACAGATGCCGATCAATTTCATCTAGTCTAAGTATCCTCAGTCTAAGTCATCCTTTTGATCATCTTCCCTGTTTAAGTCACACTGAACTCTTTCTACCGCAGAAGAACAGTTTAAAATTGAGATTTGTTCCAATGCCGAATTATTTCCTCTATCTGTGTCTTTCAGTTCCACGTTCACCAACATTTTTTTTTTATAGGCAGATACGAACTGCCTAGTCCATTTTAGATCCACCATGCGCCCTTATATTACAAAAAATAATTCTATATGATCCTGACATAGTATAAAGAAGGCTAGATAGACCAATATCTCTGTCTGTATTATAAAGCAGGAAATAAATATTTAATCGCTTCTTTCCAACCCAGAAAACCCAAATAACCAACTTTTCGTGGACTATTTATTAAAAGTGTACCATACTCACGTTTCAAATTCTTTATACAGGATGGGCCATGAATTCGTTAACATTTCAAAAAAACATATAAAAAAATGAATTGACATATAATGAAAAATATTTCTTTATTAGATAGCTTAATCATTGTAATTTACTTTTTAAAAATAACATCATCTAAATGACACCGTCTCGATTTTTGCATTCGTCTAAGCGAGTACTGAAATTTTCGAATACTCGTCGGCAAAGAGACCGTGAGATCGCAGACATTTCTTCGCGGATTTTTTCTTTGAGTTGTGTCAGTGTCTTTGGTTTATTGTTGTAGACACTGCTTTTAAATAACCCCACAAAAAGAAGTCTGCGGGGGACAAATCTGGACTCCTGGGTGGCCATGGGATTTTGCCTCTCCTTGAAATTAGCTTTTCCGGAAACCTTTCTTTGACTACCGGCAGGGACTCATTAGAAGTGTGGCAGGTGGCTCCATCTTGCTGAAACAACGTGTTACGATTGTAGCCAGCAAATTCCAGTAGTTGTGGTGCCAAGGATTCCCGTAACATTTTCACATACTCAGCAGAGTTAACAGTGACTGTACGGCCGCGAGAATCTTCGAAAAAGTAGGGGCCAATGACTCCATTGGCTGAAATTACAGCCCATACAGTTACTTTCGGTGAATGAAGTGGCCTTTCATGTTTAGCTTTGGGATTTTCGCTGCTCAAATGCCTGCAGTTCTGTTTGTTAACGTGTCCGTTGCGGTGGAAATGGGCTTCGTCAGAAAACAAGACGTTTTCATAATTACTGAATCGATTCAACATTGTTTCGGCATACGATTTGCGTTTTAAGTCATTAGGTTTTAGTTCCTGCACTATTTGGATCTTATATGGATGTAATTTTAAATCAGCTTTCAAAATACGGCGTAAAGATATGCAGGGATAATCCTAATTCAGCCGAATGTTTGCGTGTCGAGAAATCTGGATCACGTCGAACTGTAGCAGAAACTTTCTGCACGTTCTCTTCGCTTCGAGAAGTCCGTGGGCCGCCGGATTGCTTCACATTTGGTGTCGATCCCGTCTCTTCGAACTTCTTCACCCATTTCTTTATCAAAGGACCACTTGGACACTGATTCAAGTCGTGTAAATCGTATTCAACGCGAAATAAGCGTCTCACAACAAACGTTAACAAATTCATGGCCCACCCTGTATAAACTGCAGTTTTGTGTAAATAATCGAAAATTTGAGAAGCATTATTATTATAATTCTTTTATATCTTCTTTATTTGTGCAAAGTTAATAAAATATAAAAGAATTATAAAATTCTATCGGTTCGTATTCTAAAAAATTTCAACCACTTATGCAAAGGTGGATCAACTAATTGCTATAACTGACTTTACTATAATTTTTTTGAAACTTTGTGTTGATATTTCATTGTTTTTAGGGAGACCATGAACCAACAGCTTTCCGAGCTTGCAGAACCATCTGGGGAGTTCAATAATTTCGTTCATCACAATCTGTACATGACATACATGTTCAATGTTGTTCTGAAAGATATTATTAAAGTAAGTAAAACTTCATGTTATTAATTTATTGATATTTTTTTAACTTTAAAAAAACCGGCCAAGTGCGAGTGGGACTCGCGCACCGAGGGTTCCATACAAACCTGTAGGTATAAGTAAAAGTTCACCCATCACGACAATCGAGTCATAGTTATGGTATTTTTATTGCAAAATGAAATTTATAACATTACAATATGGAAAGCTAGAGGAGCATAAATTAATGACAAAGGTCTCTTTATCGTTTCAGTAATCCTTTATTTTATGTTAACACATATCATTTATTTTATAATATAACTGAAATACCTACACTAGCTTTGCAGCAGCTTTGCAAAAGTCTGCTGACGAATGAGGGCAAGCTTTTTTATCAAAGTTATTTATTTTCAAATTTTTTTAGTCACTATTTAGAAATCTGGTACAAAAAATGTTAATTGTGAATTAAATTTGAACCAGATCTGTAAATGGTGACTGAAAAAGTTATGAATAGTACCACATTGAACATTGAAGTTCGAAAAAACGTTATCTATACCTGTACTACTTCGTGTAGTGCTAGTGTTTATTAACGGAAACAAGTTTATGGATGAAAAATATGTGGAAATTCCATTTACAATTATAAGAAAAAAAAATTTAACTAAAAATTTAAGGTTTTGGGAATTTTTCCTTTATAATTATGTGCTATTAAACATTGCTCCATGCCAAATTTCAAGATTCTAGATCGACTGGAAGTACCCTTTAGGTTTTGATTCCCTCACGAGTTTGAAAATATGTGGCTTAAATTGCTATTTCTTTTGATTGCGTTGACATAAAAGTTTGATTTTGTTACAGCTTAAAGGTATTATAGACCTGAGTATTTGATATGAATTTCAATTTAATACCTCTATGCGTTCATGAGAAAAGAAGTAGTAACTTTAAAATTTTCAAAAATATTTTTTATTAAATGATGTAACTAAAAATTTACGGTTTTCGCAATTTTGACTCAAACTCAAACTCAAAGCATTTATTTCAAATAAACCAATTATAGGCACTTTTGAATTGTCAAGGGTCGGTCAGTCAGAAAGATGAAGCTAGTTGCCCATTCCAAAGCGTAGGTACCTGTGGAGAAGAACGGGCAAGAAACTCCACGGACACTCTTTTAAATCATAAAATTGTTACAAAAATCTTGGTTACATCATTCATGTTGAAATTATACATGTGAGAACGATGCAGAAAGACGTGCACGTTAAAGGAGTCCGTACTAAAAAGAACAATTCATAAATTAAATAAGCCGTGGCGGCTAGAGATGACCAGTCCCTACTGACGGCGCCCGTTCACGAACATGACGTATGGATCAGCACCATTCAGCTCAACCATTTTGAAGGGAACCCAATGATCCAACACACACGCCACCATCAGCGAGACATTTGAGTGAGCATGACATACTCTCAGCTGCCAGGGCACATTCAAGTCAATGAAAGACGTACCCAGTAAATGGTAGCTATATAGTTTAGGTGCATAGTGCTCACACGTGTGCTATGCAATTATACAATACTAATTAATAGACTGAATTTATACAATGCAAAGATAGTTTTTTCAATCTTCAGCAGGTCCAACTATATTTTCGAATGCTAATTAATTAGTTTATGCGCCCTTGTGGAGCAGGACCAGCGTTCAGCCAAGCATTTTTGTCAGCCATGTAATCCCCCAACTTATAATATGCTTGGCTGCTAATATGTTTGCTGCTTGTGCGTTTTATGCAAAATTTGAATTTCGTTTCATTGAGTTGGAGTATGTGGGGGGGTATTTTATTGTAACATTTTAAACAGTACCCCATGAAGGATGAGTCTACTTTAGCCAATCTGAAACCTGGTTGAACTAATTGGTCCCTATTTCTAGTCCCATAGGTGTGTCTGTCACCTCTTTTACTGAAAAGATTTAAATTTTTCCTTACGTACATGATGTTTTCATAGATGTATTGACAAGGTACTGTCATGATATTAATATCTTCAAACAGTTCCCTTAGAGAATCGCGCCTGCGGAGGCCATATATTGCTCTGATGGCTCTTTTCTGCAGAATAAAAATAGACTCGATATCTGCAGCCCCTCCCCATAATAAAATACCGTAAGACAATATGATACTACGAAAGTAACTGAAATAGACTAGCCTCGCGGTATCTACATTAGTAAATTGACGGATTTTTCTTACAGCGATTGGGAGCACCTTATCTTAAAAATTAATGAAGTATCGTCAGCAAATAACACCATTTGTGGTTGGTTTTTTAATAAATGGGGTAAATCATTAATGTATACTAAAAAGAGGAAAGGACCTAATATCGAGCCTTGTGGAACATCCATTTCTACTTTTAGACCAAGTGAATTGACACCATTTATTTGCACTTTTTGTTGTCTATCATTTAAATACGATTTTACTAAACTGAGCGCAAGTTTACCTAATCCGTAATGCTCAAGTTTTAAGAGCAAGGTGTCGTGGTTAACGCAGTCAAATGCCTTAGATTGGTCACAAAAGATTCCTATGGCATCTTGGGCCTCCTCCCACGCTGTAAATATGTGTGTTAATAACGTGACACCGGCGTCAGTCGTACAACGTCCTTTGGTGAAACCGTATTGCTGATCGTATAAGATTTTGTTTTTGTTGAAATGATTAAGCATTTGATTGAGCATTACCTTTTCGAATACCTTGCTGAATACCGGCAACACGGATACTGGTCTATAATTATTAGTGTCTTTACTGTCCCCAGATTTAAAAAGTGGAATAACCTTACTGTTTCATTAAATCTGGGAATACTCCTTGATCTACACACATGTTAAATATTAAATCCGATCCTGTAAGTCTTAAAATACTCCGTGAAAAAAAAAGACTTAAATACATAAGAAAAAAAGAAAAAGGCCAAGTAAAACCTATATCCACCATGAGTTCCAGAGAAAGAAGGGAAAGGAAAAAAAAACTGGAAGAAAAATAGCCTTACATATAGAGACAAAATAGCGAATGTGCGTAAGAATCTAACAAGGTTTTTAGACGAGACACCACCTCCTAGCCCAACAACGGGTATTCAAAACAATAATGAGCTTAGGGACCTAGTACCTATTCGGAGAAGGCAGCAACTAAGAAGACGTAAAGGAATACTTTATGCGAAAACAGCTAGATTACACAAGAAATTGAAACATGAAATAAAAAAAAAAGAAAAATATCGTAAGCGATGTCAAGACAAATAAAAAATGTCCAGGCATCTCCTGAAGCTAAAGTATCAGCACTCTTGAAGAACGTCAAAGTTCCTGAAGTTGTGAAAAAGAAGCTTCTTTTGTCGGAAATTATAATTAAACAACTAAAAAATAGGTACAATAACCTAAAGAAACATATTGAGAAGAAGAAATACTTTGAGCTTATTAAACCAGATCTTTTGAAGAGTCATAAATTGCTTAATTTATCAAAACCGTTTTTAAGGCTAGGCAGATGATGAGTTTTTCAGACATGACACATACAAAAGAGCGGCGGCGCTAGGAAAATAAATGCTAAACTGATGAAAGTTAAAAAAGATGTAATAGATATTTTAGAAAAAGATGAAAATTCCGGGATGAGTCCAGGCAAGAAAGATTTTGTTCGGTCAAAGGGACAGGTACAACAAAAACGTGAGTTGTGTCACCATGAAAAATTTGCACAAAAAATTCCTGACGACGGTCGAATATCGAGTAAGCTTGGCAACATTCTGTAGGCTTCGACCTTTTAGGGTGACTTGGGCGAACATAAAAGACCGAAACACATGCAAATGTGTGATTCATGCGAATGTTCAACTGATTATTATGAAATTGCATGAAAATAAAGCATTGGCTTACTGTAATCTAACAAGATTTCTAACTATGATAACATGCAATGTCCATTCAACTAAATGTTTGTTACGAGAATGTAAGGGTTGTTCAAACAAGATGGTGGGATATTATCTTCCATACCAGTACCAGAAGTAGCACACACGAAGTTTCTAGGCGTAATTATTGATGAGAATTTGAATTGGAAAGAGCATGTGGATAACGGATAAGGAGTTCCCTTCTCCTTTAAATATTTGTATATGCTCTTAAACAAATCAAAAATATTACAAACTTAAAAACAGCTTTCATGACCTATCATGCATATGTAGAATCGGTGCTACGTTACGGGCTTATAATATGGGGAAACAGTACCGATATAAAACGAGCGTTTGTTGCTCAAAAAAAGTGCATTAGGGCAATTTACGGGATGCACTCGGAGGATCTTGTAAACCCATATTTAAGAAACTAGGTTTGTTACCGCTGCCGTCGCTTTATACATTTGAAATATGTATGTTCGTTAATAAACATAAAGACCTGTTTATATCAGCCAATGATATTAATCCAAGGAGCCGGCGTGATCCACAGAGACTCGTTCTGCATGATCTTCCCAGGCTTGCTAAATATAATAAAAGCTGCTTATATAATTGTGTTAGTATATTTGATAACATACCGAGTAGCATAAAAAACTTAAACTCTAGATTATTTAAGGGAAAATTGTTTGACCGGTTAAACTCGAAAAATTTCTATAGTCTTAAGGAATTTATGGATAACAAATTCTCATGTTAGTATTAAGTGAACATATGCATGCTAAGTACAATTCTGGCAAAACATGTAAGATCTTTATTGTAACACCATGTATACCATGTTTCATGCAAATAAATACTTACTTACTTACCCAAACCGAACAGTGACCTATCATCAGTGGATGTATGAAAGTACATCCTACGAAGAAATTGGAAAGATGAAGACCGTGAGAAAACCTGTTAAAAAAGATATCAAGGTTCCACTAAGAAAACTAGTGCTACAATTAGAAGAAACGTTGTATTCATTCTTTAAACACGTTGCCACGATAACAAACCAATATCAGACCATTTCAGAAATTAA
The DNA here is from genome assembly GCA_949316385.1 of Globia sparganii. Taxonomy (NCBI): domain Eukaryota; kingdom Metazoa; phylum Arthropoda; class Insecta; order Lepidoptera; family Noctuidae; genus Globia; species Globia sparganii. The sequence continues at coordinate 21,491,176 of OX438656.1, forward strand.
AAGCATTTGACTGACAATGAAATTGGCGAGTTATGTGAGACACCCCAAGATTTAGCGGAACAAAGTGATTAGTTAGGCAGTTCCTCACAAGATTAATCTTGTATTGTAATGTTGATTTGGGAATCCTAAACAGACTATATATCCTAGCGTCGCTGTGACCAGTCCTATATTTAATTAAAAGCATTGCTAATGCAGTTTTTGACTTTTTGGAAACAACAGACGGTATTGGTATACTATTATACAATTCTATGAATTCTTGGGTAGTGCGCCCTGTCCAATAGAGACATATATGACTAGGCCATAGATTCCATGTTTTCATAATCAATGACATTTTCTTCTTGTTTACGAGTATTATCTAATAAACTTTCAATTTGAATAGCTGTGAAAGTATTAGTTAAACTTGTGTTATCCAATAATAATTCCCATTCATTAGATTGTAAGTGTTCTTCACATACTCTGGCACTCCGAGGTACATAAAGTTTATTATTCAACAGCAATGCTGATTTAATCAGGGTAGGCACTAAATGACCTGCACTACGCTGACATCCATCAAATATGCATCTTCTAGATGTATTGGCACAGCGTCTATAATTCGGTAGGACAATTGTAGATGCATCTTGAGCATTCCTTATAGCTGGGCCAGGTGGGAGTGGTGGAGGAACTGGTGTTTGAACTTCCTGAACAGCTTGGTTTCCTTCCACAATTTCAAATCTAGCAGCATCAACAACATTTCTTCGGGCTGCTTCTCTGTTAGCTCTCACATAACAACCATGACACAAATAGTTGGCTGCTGTAACCTAAAACAAAACAAATCCGCAAGGATAAATAAATAGATAAATACACAAGGTAAGCATGAATGGTATATTTATGGAAAGTAAACAGCTTTACTTAGCTTTACTGCTGATTGATTAATTCTTGACAATATGATCACAATAATCTAGTACTTTATTATAACTATGATTTTATACAATATCTGATGATAATGTTGTACAGTATCATTATGTTTATTACAGGAACTTCTAATATTTTAGAATTTATAGATCAACTTTCCCAGTTCAGTGCATGTGGTTTTACCTACATATTATTTAACTATCGTAAAAATAATTTACTTACATGCTGATGTCATGATGATACAACTAAGGCGAGAGGTCTAGATTCCGAAATGCTGTGTCTCCTTGCACGGGTGACGGATGACGGATCTACCACAGCCGTAACAAACATTTATACTTATGTCCTAGTTGTCTTTCTCTTGAATTAGTTGCAAGACATCTGGTCATCGTCTCATAGCAAGGGCCGCAAACGCAGCTATGAGGTGATACCTGTGAAAGTAAAGTATGAACTTAATAATCAAAGATTTTAAACCCATGAGAGATTATTGGATAAGTAAATAAGATTCTAGCTTAATTCCTTCTGATGTTTTATAATGTATGTAATGGTGTAAAAATAAACGACAACTTACGTAAAAAGTTAACCATTCCGATAAAAGAACAGTCATATCAGGGGGTAATGATAATGTTTTATGCCGCCTGATGCGTTCTCTAAGTGTGCGTCCACACTGAAAGCGCGGTGACTGGAGCCTAAGGCGGGCGCGGCGAGCGGGGGCGTGCGGTGGCCACAGTGAGGCGCGAGCTCTTGTAGCGATTTGACGTACATCAGGTGTGCAACACCTAGGTTTACCTTACGTCCATAGGACGTAACTATGGACAAGGATTTGCTATTTTTACTAGACAGTCCGATCCTGAGATGGGATCAAAACAGAGCAATAACTGGTGAATTTTTTAACTTATATGAAGAATTGAGATTATACCCTATAAAATTCTTTGAGTATACTCGTATGCCCGTGTCAACTTTTGACTACATACTAAGTAAAATATCACCCAAAATCACCAAAGAAGATACTAACTTTCGCAAAAGTATTAGACCTGAGGAGAAATTATTCATAACTCTGAGGTAAGAGTAAAATAAGATTTTACTAAATTTGTATTTTTATGAAGATAAGTAGTAATCAAACAAATAGGTAAGTAAAAAATTGCAATTATCAAGTTAATAATTAGGGTAGTTGCCAGTAGAATAACCTCCGTAATTTTCCTCATATCTCGGTTGAGAAAACTGTATTCTTTCTGTCTCGTCTATTATGATTTGGGAAATTTTATTTCAAATGCGTAACTTTTGTAATTCACAAAATTTTTTCATTTGTGGCAGACTCATAAAAAAATAATAATCATCACATTTCTCCGACTGTTCACTATTTGATGCCATTTTCTGTTCAATTAGCAATTTTTTTTTTCTTTCACATTCAATAAGTTCACCTCTATAATATCATGCCGATTTGTTGCGCTTTGACGCGTTTGTGCGACTGCTGCAGGTTGATGTACCTGGGCTCATCACGTCAGCGATGTTATATTGCTCAGTTTGACAGGACTGGTTGAGGGATTCCGAATCACTGTCATGTAGATTTCCCGTCATGACTTCAGGTGTAATGTCATCATTTATGAATTGCATAAGTTGAAAGTATGGCCACGTGCTCTCTATTTCATCGCCACCGTCACCAGAGCGTGGCGTAGGGGTGTGGCTGACTCTGGCTTGGCCACCATCAGGGATTTTAATTTTGATAACACAAATATTTAGTCGCTAATTAGTCGAAATTAGTCGCCAAATATCAGATTTAGTCGGTCACTGGTTCAAAAGTTAGAAGGGTTTATAGGTGGCCGATCTGGAGGGACTCTCCCCGGCTTGGCCACATTTATATCTCAAAAACTGGGGCACCTAACGAAGATCTGTTTTCTCCCAGATTTAGTCGCTAATTAGTCGAAATTAGTCGCCAAAAATCAGAATTAGTCGATCACTGGTTCAAAAGTTAGAAGGATTTATAGGTGGCCGATCTGGAGGGACTCTCCCCGGCTTGGCCACATTTATATCTCAAAAACTGGGGCACCTAACGAAGATCTGTTTTCTCCCAGATTTACTCGCTAATTGGTCGAAATTAGTCGCCGAGTCACAGATTTAGTCGGGTCTTAGTTTAGAAGATAAAATGAGTTCAACTTTTAAGGTATAGTCCAAGAGCTAGATCGAAAAGATAACGAAAAATTGCCAAGATAAAAATATTTCTGTTAATATGTGTAATATACTTCTCGTTTTATCGGTCTAAAGTCATTAGAAATGTCAGAGAGATATAAATTCTCAATTAAATAATTTTGTTTATGTTATAAATTGCTATGTTAGAGTAGGTTAATTTTCTTTGAAAACATTACACCTGGCTCTTGGCCTATTTGGTGTCAAGATGTACAGTCGCATACAACTGTTTTACCAAATTATAATGTTAAGGCCTAAATTACGTTAGAATAATAAAACTTCTGTTTCCAAATAAGAATATATGATGTATCTACCTAATACTATGCTAGCACGGGAACCCAGCGCTCTTAAATCAAAGATGTATATACCTATCTGTATATATATATTAGGTATCTAATACCTAATATGACACCATTTGGCTCTAATTAAGGTTAGTATAATAAAACTTCTGTTGTCGAAATATAAAATTATTTATTATTTAACATTTTTTGAACTTACAGTAAAATGTTAAAAATAACGAAGGCTCGTCCCCAGCGTCCGCTGTCGCGGATAATAATAGTATAAACACAACAATAAAAACAAAAAACAATATCAAATCTTTGCACTAACCATAATAATAACCTTAACAATATTTAATAGCAGTATTATTACTTAAATCCTTACAATCCTTACATAATTTTTTATTAAAATAGTAATTTTAATCACAGTATAAATTTTAATCACAGTATAAATTTTAATCACAGTATACATTTTAATCACAGTAGAAATTTTAATCACAGTATCTATTATTTATTTTTATGAGTTTACTTACAACGTGTAAATTAAGTTATGCGGTATTATTTCTGTGGAAGGTAAAGAAATTAAATCTTGCAAATCGTCAAAGCATTCCCAAGTTTTTGTAGACTTTCGGTAGCACCAACTTCTGTAATGACCTATAGCACCAGGTATGTACTCAATCACCGCTAAAGCAGAAAACTTTTGTTTTTTTACTGTAATAGTCACTGGTATGTTAGTCAGATTAATTTGAGAAATACCAGTTGTTTCAATAAATAAAATAGACGATAAGTAGTAATGAAATCTCACTTGCTTGCCGCAATCAGAGCACATCCCTTTTTCTTTCTCGATTGTTAATTTAATCGATTTGGATAATGCTGAAATGCCATCTTTTTTTATTACATCGATATTAATCGGTAAATACTGACACTTTCTTAATAAATTACTCTGACTAGAGCACCGCTCGTTAGTGCATTTTTTTTGGCGCATTGTGCTATAAAATAGTGGATAGAGAATGTGATCAATAATTTTGGACGTATTGCATTCGCAGTTAACAAGTTGGTGAAACGTGTCATCCTCTGTCCGAAAGTGCTTTAATAATAATTTAGTTCTGTTTCTATATAACTCGGTTTTATCCCCACTGTTCTCAACTATTTGTTGAATAATTTGACAAATTGCAACATCCTTATTCTCTAATATATGTTTTTTAACATGGGGTCGATCAACATAATAATAATAATAATAAATTCTTTATTGTCCAGAAAAAACATAACATAAATTGTAAACACACTATCCTCCACACTAGGATTCCCTGTGTCGTGGAGGATAGTCTCTTTCGTCGTAACAAACATTGTGATAATTACGGGGATAACAGACAATAAAGTATAAAGAAAAATTAAGTAAATAGTAAAAAAAAAGCAAAAGACAAAACAACAAAAAAAAAAAAAAATTAAGTGCGAGTGGTGTAAGTGAGTGAGTTCATGTGTGTGTGTGTGTGTATGTGTGTGTGTGTGTGTATATGCGTGTGTGTGTATATGTGTGTGTGTGTATATGTGTGTGTGAGTGTGTATGTATATGGGGGTGGGTGGAAATGTGTGATTATCAGTTTATGTGAGACGGTGAGTAGGTGGTGTTTATTTATAATTTATTATATTTTGATGTGCATGAGGGTGTTAGTGTCCAGGAATAAATAAGTATATAAAAATAGTACTGTAACTAGTTGATTGTGCGATTTCTTATTTATATAAATTTTTAACAAACGCTTCGGTCTCGTCATAATTTAAGCTTTTTAGAAATTTTTTAACTAATACCTTGCATTTATTTTTTGTCAATTGTAGGATGTTTAGTTCCTTGTTAAGCTTGGAATAAATAAATGGGCCCATAAATTGGAAGCGTCTTTTACCGAATTCGAGTCTGGTTCTTGGTTGCTGCCATGACGCCTTCCTGCGAGATCGGCAACCAGTATGGATTGTAATATGTGCCTTTCTATGGAACCTGAGTGCTACAGCTAAAATATATAGTTGTCTTACACGCAGGACATTACTTTCTAGGTACAAAAGATTGGTAGAGTATCTCATAGGTTTCCTATAGGCTACTTTTAGGATGGCCCGTTGCGAGCGTTCTATTTTTATCAGTTGGCTCTTGTGTGCAGCTCCCCAAGTTGTGATGCAGTAATTTAGGATAGGTTCGCATAGTGTGTAGTAGACCATTCTCAGTATCTTCTCATTTGCAATTTGTCCCAGCCTTTTAAATATATGCATAAGTTTTCTTACGCGCCCATTTACATGCTGTATTTGCTTAGTCCAAGCAATGTATTGGTCGATGTATATACCGAGGTACTTTATGTAAGGTACCTGTTCAAAGGCTGGACATGAGCAGGGAGACTCTCCATGGTTTTTGCAAGTGTGCAATGTAACGGCTAAATTGGATGGACAGGGGTTTTTTCTACTAACATTAAAGTAGATCACTTTAGTTTTGTCAACGTTAAGTGTCAGCAGATTATAGGTTAGCCATGTAGCAACCTGATTTACACCTGTCTCAGCCGCTTCATGAACAGACTCCCAGGACCTGCCATAAAATATAATGGCGGTGTCATCGGCGTATGTAAATAATTGAGCATTTTGTACTGGAAGGGTACAGAGACTGTTAATATAAATAATAAAAAGAGTAGGCCCAAGAACGCTGCCTTGCGGCACGCCATAGTTGAGGCTAGCGTAAGCACTATAGTTATTATTTATACCCAGTCTCTGTATGCGGTCGGTTAAGTACGATTGAAACCAGTCAAGAGATGTGCCACGGATACCGATACTTTCCAATTTTTTTAAGAGGATACTTCTAGAAACAGTATCAAAGGCTTTCGCCAGGTCCAGGAATATGCCAGTGCACTTATAACCATCATCTAGCTTGGAGACTACGAAATCCACTAATTGCGTCACTGCATCCTCCGTAGACCTGTTTTTGCGAAAGCCGTATTGATTACTGGATAGTATAGCGTTATTCTCTAGATAGTTCAGTAACCTGGTGTTCATAATTTTTTCGAGAATTTTCGATAAAGATGTGAGTAGGGAAATTGGCCGATAATTCGATGCAATTTTTTTATCACCGGATTTGAAAATTGGACAAACGTTAGCCTTTTTCATTGCCATAGGAACAATACCAGTTGTAATGCTTAAGTTGCATATAAATGCAATTGGTGCGGCAAGTTGAACTTTATTTAATTTAAGGATCTTATTCGTAACGCCATCCCAGCCAGGAGCCGAGGAGTCTTTTAGGTTTGAGATTATCTTAATGACTTCGCAACTATCAGTCGGACTGACAAAGAATGAGTTACATGGAGGTAATGTTTTATAAATACTACTGGAAATGCTAGCCAATTCAGATTCATTTTTGTTAAGAAGCGAGAGAGATTTTTCAGCAAGCTGTTCACCAACAGTGGTAAAAAAGCGATTTGCCTTGTCAAGGGAGTCTTTAGGATCAGGACAAGCTTGCAAGAGTTCGGAACTATCCGAGTTAGGAATTGCAAAGTTACATATCTTTTTAATAGCTGTCCATGTCTTTTTACTGTTACCTTGTGCACTTTCTATAGAGTTTCTATCGTGAGCATTTTTAAGATTTTGAATTAAATTATTGCAGTGGTTTCTATACATTTTATAGCGCTGTTGTATGACTGGGTCGTTTTTGTTCTCCTTTTTATTAGCCTCAATATGTAGGCGATCTCTCTTCCGTACACATTTCATTAGTCCCTCAGACATCCAAGGCATTTTAATAGTTTTAGAGTTGCGAATTTTTTCTTCAGATTTAAATTTATCTATTATTTTATTTAGTTTATTTGTAAAATTAGTAAGAGCATCATTAACTTCAGTGTGATTATAAACGCAATCCCAATTTATATCTTCAATAGCTTTTGTCAAACTAGTGTAATCAATTTTAGTTTTGTGCCTTGTATCAGGTACCGAGCATTGCGAATCCTTGGAGATACCCATGATGACCGTGTCATGATCCGTTATACCTGAAGTATAAACTATTACTTTAGCAGGTTTTTTGGTTTTTAACATGGCGTGGTCTAGACATGTTCTGTCATGTGTGGGGTATTGGTGTCCCGGGTAGAAACCGTAATGACCAATTAAGTCTAGGTAGTCAGTGGCGCGATTGTCTCTGGAGCTTAGTGAGATATCAATATTAATATCTCCCACGATAGCACAGTTTGGAGTATTACATACTTGTATAATTTTCTCTAATGAGGTACAAAAATTGTGGATATTATGAAAAGATGGAGATCTGTAGATAGCACAGATTGAGAGTTCATTAGCAAATCGAATAATTAAACAGTTTGCATCCTTAAAAGAAGGTTCTTCTATTACCAGTTTAATGTTACTTTTGTAAAAAACAGCAATTCCATCGTTTTGGTTTAGATAATGTTTGGAATAATAACAGATATAATTATTAAGATATAGTAAAGGTGTTGAATCATTTAGGCGACATTCCGTCAAAATTATTATGTCTGGAAGGAAGTTTAAGGAAGTCAGGAATACCGAAAAATTGTCGAAGTTCTTTTGGATGCTACGTATATTTTGACTGACTATTGTTAATTGTGTCGCGACATCCCCTAAATCGTTCAGACAATCTTGTGGATTACTTACTTTCGTGCTGATATAGATATCTGTCTTATCAATGTCTTGAATCAGATTATGTTGGTTAGCCATAGTCAGAAGGATTGTAAAGAGGTCGGAGTGGGGGCCGATATATATCGTATTCTAATAGACACATTAATATGTATAGTATTCTATTAATTGTGGAGTGTTGTGAATTGTGTAAATGATTGGTGATGTATATATATTGAGTGAGATGATGTGTTGGTGGAAACTGTGTTAAAGATATTGTGTTTTGTTTTGTCAGTTGGGATACAGGAATAAGTGTTTTAAGCTTTGTAGATTTCTTGTAGCTGTTGAAATGTATTTTCGTTTTTGATGAGCTCATACTTGTCGCCTTCTTTCTTGCGTAGGAAAACGCGCCCATTTGCGATCCAACAGTATTGAAAATTATTAGTTTTAGCGAAATCACGGGCAAGAAAGTGAAGTCTTTTAGCCTTTGTAGTTAGATGGTCAGAAACATACAGTGGCAATTCCGGTCCTTCAAGACCAAGATTACTTGTGTTTATTTGACGGCTGGGATGGTTCATATTAAATTGTTTAGAGCCCTTGAGAAATTTGTCCTTGACAAAAGTGTTAGTGAACTCTGTGACTAAAGTAGATGTCGTCGAACTCTCTTTTGATGGAAGTCTGTACACATCTTTTATCTCAATAGAAGAGCAGTCGATTCCTATAGTTTTGATCAAATTGGTAACCATGTTCAATAAATTTTCTTTCTTTTCTTTCTTCTTTTTTGGGACACCTCTTATCTCTATACATGTTTTTCTAATGTAGCGATCTAGACTTTCATTTCTCTCTTCCAGTTCTGTAATTTTAGCAAATGTTCTGTTCCGTTCACTTTCTAAGGCATCTATCTTTTTATCCAAGTCTATCATTTGAAGAGAGAGATCTCCTAAGGATCTCTCTATCTCATTGTTTGACGATTTTATATCGTGCTTAATCTCAGTTAGTCCCTTATCAAGGCGTTCTAGCGTAGCAAGGCCCTTGTCAATTTTTTGCAGCTTCTCATCCTGTTGTTTTGCCCACTCAGCAAACATACCCCTCATCTCTTCTTTAAATAAATCAAAACTACTACATTCATCATCTTCTAATCGGCAGCGTTTGGATTTGCTTCTCATTGTTATAGTCGAGGCAGAAGGTACAGTTATGCTACCAGTAACCGATTTATTTATATTTGGGTCGGAGGCTGACAAACCTTGCGGTGGTGGAGTACGAATTGTGTTCATATTGGTATGGTATTTAAAAAAACTCACTATTTGCGAAGATAATGTGTGTCGCGTAGCACAGAATAAACTGCTGCAGGCGTAGCGCACTGAGAAAACAAACACTTCGGAATCCTCGTAGCCTTCGTAGCTCGTAGCCGACGCGCGATGAGTATGCCGCGTAGCAGGTACTTAGGTTGCCACCTCGCTGCTACGTCACGTCGCGTCGCCGTGTTGGGCCAAACAGGGACAGCAATTATGTCGACTGTGCTCCTCACTCATGCACTCCGCGTTACGCGGGGGGCTTCTCCACTTTTGTGATGAGCCGTTCTAATCTCGATTTAATGGTCTTAGCGCACGTTACAGTTTACAATAACCAGATAAATAATTGAATGCTAATTTCACGTTTAAAATGAGCAATACGTCTGTTCTCAACGACGACTGGGACGAAGAAATGAAGCTATAGCCAAACTTTGAAATATACTATCAAAAGCACAAGTATTAAAGGTGTCAACATTTTGTACATACGAATTAGTTACAGAGCCATTTTTTAAAATATGGATTGATTTAGGTTTTTTTGATTTAGGTTTCATCTGTCCTTTCCAATTTTCCATGGTAGATGGAACGTCCAAAAATACAGACTCTTGTTCGAAGCTTTTGCGATCATCTGTTTCTAAAGTTATAATGTTTTTTTTTGACAGGTGTGTTGTCTCTATGTTGTCCTAAATCACTAATGGCTAATTTCAGGCAACCTTTTACTTGTGTTATATGCCTGATTAAAAAATCATCAATTCTTAATCTTTCCCTATTAGAATCCATTAAAAGAGTTTTTATTTCTTTGAAATAACTTTCTACATTTGTACTTGATGGATTAGGTTTGGATAAGTAAAAATATTCAGACATAACTTCACCCCATAAAGGTATTTTTTTTTAAATTCTATATAAATATGTTAGAAAAGTAGGGAAATAGTAAAGGTTTTCGTTATCAAAATCCGGTGTTATGTTTTCATTATATATTGTTTCTCGTGTCTGTACGTTTTTACAAAACCTTATCAAAGGGTTTTCATCTATATCATCATATTCTTCTATACATTCAGTTGTTATATCCTCTTTAGACATGTCACTAGGTATTGTTTCTAAATTCGTAATTATTGATTGTAATTTCAATAATGCATTACTAGACCTGGATACCTTGTTTTGGTCCGTTAACCCACCATATCTGTTCAAGGCGAGTGTTATAATATCATCCAAAATATTTTTTAATTGGCTATAATTTGCAGTTTGCCTAAGTAATAAGACACATCTAACATAAAAGTTCTTTACACGATTATCTACATGTTCGAAGCATGATTGTCTATACAGATTTTTAACGAAATGAGATTTATCGAGACGAATGTAACAAGGTATCCTAATATTGTTGTCGCCTTCTAATATGTTAAAGCAATTTTGTAAATAGCTATTTGTAGAAATAAACCCTGTAAAGTTTGTTACAACAGCACCTAATATTGCAGCAGAATCATCAGAGACACATTCATTTGGTGCGGATTTACCACTCAACCACTGCTTTAAAAACATACTAATATTTTCTTGCGTATTAACTTCAGATAACATATGGCACAACGGAATACTGCTACCATCTTCACGATAGCACATCATTACGTATAAAAACACGTGTTTTTTCTGTTTGTTTGCGTTTTTTGTAAAGATATTGACTTCTGGTAATACAGTTCCTTTGACAACAGAACCAGTCGCATCTATTGACACTCTAATATATCTTTCTGATCTAGAAAATAAATTATAAAAATAATTTTGTTCCCTTGACCAGTACAGAATAAAAAAAGGAAATATGGTTTGTCGAATAGTTTCATTGTATGGTGGTGTAAATGCCATACACCAAACTGATAACACAGGTGAAGAGTGAAGAAAGGGAGCTTGTTTCATCCTACTTCTAATTTTTTGTAGAGCTCCTATATTTGGTATAATAGGTGGTTCTACATCACCTATTTCCATGTGTTGATTAGCTAGCAAATTTCTAGTAATTATTGGATGGTTTTTTGCTAAAGTTTCTTCTAACTGTTGCTTATGGTACTTTGTTACCCTAACTTTTACAGATTTATCGTGTTTATAATTTTTGTTGACATTTGTTATCGAACATTTCATTTCATAAAAATTTTCGGATGATGTGCAGCAGTTTTCAGAGTAATAAATATTGAGGTTTGCTTTGCATAGTTTGCAATAGCCTTGGCAAAGAATGTGACCATTTGGTTGAACTCTGTTTTTTTTAAATATCCATATACATTCGTTCTTGCTCTGTTTCCAAATTTCTTGTCGAAGAATGGTAGTCCACTTTTGTTTTTGAAATCTTCTTGCGGATTTGTAGCGTGAATTGGGTATTTTGGGATCATTGCGGTAATAGTAATATTTTGTAGGCTCTATTTCTCGCCACTGATAAGCATCTATAACTATAGAAAATGTAATTTCACTATCTGTTTGGTTTTCCAAATCTTCATTCAATACATAATTATCTCCGGCAGATGACGTTCTGGTTGAAAATTCTGTCTCCTCCAACACGAGTTCATTACTCGAAATCGATTGTTTTTCTCTTTCTTCCTCTTGTTTAACATTTGAACCAAAAAAAAGTGCGTGGTTTTTCTTTATGCTAAGAAATATTGCATCCTTAGACATTTGTTTGTCAAATTTATTAAACAGGAGATCATGAATTGCATCATTTCTTTTTGGCTGTATTGGGTAAAGTACATCTTTATGTTCAAGATATACGGTTTTCTGGCTATCTAAGTTAACTTTAAACCCGCGACCGCGTCTTGACATTTTAGATGGTTTCTGAAAGTAAATAAGGGACCAACTGAGTATATTAACATCACTATTTAGAAGCTAAACTGGTCAAGAGGAGAATAGACGTGTGGTGTCAGGAGGAAAAGCGCGGCCGCCGCGGTGACGCTGGCCTCGCTGCCTGCTGCTGCCGGTCGCTGCTGTTCCGGTGTGAATCGTCCCTGATATACCACACACAGTTTGAACTTATAATATACTAGCTTCTGCCAGCGGCTCCGCCCGTGTGAATATCGAAAATTATCCCTAGTGAACATATTCCCGCAATAAAAAGTATCTTATGTACTAAAAAAACAAAGATAAAGAAATGCTACTAGTTAATTTACGTAGAATTTTAAGTTTTGTACTTAAATAGTCATAGAATTTATTCATACTTAGCCATGTTTACCTACGTAGATCAGCCGCAGCCCTACGTAAACATGGCTATGTACGAATGTGAGATTAATCTAGGTAAATAGCTTTTTTTAATACAAATATCTCATCCACTGGAATTTTTTCAAATTACATAATAACTGAATGTTAAATTACTAGATAATTTTGCTTACCTACTATATTGTTTGCATTAATAATATATATAATTTCAAACTTACCCAAAGACTTCTCCATATTTACACAGATATAATTAGTTATGTGCAGTTTCATACACTGCTTTATCTACACTCACACATTGGTAAATAAACCGGTATTATTTGAGTTCATAACTATTCTTAACAAGTTCCACTTTATACTGGCTGACTTTAATTTACGTCACGGGCAACTCGCTCTATGTACTCGTAGTTCATCTGTACACGCGCATCTATCTCTTTCTTACTTACCATACATAAATGAAACGGAGCGCACAGGAGCGCAGCGATCTTGCTGCTAGCGACTTCCACATTTTGTTCTATAATAATAATAACTTTATTGATGCAAATAACCTTTGCTACAAAAAAAAAATTAATTGTAGATCTGTTTCTAGGTAATGCTTGCTTTCCTTTTTTGGTAGATATATAATAACAAAGAATAACTATATATTTAGGTTTATTTAGAAACAAACATTCCACCTTAAGGCGATCCCCGCGGCAAAACCGCGTTTTTTGTCGTTATTCAGAGGCTATTAACTCAGTAATGAAGCGTAATTAACTATATCTAAAAGCATTTTATTTGTTAGTTTATTGCACATTTTAATTTATTTTTATGTGTTATAAATACATTTAAAATCTCCTTGTAAAAAATGTTCTAAAATTATTGATAGCATGCTTCTTTTGCTAAAGTTGACGTTCTGTTAATTTAAGAATTACACCAATGGATAGATAATTTAAAAATCTAAATATTCCACATTTTATTTTATTTGAAAAGATCGCTTATCTTTTTTTATTAAAAGAATTCCAATTTTTTTGTGGATTTTGAGATAAATGCGCGGGCGGAGTGAGCGAGACAGAGCGAGACTTATCAACGGGACAGAGAAGGACCGAATACTCAAGGTCGTTTGGTCGGGGTAGCGTCTTAAGACATAATACGTATTGTCTAGAAACTACTTAAAGTGTTTTGTACATGCTTGTACCAATGTATGGAGAAATTTATTACTTTAATATCTTTTTAATAACACACCGACTAAATCTGTGACTCGGCGACTAAATTCGACCAATTAGCGAGTAAATCTGGGAGAAAACAGATCTTCATTAGGTGCCCCAGTTTTTGAGATATAAATGTGGCCAAGCCGGGGAGAGTCCCTCCAGATCGGCCACCTATAAATCCTTCTAACTTTTGAACCAGTGATCGACTAATTCTGATTTTTGGCGACTAATTTCGACTAATTAGCGACTAAATCTGGGAGAAAACAGATCTTCGTTAGGTATCCTAGTTTTTGAGATATAAATGTGGCCAAGCTGGGGAGACCCTCTCCAGATCGGCCACCTATAAACCCTTCTAACTTTTGAACCAGTGACCGACTAAATCTGATATTTGGCGACTAATTTCGACTAATTAGCGACTAAATATTTGTGTTATCAAAATTAAAATCCCTGATGGTGGCCAAGCCAGAGTCAGCCACACGGCGTAGGGAATTTCTTTTTTTTTTCTTTTCGATACTGATCACGCAGGTTCTTCCATTTCTTAAGTAGTTGTTTTTCTGTAACAATAATGTAATATTTACATTTTTTTATTTCAGTTTTTTGTCAACAGAAACTAGATTTAGAGCACTGGCTTACAGTTTTCGTATGGGGAAGAGCACCATTGCGTCTGTAGTGCACGAAACATGCCGTGTTTTATGGACTGAGTTAGTTCCTATTCACATGCCGATACCAACAGAACATCGCCTGAAAGCTATTGCAGAAGACTTTGAAGCTACTTGGAATTTCCCACACTGTATCGGAGCAATTGATGGGAAACATTGCGAAAGAAAAAACCACCTAAATCTGGTTCGGCACATTGGTGCTATAAAAAAAGAAATAGCATTGTCATGCAAGCTGTGGCTGACGCAAAAAGGAAATTTGTAGCAGTCGAGGAAAGCAAAGTGATGGTGGTACTTTTATTGCATCAACATTGTATAAGCTAATAGAAAAAAATAAATATAAAATCCCTATGCCAAAGAGACTTACAAACTCTGACGTCATTGCACCCTACGTCCTAGTGGGTGATGAAGCTTATCCGTTAAAACATTATTTGATGTGTCCTTATCTCGAGCGAGTACTTAATAATGAAAGAAAATGTTTTAATATCAGATTGTCTACCGCTAGACAAACAATCGAATGCACATTTGGCATTTTAACATGTAAATGGAGAATACTACTTAAATCTATCGAAACATCATCATCATCATCTGCCTAGCCTTTTCCCAACTATGTTGGGGTCGGCTTCCAGTCTAACCGGATGCAGCTGAATACCAGTATTTTACATGGAGCGACTGCCTATCTGACCTCCACAACCCAGTTACTGGGTAATACGATACCCCTTGGTAGGACTGGTTGTCAGACTTTCGGGCTTCTGACTACCCGAAACCCACCTATACCTATCGAAACAAACAGAAAAAATGCCTTGTCTATAGTAAAAGCTACGTGTTTACTGCACAATGTTATAATGGATTTAAACGGCGATCTCAATCTGGATGTCCAACGTGTGCTATCTCGCCATCATATGAAAATCGTCACAGAAACCGGGGAGTCAATAATAATCCATCACGGAGAGCAAAAAAATGTTCGTATAAAATTCACAAACTATTTCTTGGAACAATATCAAAGAATGTAATAACTATAGGTACCTACTTATATTATATTAAACTTACCTTCACTTCCAGGAAATTGTTCTTTTATTTCACTCCATAACTTTCTTGTTATTGTGCGATTATTGTGGTGTGGATGTTTGCTTTGCCATATCGGTGGTTTAGATTGAATTGCACTTATGAACTATTCAGTTTTTACCGCCGTTTTAAAACAAACAAATACAGACGCACACACGCCGAGCGACAAGACCGAACTGGTTTGTCTTTGTTACCCCCGCCGCCCGCGCATTGGGTCGCTCGATGACTAGGCCCGTAGTGGGGCCAGAACGCGAAGACAGAAGCGTTTGAAACTTACGCGCGGCAAAATCGCTTATAAATCTTTTATTTTAGTATTTTATTCAGAGACTGCTATTAAATATTATTAACTATTATAAATTCTTTATTTATTTTAATTTAATTAATTGTAATACTTTTAATTATGTACAGCTTGGGGAAATTTTTGGCCATCTCCTTTTCGTTTGTTATCCTAGAAGGTGTAACAATTCTCATTTCCATAAAATCAAGTTGTTACCACCACATGGTGGTAAATAATTTCTATCTTCAGTAACTTCATCCAGGTGCTTAACATTTCTCATTTCCGTAAAATCAAGTTGTTGATCTGGTGGTGGTAAATAATTTGTATCTTCAGTAACTTCAAACAGGTGTCCAATTTTTCTCATTACCGTAAAATCAAGTTGTTGATCTGGTGGTGGTAAATAATTTGTATCTTCAGTAACTTCATCCAGGTGCCCATTTTGGTTTTCAAAAATATTTGCAAGATTAGGAACTGCAGCTGCTGACATGTCTTCGTATTCATAGAGTCTGTTTTTCAGATTGTATATTCATAATTTCAGTGGATTGCTCGACAGGGAGTATCGCGTCTTCATTATGTTTCTTGTTTGCTGGTGGTACGTCGTCCTTATTATTTTTAGATTGGCACTTGCTTTTTTCACTTATCACGGTAGGTGCTGTTTTTGTGTTTTTTGTTTCCGTATAAGTTAAAATTGTAGATGTATAGTCGCTTCTAAGATTAGGCTGCCGCTGACCAAATGGAATTTCTTCGTATTCTTTACATTTCGATGGTAAGCGAAAGTTTTTAGTGTGAATACTATTGTCCTGAAACAAAACATGGAGAATTCATTCAAATAGGCATAGGTAAAAGTATCCTAACATAAACAAAATTAAATTTCATTATTAGGTTTCATTTTTAAGACGTCAACGTGTTCCTGCCGTAGGTATGCCTAACTTAACAAATTAGAACAAACTATGAGAACTTCAAGAAAATCTGCCGTTTCATCGCAAAAGGAAAGTCGTTCGAACTGTAAGCTCTTATTATTAGTACAGCCATCTGCAGTACGTGACGGCTCGAGAATGTGGCGACGCAAGTTACAGTAACGGCCGTAATAATTATAAAAAAAAATGTTTATGACTAGAGTTAAGTAAATACTTCTTAGAACGAACGCCGAAGAAAAGACAATAACAGATTATTTTTTTTTTAATCCTCTAAAGGCTAACGCAGGCCAGGCGAAACGTAGAGCAGCAAGGCAATTACCAACATTTCTCAGGTTGAAATAAAATTGAAAATAAATGAACTTCCATTAGTCCGACAGATGATAATTATGAGATGAAGGTTATTTATTTGCGACCTTATTCTAAGAGAGGGCAATGTTGATATTTGTTTGGCAGGAAAAACTCAACAACTCAACATCAAGCTACTACAATCTGTCAAATTTCTTTACTAGATTTTCAACTTTATCGCTAAAGTATAAGGTCCAAAGTTGATTGGGAAATTTTGACAGTTTCGGGTAGCTTGATGTGCTGGCGTTTGTACATACTGAGCTTTGCCAAGTCTGCGCCCCAAACAGCACTCTCGCGCTGTCGAGTAGGTATCTAACTCCGTACTACCTACCTATACACTTTACCTATAATGTGTATCCGTCACCAAATCTCATGAATATATAAAGTATAATTATGTAAAACACACACTTACCTGCTTACTGTGTGAATTATTTCCAAGCACTGCTAAACTGCATATCTTTTTGATGCGTTCATACTTCCTCGCCATTGTTAATCACTTGTAACTATCACACATCCAACTACTTAGAGCGATAGATGAACAATAAAATAATGCAAGCAATACGCGTGATGCGCGCTCGCTCTGTTGTTTATTATTGTTTTGAAAAAACGCAGCAAACTAAGCTTGCAGTGTTTTACCAAAATACAAGGACGCGGACGACTCACCCGCGCACCCCACCTCCCTTCTTCCTATCACGGTAAAACACAGCAATCTAGAGTACAGCGTTTAGCGAAAACATTTCATCCGAACTTCGGGTTACAGTGAAGTGTAAGTATTGAGTTGTTTTTGTTAATGGAAACCAATATTGAACTGTAGATCGAACCCGTACCAAGCTAACATCGCATAGATTATTTTATGATATATTCCCATAAAACAATGTAACCCGGGTTGCAGTGTTTTGTCATAACAGGGTCGTGCGGGGCGGTGCGTTCCGCACTCGCGAGCACTCGTTACAATCCACCGCTCGATATCTTTATCAATACCCGGAAACCACATTCCACTGCGGGCTGCACTTTTAGTTTTACACATTTTTTTTAAGTGTCCTTTCTCACCACATATTTGGCAAGTATAATTTTTAAACTGGCACTTCACTGATTCATGATTTTTATAAAAACACACTGAACAACGCACATTGTTAACGGATCCACGTGCAGTCGAAGTAGTAGCCGCTGATGATGAAACGAAATTCCAAATTAGTTTCAATTCGGAATTCGAATTGAAACTATGCAGCCAAGCATATTATAAGTTGGGGTATTACATCGCTTACAAAAATGCTTGGCTGAACGCTGGTCCTGCTCCACAAGGGCGCATAAACTAATTAATTAGCATTCGAAAATATAGTTGGAGCTGCTGAAGATTGAAAAAACTATCTTTGCATTGTATAAATTCAATCTCTTAGTATTGTATAATTGCATAGCACACGTGTGAGCACTATGTACCTAAACTATAAAGCTACCATTTACTGGGTACGTCTTTCATTGACTTGAATGTGCCCTGGCGGCTGAGAGTATATCATGCTCACTCAAATGTCTCGCTGATGGTGGCGTGTGTGTTGGGTCATTGGGTTCCCTCCAAAAGGGTTGAGCTGAATGGTGCTGATCCATACGTCAGGTTCGTGAACGGGCGCCGTCAGTAGGGACTGGTCATCTCTTAGCCGCCACGGCTTATTTTAATTTATTTTCATCTATGAACTGTTCTTTTTAGTACGAACGCCTTTAACGTGCACGTCTTTTTGCATCGTTCTCACATGTATAATTTCAACATGAATGATGTAACCAAGATTTTTGTAACAATTTTATGATTTAAAAGAGTGTCCGTGGAGTTTCTTGCCCGTTCTTCTCCACAGGTACCTACGCTTTGGAATGGGCAACTAGCTTCATCTTTCTGACTGACCGACCCTTGACAATTCAAAAGTGCCTATAATTGGTTTGTTTGAAATAAATGCTTTGAGTTTGAGTTTGATGAATCTCGCCGTTCGCGAGCCTGCCCAACCCTGTAGACAGGTTCTTCCTGCATAGCCGCCGCTCCTGGACCGCCATCCACAATTACATGGGTGCGAGTTCCACGTGCGCATGCCGCCTGTTGAGCGACTTCCGCCGCTTTTGCAAAGGTTAAAGTTGCTGAATCCTTCTCAAATAGACAGTCCTGTTCACGCCCTTCTCTTAGGCCTAAAATGAACTTATCTCGTAGCAAAGTGTCCAATAACTTCTCGCCGAATTCGTAATATACGGCGAGTCCTCTCAAACGCGCCGCCCAGTCTTCGATACTTTCGCCTTCGGATATTACCGCGTCATAAAACTTGGCTCGTCTACGAAAGTCGACCTTTTGGGTTTGAAATGACCGTTGAGCTTCGACACTAATTCTTTGAAAAATACTGTATCCAGTTCCTTGGGATGAACCAGGTTCCTTGCCAGACGATATATTTCATCTGGCAAATGCGTGAGTAATAAGGACGCTTTGTCTCCCCCTGCTATTTTATTCAGCTTCATAAATTGGTTTAATTTTCCATAAAATATTTGCCATTCTTGATCTTTATGGTCAAATACATTTAATGATCCAATAAAACTCATTTTCTATGTTCTGACACGCGGGTAAACAATTATTCTCGTCGTCAAATGGTATGTACGTATAGGGAGCAATCAAACGACTAGGTGGCGTCCAAGCTAGTTTATTACTAAAGGTGCGCCGCGCGCTATACATACGTACATGTGCATACATACACCACACAAACAATGCCCGGGATGGATAGCACAACCATTTTTTTCCACAATATTCTTTTTTTCTTATAAAGTTGTGAAAATCTTCAATATTTTCACTAATGCAATTATTTTTACATATGGTACATTTTTAAAAACAAACTTTCTGGCTTTGGTGGCTATCCATCCACTGCAATATGCTATATAGCAGCGCATTTTTCTATATGGACTCGGGAATGACTTAGTAACATAATTTCAATATTTAAATGGTAATCTTTTATGTGCCTTATTCATCATTACCATCAGCTTTTTCGTTGCTGGGTGTTTCATTTTCTATAAATGATTTTAAGGACTGTAGACAAATACTGTCATCTTTTTCACAATTTCCCTGTAGGGAGTGTGCGAATGTGATATTATTTATGAATAAAGTTTTAAATGCATTTTCAAACGCTGTAGAGCTGGGCATTATATTGCTATAGTCATGAGCTCTTTCTTATGGCTCCAAAAAACTTTTCAAGAGGGTTTTGGTTCATATTTTTTAATAGTATTGAGTTTATTCCTTGCGACCATAAATAATTGACAATAGATTTAAAACCTTCAATTGTTTTCACCCAACTAGTAAGAGAAGGCACTGTTGTTTCTTTATGATAAATAATTACATATTTCATAGATTTTAAAATTGGCAGAGTTCCAAAATTTTAAATGGGGTGAGTTTGGTGTTACTGCCGATCAGTATATTTTCCCCTCTTCTTTGTGTGAGTTTGCGTTTACTGAGTCGAAGAGATCGTCTAACAGCATTATTAATTCTGCAGTGTCCACGATTTCCTCTGGCAAGCTACCACTTTCTGTAAATTAAATGTTAACGTTGTACTTATATACGAGGGTCATTCAATAAATACTTAGCCTACAAAAAGTAAACGAAAATTTTGGAAAAGTGGCAATTTATTTTTCAACATAGTCTCCTTTTAGTTCGATACACTTAGCCCAGCGATGCTCCAACTTTTTTAACCCGTCCAAAAAATAGTTTTTGTCAAACTCTGCAAAATAGGCCTCCGTGGCGCCGATGACCTCCTCATTTGATCCATATCTATTCCCGGCGAGAGATTTTTTCAGATTAGGAAACAGAAAGAAGTCACAAGGGGCCAATTCTGGAGAATACGGTGGATGGGGCAGCAATTCGACCAATTTGGCCATGGCAACGGCAGACGTGTGAACCGGTGCGTTGTCGTGGTGAAACAGCACTTTTTTCTTCGCCAGAAGGGGTCGTTTTTTCTTTAATTCGGCGTCGAATCGGCCCAATAAATCGGCATAATAAAGCCCTGTAATTGTTTTACCCTTCTCGAGGTAATCGATGTAGATCACACCTTGTGAATCCCAGAAAACGGTGGCCATGACTTTTCCGGCCGATTTTACAGTTTTCGCCTTCTTTGGGGCACGTTCCCCGGTCTGGATCCATTGTTTTGATTGCTCCTTGGTCTCTGGTGTGTACCAGTGGATCCAGGTTTCATCGACGGTCACAAAACGACGCAAAAACTCCGCTGGATTCCGCTTAAACAGCGCCAAACACGTCTCCGATGTGGTCTCACGGTTGCACTTGTTTTCCGGTGTGAGTAAACGCGGCCAATACGAGATCATGGATTTTTTTAATGTTTTCATCCGTAGCAGCTGTTTTCGGTGCATCTGGACGTGGTTCATCAAAAACCGACGTACGGCCACGTGCAAACTCGTTGAACCAATTCTTGACGGTAGAAATCGATGGAGAAGAGTCACCGTATACAGCATCCAAGCGCTCTTTGATTTCGATGCGCGTTTTCCCTTCCAAAAATAGGAATCGAATCACCGAACGATATTGCTCTTTTTCCATTTTTGTAAAACCGATCGATACGTTCGCTTCCATAAGTTGTCAAATTAAAACAAATGAAGGGATTGGAATGAAAATTTGAAAAAAGAATTAAAAAAGAATGTGCTACACTGTGGTAAAACTCTTTTGAAACTACAGCGCCCTCTGGCGATGAGGCTAGGTATTTATTGAATGCATCTCGTAATTTTACATCTCGATGACATGATTATAATTAAGTTAAAATCATACACACCTGCCATAAACCCAAGTGCCACACCAACAGGCTTGCTGAACAAACTGAACTGATTGCAATATTTCACTCTCATTCTAGGTATCATTGAGGGCACAACATGCAGAGCAGTCAGCCAGTCCCAGTGGACCAATTTTACACCCCTGAATGTTGGACTTCTGTGGTAAAGGTTTTCTATATGCGACCATTTTGCCACGCGTACCTTGCCATCCTTAGTGAATTTTAAATTTTTATTCAGCAGATTGTTACGCATGCCCTTTATTAGATGAGGTGGATCATATATAGGCAAAATTTTCCCACCGGTCACTTCAAAATAGCTTCTTGTAAATTCTTCATTTTTTTCTCAAATATTTTGCTTTTGTCTCCTCCACCAATTGGTTTATGGCAGCAAGGTTTGTAGAGCCTTGGTCACATATTGTAGCTACTACTTTTAGGCCTGTGCCACACCCCGGACACTCCGTACAACGCGCGCAAAATAATTACCTACTACTACTACATAGCCAAATGACGTTGGTACACGTGCAAATGTGTGCGTAAACTCTAGTAGGGTTGGTTGTCGTGCGGAGCGTAAAGAAAATGGCGGGAACGACGACGACGCGACTAGAAAGGACTAGTTAATAGCGGGTACGTAATACCGGCGGCCTATTTCTTACACGCATTCTCGTGTTGTCCTGCAATCTGATATACCTCATTGGCGTAATATCTTCATCTCTCAGTTCCGCATCACCATCTTCCTCCGACCATGTCGTGCTAGAGACCGTTTCAAAACGGACGGCAAATTCCGCAAGGCTTAAATCCTGTAGCTCGTTTGGGCGTAATATATAACGATCAAAAATGTTATTGTAAATACTGGTTTCATCACTATCAAATCTCAAAAGTCTGAAGCATCCCTCCGGCCTGCAACTATTTACAAAAACAGTCTTTCGCGACAACATTTTTAACGGCAAATGGCATAATCTGTATGCGCATTCTGGCGCGCTCACCAAGCGTTGGTTTAAAATAGCCATTGACACTGAAAATAATTGTTGCCAAACATCACCACCTAGTCTCTTAGCCTTCGAAATAGCTTCTCGTATCATATCACTTGCATATTTTGCGACGTAGTAGGCCACAGCGGTGACACTACCACACGGTTGCACGTCAATATTTCCCTCCCATATACCCAAAAGGGCTGCATTGTAATTGTTGACCATGCTTTCTTCCGAGGTTCTTTTCAATAAACAGAATCGTCCATTGTTAGCAAGTGCTTCATCTGGGCCTAGACAAACGGTGTTATCGCTTGTTGGCTTTGCAAAACCAAAGCGACAACCATCGTCTTGGCGATTTTTGAAGTGAAAACTTCTTTAGCGGCGCTGCGTATTTTTTTTGGAATGGGTAAAAATCTCTAAACTCGCGTCAGGACACGTGACCTGATCGAGAATTCGTAAGACGGATGGAGAGAGGGCAGGCGGCGCAAGGCGCTTGCGCGAATGTTGAAGTGAAAACTTCTTTAGCGGCGCTGCGTATTTTTTTTGGAATGGGTAAAAATCTCTAAACTCGCGTCAGGACACGTGACCTGATCGAGAATTCGTAAGACGGATGGAGAGAGGGCAGGCGGCGCAAGGCGCTTGCGCGAATGTTCGATAATTGTCATGTTTGTGTACGATAGCGCAATGAATAAATATTGTATCCTACCACATAAATAATAATACTTTTATACTGATAACGAAAGCAATTCGTACAAAATTATTCTCTAACCATTCCAAAATATCAAAAATGCAGAACATTAATATTTAAGTTTTCACTTCTGCCGGCACTCCCGGAGTGCAACCCGTCGATTTTTTTTTGCATGTCGTAGTGTGTTTATGGATCTGAAAATCCTCGACTAATTTGCGCAACACAGGGTCGGTAGGATTTAATGAACATGAAACCACCCTTTCAATTACAGCTATTCCTTGTGGAGTAGAAAACTCTGGAACATTACCACACCATAGCATATGTAGATGTGGGCTACCGCGGTTTTGGAACTCCACTCGGTACCAAAAGTCTTCAATAGGACCACCCAAGCAATCTGAATTGCGCTTTAAAAATCGCATGAGGGCGTTAACACGCAGTGTGAACTGTCGTGCTACCACTACAGGATGTCTTTGCACTAGTTTTAAGCGCTCTGGGAACGTCAAGCGTTCGGCGTCATCGACGTCACGTCCATCAGCGATTAACAATGCTTTTATCATGTCTGACCAATTTAAGTCATTGCAGGAAAATGTTAAGAACCATGTTGGAGGCCCTAAAGTTCTAACCGTTGCAATCAATTCAGAGCTACATTTCTGCCAATATGACGCTGATCCTCTAATATTTCGCATAGTGAGATGCATGTTATCTACAAGCCCCTGAGGTGTTTGTTCTCCATGACCTTGTCGCATCCTACATGATACAGAAACACTTGATTTTGCACGAAAATATTCAACAAAGGATAGAGCATAAAATAAATGTTCATTTCTGTTGAACCTCTTGTCACCACCCATTACTCGGCTTTGGAAGTAATCCAGGGGGGTAACTGGATTTTCTCTTTCCTCACCAAAGCCATTCTTGCCATCTGGAAAAATAAAATACCAACACAATTCCTCCATACGGCGTTCACGCTCCAAATTCAAGGGCGGTGCCGTTTTCCTTGAAATTGCGGCCAATCTCATTGCATCATCTGTTGAAGAGTTATCAATTCTTACAACACTTTCTAAATTAGGTACATTATCGTCTATGTTTCGGAGCATACTTGTGGATTCGATATAAATAGTGTGGGAATTATGGAACTGTATTCCTGGGTCCTGGTTTGATACTGCTTGTGTTGTTGGTTGGAGGTGATCACTTATCTGTTGTATTGGTTGGAGGGAATTGCTGTTTGGTGTATATGTTGGACTCTCTATAGCCGATTGTTCCAATATGGACCTAAACGATTGACTGTGGTTGTCTAGAGCAACACTTAATGATGTTAACGAGAACACATTAAGATTGTCCTGAAAGTTTTCTGACACTTTATTAGGCGATATAAATAAATTGCGTCGCAAGATGGTATGTAAATCGTCCAGGTCACTAAAGCGCATGCAACAAGCGGCACCATTCATGGGAGCTGAAGTACCGTTGGGACCACGCGCATGGGAATCAAACAACCAGTACGTTTGATTTTCAAGTAAAGTTGTGCAATGTACAGCTACCGAAATGGCGTTTGCTGTAAGTATCCCATTTGAATGTTCTCTGAAAAAACTTCTTACAGCATTCTTTAGGTTAGGGAAACCGGCGGAACTGTTGTCATTGTCTATATGACCATTATAATTAGTTTCTTCTAGTACTGTGATCGCTACATTTTGCCTATTATAGATGAATCTTGGCATAAGATCTGTTACAGCAAGGTATTCAGGGTTTATTTCGCCGGGCGCAGGATTATCTCTAGCAGCGATACAGTCATTGTAGTACTTATCGCCGATGATTACAATGTAATCGATATCACTCTTGGCCCACTCGTTTGGATTTAAGACACTAAATGCTGCACAAGCAACAGCCGCTATCCCAGTGCATTGTTTGCCCCGAGATGAATTAAATCGTAAATCACCTTGGTGAAACGATCCACGTAATATCGCCTTGTTGTCATTTAAAGTGACGTAATGGTCTGAGGAAGTTTCGAGGCAGCACCACCCTCTTCTCGAATAGAATTTTCAGCTATTTGGACTAACGGAGTAATAGTTGACGAGGTTTCAAAATTTGCTTGAACATCTCTGTAAAGATGGTTGTTGGAAATTAACCAAGTTAAAGCTCGATTTAATCTTTGCATATCCACGACGAATTCTTTCGAGCATGAAAGGTTCTCGAGACTTTCTACAACTAAAACTAAACCAGCTTGGTGTGGTATCAGTGGTAATTGCTCAGCTATTTCCACAACATCCTTTGCAAATAAAATAACCTGCCCCTTTTTTTTTTTTTTTTTTTGTGGATGGGAAATCGTCCAATGACCCCTCCCGCTCTGGGTGGAGCAGAAGGGAGTGTCAGACTCTTACTGACTAAAACCCACCCGTGTTCCTTCCTTAGCCCTTTGTGTTCCGGGGTAGCGGTAACCCTTTCGGACAATCCCGCTGCCCCGGCAGGCTTCGGCCCTTTCGGGCCCCTTCCTAATGCTGACATCTCTTTGAGGCGCGCGTGGAACACGTACGCGCCGTCCGGCACGGGCCTGGTCCTGATCGGACGGAGAGTTACCCATTACTCTCCGCCCGCAGGCCCGCGCCTACGGTGGCCGGGAGTCGTCTCGCGGCTCCCGACGCCCGGGGCGTCTCCCGCGGCGGCTGGGACGTGAGGCCCTCTCCCTCAGCCGTCCCGCCACCTCCTTCGCTAGCATGACTGCTTCGCAGAAGGAGGTGACTGCCTCCCACTCCCTCTCGCCCCGGACCATGGCTTGAACCAGGGCCGGGCGCGAGAGGTCGCCGCCGCTGCCGATCGCCTCTGCGAGAACACGGCGGTGCTCCGCCCAATTGGGGCATACCGCCACCGTATGCTCCACCGTGTCCTCCGGGCGACCCTCGCAGTGGTGACACCCGGGCGTTTCCTCCCGCCCGATGATGTGCAGGAACCTCCCGAAACACCCGTGTCCGGTGAGGACCTGCGTCAGGCGGTAGTTGAGGGCGCCGTGGCGCCTCTCTAGCCACTCCTCAAAGAGGGGTCTTACCGCCGCTATCGCGGCGTGCCCATAACCTGCCCCTTACACCAATTTTGATTGAAACGGTTATTAAGTTTGACAATTTTTAAAAACGGTACAATTCGACATAAAAACCGTTCTTCAATGCTCGTCAAATTAGCTAATTCAGGCGGTATTTCTGCGGGCATCATTTTATTCCACTAAGCAGTTGGTGGAATTTTTCTTTTTCTAATATTAGGCGATCGTGGATCAAGCCGAGACGGCGGGCTCGTTGCTCCTCTGTCTCATTTGATAGGCGATCGTGGATCAAGCCGAGACGGCGGGCTCATTGCTCCTCTGTCTCATTTGATAGGTGATCGTGGATCAAGCCGAGACGGCGGGCTCGTTGCTCCTCTGTCTCATTTGATAGGCGATCGTGGATCAAGCCGAGACGGCGGGCTCGTTGCTCCTCTGTCTCATTTGATAGGCGATCGCGGATCAAGCTGAGACGGCGGGCTCGTTGCTCCTCCGTCTCATTTGATAGGCGATCGTGGATCAAGCCGAGACGATGAGCACGCCTTTCGATGTTTTGACTGTTCAAAACTTTTTTACTGTAAGCTCGCATTTGCGAAAGTTTCTTTTTGTGCTGTTCACTGCTTTCTTTTGAAATAGCCTTGGAAGCAGATGCAGCGGCGATGCCGCATACGAGCAGCGCGTTTAGTAGGTCTACCCATATTCGCTTTCGATAAATCAGTTACAGAATGATTCACTAAAAAGCGAGAGATAAACAAAAATTTTAACAACACTACTAACACTAACACGAACAAACGAATGACTTTTAATTTACAAAACCTAACTAAATGAGTGAGACGTTATTTATGTTTATAACAGCCCATTGTAAACATAAAATTACCTAGCCTAACCTAACTAAATGACTGAGACGTTATTTATGTTTATAACAGCCCATTGTAAACATAAAATTACCTAGCCTAACCTAACTAAATGACTGAGACGTTATTTATGTTTATAACAGCCCATTGTAAACCTAAAATTACCTAGCCTAACCTAACTAAATGACTGAGACGTTATTTATGTTTATAACAGCCCGTTGTAAACCTAAAATTACCTAAATGTCGTCTGACCTATTCTTTATCAAATAACAGGTCAGTCGATGAGTCCGTTCGATCGAGTCGCCTCGAAGTGAAATTGAATTAAACGAATTGACTTGACAAACTCGAAACTAAAAGAATTTTAAAACGAACGAACGAGAACAATGACAACTTTAATTTACGATTCGGATAGACCAACGAAAGACACCTAACAACGACAAACTTAAAAACTGTGCGACCATAATGGTTCAGTGGAAAGTTCACCGCTATTCAGAAAAATGACGTCACAGCACAACGCCATCTATCGATCACGAAGTTAAACTGTCAAATTATTATGCATGGAAATTTGTTCCTACAAAGTGTAGACTTCCGAAAAGTATCTATTTATTAACATATAATTTTTTACTCTAAACTTTGCTAGTGAATATTTAATTGATTTGCATCGTGACTTGAAAGACACGTTGCACCATTTAACACAACACTACTGAACTAAGAAACGATGCACTTTGAAAACAGACTTTAACACGTTAGCTGCGGCACCAATTTTTGCATACTTTCCGTTCCTGCGGCACGAGGTATAATCGGCCCGTACCGTGACCAGACGTTAGGGCGACACGCGGTCTATTAGACCCCACCTCCTTTTACAGACTAAAATCCATTTTCTGGCGCGAAATCAAAGATAAATGAGAATTTTGGTCCTTATTGATATAGACAGTGAATTGATGAACCCTAATCCACCGTCGCCCCGGGATCTGATGGCTAGTTTAGGAATTATTAGCAAAACAAAATATGGGATCTTATACACCTCGTAACGCACTGAAATAGGGCAAATTTTCGCTGAGATTAGTGATGGGAAAAATAATATCGACGTTTTTAAAGTGTCTTAACTACGCAACGACTTGACCGATTTTGATCAATTATATCTCATTAGATCGTTTTAAGGGCAAAACCTGGCAAAACAACACAAAGCTATCAAAGGATACATTTTTTTTTAATAATCTAAATTGTGCTTGAAGGCGCCATAAAGAAAAAAAACCGGCCAAGTGCGAGTCGGACTCGCGCACGAAGCGTTCCATTCTATACCATTAAGAGGCACCTATTACAGACTTATTATTGGAAAATAATGGATCACGGTTTATGCATAAGGTTTATCTATCTATTTGTATATGAAAATCTTAATGCGGTTCACAGAATAGAAAAAAAAGGCAACCAGAAGTAGAAAAGAAACTGTCCTATTTATTCTGCCTCGGGCTTTAAAAATACACTTATTAGAACTCGAATTAACATTAAAAAATCAGTATCAATATACTTTTTTTTATAAAAATCTCAATATATATGTTGTACTTATTTATGAGTGTTTTTCATTGAAACAGGGTAGACAATAAGATTTTTTGCACTGAGTGCACTGAGTCAAAATCTTTTTGCGATTACATTTGGCAGCACCTTATGTTGTTGAATATTATGTTAAAGGTTTAATATAAAAACGGTGTATTAGTTAGTGCAAAATTAATTCTCGTATCAAGCTTTTCACACAAGTAATCTTATAGATAAATGTTAGAAATATCATATCCACGCATGCTTATACAAAACGTACTTACAAACACTGTAATCCTTTATTTAAGATGGCTAAAAACAAAACATTTCATATTAAAATATTGAGTTTCTTAAATTACTAACACAATAATTTCTGTACTTTTACCATCGTACAATAATATACTCCGCCTGGTGCTCTCTTCCGACCACGTGACATATATCGTAAAATTTACATAAGTCGAATCTAACACACTTAACAAACTTGGTGATTAAAAATATCCCTTTACATAGGTATTTTGTTGTTTTTAACTTTTTAGTATTATTGTAATAGCGGCCTACATAATTTGAGAAAACTTCAACTATCTATCTATCGCGACAAACGGACAGACAGCGAAGTCTTAGTAATAGAGGGTCCTGTTTTTATCCTTTCGATACGGAACCCTAAAAATCTTTAATATTTATATACCTACTTTCAAAACCTAGACAAAGAACTACTGAAATATTAATTATATTACTTACCTGTTTTGTCAACGGCTGCTTTGCGTTTCTTGTGGAGTTTTTCACAACCTACAAAAATATCAATTAAGTGTTAAGTCCTAATAATAATAACATTATTATCACGATATAGAATAATAGGTAATTCTAGATATGTTGCAAAGTATTAGGTACGTCAATAATCGTTATTACCAATAATATCTTTAGGTATAATATACTTAAGTAATAATATCTTACACTTACTTTAGGTACATAGCTACCAAGATAAGAAAAAACTAGGTACTTACTGAAGATTTTTTCATTAAAAACTTACCTGTTTTGGCTCTGTTTCTGAGTTTTTTAAAATTAACTTCTTCCGACATCGTTTAGACATGTTCGGCGCTGTAAAAGGACGTGCTCTCCAATCGACGTGATGCACAACACTGGTCGCGGGAAGCTCGCGTTGGGTGCGGTACGAGGTCAGGGGGGATATGGGACGTTTTAGCCTCGTTCCGCACTGCATTAAAATTATATTAATTCAGTGCGGCACGAGGCCTAAGACATCCGGTACCAAGGTAGGTACACCACCGAGTACGGAACCATTAGCGCATCTCAAATATATATTTATCTCTTTCCTACACTGGACCAAACCAAAGCTATGCCATTCGCACGACAGAGAAACTCACGTTTTTCCTTGCCGCACCACAGGGAAGTTGCATCAGGGGTGATTTAGGCCTCGCTTCGCACTTAACGTGTTAAGGTGAATGCGCAGTGGTAGACCGCGAAATTCAAATTTTCTTATGTTTTTTGCAATTTTCAGGTCCATCTTAATTAGCATTATCTTTTTAATGGATCAAAAGATTGCAATGAAACAAAAATTAAACGTTACAACGTGATATATTCTGTTTACGATTTTACTAGGACTGTAGGTAAATAAATTTAAAAAATATTATTTCTGTTAAATTTGTATGTAGAAAAATATGTATTCATTAGTAACATTTTGGGCCAATAGATGCCGTTGCTTGTAACTAATTGATAGTTAATAGACCCTTTCTACATTTCAAGCCAGTTTTGAAAAATTTATGATTCTATCATTTATGGACCGATTTTAGTCATATTTTTTTTTGTTTGAAAGGATATACTCCTGAGGGTGAAGATGGGACCACCCCATATAAATTTGGTTAAGTTCTGATGAGTGGTTTTTGAGTTAGCTTTAATAATAGATACCTACGTATTATTTCCACTTAGTGTAGGTATGTTGAATTGTTGATTATAATGTGTACAACATCTTGCCACTGTTATATATCTAGCAAGTAGTGGTTAGTAGGTATACGAATTGGTGTGGGATAGGTACCACAACTAAAAAGTAAAAAATAAAAACTTTTTAACAAAAAAAAAACAACCGACTTCAAAAAAAAAACACTACAAAGTGTAAAATAACTTTAATTGGAAGTCGGTGGCAAAATAACGTAAATATAAAACTTTTTAACAAAAAAAAAAAACAACCGACTTCCAAAAAAACACTACAAAGTGAAAAATAACTTTAATTTCGGAAGTCGGTGTCTTTGGTTTTGTATTTACGTTTTTGCCACCGACTTCCAAAAATAAAATTAAAGTTATTTTACACTTTGTAGTGTTTTTTTTTTTAAGTCGGTTGTTTTTTTTTTGTTAAAAAGTTTTTTTACTATGCCTCTCACCACAAATACTCGTACATGTTCAAAGTACTTAGAGGAAAGGTACATAATGCGGACATATTAGGGCACATAGGTTTGTGTGTTCCGGACAGGTACGTGTGGCGAGGACGACAGCCACGGCTGCTGGCGGAGCCGCGCGCTCGGACCGATCTTTTAAGGGCCTATACTACCTCAAATGGCTTTACATGATCCTCCGTTATGTCGAAAATACTGCAGCATTAATTTTGAAATAAATATATGGTAAAGTTGAGGATTAATGCTAGGTCTTATGTTAGACGAAAACACGATTTCATAAAATTTTCTCGATAGAAAAAAAATCCAAAGTTACCTCCAAACCGAACAATAAACCGCTGGTATTCATAAAATACTTCAAATTAGATCATGAAACTTTGTCTACTAACCGAACTAACTATAAAGCAGGTCTTATGTTATTTACTTTTTTTTAATTACCATTATTTTCATCGTAAAAAGCAAATACCTAAACTATTGGCGCTGCCTGCCGCTTAGCACCGCACTCGGTCTCGCTCTCACTCAGTCCGCGAGCAGTATCGTGCGAGCGAGATAAAGAGTGAATTTTAGCTGAGGTAGTGTAGGCTCTTAAGAGAGGCGCCACTGACGCGTGCACTCCGCATTCTCAACCTCATAGCGAGTGACACGGACCTATTCTGTTGTTCACTGAGTGAGTTCACAAAGAATGCATTGTTTGTAATAAGTTACAAAATTTAAATTTTAATAATATGTTAATGATATAAGTTAAAATAAGAGTATAGATAAGTACCCTATCGCAATAGGTTCCCTGTAATGATAGTGTAAGTTGGAAAATAAATAAATAAATAAAAATAATAAAATACAAGCACGTAATCTGAAAATATCATTTCTCGTTTTGTGCCAGTATCAACAAAACCAGTGATTTTGTCGTGTGCTTTGTCATAACTTAGTGGTGGCGCTATTGATATTTCATCAAATAAAATGGAGCAAAATTTGTGTTTGTTTGGCATTCCAGACCCTTTCTTTTTCAAGTCTTCAAATAAAGTTTCATTAATGCCTGGCACTAAATCTACTTTTTGTAGTATGTTTTGCAGCGTTCTTCGGCTTGGCAAAACACAGAGTTGGCTTAGCAAGCGATAAGCTTTAGGGGATGGTTTATATAATGACAAAGTTAATATTTTCTCATCAAGAGTGAATCGTCTTCTTCTAGGTTTTTATCACTTCCTTTTACTTGCATATAAAATAAAGATTTAGCTGCTGATGACATCTTTTTGCTCACAATTTCAAAAGCATTCATTTTCCTTATTTTCTTTGCTAGCAAGTATCTTTGGCGAAAGGTCTGTTTGGCTGTAAGAACCCGAGGAAGTGTTTGCTTTAACTTTTTCACCTCGTGTTCTTCATGCTTCCTTTTCAGAAAGGATACTGAAAATATAGTTTAAATTCGGCAGAACATTGTATAGGTACATTGTGCAGGTATATTGCTTTGTAATTAAAGTGTTTGGGTTTGTTTTGTATAAGTGATCATAAAGAAATTGATAACATACCTGAACTAGAAGGCTTGAAGTATTCAATAGTTCTAAATGTCATGGGTTGTATGTGGGGTACAGTACAATACAATATACCTCCTTGAGACGTAGACGGTTCTGAGAAGAAAAGTGAATAAAATTAGTATTTTAACAATATTAAAAATATATTTCTAGCGTAAATATATCGTCGACCGTAGGTTCAATTGAGGTAAGGGACAAGATACCCAATGTCCCTTACCTCAATTGAACCTACGGTCGACGATATATTTCTAGAGTATCTCCTTGGTTAGAATAATAATTGATAGTCAAAGTTACCACCGCTGGTTTCTGGTCTTTTATAATGAAACTGGATTTAAATGATTGTTTAATGATTATGTAATACATTACTAGCAAAAATTTTCCGCAAGTCCCTTTAATTACATATCTACACTAATATTATAAAGAGGAAAGATTTGTTTGAATTAAAATAGGCTCCGAAACTACCGGACCGACTCGAAAAATACTTTGACCATTAGAATCCTATATTATCCCTGATGAACATAGGCGCCAGAATACTTTCAAAAAAGTTAGGGATCTGTATGAAAACTTCGATAATGTAACCCAAGGTGTGAAAAAAATACCAAAAAAGTCCTTATATTCCGTACGCTGCGGAAACTATTGACAATAGAGCAAAGTGATGTACTAGTTTTATAGAGGACAAGTCCGCGATACCATTTATGTCCAACTATTACAGTTAAGACACAATAATAGCTTTTGTGTTCTATAATTTAATAAGATCACCGGTAGAAATAAAAGTTTGTTATACATTCATATCGTAATAATGCATTTTTGACGGTGACGCCTCCGACATGCACAATTTTTAGTGATCGTCTGTAGCAATATTATTGATATAATGTAGATACATATTGCAAGGCAAGGCTGTTTAGAGTTTTATAAAACTTACTATTGCCTATATATTTTTGATTCATGAACATGCTCAGATATGAAAGAACTCTACTGTACTATGAACTACTATTAGGACTTTAAATTTTTTACAGCCCTAAATGCCCCCCAGCCCTATTTCAAACCATATTCATTTAGCCCAATTAGATAAACAATAGATGGATAACATTTGTTAACATACCTGAACTGCAAGGTATGTATTCAATGTTTCTTGTTGAGTCCTGAATTATATTAGGATTCAATGATACTGCTTCTTGAGAAGTAAATGGTTGGCTGTCTGGATCCTTGAATTGGTGCTGAAAAGTACAGAATAAAAGAAGTTAATATTTTCACTTAAAAAAAAACCGGCCAAGGGCGACTCGGACTCGCACACGAAGGGTTCCGTACCACAAGGCAAAAAAAAACGAATAAAACGAAACAAACAAAACGAAACGAACGAAACCGAAACGAATAAATCTCGTCTGTTGTATGGGAGCCCCCCTTTAATATTTATTTTATTTTAATTTATTTTTATAGTGAATATATAACTAAATATTTTGTGAATATTTCAAGCGTCTACCTGTTGCCGTTATTAATATCGAGCAAATAACGGCAAAATCACATTCGTTGTATGGGAGCCCCCCTTAAATATTTATTTTATTTGTTGTTCTAGCGGCAACAGAAATACATCATTTGATAAAATTTCAACTGTCTATCTATCATGGTTCATGAGATACAGCCCGGTGACAGGCAGATAGACAGACACACGGACAGACAGACAGACGGACAGTGGAGTTGAGACTCCACTGTCCGTAATAGGGTTCTGTTTTTACCCTTTGGGTACGGAACCCTAAAAATTTTGTATGAAATATTGAAAACAAATAGTCTTGTATTGGAATAGTATAAGTTGTATTCACTTAAGTGTCTAAACACACTATGCCGAAGTTACGCGACCGAAGTTCAGCACAATTACGCCTGCAATGCTATTTGAATTACTGACGACACACTATGCCGAAATTACGTCGCGTCATAGCATACAGCCTAACTTCGGTCGGGCGTAAGTTCAGCGGCAACTTATTCTGTGAGCACACATTATACGCGACCGAAGTTCGGTTCGATTGCCGACGAAGATCCGGGGGCGGGGAGCAGCGGGGAGTTGCGGAACTGAATTTCTGCCGCGTAAGTTCGGCACTTATGGTGTGTCATATCAGCCGAATACGTCGGAAGATAAAATCAGCCGCCGAACTTCGGTCGCGTAACTTCGGCATAGTGTGTTTAGACACTAAAACTTCTAAACTACATCAAGCAATGCAATTTTCTCCTTCATTTAGAGATGTTCAAGAGGAATATATCTGTGTATTGTACATTCATTTATAACCTGTGTGAATCCAATGTTGTTGTTAGTATTAAATAAACTTAATAAAAACATATATTTACCTGATACATCTGCAGATGATAAAAGCAAAGATGGAACAGCCAATTCACGAAGTCTGTTTTTTTGGGTAAAGGAACTCTTACTGAAAGTGCCGACGACAGATTCTATCCGTCTTATTCCAAAACACGATCTAAATTTAGTACTGGGATTATTACTTGGTTTAAACCATGACTAAATAAAATGTCAAAATGAAGTTTATCACTAGTTCTAGAACTATATAAGGTACTAAAGTTAGTCCGCTGAGACCCCTAGTTTAACAATGGATTTGACATCGGTACTAAATTATTTTTAAGGTTAGCGTTGATTATTATTGTGTCTTTATATCAGGTCGGGGCAAAAATATTTTCGTATTTTGAATCTATTGTTAGTAATCAAACCTCTTTGGCAGTACTGAATGTAACTGGCTGGTTTTAATACTATTAAATGTTGACATTCTAAAGATGCAATAAATTAAAAAAAAAACTAGTTCCCGCCATTTCTCAATTGTTTTTCAAGCAAGCAACATGAACGTATGTGACGAAGAAATTCAGTACATTTTAAAATTTTATTCAAAAAAGGTAAAAATGCGACGAACGCCGCGAATAAAATTTGTGCGGTTTACGGACCTAATGCGGTACCAATACGAGTAGCACAAATGTGGTTCAAGCGTTTAAGTCAGGAAATTTTAGTGTGAAGGATGAAGCTTGCTCTGGCCGCCCTGTCATGGATAAAATCAGTGCCATTTTTTAAAAAGTGGAGCAAGATCGACATATTAGTAGTTATGATATTGCTGAAGAACTGAATGTTGATCACAAGACAGTTTTACGGCATTTACAAAAGTCTGGGTACAAGAAAAAACTTGATATTTGGGTACCACATGATCTCACTGAGAGAAACTTAATGCAACGTGTTTCCATTTGCGATTCTTTGTTGAAACGTAATGAATCCGACCCATTTCTTAAACGGTTGATTACGGGTGATGAAAAATAGATCACTTACGATAAGAATGTCCGAAAAAGATCGTGGTCGAAGCATGGGCAAGCCCCACAGACCGTGGTAAAGCCCGGCCTGACTCGGAACAAAGTGATGCTGTGTGTTTGGTGGGATTGGAAAGGAATCGTCCACTATGAGCTTTTGCCGCCGGGTAAAACTATCGATTCTGACCTCTACTGTCAACAACTGATGAGGTTAAAAGAAGCTATTGAGAAAAACCGGCCGGAGCTGGTGAATAGGAAGGGCGTGGTGTTTCATCACGACAACGCCAGACCGCACTCATCTATAGCCACTCAGCAAAAATTGAGAGAGCTTGGCTGGGATGAGTTGATGCATCCTCCGTATAGCCCTGATCTTGCTCCATCAGATTTTCACCTGTTTCGGTCACTTCAGAACTCTTTAGGAAGCATAAAGTAAACCTCAAAAGAACACTGTGAAAACTACCTGTCAGATTTTTTTGATAAAAAATCTCAAAACTTCTACAGCAATGGGATCATGGCATTGCCCACAAGATGGCAACAAGTCATCGATCAAAACGGCACATACATATTATAAATAAATAAAAAAATTAAACCTAAAACAATTTTTTTTTTTTGTTTGAAAAATACGAAAATACTTTTGCCCCGACCTAATATTTGTAAATCTTAACAAAAATGGATATTAATATGATTGACTTGATGGATTTGGAAGATTTGTATATGCTGGAGACGTCTCGGCGATCTTACAGACATCGTCATCGTGTAAATCAATTTGAATTGAGTGACAAAGATTTTAAATATAAGTATAGGTTCACAAAACGTTTTTGGGAAAAAATAGTGGATGTTTTAAGGCCCATTTAGATGGAGAGAGTTTCTCGAAAGTTTCTGGGCGAGAAATCGTACGCTACTATTGCAAGCAATAATCGCCATAAGATTATCGCATCATAATGTTTACATACAGGCAAGAACTAAATTCTCGCCTACGATTATGTCATACGAGATTCGCAAGTAATTTATCGCTAGGAGATAAATGACTGCGACTGTTTACACGGCGAAATATATAGTAAGAAGACTTTTGCTTACGAGTTCTCGACTTGTCTATACACGATCTCGTATGACATTTTATCAAGTTCATACGAGTATCGTACAAATCGGTTTGAACCGTTTTTGAGCGCGAGATTTGCCATTCGAGTTCAGTGATTACTTCGGTATTGTTCTCAAAATGACACAAAAATCAATTTAATTCGGTACTGCCGATAATGTTAAGTTTATAGAAATTACGAGTGTTTGTGGAATACGGAGAATGTGCATTATAAAAATCGTGATGCAAGAAATGCATCTCTTCATCTTCCAATTGCAATTCAAGACACAAAGTATTTGTCAGGCCTGTTGTCTAGTGGTTAGTGACCCTGACTGCTATGCCGGAGGTCGTGGGTTCGATTCCCATCCAGGACAAATGTCTGTGTAATGAGCACGATCATTTGTTCTGTGTCTGGGTGTAATTTATCTATAATATTTATAAGTATGTTTATCAGTGGTCTAGTACCTTAGAGCATTAAACCAACCGG
Source organism: Globia sparganii (assembly GCA_949316385.1). Lineage (NCBI taxonomy): Eukaryota > Metazoa > Arthropoda > Insecta > Lepidoptera > Noctuidae > Globia > Globia sparganii. The sequence continues at coordinate 21,528,656 of OX438656.1, forward strand.
AGACGCAACGAGCACTAATATCTATGCGAATAAGTCTGTCACTTTCATCGCGGGGGACGAGGCAACGCACACAAATAGTGTTAGCACACTAATGCATTTTCGATCGCGTTGTTACTCACGCACACGAAAAAGTTATCGAACACAAGCATAAACTATACGCACACATGTACTAACTCACACAGAGACGCCCTGTCAGGATACGGCATGACGTCATTTTTGTGTAAGCGATGAAAGTGCTTGACACTATCGATATTTTGCTGTCGATGAGTTCAGCCAATAGTTGTGATAAAAAAGGCTCTTCTTTATTTAATTGTTTTTTCATATTTACTTATCAAATTGATCTTCAATGCAGATCAATTCTTTTTAAATAGGTAACATAGGATTTAGATTTTAAAGTTAGTCTATAAGGATTCATTGCCACGGTACAAGAACTGCCGGTCGATTCTGTAAAAATCTCACCATGAAAACTTAGGTGAAGTGAGTTTGTTTTATCTAGGAATTGACACTATTGACAGCTCACTCCACGCTCACTTTACCTGAGTTTTCACGGTAAGATTTTCACAGAATATCATCGCTGCCTCGATGGTCTAGTGTTCGCAAGGATGAATGCTGAACACGACGTTCTGAGGTCAATACCCGGGTCGGGCAGTGTTATTGGTTTTCTTATTAGGAATTTCTCAGTAGCAGCACGGAGTCTCTTGATATTAGAATGTATTCTAGAACATGAAGCTTCAAAATGCTGTGAGCAAATTGTACTAGTACGTTTAGGAGCCCACGTAACATGATTTGCTCAAGCCCAAATCCAAACATCCCGAGTCATTGCATCTTTTGGAAATCTGAAAAATTAATAGAATAACACAGGGACTGAATTACCCAAAAATAAAGGTACCTTTAAATTTGAGTATGACGTCATACCGTTAAATAACGATAGCCGAAATATAACGATATCGTTATTTTTTAAAGTAGCCGTATTTTAAGGTACGAAATTCATACCGGTATATTTCAGTAGAAGTAACATGACCTTTTTAATAATATCAGTACCAATACCTTAACCTTTTTAAATAAGGGTTTCTTTGACACACCGCCTCGCCACTTTGTCTGTTTCTGTCGTTAGCGATTTTTAAATCACTCCATGTCCTTCACGCGCTAACTGCCTACCACTAGTACAACAAACATAAGGTCAAGTTGCAGCAAGTTGTTGTAGACACCCCCGTGCACCCGCGCCGCATGTTTTTCGGTACCGAAATCGTATAACGGTTAAATAACAATTTATCCTAACCTTTATTTATATGGGACCGGTATAGCTCAACCTCTATTTTGAATCGGTACCGTTATATTTTTGAGGTATCTTAACCTTTAACCGTAACCGCTTTCAGTCCCTGGAATAACATACTCATAAAGTCGATATCGATATTTGTTTCTATGCAGTCACAGCCCTCATTTTGCTACAGTGTGGCCTGTTTTTAAATATAAAAATTGCGTAGTTTCGTGATAACTTGACCCGTAAATATTTTATAGTAATGAAGAATAACGATATGAGAAAATTGTAAGAGATTTGTGGAACATAAGTTTGATATCGTTAATCAATTATTTGATAATAAATACCAATTTTTTAAAGGCTTTAGTAAAAAAATCTTATAAAGTAACAAAATAAGTTGTAAACAGTAATAAGAATAACAAATGCGAAATAGAAGTTTGAAATAATTGTCAATATTTATAAATTACAACTTTAAAAATTACACTAAATTAGGTCTTGTACAATTTAGTGGCAACATTCATTGACCGACAATATTTTTTGGTTTTTTGCAAATTTATTGCATTTTATGTTATTATTAGGACAAAATAATACTTATAGATGGAAAGTAAGGTTATCCTTTTGTTTACTAGATGTTTCCGATCTATTTTTACACGAAAAAACACTGTAATTCGGCATTTTTCTCTTACGTTCGTTCCGCGCTAGTATGATTTGCTGAATGACGTGGAACGCGCGGCAACTAGTTTTATATGACTGATATGACCGGCGGTCTCGTACCTTTGGCAGCGGGGAACGCCTGACAATGGCGTCTCCGGTTGGTTTAATGCTCTAAGTCTAGTACCCATAACACAAGCTCTGCTTAGCTTGGGACTAGATGGCGTTGTGTGATAGTTGCGGAATATTTATTATTTATTTATTTATATATTATTTGCTCCGAAAGTGTTTCTTCTCGCTATCCATTTTTTAACCCAACATCTTTTTTTCCGTTTTCATTTTATTAACTCTTGCCATATAAGAGCAGATATAATTAAAACACCCTCACGCACTGCACTCATAGTAGCGACTGGCACAAAAACTCGAAATACAATTCTCGCCTTGTAGTTCTGTTTACACGGAGACAGATATATTCTATTGCGAGGCAATTGTCGCCCAAGGGGCAGGGCGACAATCGTGAATGTTTACACGAAGACACATTTTTAATGTTCTTTCGATAATCGTATCGTCGAGTCGAGAAACTCTCTCCATCTAAATGGCCCTTTACGCGAGGATTTATCTCACGACCCTCGAGGATGCCCATTGAGTCCTGAACTGCAAGTGGTTTGCGCCTTACGCAACTGGGCTCGCCATGAAGTAAGTACCTACCTACCCTTGGTCAATGCTAACATAACATTAGACAAAATCTAAATAATATACTAATATTATTGTTTTATTTGTAGATTCAAGATGATACAACTGGTTGAGACACACCATGTAAATCATACATGGTGTGTCTCAACCAGTTGTCAGCAAAACGTAAAAAGGTAGCAGACATTTTATCACGGATGTCACGAAGATTCATAAAAATGCCTACTACTCTAAATAAACAGGAGGAAACCATTAGGAAATTCCGCAGTATTGCAAATTTTCCTACAGTTATTGCGGCAATAGACTGTACTCACTAGAGATGAGAATATTGGTTGAAATTTTATATTGGTTAATAGTTAATTGTTAAAAAAAATATCGATATTTTTTTTGGTTGAAAATATTAGTTAATATTTTAATCCAAGTATCTGCAACATGTTAATAGTTGATTATTCTATTAACTAATGCATCTTGAAATTGTTAAGTTAAACTTCCCTTCATACTTTAACAGGCTTAGGACTGACTAGCATTTATCTTGATTACATATTCGAAGACGTAGGAACGAATAGCTAGGCGTATTTAAAAGTTCATTGATTGTATGTAACTGTATTGTTTTGGTATTTATACTTATATTTTTTTTATGCATTTCTTATTTTTTTTTGTGTTAATTTTTTTAGTTTTTTTTCTGTTCTGTTTTGGTTCTGTTTTATTTATTGTATTTTATTTACATTTAGAAACATGATTTGAGCCACTTTTGATGTAGTGAGGCGAGTTCTTCTGTCATTTATTATATAACCCGCCTTTGAAAATGCCCGCTCACAGGGCACCGAAGTAACCAGTATATTAGATTTGATTTTAAAAATATTGTATAGTACTGGATATATACATCTGTGTGTCCGCCACCATACCAAGGGACAAAGTTTTCTGTTGATTACTTTATCCTTCAAAAACATGTCTAGCTCCTCTTGAGCCTTAATTTCTGCCGTCTTCGGAACATTTGATGATGTTATTTTGATATCAAATTCACCCCATATTGACAAATTATCACCACCGACGTTATGTTGGCTTTGATTAACTGCAGCTGTATTGTCATCGGTTAGTAAGCTTTCCATTAGTGTTAGAGCATATCTTTTAGTTTGTTCTAATGACTGAGTGTCAGGAAACGCCACGTCTTTGTAGCGGGGATCCAATAGAGTGCAAATGGCGATGTTTAAGTTGTCTTAGATATCACCAAACCTTTGTGTCAACCCTTGTTTTAGTTTTCGTATCATACCTATAACAGGCGCATAACAATAGACTCGAGATCAAAACCATGGCGGTGCTTGCAGTAAGATAATTTTCTCTACTCATAACGTTGCTCACTTCGTAAAAAGGTTTTAACGTAATGCACATTTGCTCAATACAGTTCCATTCTTCAATCGGAATTATTGGCAAGGAAGTATTCAATGTGGCAATTGTTGCTTGGAGGGCTTCTTTTAGAGAATGAAATCGTTCTAACATCAAATATGTTGAGTTCCATCTGGTTGAAACTGCTTTTATGAGGGTTCTGGGTTGCTGGACGTTTTGATTGTTGAGCTGGTATTTAATTAACTTTTCTTTACCAATGCCACTTTTTTTAAAATACGTCACTGTTTTTGACACTTTCTCTATTGTTTTTTCATTAGTGTTTAACGCATCTTGGACTACTAGGTTTAATTTGTGCTCGAAGCAACCAAAATGGTTCCAATTTAGTATAGAGCTTGCACTCAACATATTACTGGCGTTGTCTGATACCAAATACACAATTTTATCTGATATTCCCCACGCTTCTACTATTGCCGTCAGTTCTTGCGCAATCCTCGATCCCGTATGACTACCATCAAGTAGATCGCATTGTAAAAGAACATTTTTCATTTCCAAGTTTTCAGTAAAAAAATGTGCCGTAACTCCCATATATTGGTCCATAGTTCTGGATGACCAGCAGTCAACTGTTAGGCACACGCTCTTCGCATTTTCTCTCACAAAATTGAGTAAATATTGCCTTCGTTCTTCGTAAAAAGCAGGCAACATTGACGAGGAAAGGGTGTGTCTGCTTGGCAATTCGTAGGAGGCATTAAGGGCATGTACAAATTCTATGAAACCAATATCTTCTACGATTGTAAAAGGTTGACAATCGTAGGCTATTAACTTAACTAAGCATTTATCTATGACTTTCTTCTCATCTGGTCGGAGTTTTTTGGGTAAGTATAACGACATCATGCGTTGAACTTTAGTGGGCGGTTCAACAGATGATAATGACTCAGCACTAGTGACAGCAGGACGTCGTTTTTGACTGGCTCCAGCTAAAGCACCATCACCACTATCACCGCCACCGCTAACACCCCCAGTACCACCACCACTAGTACTAACCCCATCACCAACACCCGCATTACCACCACTATTAGTACTAGCCTCATCACCAACACGCACATTACCACTAGTACTAGCCCCGTCACCAAATCCCGTATTTATTTGGACATTACCTTCACTTGTTGCTGCAGCTATTAAATTTAAATACACACTGAGGTGCTTCAGTCTTAAGTGTGTTCTCAGGTTAGTAGTAATACCTTTGTAAGAAAGGTCTTTTTTACAATATTTGCAAGTTGCGACTTTTTCTACTCCCACGAGCCTATCGAAATGGTTCTAAGTATCATTATTTCGCCTCGGCGGCATTTTGTAAATAACTTCACAATCTTCACACTAACCGAAAACAAAACGCGACTTTGATAATCGAATAAAACAACAAAACTAACTAATCAACTTAAATCAACCATTAACCGACCGAAATATTTGTTAAAAATATCACTTCCTTGGTTTAAAATAAAATATTCCCAACAGTTAATAACTAATCAACTTTTATCAACCATTAACCGACCAAAATATTTGTTAAAAATATCACTTCCTCTGTTTACAATAAAATATCCCCAAAGGTACAGTCGCCAGCACGTAACTTGGCAAGGTTTTGGCGTAGTGGGAGTAAGTTAGCGCAAGTACAATTAGTGCAACAAGAAAATAATCACTTAAATCGTTTGTCATTATACTATAGTAATTGCCATAGATTATTTTTAAACATGTCTGTTTACAGGAAAGTTAAAGAAAGGACAAACACATCTAACAACTCTTGCCAAGTTACGTGCCGGCGACTATAACCGTGTTTTATCGTAAGAGAGATAGAGTATACAATTGAACGCACGTAATGGAATGAATATTATGAATAAAATTATTAACTAGAATCCACTGACCACTAGATGCAACACGTGAACACGACACTGACGACAGCGACACCACGTGCGTTGCCGCTCCGAATTTCGACCCGAGCGAGCGAGAGAAAACGCGTTGTTAGAGCGATACAGAGAAAGTGTGTTGTTACAAGTGTTCGACGTTGCCAATTTTGCGCCGAAGAAGTTGATATTTTGATATGATATTTTTATTCGTTAATGATAATTTTGTTTATTGAATATCATAGTTAATTTTAAATATTAGTTAAATTTAATGGTTGATGGTTATATTCATCATCTCTAGTACTCACATAAGAGTAAAGAAAGTAAATACTGATGGAGTTCAATTATATATTAATAGAAAAGGATTTTCTTCAATTAATGTACAGGTAACTTTTATAAACAAATATTTTAAGTTGTGATTGTCCTTAAATTACATTTTAGTTTAATTCCAAAATGCTTGATACAGTAGTGAATAATTTATTTGATTATCTTAATTAATCACCAATGTCATATTAAAATAACAGAGAGGAGTGTAAAGTTCTAATATGCAGTCACTTAGCAGGTGGTTTGTGATGCTGACCTAAAAATCATGGACATCGTTACCAGATGGCGTGGAAGTGTACATGACTCCAGAATATTCCGAGAGTGTATATTGAAGTAGAGGTTTGAGGCTGGTGTTTTCTCTGGAATATTGTTGCACTATCCTTGCACTCCATATTTATTTACTCCATTGCGTAACCCCACCACACCACAAGAAGAGAGGTATAACAGCAGCCATATTCGTACCCGGAACACGGTGGAGAGGTGTTTTGGACTAATGAAGCAACGGTTTCGTTGCTTATTACGAGGCATGTTTGGAGATATTGAAACAGCAAAAAAAAACAGTTGTTGCATGTGCTGTCCTCCACAATATTGCCATCGACATGAGGGAAGATCTGTTTCCTGGCGAGGTAGGTAACTTAGAGCAATCTTCATCTAGGGATCCTGTATTAGAAAGATATATTCCACCTTCCGTAAGGGGAAATATTAGGAGAAGGCAGTTTATTGAAACACATTTTTAGTGTTTTTTTTTCAAATTATCTGTTTAATGACATATATTTTAATTAAATTAATAATCTATTGGTAAATGCATATTTGCAGCAAATAAGTATCTGAAAATAATAATTTCACATATCAGGATTTTTACAAACATGTTAATAATTTACACTAAATTTTATTGAATTGAATTGAACATTGGTGAAGGTCGCCGTCACAGATAAGTATTAATTGCAAGCTTCTACATGAAAAGTTATGGCGCTGTTGTCGCTTCATATTGACATACACGTCACACACACATATGCAAAACAAAAGGGTGTTGCCAAAGAAGAAAAAAGAAACATATTTTATTAGTGTTGCAAGAGAAGAAAAAATAGTGCTTTCAACCTAGTAGACATCCAATGGTTGTTATCGATAATTTCTAGTATAGTACCCGATATCGACAAAATCTGCTAGGGTTCAGGGTTTTTATCATTATTTCTATTAGGTAAATATTATAAATAAAACAAATTATCATACATTATTTTGTATTCATTTATTGGTTTTCTTTTGCCTATGGGTTTTATATTTTCTTAAAGCTAACTGTTGCATATTTTGCATTTTGTCTTCTATTTTTCCCCTTAAAATTTTATTTATTATATTGCACCAATTGTGGCATTGCAGGCGGATTGCGAGTGCTATGTAATATTTAATTACATCTTTATTGTGCTTTTTGCAGCCCAACCAAGACATGTCGCTTTTGGCAATCAGCTGTTTTAGATTTTTTTAAACATTATTTTTGTAACCATATTCATTTAAAAAATCGTGAATATATTGAAAATTTTCTCTGTACAGCCACAATAGTTTCCCGATCGGGTAAGCCAAATTATTATTTTTCAATCTTTTGTATTCCCTATGGTTGCGCGGGATTTCTTAAATATGCGGGAAGATTATTTTCTCAATGCGGGATAAATAAATGGAGGATGACCAGCCGACGAGAGACACAATCAAAGGACGGAAGTTTGAATCCACTGACCTTTATGCTGTCCTGCCGCTGCTGGTTCAGATGAGGGCGCCCTTTCTTCTTTTGTTTAAATTCGCGACGTAGGTACTCCAGCCAAGCGTGACCCGGGTCACACAGCGAGGTTTGAGCGAGCGAGCGAGTGAGTTTTTATTAATTAGCGGTGCGGTAGTTAAAACAACTGACTTTTTTCTTGCGCGTGCCGGGCCTATATATAGGCTCGCGGCGGGTGCCTCGAATCTTCCGTACGTCGTAGATTCGATGCCGTTTGCGGGTAGTTTCATCTCTTTCCAGTCCCTGAAGGTGACCAATCGAACGGCGCCAACACCCTATGTTTTATAAATTCATGTGTCCCCTGGATTTCTTTTGTCGCATAAATTTTTGTGCAAGAATAACAATTTTTTTTTTTTTGTTATTTTCCTGCAGATGTATCCCGCAGTATACGCCGAAGTTTGAACTCTTACTTTTTCAGAAATTACATTTTGAAATAGAGTTCCCTCTGACCCTGTCGGACCCTTTGAATATGACGGTGCATTTAAATTTAAATTAGGCGATTTATTTTCTTAATTATCTTTTATATTAGAGCAAGTAAAAAGATAATTTAAATCAACTAAGTTGTCGCCATCATCTTCTTTACAATTAAAAAAAATTAAGTGAGGGCTCAATATATTGGCCATTAATAAAGATTTGAAGGCGCACATAAAACTTTTTCCATCGGCATTCACGTTACGATAATTCATCGCTCTTATGCGACCAAAGAAGTTCTCAAGAGGATCTTGATTTATTAATCTGGGGTAAAAGTATTTTACTCCAAATTCTGTAAATAAATTTGGACAGACCCAGAAAACTCTGTAACGTAGTAATCCACCCTTCAAGGCATGGAGGACGCACATGTCTCGGCTTTGCAGTCTGCCTAGCCAATTTACTATTGGTGTCAATATATTTAGTATTCTTTAGGGATTTCATTGCTTTTTGCCAAAATTCTTGATGAGGGGAATTTGGTTTCACTGCGCACCTAAGTTTGCCTCTTGGTTGACCTGGCGATCCATTGACACTATCAAAGAGGTCGTTAAAAAATGTCGCCACTACTGCCGTAGTCTCTATTGTCTCCATAGGAGTGTTGAGCCGCTTATCTGAAATAATTAATTTGTTCAAGTAAATATTACCGCCATTTATTGCTTCAAGGATGTCACTATCTACCTATACACTTTACGCCATTAGATTTTTGTAAAAAGTATAATGAACATGTGTGTGAGTATGGTGCTGAAACGTGGACACTGACGGTCGGGCTAGTCCACAAATTCAAGGTCGCCCAGCGCGCTATGGAGCGAGCTATGCTCGGAGTTTCTTTGAAGGATAAAATCAGGAATGAAATTGTCCGAAAAAGAACCGAAGTTATCGACATAGCTTGCAGAGTGAGCAAACTGAAGTGGCAGTGGGCTGGCCATGTTTGTCGAAGGACCGATGGCCGGTGGAGCAGACGAGTCCTTGAGTGGAGACCGCGTATCGGCAAGCGTAGTGTAGGACGTCCCCCAGCTAGATGGACGGACGACCTAAAGAAAGTGGCTGGAACGGACTGGATGCGGAAGGCGGAGGACATGGTGTTGTGGCGCAGCCTGGGAGAGGCCTATGTCCAGCAGTGGACTGCGAAAGGTTGAGTTGATTGATAATGAACAAATATTTTTTAAATTTGTGGCTAATGAAACGATTGTAATTTTCATGCTTAGATCACACAAACATTTATTCAATTAAGCATAATTAAAATTATAATACTACTTACGAAGAGCATCAGTATAATCAAGCATTGCAGCCGTTCGTGCACTTAGCACTTAGGTGGCTGCTTTAACCTTCATTTTATTTATGTGTTTTGGGTTGTTGTGCAGTCAAATTCGGTAATGCTCTGGTGTGACCTGATTTACTATCTAAGTCGTAAATATATGTAATATCTGCCCATGATGCTCTTTTACCATTAAACAAAATATCCTTAGTAAGGAAGTTGTTGCGGACACTCTTTTAAAGATGTGGTGCATCATGAAATAAAAAAAGATCTTGTCCAGCTATGTGAATTGTAACATCTGGAACAATTAAAAAAAAAATAAAGGAAAACAATATAGCAACAGTATAGCAACTGTATAAAATAGTGATAAAATTTACCATTTTCTCTGCATTGATTGCTGCGAATACGAGCAGTCGATTGTTTTAGCTGTCTCAAACATGACCTAAATGTTGATCCTTGGTCACACACAAGTGTAAGCGGTTTTAGACCCGTTTCCACAAGCAGAGGAATAATTTATTTTAAAATTCTCATAAGCTCATGTGCTGAAATTGTTCCCTCACAAAAATAGTATGCAATGGGTTGCCTCCATGAATGGCATATGCCTCTGATCATAAAAACCAAAGCATGGTCAGCCAGTTTTGGTTTTCTTTCTTCTGCTATCTCTACAAATCCGATAATTTTGTCTTTGCTTTCATTATATGTGAAATGTGGTGACAGCGCTACCTCATCAAATACTAAGGAGCAAAGCTTTTTTGTTATGTCCCAGTCCTTAGTGGTGTGTTTGATATGCTCAAAAATATTTTTATTTATTCCACATTCAAACTCAATTTTATTTGAGAGTCTAGCCAGTGTCCTCTTGTTAGGTAAGGCAAACAATTTTTCTAGAAGCTTATATCCCTTTGGACTTTGCTTCATCAGAGCAAGGGCGAATAATTTGTCTTCTAAAGAAAACCGTCTTGCCATTTTGCTTCTTCTAGCAAGTCTTAATTGCATCAACAAGAACGTTTTAGCTTTCTTATTAAGTTTTTCAAAATTTTGCATAAGCTCTAGGTTTTCGATTTTAGATGCATTTTGGAGACTCTGAGTATTTGTGTCACCCAGACTATCTGAAGCAATTTTTGTACATTGCTTTATATATCGGTGAATTTTAGAATGGCACCGAGATGCACTCTTACCTGAAATACATAATAAGTAATTGTTTTAGATTATATAAAACAAAAAATAAATTTATGAATGTATATCATCAATAATCCATAAACAGTATTATACAAAGTTGCTTTTTTTATTTATCTGTTTGGCCACTCAGTTTTTCAAAAGTACAGAATCAATTTTTTTTATGCAGTTTTCACCAACAATTTGCTATTTCCTTGGATATAACAAAGAAATCTCGATGTTATGACATTTCGCCACATCAGTAGGTCACTCTCTCAATGCATGTGCATGTCACAAGTATATAATATCTTAGAAAATACTTAGTTAGAAATTTACTTACATGGTATTAGAGAGAGGGTAATAGAGAGGGAGCGACTTCAGCAGGTGTCCTTAGAACCGCCGTCCTCACCATTCTCAAGGCTGGCGGAGACAAGCACAGCTGGACCCTCCGGGGTCAGAACTACGATGACCACGCAACAACGAGCCAGGTCACCTGCAAGGTCGCTACGGTCGCACCGATCAACCACAAGTGTCACAACGCGACTGCGACTAGCAGAACTGAACGCAGCAGAGAGACTGGCAGCTCTACAAAGAAAGCAGCTAGACATGGAAATGGACCCGGTCAAGAAGAGATTAGCTGCAGAGGTGTCTGCCATCAACGACGAGGAGAGCGTCAACGACGAGCCAATAAATGAAGAACCTCATACCAAGGTCGACGAGTGGCTAGGAACAAACCCACTCGACTCACGGGGGGAGGAGGCAGCCAAGAGTACCAGGGAGGAGCCAAGACAACTGAGGTTCGAGGTACCTAGGCTACGATCGCCCACTCCTACCAGAACGAGGAACAGCATCGAGCAATTGGCCACCACGCTTGAGAAGATGGCCAGACCCCGTCCGCGATATACAGACCTGCCAACATTCACTGGAGCTGCTAGCGAATGGCTGCCCTTCAAAGCAGCCGTTCGAGACTCAACGCAGATGTACCAGATTCCAGCAGCAGAGAACATCCACAGACTGAGGAGCTGCCTAAAGGGAGATGCCCGGGATGCTGTGGCCGCACTACTACATACGGCCACAGACTCGAACAACATAATGAAGACCTTAGAAAAATGCTTCGGGCGTCCTGAAATTATTATTGATCGGGCGCTCGATGACTTGAAGAAACTCCCAAGACCTGGAGCATCAGCAGCCGACCTCAATAGCTTCGCTGTGAAACTACAGAACATCGTCTGTGTGTTGAAGACCATCGACCGAAGGGGTTACCTCTTCAATCCCCTGCTGACGAGGGAGGTGTTGGACAAACTCAGTCCCCATCTCCGCTCGCGCTGGTGCGACTACGCATACGAAAACGAAGGGACGACCGATCCAGAAATCGTCGTGATCTCCCGATTTTTAATAAGGGAGGCGGACAGGGCACTACGTTACACTTATGCCCCATCTACGTGCACCGCCGCGAGCCAGAAGGCAGAAACACGACCCGCAGTGACCCAAAAGAAGAAAGCGACTGTCTACAACACCGTCGCCGCAGCGGAAGAAGAGAAGATGCCGTGCCCTGGGTGCGAACAAGCACACACTCTGCCCCAATGCCCTAAATACAAGGCATTCACGATCGAGCAACGATGGGAGTTTCTCAAAGAAAAGAAAATATGCTTCAAGTGCGCCCAACGACGACACCGACGCATCGGATGCAAAGCAAGGCCCTGCGGTGTGGATCAATGTCGCCGACCACATCACGCGACCCTACACCAAACACCACCGCAAACAGAGGCGGCCAAGCCAGCAGAGACACCGAAGCAAGAAGCAGTCCTATCCGTCACGCCGCAACCAGCTATGGGACAACGATCAGTTTTATTGAAGATGTGTCCCATCATCGTGTCCGGACCAAAAGGGGAGGTGCAGACCTACGCGCTCCTAGACGAAGGAGCTACGATAACCCTAGTAGACAAGGAGTTAGCTTCCAGCATCGGGGCAGAGGGGCCATCACAACCGCTACACCTAAACGGCGTCAACATGAGCCAACAAGAGACGAAGAGCCAGCTCATCACTATTGATGTCAGAGGGATAAATGAAACTGAGAAGTACAAGGTCAGAGCAAGGACCATCAAAAACCTGCAGCTGCACCAGCAGGCTATACCCGAAACCCTTCTCCAGCACGAGCACCTGAGGGACCTTCCCAGGGACGAGGTGTGCTACGAACGAGCACGCCCCGGGCTCTTATTGGGAACTGACCACTGGGAGTGCATCGTTTCCAGGGAGCTCAGGACCGGCGCTCCGAACGAGCCGGCCGCATCGAGGACAAAGCTGGGATGGGTGGTGCATGGAACCGCACCACGCAGCGCCCTTCTACAGAAAGGCAGGGTGCTGCACGTATACGAGCCCGACCGAGAATCGAACGTGAGCAACCAACAGCTCCACCACTTTGTCAAGGCTCATTTCAAAATAGAAGCTCTCTGCATAGAGGGAAAGCCGCGAATACGAGAGGCAGATCAGCGAGCCATGAAGATCGTCGAGGCAACCACCAAGAAGACCGACACAGGGTACGAGGTGGGGCTGCCGTGGCGAAGAGATGACACCGCCATGCCACCTAGCTACAGTCAAGCACTCCGTCGCCTCACGACCATCGAGAAGAAAATGGACGCCGACCCTGAATTCGCCAGAGAGTACTCTAACCAGATACAGAACCTGCTGCAGAAAGGATACGCCACACCGTGCGACGGCTCGGAACGTACGAGCCCGGTGTGCTGGTACCTGCCACACTTTGTCGTGCAGAACCCAAACAAGCCCGGCAAGTGTAGGCTGGTATTTGACGCAGCCGCGAGAAGCCACGGAATATGCCTTAATGACGAACTTCTGGAGGGACCGGACCTGCTACTGTCGCTGCCAGGAATCCTGTTCCGATTCAGGGAAAAGGCGGTGGCAGTAACAGCGGACATACATGAAATGTTCCTACGTATAAAGATCAGACCAGAAGATCAACCAGCGCAGCAGTTCCTGTGGCGAGGCGATGAACGAGACACGCCTCCACTCAAATTCAAGATGAAGAGCATGATCTTCGGCGCCGCGAGCTCCCCGTACATGGCTCATTATGTCCGTAATCACAACGCGGACATGCATGGGCAGGAGTTCCCGCGAGCGCTAGCGGCTATAAAAGAAAGCCACTACATGGACGACCTAGTGGCGAGCTATGACGACCCGATGGAAGCCTGGAGAGCGGTGGAAGAAACGAGAACGGTGCACGCCAACGCCGGCTTCACGCTGCGGGGATGGAACGCTAGCGATCAGTCAGTGCTGCGCGACATACCTCCTGAGCTGTACGCCACTGCACCCACACAACTGGGGGGAGAACAGCCGGAAAGCAAGATACTCGGCCTGTTCTGGAACGCCGAACGAGATGAACTTGGGTTCAATACATCCATGAACCGAGTGCCAGCGGAGGTACGAGACCGGGCTCGAGCGCCGACCAAGCGCGAAGCCCTAAGCGCCGTGATGTCAATCTACGACCCACTTGGACTGCTAAGCCACTACACCATCCGCTCTAAGATCATCTTACAGAGCTTATGGCGCCTCCAGACGACGTGGGACGAAGAGATACCAGCAGAAGAGAACGAGCTCTTCGCATCGTGGTTGGCACACCTGAACGAGATAACCAAACTCCGACTGCCACGCTGCTACACGACGAAGAAGTACGACCACATCGACCTCCATGTGCTTTGTGACGCCAGCGAACAGGCCTATGCGACCGTGGCCTACTGTAGGATCACAGGCAGCGACGGGAGTGTCGCCGTAGTATTGGTGGCGGCCAAAGCCAAGGTAGCGCCAAGACAGGCGCAAACCATACCTCGGCTCGAACTACAAGCAGCTGTCATCGGGGCAAGACTCGCCGACACGTTAAGAAGGGAACACCGCTTGAAGATTGGTCGAACAACCTACTGGACCGACTCATCCACCGTGATCCATTGGATCCACAACGACATGCGACGCTACACACCGTTCGTCGCACACAGACTGGGTGAGATCGCTGAACTCACTAACAAAGGAGAATGGCGATGGCTGCCAACGGAATATAACGTGGCGGACGACGCAACGAGGCTCAGCGACACTCCACTGAGCACAACGGATCGATGGTTCCAGGGGCCTGCCTTCCTATACCAACCGGAAGAACGATGGCCCAAGATGTCAACGCGAGAAGAAGAAGACAACGAGGTCCTGCACACCAGGGAAGAACCGGGACGAGACAGCTGGCTACCCGACCCTGCCCGCTTCTCGAAATATGAAATCCTGGTAAGGGCCACTGCACGAGCGCTTGCCTTCACTGACATCTGCCGACGTAAGGCGACCAGCATGGAGCATCGACACATCCAGCGCGCCGAGAGGGAACTAATCCGGCACGCGCAAGAAGACAGCTTTAACGAAGAACTAAAAAGGATCAAGTCTGCTCACCCCTTAACAAAGTCGAGCAGGCTGTATCGACTAGATCCTATATTAGAGGATGGACTCCTGAAGGTGCGAGGACGGATCGAGGCTTCCTCAGCGCCCACCGAGACGAAGCGGCCCATCATCATAGATGGCCGACACCCACTGGCCAAGTTCATCGTGCAACGGGAACACTGCGCTGCGGGGCATGCCAACAGGGAGCGTGTAACGAACGACCTACGGCAGCGCTACTGGGTCATTCACCTACGACCCACCGTGCGCACGATTGAAAGGAACTGCGCCTTCTGCAAGAGACTGAGGGGAACGCCCAAGACGCCGGCCACAGGAGATTTGCCGCACGCCCGCCTGGATCCTTTCCACCGCCCGTTTACTAACTGCGGGGTGGATTACTTTGGACCAATGATGGTCAAGGTGGGCCGTCGCCGAGAGAAGAGGTGGGGGGCATTGTTCACATGTCTCACCTCTCGCGCCGTACACATCGAGCTTGTGGCGTCCCTCTCAATCGACTCTGCGATCATGGCGCTGAGAAGAATGGCTGCGCGCAGAGGATGGCCGCGGCTAATGTACTCTGACAACGGAACGAACTTCCGCGGGGCTGATCAACAGCTACGCAAAGCTTACACTGAGTGGCTGCCCGCTCTGAACGACGAGGGGCTGCAACATCGCATGGAGTGGCGCTTCATACCCCCTGGCGCGCCCCATCAAGGCGGCGCGTGGGAAAGGATGGTGCGCTCCGTGAAGACAGCGCTCAAGGTGACCCTGCGGGAGAAGGCGCCAACAGAAGAAGTTCTCAGCACACTTCTCACCGAAGCTGAGTTCTCGATAAACGCGAGACCATTGACCCACGTCAGCGTGGACCCTAGCGACCCCGAGGCCTTGACCCCCAACCACTTCCTGTTGGGGTCATCGAACGGCCTGCCAGCGACGGGACCCTGCGACGAGGCCGACCGACGAGCATGGCGAGCTAGCCAGGCGCTCGCCGACCATTTCTGGCGGCGCTGGCTACGGGAGTACCTGCCGACGTTGGTGCCACGCGGCGAGCCCAAGAACGACGTCCGGCCCCTGCAGGCTGGAGACGTGGTCCTAGTAGTCGACCACACGCTGCCCCGGAACACCTGGCCGATGGGAGTCGTCGAGCGAACGCATCCTGGAGCAGACGGCAGCATTCGAGTCGTAGAGGTACGAACCAGAACCGGCATCTTCCGACGCCCGGTGAGCAAGCTCGTCGTCCTGATGAAGAAGGAAGAGGCTACGCAGGCTGCGCCGGGGGGAGAACTGTTGCGGACGCCGAACTAAAAGATCGGCGGAGCCGCACGCATGAGCAGGTTCCGACGAGTCGAAACCTGTCGAGAGTCCGCTCCGTCGATACACGATCACAGTGGGCCAAATTGGCGGGGGGTATGGCGCGCGGGACGGGGTGCCGCCGCCCGAGCGCTTAGCGCGAATGGTTATAAATAGAGGACGCTCGTAGTGCGCGGGCGTCAGTCAATTAAAACTCTCAACTTGTTAAGTATGTTAACAACTAGAAAATAAAGCTACGTGAACTAAGCAAAGTCTTTCAATTAATACAGTCCACTTGAACAATAATCAGCCTGAAGGGTTACTATAACCACTACACTGTTAATAGAATTTTACATACAAATTATTTTAGAAAGACACAAAAGTAAATAGGTTAATGTGTAATAAACTAGCACTTACAAAGACAGTAGGCTTTTGATATATGACATCATCGTCATAAATTGCCATATTTCCATCAATTGACGATGGTATCATTTCCCTCAGCCAGTCTGTGGCATCACTACTGGAAGCAGATGGCGGTGCAGGTGGTGGTCCTCCTCCAGTGCGACGCATTTCTTGGCGCTCTTTGCTAGCTCCCTGTAAACATAAAAAAAAATTGGTTTGTGTATTTACCTATAGGAAATACATAAAGTTTTATGAATGAATGAATGAATTGCACCGATCCCAGCGTGGTTAAACCAGACTCGATTAATCGAATGAACCCCAAGATTCGCACTAGCTTCTGTAGCCTCATGATCATGGTGCTACAGCGGCCATTGCATATCAAGGAATAGACCGGGGGGCGCGGTAATTGGTAAGGAGGACGTGCCCGTAGGATAGGGAAGGATTTAAGAGCCTACCGGATATGCATCCTAGAGCAAGCATTGGACTAGTGGAGAGATGGGTAATTATTATCTATGGATGGGCATCTTCTAACGACCTTGCCGCTAGGCTGGTTCAGGTCGAGCTTCATCGGCGAGTCTTTTGGCGGAGTGTTACTGCTTTCTCGGTTCTTTTGTATGTCATTGTTCTGTTGTATTGTGTTAGATGTTGCTGTTATCGATGTCATCTTCGGAAGTTTCGCTACTATCCGTTTCCGGTTTATTGTAAATCTCACTAGCAGCGATCTTGATCTTACTTTTGTCTTCCGCTGTATCCATCCAGAAATTGATTCCCTTGTCGAAGTACTTCATGTCCTGTTTTAAATTGTCGTTCCATGTGTAAATAGGTCGGCCGACCTTCTTGGATTTGGCTTTGTATTGCATTGCTGCATGTAGCAGGTGTGGTTTGCGACGCCTGTAGACATGTGCGAGGTAGCACATCCTATGATTCTTGATGCGTTTGGTTACTGTTTTTCCGTCTAATATTTCATGCATTTTCTTTTGTCTTGGTTTATTTCTAGAGTGGTTAATCAAGTCCCTCATGATAACTCGCTCATATTTTCTGAGTCTTGATCTGTTAGCTTTAGTAAGTGCCGAAACTTTCAAACCGTGTATCATGCACGGTACGATCACCATTCGATACATGAGTCTGGCTAATTTCCAGTCCATATTTGAATTATTTATGAATGGTAGTAACGATTTGGCGTTTTTCATGGCCTGTTCGCAACGTTTTTTTATAGTGCTTTTTCTACTTAATGTAGATGTTATGTATGTACCTAGGTATTTAACTTCTTCACATGTTGGTATACTTATTCCATTAAGGGTCACGTGGGTCGTTATCTGTGTAGCTTTGGGGTCCCTAATTAGTATTTTTGTTTTTGTTTCGTTTATTTGGAGGCCTACACTGTTTAGTAGGGGTTTAATATGGTATATGATACCTTCTAATCCTTCTAGGTCATCTGTAATAAAAATAAGGTCATCCGCAAATGATAATACTAGAGGGAGTGAGATTTCGCGATCCTGGTCAAGTTTTATTAATTGTGTTTCTTCGTCGAGGGTTCTAAGGACTTCGTCGATGACCAGTGTAAACAGGCGAGGGGACAGAGGGCAACCTTGTTTGACTCCCTTTCCTTTAATAATCCAACTGCTTTGCTGGCCACACTATTTGATGCATGTTCGTTCATTCATGCATACCTTGATTATCCTGTTGGTTAGCGATTTGTTGGTTCGTTGTAATAAGATATCTGTAGGCAACTTATTGTATTTATTAATTTAATTATCTTTTATTTATATATTGTTTAACACACAGACATACATTACTCATACAAAACACACTTACATTCATCCGCTTCACAAAATCATATAAAAACTCACATTAAAATAAATCACAAGCATCGCCGGATGACACCCGGTAGTATGTGGCTAGGTTCGTATGCAAACTTTTTGATAGTGTATTTTCTAGTATTGTTTCTTCTAAATGTATGTCAGAAAATCAGTCTTGCTACTACTGTGATTTCTCCTTCTATCTTCTACAAACATTAATTATATTTGTGATTATTGAAGTAGGTGTTTATCTTCCTCACCATTAAACATCTACATATCTCTTAGTGCATTGAGGTCGACGTTGTCAAATGCCTTTTCAATGTCGAGGGCGAGTACATAAATTCTTTTACCTGCACGCCATTCTTCGTCTAAGACCCTTTTAAGCGTAAATATATGGTCGTCTGTTGATCTATTGTTTAAAAAGGCCGCTTGGTAGTTGCCCAATTCCGTTATTATCTCATCTAGTTTTTTTAATACGTAGGAGGCGTAAATTCTGTAACCCGTATTGCAAACCGATATGCGGCGATATTCATTCTCATTTTTAGGGCTATTGTTTTTTGGAATTGGTACCTGTACGGTCTCCAACCATGTGTCAGGTGCTTCGTTCAGTGTCCAGGCTTTGTTCATGTGTTTGGTGACGGCTTCTTGTAATATTTGGGGCATTGCTTTGTATAATTCGATTACCACTTGGTCCGTTCCGGGGGCTGTCCCGTTCCGCATTTTATTAATGATTGCCATTACGTCGTCCGTAATGGGTCCCTCACCCTGTACTTCGGTTATCGGCTTTTTTATATTAACTGTTGGTATAAGATGGCCCTCGGATTTTTTTAAAATTTGCTCCCATTTGGTCATTGGTATATAAGTAGATCTTTTTCGACGTTTTGTTTGAAGTTTGTTCCTGCTGTAAAAAAAGTATAGCATCTGCATGCGTTTTGCAGGGTGTTTTTTCCCCAATCCATTGAGGCAGGCCCTGCATGCTTTTTGCTCTTCCTGATATTTAACCTTTTGAAGTGTTGCCTGACATTCTTTTACTCGGTTGTGCCTATTTGGATTATCTGGTTGCCTGCTTTGTAGGAATTTAGCCTTTTGTAGGTTAGCAAGAGCTAGTCGATGATCTCTGGAGAGAACTGGCTGAAAAATAAGAGTTTCCTGAGCAGCCGATTTTAATACTTCCGTTATGGTATTCCAGGGTATTTCGATGAGTTTGTCCGTTGAGTTGATCCCTTTATCTTTTAGTTTTTTTGTTATGCAATCTTGGTATTTTGTTTTTGTGAATTTACTATTGAGAGCGGCATAATAGCATTGTTTATAGTTAAAATCCTTGGCCGCAATTGTTGTTTCCTTCGCGGCTTGCTGTTGTCTTTGTGTATTAATGTGTTTGGTGCTTTCTTTCTTGTTTGAAATTCGATTTGTTCTTATTAGACCCCAGATTATTTTATGGTCGGATGTGCCCCTAGCGGCCCATTCGCCTTTAATAAAATCAAAAAGTTTTTCTGATGCATGTGGCGTTATAATGTGATCCAGTTGGGATTTCTGAGTGCCCTTTGACCACGTTACCCTGCACGATGATCTCGCTTTTGTCGTTTCTATTTGCAGTTTTTCCCTGTTGGCTATATCCATTAACATTTCCCCGTTGTAGTTAGATAAGTCATGGTGTAGGTTTTGTTGGATCAGCCCTTTGCGTTGGAAACTTTGTGTATCATGTCGACCAATATGAGCGTTAAAGTCGCCAAGAATTATTAAAGTACATTTCCTTGGTTTTTGTCTGATCAAGTTTAATAAGCCTGTGAAGGATCTGTTTGCTATAGATGTACAACAGTTTATGTGAGAATTGATTATATACAGATGAGCAGGCTTGTCATTTTCCCTGTTAACTTGAAGAGTAGCTGACATCGCGTCTGTATCCTTTTTTCTGTTTACTAATTCAATTTGAGCATCTTTTCTGATTAGAATTGCAAGTCCCCGATGTGTTTTACCTGAGGTTCCATAGAGGTGCCATTCGTAGTGTGTAGAGTTGTATGCTCCTGAGTTCATACCTGTTTCTTGTAAGCAGGCTACATGAATGCCCCTAATTGAAAGTTCAGCGTCAATTTTATCTTTTTTGGTCGGTTTTGAGGCCCCGCGGACGTTCCAAGTTGCAATACGCAAGTCTAGGCAAGTGTACTTTATTGAGGTAGACGGTTGGTTTCTAAGTATTGTGAACCCAGTGACATCTGCGACTACTTCTGATAACGGTGTACACATTGGTGCTTGTTGTTCATATTGTGTTAATGAGCTAGCTAATTAAGATTCGGTCGCTGGCCTCATTACTGAGTGGACGCGTGTCGATTGCCGCTTGATTTTACTACTTAAAATTCCGTGATTGGCTGCAATTAGAAAATTTCGATTCCTTGTCGCACTTTCGTTGTTCTTACCTGTAATTAACGCCCACTGGGCGGTCCTAAAGCAGGACACAAATAACTTTGTCAGTGCCTCTAAAGTGACTTTTTGACGAGTGCCTGTGATTCGCGAGATTCGAACCCGCGCGCCATTCCGAGTGCCCACACAATTTCTAAGTGCGTAGCCACTGTGCCACCAAGCTAGCAGAAGCGGACTCTCAAATAACATACTGCTAGCTGCGCTACGAGTGTGCGTCTACAAGAAAACTACGTCATCTATCTGCTACGAGTCTACGAGCGGCCTACGCCCACCAGCTGTGATACGACGCGGTATCAGTGCTACGATCTGTTTACAATAGCACTAACGCGCTCAAACGGACTTTTGCTTTAGGTATTTGTCGCTGTTTATCTGCCGCTGTTTATTTATTCGGTTTGAGAGTTTGTGAATCGCATTTCTTTTTGCAACAATATGCAACGTACTCCACCTGAAACTCCTAAGGCCACCAATTTGGTTCAGTCACAGGCCCAATCCGAACCAGACATAAACGCTGCAGTAATGATGTCTGACTACGTTAACACGCAAAGATGTAAGCGCCCCCGCCAAGATCAATCGCCTCAAGATGGGTCAGTATTTACCGAACTGGACTTGCATGAAGAACAAAACTCATCTATTTCCAAAATGCTAGCGGAGCAGACTGCCATTATGTCGAAACTAGCGTCCGATATTGCAGAGATTAAAGCTCAAAACTCCCAAATACAAGCTACCAACAATGAAATCCGGAAATCAAACGCTGATATAGAACAGTCAATGAATTTTCTTAATGAAAAGTTTGAGGAGCTGAAGCGTGAGGTTGACGAGTTAAAGAAGGAGCGTATGGAGCAGCGTTCTTACATAAAAAATTTGGAAAAAAAGCTACAAGATCTACAACACAAATCGCGCTCATCGGGAATTGAAATACGCAATATTCCTCAGGTACAATCCGAAACAAATAGCTCACCTGTAAAAACTGTCTGCAGAATTGGAGAAGTAGTAGGAGTTAGTATCCCAGAAACGGAGTTTCGAGACATCTACCGCCTACCAGGCAAGTCTGCTGCCCCCTCCACTTCACGACCCCTGATCGCCGAATTTACATCTGTGCAAACGAAAACTAAACTCATGTCTGCGGTTCGTAACTACAATAAAGACAAAAAATCTAAACAGGATAAATTGAACACGGAGCTTATCGGTATAACTGGGACACGGCAACCAGTGTACGTTTCTGATCAACTGTCATTCAATCATAAGAAACTTTTTTTTCAAGCACGTGAATTCGCCAAAAATAACAACTATAAATTTTGTTGGATAAGCAGCGGATCTATCTTCCTACGCAAATTAGAAGGCGATAAACAAATCCTAGTGAGTGGTGAACAGTGTCTATTAGATTTAGACAATAAGAAGTGACTATACTCGTCCTACTTTTCTGTAATATTGCTGTCGTATTGCCTTGTACTAATGTTGCAGAATATAGGCTATCTGTCTATACTTAATCTTAAAACACTTAAACTTGTACCTTACATACTCCATAAACTTACTCACACATTCTACTACAATAGACCACATTTACACATATCCACAAACAAAACTCAACTCGCGATGTACCATCCATTATTATTCTGCGCCACGCTTCAATTTTGTACTATGAATTCAAATGGCTACTATAAACAATATTAATAATGAAATAGATAATCTAAACTTAGAAAACTCTTATCTCTGTAATCCGGAGGATAGCGTCACGTACTTTAATCAATTAGATAATAACATAAAAATTTTACATATAAATATTCGTAGTGTAAACAAAAATTTCGACAACCTTCGAGTCCTATTACATCGAACAAAAATTAACTTTGATATTCTCGTACTGACTGAATGCTGGTTAAGTAAAGTTACAATACCACCTGTTTTAGAAGGTTTTCAATATTACTGCACTAACAAAAACTCTAACCAAAATGAAGGAATAATAATCTACACAAAGCTAGGTCTACCACTTACTGTACGAGAACCGAGCTTTAAGGACGCAAATTGTCTCATATGCCAGATTGAAGATAAATTAGCTGTGGTAGCGATTTATCGCTCACCGTCCTATAACTCGAAATCCAACTTTGATAACTTTCTAGCCAGCCTAAATGATGTCTATGAAAACCTCTCAACATACTCGAACATAGCACTTGTGGGAGATCTGAACATAGACATAAGGCAGGGTAACTGTACCGATCGTAGTCTTGAATACCTTCTCCTCAATGCATCCCACGGTCTTTTGCCTACCCATTTATTACCGACAAGAATTAATAATTGTTTAGATCATATCATTGTCAAAACAAAGCTACCCACTATTACTTTAATAATAGATTCCCATATAACAGATCATAAACCAGTCATATTAGTTATCTCGAATCCTAACCTACCTTATAATGAAAACTACACTACGCCTAAACTTAAGCTAGATTACGAAGCTATCCGACTTGAGCTAGAAAATATTGATTTCACAGATGTCTATAAATTAGAAGCCCCAAATTCATCTATGAATAAGTTAATAGAAATTATCCAATCGGTTATAAGTAAGCACTCTTATACTATACAAACCCCTAAAAGACAAAAAATAATCAAACCATGGATAACGCCTGGCTTACTTAAATGTATTAAAAACCGAGATAAGATGCATATAAAATCTAAGAAGTCCCCTGACAACATAATTCTTAAAATCACATATTCTAGATACAGAAATTTCTGCAATGCCTTACTCCGAAAACTGAAACGAGCTTATGAAAAAAGCGAAATTGAGAAATCTAAAAACGATCCCAAGGCTTTATGGAGTACAATTAAAAAAATCACTGGCACGCAAAAACTCTCCACAAGTCCTGTTAACCTTTTGAAAATATCAGACTGTCCGAAATCCTCCTTAAATAAAGTGTGTGACTTTTTTAGTAGCATTGGTGCAAAACTGGCTACTAAAATCCAACCTCCATGTCCTGACCCCTCCACCATAACATTTATCGACAAACCCCCTCTAGCTGGTAACGGTACCTCACAAACCCCTACAAATTCTCTTGCTCTGTTGGAAGTGGACGAGTCGGAGATTGAATCCACTATTATGCAGCTACGTAGTGACTGTGCAATAGGCTGGGATGGAATACCATCTCAAGTCTTAAAGATATCTCGCAAGTCATTGCTTCGACCCCTGACTCATATATACAATCGCTGTGTACAGGAAGGGGTTTTCCCTAATTCTCTCAAGGGAGCAATTGTATATCCAATACACACGAGTGGGAGCAGAGACTGCGTCAACAACTATAGGCCCATTTCAGTCCTGTCTTCACTATCCAAAATCTTTGAAAAGATAATGAATAAGCATCTGACGCGTTTTCTTGACAAATACAACATCATTGCTGCTAATCAGTACGGTTTTCGGCATGGTGTGTCAACCGAAGATGCCGTTGTAGACCTGACACAATGTGTTGCCAAGAACCTAGACCAGAAAAATAAATGTCTGGGAATTTTCTTAGACTTATCCAAGGCATTCGACACAGTCTCTGTTCCCATTCTAACCTCCAAGTTAGAACGTCATGGTATTCGGGGAGTGACACTTGATATCTTTAAGGATTACCTTAAAAATCGTACACAGAGAGTTAAAGTAGGCACACAGCTTAGTGATGAGCAAAAAGTAACTTTCGGAGTCCCTCAGGGTAGCATCTTGGGCCCTACCATGTTTCAGATCTACATAAATGATCTATGTCGCATCTCACTGCCAAATAGCAAGATTTTCACTTATGCCGATGACACGGCAATTATTGTTTACGGTCCTACATGGGAAGCAGTTAAAGCTAATGCTGAACATGCGATGTCGGAAGTAATAAAATGGCTGAGGTCTAACTTGCTCACGCTAAACCTTGACAAAACTGCATTCATCCCTTTTGCACTGAGAAATAACTCCAAACCACCCAGCTCTTTTCTTCTAACTGCGCACACCTGCTCTGATCGAGAAACAACTTGCCTCTGCTTGCCCCTCACTAGAACGAACAATGTCAAATATTTGGGAGTACAAATTGATGAAGGGCTCAAATGGGACTTTCACCTTGACACTGTCACAACAAGGACTTTGCGGCTGGTTCATGTCTTCAAACGCCTTAGGGAATCAGCGGATCTCGACACTATTAAGATGGTCTACTTCGCACTGTGTCAGTCAGTAATCGGTTATTGTATCGCAGCTTGGGGTGGTGCCGGAAAAACCAGGTTCCTTAGGGCAGAACGAGCGCAGAGAGCAGTTTTGAAGGTAATGATGAAAAAACCTTATAGATACCCGACAAACCAACTTTATACTGACATCAAGGTGCTCACAGTCCGGCAATTGTATGTCCTTCAATCAGTTCTCAGAAAGCATGCTACGTTGCCCAAGTCTGACCCAAATAAACGTACAAACCTCCCCTTCGGTGCTCAGCACAAAACCTCTTTCGCCAAACACCAGTTCTACGTCTTAAGCTCACACATATACAAAAAAATCCATAAAACTCTCAACATACTAGATTTAAACCGTCACCAACTTAAATCTAAGGTCACTAACTGGCTGCTACAACAGGACTACTCTAATACTGAGTCTTTACTAACCTACATCGCGTAAAATAATAATAAGCAAAAAATGCACACCCATATACACCCCTCCCCCACACACACACACACACCACACACACACACACACACCCTTACACACCCTCTCACCCACAAACACACACACACACATACATAACTTGAAATTATACCTTTCTGTTACCCTGGGCCTTGGTTCTACAAATGTAATTGTTGTAATATTAAACAAATACAAGTGAAATTGTAACAAGTTAAGCGGAATAGTACCCGTAGACCTCGCCCCCTGATGTATTTCGTCACGCCTCCCTTGTCACTTAAATCCTGAACTAAATGGCCGATCCACTGTCTCTTATAATACAGGTTTCCCTAGTGTAAGAGGCAGGGTTTACATTGTCTGCGCATAGATTTAAGTTATCTTGATTTAAGTTCCACAGATATGTATATGTTTTTTTTTTCTTTTCTTTTATCTATGTAAGTTTTGTGAAAATAAACGTTTTATTATTATTATTATTATTAATTGAGGGCTGTTCGTTTGAGACTGGGATTTCGTGAGTTGACCTTTCTCTTCACGTGTGTTGTACTGGTTAATTAAAGGCTTATTATATAGTGTTGTTGTGACATTGTTCGATTTTTTCATTATATCTATCGGGTTGCTGTTATAGTGTTTGTCGTCGGTCATGACCCAGCTATCGTAGTGCTGGTCCTTGTAGAGGATGTGTATGTTGCCGGGTACTGGTTCGCCGGTAGGTGAATACACTAGGTTGTGTCTTGTATCCGTGTGCACGTGCAAATTTACAAGATAGAACTCGGCTGCGGCGATTAAGATATCCTCTCCTCCCCAGAACGTCTTGTTAAACTGCTGTGTTATGTATTTTGTTATTCTTTGTTCCTGGGAGAGAATGCTGTTAGGAAGAATTTCTTGTACATTATTTAGAAGGGCTAAGCGAATTCTTTCGTCATCTCGATGCTCTAAAACATATGAAGCAAGATCCTGACGGACAGACACGTGGTCGAAAGTTAAACCCATTACATTATTTATTTGATGTGCTATGGCCCTGAATAGGCAGTTTCCGTCTTTTGTCATACGCACAATTGTGCCCATTTTAAAAGAAAAAACTTTTTGTTTTTATGGTATTACAAGACCTGCTCTGCACACATGTGTTATGTAGCTTTGGGTTTGTGAACCACTATAGCTGACAGGGGAGCTTAACGCTTGAAATTTATGAGCTTCGCTATTTTTTGTTACTTAACCTTTTTTTTTACCCTTTCGGTCCAATTTTGCGCGCGGTTTACAAATTTTACAAGCTAGGAAATAGGTAGCTTGTTCAAGGCAGTTTTGATAATTTAGTACAATGTTAAATTAAGAAAAGCGTGAAGTACTAATTCTAGAGCGATACCGTATTTCAGGTTAAAATAATAGAGTGTATTATTTTGTCCTTCGCTCCTAAATATAATATGAAGACATTTCCTTAAAGCCTATTTATAGCTTACAATGATGTTAAATTCACGCGTGGCGTCAAAAGTCCAAATTAACAACGCAAAACGCAGTTTTATACAGCCTCCAAACCTCTATCGGAGGTCCCTGAAATATATAATGGAAAGATCTCACCAAATCCACGTCGTCGATATTCTCGGCCGGAAGGCCTAGACCTCAGGCTTGTATATCAGGTACACACGTATGCCACTTTACCACCGTTTTAAGGTGTTTTAATTTGCACCCACAAAAACACAGCAAGCGAAACCCCGTTCGAGTTTCAAGCTCAGAGTCAGCCACGTGTTGTGCACATTGCATCAAGTAAAAACAAAGGCGGGTCAAGACACGACACGTCTGTCCCCTTCGGCGGCCACTATCCGAATCCTATAGGAAATACATAAAGTTTTAGATAAAATATTATTTACCTTCTTTGCTGTTCTCTTTAAATTTTCAAATTTATATTTTAGTTGTTTCACTGTACGTGGAGTGTCTGCAAGAGCATTGAACTCGCATTCGATTTTACTCCACGCACTTTCCTTTTGTTTTGAACTAACGCCGTCTGTCTTTTTGCAAAATAAAATACTTTTATATTTTGTTAGAAGTGTTTGCAATCTGTCCAATTCTATTTTGGTAAAGTTTACACTTCTTTCCCTAAAACAATAAAATATAATTTAAGGCAAAGGCGTAACAAGAATATTCATCGTACGTAAAATTGTTCAACCAAAAAATAACACGCGCTTTAAAGACAAAGCAATAAAAAGGTAGGTACTTACTTTGTTTGAATGTTTGCAAGCAAATTGTCCTCCATGTTTTTGTTTTCTCCCACAGCGCACCAGAACCCGAAAGATTATTAGTAAATTAAAAATATTTCTAAGCTTCCTTGAGAAAAATATTTATAATTAACAGACACCGAGCTAACATCAATGAAATGAAGTGACACTGATGACAGCGCTGAAACGAGTTTTGATGTTTATGTTTAGTATTGCCATATTTAAAAATGTTACCCGCATCGAATTTGGGGTAAATCACGCCTCATTTGACTTGCAACACTTTTAACTTTAACAAAGCTAATGAATTCGCTGGTGCAACTCATTTTGCTACAACTGTTAAAGGCAGCGTTACTGTTAGTGTTAAATTTGACACAAACCTTTACTATAACTTCTTCTGTGGTGCAACCCAGCCT
This sequence comes from Globia sparganii, assembly GCA_949316385.1. NCBI lineage: Eukaryota > Metazoa > Arthropoda > Insecta > Lepidoptera > Noctuidae > Globia > Globia sparganii. The sequence continues at coordinate 21,557,024 of OX438656.1, forward strand.
AAGAGTGGCTAAAATGCAGGATAATGTGAACGCAAAGAAGTGGAAACAGTCAATTGAAGATGAGTTGAAAGCACATGATGAAAATAAAACTTGGAGCCTAATTGATAAACCAAAAGGAGTGCGATTAATTGACTGTAAATGGGTCTTCAAAATAAAAGATGATCCATCTGGTCCAGTCTTTAAATCAAGGCTCTGTGCCAAAGGATGTGGACAAAAACAAGGCATTGATTACACCGAAGTTTACTCTCCCACAGTGAGATATGATTCAATCCGAGTTTTACTTTCAGAAGCTGTTCAACATAAGTTAGAGATCTTCCAGTTTGATGTCAAAACTGCATTGTTATATGGAGATGTAAAGGAAGAAATATACATGAAGCCACCAGAAGGTTTGGAGGTTCGATCAAATCTGGTATGTAAACTTAATCGTTCGTCTAGGTCAAAAGATTCACTAGATAAAGTAATTTGTGAATTAAAAGAAAATTTTGTGATTAAACAGTGTGATCCTAAGTTTTATGTAGGGTTACAAATAGAAAAAAGGAAGAGTGTATTTTCGTTCACCAATCAAAATATATTGAACGGTTATTACACAGATTTAATATGCAAGATGCTGACTGTAATAACATTCCAGTCGATCCTCATACTAATCTGGAAAAGGGTACTGAGACTTCAGACAAAAATATTCCATACAGACGGTTGCAGTGGCTACATCCACCTATTAGAAATTAATACTGCCAAACTATTTTTCTGTAACCTATTATTAAGTTTTTTGAGAAATAAATTTATTATTATTATAAAAGACTATGGTTTATGTTACTCACCTTCAAAGAGTGATCTTGTAGCTTATAGTGATGTAGATTATGCAAAAGACACACTCACACGCAGGTCTTTAACTGGATATGTATTTATGAAAAATGAAGCTGCTGTAATTTGGGCAACACAACGTCAACATAGTGTAGCATTATCTACTACTGAAGCAGAGTTCATGGCCGCATGTAATGCGACAAAAGAAGCTATATGGTTAAAGAGATTGTTAATGGACATTAACGAATTTAATCAGAACTCTACATGTTTAAATATTGATAATCAAAGTGCTATCTGCTTAATTAAGAATGTAGACTATCACAAGAGATGTAAACATATAGATATAAGGTATAATTTTATTAAAGAAAAGTATTTAGAGAAACGAATTGTTCTAAAATATGTAAACACTAAAGAGCAATATGCTGATATTTTTACCCAAAGATAAATTTGTATATCTTAGAAGTAAAATTGGTGTTAAGCAATTAAAAATGTAGCAAAGTTTTTTTTTCCTTTAGTTTACTGTTATTTTTAGGTGAGAGTTGTCAGTTGTTGTTTTTGTATAAAGTTCAAATTTGGTGAGAGTGTTGAAATAATATAATTCGACTTTTACTAGTTACTAATGACAACACTATTTTTGTAGTACTGCACTAGCAGTGTCAAATTGTTTCTAGTGACTTCTGTGTGGAATTTCAATAAAACTACGTGTCAAAATTTTCTTTTACTCTTTTATTAAATTCATCAAATACTCATTCACAAACTTTTGCACTTTTTAGCCAGAGTTCAAACAAGGATCAAAATGGTTTAATCATTGTGTATTTACCGGGCCGTTTTTCCCAAATTTTTCTTTCACTTTTCTGGCTCAGCCTTACGTTTTTTCGTATGCTTGGTAGTACAGGGAGATGCTGTCAGCTCCATAATATGATATGCAAATGATAATTTTATAGATAATTATCGAAAAACAGTTAAAATCTTATGAAAACTACAAGACAACTCACGACAAGACTATCCACGCCACCATACAAACAATACTAAAAGGGCAACCAAATGCCAAGCTCTGATTGGCTGATTTGGAGATTGCCAACATTGAAACGTATGACAATTGGAGATTGCCGTGTTTGTATTGGAATTAAAATTTTAACAGCTTATTTCTATGGGACATTGCCGACTTTGCTGTGCTAAGGAGTTTTCATTAGAATTGTAAATCACAGATAAAAAATCCTGCATTCACAGTTCAATTTTGATAGATTGTGGATATTGCCCGGTTTGTTTTTATATGCTTCGTATACGAGTATGACCCTTGGATGCACAGAATGATCCACCCGTATCATTGTCTAACTAAGCAATCATATTTTGCACATTTTTTTCAGTGGTGGGTCCATGCCGGATCTAAACGTACTTAATTATTGTTGTGCATCGCAAATTAAGATTCTTAATGTACAAACTCAAACTCAAAGCATTTATTTCAATTAAACCATTTACTTGAATTGCCAAGTTCGATCAGTTAGTCAGAAAATTGAAGCTAGCTGCCCATTCCAAAACGTAGATCTCTCGGAGAAGAACGGGCAAGAAACTCCAAGGCCACTCTTTTAAATCAAGATATTACAAAATCCTGAGTACATTATTCGTGTTGCTTCTATATGTGAGAACAATGTTATGAAGAAACAATTCAAACATATTTTACACAATTTTTAATTAGGATTAATGAACCTCCACGCAGCATGGTTTTTCGGTTAAAGTAACTGCCTATACTATAGTTCTCATAATTAATCAGCATTTCGTATTCTTTCAACCAGTGTTCAGTAATACAAATAATATCAAACATTGTTTTTTCTAAAAACAATTCAATTTCTAATAATTTGGAAGGCAAACCTTGAATATTTTGATGAAACAATTTCAAGGAATTCTTTTAGCCCCTTTTTTACAATTAACTAATTGAGAGCTAGAAGATACCTTGTTGGAGGTGAGATTAACAATATTGTTTTTGGTAACTTCTGTTGTCTTACTGACTAGTTTAAATTATTGTGGCTAACCACCTTAATATTAGTATTATTACTAATTTTTGTGGTGCTAATTACAACAGACTTCGACATAATACTTATGTCTTTTTTTTTGTGGGTGGGAAATCATCAAATGACCCCTGCCGCTCAGGGTGGAGCAGAAGGGAGTGTCAGACTCTTACTGACTAAAACCCACCCGTGTTCCTTCCTTAGCCCTTTATGTTCCGGGGCAGCGGTAACCCTTTCGGACAATCCCGCTGCCCCGGCAGGCTACGGCCCTTACGGGCCCCTTCCTTGTTCCTGACATCTCTTTGAGGCGCGCGTGGAACACGTACGCGCCGTCCAGCACGGGCCTGGTCCTGATCGGACGGAGAGTTACCCATTACTCTCCGCCCGCAGGCCCATACTACTTATGTCTGAGTTAATAATAAAAACTAATAGCCATGCTATTTGACGTCTAAAACTAATAGGCAGATACGCTGTATCCCTAGTCGATTTTAATTTCTCAACAAAAGTGTTGGTGTCAAAAAATATAATTTTGTCACTATAGTGATTACCTAACAACTGCATCTGGTTATTTAGCTTATGTATATAATGATTTTGCCTACTTGATAAGTGCTCAAAATATGGGAAAGCACACAATCTTATTTTCTGACAATTAATCTTCAAGATTTCAGTGACACTGTCAGTGATGTCATCTATTTTTACATTCACACTGTTACCTACAAAGACAGAAATAATGGCATTTGAATTATATTTATTGCTAGTTATTGATGACATTATCTCTTTGTAGGATATCCTAGGCATACAATAATTAACAGCAGACTGAGTAAGGTTGTTACTCAATAATTTACCTAAACCTCTCCCTAAACTATCTGAAAACAACAGAACAACAAACTTTACTATAAGAAGTGACAGCACCAGTCTCTGTCTGTGCTATTTGAGATGTGCCTTGTACAGCATGTGGTGTATCTTGATTGGGGATACATTCCCGAGCTCCTCCAGACTGAGACGGGTCCTCCCTCATGGCTGGCATTCCGTCATCGAACCCCGACCATACCAGGCAAACATTGATTCGTCAACGGTAAGTTTGTAAGAAGGAGTTAATGCACTCAACCATCGGTCATTTACCATGTTAATGAGAGGTCTTATCAAAAACCATCGATCAGCATGTACTTGCTCATCAGTAAACGTCAAATTTCTTCAAAACGGTGCTTACTCATACCGAATCTCGTTCCAAATGCAGGTTGTGGAAAAACTCTACTTTCATTAGTAGACCAGTAGTCTCGCCTTTCTGGTAAAACATTTATACACATGGCGTATAATATCCCGAAAAATTTTAAAAGTTCTTGGGCACTTAGTATATTCCATCCTAATTTAGCATTTGTATACGGCAAGATGTCATCCATTTTATCCACAGGGAAAAATAAGAGCCAAATATCAATTTCTCGGATGTTCGTGTTGTTCAGATCCATCTGCAGACGTGGCTTGTACATGATATCTTTAAAATTATCAATTATGACACCTACTTTCATTGGCCAGTCAACGTTTACGCCACCAGATGTTACCGTTACAACGGTTTCATCGACTTCCATATCAGAATGATGTACTGGATGTGGACTGTCTGCACAATTTTCTTCTTCTAACTCCGATTCTGACGACGACGACGAAGAGGATGAATCTTCCCGCTCGGCATTAGCATCTTCACCCTGAAGCCGCATCATATATTCACGTCCTGGAAAAATATTGTAACATGGTATAATATAACTAATATTAGGTATTAATAATAAAAAAAATGTTCCACTTTGTACACCCTCTCCAATAAATACGTTTATTTTTTTATTATCAACACAAAGCTGCGGAGCAGCACGACGTGTCCACTGTACTCAATTAATTGTGTGTGCAATAAGGCGTTGTCAAAGTATTTATCAATAATAAGCCAAAACAAAACTTACCATACTCGGTATTAGCAGGATTTATTAATTCAATAAGCATTATTGAGCACTCCCAATCAATACCTCATCGCACGCGTACTTTATTAGCTCAAGCCATTTTGAGGGGCATCGGCGGTCGTACGCTGAATCATCGACTGTGGGAAGAAATTTGCACCACGCTGAATGCTATATTATTTTAGTTTTACTTATTACTATACCTACTTACTGAGGATTAGTTCTAGTATTGTAAAAAATATATTTTATTAATTATTTTCTAATGATTGCATCAGTCTTTCCCTTTCTCTTTGTACCCTCCTCAAAGCATCTGTGACAATTGTAGCAGGCTGATATGTCACTTGCCGCCTTGCCGGGAGTTATCCAATTCTAAATCATCTTGGGTTAACACCGGAGCACTCACACCGGGCCTTATGTGTGCATAAGGCCCGGTGTGAGTGCTCCGGTGTTAACCCAAGACACATTGAATGATGGACATTTGGGATAGTCAAGAATAATCTTACCCTGATGTGTGAAGATTATTCTTGACTATCCCAAATGTGCATGATTTAATGGTGGAACGGGCTCGCTTGTACACAGCATTAAACCTGCCTTTTGGGCTGTCTTCCACAAGTCAAAATGAAATATTATCGCCCCACAGAGCATTGATGAGCTGCCCCGAGCGTAAAAATTCAAGGCAACAAGAAGATTAATTGTTATTATGTTGCTAATAATATGCTAGTCTAGTATTGTTAGTCTTTATTCATATTAAATAACAATATTTAACATATATGTTTACAATAAAAAAATCTAGAACATAAACCTTAAAAAATGTAGGTTGGTACATTTTCCTTACACAAATCTTTTAATATCTTCCGAATGCATGGTCCGATATACATAAATCTATTTGAATATTAGTTTTATGCGTAACTCTATCATTTGAGACTAAATTTATTTAAATATCTACATAAACAAGAAATCACATTTTCAAGTTACGTAATTATATGACAATCCTTACATATTCCAAAAAATGCCTTACAAACTTACTTTAATTCAGTGTTATTGGATTAAAATATGAAAACTAATAATGAAACTAAGCTAGATAAACTAATCACAAACAGATAGACTTCAAATTAAACAAAATCTCTTTAGATAGTGAGTGGACTGCTGTGGAAAACTTAGATCTTACATCTACGTTTTATGTATCAAAAATGCTTTTGTAGCAGGCTCAATTGCATGGCTATTATACTTTCGGGGTAACAGGGGCACTATATCCTGGCTGACTGAGTCTGTAATTAGCTAAAAACTCAAGATCGGGCACTAAATTGTTAATGAAGGAGTCACGAAGTCTTCTGCCATTCCTTCTACGCTCCAAATGCTCTTCTTTGGGAGCCTCTTCCAGTAAACGCATACGTACTGCCATTTCGCTACAATTTCATTCACTTGAACACTTTGAACACATATAAAACTCAATAAAATTGTAATAATTCAAACTTACGATACTCAAAAGATAACTATTTTGCTGTCGTGTATTTTGACATTAATTTCACGACGTAGCTCTTGTCAAACTCAAATTATCGGTCAGTCTTTTCTCGTTCAGAGTAGGGTAACGATACAACTAGTGTCAAAATGAAGTTCAATCGGATCGGTACCGACCGAACCAAATAGAATGAACTTCGTAGTAGGAAATGACCGAACATTCGGCCGATACGAGGCCGATACGATAAATTTACCACTTCGGAGTAGACCCTCAAGATAACAATGACCCCATTCCCACAGAGAGAGTAATAGGTGCTTCAACGTCTGACCTAATCAGAGGAAGGGTTCTAAGGGAACAATTAGTTAGAAGACTTGCACACATTTAATTTTGTTTTTTTTTTCAATTTTTTTTTTCACATTTTTTTTTTTTGACATCCTTAATGTCACAACCATGATTATTGAATCATGGTTGTGATATTAAGGATATGTTGTTGTACATAATAGTTTAAGTTGGCTTAGTTATTTTTTTTTTGTACACTTGTATAGAATAGAAATATTTTTTTTATTTTGCCACCTTTATTTTGTAAAAACTATAATATTTTTATTGTATTTTACTATTATAGATTAAGTCTCTTAGTATGTTAATTGTATAATTGCATAGCACATGTTGTGTGAGTAAGAACCATGTTCCTACTATGAAGCTAGTATTTTCTAGATATGTATTTGTATCTTGCTGATGGTGGCGACACATATTGGATCCTTCAGATCCCTAAAATGGTTGAGATCTTTTTACTCTTATTTATTTCTTAAATTAGATTTCTATACATATAAGTTTGTCATTGTAATAGTGACTGATTAGTCTAGAATAAATTATGAAACACTTATAAAACAATATAATCTTGTTTTCCTAACCAAAATCAGACCATAAGGCTTTCCCAACCACGTTGGATTGGTCTTCCAATCAACTTGATGCTGCTGAATACCCATGGTACTCTTATCTGGAGCAACTGCCATTACACACTACATACTAAGTAAAAAGTTTAGAATTTGTAAGAATAAATACCTAGTGAGCTCAATGTAAAATGAAGCTAAGCTAATTTAATAAGAGGAACAGTATTAAAATATCAAATACTAAGGTTGCAATACTTTTATTAATATAATTCTTTCTTAAAATAAAACTATGGTTGAAATCAGGAACTTTTCCTAAATATTTTTACAACACATCAAATATTAGATAACTATTTACACAATATAAATAAAAATAACATGTTAATAGTTCCAGACATGAGAAACACAAATAAAATCTCCGCACACATAACACCTGCTTTAGTACATGAGTCATCATCAGTCATTTATTTGGTAGCATTTTACTTTAAGACTATTTTGCAACATTTACCATTTAAAGTAACATAAACAGTTATTATGGCAAACACTCCAATCCGCGAAATGTAAATTAAATCGAGTGGAATAACATCATAAATCACTCAAGTGACACAATTCCACAAAAAAAAGTGACTCCATAGTGCACTCAAACATAATGAATTGCTCTCTTGGACTAAATGTAAACTTTTTGTGTACCACTTTCAAAAGAAACAAACATTGGAAACACTTGAAGGTTTTTGTTATCACAAGTAGAATATGCAAGATAAGCTCGATTCTGTATTGCTGAGTGTATAATACAATTTTTCTAAATAAAATAAAAATAATACTGGCCTGTGTAACTGTTCTATGGCTGGGCAAAGGCCTCTATTATATTATTTCTTTAGTAATAGGAACCTAGCTAATAAATACTGTAAAGATAAATTATTGTAATTAATCTTTACAATATTTATCAGCTAGTTTTTCCAAAACATTTACAAGTCTACCGCCTATAGCTTGCCAGTCTCTCTGAGTCTGTATCTCCAATTCCCTAATCCTTATGTTGTCGTCGTGCTGCTGTTCTTTGAAATTTCTCCAAAATGAATCAGCTTGGAGAAAGTGTTGTGTTGCCTGCTCAGTGTGCGCTGGTCTCACTGTGCGTCTACGAGGTGAACCTCGAGTTCTCTTTGCACGACGAGGAGTGGTTTGCGCAGATGCAGCCAGCCCATTCCCAACTCGAACTTGAGTCGATGGCCTAGTTGGGGAGAGCAAACCGGTTTCTATAAAAATATAATAAAAGTAATTAGGTAAATATTGTCAATAATAATTGTTGTCTTCAAAAGGCTTTAAAGTTCTTCTATGAAGTTCTCTCTTTAAAGTTAATCTTACCTTCCACTTGTGGTTCCACAAATGTATGTGATGCTGTGGTAGGTCTTGCTTCAGGTGATGTTTGTGCTGGGGCAATAGATAACCTTGATGGCCCAGGCTCCTGCCAATTAGGTTGAGAACCTAAAATATAAAAAAAAATTAAATTGATTTGTGCTGATGCTACAAAACCTCATACACCACTTCATACTAAATCTATCAAAAATACTTTAATTGTTGAGAACAAGAAACAAAGTGACATTTTTAAGGAAAACATTATTCCTTTTTTTTTTCTTCTTTGGCAACCGAGCCGGTGTCGAAACATTATTCATATTAGTGCTTACGTTGTTAATGCTTTGTTAGGAATTACATATTTATCTAGAAAAAATGGTGTATATCATACTTTCAACTTCTTGCTCCACAAACATGAGAGGCGGAGAAGATATAGCCCGCAAGAGCGGCGGTGGCGGCGGTGATCGAGGTGATGAGGCATTCGTCTCATCTTGGTTCACATTCTGAGAATCTGAAGCAGAAAATATATAATCATGTATGTTTTATTAGAAATCATGTTGCCAATTTATTAAGAAAATGATTATATTCCAGACAACTTACATTCTTCAAACTGATGGAAATTTAATATGCCTTGTTCATTAGCATTGTTCAAACTTGGCTGAACATGAACTTCCTGTAAGTGAATACAATTTATAAGTCAGCAATGCAGGTACCGCAATGTAATAGGCTTGTATGTAATATATGTATAAGAATTTAAAATATACCCGTGACAACCCAGCCTCTTCCACTGCCAAACCTGTAGCTACTTGCAAGCCCATCAGATTTAGAACTCTCTGCTCTAAATCTGATAATTTTTGCAAAAACTGCAGGCCCGCCACCAGTACCAGTAGCTTCTCTTCTTCTTCGCCTTAAATCAAACAAAGAACCCAACACTTTATTCCCCACCACCACATTCCACACCCAGTTTAAACCAAAATAGGTTACAAATAAGTCTTTTGACTAACCTTCTTCCATTTCTCAGTGGTTTTAGTGGCACCAGCACCATCACTGTTCAATAATCCCGTCAAATCCTCCCATTTCCGAATGCTCGTTATTCTACCTCGGGCACTAGTTGTTAATTTGCTTAGATCTCCATGCCTAAAAAGTCACAAACTTTGTTTTACCAAGTTCACACATTGGATCAAGTTCACTACACACCAAATTGTATAAATTACACTTACTCCTCCATAAATGTCACCAGCATTTCAAATTGGGACGGGCTAGTCTTCATTTTTAACAATTTTATCAAAAAACTTTACGCAAATCGCAACACAAACTTTCGTAAACACAAACAAAAGTTATGTCCACATTGTCCACGGAGTCGTAATGTCTAACTTTGTTTTATAACCACCACTATTTAAATAGGCAGTCGTTTGTATTATGAACACAAAATAGGAATGTCAATTTATTTTGGCCGGTTACCACCGTTCATTCGGTTGTTCGTTTCGTTCGTTCACTAATCGTCGCTTCTCACGGTGAGTTAACGCGAAACGAATGTTTGTATTATTAGAAACTCACACTCGCAAGTTAACGATAGTCGATGCGTTTGACGTTAACTCGATTTACGCGATCGAGACGTTACTCGAATTTTAGTATGACACTCGCACTAAGCATACGGGTCCACTCTACCTGCCTCATCATAACACATTTCCACCAATTCGTTTGCAGCAAGGATGTGTTCCTTTATTTGTTTTTAGAGCTCACATACTTAATATAATGTAAATGTAGTGACTCTTCAAGTACCTCAATTTCAGACTGCAAACGCTGAGTGTCAATGTAATAAATGTTTTTACTATCTTCTAATTTAATTTCATAGTTTTTTTAATGTATTTAATAGAAAAACACGTTCTTTCCTTAGTTTAATAAAGGGTGTCCAGCGGGAATTTTTCTATTTCAAAATTAAATAACAAATAAACGAATAAGTTTAGAATTTTATTTTATTTTTATAATGTAACAAGGGTCTGCGGATTTCACTTTTTAAAAATAATGTCTTCCAAGTGACGTCCATTTCTTGCAATACACTCTTGTAAGCGAACCCTCACATTGGCAAGTACGCGCGAACAAAGCTCTGGGGGGGATATTCTCCGATTCGAATATTTTCTTGTAAGGCAGTTATCATACGGGGATTTTTGCAGTACACTTTAGACTTAAGGTAACCCCACAAGAAAAAATCACACGGCGCCAAATCCGGCGATCGAGGTGGCCAGGGTATGTCTTCGAACTTGCTTATTAATTTTCCAGGGAAAACTACCCTTAACCTCAACGTTGAGACCCTGGCAGTGTGTGGAGTTGCCTCATCTTGTTGAAAATGAGTTATATTGTTGCAGCCGTGAAACACTTGTAATTGCGGTTCCAAAAATTCACCAATCATACGGCAGTATACCGAAGAAGTTACAGTTTCTCTCTCATTAAAAAAATATGGACCAATTATTCCACAAGCAGAAATCGCGCACCATACTTTCGTTTTAAGGCAGTGCAAACTCTTTTGATGCCGTTCCCTTGGATTGTTGGGGTGCCAGTAACGCATATTTTGTTTATTTACCTATGTAAATAAACAAAATATGATTTCCACACATATGGAAATGAGCTTCATCGCTAAACAATATGTTTCAAAGTGTTCTGGGGGTCCGAAAATGTACCAACATCGTTCGGGTGTACGTTTCTCTTAAAACATAACACACACACACACACACACACACACACACAACACACAACACTTGTGTGTATGTGTGTGTGTTGTTGTTGTTGTTAAACATAATCACTGTCATTTAGTTTTTGAACGATTTGCATTTTATATGGATGAAGTTTTAATTTTTTTTTCAAAATCACATGCAAAGTTGACTTCTTAATGCCTCTAGAGGCCGCAATCTTTCTCACCGATTTTCTTGGATTTCTAATGATTTGTTGTCGCACATGTGCCACACGTTCTGGCGTTGCTGCTGACGTAGACGGTCCTGTTGGCGGCCTATAAACCACTGTTCCTTCTTGTCGGAATCGTTGTACCCACGACCATATAAGCTGGGTGCTCGGACCATCGTTTAATCGCCGAATATCGAAGTTGGAACAGAAAGCACGACGCACGATTCACCACACTTTAATGATAAATCGCCCGACGACTGGTCCTGCTGGAAGCTCTTCCGGAAGGACTGGTTTTCGTCCTGCCGGAAGATTGTTGCGCGTCCTGCTGGCAGTACGCGGTTTGTATAAAAAATGATTTGGTCCTTCCAGCAGCACGGTGACCTAGATCTTGAACTCACGCTCGCCAGAAGTCAGAAACATTTGGTCAGGTGAAGTCAGTGTGTACTTAAAATAAAAATTCGGTGGTTTAAGTATTAGAATATTATTTATTCATAATAAAATAGTTCTGTTTTTATTGTTTGTACTTTAGCTTTAGAAACTAGGCTAAACTACTCTTATTACTATATGTCTATTTATTACTATTATATATTAAGGTGCAGGTAAACGGCGTAAACTCACTAGGATCTAGGAACTATTATGAGGATCTAGGACTACATTAAATCGGGAAAGTACAAAAAAAACATTAAGCTGGAATGCCATGCTGAATATGATAAGCAAAACAGTTTCTTTCGGTTTGTGGCGAACAAAGTACACACCTTTTGCCACAAGCTACACAGTAGAAACTTGCCTTTAGTTGTCTCTTGTGTACTCTTGAGCATATAATGCATTTTATTTGCACTCTTTGTCGGCTTTCGTCTTTGGATAAAGCTTGTAATATATGTTCACCTCCTAAAGTTGGTTGGGAATTCGAAGGCCGATCTCTTTCATTACAATAGGATTGGCTCTATAATTATTATTAATTAGTTGTAAGCTCAAATTTTGGGTGAATTCTTTATGCGTTTCTTGTTCCTGTTTACTTTTTAAGAAATAATTGAATGCCAAGAAGGCGTTAGTCTCCATTATGCCCAAAATTGAGGCATATATACGATGCACCCAATTTTTGGTTCGCCACACTTCTTCTAAAGCCAAACCACCTTCACGAACATGATTGTTGATGTCGATAGCTGGAGCTCCGTCAAAATGCTGCTCGAAGATTTGGTTTCTGGGAATTTCTTTAATGGTAGTGCTCCCAGAATTATTATCATACCGTATCTTGCGCGCTGGTGTTCCCGGCAATGTTGTTCCACACGTGGATACAAAACTGTGGATTTTTCGATCTCTCCAGGCTGTAGCAAGTACTTGAAAACCTTCTAAATTTGTTTGTGCAGTAACTGAATCTCCTTTGTGAGGTGGACAGCTTTGCAGGAGTTGTTTTAAGCGAAACTTAGCATGAGCAGTTTTAACAATTCCAATAAAGAACAGCCCCCTTTTACGTAATTCTATGGCCGTTTTTACAGAGGCAAACCATGAGTTGCCGATAATAATACGACCAATGCCATGCCAAGGTTCAGTCAGTCTCAATGTAGTTGCAGTACCAGCTCCTAGCTGTCTCTGCCATTTTTTTTCTCCCATGCTGACTTTTCCTTCATTAATTTCCAGGCGCAACATAATCCTGGTGCAACAGTCAGCCAAAGTTTAAGCCTCACAACCGACTCCTTTAGGTTTACGTTTTATTTTAATCACGGCTGGCATTCCGCTATCGAAGTAGTTACCCCGACCATACCAGGCAAACATTGATTCATCAACGGTAAGTTTGTAAGAAGGAGTTATTGCACACAACCATCGGTCATTTACCATGTTAATGAGAGGTCTTATCAAAAACCATCGATCAGCATGTACTTGCACATCAGTAAACATCAAATTCATCAAAATTTCATCAAAACGGTGCTTACCCATACCGAATCTCGTTCCAAATGCAGGTGGTGGAAAAACTCTACTTTCATTAGTAGACCAGTAGTCTCGCCTTTCTGGTAAAACATTTATACACATGGCGTATAATATCTCGAAAAATTTTAAAAGTTCTTGGACATTTAGTATATTTCGTCCTAATTTAGCATTTGTATAACGCAAGATGTCATCCATTTTATCCACAGGGAAAAATAAGAGCCAAATATCAATTTCTCGGATGTTCGTGTTGTTCAGATCCATCTGCAGACGTGGCTTGTACATGATATCTTTAAAATTATCAATTATGACACCTACTTTCATTGGCCAGTCAACGTTTACGCCACCAGATGTTACCGTTACAACGGTTTCATCGACTTCCATATCAGAATGATGTACTGGATGTGGACTGTCTGCATAATTTTCTTCTTCTAACTCCGATTTAGAATGGAAAGAGCTATGCTCGGAGTTTCTTTGCGTGATAAAATCCGGAACGAGGATATTCGACGAAGAACCAGAGTCACTGACATAGCTCTTAAAATTTGCAAGTTGAAGTGGCAATGAGCAGGCCACATCGCTCGTAGAACTGATACCCGATGGGGAAGAAAAGTTCTTGAGTGGCGACCACGAACCGGAAGACGCAGCGTAGGCAGGCCTCCCGCTAGGTGGACCGACGACATCGTGAGAGTCGCGGGCAACCGATGGATGCAAGTGGCGGATTGTCGTTCGGCGTGGTGGTCTAAGGGGGAGGCCTTTGTTCAGCAGTGGATGATGAACTCCGATTTTGACGACGACGACGAAGAGGATGATTCTTCCCGCTCGGCATTAGCATCTTCATCCTGAAGCCGCATCATATCTTCACGTCCTGGAAAAATATTGTAACATGGTATAATATAACTAATATTAGGTATTAATAATAAAAAAAATGTTCCACTTTGTACACCCTCTCCAATAAATACGTTTATTTTTTTATTATCAACACAAAGCTGCGGAGCAGCACGACGTGTCCACTGTACTCAATTAATTGTGTGTGCAATAAGGCGTTGTCAAAGTATTTATAAATAATAAGCCAAAACAAAACTTACCATACTCGGTATTAGCAGGATTTATTAATTCAATAGGCATTATTGAGCACTCCCAATCAATACCTCATCGCACGCGTACTTTATTATTATCCAAAACTCCAAATATTTCACGTATGTTATAATTTTCACCGATTAAATATTGTTTAACCGCATACGCGCGGTGCGGACCCGACCAATGACTCATGGTAACTAACAAACCCGCAAAGATGACGCAACAAACGCTACCCCTCCCGCGCCTCTAGCCCCGCTAATAAATGAGTAACGATACATTAAAGTTGAAAAATTCCCGCTGGACACCTTTTATTATTGGAATTGTGTTTTTGTTTCCGAAATTTATTACATCTATTTATGATTTTATTTAGTTTTGCATATTTTTTTATTTTATTTTGACTTACTTTATAACTATTAGTATTATTGAAAATAACTATAGTCAACGTTATTTTTGTCATGTACAAATTATAGGTAATAGAATTTCAATATTTTGATAGGTATTTCACAATAAGTTTCGAGAAGATCAATGTAAACAAAGTGCAGTGCAAATCAAACAAAAAGAGCGAGTCAATGAATGTGTTACAGTCTAAATAACGATTGTGTGCTTATTATAGAATTAATTAAAGTAAACAATACTCCCCGTTTTTATCCGCCGGTCGAACATCAGCTGTCGTGAGAGGTTACCGGTAACGGTGGGCAACCAAATATTGTGTTTAAGTGCCTTAGTCCGGTTTAGTACCGTAACACGGTCACTTTATGAAGCCTACTTCTCATTAATGGCTTGGTTAGAAGATCTGAAAAAATATATATGTCCTATAGATTCATGTACAATATTTCTGAGATAAGATTTTTTCGTATGGCTAATACTTTACCATAAAAAAATATTTACCAAAACACTATTTTTGGCTAATATTCCCTACTGCTTCTAAACGGCTTTGATATTTAGAAATATTTTTACACTGAAAAATTGATGGTTAAAGGTACTACATAAATGAAAGAGCATATGTAAATCAATCAACATTTGCAAAGAAAATGTCCCCACTTTGAGACTGAGGTTCAGAGGTGCTCTGCGCGCGAGCGGCAGTCGTGCGGTAGCATTGAGACGGTGTGGCTGTGTCACTCGCTGCTCCGCCCGGCTATCGACCGACTTCGCGCATTTGTCTGTGTGAGTGCAAATATTTACGAACGAATTGTATCAGTATGCGTTTATAGACTAGCTCGCTGCAGAGGGCCCATTTCTATTGTGCGCGTGGACGCTTTAGGCAGTTGTCCCACCGCCAGCGAGGAAGCGACCAACTATCGGCTATTTTCTCGCTCAAGAAAGTTACAATAGATATACATTCCGTATAAAAAAAGAGATGCATATATTAATAGTTGATCGCTGACTGTTCACACTGCGGGCGAGGACTCGCTCCAGTGGTTTGTCGCTGGGCTACAAGAGCTATCAAAGATAATACTCGCTCAGCGTTGCTCGCTTGGCGGTCAAAGCTCACGCCGAGAGACCAACCAGCGGTCATTTCTACTTAGAGTGCGGATCACGAGTAATCGCCCGTCGCACTCGGACACTCGCTGATAGCCCAGCGACAAAACTATCGGAACTACACACTCGCTGCTCGCTGCTCGCCAACTCGTTTTCAGTTGCTAGTTCTACTCGCTACTCGTTCATCGCCGGCGGTGGGACAACTGCCCTACGAAATGCTGCCATTTCTAAATACTGTTTTTGTTTATATTGTATATTGTGTACTTAGTCAAATATGAACGGCAGTGATTTTGTTTAAAATAAACTTTAATTACAATTATTACAATAATTGGGAGATGTGCTCAGTTTGAGCGATGCAAACGGAATGTCCTGGCTTATGAACTATTGGTTTATATAACCTAAACAATGACGACATATTTCTGGAAGTTCCCACGAAGCTAGCTCAGATAAGCATTAACTTAGCTGTTAGAAGTAATTGTTGAAAGAGATGTGTATTAAGTGGAATCGGCGACATGGCTACTTAAAGGTGTTAGAAACAGAGTGTTGAGTGAGGATTAATCCCGTGGGAACTGATGCCTGGTATGCATAACTCCTCCCTCCATAAGTTCAAAATCATCATTTGAAATCTGAGAATGATGGTTTTGATTTATATTACAAATATAAAATTTTAATCTAACAAGAAAATTAAAATTAATATGTAAATGATTAGAGTTCCTACACTAATACTATGAATATTCACAAAGTGCGTTTCGCTTTTATCACTGTACACTACACTTTTCACTTTTCAGTCTATTTCGTCAATGTTGTTCGGAGGTTTTCCTTGTAGGCTGGTTGGCATCGCAATGCTGGGCAGATTACACGTTCGTCGCGATGTGGACTGCCACCTGAGCGGCTAATATGCGTCGCTTTCTCAGTGTATTTTTTCGATTTTCGTCTAATTACGATGTAGGTGCAGAGAATATTGTGCTGGTTTATGTCATTCTTGCAATATTCCATCGATAATGGGTGAACGCCGGAAAATAGGATCCAAGTGTTCAGCTTCAGCTGTGTAGATTTGATGTTCACCTTGGAGAATTTCACTGGCTAGGGAAGACACGTTGAAATCTCAGTGGCATATTTCATGAAGTCCGCGATGCATGTGCTTTTGTCAGCGGGAAGACATCTGTCTTGTAACAAATAAACTTTCCGTCGTCGATTTCCCTGCATGGCTGGGAGAGCGGTAATACATATTTTCAACCCTTTCGCAAGGATATAGGAAATTTGGGAATGATTAGGAATGTAAGGTTTGTTCGGGGGTTATACATTGGAAATAGGTGTAATTGATACTAATTATAAACTATACTCCGTTGGATGATTGGAATTTATATAATAAATGTTATTTGTTTGCCTTTTATGTTTTGATTGTATATTACTAATTAATTTGTCAAACTTGATTGCGTCGTCGTTATCCAGATTACCAGTAATTACTTTAATGATAGAACCAAGGGGATTAAGTTTAAGTAAACCTCTTTTGATTATCGTAATAGGAATCAATTAATTAAGTCGCTCAATTGTAACATTCAATGTAATATTCAATGTGTCTAACCTATCTTTCATATACTTACTAATTTATATACTAATCTATTTTATAAGTATTTTTAGAATATCCTTACTAATCTATTTTAAAAGTATTTTTAGAATATCCTAATCTAAATTGTTACTTATTAATTCGAAATCTAGATTCCAGTCAAATAAGGTAAGACCTGCTTGGCCTTGCTTGACAGGAAGAATACACTGTGGATGAAGGCCCTGGGTCAGGGTTGCCTGAGCCACTATCAGGAGGACGAGCCTGTGGAGGACGCCTTATGTCTTTAATTGGAACCTTAGTTTGTCTCTGATTGGTCTGTACCGCGACTGTATTGCGGTGAATATTACTTGTTACTTTAGCTTTTTGGTAACGTGGTTTATCTTTGCTGCGTCGAGTGTTAACGCCTTTGATTAAAATGCTATCTCCAATTTTAATATCGAATTTATTTTCTCCACCACGCTTTTGTCTTCTGTTTTCTTTGATTTTAACAATTTTGTCAGTTAAATAATTATACAAGTATTTTGATCTCTTTGCGTGTTCTGTAACTAATTGTTGCGTATAACTTTTATCAAAATCTACTGCAAAATTACTAGATGAGTCCGTATGTCCGAATACCACTTCAAAGGGAGTGAGACCCGTGGTAGAGTGAATTGATTGATTATAGGACATTATAGCATACGTCATAACGGTTACAGCGTCTGTAATTTTAGTTTCATATTTTGCAATTCGGTAAATTTCGATTATTGTTGAATGAAACCTTTCTATTATACCCATTGAATTAGGACTATGTGGCGTTCCTATGTGAAGTTGAATTTTGTAGAAGGTTAACATTTCCTTCAACAGTTCATTATTGAATTCAGAACCTGGATCAGAACTTATTTTTCTAGGCACACCATAAAATGAGAAGAACTTTAATAAAGCTCTTACTATTTCAGGGTTTGATCTATTTGATACCTCAAATGCTTGTCCCAGTTTGCTGAAAGCGTCAACAATAGTCAAGAAATATTTTCCTTCTATTGAAAATAAATCAATAAAAAGCTCTTGAAAAGGTCTAGTCTGAGTCTGTGTTAACTGTAATTCAGGCTTAAAAGGTTTTCGGTCATATTTCATTCTTTTGCAGATTTCGCAAGAGTTTATAATGCTGCCTACTGTTTGTTCTAAGTTATTCCAAAAATAAGTGCGTTTTAAATGGGCTATTGTTTCTTTAATGCCGCGATGGCAAGTTTTACCTACGTGATACTTTGTGACAATATCACGTAGTTCTTCTTCGTCTTCAACATAGACTACTCTTAGGGTGCATTCATAAAACCTAACTGAATTCTTTTTATAAAGGTTTGTAATTACTTCGGAAAATATTTTTCTAGCATTTTGTCTTCGAAATAAAGGAAATATTTAATTTTAGGTCGTGTGTACTCTTTGAGGAAATTTTTTAACTAGTATGGGATTATCCGTAGGCATGTGCACTTCGAGTACCTTTTGTTTATCTCTAGAAGGATCTTTAACTACGAATTCGTTTCTATTCCATGTGAAAATTAATATCTGATTTGGTTTTGTATCAATAGCTTCGTTTAATATGGGTACGTCAGCAGAGTCAGTGTTTTCTTCAGAATTAACAGTAATAGTAGTTAAGGAGTCTGGTTTTTCAGAGGCCGTAAGAGTTCCACTATCCAATGATTGTATCGAGTATGGGGATCTCGGTCTATCGTCGTCATCTTCAGATGAAATAACAATGGGACTACGAGTTGCGTTTTTAGAAATATATTTTCGTTGTTCCTTTCTGTCTAAGTTAACTATCATAGATGAGTCATCCTCTAATGCGTTAACTCTTATGCGCGACAGAGCATCGGCATTACTGTTTTGTTTTCCTCCAAATTCGGATAATCTTAACCTCCATCTTGTGAATCTACTACCGGGTTCCTTAACTGAGTGTAACCACACGAGTGGTCTATGTTCGCTGAGAATTATGAACTTTTTTCCATATAAATACGGTCTAAAGTGTTTGCAGGCCCATACTACTGCTAAAAATTCTTTCTTAATTGCGCTGTATCGTGTTTCAGCTTCGTTGAGTGTCCTACTAGCGAACGCAATTGGTTTATCGCTACCGAGTGGTCCTTGAGATAAGACTGCGCCAAGGGCAAAGTTTGATGCATCTGTTGTTAGTAAAAACGGTTTCGAGAAGTCAGGAAATTGTAAAAGCGGGGCATTGGTCAATAATTCTTTACATTTTTCGAAAGCGTTAATGTATTCTTTAGTTATATTGACTTTATTCTTCACTTTAAGACAGTAATATGTCAACGGTTGTGTGTTTTTTGAAAAATCTTTGATAAAGGAGAATGGGCGCTTTTGTATGGGCTCCGTCCCCAGACTGTTTCAAGACTGTATCAAATTGATCGATACGTCTTTTTAAGCTTTTTTGAATGGCTTGATTTTATTCTATGACACCATCCACCACACTCGTGCAGGGAAAGAACTACGAATGATTACATTTTTCTTAAAAAAATGTAATTTTCGCTCAGTTTACCATCGTCCACCTCTTTTGCCTTGCAGATATCCTGGGATATCTATTCTATCCATAAAAAGTGCGATGGAGAGAGCTGTGATCGAAGTCTTAACATGTGTGTCCTCGAGGTTATGAGTGTTGTGACAGTAGCTTGTTCTTATTGTATGCCACCTACAATGAAACTCGTGCAAAAAAGATACCTACTATGAACCTTTTATTTTTCATTAATAATATTATTTTTAGCATAAGTAGTTTTTCGTACATACCTATTATTTTATAAAGTGTTCTTTGCGGTGCAGCTACTTGTCTTGTGTTGCGCCTTTACCGCCACACCCGCACACTTGAGTTATTTAAAACTCTAGTCTATCGAATACCTAGTTTTAAAATGGATGAATTCGCTGTTTCTTTTGTTCACGTAATTTAATTGTACTATTAATATTTCACCGTGTCATGTAAGTTCAACAAATAATGCAAGAAAACAAGAAAAATGGCAGTTACTATATTTATTATTCACAAATTAATTATTCATTAATCAAAATCTACAATAATTTCGTCTAGAAAAGTTGCCGGTAACAAGTTGTCATCTTGATGCCTCGCCCAACCCAAATACCATATAATACTCATTATATGAGCACATGTGCCTACTGTTCTTCTTCCTGTTAGGCACGAACAGTAATAATTGCGGACGGACTCCCTTCCCGTCATTCTTGTATTTACTACAATGTAGGAGTAATATATCCGATTGGATACATGACGGGATTGAACACGGCCTCTCAAAAGCACTCCTTCAACAATAATCCCGTATTGTGCTAGGTCGAGAATTAGGGTTTCGCATACTTCGATGCAGTAGATTCCATTTCTTATATGCTCGCTCAGGTAAGACCGGGCGAGCTTTATTTGATAGGTTCCTAGTGCTATTAGCACTAGATCCTCCTCGCTTAATACTGGGAATGCCAGCGCTCGTACAGCGTCATCCGTGATAGTATGGAACGCTGCCCTCTGTCGATTGAGATTGTTTTCGACAACGTAATCACCCAAACTATTTGGCTGGTGAAGTCTTTCTTGGATTTCTCTGATTATTTGGTTGGCAAGTGGCGTGTTGGTCACAGGTTCTTTAAACGTGTTTGTTAGAGCGGCAGCAATTCGTACATCTTCGAACATATGAGGCAGTGCTCTGTTGAAATATTCTTGCCGTAATATTTTAAAATCACGTTTTAGGCGACCATTTATTACCTCCACGACCCATCTGATTATTGTCACCAGCCGGGGTTTATTTGCATCTTCAGTACTGAGTTGTGATTCAGCCCTGCTCTTGGTGGGAGGCATATGAGCATTATAACCATGCTCTTCTATATCTCCAAGAGAGTCTCTGAAGCCTCTGTCTCAAATGAGTACGTCGCCGGCATGAAGTAGACCATGTATTGGAGCTTCATTATGAATTGATCTCGACATTATCGTAGCATCTGATGTCGTTGCTGCGTGCGGTCCGGTAACATCAACAATATATCCATCCGTGCAGACGATTAAATATGGTTTATGGTTACGGAACTTATGCAGACTGAATGACTGCTTTTGAAATAGAAAATTGCTGCTTTTTTGTATGAATATATAAGTACCGTCAAAAATTAAAATGGCTCTAGTCCCATTGTCTCCATACAGTGAGTTTGGAATAGTCAGGTTCCGCGAAATAATTTCTTGACGACTTATATGATCCCATCCTAAATGCCTAGGAACAAAGTCGGCCAACAAACACTCACGAGCTTTAGTCAATTTTCTCTCCAATGCTCGACGACTCATGCCCAGCCGCGCAGCCAATCTTTCGTTAGGTTCTCCAGACCTTACTTTCATCAAATAGGCTCCCAGCACTGTCTTGTAGCGCCGTGATTGTTCCAAGGAAGGAGTTTCTTCTAGAATCCTCTGGAATTGTTCATGGGTTAGCCCGACACAAAAGTGTAACTCCGTGGCTGTGATGTTTTCGATCGTATCGAAATTAAATAAGTGTCGTTCATTATAGGCCGTGACAAGTGTATCCAACATGTCTTTAATTTGCTCTGGAGTAAATGAAGAATTATTTAATTCATTCAATTCTGTCCATGAGTTCTCATTTAAATGGTCATTACACACACGAGCACTTACTGGGATGTACAATTTATTTTCAATCAACATTCTCACTTTGATGAATTGAGGTATTCTCAAAAGATTTTGCATTACGCAGTTTGGAAATACACAACGTCGAGATGTATTCGCTGCTCGTCTATACTCTTCAATAGACATTGAAGAACTTTCAACCGCAGGTGGCTCGGCCCCAGGTGGTTCGACTTCAGGTGGTTCGACCACAGGTGGTTCAGGTGGTTCAATCTCTCTAACATCATCGTGTAGTTGATGACGGTTGGCTGCTACCCAACATCTGTGGCACATCCACTGCTCGTCGTTGTTAAGAGCCTGTAAAAATAAAACAAAGAGGTTGGGTTATTTAGTTTCGCGAGCTGCTTGAGACTCATCTCTCAAGGACGCAAACACGCACAATGACTCACGCTCATCTCTATTATTACGTTTCGGGTAATGTGATATATTATGGCATTACTTTGAGATATACTATTTTGCGCATATTTACTTTAAAAACTACAAATGTGTGGCCTTCGTGGCACGTTGGCTCGCCATCTGGAGGTTCCAGGTTTGAATCCCGGTGGGGACACTGTCGAGCAAAATCACATTGTGAGACTTTCCCCAGTTGCGCTAGGACATTGCAGGCTGAATCACCTGATTGACCGAAAAGCAACATGATTCTGTTCTTTGGAAGGCACGTAAAGCCGTTCTCTCTCAGTCTCGGCTACTACATCTAACGATAGTAGTCGTCAAGCCAAGTCGTGAGCTATATCAGAGGCCTTTGCTTTGGCCCAATAACTCTGACACCAGGGTTTGTGAGGTAGGCTTACGTACCTTAAAACCTACACGATAAGAAGAAGACTACAAATAACCAATATTTTTGTTCGATTCACTTCATAAAATAAAATAATAACTTACTTGTTGTATTCGTAAATGATCCATTACATATTCCGCAAAGTTAGGTCTTGCATCTAAGATTTCTCTTGTAAGCCGATGGCGTTCTCGCACTCGCGCTAGAGAACGGTCAAATAGAGCACAATGACGGTTTACACGTTCCATCTTTAACACAACGAATCCAATACACTTGCAATCAGGTCCATTCAAGCTAACCGAAATCAAAGTAAAAGCAGAAAAATCAAGTCCATTTAGCGTGCCGAAGTCGAAATATACAATGTCGAACCGATGAAGGAGCAAAAGATGCATGCGACGTGCGTATCGTAAGGCAATATCAACCGAACTAATATTACAATTGAAAATTGTTTGTAACCATTAATGAAGACAAACGAGTACAATACAATAGTCAGAACTGTAAAAAAAATGTTCTTTGTCTTTAACCTTCTCGCCTTATTATTATCTCGATGGGGTTAAACCCCGATAACATGATGCCTCTAGCGTTGTGTGCACATGGTTACCAGCTTCAGATACAGTGCGATTCAAAATTACAGCTTGGAACATGAGGCCAGCGCTGCGCAGTAATAAATTCACGTGTCAGCAGGGGTGAACGTAAGGAAGGGATAGACATGGGAGTGGGCAATAAATGCGAAAAGGTCTACTCACATTAAATTACTGCTCGATCCCGTGCCGATTCTCGTCTGCTGGTGTTGATCTCCTTCGTGCTGCCGCTCGATGACAAAGGAGATCACCCAGATTGGGCTAATTTTTATTTTGCCGGCCAACAAACATAAACGCATTATTTAAATAGAATTCAACATTATAATCATTTTTTATTACTATACCAAAGTTCTAAGTCAATTCAATGAGATTATATTTCGGTTTGAATTTTAGCCTCAAAGTATCACTCAGTGTAGATGTAAAGCAGTTTTTTGTTTAGTCAAAAGTGTTATTTCTATGTGGTGCAATGGTAGTCAGTTGCCATTTTAGTTTCACGTCCATTATAAAAAGTCCCGGGAAAAAAAAAAATTCTTTATTGAACATTTCAATGATTATTCTCTACTTATAATTCTCCTGGTCTAACAAAAATATTCTCTAAACCTTCAGCAGGAATGTTTATGACAGACAGGTGCCTTGCATGCCCCATGTACCATACAATACACATCACATGGGAGCAGCAGCCGATAGTTCTTCTGCCATTACGGCAAGAGCAATAATAATGCGCAATAGCTTGCCTGCCTGTGAGAGCTGTGTCTATGGCTATATAAACATGATATGTTTGTAAACGGATATGCCGGGACTGGATTCGCCCTCGAAGTATTTAGAGATCCCTCCCTTCAACTTCTCGCAGATGTTCAGCAGGTATATTTCCTCCGATTTCAATGACAAACATACCAGTTGCCTGTATGTGCTCTGCATAATAACTACGTGCCTGTTTAAGTTGGTATATACCAAGGGCGAACAAAATAAGGTCTTCTTCCGTTAATATAGGGAACGGGATATCAGACAGATTCGTATTTATTGGCTGAAACTGTGCACGTCTTCGGTTATAATTGTATCTGGTTACCAGATCACCCAATGTATTTGGAATATTAATTCTTTCTTGAATGATTTCTAAAAATCTTGGGGCGCGCACATTGTCCACAATCACTTGATGATATGCGTTTAATATTGCTGCTGCTATCCTAAAATATTCAATCATGTGCGGTAAGGCACGATTGCAATGAACGATTCGTAATAGTCGAAAATCCCTCTTAAATCGTCCATTAATGACTTCGACCACCCAGCGGCATATGGTAACAAGGCGTGACTTGTTTGCTTGTACCGTAGTCAGTTGCGTTTCATTAGCATCCTTTGTTTGGGGCATATGCACTGAATATCCATGAGATTGTAGAGGTAATGCCGCGTCTCTAAAGCCGCGATCAAGGATAAATACGTCTCCTGGTCTATAAAACCAATGAAATACACTTTCTTCGTCCTCAAGAATAGAATTCATTACATAGGCGTCAGAAGTTGTTGCAGCGTGTGGTCCAGACACCTCTATAATATGACCGTCACAACATACAAATAAAAAAGGCTTCGTCAGATTTCTATATTTATGGTGACTGTACGTGAGTCTTTGAAAAAAGTAGTTGGAGCTTTTTTGGTTATATATATATGTACCGTCGCATATAGTAATAGCGTTTCTTTGTTCTATAGAGCTTTCTGGATTTCCATATAACGTTTCTGGTAATAATAAGTTCCTTTGTG
Source organism: Globia sparganii (assembly GCA_949316385.1). Lineage (NCBI taxonomy): Eukaryota > Metazoa > Arthropoda > Insecta > Lepidoptera > Noctuidae > Globia > Globia sparganii. Next base: position 21,582,155 of record OX438656.1, read on the forward strand.
CTACATCTTGTCGATTTAAATGGTCAAATCCTAAGTGTATAGGAACAAAATCACGCACTAACGCTTCACGACCTAAGGTCAATAGTCTTTGAAAACGGGATTCGCTTGTTCTAAAAATCAAAGCGAGCCTCGCATTAGAATCCCCTGTTCGAAGTTTGGCTAATGTTGCAGCCAGTATAGTTTTTTTGTGTCTGTTACTATTTAAACTGGATATATTGTCGAGCAAATTGGAAAACTGCTCATGACTAAGTCCAATCCAAGTGTGGAATTCGTTTGCATTTATAAGTTCATATTGTTCAAAGTTGAGTATATCTGTTGTTATTTGATTTCGCATTATAGTTAGAGCACTCACTATTTCAGAGGCCGTAAAATCTTCTACGAGATTATCCTGTAGAGGAAGTGTATGCCAGAGGTTTTGCTCCAGATGTTCTTGACACACGCGAGCATTTTCTGGTATCAATAAATTGTAACGTCCGATCAGAAGAACAATCACACTATGTGGAATTCTAAGTCGGGTCACATTCTGGCAATGTTGAAAAACACAATTCACTGTTGTGTTTGGAGTACGAACGAATCCTGGTAATGTCAGTGTTGGATGGGTTCGGGGTACTTCCGGAGCAGGTTCATCTGGCAGAGCATCGATGACTTGATTTGCCTCGCGAACTCGTCGTTGAAAAGTCCTTTCAACTCTTTGCCAACATGGTCGGCAAATGAAGTCTGTTGGCTCTTCCTGAAAAGAATAATAAATAAAATGATTAAACACCTACTTTGATTAAAAACCTTTGATTATAACGGTAGTGTTGCCTCCAAACCGTGCCAGATGTAGTGTGTGTAGTGTTATTGTGTTAACCATTATGAATTATTATTATTATTATCGTATATGACATGTTTTTTTTTTATTAATTGATAGAAGTATATGCACTAATACTAGTTTGTAAGTTGTTTATGTTCTTACTAACAATATTGGATTGTACTGATCTGACAAATAAATGAATTGAATTGAATAAACTACAATGATTAAAATTGTTCGTACACGTGACAAGACTGCCCAGTAGTGGTGTAGGTACGTTATACGTCCAACTGGAAAGAGACTAGCATGGTATGGAGTTACTATCATTTAGTTGTACCAAAAAATATAAAATAGGTTACCTGTCTCGCAACCAGCTCCTCGATAACTATCTGCGCCATGTCGTTATGGTGTTCTTCTCGTGAAGTCCACGTATAAGTCCTTCGACCTTCACATGGTTCACGACATTTTATACACAACATTTGTGCCATTATAGCAACAATAAAACGACAAAAAACAACAATAACACGACAAAAAACAACAATAACACTATAACAAAAACAGCAATGACAAAACAACGATAAAACTGGGAGCACAGCGGTGTAGCCGTCCGATGTAACAGAAGTTGCATGGAGAACTGAAGGCAAGCCGTGCGGTGAGCGCCGTGTGGTCAGTGCGAGCGAGATAGCATGTGACGCAGGCGCAGGTAGCTGCTACCTTTTTTACATTCTGACTCGCACGTTATTCCAAGAAATATAATAATAATTAGGTTTCTTCCACAAACTGAATAGATGTTCTGAGTTTGAATAATATCTCACAGACTTGACTTAGAACTTTAGTGTGGTAATAAAAAGTGTTTATATTATTATTATCTATTGTAATATTGAGTTTATTTTAGTTGGCCGGCACTTTCAAAATTAGCCCAAAAATGTATGGAGGTTGGGTGATCTCCTTTGTTTGTGTAGGTTCCCGGATAATGCCAGGCAATTAGCAATTCGCTAGGCCAATGTTAGTGCCTTTAAACGAAGAAAGTTTTCGCGAACTTTATCCAACCCTGGCTGCGCTAGTCATATATGAACGGCAGTGATTTTGTTTAAAATAAACTTTAATTACAATTATTACAATAATTGGGAGATGTGCTCAGTTTGAGCGATGCAAACGGAATGTCCTGGCTTATGAACTATTGGTTTATATAACCTAAACAATGACGACATATTTCTGGAAGTTCCCACGAAGCTAGCTCAGATAAGCATTAACTTAGCTGTTAGAAGTAATTGTTGAAAGAGATGTGTATTAAGTGGAATCGGCGACATGGCTACTTAAAGGTGTTAGAAACAGAGTGTTAAGTGAGGATTAATCCCGTGGGAACTGATGCCTGGTATGCATAACTACTTACTTGAATATAAGATAATTTGTAAATAAATAAAAATGTCAAAGCAAGTCAAGGAAGTCGGTGTTGATGGTTTTGAATTTTCGTTTTTTGCCACCGACTTTCGAAATAAAGTTATTTATTAATTTGTAGTGTTTTTGGAAGACAATTGTTTTTTATTTTTTTTTGTAAAGTTTTTATTTTTCACTTTTTAGTTGTGGCACCTACCCCACACGAATTAGAATACCACTACCTGCTATGTAAATAACAGTGACAGAAAGTTATTATAACATCATCCAATTGGCTACGGATTTATTGCCCGACTAAGAGGGTTATGGTAATAATTCAAATTGGTGAAACAGGATAATATTTTTTATTACCTTACTACGGCGAAAGAAAAAGGGGGGTTATGATTTTGACCGTTATGTATGTATATAATGTAGGTACTTTCTTGTTTCATCCTTTTCAGTAGACGAGTTTTAGGCCCGTATTACAGAACGTCACTCAATACTCAAGCATTCCTTAAAACTAGATTCAAGCCATTTGATTGGTTGAAACTAGTTTTAAGTAATGCTTGAGTATTGAGTGACGTTCTGTAATACGGGACTTAGTTTTTAAATCTCAATTTTAACCGATTTCAAAAAAGGAGGAGGTTCGGTCAGTGGATACGAAACGGGGCATTATGAAAAAAAGACAAAAATTTCACCAAAAACCATCGTATAATCAAGCCTTCAGGACTTGGTGGGATGTGGGAGTAGTAGGGTGGGGGAACACCATGAGACACCACAAGGGCATTGACCTTGACCTCAGTGTCATTGACCTTGAAAATTCTTAGTCAAGATCCGTGATTATCTTGGTCACTGACCTTGAGGTCAAGGTCAACATTCCGAAAGTCAAGATCCGCAATTTTCGGGAGCAGTAACAGGTCAATATTCACGGTTACTGACCTTGACGTCAAAGTCAAGTGACCTTGGAGTCAAGGACTGTTAGGTCAAGCTCAAGTGATACTGGAGGTCAATGTCGAGTTACCTTGGAGATCATGGTCAAGAGACCTTAGGAGTGTTTTTAGAATTTCAGGGCCCTGACACTGGTGCCTATTCTCTTGTACACCGAACTAAACTAACTAAATTATCACTAAAATTCCTTACTTTTGGCTATGAGAATCTTAGAGCTTTAAAATATCTCTAAATTTAAAAATAATGTTGACACAACCAAATCGAATTTGACAAACGCGACTCCACGTGATAAGTAGGTACTTTTGTTTTGTTTGTTTGGCTTCGCACGGTTTGTGCATTCAGCCAAAATGTAGGTACTTATTTGCCCTCATCATCATCATCTGCCTAGCCTTTTCCCAACTATGTTGGGGTCGGCTTCCAGTCTAACCGGATGCAGCTGAATACCAGTGTTTTACATGGAGCGACTGCCTATCTGACCTCCACAATCCAGTTGCCCAGTGACTGCGTAATACGATACCCCTTGGTAAGACAGGTTGTCAGACTTTCGGGCTTCTGACTACCCGAAACGAATGTCAAAGATCCACGATTGACAACCGGGACCAACGGCTTAACGTGCTTTCCGAGGCATGGAGGCGTCTCGGTATGTAAAGATGGTCACCCATCCACAGACCAACCGCGGAAAGCGTAGCTTAACCTGATCGATCGACCTGTGCGGCTGTTATTATTTAGCCACGGGTCTCTCCCCGTGTTTTTTTTGAGCCGAAGGTGCGCAGTGGGGCTACCTCGACCTCTTTTTTTAGGAATTTTTCACTTTTGTATGGAAAATATGAAAAATTATCACCAATGTGTTGAGTTTTGGGTTTACGGGTTCCTAAAAGGGGGTCGAAATTTTCATTATTTTTGCGATAGGACACACCGTTTTCGAGATTTAAGCAAAAGAAAAGAAAATCAAAAAACAGTACTGTTTCTGCATCTGAAGTCGAGGTGTTGGTGTGAATTTTAGTTCATGTCAACTAATCTTATTCCACACCTTTTTAGTCGCGATTAAAATTAGAAATAGATTTAGTTAGAAAATCTAAATTTTAGGTGAAAAACCTCAAGTTCAGAAAAGCAAAATTACTATTTTCACTAAACTAATATCTCAGTGCAATCTTAGTGCTGTCAAACTAAAATTTTATTGTGTCACTTTTGTTAATTTCAGAATGGGAAATCGTCGTTTGACAGGAATAAACTAAATTTTGGTGATTTTTAGTGTACTTTAGACACATTTGTGACAAGAGAATCGGCACCACTACCAACCCTTTGACTTCGAGTGCAAAAACAGTATTTTTTTTCTTTTTAATGTTCCGTACATACAGGTTTTTTTTTCAAAAATTATTTGTTTTGCCCTACTATCTAAGTATCCACCGATTGAGCCAAAGAAAATTAGGTCTTATTTTAACACTCTCACCGCCACGCATGTATACAGTTTGCCAAAGCAGCAGGCCATGTGGGCGGCGCGCCGCCCATCCCATTTCTTTAGCGACCCGCCAAGCTTAATTTGAGAGAACTTTTGCGGCACGCCAAGTGGCACGCTGGCAGGGCACGCCATATATTTTATCAGCGGGCCGTGTGGTCCGCTGTGACCCGACGAATTCAAATAGATTTTTTGGTTTTGGCTTGCCCGATACGTAGTCAAAACCAATTGTATCGAATAATGTATTCAAAAACCTACCTATGGAAAAAAAAAACGAGGAAAATCGGACTCTATTGCCATGACCATTCAGTTGGTAATTAACTAAGAAAAACCAGTTTCCCAAGACGATATTTATTAATATTTTGCTCAAAAAAATCAGCTTACAAAATTTAAAAACATTGGATACATCAGACAAAAATATTACTTTAAATGAATTTCTGCGTAGCATTCCGTACAAACACTAGGTTGCGTTGGGCATTTCACACAGACAGTATTCACTTTCTTTGTCTTGTTGCTGGCTTCTACGGCTGGTAGACCCTGAGCTCGGTATCTTTCGTAACAGTGAATGCATCTTCGGCGAACTAGTCTTCCTCTATGATCATTGAGTGATGTTTTGCTGAATTTGTGTTCTGACTGCCTATTTGAGCTCGCTGCTGAGCTTTGCCTAGGGGTCAATCTTAACATATGTAGACAGAGGTTTTCCCTGAATTTAGTCACGGTATATTTCTTGCTACTAAGTCGCTTGTGCTGTTTATAAATGATGTAGGCATTTGTAACAGCTGTAGAAAACAATAGATCTATAGCTAGTTTCTGAAACCAACGAATACTTCTTCGGGCAGGACTTGAATAACTTGCTAGTTGATCTGATAAATCAATGGAACACTTGTGTTTATTATATTCTGTTATCGCAATAGGTTTCATAACCCTTTTGTTTGGGTTCCTTTTACTAGTTACAGTTACAAAACCATTGGAGTGTTTTGTGGATAAAGCCAAAACGTCACGTTTATCTTTCCACTTCAATACAAGAACGCCATTATTGTTTTGCAATGCAACCATTTCACCCCTTTTTAGTTTTTCTTCTATGACTTCTTTTGGCAGTCCCTTCCGGTTTTTTCTTAGAGTTCCTATTAGGTGTGTATTATTTTCTAATAATTTTTCCGCCAGGTCGACGCTGGTGTAAAAATTATCTGTTACTACACTCCTGCCTACGCCAAGATATGGTTGACAAAGCTTCATAACCACATTTGTAGCCATATTGTCCTGCCGTACTGCCTTTTTACCTTCGTAAATGATGAAATCATGAGTGTAACCATCATCATCACATAGCTTGAAAAGTTTCATGCCATATTTGTGGCGTTTGCCAGGAATATACTGCATAAATAATATGCGTCCTCTAAAAGCAACCATGCTTTCATCCACAGTAACATATTCACCCGGTGTTTTTGAATTTTGAAATCCTTTTGTTAATAGCTCCACTAAACGCCTTATTTTTATTAGCCGGTCAGCATGATTAGACCCTATAAAGACGGTGTCTTCAAAATGCCAACATCTGAGCAACAGCTCGAATCTGTTCCTGGCCATAGTTTGACCAGCTACTTTATTTTCATAGAGAATATTTTTGCTCCAATAGTCACTAATTTTAGGTAACTTTTTAAGTCCCATATAAACTAACAGGCTTAGGAATTTCCACATTTCTTCAGGAGTGCAGTTTGTCCACTTAGCGATTCTCATGTTGCGTGTGACGACATTGAGTAATTTTGATTTGTTGGCGTATGAATTAGTCATTTGTACCATAAGATTTATAATTTCGTCGGTAAGAAATAATCGGAAACAATCTAATTCCATTTCACAGTTACTAGGAACATTGATACCTGGTTGTATGTCCAGTGGAAACTGCTTCTGTCGTGAATCCTCAGGATAGTGCCACTCCAAAGTCAATGACTGCGTTCGAAGTTCACTCAAAGCGATATCATTGTCAGAGGCTAACGAAGTTTCATCATCATAACTTGATTCAGATTGCGATGAACCCGATGCATGCGATGGTAGATAGTGGGGATCGCTTTCGGAATCCGACATGTTGAACACGCGTAAGAAAAAGCGCGCGAAAACCCTTTAGCAGCAGGCTACGTGGGCGGCGCGCGGCCAACTGACCTAATTACAGTGATGGCCTGCATATTTGATTTATTGACAGTTAGTAACGGACAAAAATGCAAAAGTTTTAGCGGTAAATTTTTGGTGCGCCGGCCGCCCACATGGCCTGCCGCTACAAATAAAAAAATCAGTAATAGCTTGCTGCACTAGAATTTACGTGGACGGCCGGCGTACCACATGGCGGTGAGAGTGAGGCAATAAGACTTAATTTTGAATGCATAAAGTAATGCTAGAATCAATACTCAATCAAGCTTAGAAACAACTATTTACATATATTATAAGCGTATCCCAGGTATCTGTTGGCTAATCAAGGGTCTTTAAGCGCGTAAATTGTTTTTTAATTAGTGAAGGTGACTCTTTCACTGGTTGTATTGAAAACAATGCTTTTAAGTGACTATTCACTAATAATCTATCGTTATCGTACCTATTCAGGAGTAAATCCCATGCCACACAGTAGTTAGCTGCAGAAATCTCTAGGGCGTTTACAACTGATTCGGCACTTCCTTTGAGCGAAGATTTTAGATAATGGAATTTTTGAATGTTACTAATCTCAGTCGAATTGTGCACCAAAGATATAAACGTATCCCGATATTCGAGCCAGTGTTCATACACGCCGTCGAACGTAGGCAACATGATGGTTGGTAATTTAACGGATACTGGCCTGTTTACATGTTGACACGGCTTGGAACAATCAGTGACCTCTTCACTGACGCTAAGAATGGATTCAGCTCGGGCAATAGTGTTATAGTAGCTGTCTTCGAACTGTTGGAGCTGATATAACTGATCATCTATATCACTATCGGAAACTAGTTCTTCAAGTTTTGATTGTATTTCATTAAATTCACTAAATAAAATCTCAGCACCCTTTACTCGTAACTTTAAATCTATTTTTAAATCACTAGATATAGTTGTTACAGTGATAGTATTTAAGTACTTAGCAAGTTTAGTTAGCCTGCCCTTAACGATACTACGTTTCCTAACCAAATCGCGCATGATTTGCTCAGTTTTTTCATCACTAATAGTTCAGTAGGGGGACCTATCATGTGTTTTGCTAGGACCCTTCCCATCATCAGCCATTAACGACATCCCGGTGGCTTGTGAAAAGTGGAGTACTCACGTGCAAAGTGACTGCGTGTGAAAACGGCTGCTGCTAATAGTGACACTATCAGCCGGTGTGTCGCTCTGCGCAATGGGCAACCCTCACCAACAACACCCTCACTGGAATCAGATCGCAAAACGGTATTGCACTTATGAACTCAGCAGGTCTTGAAAACTGGAACTTGATAAACGCACCGTATGACCGCTTGTTCTTCCAAATCTTCCTTCCAAATTGTCCTTTCAACTCGGTAAGATTGAAGGCCCTTGCGTGAATATGCTGCTGAATCTGCGCTTCTAAGTGTTATTTCGCTCGTCTTTTATGTGCCTGTGTGGTCGTAGCAGCGTGGCAGTCCAAAGGTCGCTTGACTCGATAATTTGGTTTTAACCCCTCACATGTCTAGGTCGCGGATGCCGAAACGCCCCAAATGTCGGCGTATTTGAACGTACTTTGTGATTTTTGGGTAGGCCTTCAGAAAAACTGAGAAATCGGCAATTTATAGCCCTTATAATGGTATATATTATACCTTTCTGGGTTCGTTATGAGTTTATCTAACTATTCATACTATTTATTAAGCAAATAAAACTGACCTAATCTCGCAGTGATGTCTTAAGTTTTCACTTTTATAATTTTCACTCACATAACCATAAAACTTTATCACAATATAACGAATAATTTGTTTTTGTTTTGTATTCCCGAGTACCTTCATGTTTGATGATTAATTAATTTTGCATATTCCACACTTTTACTTTTTTTTGTTGTTATTAATTTGATTGTTAATGCTGGCCTACTCCATGTTTTGTTTCGTTGTTCGACACTTGTTTCCTGTCAAAGTCATCATTAGTTTATTTCTTCATTCCATCCATGTTGATAATTGACTACCTAGTCACACTTATAATGTTTATCCACTGTAATACTGTTCCAATAAGCAGCCGTAATGTGATAATTTATTAATTTTCACCAAAAGGTCGGCGCCTGCGACCCTTTGCTTGTCACAGTAATGCCACAGAGTGTCTATAGTCTATGACATCTTTATGACACTCAAGGCATAGACAAGTAATGAGGTTACGTCTGGCGCGGATATATTTTTAATATTTTACGTAATCTATGTTATTTATTTATTTTTTTATTTCTTTTATTATTTTTTTATTTCCGTAACTGCCCGTGACACCACAGCGGGCCCTTTCAGAATACCAGCGCTGCGATATTTATTTTTAAATATCGCAGCATCATGCTGAGATAGGAGCCTATTGGCCTCGTATAGGACTTTTTGTTTCATTTTTCTTTTTGTTACTTTTTTAATTTTTTTAATTTTAATTTTAGTATTTTAATTTAGACTGTGTTTAATTTAGTTTGTGATCCTCCTGTACGAGTCACAATAAATACTTTTTCTTTCTTTCTTCTTTCTAATTCACACAGATATTCACCAAAAAACACTTACGCGATAACACAGTAGTGTGTAGGCAATGTTGACACAAATTATTCCGCTTATACACAATGTCTTACACTGTAAAAAGTAATAAAAAGTATATTATATCAATTGAAAAATTATGCCGGCGATTTCGCGCGGTTTCGGTCGCTAAACTATCGCTGAGATGGCTGGTCAGTGGCCCATCCCGCACATCTGTCGGACACTTGGTCAGGAAGTACCGTTAACACAAAAACGATACGAACGAAATATTTGTCTATGCCTACTAATATTATAAAGAGGAAAGATTTGTATGTAAAGTATGTTTGTAACGAATTGGCTCAAAAGTACTGGACCGATTTTAAAAATTCTTTCTCCATTTGAATGCTACATTATCACTGATTAATATAAGCTTTTTTTCCACCCGTGCGAAGCTGGGACGGGCCGCTAGTATTTTATAATTTTCAAGTACGATTTTTTGTTATTATCTAATAAATAAAATTCTCGTGTCACAGTGTTAGTTACCATACCTACGAAACTGCTGGACCGATTTGCATGAAATTTTGTGTGCATATCGGGTAGGTCTGAGAATCGGCTACTATCTATTTTTTTATTTTTGCAAAACGACGTTTGCGGGGTCAGCTAGTTTTATTATAAATTATTATTGTTATTTTATTCAGTTACTTTTAGATTTTAGCAATGACCTGTTCAATGAAACATCCGAGACTTTTTGTTTTGAGATAACCCAAATATTATTTCGATATTATTCTTTGAAAATAATGAGTCATCATTATTTTGTACACTGATTTATTAACAGTTGTGTAACAATTATGGTGGACAATACATTACATACATTATTATTCTATCTATCTTTCCATATACCTAAATCCATCTACCAACCCACCCATTCTCAGACAGGAGGCCTGTTTCCCAGGAGTGGGAAACTATAAGTATGTGTAGGTAACTACTGTGGTTATTCATCATGATAAAGTTTGTCTGAATTAACTTCGCCATGTATCAATAGTAGTCGGTTTTAGTATGGTTTATACTACTGATGCCGAATATTCAGTATATATATCATCTTTCTCATCAAAAGATGACTTATCATCTTTTTCAATATCAAAAGATGATTTATCATTGTTTTCATCATCAAAAGATGTTATATCATCTTTTATATACTTAATATTTGGGCATACTTTATACTATTCAAGTGGTAAATGTACTGCCGTCATTCCTCCTGCGGTGCTCTAAATGAACCCATATACTTACGGATAGTTATTAAATTCCATGTAAGAGAGAGCTTGGAAAAGATTGAAATAAAATACATTTTGTTTTCAAGAAATGTGTTATATTTTTACAACAACAAAAAAACGTGTTATATTTGTTAGCAACATAGAAATGCATATGAGAAAGTAATGTTGGTAATGACATGACTTACACTTTAAAAACTAAATACAAAAAATGACATTATCGGAAAATCCGATACCCATAAAAATTTACAAAAATATAAAAATTATTTGCACCTTTCAAGCTAAATAAAGTTTCTACACAAAACTCAAACCATTTATTTTAAACTTGTTTCAAATAAACAAATTACAGACACTTGAATTGTCAAGGGATCACTCAGTCAGATAGATGAAGATGGTAATGGCTTAGGGAGAAGAAAGGGCAAGAAACTCCATAGACACTTAAATTATATTGTAACAAAAATATTAGTTATATCATTAATATTTAATTTATAATTATATGTGAGAATTAAAATAATGCCAACATCAGGGAGACATGAAGAGTTAAAGAACCCATGCAGGAAATTAATAAACGGTAGGCGTCATATACCGTTGAAACGCAGCCCTCATGCGAGGGCCCGGATCCCGTTCATCGTCCACATCCAGCATCACATTCACTCACATTCACTCATGTTCATACTCCACATCCACACCGTAAAATGATTCACTCATTAGTGCGGCGCCTCTGTTTTCGCCCACGCTTTTCTTCGCCTGGGAGCTGTGCTGCAGAATGCCAAATTCTCCAGCAATCCCCAAAACAAAGAAATGCGTTACACTGGGTGCACTTACTGTGAACCATTTTGGTTTTAGTCATTCGAAAGCAAATCATACACCTTCTTCTTCCATTCCGCCCTTTCAAATATTCTGGCTCGTGCATGATATCTCGCCTCAGCCTCATGAGTTCCCCTAATGGTAGGCTGATCTCTTGTAGACAGGGGCGATGCCGCCTAAACAGAGCTACAGCAAGCTCATAACGGAACTCACGATGCGTCACAGGCAGTTTATCGCGCCGTTTCAGCGAACTCACATACATCACAAGAGCATTGTGAATGCTCACATTTAGCAACCTTTTATACATCTTTATGTACCATTTCACGCCTCTCTTTCGCTCTAACAGATACATGGAAAGTTTTTGATCTTTGAGATCAACTCCCCCCATGAATAAGTTGTAATCCCTTATACACACAGGTTTCACAAGTGATTTACCGGCCTTCGTTCCATTGTAAGTATCGGGTCTGTGATAGGTAGATATAATATTCACCATTTTGGAGTCCATCCATGCAATGATGGATACGTCCCCACAATGACGAGATATTATAGTCCCCTTACTCACTTTCTTCGGTACTTTAGCAATGTCACTAGGTACGTTTCGACGGCATACACGAAGGGTTCCTAAGCAATCAAAGCCCAAACTCTTGAGATATCGTGCTAATGATGGACAATTGTAAAAATTGTCCATCACTACACAATGCCCCTGATGTTCAAGACCCTGCAAAAGCTCAAGAACCACTTTCGTGCTTTTCCCTCCCAAATTGACACCAAGGGAATTGTCTCCACCGGCTCCGTCAGCCTTGCCCGTGTAGATTTGGAATCCAGCCATATAACCTGTGCTAGACTCACACAGTTCATACGACTTTATTCCAAATCGGGCAGACTTTGACCTTATTGTTTGGGCCCAAGACAAGCGGCCCTTGAACAAAGTCAAAGACTCGTCGATGGACACGTCAGGCTTTAGGTTATAGAGGGATTTGAACTTCTTTCCGAGATGCGCAATAATAGGTGCCAGCTTATCCAGCTTAGCCGATAATTTTACTGAGGAAGCATCTTCAGATTGAGGCAATTGCTGACTCGAGACAGTGGTATTGTCTACAAAATGAAGAAACTTACTCAGCAAAACGTACCGATTATAGGGCATAAGACTCTTGAACCCAGGTAGTTGGAGAACCGGGTCTTTTGTCGTCCAATACTCGGATACCGACGTCCGGAGGTCGATGGCCATATACATGAACACCGCGAAAAGAAGCATTATCTCGTCTGCATTCGTGTCAGTCCACAAATGTAAACGGGATGATGTGGTCAAAATTCCTCTATTACGCTTAGCCTCAATCGTCTGCTGGGCGTAGCGGTTTGTTTCACGGACGATCAAGTCTATGATACCTTTATCCCATATGTCGACAAAGGCATCATAAGGCGAATCGTAGTCTTTGAGTGGCCCAGGGGTAGGTCCTGAGAACTCCTCACGAACACCTCTGAACGACTCAAAGTCCGACAGCCACGTGAAATCAGGCGACGTACCCAGTAGGCGATCAGCTGCGTCGTCCATCCCCTTATCAATCCTGTTTATAATTTCCCGCATGGGTTCTTCCAACTCCTCAGTGTCGGGAAAGTCCATCCTAGCAGCAACTGGCACGGCCTCGACGTCGAACTCGTCGTCGAACTCGCTGTCGAAGTCGCTGCCACTGCCGTTGCGTTGTCGCTGCGCTGTCGTTGCAGCGACTTCGACAGCGAGTGCCGCTGTCTGCAACCCCGAAGTTGATGGACGAACTTCAACTTCGTAGTTGGTGACAGTGACATGGTCCGTACTTGGCCCAGGCAGATCCTGCACCCACCGCCTGACATGCCAGGGGGCCTCCTCCATCATCTCCTCGGCTTCTTCCTCCGACATGTCTAATGCCTCCACCCGCTCGACTACATCGAAACTGCAAGGAAGTACAATATTGTAAAAATATAACCTAAATATGAATACGTACCAAGAACTTACTGTGTGCAGGAGAGCAAACTTACCAGAAAGGCATGGCCGGCTTGGTTTGGACACGTCGGATGCGACCACCAGGGGTCTGTTCAACGGACACAGGCTCGCCCTGAACGTTCAAAGAACCACCTGGCGTCGGTACAACCGGGATAGCATGGAGGTGGCTAAAAAGATAAGAAATACAAGTTATTCCACTGAAACTAAATAAATATAGTAATACGCTATACAGAAAATACTTACCGCGGCGGCGGGGATGGAGATAGGCAAGGATCGTGATGCGACTCGTCCATCAGCCCCATTATCAAAGCGCGTCGCGCGGCGCTCTCTCTGGTCGGCCCCTTTTCGGACGGAGCGGGGGTCACGCTCCGCGAAGTCGACCTCGAGGCTTGCCTCATCATGCTAAAATATCATAAAACGAATCATTTACTAAAGTAATGGCCTAAAAATTAAATTCTATTTGAGGTTATTCACCTTTTTTGAAGACGGTAAAAAAAACAATAATCTTAAAATTTATTATTCTTAGATATGACAGATAAGAAAACTACATGAAATAATAAAAATGCAATCACAAAAATATAATAAATATAATCAGTCAACTTTTTTGCAGTTAGTACTTTGCACTGACGAATGACCTTGTACCATGACCACTATCTCGTTATCTCATAGTACCGGCAATATCGCCGAATTTTACTCTTTGAAATACGTTTCCAATGACAATACGCAATAATATTAGTAGCTATTAATCAAATTGTGTTCGTAGATTAATAAGCTAGCCACTTATGTGTATTTCAAATAATATACAACAATATTTATTATAAAAACATGACTCAAATTGACTCAATACGCCATCCATCATGGTCAAAATTTGTGCGTTACAAAACATTCGTTAAGTTTTTCACTGAATTATTTATCACTTTTCGATAAACTATCAATCAATGCGAAATCTGCATTTATTTCTCAGTAATTCTGTATAAGATTTACTCACCGCTTTCGTCTTGCGTTCATTTCACAAACAAAAATTCACACGGCAGAGTCGGCAGAATCTTGACACTAATGGCGTCACAATGGCGTCCGGCTTCAAAAACCACAGCTGCATATTGTAAAATTTTATTTTCGTTCATTTTTGTAGTGTTGCCTTTAAAATGTTACTAAAACCGGTCAAGTATGAATCTATTCGTCCAATGATACAGCCACATCGTGTTGCAAGTGCCAATAAACGTATAATAACATCGTCCAATGGGAACCGTGTCACTATGAACCAATGGTGTATCATTGACATTTCGAGCTGTTTTTCTTATGAACACTTGGTGTATCATTGACACTTGAGAGGTTAATGCTTCAAATCCTCGAAATATGGCTCTGAAGGTCCAAATATGTTTGGATGTGTTCAAGTGTGATCAAAACTGCTGGTTTAGCTACTACTTTGAGGCCTTTTTAATGAGTGATTTTGAAATAAAAAACAAGTTGTTGTAACAAATGGTCGTTTGCGAATGTAATTAGTTTTTTTAACAGTACAGCGATCGAGGGAAAAGGGACGGGAACAAACGGGCCAATCACAACAAGCTATCACGTCATTTAGCTGTGCTATGATTGGCTTACGATGACGCGACCGAATATTGTTCGGATATTCATCCCAAACAATAACTCTTCCAAAGTTTGAGGCTGTCAACAAGGAGCGCCGGAGTTCAAGCCATTCGCTTGACTCGCTCTGCAAAATTTTTTGCCTTTCAATTTGTCTTCTTTCTTCCTTACTTTTGTCTAAGTTGGATAGAAAGTTCTCCTTCATTTGTTCTAGTATCGCATCGCTAACATTGGGCTTTATGGTTTGTTCTCCATAATCCTGTATCCATAAGTGCCTGTAAATGGTTTAATTGAAATAAATGCTTTGAGTTTTGAGTTTTTTTTTTTGAAATCTTAATTTACCGCGCCATGATGTATCTGTCGTTTTTTGTAATTGATATGTTTTAGCAAATTTTTTTTTTCTGCGATACTTGTTATCTAAGGTGTTAATTTTTCCCTTAGGACTTTGCCCGACAATTGTTTTATACAATATGAAAACAGGTTTCCTTTTAGTATTAAAGTTAACTGCAGACGCTGAACATCGAGTTTGGTATCCACGCCTGCACGAGTAATTCACTCTTTTACCACCCACAAATTTGGCCACCACGCTATGGATTTGCAACACGCTGTGGATGGTTACAGAAATGGCTTTTACATTTGGTATGGTTACCAAAGGCATGTAAATGTACAGTCTGGATGTCCTCAAAAAGTTTCTGGATGCTAAAATCTAAGTTTTCTAACGAGTCGTGGTATTTTTTGCTGCATTTTCGTATTGCTGACCTAATGCTCATGATGCGTTTTTTTGTGATTAATTTTCTAAAACTTATAGGATATTTCGTATCAGTGGTCAGGTTTTCTAATTTGTTGCACAAGTTTCTAAGAAGGTGGTTCCTACATTCTACCTTTTCAACTGTAAATTGAGGATAAGGTCTTGCTTCCAAAATTTTCGCATACGTGCTAGAGTCTCCGTCAGAAATGAGGCGACCATAAATCAGACCAAACATTTCGATAGATGCTTTAAACCCTTCCACAATTATTGTTGACTCCATGGCAGTCGATGATCCCGTAAATTTTTTAAAGCACTGGTGTGTTCTTGGATTTTGATTTTTATTAAGATCCTGCGTACATATGCTACAGTATTTATTTTTAATGCAAAGAAACAAAATCTTATACCCACCTTCGGAGTCCACCATCAGGTAAGTTACATCTTCAATCACCAAGGTCTCCATGAGACCTTTCAAATGAGTCCAAACACGATTGTTCTACGTAGTGCCGTCACTGAGATCCTATACCCACCTTCGGCGTCCACCATCAGCTAGGTGACATCATCAGTGACCTAAGGTCTCCCTGAGACCTTTCAAATGAGTCCAAACACGATGGTTATACGTAGTGCCGTCAATGAGATCCTAATACCCACCTTCGCAGTCCACCATCAGGTAGGTGATATCATCAATCATCTATGTCTCCATCCTCCGTCAAACGAAATTCTCAAGATGGCTAAAAACGATAAAAAATAAACACACTAGAAATAATGTATTCAATAGGGTAGGTACTTACCAATAGTTTTGGAGAGCTCGGCCACGCTTCACCTTACATTTATTCTTATATTTAGGCCTAGTCAGGCTTACTCTATGATAGGTTCAAGAAACAAAACGAAATTACAAACTACTTTAAATATATTTACAAACTTAATTTCTATTGTTATTTTACGAAATATTTGTATTTGTACTATTTACAATATGATTTAATTAAAAAATCATTCAAAACGTGAAGTTTTAGATTTTATTTGAAAAAAAAATAACGCGCGTATAGTCCACCCGTCACAAGAGTCATCGAGACACTGATCAGCCTGGCGCAACTCTCAAGGTAAAAAACGAATGTATGAAACGGAGGGTCGGAGGCGAATTTTTAACCCGTCTAAGTTTGAAAGGACGTTGAAATCTAGAAAGCAGTAGACAATTGACGGCATTCGAATTTAGGCGGATTGTACTTCGCCGACATCTTTGACCGCCATGCCATACTGCCATGTCATGTTGACGTTTCTCTTTTGTTATTTTTATGAGAAGTGCTCTTTTCACAAAATAATCTAATTATTTGCTATATTTTTGGGTGTGGTGGTAGTCCAGAAGGTACTCAAGACAATCACAAAAACAAAAATGAGTGGATTCAAAAGAAAAAAGTGCGAAATATGTGGAATAAAAACTTGTCGAATGGACGGTCAAAAAGAACATTCATGGCAAGATTCCTATAAATGAAGATCGGTAAGTACGTAATTTAATACCGCGTGCAATAACTGTGTTAATCGTAAGTTTCATTGAAGACTTGGTTTTTCGAGTAAAATAATGCATATCCATAGTTACATCATGTAAACAATAGTGCTGTTGTGCTTGTTGTAAATTTTATCGATAATTTTCATTTGAAGTGAAAAATACCTGGGAAAATATTTTTCTTAATCTATCATAGCAAAGCCTATTAGTTATGTGTATACAAAAGGGAAAAAAATAAAACGAAAAAATGACGAATAAATGTTTTTTGCTTAGCATAGCCTCTCAACTGTTAAAGCTTACCTACATTTTTACAGAGTCATTTATTTTTTAATTTTTTGCATAATTTTGTAATAACAATAGTTCCATGTTTGTTTCAGGGACTTTAAAATAGAATGATGGCTTCGGGAACTGTTGTAAATAATTTAATGATGACATCACCCTGCGACAAAGTGCCATAACGATACTGCTTTCAAAAGCATTACAACATAGTGCTTAAAGAGGTCTGCGACTACTCAGGCTCGAAGGAATTCAGAGTTTACACAGATGGATCAAAGACTAACTGCGGACCTGGAGGCAGCGTTTTCTCATACGACTTCAACATAAAAATATCCAGACTGCTGGGAATGCTCAACACGGTCTACCAGTGTGTGAACATAATACAACAAGGTTACAAGGTTTTTAACCCTGATTTTAGTAATGAATTTATTAGTCACCAATTACCAGTCTGTATTATTGCAGAATTTCCAACCTGGAGCACACCGCACAGCCTGGAGTAAAGGAACATTTTTGATCTATGCTTAAGCAAGCATGTTAAAGTTTGAACGAAATAAAATCCTTTGAATACACTTTTAACTCTTTTTTTTTTTTGTTAATAATTAACCTACCTATATTATTTTTTAAAAAATTGGCTGCATGCGTAGGTCACAACGCTAATAACGACAAATACCGATATCGGTAATTCGATCATTCGTGTGACGTGACTTCCCTATTTGGTTCTTGATGTTGGCATTATGTCAAATAAATAAATGATGTCGTTTGCGGCTTCATGTTGGCAAGATTGTTCGCACCCGTTTCATAGTAATACGAATTCACGCTTTTTATATGGCACTCCCGTCTCTTAAAACGCATTACATTCTCTTTGATTGTAAAGTATTGTTGTTCTTGTTAGTTTCCCGTTTATAGTAATATTACTAGTTAATGGTTCGTAACTATGCCAAAAACATTTTTATTTAAAATAATTTTGTTCTTTTTTGCAGACCGGAGGAGGCAAAGACTATTTTCCACCTGATGAAGTCTTGGATAAAGTAACTTCGCTGTTAGGCAGCACATGCCAAGGTTTAGCAGTGGAGTTTGGTGGAGATGCCCATCTCCATAATGATTCTTTATTGGTTATGGGTGATACATTAAATGTAGAGGTTGAGGGACATGTTAGTTTGAATGGTTTTGAACAAAGCAATGATGAACATGCTGATGGTATTTGTGGTGGTACTGGTGAGGAGGAGCTCTTACAAGAAATACAAATCCTTCAGACACCTCCCTCAAAACAAAAAACTTTTGTTTTGGTAGAGCTATTATTTTTCATTATTAATGTTGCTTTTTCTTTGATTAAAACTGAAGACAATATTGGTCCATAGTTACTTAAAATAATTATTGTTTATAGTAGAAGATGGAATTCATGTAGCTACTTAGATAATTAATATTATAAATAACTCCTACCGAAATCACTAACAACTTTACTAAAACTTTTCCTATTTATGCAATTAGTTTAAAAATCTAATTTAGCTTAAAGTATTGGTGCCTATTACCATTAAATAGCAGGAATATTAACTCTGTTTATTTTTACAGCAAAGCGGAAACATAAAACGCAGGAATTACTCTCTAAAGCCCGCATACGTAGGGAAAATGTTTTAGCAGACTACCTGATGGCTAAGAAGAAAAAGCTGGAAAGAGAAGATGAAGAAAACGATTTAATAATAGCTAAACTTAAGTTAGAATTAGAAAATGCTAGGTTGGAAAATGAACGTTTAAAAAATTTAATATAGGTAATAGAATTAAATATAAGGTTTGTTGCATGGATGTAATTGTCATAGTGTTTATATCACTAGAACTTAACGGGTTTGTTTGCATGTTAAATTAGATGTAATTGGTTGTAGTGATATAAAATAGGTAATAGAATTAAACTTAGGGTTAATTTGCATTTTAAATTAGGTGTAATTGGTGTAGTTATATTAAATACTAGCTTTTGCCCGCGACTTCGTTCGCGTGGAATAATGACTTCCGAAAAAAAACAATTTATCCCCCTTTTCTCCACGTTGGAAGGGAATTTCCAAAACTCCTCTCTTAGTGGGAGCTTACTCCTCCCAACAAACACACATGCCAAATTTCAGCTCTCTACTGCCAGTAGTTTCGGCTGTGCGTTGTCTGTCAGTCACTCAGTAACGGAAGAGTTTTATATAAGATAGCTGTGCCCGCAACTCCGTCAGTGTGTAATTCCTTGTGTGTTATTAAGTTAATGTATTGGTAATATTGTTTAGATCACGTTCACATGAGGCTTAAGTACCTATACAACGAAAATTACTCAGCGCAAAGCTTCCGGGTAAACTATGTTGAAAGTCGACCCGTCCGGCACGTGAACATAAAGATTTCTAGAACTGCTAACCCGGGAAAGACCGACGTACAACTGACAATGCGAGAAACAACTGACACAGATCTACTCCAGCAACACGAAAGGTCTGCCCTTGAGCCTTATTAATTGTCATTGCATAACACACCGATACTGGGAATTGCGTTCTTTTAAATTGGAATATTGTATGAAGTTCGCGTTTGGATCCCCCGCCCTTTTATACCTACCGCCGCGAGCCGCGTCGAGCGCGGCGACCGTTACACAAAAATAATCCTTATAGCATGATTCAGTATTCACGCGCGATGGCTTATTAGCGTATTTCATGTGTAACTTTGGTGTTTCTGTACCGATTTCTATGATTATTTTTGGAACGAAGTTCCTTATCGCGCGTTGTGAAAGGGGGCTAGACGGAAAAAATTCTTACGAAAAGTTGTCACGACACTTTTTGATATAGTAAGCTATTGTAAGCTGTGCGGCGTCGCATGTTTCTCTGTCTGTCTCTCTCTCTTATAGAAAGCAAGCCAGATATTTTCATTTCTATTTCGCATTGAATATAATTATTAATATAATTATTTTATACAAGATTCAATACATTACATTATTTATTATTATAACTTAAAAAAAATAAAATTTTATTACAATGCCTTCACTAATTAATCGAAAGGAACTTCGTTCCATCCGGGTGTCCCTTGACACCTCTCAAGTTTTTATTTGCATATTGAGTTTAAAGGGGAACCGAAAAATAAATATTAAATGATTACCTCTGAT
Organism: Globia sparganii; assembly: GCA_949316385.1. NCBI lineage: Eukaryota > Metazoa > Arthropoda > Insecta > Lepidoptera > Noctuidae > Globia > Globia sparganii. The sequence continues at coordinate 21,602,634 of OX438656.1, forward strand.
CGGTTGATTTGTAGTAGGCCACTTAATGAAAAGACGGTTTGTATGATGAATGTATAGTATAATCTTGGTAGTTTTTTATTAAATAGGTAATAATGTTAACATTTTTTTAATTAGGTATGAGTGAGAGTGTTATAAACGTAAGAGTAGACAAATATAATCAGAAAGCTCCGAACTGCTAAGCTATCGGGAGTTACACGTGTTATTGTGAGTCAACCATAAAAGATAGACATTTGCTGTCGAGGAATATTTTTTATATAATTTTAAGGAGAACATTTCCGTCATACATGATTTCTGTGTAGCTTTAACCATTAAGGCTGCACACGCGATGGAAGCTTAAAAAATGGAGTAAGTTCTCCCGTTTTCCCAACATTTCCCTTCACTGCTCTGCTCTTATTCATCATAGCGTGATGAAAAGTATACTATAACCTGCCCAGGAGTATGAAGAACAATTGTAGCAAGTTTCGTTGAAATCCGTCCAGTGGTTTTTGTTTCTATAACGAACAGACAGACAGACAGACAGACAGACAGACAGACAAAAATTTTACTGATTGCATTTTTGGCGTCAGTATCGATCACTAATCACCCGCTGATAGTTATTTTGGAAATATATTTCATGTACAGAATTGACCTCTCTACAGATTTATTATAAGTATACAGGGTGGAATTGAAGTCATGGGCATTATTTTAACCTAAGGCACTACTCACGATACTGATTGCATTAGGGCTATTAATACGCAAATCAAAAATATTATTAATGCAATTAAGGAAAACCTTAAAAATGTAGTAAGTCAAATTGCACAAGGCTTATTATTGCAAATAAACACTTAAAGTAATTAAAACAAAATACTTCGTTAACGCCAATAAATGTTGAAATATGAAAATCTTAAAGCGCAGTACAGCGCAAAGCGAAATGTAAACAAACATCACCTGCGCGCGCGCGGGTTTTTCCTTACAAGTAATAATAACAATGGGCTAAAAGACATGCCGTCCGGCGGGATTCCCTGAACTCTCTCCGTCCCACTCCCTCACTCGCAAAAATACGAATATCACCCCCGCGCGGGGTCTGCTTCCCGCCGCAACGTGAACCCGGAACCAGTGTCATAACGACTGCGCAGGTGCATTGACGCGTAATTGATTTATTGATCCCGTGATGTAATCGCCGTACTCGCCGCTCGCGTCATACGGTGCTTGGATTGCAGTGTATTAAGTGTTAGTGTAGTATTTGTGTGTTGTGTGTGTGTTTGTGTACACGATGCCTCGACCGCGTAATGTGCAGGCTAGGTACACCAACCAACAATACCCACAAATGGTTGTATGAACTCGTGAAATGTTCCATCGCCGCAACCCAAACGACCCTATTCCTTCACGGGGTCTCATTCCACCAGAACCACTAAGAACCTGTTGGATTTTTCGTCTTTTCACGTGCCAGCACATGCACAAGCCCGTGGAAGAGCACCCGTTTACCCTCTGTCACTTTACCGACAAATAAGGTTTTTTTCAAAACAATCCACAAGCTAGGTACGTAAATGTTTTTTTTAATGTATGTTAGTTGACGTAGTTTTGACCGTCCTAAGCCGGCAAAGTACGAAGGGAAAGTTGGAATTTATTATGAATCAATTCATTGGCAACTTACGAATGTCACGTGAGTCGGGCGGGGTCAAAGAATTCACGCCCAATGACGCGTACGGCGTAATGTACCTACGCATTTGCTATCGAGAAGCGCAAAGTGTTTGATACTTTCTATGACTTACTACATTTTAAGGTTTTCCATACTTGCATTAATAATATTTTTGATTTGCGTAATAGTAGCCCTAATGCAATTAGTATCATGAGTAGTGCCTTAGGTTAAAATAATGCCCATGACTTCAATTGCACACTGTAGATGTAATAGAACTTAACGGGTTTGTTTGCATGTTAAATTAGATGTAGTTGGTTGTAGTGATATAAAATAGGTAATAGAATTAAACTTAGGGTTAATTTGCATTTTAAATTACGTGTAATTGGTGTAGTGATATGTAACAGAACTTAACGGGTTTGTTTGCATGTTAAATTAGGTGTAATTGTTTGTAGTGATATAAAATAGGTAAGAGAATTAAACTTAGGGTTTGTTTGCATATTAAATTAGGTGCACTTGATGTAGTGATATTAAATAAAAATACATTTAAAATTTTAATGTGTTTTATTCTGTTGCAAAGTAATTATTTATCAGTAATTGCCGTTCTGATGTAAAATGCGAAGGAGAATTTTCATTAAGGCGGGGATGACCCGAGCGCCGTAGGTATTGAACGTTTACCTCAGCCCCCGCCATGAGTAGCGATACGTAAAAAATTACGATGCCCGGAGACGCGCGCGCCGAGCGCACCGCTCAGAGTTCATGAACTCGAGTAGGTACTAAGTTGCGTCACAAAATAGAGCAATGCAGAAGATCAACTTGAATGAATTAGTGTGGTTTTTTTATTATTCGCGCGGAGTGAATTTTCAGTGGGCAGGCCGTTAGACCGGTTTGGAGACAATAATATGTACCCAATGAAATGTAAACAGTTGCAAGAATAAAATAGCAGGGACCGAAAGGTTAACCCGTATGAGGGTTTTAACCGGGTTAATTTTTAGGATTAGGTTAGAAAACCCACAATAAAGGTTAACCCGTATTATAGGGTTAATCAGCCTATAAGAACCGGTTTCGACGTAAGGTGCATTTTAGCACATAAAACATCTGCAAGAAAGTGACAGAGATAACTACCACGTAGTCTTTGATCGTGTTCCGACGTGACTCTAAGTAGTCACCGCGCAGGATGCATTGAACTTTGAGCCTTATTAATGTTGCATAATACTGTTTTTAATATTGATAAATGTTCGACGCTAATAATATTTAAAATATTATTTCGATTCTAGCGCATTTCATCGACAGTGGTGCCGATTCTCTTGTACTACGTACACCGCACAGTGGGGCAACCTCGACCTCTTTTATAGGGAATTTTTCACTTTTGTATGGAAAATTATTACCAACGTGTTGAGTTTTAGTGGTTTACGGGTCTCTTATTGGGGGTGGAAATTTTCATTATTTTTGCGATAGGACACACCGTTTTCGAAATATAAGCAAAAGAAAAGAAAATAATAAAATAGTACTTACTATTTTTGCATCTGAAGTCGAGGTGTTGGTGTGAATTTTAGTTCAAGCCGACTAAATTTATTCCACACCTTTTTAGTCGCGATTAAAAATAATCAGGCTTAGTTAGAAAATCTAAATTTTAGGTGAAAAACGTCAAATTCAGTATAGCAAAATTACTATTTTCACTAAACTAATATCTCAGTGCAATCTTAGTGCTGTCAAACTAAAATTTAGTTAAGTTGTGCCACTTCAATTAATTTCAGAATGGGAAATCGTCGTTTGACCGGAATAAACTAAATTTTGGTGATTTTTAGTCTAGTTTAGACGAAAACTTTTCACCAAAATTTAGTTCACCAAACTTAACTAAATTTTAGTTTGACAGCACTAAGATTGCACTGAGATATTAGTTTAGTGAAAATAGTAATTTTGCTATTCTGAATTTGACGTTTATCATCTAAAATTTAGATTTTCTAACTAAATTTGAGTATTGTTAATCGCGACTAAAAAGGTGTGGAATAAAATTAGTTGGCATGAATTAAAATTCACAACAACACCTTGACTCAGATGCAAAAACAGTACTGTTTTTTGATTTTCTTTTCTTTTGCTTATATCTCGAAAACGGTGTGTCCTATCGCAAAAATAATGAAAATTTCGACCCCCTTTTAGGAACCCGTAAACCCTTAAAACTCAACACGTTGGTAATATTTTTTCATATTTTCCATACAAAAGTGAAAAATTCCATAAAAAAAGAGGTCGAAGTTGCCCCACTGCGCACCTTCGGCTCAAAAATCGGTTTTCAGAAATCAGAAAAAATTTCATATTAGGTAATGTTAGTAAACATTTTATAACAGCAGTATGGGAGCACAAAAATGACAAAAAACAAACAACTTTATATACCATAATATATTGTTCGGAGTGATTTTTCTGTACACTAGTATAGTATACTCCATTTACAATAAGATTAGAAATTTAAACAAACTTTTTTTACAGTTTGTTCAACCGATTTTGACTTCTATTCCGTAGGCATAAGGATGGCATTAAAAGCAAAAAAAGTGCTTATAATAACAACTGTTTACCGCTTTTAATGCCATCCTTATGCTTACGAATTAGAAGTCAAAATCGATTGAACAGACGGTAAAAAAGGTTTGTTTAAATATCTAATATTATTCTAAATGGAGTATAGGTACTTTCGACTAAGTATTCTAGTTCTTCTCTGCTGTTTTTTCGAACAAATAAACCTTTCTTATTTCGATTCATTTTTGATCTGAAACAATAAGTTATGGTATTAAAAAAGATTGGGGATAACTTTACCTAAGCGTAAGTACAGACGCCAGCACATCAAGCTACTACAATCTGTCAAATTTATTTAATAGATTTTCAACTTTAATGCTATCAGAATTAGGTTCAAAGTTGATTGGGAAAATTTGACAGTTTCGGGTAGCTTCATAAGCCATCTGTACACGGGCGGCGCGGGCGGTGTCGCCCGACATCAAAAGCGGTTCACTAATACTGTAGAGAAATAATACATTTGTAATACTGGGACTGTGGTCAATAGGAATAAATTAAATATAACTTACCATATTTCTTTCGCAATTTTTTTTGCCTTCAACCGTGATTTAGTCCTAATTTTATTTCTTTTATTTGCCATTTTCACAAAACAATCATAAATATATTGTCTTAAAAGTTGCATACAAGATATTTACACAATGAGAAATAATCACTTAAGCAAAACCTTAACTGTGGTCTATATAAGTACAGTAATTATTTTATTTCCTATTAATATTATTTACGAAGCAGAAGAGAAGCGCGCGCGCAAAAATTTGTCATAGGTCTCACCTCGGTAACGTCCCGCGGGACACTGGCAGCCGACGCGCGGATCGAAAATCACTTAAATTTGAATGATCAATAATTTTTTGTAAGGAAAAAAAAAAACGATCGGGTAGAATCGATTCTAAAATGAATTATCTATATTTTCATATTAATTATAGAAAAAAAGGAGTATTAGTACTTGATGAAAATGAGATTTTGGTTGTAAAAAAACTGCAAATCGAAGTTAGTTCGGTATTTTTTTCTATCGAAAAAATTGTACTGTATCGTGTATTGAACGGGTACATGGTAAGGAGAAAGAATGTATCTAAAATATATATTTATTTCAGATTCTAAATATTATAATTTGCCTATCGAAAATGAATTCTAAAACAAGCAAAAACAGGAACACCTGGCCTTAAATATTATATTATTTTCCTGAGATGTCTCTGGAACTGATACTTCAGGCTCTAATTCTTCTAAATTCATTCAACTTCTGGCAATATTATGCAACACTGCAGTTGCTATAATTACTGCTTGCATATTGACTAGTTTTAGCCTACATTTTAGAGATAGTATAGGGAATCTCCTCTTCCAAACTCCAATGGATCTGAAAAAAAAATAAAATAGTACCTACCTATAATTAATAATTATATCTTAAACAATTTTACACTACTTAGTTCTAAATGTATAAATAATTAACCTTTCTACAGTGTTTCTTGTTTTTATATGTGCTTTATTGTATCGTTGCTCTGCCGGAGTACTCGGGTTGAGTAACGGTGTCAAAAGATAGGGCTTACAAGGATATCCACTGTCACCAAGCAACCAGCGATTTCCAAGTGCACCTTGTTCACAATCATCTGTTAAGAATATTTAAATGCATTAGATTTTTATACAGTGGGGCCAGCATTAAATTGACAGAATAAGCAATCAAATAACCAACTTTTTAAATTAGAATGGTTAAATATAGTTGCATCATGAGTGGATCCTGGCCATCGAGCAACCACATTTTGAAACACCAATGAGGCATTACACAGAACTAGCACGTTTATAGAAAAGACACCTTTCCTGTTTCTGTATTCTTCTCCTATGTTAGAATCTGTAAAAAAAAAGTTATGTGAAGTACGTATGTACTAATATCATAAAACTGAAGTGTTTTTTGTGGACTGTGTTATTGTTTGAAACCACAGAGGATAGTTTGAATAATATTTTTGTACCGTGTCTAAATAGATATAACAATAGTACCTAGTGAGAACCTATAGATAATTACTTACTTGGTGATTGTATTAAAATATGAGTGCCATCTATGGCACCATGTACTCGAGGGAATTCAGCAATGTTATAAAACTCCTGTTGAGAGTGATTCTCTAATTTAACATAATCTGGGTACAATCTTGCCAGGGCTCTATACACATCAGTAACAGTACGACTAGCCGATGCTATAGACACTCCTATAAAATCTGCAACAGACACCAGCATAGTACCCAAGGCATAAAATCGTGTGAATTATTTAGTCTAAATCTATAGGTAAATTCATAGTCATTTAGTTGAGATAAATAATTCACACGTGGTTTATATGTCTTCTGTAAAGGTATGTTATCGTTTTCACTGTCACTGTCTTCATCATGATCCATTACCCTTTGTAATAACTCCATATCACTGTCATCACTGCTAAAATATTCCATTATTACAAGAAAATAAACACTTTTACAGTACAACAAATATTAATTTTCAAACGCCTATCCCCGTTACGTGTCCCTTACCGGTCGATAATGACGGATACGCAGATGACGTTACTAGAGTTAGCTCCGCCTATCGGAGAGTAACTTCAAACTTATATTGAAATGCAGGTAAGGACGTATAGTATGAGCGGTCCTATCTCTAGTAGCCTATCCGACCTCCCGACGATAGATTGACAACTTCGGTAGGAAATGCTATCCGTCGGTAGGTTATAGGAAAGCAAGTAAGGATAAAAGGATAAAGTTTATCTTTAGTAGCTGCAACTATAGATAGATAGCTTATTGAAAACGGGCGTTAATATACAAAAATTTGTTCTTGCCATTTTATTGATGAAGACTTCATAGTAACAAAAAAAGGCCTTAGAAAATTAAAGAAGGGAACTTTACCTTTAAAACTAGATATATCGGTTCTTTTGAATGCAGTTTGTATTTACCCGTTTCAATTCTTTTGGGAAAATGAGTAAATTTAATATTTATTGATTTCTCCTTTATGTTACAGCTTAAAAGGAAATTTACAGAACCAACAATATCATCACCAAAGCCTACTACACCTACAAGTGATTTAAATGAATTTCTGATATTGCATGATACGCCAAGAAAGAAGAAGTTAAAGCAAGATATAGCACAACTTCGATGGAAAGCAAGAGCAGATAGATTAAAGATCAAAAGACTTCAAATGAAAGCTAAGCGTTTGAAGAAGGTACCTATCTAGTGGCGCTATTTTTTAATATTTATTGACTTAAGATGTTTTTTCTTTTTCTAAATCAAATACTTTTTCTTATTTTGTTTCAGGTTCAAAATTTAAGTGCCTTAATTAAAGAATTGGAAAGCAAAAGTCTTCTGTTGTGCGAGGAATCAGAAATTTTGACATCAATCAATGTTAAATTGAAAGACTTGGTTGGGCGTCACATGGCAAAAAATAAAAAAATACCATTGATGAAGAAATATTCTCCAGCTCTCCGATCATTCGCTTTGACACTTCATAATTTTTCGCCAAATGCTTACTCATACGTCAGATAAACTTTAGATACTTGCTTACCGCATCCGAGAACTATTTCTAAATGGTATGAAAGTGTTAATGGTGAAGCCGGATTTACATCTGAAGCTTTAACATATTAAAGCGCAAAACTAACTAACTCCTCAGGCAAACGCGCGTTGTGCAGTCTTATGATGGATGAGATGGCAATTAGGAACCACGTTGAATGGGACGGAAAAAAATATCATGGTTATGTTGATCTCGGGCTTAATGACGTCCAAAACGACAACTCGGATCACGCTTCTCAGGCTTTAGTTCTGTTGCTTGTATCTCAAACTGAACGCTGGAAATTACCTGTGGGTTTCTTTCTTATTCGTTCTATGACCGGAGAACAACGCGCTTCAATAGTTCAACAATGCCTCTACAAATGCCAAGAAAATGGTGTAGATGTTGTTTCACTTACGATGGATGGCTGCGCTGCAAATATTGCTATGCTTAAAAAGTTAGGATGTTCGTTAGAACCTCAAAATATATACTAGCATATGACATGTGTCAAGAAGTACTGACTACGAAGTAGCAGTATTCCTTGACGCATGTCATATGCTAAAACTTGTGCGCAACGCATTTGAAAATAAAAAAAAATTCTTGATTATCAGGGTAATCTTATTGAATGGTCTTATCTCGTCAAGCTCAATAACTTACAAAAGTCAGAAGGCCTCCACCTCGGGAAGAAGTTAAAAGACAAACACATAAATTTTCAGCGACAAAAAATGAAAGTAAAATTAGCTAGTCAACTTTTCAGTAATAGCGTAGCAGATGCACTCCACGTTTGTGAAAAAAAGCAATGCTGAATTCAAAAATGTGGCGGCTACAATTAATTTTATCCGTTTAATAAACAACACCTTTGACTTTCTCAACTCACGAAACATGCGCCAGCTTGAATACAAAAAGCCCTTATTTGATAAGAATATTTTGAAAACAAGGGAGTATTTAGAATATGCCAAACATTACATAATATTTATAGTAGCTCCTGATGAAGGGAAGCCCGTTATCACCACGAATCGTAAAACTGGTTTTATGGGTCTTTTAACATGTATTAATAGTAGGGGAAAACCGGGAGACTTGCCCAGGTGGGAGAGTTGAGCCACCTTTCAAAATTGTATTTAAATTTAGCGCGAACGAAACGTCAAAGCGTTCATTGGTCGCACGCAAGAGGCCAATAACAAGTATGCAGCGATTTTGCATCTTGGCAGTGTTGTTTGTCAATGACAATGTAAAACGTGTTTTCTGCGGAGTATATTTTTCTGTTTTAAGTAGTTTTGTGATTGCTGTCGTATTTATTGAGGTACGTATTGTGTGCTGCTATTATTATATTGCCAGACAAATGTAGTTTGACGTGTGCTAAGTGTTTTTTCTCTACGATCGGAGGTTTGTCTTTGTCATAACCTAAATGGGGAATTAGTGTGAGCGGGAGAGTTGCACCAGGGTGGTTGCGGGAGACTTGCTCAGTGATTCATGTCTCCCTGTCCCGGGAAATTATACTTAATTTTGTTTGTTTTTTTTTCGGTCTTAATATTATTCATTGTATTTGCAGTGCTAACTTGTATGATGCCTTTTCAATACAAGCCTCCTGAAAATGCACGCAAACGAAAAAACACATAAAAGTGGAGTTGCAAAATGCCATAGATGAAATTAAGGGAGGCGCTTCTATTAGACAAACTTCAAATAAATATGGCATAGATAGAAGTACTTTGAGACGGTATAAATTAAATGAAGATAAAATTCATAAATTTGAAGAAAAAAACAGTCAATACAAAGCATCACAGGTATTTACAACAGCCAAGGAAAAGCTTCTTGTCAATTATTTGTTGACATGCAGTAAAATGCATTATGGTTTGACAAGAAAACAAGCAATGCAGTTGGCATTTGAATATGCGACAGTAAATTCAAAGAAATTTCCTGAAGCTGGACGAGGAATAACTCCGCTGGGAAAGATTGGTTTCGAGGTTTCCTTTCCCGAAATCCAGAAATAAGTTTAAGAACCCCCGAAGCCACCAGCTTGTCTCGGTCCACCAGCTTTAATAAAAAAAATGTGGAAGATTTTTTCACAAATTTTAGGACAGTTCTTGAGAGATATAAGTTTGAAACTCACAATATTTATAATTGTGACGAGACTGGATGCACAACCGTACCAAACTGTCCAAAAGTGATAGCTAGTAAAAAGTCAAAACAAGTTGGACAAGTTACATCTGCGGAAAGAGGAACTACTGTAACCCTTTGTTTTGCTGTTAATGCGATTGGAAACGTGATACCTCCCTTCTTTATTTTTCCAAGGGTTAGGTGTCAAGACCATTTTGTGTCTGAAGGACCAGAAGGGTCAGATGGAGATGCTCATTCAAGCGGTTGGATAACTACTAAGAGTTTCGTGAAATTCCTTAGACATTTCGTAAAATATTCTCGTGCCTCCACGACCAATCGCGTGCTCTTAATACTAGATAACCATGAGAGTCATGTAAGTGTGGAGTCAATTAATTTTGCCAGGGATAGTGGAATTACGCTGTTAACACTTCCTCCACACTGTAGCAATAAATTACAGCCCCTTGATGTTGCCGTATATTCCTCATTTAAATCTCGATATAATACAGCTATGAGCAACTGGATGTTATCCCATCCAGGCAAGACCATCACAATTTACAATATTCCAGGATTTATTAAGACGATTATGTCTCAAGCATTCACCCAAAGTAACATCTTAAGCTGGTTCCAAAAAACTGGCATTCATCCATTTAACCCAGAAATTTTTAATGACAACGATTTTATGTGTTCTGCTGTCACAGACAGAGATTTACCTCAAGATCAAGCGTTAACAGGAGTGCGTCTAGAAACTCGGATTGAATTTGCCACTGAACTTGAGGGATCGTCTCAGCTTGGACAGAACGCTACGATTACGATTGATTTTCCACAAGAACCTGAAAATAGTCTGAGTAATATTGATCACAGTTCTGTAAATGAGTTGTCAACTTCTATGCCAGGATCTCCTAGTATTCTTAGAATCGAAAATATATCTGTGCAAAATGTTCTATATAATGCTTATGAAAGCCTAAATGGTTCAAAATCATACAATACTATAACAGGTGCCAGATTCAGTCGAGCTATTTCGGAGCCAAAACAAAATTTAAAGAAACAGGAAACATTCACAACATCGCCAGTGAACTGCACGAAAAAACGAGAATCGTCTGTGCCATCACAAAAGGAAATATCTTTCGAATAATTTCAAGGTGACCCATTGAGTCCAAACAAACATGACAATATTAATTTACAATGCTGTTCTACTGCATTCATAACCACCACCTGGAAACCACACCACCACCATAACCTGGAAATATGCACTTCTCCATCGATCCCGTCTACTTCAAAAGATTGTAACATATTAATTACTCCAGAAAACTTGAGACCATTTCCGAAAGCAGCTCCTAGAAAGATAGGTCGGCGAGGTCGTCAGCCAGGCAAAACTAAAATATTAACAATGACACCAGATATAGAAACTTGCTACATTGAAAGTCTTACTGTAACCCCGACGAAGAATATATGCAACCTTAATAATGACAGTCATACGAAGTCAAATAAAAAGAGCAAGAAAACTCTATTTAATGATGTGATAGAAAGAGAAAAGTTGAGAACTGTTAAAAAGAGAGTATTTGAGATAAGTAACACTGAAGGTGTCGGAAACTGTTCTAATAAAAAAACTAAGAAGACTCACGGAAAAACTAAAGGAAAAAAAGATAACAAAAGTCAATCCGTCCATAAAAAAACTAAACCAAATAAAACCATAATAAAAAGTAAAAAAATAAGAGATATGACAGCGACACGGAATCTGATAATGAAGATATTGTGCCGTACGCTGATAGTTCCTCTGATGATCATTTTGGAGAGAATCCTGTCATGGAAGATCGTTGGTACTGCTTCGTTTGTCAAACGGAAGATGTTATGACTATGCGTGTTTGTCTTTTATGTAAAGAAAGAAAGAAAGAAAGAAAGAAAAAGTATTTATTGCGACTCGTACAGGAGGATCACAAACTAAATTAAACATGGACACATGGTACTAAACATGGTAGATATGTTCATGAGTTATGTGTAGGGCTTACAGAAGAAATCGATATTTTCATTTGTCACGAATGTGATGACAAATAGTTTTCTGTGCAATATTAAAAATGCCTATTTGATTGAAAATAATTTTAAGAATTAATAGAAGAAGAAGATAGATTAGAAGTTAATATTAATAGTTTTAATAAAAATAATTTTGAGACTGGTCAAAGATTGATTAGAAGATAGTTAATAGTTTTAATAAAAGTTAATAAAGACTGATTATTACAAAGATTAATAATAATGTTATCAGTATGAATGTTTGGTTATTATTTCGGAGGAAGATATAATTTAAAACTATATTAAGACTGGTAAATTATACCAAATGTTATAATAAAAAGTTAATATTAAAAAACATTGCTAAAGTTTAATTATTTTTAATAGTTTATATAAAAAGTTATTATTGTGATTTTGTTTATTTTGGAACAATTTTACAAAAAAATGTTATGTTAATTACATTTTCTTTGATGGCAGTATTAAAAACAAGTTAATTATTGTATAAGATAAGATATATAAAACTATGATTGAAGCTGAAAATGATTTTTATTTTCCACATAAATAATATGGTCAACTCTCCCCATACCCCGGTTCAAGTGTCCCTGCAGGTGGGGAGACTTGACGCATTTCTCATTTTTTAGTAAAATGCCAATAAAATTTTACCTGCGCATTTATTAGCAATACAATTGAGCACAAATGTACCTACTACAGTAAGGCATCGCATAAGTGTATAATCGATTCTCTAAACCCAATAAACAAGTAATTATGATATTTTATATTAAAAGTGGTTCAACTCTCCCGGACTTCCCCTACACTTTTCTTGTATAACCGCCTGGTTGAAAAAGAAAAGGTCCTTAAATATCTAACTATGTACAAATTTTCGCAGGATCATTTGGAACTATTTTTTGGGGTACTAAGAACACATGGAAGGGCCAATAATAATCCAACATCACGTCAGTTTAAATCAGCTTACAAAAAAACCCTGATAAATACAGAACTGAAAGAAGGTTTCAGAGGAAATTTTATTCCTTTAGACGATATTTCCATTTTAAAGGAATCCTCTGTAAACAAAATAAATATTACTTCAGAACGTTATCGAACTTTGCAAAATGACTTGAGTAAGGCATCATTAGATGACGAACCCATGCCTGATGATTTGTTGCTAGAATTTGATGAGCAGTTAAATACAACGATAGGTGATTATTTGCGCCGTCAAATAGTTGCATATATTTCTGGGTTTGTTGTCAATTATTTACATTCCAAAATCAAATGTGAGAGCTGCCTTCATGAATTATATGCTGATAATTACGATGATGATGACCTTTATTTGAATAAAACTAAAAATAAAGGTGGTCTTACTTTCCCATCTAAAGATGTCATAAACATATGTATACGAACCGAATGCAGCATCCGTTGTGTTAACTCACAATCTTTGAATTCTCCTAATTTTCGTAAACATAAAATTGTATCGAATACACTAAAATCCCTTATTGGACAAAATTGTTTCAAACAATCGGTGAATCATATGTTCGACCAATCACCGACTGTTAATCATATTATTCTTCTGACTAAATCTATAGCTGAAAAATATGTAGATATCCGTTTTAAGCATTTTGCAACCATAGAAAACGATAGAGCAACCAACCGACAACAACTAACCAAAGGTGTTATTTTTGCAGGAAATTGAATTTTATTAATACATTTTTTTCGTTATAATTTGTCTATTATTTATTCTGCCGCTGAAATTAGTTTTACCTACTTGACCATATCAAAAGAGTCATGTTAAGTATGAATCTTTTTTCGCGTCATGCGGCTTTTGATTTAGTCCGGTATTACTTATTTATTTGACATTAATAAAAACTTTTTTACAAAAATAAACAACCGACTTCCAAAAAAACACTACGAAGTAAAAAAAATTACTTTAATTTCGGAAGTCGGTGTCGTTGTTTCCGCATTTTTTTTATAGACACCAACTTCCGAAATTGAAGTTATTTTTCACTTTGTAGTGTTTTTTGGAAGTCGGTTGTTTTTTTTTGTAAAAAAAGTTTTTTATTTTTCACTTTTTAATGGGCCAGTTTGTAACTTATCTAAGTTACAATAGCCTAATGTCAACTGCACATCACCTTTTACAAAATATTGCTTTTCCCGACGCAGGGACGTTAATTGTTGAGGAGTTCTCCTTGTAAGAACCAGGAGAAATGGAGCTGATTGAGAAGTCACCATCAGCTCCACTTCACAATACGCATTGTGCTTAGCATCCACATTAAAGTACATAATCGAATCGCAAACCGTGAAATATTTATTATTGAGTAGTTCCGATCAGGGATGTTGCGAACATTCGCATCTGCATCCGCAAATGCGGAACATCCGCATTGATTTGGACATCTGCATCTGCTTCCGCATCCGCATTAATCAATGCGAATGTTCATGCGGATGCGAATATTATACAAGTAGCGACAAGAAAGAAATTGGGCGGGGCCGGTGATTGACGCGTGCCGGTCGCACGTGACAATAACCAATGGGAGCGAAGAAATTGGTGACAAGATTCGACACGTTTGTTTGTTCTAGCTAGTGCATCATTTGTTTCTTGCAAGTGAATAAATATTACGTGTTTGTTTGCGCTGTGAAGTGAAAGTGAACTACTTATAGTATCATAAAGATAGATAGGTATTTTTAATGTTGTTGTGATACAGTGTGTAAATAAGAAGAGTTTACAAGAAAACTTTATATTATTTAAGACTAATATCCATAAGATCACAAGGTAAATTCTATTATATTACGCCGGTAATACGTTTTATTGTAGGAAAAATTATCGTTTTATGACGAAATTCGTTATTTTTCCAGTGTGATTCCCGTTATTGATAGTTTATCTAACTATTTAGTCAACAATGTCACCACCGACCAAAAGTAATGTATGGGATTATTTTGAACCAAATAAAGAAGACCAGGATAAAGCTGATTGTAAAATATGCAAAAAAAAGCTACTCTCGCAAGGGCCGCACCACATCGTCTTTGAAAAACCATCTTAAGTCGATGCACTCAGAAGAATTTTCTACATTTGAGAACATTAGTAAAGAAAAAAAAATTACAACAGATGAAATCTGACGCAAGTAAATTTCATCATTTATAGTTTTAATTAATTAATATTTACTTGAGGCATTGTTTGGTTAGTATAATAAAAGCATAGTTTTAGTTGTGGTTTATTGGCTAAATTTCCACTCAATATTATAGTTATTTGCTGTCATAGAAAACGTCAGTTGTAAAAAGACTGATATATGTAATTCATTTATCTATTTAAAATACTTTTTTTTATTGAAATCGTTTCAATATAAAATAACCTGAACATAAATATATATTTTTTAATATGATATTAAAATATGAATAGTGAATTACTTAACTCAAAAACTACGTGGCCGATTTCAAAAATTCTATCACCATTGAAAAGTGTAGCTTTTCTTCTTAGTGTAGCTTAGCTTCACGCTATATTTAATGTTAATGCCAGAAAACATTAGGGATCCTTCCTTATTATAAATATTTATAAGGAATAAACTCCTTTTATTTTTATTTTTTGCAATATAAGTTGGACATTTGATTTTGAAAGTTATTTACAAAAATATATAGAAAGGTTTTCTGGTGTTTTAAAATGTCCTCACTTGTTAATTACTTTTTTATAACGAAAATTTTTATTCGTTTGTGTATTTTTCAGATAAAGTTACCACTTCTCTGCAAGAAGCAAAGAAACAACTTTCATTAGAGGAAGTGGTTCTAAAAGAAAAGAAGTTGGACGTCAATAATTTAAATTCTAAAAAAATTGATAAACTCATTGGAGAAATGATTGCACTTCAAAATTTACCGTTTAATTTTGTTGAAGGGCTAGGTTTTCGTAGACTGATGCAAGAATTAGCACCAAGATATAACTTTAGGGGACGCAATTTTTTTACAGATTTTGTATGCAAGGAATTATATAGCAAAGTGGCTCAAAAAGTTAAAGAATTAATCGAAAATTTTGATAACATGTCGTTTACGTCTGACATGTGGTCGGATCCTAGCTCAAACGCTTCTTTGCTTAGCCTGACTTGCCATGGAATTGCAGAAAACTTTGATAGATCATCGATAATATTGAAATGTGAGACATTTGACGGCCGTCACACTGGTGACATAATTGCTGAAAAATTCAGTAACATGCTTTCTGAATGGAATATTAAAAAAGAACAACTGCATTGCCTAATCAGAGATGAAGGGTCTAATATGAAACGAGCCGGGCGATTAGCAGCATTAAATGATATAGACTGTATTGTTCACAAGATACAACTAGCTATCCGTAGTTTTTAGGTTCTCAAGAAAACATAAAAATACTAAAACAAAAATGTAAGAGAATTTCGACCCATTTCAATCACTCTACCATTGCCCAGAAACAACTGCAATCAATTCAGGACAGACTGAATCAACCGCACCTGAAAGTGTTTCAAGATTGTGTAACGCGATGGAACAGTACATTCTACATGTTCGAGCGTTTTTCAAAGGTAAAGCATGCTCTGAGTCTTTACATGAATGATAATGAAATTGACCCTATTCTACCAGAAGAATGGAAAATGATTGAAAGTTTCATTCAATTACTGGGACCTTTTGAGGAAGCAACGCGGGAACTGAGCAGCTCTTGTGCTCTTATTTCATCTGTGATACCGATAATACAAATGCTTGAAAAAAAAAGTTGATGACTATTTAACAAGATCGCAAGAGTTTGATCCGATTCGTCAGGCTGTTACGACTTTGAAAAACGAACTTTCAACAAAGTTTTCTAGCTTGGGAGAAAACAATTTATATACCATCGCTACCTACTTAGATCTCGATCCTCCTATAAGCACAAATTTTTCACACCGGTGACTGAAGAAAAGATTAAAGATGACATTTTAAAAATGATAAATACTGAGAATGACAATTTTGAATCTCTTAATACCAATGCCAAAAGGGCTAAAATAATTAAAATAACTGATTGCACGGAAAATGATACGGAACAACTAGGACCAGGGACTTCAGGTTTCAACAAAAAGCCATGCTTACAAAACGACCTGGCTATGATGTTAGATTCGTCGAGTGAAGACGAGAGTCAAGATGAGCCAGAAAATGGTAGCATTGAAGCTGTATTCAAAAAAGAAATACTTGCTTACCGTACTAAAAAAAGAATAAATGTGAATGAAAATCCTTTAAACTGGTGGAGTGTACATCGAGGGGAATTTAAGGTATTATCGCCGATAGTACGAAGATTTTTATCTGCTCCACCGGACAGTATGAACACTTAATATCCCAAAGAGTAATCAGACCGAAGGCGAAAACGAGATTACCAAAGAACAAAACACGGACAATAATATTAAAAATATTGATCAAGATGTAGAAAACAATACTAAGAAGACTAATATAGTTATAAATAAGACTGATATTGAAAAGAGTGATTTCGAAAATATTAAAGAAATAAATAAGGAAAATGAGATAAGAGTCTTTATTGAAGAAGAGGACGTTGATCACGAGTTAGACATTTTTCCGTAATCTCAATATTTTTTTTCGTACCACTTGTTCAAAAAAGTGACATTCTATGCCACAAAAAGCGAACATAACAATAGTCATTTTTAATCTGTTAAAAACAGGGAAAGAAAATTGTACTGAATTTCATTCATCCTCTAGGGGGAGAATGTGATTTAAATTTGGAATACTTACCGAAATTTATACTGAACTACATCTGTGTTTACACCATTGAGTTTGTATATAAAGCATTATACATCTTTTTGAAAAAGGAATACGCATTAAGCAGTCAAACATAACAAAAATATAAAACTTAATCCATCAGAGCCACATCCATCAACTTCCGGCATCTTATCTTCGTCCGTAACTCACGATGCACCACCACCACTATCTCCGACGTATACTATCTACAATGAAACGCAAGTTCCTCAGACGCAAGAACAGAGAAATACTCAAATCAACTCATCAACAATAAATGTACCAAACAAAAATGTAACTCTCTCTATCAATAATTGAACCAATGTTTCGAATGTTAACTTTTACTTTTAATTGTCATTATTTTTAATAAATGCTTATCTCATATTATTATTGTGTTAATTTTTTCGCAAATGGTACGAAAAGTAGAGTATTTTCCTCGATGATAATTTATCCCCTTGGTTAATAATCTACTATTATTGCAATTTTTATTTTCAGACCAATGTTCCTACTATTAATATTATTTTTATAATAAATAATTTAAAGATTTTAATTAAATCGTTAATTCATAAGTTTCTTTGCTTTTATTCCAATATAGAACCTATGGGATAGCAAATAGAGTTAATTTTTCATACAGTAGGGTAGTGGCCGAAAACTAGCAAAATAGTGGCCGGAAACTGGCACAGGTGGCCGAAAACAGGCGAAATGGCTATTTTCAGACATTTACTTTTTTTGTAATTTTACTAAGACGTTGACGAGTAAAAGGTCTCAAAATATCAAATCTACATGATCTTTTGAGTTCAAAAATATTTTTGAAACTGATCTGCGACTATATTACTAAGAAGAAAAATCGCCACAAAGTCATACATTCACTTAACTGGCCGAAAACCAGCTAAGTCACTCTATTCTTAGATTATATTCTAACAGTTTATAGAGTTGAGCATTTTTTTTTTCTTACAGGATCTGAATTGGTTAGAGTCCCACTAATCGAAATAACAAATAGGAGTGATATTGCTTTATCGGATGCTGCATTACCAGTGCCACCCACTTCTAGAGAATTGGAAACTGCTGGAGTTCCACTAATTGACAGAACAAACCGGAATGAAAATGCTTTGTTGGATACTGCATTACCTTCCACTTCTAGAGGTATTTATAATTTATGTAATTTTACATATTGCACGCCTCATAAGTGAAGCGTTGAGGTGGATACCACGATGGAAGATCACACGAGTTGTTTCGGTACCTAAAGGTAAGTCAGGTCCAGATGTCAGCGGTTACAGACCGGTGGCGGTGCTGTCGACACCCGCAAAAGTGTTCGAGTCCGCCATTCAAAGCTGCATACAGGGGCAAGTACAAGCGCAACTATTGGATGCGCAGCACGGCTTTCGGCCGGGAGCAGCACTGCCACCAACCTGCTTAACTTCATGACGCAAGTTATACCATCAGTCGACGCTGTCGTGCAGGTGGACGCGGCATATTTTGATTTCCAAAAGGCCTTCGACACCGTCGATAATGATGTCCTATTAAGGAAGTTGGCTGATATTGGATGTACACCACATCTGGTACAGTTCTTTGTCAGCTACATGAAAGACCGCCAGCAGTATGTTGACTACAATGGCTACGAATCGGAGTCATACTACACTAGATCTGGAGTAAGTCAGGGCAGCAATTTGGGGCCTCTCGAATTTATTATAATGATAAACAGCTTGCCGGAGGTCGTAAGACATAGTGCATGTTTATTGTTCGCAGATGACCTCAAGTTGCTGCTCGAGGTAAGGGATGAATCGGACTGTGCGCGACTCCAGGATGACATTGTCAGAGTGGTGAAGTGGAGCCATGACAATAAGCTATACTTCAATGTATCCAAATGCTCGGTAATATCCTTCACTCGTGCGCGAAACCCTGTCTGCTATGAGTACAAAGCTGAGGCGACACCAATACAGCGGGTCACACAAGTACGTGATCTAGGGGTACATCTCACTCCATTCACTTTTCGTGAACATATCGTTAAGATATGCAAGAAGGCGTACAGAAACCTCGGCTTTGTACTTAGGCAGTCGCAGGGCTTCACGAATATAACAACAATAAGGGTATTATACGATGCACTAGTTAGGAGTCATTTGGAGTATAGTGCGGTCATATGGGCTCACCCGAAGCCAAGTACTCTGTCATGCTGGAGCGCGTGCAGAACCAGTTCACGCGCCACTTGTACTGGAGACTGTATGGAGTGTATCCTTTTTACCCATTTATCGGGTAGTCAGAAGCCCGAAAGTCTGATAACCAGTCTTACCAAGGGGTATCGTACTATCGTATTACCCAGTAACTGGGTTGTGGAGGTCAGACAGGCAGTCGCTCCATGTAAAACACTGGTATTCAGCTGCATTCGGTTAGACTGGAAGCCGACCCCAACATAGTCGGGAAAAAGCTAGGCAGATGAGATAATGGCGCGCGCGGCTGCCGTGCTGATTTATTTTAAAACTATGATATCTCCTAAGATATTCATTGAAATCAAAACATGTCAAGGGCAATTTTGATCAAAATTAAATATTTGTGATGAATAACGTGTTTCTTTGGGTAAGGATTAATATCATGTTTATAAAAACACCTTCGCAAATAATGCATTATTTTAGAACAAATTTGATTACCATAAAAATGGTTATAGTGAGTCAACCTTAAAAGATAGACATATGCTGTCGCGGACTTTTTTTTAGAACATTTAAGGGGGAACAATTCCGTCAGACATTATTTTTGCGTAACTTTAACCGTTTACGCAGCGCACGCAACGGAAGCTCTCAAAAGGAATAATTTTTCCCGTTTTTGCAACATTTTTCATAGCTGCGACGCTCCTATTGGTCGTAGCGTGATGTTATATAGCCTATAGCATTCCCCGATAAATGGACTATCTAACACAAAAAAAAAAATTTTAAATCGGTACAGTAGTTTCGGAACCTATTCATTACAAACAAACATTTCCTCTTTATAATATTAGTGTAGATTGCATTGCAAAATAATATACAGGATGGCCCAAAAGTCGTGGATCAAACGCAACTACGGGTTAGATGGGGTCATCAGCTGCAAAAAGTTGTTCTACGGGAGGTCCTTAAGGTCAACCCCTGCAGAGTTATAATTTATTTTGTGTTTTTATGGGAAATATGACTTTTTTTAACTAATTGTTATTAAAATTCGAAAAAATCTACATCCTGTATCTTTTTTATAATTTGTACTAGATTGGTACTGATGAGTCCTTGCGTTAGACATGCAATTTATGGTTGTTTATTGGGTGTGTTGAAGATAATATTAAGTTTTACGATTTATTTTTTTCTCAAATCATAACTTTTTATTTACTTCGGACCCCACTGTGAAAAAAAAATACTCTACCGAAAAGTGACCCTGTATTACAAGTTTTGGCGCATTTAATAGGGATTCTGAAAAGGTATTACACATGGCCATGAGTGGCTCTAATATCTTTCTAGGACGAAAAAACAAAACAACTATTGTGAAATAATTGTTTTATTAAGCAAAACATTTTACAATAAATGCTCAAAATTCCTGCCTCTGACCATAATACATAATCTGCACCGCCTAATAAAATTCCTGCGTAACCTACGGAATGCACCTCTGTTGTTAGTAACTTGTACCCTAGCAAATTCGAGCTTTTGTCGTAGTTCTTGTTCGCTATTGTTCTCTCCTTGGTAAACTATTTCTTTAAAATAGCCCCAAAGAAAAAAATCTAATGGATTTAAATCGGGCGACCGGGGTGGCCACGCAATATGTCCGCCTCGACCAATCCACCGGCACAAAGACTCTCTGCTTCTCTTCTACACTAACCATTTAATCCTTTGTCAATAAAAGGCCGGTTCGCCCGTCAGTTCAGGTAGCGATATCTTTTCTAGGAAACAAAAGGCGGGCCGGCCGGGGTGGGGGGCCGGCCGGGGTGGGGGGCCGGGGGATGCGCGTGAGCATGTTTCTCTAGAATGTTTAGTGTTCTTTAGTGCCTCGCTTCCTGCCTGTGAGTACGCACGTGTTCTTTTTCTCGGTTTTACGACGACTTGTGATCAGTTTCTTTCCTTTGACCTCTCATCTGTCCGCTTTGTTTTTCGGACTTGTGATAGATTGCCTACCTGTGACCAGTGCTGTGTGAATCGGACGGATTGGCTACAAAAGTGGACAGATGGCTGCTGCGAGGAGAGAATACACCCAACGGGAGTATGCAGAAATGCATTACCTGTATGGCTTTTGCGACGGTAATGCCCGGGCTGCTGCCAGGGAATATCGTCAACGCTACCCTAACCGTGATCGTTTTCCGGACTACAGGGTCTTTATGCGCGTACATAATTCATACATGGAGGGAGTCTTACCCGGTCAGCATGCTCCGAGAGCAGGCAGACCAGTGGTGCGATTTGAAAATGAAGATGAAGTGCTGAGAGAATTAAGATTGGATCCTAGTATAAGTCAACGCCAAATATCCCGTAATCTCGGGATTCCAAGATCGATGGTGCAACGTGTCATTAACAGAAACAGATACCACGCCTACCACGTGCAAAGGGTGCAAGCTTTGCTGCCCAGTGACTATGAACCTAGAGTGCGGTTTTGCAGAGAGATGCTAAGATACCACAGAGAGGATCCGCAGTTCTTCAACAAGGTTTTATGGACGGATGAGTCAACTTTTAGAAGAATAGGAGTATTCAATATCCACAATCTACATTTTTACTCCAGAGTGAACCCCCATATCATAAGAAATGATCGATTCCAGCATCTGTTTGGTATTAACATGTGGGCTGGTATAATTGGCCAGCAGTTGGTGCTACATGAAATGCCAGCAAGGCTGAATGGTGCTCAGTATTTAAATTTTTTGCAAAATAATTTAAACCATATTCTTAACGAAGCTGAAGTTCCAGAAGAAAGAATAGCAGAAATGTGGCTGCAACATGATGGCGCCCCGCCTCACTACGCTCGAGCAGTTAGAGATCATTTGAACGAGCGCTTCCCCAACCGGTGGATTGGTCGAGGCGGACATATTGCGTGGCCACCCCGGTCGCCCGATTTAAATCCATTAGATTTTTTTCTTTGTGGCTATTTTAAAGAAAAAGTTTACTAAGGAGAGAACAATAGCGAACAAGAACTACGACAAAAGCTCGAATTTGCTAGGGTACAAGTTACTAACAACAGAGGTGCATTCCGTAGGTTACGTAGGAATTTTATTCGGCGGTGCAGATTATGTATTATGGTCAGAGGCAGGAATTTTGAGCATTTATTGTAAAATGTTTTGCTTAATAAAACAATTATTTCACAATAGTTGTTTTGTTTTTTCGTCCTAGAAAGATATTAGAGCCACTCATGGCCATGTGTAATACCTTTTCAGAATCCCTATTAAATGCGCCAAAACTTGTAATACAGGGTCACTTTTCGGTAGAGTATTTTTTTTTCACAGTGGGGTCCGAAGTAAATAAAAAGTTATGATTTGAGAAAAAAATAAATCGTAAAACTTAATATTATCTTCAACACACCCAATAAACAACCATAAATTGCATGTCTAACGCAAGGACTCATCAGTACCAATCTAGTACAAATTATAAAAAAGATACAGGATGTAGATTTTTTCGAATTTTAATAACAATTAGTTAAAAAAAGTCATATTTCCCATAAAAACACAAAATAAATTATAACTCTGCAGGGGTTGACCTTAAGGACCTCCCGTAGAACAACTTTTTGCAGCTGATGACCCCATCTAACCCGTAGTTGCGTTTGATCCACGACTTTTGGGCCATCCTGTATACACACACATATCAAGAAAAAACCCTATTTCTAACACTCATGATATTTTTGATGCCATTTTGTTTAGAACTAGTTAAAAAAGTTCTGTTTTGGACGTCCGTGTGTCTGTATGTGAGGATTATTTTTTGTTTAATAAAATAACGACCGAAATACTTTACCAATCAAGTCTTTTTTTTTTCTCTTACGCTTCAGTATAATTAGGAATAGAAGCCTTTCACTTTCATGGTCTGATTCGATGTGGTTTAATTGTTATTAAATAAATTTAAAAAAAATTTTTTTTTGAATGTACTTGGTGTCTGTTGCTTAATCCTCCAAATTTTTTTCGATTAAGTAAAAAGCAAAATATTCTATGAGCACTTACACCAAGTACGTTCAAAGAATTTCTTTTAATTTACGACAAAATTATTAATCTTTTTTTAAATTATATCGGTTAATTGGGTGTTTTATTTCACATTTTTCTGTAAAGAATAAATGTTATTAAAATGAGACTTATGAACGTGGACTTGGCGCAATTTTTACAGTGAAACTGTTTTTATTGTGATTTTAATATTTACATGTTGCTTCTTTATACTACACTATAGTTGTCACTTGGATCTCCTTAATTCTATTTATTAATGTTTAAATTTTCAATTTAAATTACCATCCAATTCAACAGTAGTGGCACCTTGAAAGATCTTGAGAGAGAACAAGAGTTTTGGAGTGTATCTACATACTTATATTACATAAACCTTTACAAATAATCAATTTTATATTGAAAACTGAGATTGAGGCATGCACTTTTGGATTTTCCAAATTTTTTATATTTCCTATATGGGTGTCTTCTTTAAGATATAGAAAAGGATATGAACACAGAGGATGTGGGTTCATTGTGTTACATATTGTATATAGTACTGGAAAACCTCTACAAAGTATAAAATATGAAATGTTATAGTTGCATCCATCCCTCTAAATTAATGATATTAATTAATGAATATTTCGGTTAATGTCTGTCATTCTTTCCAAAGTGGATCAGAAAAGTTACAATGTCCAAACGTCTCTCAACTAGCTTTTCCCGCAGCTTCACTCGCATGAATGTTGAAAAATATCCCACGGGAATGTACTACCTGGATTAAAAGCACTTAACTTTAGCAACTTTTATGAATAAGGGGGTTAATGTTTAACAACAGTTTTACAAACAGTAGACATCTACTATAACCTAAGGACAGTTTTTTACATACTATAATGTGTTGTATTATATTACAGGTGAACCTTCAACTCAAGTTTCAGAAGAACCAAAGTTGACAGTCAAAGATACAAAATTGCCTAAGAAAATGCCTATGTATGACCAAAATACATTAATTAGGGCTGTTAATAAGCTGCAAATAAAAAAGCCAATTATGCAACAAGACTAAAGGAGGCATTGAACTTGTCTGAAAACAAAACTTTTCAGAACACTATAAAACAATTCACTGCCATGGCTGCTATGTTCACATTAATGCAGTTTCTTGAAACTGGGAAAAATAAAATGGGACGGAGATTTACAGAGCCTGAGAAAATCATGGCATTGAGCTTATATAAAAGGAGCCCAAGGACTTACAGGTGGCTACAAAAAAATTTTGTATTGCCATCGGCTATGACATTAAGCCGACTAATAGCGCGAGCAAATTTAAAACCAGGGATTAATGAAAACCTCATTGAACAATTCAAAAAAAGAGTAGATAAAATGAAAGCAGATGACAAACTTTGCATATTATTATTTGACGAAATATCCATTGCACCACATTTTTATTACTATCAAAGAAGAGACGAAATTTCAGGCTTCGTAAATAATGGGGAGTCAAGACAAAGCAAACTCGCTGACCATGCTCTTGTTTTCTTAATAAGAGGAGTTCAAAAAAATTATAAACAACCCATTTCCTATACATTTTGTTCGGGCAGCACAAACTCAGCTGAACTAGCACAACAAATAAAAGTAGTCATAAGAAAACTGCATAGTGTAGGACAAGTCCTAGCTACAGTGTGTGACCAAGGTGCATCCAATGTCAGTGCGATAAACTATTTGATTCAGGAGACAAGAGCAGATTATTTAAGAAAAAATAAAGATTTGCGACAAGATATCTTTGAAGTAGACGACAAAGAGGTGATTCCTTTATACGATACAACCCGCCTCATTTAATTAAGGGAATCAGGAATAATTTGATGAGCAAAAATTTAGTTTGTTCCATAAATGGCTCGACAAAAGTGGCAAAATGGGAACATACTACATGAACATTCTCCTCACTGAGTGTACACAGACTGCTGACATCATCCTGTTTTTCTATGAACTCTTCGATTCATTAAATGGGAGCTATGATAACGCAAAGAAAAGGTCTGGAAAAACTTTATTGACACCAGTAACACCAAAATCAGATCATGGCACCGTTTGGTCGAAAGCTAAAACAGTAATAAGCTCAATTTAATTTGTAAATAATTATGGTAAAACACAGGATAAGCAGGTCACAGTTCCAACAATAAATAATTGGTTACGTACTATAAATAATGTGGAGTACCAGTAGTTGAAATATAGGGCATCCAGATCAAACAAGATCTGGATACCCTATATTTCACTATTCGAAATGATACTTCTAAAAACGCTAAATCAAATTTCGATGAATTGAACATAATTTGAATAATATTATTTTATTCCCTCTATTGATGAAACCAGTATTGATTAAGTTCGAACCACCTCGCTATAATGCTAAGAGTTTTGTGCTGTGTTTAAGATATGTGTTTTTAATTATATATATTGTTTATCTTTCACTTGTCAGGACACTGAAATTGGGGTACGATACAATATAATTTAATTTAGGTGTCTATGATGCCGTGACATGTCTCTGAGGAAAAAATGAATACCTAATCGTTTAAAATTGCATCTAGGAATCAGTTGTTAGGCGCGACTGCTTGTTTACATAATAACAAACACTTTACCATTCCCGTTAAGGAAACGGATCGCATTCTTTTCTACCCATCGTGTGCCTCACAGCTATTACTAAGCTTTAATTATTATTAATTTACGGTAGAAATCATCATGTACTATTATGATTAAACCAATATACCACGTATCAAAAATGTATATCTATGATAAACAAATAGGTTAACATAATGAGTATCGACATGAATAATAAGTACATTGCATAGAAAAATGTGAATGTTTCTCTACATTAATAAAGTTTTGAAATGATACTTATCTTGTTTATAAAACTATTACATAGTGTAATGAATTCTCCATACAGGAATTGAACCCGTAAACACTTAGTGCAGTTAGATATGTCTCGATCATTTATCTAATGCACTAAGCGTGTTGTGTGCGAAGGTAACAAACTTGATCACATAGGTACCTACTCTATGATAAGTCTATTCGACACGACAATGATGACAACCTAACGAAAATGGAATGTGCTTGGTATTATCCAACGCGCTGCCTTTTATATGTAGTGCTGTGGCTAATTACTTTGGAGGTTATGACGTAGAAATAAAAGCAAAATAATACTTCAAATAATTATATTTTAAATATTCATATTCGAAGTTGAACTTAACATTTTAACTATTTTAGTAACTAAATACTCAGTTTCACTCATGATTTCGTCAAAATCACTTCGCACTAAATATTGTACATTCACGCTAGCACAATCAGGATCACAGTCTATATCTTCCATATGACGACCATCCACATCATGTACCATTATTTTTATTATTCGACGAACATTTCCTGTGTCTTTACGAACGATAAACGATGTGTTTTTGAAAGGTTTTGATTTATTCTTTTTTTTCTTCAATTTTTTCTTTTCTATTTCTTGCTGTCTACTTTCTTTACATGCATTTGCCGCAACCTCGGCGTACCAGCTCTCTCGATCTTGAGCATAATCGAATGGATTAAGAATTGGATCTGAGGCCCCTATCAAATTCTGAAATAAAAATATGAATTATTATGTGTTATTAAACAGCATCAAATATGAATTCAATCGTTAAAATCAATGGAAGTGACCATTGATGCGATACTTACGTTACATTGTTGGTCAACGATATCTAGAACAGGACTGTAGGATGGTGAGCCTGACATCGTGTTTAATTCGATATCCAGACTATGCCAAATATCTAGAAAAAAAACATAGTGTTATGTAAAATTAAATACTCATTTATGTACTGGACACATGCTTAAATTAAATTGCAATTATACTGTCTGATAATGATGTAGGTAATATTTTTTTAATGTTTGATAAAATACTGAGGAGTAATATAAAAACTTACCAATATTACACGTTATAGGCAGCTGCAACAGTCAGGTGCAGAAATCGAATACATTTTAAAAGATTTTTTCTAAATATATATAGATTTAATTGTAATCTATAGAGTTCAAAATCGTATGCTTTTGTTAGATGTGAATCCTATACAAAAAATGGTGCAGTGAAATTGAAACCTTAACATCTGGACACGTGTTTAACAACTTATTGTTTACTTAAAATTATATAAATAAAACAAATATTACAATGCGTTTGTTCATTGTATTTTTTTCATATATCCAATTAAGAAAAATCAGTAGGCAAAGTCATTGTACATAGCTAGTATGTTAGAAACAATTATTTTTGCAACGTAAGTATTTATTTATAAGGAGAAGATCAAAACAATATACAATATCGACATACTATCGTTACGTTTGGATTTGTCTGTTAATATTGTAATATTTTTAAGCTTATTTTAATTGTTGTTACCGATAGAAAGGTAAGTAATATTTTTTTGATATTTCTTTGCGTCTAATAATTGGTTTACTTACCGACATTGCAGATGAAGAAAACTTAAGGGAAGGTATTTTTTTAAGTTGTATTGGTTTTATACCTGTCCAGATTAAATATATTTTGTAATTAAGGTTCAAAATAATTAGATTAATTTCAACTTCTCATTATTCCTATTAGTTACCTAGAAATATGAGAGTCCGACTCATCTTATTTACACATGACTATGGGTTGCATACGAGCGTGCAAAACGCTGCGTTTTATGTTTTACGTTTGTAGCGTTTTTAAACAGACTTGAATGGATTTTGAACTCATGTACATAAATAAAAAATATGAAATTACAAATTTTATAGGTATCAATGAAAAATTTATTTTCAGATTAAACGAACAAAATAAAACATAAAACGCAGCGTTTTGCACGCTCGTATGACTAAGTACCTAATTATTATTGTATTTTTTTTGCAACAGTGCAATTTTACAAATATGGATTGAATGATGTGATTTTTAGCCCTATAAAATCAGCTCCCAAGTTAGATTCGGTACACATCCTCTCTGGATCGAATCAACTACGAATCGATAATCCTGAGTTAAAAGTCATCAAGCTACTATCTATTCATCAACCATGTAAGTATTCATAATTAGTTTTCAACTATTAAATTGTTAATATTATTTTAATTAATTATGTATTCAAGTACTAAATACTTCATTAATTAATTAGCACGTTCAGCTTAGAAGCTGATATGCTTTCCACAGATGCTATGTGTCGTGGGTTCGATTCCTGCACGAATAAAATATTTGCTAATTATTAGTCATTTATTAAAAAAATAATTATCATTCTGTTTAGTGCAGTAGGTGAGCAAATATAATTTCTGTGCTAAATACACGTATAATAGTTGTGTTGAGATGATGTAGGTGTTTTAGGATGTATAAAGTGTGAGCTAACGAATGAAATAAATAAATATGTTTTACCTAGTCTAGCTTTCTATCTTTAAATTAATTAATCTTACAATGATATTGAAACTGATTGCATTGCTTTAATATTTTTTTTTGTTCCCAGGTCTAACCTACTCGTCAATGACCTGTCCCTGTCTAGTGACTCTGAAGTAGAAGTAAAGGCGAAAGAAAAGTTGACGGAAAGAAAAACGAAGCGGGGAAGATGTAGCAAGTCGAATGAAGGCTCCAGTTCAAAGAAGTCGAAACCCACTATTTCTCCGCCTACATCATCAAGCCGAATTACTGCCGCTGAATTATTTGGTGAAGACAGCGACAGTGACGAAAATGTCACCCGAATACAAAACTCTGCAAAAACCGGTAATATACCACCTCTTTATTCTTATTTTACGAGAAGATTGGGTAAGGGTTACTCTCGACAGATAAGTGAGACGAAAGAAGGGAAGTACTACGTGGAGGTGAAAATATACTACACGGACGAAATTAAAAAAATAGCACCAATAAATAGATGGCGCTCTGCTATTACTACCATAAAAACTAAATTAGATGAAAATAAGGAGTCTTGGCAACATATAAAAGAATTCGTGAAAACAACTCATAAAGATTTCAAAAATTGTGCAGTCACTCATATAGGATCCTACGATAATTAAGCGCTTTATTTTAAATAACACAATAATTGTAACCATATTTATAATAATAATAATCGCGCCCTCTATATTCATATTTTGTACTACCTGTGTAACCATGTATATTCATGACTATTTGTATTAATAAATATGTATAAATAATATCATCATTGTATTAATTGTTTTTTTACAGTTACACACCTCAGCAACAATTTATCAAGATCTAGAAAGTCAATAAACTGTGAGAAATGTAACATTTTAATACCAGAAAATCAGTATACTTATCATATGAGAACTAATATACACAAAGCAAATTGTTTATTAGATACGAAATTCAGAGATATCCATATTATTGCAACAGCATTTAAAAACAGATTAATGACTTACAGATTGAATGTCACTCAGGAAGACGAATACCTCAGTCTAGAGACGTTCCTGTGTGATCATCGAACAAATTTAATAGAATTGATAAATATGTCACTGAATGAACACAGTTGTATCAAATTGAATTTTGAATTGTTTGCATATTTTATGCTACCAAAATCAGACGAAAAACAATTAAAATCATTTAATACCAAGTACGATATTGTTTATAAGAGCACTGATTTGAATGAATTATTAACGAAAGTAATGAATAAATTGAATAACAAATTAACCGAGTTTCAGCACTGTCAATCTGGTTGGACATTTATTTCTATGAATCATCTCGAAATTAACATTAACAAATACTCTCCTATGAGAGGTGGATCTTATATAGAACTACCGACAGCTATAAAATATTCTAAAAGTTGTATAAATATAAAAAATAATGATAATGGCTGTTTTTTGTGGAGTATAGTAGCTGGATTATACCCAGCAAAAAATAATGTATGTAGAACAAGTTCATATCCTCACTATTCTTCTGTTTTAAATACTGAAGGAATGTCATTTCCTCCTACGATAAATGATATTAAAATGTTTGAAAAAAACAATGCAAACATTAGTTTAAATATATATGGTATACAAAATGATATTGTGACTGGACCTCTTTATGTATCAAAAAATAAAAGACAAAATCATATTAATTTACTTTATATTGAAAACAAAACCATTGGAAATTATTGTTTAATTAAAGATCTGACACGTCTTGTACGTCGTCAACTCACTCATTACAAAGGTAAAGTTTATTTATGCGAAACATGTTTGCAACTATTTAGTTTAGAAAAAAGATACAAGTCACATAACTGCTCCAAGATTTTGTGTATTTTACCTAAAAATAATCCAAAACTAAAATTTAAAAATTATGAGAGGCAGCAAAAAATTAATTTTATAATTTACGCTGATTTTGAATGTATGCTAATTGACTACAATGAAAGTAACTCTTTGAATACTCGGAAACTAAAAATGCATCAGCCTTCATGTTTCGCGTATTATATTTGTTGCGCGCATGATGATCAATTAAACAAATATGTTACATACCGGGGTGTAGATTGCGTCAAAAAATTTGTTAAATGTTTAATTAAAGACATCAAACGGTTACACACAATTTTAAATAGTAAAAAGCCAATGACCCCTTTATCTACAGAACAAGAGATGGATTATCGAAACTCGACTCTATGTCACATATGTAAACAATTGTTATTGAATGATAAAGTTCGAGATCATGATCATATTACATCAGAGTACCGTGGAGCAGCACACTCCCATTGTAATTTGATGTATAGAGTTTGTTCATTCATTCCTGTTGTCTTTCATAATTTGTCCGGGTATGACTCACACTTATTCATTGAAGAGTTAGCGAATTATGAAGGCTCTATTAATATCATACCGAGAACTAAAGAAAAATACCTTTCAATTACAAAAGTAATAAAGACAGAAAAATATAATCATCCTATACAAATAAAATTTATTGATTCTTTTCAGTTTCTCAGTTCTAGTCTAGATTCATTAAGTAAAAGTTTATCAGAAAACGATTTTATTAACTTAAATAGAGAGTTCACTGTTAAAAGAAAATTTGATTTAATGCGAAAAAAAGGTGTTTACCCATATGACTATATTGATGCTTGGTCCAAATTTGATGAGACTAAACTTCCCTCAAAGTCTTGTTTTTATAACAGTTTAAGTGAGAAACATATAACTGAAGAGGAATATTTACACGCTCAAAAGGTCTGGAACGTTTTTGAAGTTAAGTCCCTTGGTGAATATACAGATTTATACATGAAATGCGATGTGCTTTTACTATGTGATATATTCGAAAAATTTAGAATTACAAGCTTACTTTATTATAAATTGGATCCAGCTTATTATGTAACGTCACCGAGTTTAAGTTGGGATGCCATGCTTTTATATACCGGTATTGAACTTGAGTTGATAAGTGATTTACAAATGTATGAATTATTAGAAAAAGGAATTCGTGGTGGGCTGGCGCAGTGTTCTCTCCGCCATGCTGTAGCGAACAATAAATACTTACCACATTTTAATAAGTTAGAACCGAGTAATTATTTAATATATCTTGATTGTAATAATTTATATGGCTATGCTATGATGAAGAAGCTTCCAACTTCAGAATTTAAGTTTTTGACTCCAAAAGAAATTGATAACTTTGAAGTAAATAATGTGTCAGATGATAATGATTACGGTTATATTTTGGAAGTAGACTTGTTATATCCGAATTATTTACATAATAAGCATAAAGACTTACCTTTTGCAGTTGAAAAATTAATACCTCCTTACGGAAAATCAGCAAAATTGGTTGCGAATTTTTATGACAAGCATAATTATGTAATTCATTATGTTCACTTGAAAGAATGTTTGAAAAACGGTTTAATTTTAAAAAAGACTCATTGCATACTAAGCTTCAAACAAGAATGCTTTCTCAAAAAGTACATAGATCTGAATACAAGTCTTCGACAAAATTCCAAAACAGCGTTCGAGAAAGACTTCTTTAAATTATTGAATAATGCAATTTTCGGGAAAACCATTGAAAACAAACGCAAGCAAGCTGACGTTAAATTAGTAACAAAATGGAGAGATACAAGAAATAAAACGAACAAGTATCTAAGTGCCGAAAAATTGATTGCTAAACCAAATTTAAAAAGTATATCAATTTTTTCAGAAAATTTCGTAGCTGTGGAATTATATCGGGAAAAGATTGTCTTAGATAGACCTATTTATATTGGGTTCACAGTACTGGAATATTCTAAGCAACATCTATACCAATTTCATTACGATTTTATAAAAAATAAATACGGAGAAAACGCTGAGCTATGCTACACTGATACCGATAGTTTATTGTATTTAATTTATACGGATGATTTTTATCATGATATGCATGAAGATCTTACTAAGTTTGATACCAGTAATTTTGCAGTAACTAATCCTTATCACATACCGCAACAAAATGCTAAAATTCCTGGTTTATGGAAACTTGAAGTTGGTGACGATTTAATTAGAGAATTCATCGGTTTAAGAGCCAAATTATATTTTATAAATAGTATCAAAACTCAAATAAAAAAAGCTAAAGGCGTTTCCAAATCTGTGACTTGTGACCTGAAATTAAGTGATTACATTGATGTACTCTCAAACAATAAAGCATATAGACATAAAATGAATATGATAAAATCCATTAAACACGTTTTATACACTCAACAAGTAGATAAACTAGTTTTAGAAAGAAACGACGACAAAGTTCAAGTATTACAAGATCAAATTCATACATTACCCTGGGGTCACTGTGATTCTATGTTTTTAGATTATTCCAGTGACATGTAATATTTATCTAGCATTTTAATCTTTTATAGTATTTTATACTGTTCTTGTGTGCATAAATTAAAAATGTTTAATAACTCTAGTAAAAGTACTAATAAGTAGATATAATGATGATAATAATTTATTATTGTATAATGTCTCGAATAAAAAAATAATACTAAACAGTTTTTTTATTTTATGTTTACCTTACACGTATTTTATTAAACGGTTATAAATTGGTATGTTTGATGGTAATAATATTATTAAGCAAGATGAAGTTGATCAAGCACCCCATATCCTTGAACGTCAACAATATAAACTTTAGTGACTCTCCTCACCACATTAGACATAGCCCTTTATTACCGAATACAATTCGTTGTATAATATGTGGGCCTTCCAACTGTGGTAAAACAAATGTTATGATCAGTTTAGTACTACATGAAAATGGACTGAAATTTAAAAATTTATATCTTTACTCTAAAACTTCTTATCAACCAAAATATCGCTTTTTGAGCGAAGTGATGAAAAGGGTGCCACAGATTAAATTCTACGAGTTTAACGATGATAAAGATGTTATGGCTCCAAGTGAAGCTTTAACAAATTCTATATTTATTTTTGATGACGTTGCAACCGAGAACCAGACAAATATTCGGAATTATTTCTGTATGGGACGACATAAACAAATCGATTGTTTCTATTTATCTCAAACCTATTCAAAAATTCCTAAGCAGTTGTTACGTGATAATGCTAATTTTCTTATAATATTTAAACAAGATGATGTGAACTTGAAACATATTTATGAGGAACATGTTAGCCCTGATTTAATCTGGAACCAATTTAAAGATATTTGTAAAACTGTATGGAGTAATCCTTACAGTTTTGTGCTTATTAACAAAGAATGTTCATTAAGTAATGGAAGATATAGAAAGAATTTTGATATATTTTTTAAATTTGATGAAAGTTAATTGACAATCTGATATAATTATAAATAACATGTAAAAGAAAATTAGTATCAGTTCTTCTTTGACTGAATGCGGGCGTTGAACATAAGATGGAGAAAAATATTAAAATAGAATTAATTAAGTCTGTAGACTCCATAAAAAATAAAATAAAACAAATGAAGACTCAGGAACATGATATGAACTTATCCCTCAATAAAATGCTGAAACCTGTCGCCGATCCACTTAAGACCCTAGTTGATTCGAATATACCTATTATAAAAAATAGAAATGTGGAAAATTCATCTTTTATTAATACTGACAACATTGAATCTGATAACGATAGTAAAAGTTCATTTGTGAAGTTTGAAGACTGTTACGAACCTAAACAAAATTCTAAAAAGTTAGTTGTAAGCTCACCTAAAACGGAGTTATCAGATGACCTAGAAATTTCATTAGAGCATCATGATGTACATGATATTTATGATGGCGTAAATATACCGTTCGGGATAAGAAGTGAAAATAAAAAATTATGGATGGGTAATTCAGTAGTATCCTTTTCTAAAATAGAAAATTTGAATAAAGATAATGTAATTTTGGTTAAAATTGGCGACAGAGCTTATAATTTAACTCCTGGTCTAAAAGAACTTTTACTTCGAAGAAAACCTGATTTAAAATTAATATCTGGTGAAGATAAACTTGTCTATAAGGACATGTTACATTTTACAAATGCACATAAGAGAGATTTTAATCCTAATGGTCAAATAAGAGGTGATAAAGGAATAAAATACCGTGCAATTATCAGACCACTGTTTTCTGAAATATCAAATGAAAAAGTTACTGCTAAATTTGGGGGAACCTTACCAAAGCTTAAGAAATACAAAAAGAACACTGATTTAGTATATTGGGATGACCCTAATGAATTGGTTGAGAGATTGCAATTATTGGTTGCGTCGAGAGATGTTGGCAACACAAATCATGATAATGAAATTTTATCAATAATTGAAGAATTAAAAGAAGCTGGCATTATTAAAGAATAAATAGTGAGAATAATGTAGCGTTTGTTTAGTTTTACATAGAACTTGATAAGAGATATAATTAAACTGAGACAAAAAAGGAAACATGAGTAAAGCCGACGTGGTCAACGAAATTCATAAAAATGCAAGAGTGAACTTTTCACGAAGACACGTCATCATGAAAGATATAGATGATCTATGGCAAGCGGATTTAATTGATATGCAATCAATTTATAAGGAAAATAAAAACTTTAGATTTATTCTCGCAGTTATTGATACATTTTCGAAATACGCTTGGGTCTTTCCTTTGAAGTGTAAGACCAAAGATGCTATTAGTAATACTTTCAAGATGTTGTTAAACAAAGGACGTGTGCCTAAAAATTTGCAAACGGATAACGGGACTGAATTTTATAATAATACATTTCAAAAACTTATGAAATCTTATAATATTAATCATTACTCAACATTTTCAACAAAAAAAGCTTCTATAGTAGAGAGATTTATTCGAACACTGAAATCGAAACTGTATAAAGAATTTAGTTTAAATGGAAACTATAAATGGATAGATAATACTCTTGATAATGTTATTTACAAATACAATCACACTCAACATCGAACCATTAATGAAATTCCGGTAAATGTAGATAATAAAAATAAAAAACGTATACTGGAAAGATATGTAAGTTTGGTAAAAAATGTTAATATAAAAAGTAAATATAAGGTAGATGATTATGTACGCATTAGTAAGTATAAGGGAACTTTTGAAAAAGGATATACACCTAACTGGTCAACAGAAATATTTAAAATTACAAAAATACAAAATACATCTCCTATCACGTATTTAATTGAAGATGCCAGAGGCCGACCTATTTTAGGTGCATTTTATGCACAAGAGCTCCAAAAAACGAATCATCCCAATGTATATCTAGTGGAAAAAGTTCTGAGAAGGAAAGGAAATAGAGTTTTAGTGAAATGGTTAGGCTTGCCTCCTTCTGAGAATAGCTGGATCGATAAATTGAATAAATTGTAACAAACTAATAGGAGCTAACTTTACAATACTATTTATTAAGGGTTCAATCTATTACTCATTAGTCTTATGATGTGTATTGGAGAGAGTAGTCTTCTCAATTGGTTAATAAATAACTTACCATTGGAGTTACACTTACCAGGTTACAATTATTGTGGACCTGGCACTAAATTAATTAAAAGGCTTACTCGTGGTGATAAAGCTGTTAATAAATTAGACGAATATTGTAAAGAACACGACATTGCTTATCACAAGTCCTCAAACTTAAAGGATCGTCACAAAGCAGATTTAGTCTTGTTGAATATGGCAAAAGAACGAGCAGTTGCACCGGATTCGACTGTAGGGGAAAAACTAGCAGCACGTTTAGTAAGCAGCGCCATGGCAGCAAAAGTTAAAACTGGTTCTGGTCTAAAAAAAAGTACCAAAAAGTATTTGCGAAAAGATGTGTCTGGAAAAGGCTTGAAAAATAAATTTAAAAATGTTATCAACAAAACGAAAAGACATATAAAAAAATTAAAACCGAAATGTAAAAAAGTGGCAATTGAGTTAGCTATGGCTGCTACTAGAGAGTTATTTAATGATTCATCTATTAAACTACCTCGCGTTATTCCTATACCAAAATCTGGTGGAGTATTACCATTGATTCCAATTTTTGCGGGATTATCTGCAGTGGGAGCCTTAGCAGGCGGTGCTGCTGGTATTGCTAAAACCATAAATGAATTCAAGATGGCTAGAAAGTTGTATACTGAATCAAAGAGACATAATGAAAAGATGGAAGCTCTTTGTATCGGAAAAGGACTTCACCTTAAACCTCATAAAGATGGGCTCGGAATTTTTGTATCGAAAGAAAAAAACTGAGATATCGGCTACCCAAACGAGCCTTAACTAATTTAGACATTTTGAAGTATGGGAATAATATTCCCTACTTTAGAGGTGTATTTATGAGAGATGAGCTTCCAAAACACCCGTTTAAAAAAGAATGTGGAGTTATTAATTTAGATAGCTCTAAAAAATCTGGTTCTCATTGGGTAGCCTATGCAAAATATAATGATTATATTGAGTATTTTGATAGTTATGGAAATCTCAAACCTCCAAAGGAATTTATAAAATACGTGGGTTCTAAAGTTCACTATAATTATGATAATATTCAGCGTGATCACCCTTTTAATTGTGGGCATCTTTGTTTAAACTTTTTGAATAATTTCTGGTATAGTGCAGGAATAAAACAAACATAATCATACAATAACGTTCAGTATACAAGAATGTCTACTACGGTTACGATCTCTGGAAATAAATCGGAATTGGTTACATACTTTCAACCACCACTATATTTATCCGATCAATACGAGTGCGGTTTGCTATACTTTTCAGTATTAAATTCAAGACAAAATATTCCCATTATTAACAACAGATTGTCCGTGATCAGAATCGAATGTGATCTTGTCCACGGTTCGTACTGCAACGGATTACCAACTCATTTTATTCATGAATTTGTATCTGATACTGCTCCAGGTCATCAGTGTATGGAAATACCGCAAAACGTCATTTACTTTCCAGTAAACAAAAACATAATTTCATCTATATCTGTTAAGATTGTAGATCAATTTACCCACTGTATTAACTTTGGAGAAGAACATATTGAATTACGTCTACATTTAAGAAAAGCAAAATGATAGTATACCATAAAATTACCCCAGTGAAAACAAAACGTCTTAGTTCTTCTACGATTGTCAAGGTGGAAAGACGTAAGAAAAAAGTTAAGAAGTTAACTGAAGCAAATAAGGATTTTCTAAAAGCCTTAGGGTTTAAAGTATGAATATACTACAGATTACTGAATTACCACACTTCGACACTTCGATTGAAAGTTATGAAGTCCATTCATACAATCCCTACAATAACAGCTTTAGAGAAAACGATGAAATCAGAATCCCCATACATCAGCAAGACGTATACGTGCTACCATCAGCCAGTTCAATTTACATCGAAGGTCAGGCAAAACTGTTCGGTAAAGATGGGAATCCGATCAAGAAAACTGTTACGTTCACTAATAACGCTGTTATGTCTTTGTTTCAAGACATCCGATACGAAATGAATGGTATTGAAATAGACCGTATAAAAAATTCGGGAGTGACATCTACAATAAAATCATACATCTCCTTAAATGAAGCAGAAAATAAAGTTGCTGCCTTGTGGGGCTGGAATTTAGAGGGATTTAAAAGTGATGGGCATTTTAGCGTTGTGATACCATTAAATAAAATATTAGGGTTTGCTGAAGATTACAATAAAATTGTCATAAATTGCAAACATGAACTTATATTGAATAGAAGTAACTCTAACTTAAACAGTGTTATCCTTACTGATGATATTGCTCATTTTCAAATAGATATGCAAAGAGTTCAGTGGAGAGTGCCACACATAAAAGTATCAGATCGAGAGCGACTGACACTTTTAAAACATTTAGAAAAAGATAAATCTATTCAGATGGCTTTTAGAAATTGGGATTTATATGAGTATCCTTTATTACCAAAAACCACTAAGCATTCTTGGTCAGTTAAGACTGCTTCACAGTTGGAAAAACCCAGATATGTAATTTTCTGCTTACAAACTGATAGAAAAAATAATAAAATTAAAGATAGTTCAATATTTGATCATTGTGAAGTGACAAATGTAACGCTCTTTTTGAATTCGCAATATTATCCATATGAACCAATGAGTTTAAAGTTTTCTGAGAATAAATACAGTATATTATACGAAATGTATGCAAAATTTCGTCAGTCGTTTTACAACTGTCCTGTAGACCCGTTGCTTAACCTAAAGGAATTCAAGGAAAAAGCTCCTCTCTTTATATTAGACTGCTCAAGACAAAACGATAGTCTAAAAACAGGCCCAATTGACGTGCGGTTGGAAATTGAATGTTCTACTACAATACCAGATAAGACGACAGCATATTGTTTAATTATAAACGACCGACTTGTGGAATACAAACCTTTAAGCAACATTGTACGCAGATTATCATGATTGCCATTGTAGACGTTCAAGGTTTTAAAACTGAAGCAAACGAATTTATAATAAAATAAATTGCTATATGGTGTAATAATAAGTTGCAAGTATTTTTAATTAAGTCACCATTTCCCTTTTACGATTTAACAAATCAAGAAAGACGACAAGTTAGTTGGATTGAGCGTAACAGAAAAATATACTGGAATGAAGGATTTATACCTTATTCAAACTATCAATATTTAATTTTAGATTTTTTAAGAGATAAACGTGTTTACACTAAAGGTACTGAAAAAGTGAAATGGTTAAAAAATATTTTAAAAAATAATAATGTAGTTGATTTAGAAAATAAAAATTGTCCTAATTTGTTAAGTCTGTGTGATCAATATTCTAAAGATTTGTATAGCTGTATGTATCATGACTCAATATGTGCTTTAAAAAATGTTCTGAGTTTAAAAAAATGGTGCTTTGATAATAATATTTTTAGTACAATATAATATATATTTCTAAGACATATTTATTCAAAAAATAAATTTGTCAAATTATTAATTGTGTTCTTATTTTACTTGATAATTACCTGTTCCCATCTTTAAAAATACTTACGAGTATATGATGATTGTAACAATTATGTCATTCTAGACAAGTATCTGAAAAATTAATGAAGAATGTAAAATGTAATGTAGTCATTACATTTTCATTACCATTCATCTAAACCAAGTGTTGTGGGTTCGATTCCTACACGGAAAGGTTGATATTTGGTCTGGTCTGGCTTTTGTAATTGTATTCATTACTACTGTTTATTTAAATACTTATTTGACAATAATAAGAGTAAAAGTATTTCATCAGATCAGATCAAGTCAGAATATTGCAGCAGTTCTTATATGAACTGGTCTGTTATAATGAATACATAGCCGTAAAACAGATCAGAATATTGCAGCAGTTCTTATATGAACTGGTCGGTTATAATGAATACATAGCCGTAAAACAGATCAGAATATTGCAGCAGTTCTTATATGAACTGGTCGGTTATAATGAATACATAGCCGTAAAACAGATCAGAATATTGCAGCAGTTCTTATATGAACTGGTCGGTTATAATGAATACATAGCCGTAAAACAGATCAGAATATTGCACCAGTTCTTATATGAACTGGTCTGTTATAATGAATATATAACCACAAAACAGATCAGAATATTGCATCAGTTCTTATAATTATGTTGTTAGAATGTTATCCAAGTATTCAAAAGTAAATACTTAAGTGTAATTTTGAATAGCGTTTTTAGAAGTATCATTTCGAATAGTGAAATATAGGGTATCCAGATCTTGTTTGATCTGGATGCCCTATATTTCAACTACTAGTACCTCATAGAAATACTTTTTAAAAAAGATAACATTAAATCTGTGTGGATGAGGCATTTTAACCAGGATCCTTTAGAGAATTTCTTTGGGTCGATTCGAAGCCATGGGTGCAGAAACACTAAACCTACTGTAGCTGGCTTCAAATCGTCCTTTGCTACTTTATTAATCAATAATTTAAGTGGCCAGCACTCACCTGGTTCCAACTGTGAGGAAGATAGTTGCCAGACAATTTTTAAATCAATGGAATCATTATTTAGAAATGCGGAAAAAAAGCCCATGATGGAGGATGAAGTAGAATACTTAGACTTTGAGGTGAAAAAAAAATAACCCCAGAATATTAACCACATTACAGTACGTAACTGGTTATTTATTTTAAAAAAGCGAGAATTTAAAAAATAAAAAAAAATGTAAAGATTTTTTAGTTTTTAAAAATTGTAAAAAATGTAAAGATTTTTTTTATGTCAAAAATAATGTATGTGATTTTTTGAAATTAAGAGAATATAAAAAGGGAAAATCTTATCTAACTTATCCTAATAATGATTTAGTAATGTTTTTTTTTTAAATACAAGATTTAATCACATTCTATCTCAAAAACAAATCAATATCTGTAAACATAAAAACATTATAACTATTTTGCGCAATTTAAATATAGCCATAATTAAAGTAGATTAATTAGGTATTTACTATTTGTAGAAATTTTAGATAATACTTACGTATAAGCACTTGAGTGAGATACCTGAGATACAGGTTTATTCCTAGTTCAGGTAGAATCCAATTATTTGTTACCTACCTCTAGTTTAAGGCCCTAATTTGTAAATATTTATGTAAATCAATTATTTCAATAAACAATTTCAAATTTCAAAAATTTCAAAATTATTAATAACTTTTTTGTATTTAAATCTAGATTTTAAATTATTTAATTGCGAAAAACACAAATCGCAAACAATTGAGTACATGTTGGAGCTGTCCTGCAAATTTTTTATTTGTAACTGGTACCGAGATATTAATAAAATAATTAATGGCACTAGATTAGATGTTGACAAAAATGATCTAATGTAAATGTATGCTTCTAATTATTATAACAAAAGAAAACATTATAAAAAGGAAGTTAACCGTTAAACTGTTGGTTGATTTACCTGAATTCCATTCTCCTTATCTTATAATTCCTAAAAGTAATTTCCGAAAGTCAAATAATTTTTTAAATAGATTTGGCTTTTGGAAATGACTTTGAGGAATATTATTGGATTTGATTATGAACCACCCGACCAATTTGATACACGGGTGTCGTATACCGATAGATGGCGCTAGTATCATAATTCTAAGTGGTGACTCTATGTCCGTATGTATAATGTACTCTGTGACACTGATGCATCGCGTCCCGAGTACGCGTCACAGGCCTTAGCCGGGGTGCTCCAG
The DNA here is from genome assembly GCA_949316385.1 of Globia sparganii. Classification (NCBI taxonomy): domain Eukaryota; kingdom Metazoa; phylum Arthropoda; class Insecta; order Lepidoptera; family Noctuidae; genus Globia; species Globia sparganii. The sequence goes on from OX438656.1 coordinate 21,644,696, forward strand.
CGTTTCGCGTTTTTATTAATTATTAAAAAATATTAAAAGAAATAAGAAAAAAAAAACAATACAAATTGTGTAATACATCATTACATATTTTTTGGTACAAAATTCATGCCGAACTATTCAGCAGTTACAGAGAAAATTTACAACAGCGTTTCGCGTTTTTATTAATTATTAAAAAATATTAAAAGAAATAAGGAAAAAAAAAAACAATACAAATTGTGTAATACATCATTACATATTTTTTGGTACAAAATTCATGCCGAACTATTCAGCAGTTACAGAGAAAATGTTGAAAAAGGGCCTATATAATAAGATTTTTTCCCAAAATTTGGGAAAGTTTATTAAAACTTTAAACAATACAATGTATTTTTGCTGACCTTAAGTATAGCATATAATTTTTATATGGCAAACGCACGAGAGGATTCATCTACAATCTTCATTAAACTTACCCTGTTTATGGGATTTGAACGAGGTAATCCCCTTAAGCCCTTTGTTGTAGATCTTTTCTCTAGTGAAGAACCATTCCAAGATTCTGGATCGGAGTATTTGCCTGATAGTTTATCATCCAATAAGGTTGAGAGAGTATTTGAAGACTGCAGACGATGAAAATACACAACAAGAAGAGGAAAAATTGATGTCCGTGAGCATAAGAAGTTAAAGGGAGAAGAATATACTAATAACCCAACTACCTTTCAAAAAATTTTGCTCGGCACTTCGGAAGTGGTTGTTGCAGGAATGTTTTTATTCAATTAACGAGTTTTTTGTAAAATGTCCCTGTAAATTTTTTTCTCTTGATCTGGCATCAAAATTCAGGCATAAATAAGTGATAATATTTTTTTTTAAATGTATCGTTTTATTTAATAATAGGTAAAATGTAATTTGTATTAAACAGGTATATAATATAATAATGTTAATAATATTTTTAAAGAGTAATGTAAATAATGTATTTAATTTGAAAATGTTGTAAGAGAACTGCATTTAATTGTTAATTAGTTTGCATACCGTTGAAACGGTGAGACATGCAGCACTATGCAATGTTATGAACACCTTTGTAAACACCATGTTTCTGGCAAATAAATGTTCTATTCTATTCTATAGCAAAGGAAACATTGTGGCAGCCAGAAATTTTGTCCTGTAACTTGTGCATGTCATAATAAATGTAACGAAAAGATATATAGGTAGAGCGGCAAAAGAAATTGTTTGATGACTATTATAAAATACCAACTTATGACTTACAGACGTCGTTTCTGTTTTCTTTGATAAACGTTCATGACTTTAATTGTAAAGTTATTCAATCAGTTGCATCACGACGAGGAACACAAGGCACTTTTTACCTAATGGCATTGGTGCTGACATTTTCGTATGCAAAACTTTCTTTAAAAAAGTATTTCAAGTGTCTGATGGAAGGTTAACCAGACTTTTGAAGAATAAAGTGACAAATCCCATTGCTCCCACTGAACAACGGGGGAAGAATTCTTCTGCAAACAAAGCTAGTGAAGCTAGAGTTGCTCTTGTTATAGAATTAGTTAACAAAATGCCAAAGTAAGATTCACATTATACTCTCAATAAATAAACCATAAAAAACTTAGCACCTCATTTAAATCTTCCGAAATTATATGAACTGTGTTCTACGGAATATGCAGATAATGAAAGGGTTTCTTATGTTATGTTAAGAATTTTTTTTTTTATTGAGAAAGGATCATGCAGCAAATTGGGCTCAGTGTCCAACAGAGTTATGGCATATGCCATTGTAAAGGATTCTGTTCGTATTTATATTGTTACTATGGGCACCACCTTCAATTTCATTGCAGAAAAAAGATATGCACCTAAATAGATTTTGTAGAAAAAGACAATTGGCAGTCAAGTGAAATTTCACCCTCCCCTCATTCACCCTCTTAGGGGTGGAATTTCGAAAAAATATTTCATTAAAGCTCAAAATTGCGTGGCGTAATTTTTACTTAACGGATTTTTTACTTCGTGCATTTGAGCTCTATTACTTCCAAGACGATACAAAATCTATTAGGTCTAAGTCTATTAAATTAGGCATCGTACAAAATGAAACGCCTACCTAAGTACATTTTCAATGTACCCGAAAGTCGTGTAGAGCACGAGATCTTTCTTGAAATTAACAGAATAAAGCGACTGAAAAGATCTAAGAAATATACAAAGAAGAAAAACAGAACATTGGAAAATCAAAACGCCTTTTTCATCAATTATGGACGTGAAACCAGATGTTATTATGTCAAATGCTGGAGGAATCAAAAATAATACTTTTGAATGGAGAAGAATGAAGATGAAAGAATAACAATTGAAAGAGGCAGAATACTTCAAAGTGAGTCAAGTGAATGGCTCGAACTAAGAAGAAATTTACTGAGGGCTTAAAAAAATCAGTAAAAATTAATCCCTTTAGCCTATTCATAGATGAAGAGATCCCATTCTTAGGTGCATCACCGGATGGCACAATTGACGAAATTAGAATATGCGAAATAAAATGCACCTTAAGTACATATAAATTAGGACTGGAAAGGGCGACACTAGAAAAAAAATACATTCTATTAAAAAAAAGATAATAATGAATTCATAATAAATAAGGATCACAATCGGTATAACCAAATTCAAGGCCAACTTCATGTAACAAAAAAAGAAAAGTCGGAATCGGCAATCGGTCTATGGTCGGGACAAAATAAAACAATTCAAACAGATATTTTACACAGGGACGACAAAATTTTGGGAAGTAAAAATGAAAAAAAAAAAAATAACTCTACTTTACAGAGTGTACTTGAATTAATTGACCCTCGACGCCTACGAAAAATGTCGATAAGAGATCCCAAATATAAAGGGTTTTTCTATAGGGACGCTCGAACTTTTAACATCGTATAGCGGCCATCTTGGTTAAGCTGTCTTTGGCGGGAATACATATTTAGCGGTGACATTTCACCATGGAATGCTACGCGCTTCAACAACGCGTAATTGTTAAATTTAACATCAAAATCAGTGCTCTGTTTGCCTAACGTTCCGTACGTTGCGTCCAATTAATGGCATTTATGGCGGACGGCCAGAGTCAACAATCCGTCGTTTAATGAATAAATTTGAGACAACCGGGTCGGTGATCGATGAAGCAGTGCCTGGACGTCAAAAAAAACGCAAGATCGTTGTAGAATATTGTTGCCGTTCGGGACAGTGTGCGAGAAAACCCCAGTCAGTCTATTCCGCGTCGTGCGCAAGAGCTGGGTCTTTCTGCGACATCAACTTGGCGGATTTTGCGTCGAGACTTGGGTTTTCATCCATACAAAGTTCAATTAACTTAAGAGCTAAAACCCAACGACCACAGACAGCGCCGTGTATTCGCTTATTGGGGTTTAGAGCATTTGGCGGCTGACCCTGATTTCGGAAAAAAATCATCTTCAGTGATGAGGCTCATTTCTGATTGAGTGGCTTTGTTAACAAATAAAATTGCCGGATTTGGAGCGACGAAAATCCACGGGAGATTCATCAGGTGCCTCTACACTCGAAAAAGTCACTGTTTGGTGTGGATTTTGGTCCGGCGGTATCATCGGCCCTTATGTCTTCGAAGATGCGCAAGGAGCCGCGCTCTCTGTCAATGGCGACCGATATCGGACGATGATAACATTTTTTTTGTGGCCTAGGATAGATGGTATGGATATCACAAACATGTGGTTCCAACAGGACGGCGCCACTTGCCATACTGCACGGGAAACATTAAATTTATTGGATGAGAAGTTCGAGGGCTTCATCATCTCGCGTGGTGGCGATATCAACTGGCCACCGAGATCGTGTGACTTAACACCGCTCGACTACTTTCTGTGGGGCTACGTAAAATATCTGGTCTATGTAGACAAACCACAGACAATTGCCGGTCTAAAGGTCAACATAACAAGCGTTCTTCGTGAAATTAAGCCCCATATATGCGAAGATGTCGTCCGAAATTGGTCCTCCAGGATACACCACCTACAGCGGGGTCGCGGCGGCTATTTGACTGAAATTATATTCTATAAATAATGTCATCGAATGTCCTTTATAATAAAACCAAAATTGTGGCAATATCACTTAAACAGGTTGGTTTATTTCATTTCAAAGTTCGAGCGCTCATAATGAAAAACCCTGTATAAGTCACGCTATTGAAATAAAAAGAAAACGAAGGGATAACAAAGAAAATCTAGCTAACAGGTGCACACAAAATAAAGTGGAAGAAATAAAGGAAGCTACACGTGATACAGAAGTGCAAGAAGAAATTAATTCAATGTCTTCGGAAAAAACCAAAAACATGAAAGTGACGACGATGAAGTAAAAGAGGACATTGATGATTATGACAATAATGTAGAAAAAACCAAATGCAAAAAAAAATGTGTTGTAGACACTTAAACTTCTCAGAATTTTGAAAGTAAATGGTATAATTTATAGTGTTTTTTTATTTTGCTTGTGTCAATGTTCGCTTACGTGAACAAAATTTATCCCAACATCAATCACATTCAATACACTTTCTCATTCACTCTCGGTCTCTTTCTTTTTCATTCATTGCACAAAAAAAAATCGACCCTATAAATGGAGCGACCTGTATAGTAGCAGTGATCGGATAATCGGGCGCTTATTTACCTTAACTTTTTCCCACGAAAGAATTATATGAACATTCCTTTCTGAATAAATGAAGTAATTGAATTTTGTAAAGACTACTATGACAAATTTAATTAAATTATAGCAGTGGTTATTTTGATTTAGTATCTTTATTTTATTCAAAACAAATGGAATATCAATAAAAAATGGCATGACCGTATTATTATTTCGTGGGGATAAAAGTGAAGTTTACCTAGGTATAATAACGCGCGATTATCCGGTCACTGAGTATAAGTCTTGATTAGACCGGCAATATCGAAATTCCGTTTCGAAATATCGATTCGGAATTTCGAAGGCAGCAAATCCATACAAAATAAATACGAAGGCAGAAAATTTCGAACGGAGTACTATATTTGTGCGATAGATCCTTTATTTTGCATGAATTTGTTGCTTTCGAAAATGCCGAATCGATATTTTGAAACGGAATTTCGCAACAGAATTCCGTCCGTATGTGGCCGGCCTTATTTCAGTAGCTCCATCAGATGCAATTTTTTGGGGGTAAAGAGTTTCAAATCATACATGTAGAGGTGAGATATGATCTGACCACCTCTCCTCAACCGATAGCCTAGATCTGAATCCTCTGCAATTGCCTCTCGAATACAAGTGCAACCTGCAACAGTGCTACAATGTTTGTTAATGAGGGTGTTCAAGGAACACTAATGAACTGAACGCTAATAAGGTCGCAATGTAATGACCGGAACGCTAATGAGGGTGCAGGACCACCGGATATCAATTAGATAATGGTTAATTGATCTGCGTCGAATCCATTGCGTACTCTATAGGTATTGTAACAAACTATGTAATGTTAAATGTAAAACAACTTTATTGCGTAAAAGCTTTTTCGGCAACGCTCAAAAATGTATAATAAAATACCAGATGCCATTAAAAATATGCAATTAAGAAAATTTAAAAAGGCACTTATTAACTTGCTTAGTGACAAAATAATGTTACTACACACTGGATGAATTTTTCAATGATTGGTCAGTATAAACAAAATAAAATTATTTATTATTAAAATGCAGCTATTTATAAACTGTGAATTTTTTGTTGGGTATTTGTTTCTATGTTATATAACAGAAACATAAACGATTAATTAATTTGGAATTGAAATTTATTAGTAATATTGTCATTTATTAATTTTTGACATTTCCAATTATTATGACTTACTTAGATTTTTTTTTTGACATTTTAACTATTTGGATAATTAGATTTTTTTTACATTTTTAACTAAATAATTGTCCGCATTTAAATATGACATAATTCAAGTTTTAAATAATATTATATAATTTTTTAGTTTATTTTGATAATTAAATACTTAAGTACTGTAATTATGCATGATATTCAAAAAAAATAAAAAAATTGTGGAAAATAAAATTGAAATATTGAGCAAGATGCACACCATATTTGTACGCCTCCTGGCATAACATAGCGTTTCTGTTCACCAAACTCAAGATCTGTATTTCTTTACCTGTGTTAACAAATAAAAGTGATTTAATTTGATTTGCGCATCTCCGGAACCGCGCATACTACGCAAAAATGGACCGCAGAATGCCAAATGGTCCGATGACAAGAGGAAGTCATTCGTCCATTCCCGAGGGCCCCTTACTTGCACTGGCGACTGCTTCGCATGGAACCTACCAGCGTCCAACAAGACATTTAGCAAAACGAAACCAACGAAGGAAATAAGCTAATGTATAAATAAATAAATTAATCCTAAATCACTTTTTTTGTTGCATTTTAGGTAAAAGTAATGTTAAACAAACAGAAGGAGTACTTATATTGAAGATTATAAAGAGTAACCGTGGGAGTTTCTTGCCGGTTCTTCTCCATAGGAAACGACCAATTGGCACCGTGTATCTAGCTTCTGACGTTTCATAAGTGCCCATGTAGGTTTATGTGAAATAAAATATTTTGATTTTGAAATAATGCAATACCCTATGAGCCAATAAGCATCGCCAGCAACTAAAACTTAATGCAGCGCTCGAGCATATTGCGAGTCTAGACATGACACTGCGTGTAGTACTCCTCTGGTAACTCCGTGCCCATGTAGGTTTATGTGAAATAAAATATTTTGATTTTGAAATAATGCAATACCCTATGAGCCAATAAGCATCGCCAGCAACTAAAACTTAATGCAGCGCTCGAGCATATTGCGAGTCTAGACATGACACTGCGTGTAGTACTCCTCTGGTAACTCCGAGGCAGCACGTAGGATAGGCGTCATCAGAAACCGCCTTTGAGCGTACTTGGAGTCTACTGAAAATTAAAAAATAATAGTAGATAAATTATCAATTATATGTCAGTATATAGATGCATATGTTTCGATTTTAGTTACATAATCAGCATATAATGTTCCCACCGCTGTGACACATTATATGCTGATTACACTCAGTGAGAAGATTGTGATGGGGAAAGAGAATTAATTTCTCTCTTCGTCAGGGTAGGGTAGGGCGGGGCTAGTTGAGCATAGGGGTAAGTTGGGCAATCGAAATAACTCAGAAACTATACACCGCATGCTAACGTATCAAATTGTGGAAAGAAGCGGTCGCGGGAGGGGAACTCATCGCGCAACCGCCAGTGACGACTTGTCGATCGAGTGACACGCACGCTTTGTTTATTTTGCAACCAAAATGTAAAAATATAGGGAATGGGAATATTTCTTTTGTACGTGTTAAACTTTGTTATATTTAGTATATTTTTGATATGTAACAAGGTTTTGGATATAATTCTAACAGTTTTTTTTATAACCTCACTTTTGTTTCAAATTTCCGGGTTGGGGTTAGTTGAGCAATAGTTGCTCAACTATTGAAAAAAGAAAGAAGAGCTTTTCTAAAAAAGTACTTCAGTCAAGTGAGGAAAGCAAAGATGATGACTATTCCTGCTTGGTTTGTTGCGAAGCCTATTCTGAAAGTTTACCAGGGGAAACATGGATCCAGTGCCAAGATTGTAAGGAGTGGGCACATGCAAAATGTGCGCCAGTTGCTGGTCTTACTTTTGTTTGTATTAATTGCAACAGCGACAACGATGATTAAGTTTCCAAGATCTTATGAATATTTTCTTTTTAATATAAGCTTTATTGATAATTACATAAATGTTCAAGTCTGATTTAAAGTAGAAAGACTGAGTCTAATCAAAAAATTAGGCTTAAGATATGTTTAGTATTTGTTGATTCTATTTTTTTGTTTAATTTAAAAAAAAAACTTACTTTTAAGTTCACTGTTATGTAAAAGACTATAAATAAAAAGTTGAATGTCAAATAGAAATTTTATTTTATGTCTAGGAAACATTGAACCTATGATTTGGCTAGAATTTCTAACTGCTCAATTTACCCCATACCTTTGCTCAACTTACCTCACCTATGGGGTACGTTGAGCATTTCTGACTTTCTTCACTTTAACGGCTGTAGCTCTTAAATGCGATGTGTTAGAAATAAGTTAATACGGACACTTTTGGAAAGGGATAAATTACTTGCCCACCAGTGTGTATAACAAGCCATTAAGACTTACCGTTGAGGAGCTATGACCGGTCAAGTGAAAAATTTATCAACTAGCCCCGCCCTACCCTACCGCGCGCGTTGCAATGCTGCAGTCGTTTCTTTTAATAACCCTCACCCGAGACATCTACTTCATAATTTTTTTAGGAAAAAGTCCCAAAAGCATCCTGAAAAGTTTGAAGAACTGATGGAAAAAAATAATAAACTGTGCGAAACCTCATAAAAAAATCGGATGCTAAAGACAAACAGGTTCAGAGTACTACTCCAGATTTAATACTGGATGAATTATATGCCGCTAAAGAATCATTCCTTCAAAATTTAATGCAACTAACTTCGGACATAGAAAAAATACTAGTATCTACTATAAATCAGAGAGATAGCGATAACTGGGTAGAACTAAAAAAAAAATGCTAACAGCATCAAATTTCGGATTAGCAGTGAAAAGCAAAGCCCAGTTAGTGGAAAATATTATATATGAATGTAATCTCAGTAATATAGCGACAATCGGACATGGCGACGGAAATGAATATCTCGCTTTACAGCAACTTGCTATACAAGAGAATCTCGCCATTGAGCCGTGCGGGTTGTTCGTAGACCACGAGTTTCCCTTTATTGGAGCAACGCCCGATGGTTTGATAGGCCAAGACACAGTAGTGGTAGTGAAACTTCATTTAGTAGCATTCAAAACGGGTCTATAAGAATTTATAAAGGAAAAGAAGATACAGATATGGAAATACAATAAAAAAAGTAAACTGATTGAAGTGAACAAAAATAGTAATTGATAACTTTACTTTTTTTTTTTTGGTATAGGTAATTGGATTCAAGGGCAGCTCCAAGTAACACTTAGAGAAAAGTGCCAATTTGCTGTGTGTAAAACAAGCCACAAAAAACAGAAATTATAAAAAAAGATGACGATTTTTGGGAAAAAAAGATGAAGGAAAAGCTGGTGTCGTTTTTCATGGACTGACTTTTGCCTGAAATAGCCGATTCTCGGCGAGCTCGGGGGATGCCACTGCGAGAAAAAGAATCGTCATTAGTAGTCACATCAAGTGACGACAACAAAGAAAACGTCCCTTCTTGTAGTAGGAGACTAAAAATATTGAAGAATTGTGACTTGAGTAATTGTTCTCTTTCCACAATTTATATATTTACATTTCGCTCCGTATGCGTAGATACGTCAAAAAATAATAAAATAAAAATAATTAGCTTGTTTAAATTTTATGTTTCGTTCACCTATCCACCCCGTCCGTCAGTTGGCTATAAAATGTATTTTATTTTAAACTAATGCAATATCATCGCCGCCGCGTTCGCAGTCTCAGACGGAGCCAATCTCTGAAACGACAATGCGGATGAATCCCAGTCATCCTCACATTGTATCTATTGAACAACTAGAAGGTGCTCGAAATTATTCTGCATGTAAGTTTCAAATTAAGCTTTTGCATTGATGCAGGGCTTTGCTTACATGTGACTGGTGATCACAATAATGATGATCACAATTATATGTGTGCGTTAAATTGCGCGCTGCGATAAACAGCGATGTTTCACACCAAAGACGTTTTCCAGCAATTATTTTTGCTTAATGTGTCTTAGTTTAATGTACAGCATGCACATATAACAGTTATGTGTTGGGTCTACACTCTGTATGTAAGTTAAATATTAATGTAGTAAAGGTAGGTACACATAAATCATCCGAAATAGATTCTTTAAAATGTTGGTGAAATTCATTGTGGGCACAGGTCACACAGACAGACATGTAAAGCGACTGTGTTTTATATATTGTATTTATCTATTTTATATATTTTTAAAATATGATGTATTGCTGTAAACATTAATAAAAAAATCCCCATTAAAAATACTTAAAAAATAGATCTCAAAGTTTCAACAAAATCGGGCGGACGAGTTGCCTAGGTACTATTCGAAATGTGTGTTAAACATCTCTGCTTACCTTCAAGGTATATTAGTCGTAGCAATATGTTTTTAAACTATAATATATGAATTGAAACTTGTTGTGGTTGATGTGAATGAATCTCTAAAACTGGCCATTATTTTTTTTTACGCCCATATTAACTTTCAATCAGCATGTTACAGACTATATTGTACCAAAATTTCAGTCAAATTCACCGAATGGCTTTTTCCTTACATTTTATTCCGGATCCTTTGAAATATTTTCTGATGCTGATTGGGGAAAGGATATACATGATAGAAAATCATTTAGTGGGTTAGTAGTTAAGTATGGAGAATGTCTCATTAATTAGGAAGCACGCAAACAGCAATCAGTAGCATATTTCAGCCCTGAAGCTGAATATTATAGTATAGGAGAAGCAGTAAAAGAAAGTAAATATTTGCATAGTTTATTTATTGATAAAATTTGGCTAATGTTTGCCTGTAATCATTGTTTACAATGATGATGATGGATCGATCCCAGTACAATGTGATATTATCATTCTCGAGAACTGGTTCGGGCACATACCTATAGTACGGCACCTCCGATTCTACAAGGTTGTATTTCAAAGCAAGTTGCTGATGGATTATCCTGGCTACAACGTTGTGTCCATGCAAGTATTCTCCGTTAGCTAGACGAGAACACCCGGAGATAATATGCCTGATTGATTCTCCCGGCCGGTGGCATGCCCGACAAATGTCAACCGTGCCGTCTTTCACAATAAAGTAGAGAAGCGGGAAAGGTGAACGAGGTTGAAAAGACGTTAGAGGAAAAGATGGAAAAATAAATACAAATATATAGAAGAAATCGGGGGTTTTATTTTAGAAAAATTGAGCTTATCCCATTTTTATTATATATAACTTTTTATTATTATTATTTATTTATTTTCCAACTTACACTATCATATTACAGGGAAACCTATTGCGACAGTGTACTTATCTAAACTCTTATCACTAACTTATTATTATAATTGTAACTTATTACAAACAATACATTCTTTGTGAACTCACACAGTGAACAACAGAATAGGTCCGTGTCACACTAGCTATGGGGTTGAGAGTGCGGAGTGCACGCGTCAGTGGCGCCTCTCTTAAAAGATTGGTCCGAGCGCGCGGCTCCACCAGCAGCCGTGGCTGTCGTTCTCGCCACACGTAGCTGTCCGGAACACACAAACCTATGTGCCCTAATATGTCCGCATTATGTACCTTCCCTCTAAGTAGTTTGAATATGTACGAGTTGAGTGCAAGATCCCTCCTGACCCCTAAGTTCGTTATATCTAACCATACCCAAAATAAATAAAGTTGGGTACGTAAGCGGATAAAATGGGTATACACCATACAAGCGCAAGTACAAGTACCTCACAAACTTGTTTTGTACTCTCTCCAGCTCATCATCATCATCCCAAATTACTGCGTTACATTCTAATTGACTTCTAGCTAAAGCATTATATAAGGCGATAACCGCTTTAATGTTATTAAAACCACGCACCATACGTAGCTTAAAACTTAAATTACGGTAAGCTTATGCCTATGCCAAGATTATGGATTGTGTTACACAGAGAGTACACAAACATCAGAAAAAACTGGCTACAGTGACGCCGATTATGCGAATGATTTAGACGCACGCCGCTCAGTCACTGGCTATGTTTTTATAAAGAATGGAGCAGCCGTGACTTGGTCTAGCCGAAAGCAACAAACTGAGGCTCTATCTACTACAGAGGCCGAGTTCATGGCAGCTTGTGCCGCCACCAAAGAGGCCACGTGGGTAAAACTACTACTGACTGAGTGATATTGGTGTATACAACAAGACACATTGTGCCTTCATTTAGAATTTTAGACAGTCAAAGTGCTATCAGTGTTATTAAAAATGTAAACTTTCATAAACGTTGTAAACATATTGAAATCAAATATCACTTTTTATTGCATATATATTTTTTGTGCTTCCTTAAATAGGTCGGAGCAAAAATATTTTCGTATTTTGAATCTATTATTAGTAATTAAACCTCTTTGGCAGTACTGAATATAACTGGCTGGTTTTAATACTATTAAATGTTGACATTCTAAAGATGCAATAATAAGAATAAGTTATAAAATTGACAAAAGTAAATTTTTATAACTAGTGCCACACCAAAAAAAAAAAAAAAAAGTAAATTTTGTGAGCAAAATTCTATTGTCCATCGATATGAATATGCAAGTTGCTTGAGATGCTTTAACGGAATGTTTTTGATAAAATTTAGAAACGACGCAATTTTTGAGAAAATTGTAAATGATGCCATGAAAATTGCCGGAAAAATTACCAAGACGTCGTAAGACTCCAAAGAGTTTTGATTATGAACACGAAGACCACACTATAAATGATCCGAAAACCGCTTTTAACACGTTAAACGCCGCCTTGATTTTTAAGTTTTTCTGTTTGGGCCATGGGGGACACCATGTAGTCGACATGCGATTGTTCCGTTAGAGCCGCGGGGGACACCAGGTGTACGCGACCTAGAGGTGACTTTAAGCGTTTCGTTTGAGCCGTAGGGCCTAAATGTGAAGCAAATATCGCACCTTCGGTAGAACAAGGGCATAATTGCAGTTTTTGCTATTTTACAGGAGAGCTATTTTAAGATATTTATTGCATTCAGTGAGGTCTTGCTCTGTTAATATTGCTCGAAAGTTTTTCTTCTTTGCATGATATAAACTATATACTATATCCTTTTTAGGCGTATAGTTAACAAGAATTAAGAACTTTTAGTTTTTTTTCAATTAATTTTAATTTTAAGGAAGGGATACATTTGTGCCCTTGTTCTACCAAAATGTATATTATTTTGTAATTAGGACTAAATTTGAGCTTTAATTTAGGATGATTTTCGAATAAAAATACCTTGTTTTTCCGTATAAACTTTTTATTTTCTTATAAAGTAAAAAAAATGTAGTAACTTTCACGAAATATAATACTTAAACTATCATTATAGTCTTACTAATCAGTCGTCAATAATCTCACGTTTGTGTCTCTTTGGAATCACAATGAAAATAGAATTATAGAAGATAACAAAAATAACAGTGACATTATTTTTAACAAGATTCACTGTTATGCAAATGAAATTCTTTAGAATCACACTTCAAAAAATATTAATTAAAAAATATAAAAATATCTTTATAACAATTATTTTTTTCTTACTAACGAATCAGTTCTAGCTCTCTCTCCTTTTCTTAAAAAAGGTTGTTAAAATATTGTTCATAGAACTTAGGAACTATATTTGAGGATATCAATTGACGAATGTCTTCTTTTTTTCTGTGAGGGATTGGTAACTTTTCCTTATAGAGCTGGTTTAGTGTGACATCTTTCACACTTTTTTTATTACCGATACGACCTGTTCGAATTCTCGCTGCTGTCCAATCGTCGGTTTTGTAGCTGCACTTAAATTGGTATATCTCTGAATCTTTCATAAATTTGATCGCTTTCGTATCCAATATTTTAAAAGTATTTCCTTCAACATCCTTGTTTACATTCAAATTAATATCTTCAGATAACAGCTTCATATCAATGAAAGAATCAAAATTCATTTCTTTAACGGTAAATTGAACACCCTTTATCTTAGCATTTTTAATAAGACTGATGTATTCTGCTGGAGTGTATATAGGTCCAGCCTTTTTAGCTCGCTTAACGTTTTTTTCTATTACAGAATGGACGGCATCAGCTTTATTCTGGGTATGACCCCTAATAAGGAATTTGTGTGTTATTGACTTTATAGGCAATGTGTTGACAGCATAATAATACATTCCAAAAACGAATCTGAAACAAGTAGAAATAATTATTTACATTATAAGTACATTACCTACCTATATTGTTCAGTATGAATTATAACAACAATCACTCCTATTTATCTAAATCTACTGTAAATTTATTGTATTATAAAAGGCAACAAACTTACTTATTTTTTTGCTGCCCGCAGCAATTATCCGAATAAAATATTATGTCTTTATCTCGACACCAGCAATTTATACTACGCTAACTCGAAGTTTAGGTAAAAACGTTTTTTTATGACAAGTTACTTAAAATGTGTTTTTACATATGTCATAAAAAAATCGTGAAGAAATATACAAAAATAAGAAAGTTACAAATCATATAAAACGCTAAGTAAAGGTACTTTTTGAAATCACTCGATTTATATTACGCCAACTATTATTAGCGGAGTGTGCGCGGGGAGGGAACGCACTGCTTGTTTGTTTACATTAGTCTAACGACACTTGTCGCTGTGTTAGATGTGATTGCGCGGTTTTAAAACTTTAGCAGTAAATCATAATAGATAGTGTTATTATAACCAGTTATTTAAACTATTGTTAGTGTGGTTTTTTTATTACAAAAATGTCTCGAAAACGAGCTAAGCATTTAGTGGAACAAAAAAGGAAGAATATTCATTGATGAGTGTTGATAAAAATAGTGAGATATCGCTTCATACTGTCGAAAGAGGTTAGTTGATTGTGTTATTAAAGACTATTAACGTTTTTTAAAGAATATAAATATGTTTTATAGTAATACGCTCGGTTTTTTTGAAAATTGGAGCCACTTTGATCAAAGTCCGTGCAACACTACGCTAACTCATAGTTAGCGTAGTTTAGTGCGTTCGTGTATATACTTGTTCGTTTGTAAAATGAACTACTTAGCGACTTTTACGTAGTAAATACTTATGTGTTTATAGTTATTAATTAGTTTATTAATGTTACGTTGACTATTTTTTTTTGTAAGTATTTAAGTACCTACCTACATGTTTTTTTATAACATTAAACCTATTGTTTTAGAATCGTCGTCATTACCTGCTGAAGTTTATAATCCTGAATTCGTGTCTTTATATGAGCACGTCATGTTTGATGAGCCTATTCAAGAGCATGATTATTCTATGTCCAATTCTGCAAGCCGAGATATAGTCAGTTACAAATATGATGCCGTATTACAACATATAAATTTAAACGACTTGGGGGCTCCTAATACTCCACTTAATATTTATTCACCAAAGGTAATGACTTCTATCCAAAAACCTTCTCCATTGGCATTAACCCCAGCAAGTATTGAACCTTTGTTTTCGGTCGTCACTAATGATCCTTCTGACAGCATAGATAATACCCCCGTACCTTCACCAAATTGTGATTTTTCGGAACTCCACAAAGTTTAAACGCTACTTTAATGCCAACCTCTTGGTACAAAGAGACTGAAGATAGAACACTGACACCTGAAATCGGTACATCCGCCCAGGAAAGTCTTCCTGATTCGCATATAGATAACGGCATCACCAAAAATACAGATTCAGTATCGGCAATATCTACTCCGTGTAATTCAATTTCCTCGCCTGCAACGTTCAATGATAGTGACTATTCTGCAGTATCTACCCCAAAAAATACTAAACGTAGATAAAAAAAAAGGACTGATGTGGGTCTCAAACGTCTTAAACTTGAAAATGAATGGATAGCTAGAAAGAGAAAACGTTTGTGTAACACAGGATTGGAGTATACCACGTCAAAAGGAAAAACTAAAGCAGCAAGAAGTATTAAAGTCAGTTGTGTCAATTGTCGTCTGCAATGCTATAATAAAATAAGCCACGAGGTTCGTGTTGATCTGTTTGATAAGTTCTGGAGTACTGGTGATCACGCGAAACAATGGGAAGTCATAGCCAAATATGTGATACAAAAAAGTAAAAGACTGCCACTAATGTTGAAAGTGAAGCTAGTCGTCGATCACACACTTTGCATTATCATCTTCCGATAAATTCTGACAATGGCACCAGATTACAAAAAGTTTGCAAAACAATGTTCTTGAACACATTCGATATTAGTAAAGATTTTGTTTATACTGCAATACGAAAAATCCAAGAAATCAATGATTTTACTGATGTTACTGATGACAGAGGTCGGCATAAAAACCGTAAATATATAATTTCAAATGAAATGAAGCAGAGTGTCATAGATCACGTTAATTCTTTCACCCCTGTCGAGTCTCACTACGTTAGAAAACGTACGAGTAAAAAATACTTAGATCCTTCTTTATCTTTTTCGAAAATGTTTAAGTTGTATGTTGAGTGGTGTGCTGATAATAATTATAATTTTAGAGTGCAGACAGTAAGACAGTATAGGGATATAGTTAATGCTAATTTGAAGATAGGCTTTCATTTACCAAAAAAAGACCAATGCGACCTCTGTCATCAGTACAAAAATACACCTAGCCCTACAGATGAATTGAAAGAAAACTTCACTAAACATCAGACAGAAAAAGAAATTTCCCGTAAATTAAAATTTGAAAATAAACTGTTAGCTATCTCTAGTAACAATGTAGCTTGTATTGTATTTGATTTTCAAAAAGTTTTAAGCTCACCACATGGTAATATAAGTGTTTATTACTACAAGCGTAAGCTCAATGTATACAATTTTACAATTTACGATATGGGATCAAAAGAAGCATTTTGTTATATGTGGGACGAGCGAACGGCTAAGAGGGGGGCCAATGAAGTTGCCAGTTGTTTATATGATTTTTTCAATAAATTAGCTTCTAAGGGAGTTAACGAAGTCAACCTATGGTCAGACAACTGTGGGGGACAAAATCGTAATCGTATCGTATACTATATGTATTTATTAGCTACAAAAACGTTTAAAATGAAGATTAGCCACCATTTTATGGAAAAGGGCCATACACAGAATGAGGGAGACTCAGTTCATGCTTTAATAGAAAAGACTGCAAGAGGTAGAGAGGTATATTCGCCAGATGAATGGTATTCACTAGTGCGATGGGCAAAAGTCAATGGGAATCCTTATATTGTTATCGAGGTCAATCAAAACATGATATATGATTTTAAAAGTAATATAAGCAAAAAAAATTGGACTAAAAATTCAAATAACGATAAAATTATGTGGAATAAAATTTAAAAAATTGAAGTTTCTCCTGATAATTACGGTTTGTTGGAATATAAATATAGTTTAGGTGATAGTGAAAGCAATCAAATACAATGTTTTAAAAAGACAACTAGATTATCCCAGTTGGAGCCTTTTCCCGAAAAAGCATACAAAGCTTTGTTAAAAATTAATGTGGCAAAATATAAAGATTTAAAATATTATTGTGATAAGAATATTATACCCGAAAAGTATCATACATTTTATAGAAATTTATTAACAACTGAACAGGATGTGGACAATGCAAGTGATGAAGATTAGAGGTTAAATAATTACATCTTATTGTTTAAATTGTGATTTATATTCACCAATTGGGAGTTTTTGTTTTCTCAGAATAACAATATCGAGTTCAATCTTGATTTAAATATAATTATGTTTGAGTTCTTAATCATTACAACTTATTGTTTAAATTATGTGATTTATCTTTACTAATTGGGAGTTTTTGTTTTCTCCTAAAATTATCAATATTGAGTGCAATCTTGATTAAAATATAATTATATTTGAGTTCATTATAATTACAACTTATAATATTGTTTAAATTATGTGATTTATATTTACCAATTGAAAGTTTTTGTTTTCTCCGAGTGCAATCTTGATTTAAATTTATAATTATTCGAAGTCGAATTGTGATTGATCTGATCTCTTATCGTTAATAATTAAGTAAGTACTTACCTATAATAAACTGTTGATTACCTACTACACTAATTTTGTTTTAATTATGTATCTAGGTACCTACAAATATTACTATCTACACAATTTTATCTGGAATTTATAAAATTCAACGTGTATTATAGCTCAACGGAAAGTGAGATGATACGCTAACTTGTGGCACGGGGCAATGTATAGTACGCTATATATAATTTGACGGCTTTTAATTCGAAATCCGCCAGAGACGCATGTACCGGTTAAACAAAGCTAACTTAAATAACTTGTTATTCAGCATGATAAATTACAATAATATATCTTGTGGGTGTATATAATACCCTAAAATTATGATTAATACACCAAAAACTGTATTTTTTTTATTGCAACGTAATAAAAATAACACTTCTTTAGCACTACGACCTCCCGTACTACACTACGCTAACATTAGTTAGACGTGTATAACATGTAACATTTTATTGATGAATTACGTTTATATACGGCTAACTCGCGCTAAATCAAAAAATATAATTAATTAAGGAAAAATAAATATAAGATATTATAATGAATAAATTAACTATTAAGCATACCAAATTTCAAATAAGTATCTTAATTAATGTAAAAGTTATCATGATTTTCCCTTTAAACGCCTCTACTGTAAAGTACGCTTTTTTGAGTTAGCGTAGTATAAATTGCTGGTGTCGATCTGGTTGTTTGTTAGAAAGATCCTCCAAAAACTTGTAAAGGCATGTTCCTATTTCATTGGCGCCGCGTTTGCCAAGACCCTCGTGCCAGAAAAAGCAAATTGTGGTATCGTCTTTTATATTGGATACCTAAAACAAAATATACATTAGGTACATTCGAACATAAATTGATTAATTTTAACACTATAATTAACTAATTAGAAAATGAGTCCTCACCGTAAAATTGTAACAATTTAACTTGGACTTATAAAAGAAAGCTGATGACTGGCCAATTGGACAAGGTAAGACTGCCTGTAGATCGAAAATGGCAACTATATTATTAGAATCACTATTTTTGCATTGTTCTGTGTCGTGTTTTAGTTCTAATCTGCTTAAACTTTTCTCTTCTAGGTGTTTTTTGTATTTTTCCATCAGTGGTTCCTTATCGTTAGAGTTTTTGTACGCCTCACATTCATCGCACTGATCTTTTCGGGGAATAAACAAACCAAGATTGAAATCAGTATTAAAAATTCGATAGTAGGCATCATAATTTGCAAATTCCTTTCCAGCGGTTTCTTGAATCTTTTTGTAATCACGATGAAGCTCCGCTATAGTTAAACTTCCATCTATATATTCCCTGGTTGTATTAGCCCTTAAGTAGTGACTTTCTGTTCTAGGAATGGAATTTATATGATTTCGGACCGATTTCACGACTTCATCGCTTAAAGTACAATGGTTATTATGCTTTCCGCGATTATCGGCAGGACTCATTATAAACAAGGCTTGATCAGATATTTTGTCAATTACATTCCGCAATGTTTTTTCACCAATACATAAAGTATTCAGCAAAAAAGTCTTACAAATCCTGATTTCCTCACCATTTATCAGAAAATGATAGGTTGAGTTCGGTTTCCTCGGTGGTTTAAATGTGTTATTTGCTGTGATCTTGATTCTTCGGGTTGTAGGATTTTGTTTTTTAATACATGATGCAAGAAAATCTCTTTGCCTTTGGTGTGTTCCCAATTCCCAGTAGGATTTAAAAATCACACTCCTCGTTTCAAAAGAAACTTTAGTAGAACAAGACAGACGACACGAGGTTTTGCATGGAGGGCGCATGGATTTCGCTGGTGCGATCTTGCCTCTTTTGGTCGTGTATTCTTGGCCACTATTTTTTAAACGTTTTGAAACAGCTTGTTTCCATTGCTGTGTATTTTTTTGTCGCTTTCTTGACTGCTTTTTATTAATTACTTGCTCAGTGTGATCTTCACTCGTATCCACAAGGGGTCCTGGGTCGTTATAAACTTCAACACTTTCCGTATTACCATCAGCCTCATCAATATTACCCCTATTATCAGTGTCAGAAGAACTCGACGAACTAGATGAGCTGCTGCTGTTGGAACTAGACGAGCTACTGCTGGAACTTGAAGAACTGGACGAGGTGCTACGTTTGGGAGATCTAGTTTTAAATATACTCTTATGTTTCACAGTTCGTGGCGGTTTATAATCTGATCCTTCAGATGGTGAAAAATCTCCACTCTTTGAGGAGTTAAGCTCACTTGCAACCTCTAAAAAGGTGATGAAAGAATAATATCTGTTACTTTACACATGAAATAATCCAGATATTTGTATAGCAGTTTTATTATCTTACCTGTAGTATTTACCGCAGGAGAAATTTCTGTTCCAAAATTGTTATTTTCCATTTTTTCAACATCAGAATTCTCGAAATCTAGAAGAGGTGACGGTAATGATTCAATAGGTGTATCCGTTGTTTCTGAAATGATGCCTTCCATTGATTTAACAGGACCCTGGTTTTTTATATTCATATCTATCCATGTTTCAACCATGTTATTAGCTGTAAAAAAATATATATTTATATAAAAAACTTAAGTAACATACCAATATGAATTAAGAAATAGCAACAATATACTTACACATTGACGAGTTTTCGATTGAATTTGCTGCTCTGTTAGAGCCCACATCTCCTTCGCGACAAGATCTATTAGAATTTGTGTCAGTTTCTTTGATTTGCAAATTATTTTCGTCATTAAGCATCATTAAAATTTTTTTACTACGAGATCCCATTTTAAATTCTGAAAATTTTATTAAAATTTAAATCATACAAAGAAACTATTCATATCACAATTCACAAATAATGCATACCTACTAGTCGTAAATACATAAAAATACCAATACTAATAAATAAACAGAAAATTTATCACAAAATTTGTATTAAAAAATAATACAAATTTATTTCATTAACTTAAATAACAAACATTAATATTAAATCAAGTCAATTTGGAATGACAAAAACGTAATTGTCATTAAGTCTAGCAAAATAGCATTGCAATTGGAATGACAAAAACACATTTACTTTTAAGACCAAGGAATAAAACAAATCTTGAACGGACAAGGGCATAACTGTCTGAACGACTTTGTCCTTCCAATTTTAAAATTATAAATTAGGCATAAGTGTAATAGATGTGGCATTGTCGCTCCAGAAACCAAAAAATTAAAAGGGCATATTTACCTTTACGACGTTAGCGGTCCAAGTGACGACTGCCTCTCTCCCCGCCGACGGCGCAACTGACCAATGAGACTATGTCCAGCCAAGAGAGCAGTAAAAAGGCACCAATAAGACAAAGTCACTATTTTCGCCTAGCGGATTTTTAAAGGAATTAAATGACTGTCTTTGTTCCTCCAGTTCAAATAGCATTTTTAAGGCATTTCTGTATACTTAACTCATTTTTGCAATTTTTGACAATTGTGCCCTTGTTCTACCGAAGGTGCGATATGTATTAGACGTGACCCCCACGGCCCTGTAGACAAATTATTTGCACTTGGTTTTTAGAAAAAAATATGACTTAGAAAAATATGTCTTATAATCTCACAACATGTAATGGGACAAGAATTTCAATGTGAGATTGTGTATCATTATTTCATAATTTTATTTAAATTGTGATAGTTATTATGGTTTTCAAATATTACTGGCCCAAATATTAAGGTTTTACTATAAATTAGTATAAATACAGAAACATAACTAATTTTACTCATTGACACATAAAGATATTGCATAATTAATACTAACATATCACACATTGCATCATTTTGGCCATTTTGTAAATTCTTACATCATAATTTCTTTGGTGCATGTTAGGTTATGTCAAATGAGGACGCTTCGAAATGTTCAATGTTGCCACTACTATAAAGAGTAAAACATTTTATTGAGGATGATATTCTCATAGCATGTATCTATGTCCTGTTTAGTAAATATTGTATCACTTTTAAATTCAATTAAATAATTTTTCTTTAAGTACGCTGTGCCGATAAAGTATCCTATTAAGTGTTTGCTGCACCGAACGACGTCATTACGTCGGAGCCGGCTGTCGCTGAAAACCAGCGCTGGGGCTCTGTCTTGCACAGGGTCGCAGCATAATGCTGAGCGATAGCCGTTTTGCGTGGATGTGGCGCATGTTTCCCTCTACCGTCTATTTTATTTTATTTTTAGTATTTTTGTTCTTTTGCGTCATGTTCACCGCAAATAAACGTATTTTCTTTCTTTCTTTCTTTATTTCATTCAGGGGTAGTTTGTGTAAAAAAAACGTGTTGCGCCGACCCCAAATAAAATGGGACAAGGGCAGGAAGATAATGATGAGGGGTAGTTTGCTAAGTGAAACCGCATGTGTAAATAAAATATATGACTAAGTATTTATTTAAAGTTATTAACAATTAGAAAACAAATAAATCAGACTACAGATTGAGATCAATGGTATCTTAGTAAGAAAATTGTTTAATGAATTTTATGAAAACACTCAAAACAGAGAAATGGTTTATTAGGACAGGTTTCACAAAAGGTAACAACCTTTTTAGTCTTGTTTTTGGCTAGAACTCGCCCCATTACTTTTGTATTTTCTTTATAGCACTGCTGACATGTTCGCCGATTATTTTTGTTTGGGCCGTCTTTCTTTGTAAGCTTATGTTTCATTCTTCTTGGCCTTGAATTCTCATTTGAGGTTTGTTCACTTCTCGTCAACAATCCCTTTAACACCTGTTTCCTAAACTCAACTATTTGGATTTTTTTTCCGGTTACCGTCTGATATATTATTAATGCATTGACAAGTGCAGTATTTAAGAGCAAGCTAATACCAGCTTTTTTATACCATTTGACTGATTTCCTTAATGGCGTGGAATATGCCGCCATTTGGTCAGACAAATCAACCGCTCCTTTTGCTCTGTTATAATCTAGAACAATTTTCGGTTTCAGAACAGTTTTCCCCCGCTTTGTGACTGTCTGAAATCGGTCGGAATGTTTTGTAGACAGAACCAGTACATCTCTCTTATCCTTCCACTTCATGACTGTAATTCCACCTTCACTCTCTCTGGCAATATATTCACCTCTTTTCAGTTTAGCATCTGTAACTACTTTTGGAATATGTCTTCTGTTCTTCCTAATGGTACCTACGAGATGGGTTTCATTTTTTAATAGATCCCTTGCTAAATCAATACTCGTGTACCAATTATCTGTGTATAAGGTGTGACCTTTGTTTAACAAGCCACTGCAAAGGGACATGACGACGTTTGCCGGCGTTGTGTTGACTTGGTCGTTTTCTTTTCCAGCATAAACGTTAATCTTATATGTATATCCGGGTAGTGTACATAATTTAAATTCTTTTATGCCATATTTGTGGCGCTTCTGCTTGTTATATTGACGAAAAATGATTCTGCCGCGGAACGGCACAACGCTTTCGTCGATACATATATCTTCGGCAGGAGTATAATGCTTTGCAAAATTGGTATTCATTACATCCAGTAAGGATCTAATACGGTGTAATCTATCAGATTTGTGAGAATCGTCATGCTGGGAAAAATGAAGCATTTGGAGAAGCAATTCAAAGCGATTACGAGACATAATTGTTGCAGCAAAACGATGGCCTGTTATTTCGTCCTTAGACCAATAATCTGACAACTTAGGAAGTTTTACCAATCCCATAAATAGTATTAATGCAAAAAAGCTTTTCATCTCGGGCAAATTAGTAGGTGACCAGTTACGAATTCGTGCTGCCTTCGAAGCCTGGCGCGTGGCAATTCTGTTAATAGCGAACTGATTCGTATCGTCAACTATCTTCTGAAAAACTTCATCAGGAACCAAAAAGCAGTAAAAATCTGCAGGTGTTTTGTTAGTCATTGCTAAGCGAAGGTAGGTAGGCAAGCCAGGATTTTCTGTGAAAGGTATTATTTTACGTTGGTTACCTGTAGGCGGTGTCCATGTACGTATAAACTGTGTTGTTTGTCCCGAAGTATCTGGATATGGACGCTCTTCTGACTCACTTTCTTCACTTTCGATTACCATTATACGACGACGTCTGCGTGGAACCGGGTGGATTATCTCGTCTTCATCGGAGCTTATATGGAAACTATTATTTAACAAATTAATTTCAAGTTCTTCTATTTGTGATAAATCGTCCTGAGTTATCTCGAATTCTTCGAAGAAATCCATTATGAGTAAACAATATTATTTTTAGATAAACAAGAAAATAAAGTAGGTAATTAATTGCGAGATAAATAATAAAACAACGTGCTTCCACTGTTCACTAACACATAATAAGCGCTCGGGAATCGCGACGAGCAGGCGCAGGCGGCGCGGCGCGCGGGCACGAGCGGGGATGGCGACACCTCGACCCCCGCGGCCCCCGCTAACGGACAAGCGAATTATTTACCGCGTACGCCATGGGGGACAACTAATGAGTGACACTAGTGTTTTAGAAAAATTAAGTCACAAATTACATTTATTCGATGTTTTTTAGGTTATTTACCACATTTTCTAACCCCTCGAACAATAAAAACTTAGACCTGAAATTTTATGAACTTGTTACTATTGGCCTGGCTGTATCGACTACTTAAGTGAGGCCTATATGTTGTCCCCCACGGCGTTTAATGTGTTAAAATTAATGTATTTTTTATATATTAGATCAAGCTTTATCCTCCGTAGAAAAAAGATTTAATTTATTGAATAATCACAAGGACGTGTTTAATTTTTTATTTAAACTAAGTGATGACCAAGATCAAAATCGATTAAGAAGTAGCTGTCATCGGTTGCAGGAAAAACTTTCAACAAATGATTCAACTGATATTAATGCCGGTGATTTGTGTGAAGAAATTATATCATGTCAGTCTTTTTCAAAAAATTAAACAATGATGTGGTGCTAAATCTCAAATTTATATATTTATAAACAATTTGACAGCTGTATGCCCTAACATCACCATTGCATTAAGAATTTTGCTAACTATGCCAGTTACCGTAGCAGGCGCGGTAAGATCGTTTTCTAAATTAAAACTTATAAAAAATTACCTGCGCTCAACAATGAGCCAAGAAAGATTAACAAATTCAGCAACAATATCCATAGAGGAGGCCATATTAGACCATATAGGTAGACATAGGTACACGAATTTATTAAGGATTTTGCAAATAGAAAAGCGAGAAGATTGGAAATAATATAATTTAAGTAGGTAGTTAATTATGTTTATTTCTTACACATTTTAGACTCTTGTTGTTTTTTTATTTTAACATAGCATACTACTACTTACGTATTAGTTAAATCAGTATTATTCACAAAAACAATAACCTCCTTCTGGTTATGGGCCCAGAATTCTAGAATTCCAAAATTCTTCTCTAATAGTGTGTTAATAGAAATGTTGTGATTTATTTTTCGTATGTACTTCGAACATAAAAATGGAAGAAGATTCTTGTTCAAAACTTCTTTACCATAAAAATGGAAGTAATAGTAGTATAGTACCCCATGTTTCAACTAAACAGACTGTAAGTACTTCATCATTTAACAAATTAGAAGGACGTTCGAACAACACAACTTGGGCATTTTCAATGGAGATAATGTTGATTGATTGTGGACTTTTGGATTGTGTGAAGCATCCGCCTTTAGATAATAGTTCACAAGAAACGCTTCGCCGTGATGACAGAGCTCGCTCTGAAATTGGCTTGTGTTGCCACGAGAGAGTCTTCTCAAAAATATCAGCTACTGTGGGAGGCAAACCTTCCGCCGCTTCAGTGGCGTCACGCGTCTACACTCCGGCCCCGTTAGGGTCAGTCGGGTGGCTGACGTCGCCACCATCAAGGGGACGGTCACTCGAGCCGTCCGCACGATGTGCCTCCTCTTCTGGGACACGTCAGCAAGTTCAATCCTTCAACGCCTGGGAGGATGTTGCGGCCTCTCGCCGCCAGGCTCATAGCCGGGCGTCCGTGAGAGGCGCACTGCTGTGGCTGCGCGTGCTCACCCAGCTGCAAGTGTAGCCGCTGCAGATGCGCGCGCGCCGCGCCACACCGCTCCGGGTGCCCGTGAGAGAGGCGCGGGCGTTGGGCGGCGGCCAACGCGCAACACATCACGCCACCCTCGCGCATCCAATGGCCGCGCAGCAACGGATCGCGCGAGCATCACACCACCCTGCCCGGACCAATGGCTGCGTGCTTCCATGCTCCGGTGGTAGCGGGGCGCGGGCGGCGGAGAAGTGCGCTCCGGCAGACGAGCTCGGCCCTCGGGCATTTACCTTCGCGCGCCATCAGCGATCGGTCGACAACAACCGAAACGATTGTAACGGGCCCACAGCATCAGATATAAGTTAATAATTATTCCTTGCCAATCAAAGTTATTTCATTTAACATCCTAGTTAGTTAACCCTAAGCATAGGCGTCAACAGAGGGAAATATTTAGTCTTCTATTTTTAGTATATTTATGTCACTGGCATGACAGCTGACCGACATTGAGACTAGACAGTTGCCGACTGCTCTTGTTTGCTCACTGTTTCATGTTTTCCGATGCGTTTTGAGTGCTTTCCCGATTATTCTTATTTTACTCCTTCTCCATCCATCAAAATTTATATTCATATTCTCACCAGACTCAGTAATTGAAAAAATATGAGCTGTATATAGATATACAGGGTGGAATTTTTCCATGTCACCTGGAGGGAAAGTACTCTAAGTACTGGAGAGAGCAAATTTTACTCAAAGGAAACATTCCTTTATTTTTAAAAGAAACAAATCTGCATTCACAGATTTTCCAAAATTCGCTTGCCACACTCGAGAATCGGACCGACTTAAGTTCTAAACAATAACATCCTTTACTCAAATACATCCTTTTGACTGTAGGTATAGATGAAAATTAAAGACAAGGGTTTTTTTCCCTTCCACTATACAGCGGTCATAATATGCATTTAGCTCTTCTCCAGCATTGCGGTTTGGAACACGCAAAGTCTCCATCTCGTTCGACAGGAACAAGGAAGCTATTCCGACTTTCTTGGGACCTAAGGCTCCACCCACCATTTTAGGCGCGTGCTTTTGCAACCTACTCAAAAATGGAGCGATTTGTAGAATATCAGCTCTCAAATTGACTTTATAGTCATAGTTCTCCGGTATTACATCATCGGGATTCATAAGTACGTGATTATTCCACACAGTCCCAGGGATAGGACAGTTATTCTCAAAACGTTGGCGTTGGACCAACGGAGTATCTGCGTCGGCTAAGGCTACAACTACTTCCCTTAGTGACGATAACATTAAATTTTCAGGTCGTGGGATCATCCCATCAGCGTTTTCCGCTTTAGCCACTACTGGCAGATAGACCTTATCATCGTAGGTTAATACACCCACGGCATCGATAATCTTCTTCATAGTGATAGGCACCATGGTACAGGTTTTCAAAATCTTCAAAACAGAAGGTGTCATACCCTCATGTTGATATACAGCATCAGTAAATCTTGGTATCATAGTAAATTGAGATTTTAGAGACAAGATTTTAGCATCTAGAAGGCCGAGGTACACACGGTATTGTGCATAGATGTTAGGCACTCGAATGTCCGTAATATATTGTCTGGCAGTGTACGCTAACTGCACAGTTGACATTCCGACACCACGACTAGTAACTGGCAGCATGATTGGCTGTAGAGTCTGTGGTTCAGTAAGACGCATCATTGCTTCATCATCTAATCCGACGAATAGTTCCTTCTTTATTTCTTCTTGACGTATGGCACGATTTTCATTGCCCTTCTTTTCGCGGAAACTGTTCATCTTAGCCTTGTTATGTTGTTGGTGGTGGGATTATTGCGTCTGGACTGTTGAGTTCTATCTTTAGGAGGCGCATCGTTTCGGTCATCATAACGATCATAGTTATTTCGTGTTATCAATAAATGATTAAGATCTAATTTCATTGTTTTAATAGTCTTGTGAAATAGCCCTAATATTTCCTTTTTGTTATTTTTTTGTAACATTGGTCACTTTTGTAACGATATTCATTTTTGTTTCATTTTTGTAACTGTACAAAAATTTTGAAAATCACCCACATTCAACGGGCGAAAATATTAACTGCGATTCCAATTTTTGAAGGAACTGTTGCGGCATACACGAGAAACATTAAGCGTATAGATGTTGACTGCAACGCTGCCCACTTGGCGCAGTATCTATTTGAAAAAGAGCCTAGCTACACATGCCGCGTGGAGTGTGCCTGTGGATATAAGATCCACAAAAAATACACTTTTTTGAGCATAAATGTTTGCATGATTCTCTGTGACGGCCTTCACAAGATTCAGGAAGCCATCGATGATAGCATAGCGCTTGAAAGGTCTTGCTACGTCTGCAAAAAAAAGTACCATGTTTGATTGAATATGGATCACATTTGGTAATCGATACCACTGTTTTTAGCGATCCAGGCTACCCCAACAGAGAAAAGATCATTCTGCCAAAGCTAAATTCTATTAAAAAAATAATCAAGGTAGGTGGAAAGACCTATATCAGTGCTGCTGTTATAGATTACAGCATTGAAAACCAACATTATGTCGCATACGGGTTAACGGGTGAGTTTTGGCATAAATACGACGGATTAATAAAAAAACGCAACACTACGAACCCAACGACCACCATAAAACCACATCTGCTTATATACGCAATATGCGGCAGCTAAAGTTACAAGAAAAACTGAAATAATTAAGAAAAATAAATTAAAAAACATAAAAGTTAAATAAAAATACAAAAATAATAATCAAAAAGTAAAAAAAAAAAAATAAAAAAACATAATAGTTAAAAAAAAATTAACAAATAATAATTTAAAAGGTAAAAAAAAAAACAACCGACTACAAAAAGAAACTGCAAAGTGATAAATAACTTTAATTTCGGAAGTCGGGGTCAAAAACGAAAATGCGGAACAACGACACCGACTTCCGAAATCAAAGTTATTTTTCACTTTGTAGTTTTTTTTTTTTTTTGAAGACAGTTTTTTTTTTTTTAAGTTTTATTTTTCACTTCTATGTTCTACTTACCCCACACAAATTCGTATAACACTACTTGCTATGTAAATATCAGTGACAGGAAGTTATTATAACACCATCAATATAAAATAAGTGGTAAAAATATGTATTAAGTATTGAAGCTAACTCAAAAACTACCCAAGCAAGTTAAATAAATTTTACATGGGACCACTCCTGAGGCGTATTTTATTGAAAAACGAAAGAGTTCTAGCTTTCAAGAATTGCTTGAAACTATAAAAACAAATTTCAACTTTTTAACGTTTAGGCGTGATCTGCTGGCTCTCGAACGTGAGTTCTGGACTCTAATCGAATTTAAGATTGCAGTTTTGTTAAGAAACTGTGAAAAACGAAAGAGTTCTAGCTTTCGAGAATTGTTTGAAACTATAAAAAACATTTTTTTCAACTTATTAATGTTTAGGCATGATCTGCTGGCACTCGAACGTGAGTTCTGGACTCAAATCGAGTTCTAGATTGCAGTTCTGATATGAAACTGTGAAAAACGAAAGAGTTCTAGCTTTCAATAATTGTGTGAAACGATAAAAAAATTATTTGCCGACTTTTTATGGTTTAGGCATGATCTGCTGGCACTTGAACGTGAGTTCTGGACTCGAATCGAGTTCTAGATTGCAGTTTTGATATGAAACTGTGAAAAACGAAAGAGTTCTAGCATTCAAAAAGTGTTTGAAACTATAAAAAAAATTTTTTTCAATTTATTAACGTTTTGGCATGATCTGCTGGCACTCGAACGTGAGTTCTGAACTCGAATCGAGTTCTAGATTGCAGTTCTGATATGAAACTGTGAAAAACGAAAGAGTTCTAGCTTTCGAGAATTGTTTGAAACTATAAAAAACATTTTTTTCAACTTATTAATGTTTAGGCATGATCTGCTGGCACTCGAACGTGAGTTCTGGACTCAAATCGAGTTCTAGATTATAGTTCTGATATGAACCTGTGAAAAACGAAAGAGTTCTAGCTTTCAAGAATTGTTTGAAACTATAAAAAAAAAAATTCAACTTTTTAACGTTTTGGCATGATCTGCTGGCACTCGAACGTGAGTTATGGACTCTAATCGAATTTAAGATTGCAGTTTTGATATGAAACTGTGAAAAACGAAAGAGTTCTAGCTTTCAATAATTGTGTGAAACGATAAAAAAATTATTTGCCGACTTTTTATGGTTTAGGCATGATCTGCTGGCACTCGAACGTGAGTTCTGGACTCAAATCGAGTTCTAGATTGCAGTTCTGATATGAAACTGTGAAAAACGAAAGAGTTCTAGCTTTGAATAATTGTGTGAAACGATAAAAAAAATTATTTGCCGACTTTTTATGGTTTAGGCATGATCTGCTGGCACTCGAACGTGAGTTCTGGACTCGAATCGAGTTCTAGATTGCAGTTCTGATATGAAACTGTGAAAAACGAAAGAGTTCTAGCTTTCAATAATTGTGTGAAACGATAAAAAAATTATTTGCCGACTTTTTATGGTTTAGGCATGATCTGCTGGCACTCGAACGTGAGTTCTGGACTCAAATCGAGTTCTAGATTGCAGTTCTGATATGAAACTGTGAAAAACGAAAGAGTTCTAGCTTTCAAGAATTGTTTGAAACGATAAAAAAAATATTTGCCGACTTTTTATGGTTTAGGCATGATCTGCTGGCACTCGAACGTGAGTTCTGGACTCAAATCGAGTTCTAGATTATAGTTCTGATATGAACCTGTGAAAAACGAAAGAGTTCTAGCTTTCAAAAATTGTTTGAAACGATAAAAAAATATTTTCCGACTTTTTATGGATTTGGCATGATCTGATGGCACTCGAACGTGAGTTCTGGACTCGAATCGAGTTCTAGATTGCAGTTCTGATATGAAACTGTGAAAAACGAAAGAGTTCTAGCTTTCAAGAATTGTTTGAAACGATAAAAAAATTATTTGCCGACTTTTTATGGTTTAGGCATGATCTGCTGGCACTCGAACGTGAGTTCTGGACTCAAATCGAGTTCTAGATTGCAGTTCTGATATGAAACTGTGAAAAACGAAGGAGTTCTAGCTTTCAATAATTGTGTGAAACGATAAAAAAATTATTTGCCGACTTTTTATGCTTTAGGCATGATCTGCTGGCACTTGAACGTGAGTTCTGGACTCAAATCGAGTTCTAGATTACAGTTCTGATATGAACCTGTGAAAAACGAAAGAGTTCTAGCTTTCAAGAATTGTTTGAAACTATAAAATTTTATTTTTCAACTTTTTAACGTTTTGGCATGATCTGATGGCACTCGAACGTGAGTTCTGGACTCCAATTAAGTTCTAGATTGCAGTTCTGATATGAACCTATGAAAAACGAAAGAGTTCTAGCTTTCGAGAATTGTTTGAAACGATAAAAAAATTATTTGCCGACTTTTTATGGTTTAGGCATGATCTGCTGGCACTCGAACGTGAGTTCTGGACTCGAATCGAGTTCTAGATTGCAGTTCTGATATGAAACTGTGAAAAACGAAAGAGTTCTAGCTTTCAAGAATTGTTTGAAACGATAAAAAAATATTTTCCGACTTTTTATGGATTTGGCATGATCTGCTGGCACTCGAACGTGAGTTCTGGACTCGAATCGAGTTCTAGATTGCAGTTCTGATATGAAACTGTGAAAAACGAAAGAGTTCTAGCTTTCAAGAATTGTTTGAAACGATAAAAAAAATATTTGCCGACTTTTTATGGTTTAGGCATGATCTGCTGGCACTCGAACGTGAGTTCTGGACTCAAATCGAGTTCTAGATTATAGTTCTGATATGAACCTGTGAAAAACGAAAGAGTTCTAGCTTTCAAAAATTGTTTGAAACGATAAAAAAATATTTTCCGACTTTTTATGGATTTGGCATGATCTGATGGCACTCGAACGTGAGTTCTGGACTCGAATCGAGTTCTAGATTGCAGTTCTGATATGAAACTGTGAAAAACGAAAGAGTTCTAGCTTTCAAGAATTGTTTGAAACGATAAAAAAATTATTTGCCGACTTTTTATGGTTTAGGCATGATCTGCTGGCACTCGAACGTGAGTTCTGGACTCAAATCGAGTTCTAGATTGCAGTTCTGATATGAAACTGTGAAAAACGAAGGAGTTCTAGCTTTCAATAATTGTGTGAAACGATAAAAAAATTATTTGCCGACTTTTTATGCTTTAGGCATGATCTGCTGGCACTTGAACGTGAGTTCTGGACTCAAATCGAGTTCTAGATTACAGTTCTGATATGAACCTGTGAAAAACGAAAGAGTTCTAGCTTTCAAGAATTGTTTGAAACTATAAAATTTTATTTTTCAACTTTTTAACGTTTTGGCATGATCTGATGGCACTCGAACGTGAGTTCTGGACTCCAATTAAGTTCTAGATTGCAGTTCTGATATGAACCTATGAAAAACGAAAGAGTTCTAGCTTTCGAGAATTGTTTGAAACGATAAAAAAATTATTTGCCGACTTTTTATGGTTTAGGCATGATCTGCTGGCACTCGAACGTGAGTTCTGGACTCGAATCGAGTTCTAGATTGCAGTTCTGATATGAAACTGTGAAAAACGAAAGAGTTCTAGCTTTCAAGAATTGTTTGAAACGATAAAAAAATATTTTCCGACTTTTTATGGATTTGGCATGATCTGCTGGCACTCGAACGTGAGTTCTGGACTCGAATCGAGTTCTAGATTGCAGTTCTGATATGAAACTGTGAAAAACGAAGGAGTTCTAGCTTTGAATATGTTGTGTTCGTGACAATGAAACACCGAGATTCAAAGCAGACTGTTTATTGTATGAGTATTTCGACATACCCCCACAAGTGCACATATTATTATGTGATACATTAATACCGTACATAACACTGTCCCCTCTTAATCGATAATTATAAGTAACTTAGTTATTATTGTTTACAGCATTTTAAGTCCTTCCTACATAATATATTATAAATGAAGAAAAGCCTATACATGTTTGATAATTAAAGGGTACACATACATACACATATATTATAAGCGGGCGAAGCCCCTTGAAAATGTAGTTACTAATAAAAAGAAACCACACTTAAACAGAAAACATACTTAAATCTTATGTAATAGGTACGACTACAATTTAAAACTTACAAGTACCTTCGTCAACCCTCAAATACTAATCTTCTTAAATTTAAATACCTAGATTATAAAATTGTGTGCTGTTGATTTTATTATTTTGTAGTCTTTAACTTCTTGGCACAATCTATGGCAGCTCTCCGGCGCAAACGACTATCAATGATCGGCGATGACGTAGATGGTGGCGGACTTTTAGCTGCCGTGACTACAGGTTCGTAAGACCCGTCCCTCGGGCATTTCCCTTTACTCTCATAGGATGTATTAGGCGGGGACTGCGGGGAGTCTATCGATGAAGTGCTTTGTGTTTGTTCAATGGATGCATTAGGTTCGAGTTCAAATAACTCCATATTGGTACTAGGACTCGGACCCGTGATAGAACATCGAGACTTCCTAACGCCTTTTGTCAACAACTGATCAATATGACGTTTATGAAGATGTCCGTCATTGGTTTTGATCGCGTACGTAACTGGCCCTGACCGTCGCACCACTACACCCTCTGCCCATTTTTGTCTATGTTTAGAATAATCCCGCATGATTACGGCGTCCCCGATGTCTGCTTGCCGCAGCGGAGGACGCGCCGCGGCCGCGCGCTGCTCGTGCGCCAGCTGCGCGCCGCGCACCAGCTCGCGCGTGTCCGGCCGCAGTAAGTCTAGTCTGCCGCGCAGTCGGCGCCCGAACATCGCCACCGCCGGCTCGCGCCCTGTGGTGCTATGCTCCGTATTACGATACATAAACAGAAACTTACTTAAAGCAGTGTTGTCGTTAACATTTTCTAGTGATGCCTTCTTTAACACCCGTTTTATAGTGCGTACTGCGTTCTCGGCGGCTCCATTACTGGAGGGGTGATATGGTGCAACGGGCAAATGTTTTATGCCGTTGCGCTTAAAATACATGCCTAGTTCCGCAGATGAAAATGGTGGTCCATTATCACTTATTATGTTTTTAGGAATGCCAAAACGAGCAAATAGCCTTCTGAGACTATCAATCACGACCGCCGCTGAAGTGGTACTCACTCGCTCCACTTCAATCCATTTAGAGTGAGCATCGACTATTATTAAATAATATCGATTATGTATAGGGCCTAAAAAATCAACGTTTAATCGTGACCACGGCTCCTCGGGCCAGGGCCATGAGTGCAATGGCGCAGGCGCAGGTTGAGCGCGCTGTGACACGCACGCCGCGCACTCACTACACATGCGCTCAATATCACTATCTAACGTTTCCCACCACACATAGTTGCGGGCTATCTGTTTCATTTTGACTATACCCGGATGTCCTTCGTGAATTTCTTGCAATATTGATTGTTGTAATACTTTAGGTATAACAATCCTGTAACCCCACACTAAACATCCGTGATCTAAGTGTAATGAGTCTTTTCTATTAAAATAAGGTTTTTCTTGATCAATGCAAACCTGTGACGGCCAACCAAACATTGTATAACCAACTATTTTATTAAGAAGTGAATCCTTATCCGTCTCTGTTTTAATTTGCTTAAAACTGAGTGGAAAGTTTTCTTCAACAAAGTTGAGATAGCTAAATTCGTCGTCATCTCGTACTCGTTCTCTAGTCGAGCTAAGAGGGAGGCGTGACAGGGCATCGGCAAAACAATTCCTCTCCGATCTTACAAATTCAATTTTAAAATCATATGCTGCTAATTTAACGGCATATCGTTGAATTCTGCTTGCAGCAGTTACGGGTATACCTTTATTGTCTCCTAGTATATAACTTAAAGCACGGTGGTCACTCCTAAGAATAAAATGTCGACCGTATAAATACTGGTGATGTTTAGTCACGCCGAATACAATCGCTAAAGCCTCCTTATCCAACTGTGAATAGTTGGACTCGGCAGGATTTAAGGTACGCGAGGCACAACAAAGCGGCCGCTCGCTGCCGTCATCGTAACGTTGTAACAACACTGCACCCAAACCGTATGGGCTGCTATCTACTGCCAGTATAAGTTTTAAATTTGGATCATAATGTGCGAGCACCGGAGAGCTACTTAAGACTTTTTTAATTCTAGTGAAAGCGTTTTCACATTTATCGTCCCAATTCCATTTAACACTTTTTTTTAACAAATCATATAAAGGTTTTAAAACATCACTCATATTTACGCAAAACTTTGAATAAAAGTTTACAAGTCCTAAAAAACTCCTTAACTGCGTAATGTTACAAGGTGATGGAGCAGCTACAATTGCTTTAATTTTTTTATCATCAGTGTGTAGGCCTTGTTTATCAATTCTATAACCTAAATATGTCACTGAATCTTTAAAAAATTGGCATTTACTGTAATTAATCCTAAGGCCATTTTCCTTCAATCTCTGCAATACAGCCTTTAAATTTGACATATGTGATGACCTACATTTTCCGCTAATGCAAATATCGTCGGCGAACACAGCCGTAAACGGCAAGCCACTCAAAGTCTCTTCCATTATTTTCTGGAAATTTTCGGGAATGCACTTAATACCAAACGGCACACGATTATAAACAAAAGTACCGACGTGAGTGGTGATTGCCGTCATCGGCCTTGAACCTTTATCGAGTAAACATTGTTGAAAAGCATTCGACAAATCCAACTTAGTAAACAATTCACCTCCACCCAATGTTGCGAACAGGTCCTCGATCCGTGGAAGCGGGTAATGAAAGTCTTTCAATCGCGGATTGATTGTCACTTTGTAGTCTCCGCAAATACGGATATCCCCGTTTGATTTGACTACAGGCACTATCGGCGTACCATAATCTGATCTATCAACTTTGTATATAACTCCTTCCCCCTGTAACCGATCGAGTTCCCGTTCGACGCGCGCGCGCAGAGCCAGAGGCAACGGCCGCGCTTTCACAAACACTGGAGTCGTGTCATTTAGGTGTAGACGTATCTGCGACTTGAATGTACCCAGTCCATCAGCGAAAACTTCAGGATATTCATCCTTGAGTGTTTTCGCCAACGAATTCTCATCAGATACATAATGGTGACTATTTAGTTCATCGAAACTTGATAATTTTAACTGTTTTATCCATGTGCGCCCCATTAGCGGAGGTCCTCCATTAGTAATAACGTATAGTTTTGATGGAAGTTGTTTATTGTTGTATGTAATTGTCACTAGTATATATCCGAGTGTCTGAATAACGTCTCCAGTATAAGATTTAAAAGTTAATATTTTACTAATTATCGGTAGCTTAAAAAACATCTTATCGTAAAACTTTTTTGATATAGCCGATATCTTACTTCCCGTATCTACTTCAAACTTTAAAAACACACCTTCAACATTCAACTTAATGTAATAGGGACCGTCATCCTCACACACCTTTAAACTACTATTACTATGATTGGTGTGACTCATATTATAGAAATTACAATCGTTATCAGTATCGGAGTCGGTAACAGAATTGTCAAGATAGAACTGACCTTTGTTTGTCTTCTTAGTGGAATTTCCATCCTTCTCACTACGAGTGCACACTGATTTTAAATGCCCCTTTTCACCGCACTTATCACACGAATAATGCTTGTAACGACACCTGCCCTCCACGTGACCGACCTTGCCGCACCGCGCGCACGGGCGCCGCCGCTCGGGCGC
Organism: Globia sparganii; assembly: GCA_949316385.1. Lineage (NCBI taxonomy): Eukaryota > Metazoa > Arthropoda > Insecta > Lepidoptera > Noctuidae > Globia > Globia sparganii. The sequence continues at coordinate 21,680,975 of OX438656.1, forward strand.
CGCCGCCGGCGCCACGCGTGTGCTGCGCGGGCGCGCGCCCCCCACGCGGTGCAAGCCGTCGCTCGCGCCAGCGCTGGAGCCTGCGCTCGCAGCCTCCGCAGCCGGAGCGCTCGCCACGCTTGCGTGCCGCTCCGCCGCTTCGAGAGCCATCGCCAGCTCCACACCGCGCTTGTAGTCCACATTCTTTTCGGCGAATAACCTGGATCGCATCTCCTCGCTGTATAACCCCGATACGAACTGGTCGCGGAGGTTTACCTCCAGTGTGGCGCCGAAATTGCAGGTTTTAGCCAGATGTTTCAACCCTTGTAGGTACAAACGAACGCTTTCCCCTTGCTGCTGTTTCCTCTGCCTGAAAATATGCCTTTCGGCTATTTCTGATCTCTCGGGTTCCAAATGATCTTTCACCAGTTTAACGAGCACCTCGAAAGTCTTGTCCTCTGGCTGATCCGGTGAACATAAATCGCACATTAAGTCGTAACAATCCGAACCGACCAATGTCACTAGCGTAGCCACGTGTAAATTTTTTTCGATGTCGTTCAACATTATGAACTGTTTAATTCGACGAACATAAGTGTCCCAATTTTGGGTTCCGACTTGGAAACCTTCTACTTTTCCGATCGGCATGTTTAAACTTTACACACACGCGTAAAAATGGATAATTAATTATTTTCTCGTCGCCAATGTTGTGTTCGTGACAATGAAACACCGAGATTCAAAGCAGACTGTTTATTGTATGAGTATTTCGACATACCCCCACAAGTGCACATATTATTATGTGATACATTAATACCGTACATAACAGAATAATTGTGTGAAACGATAAAATAAATTATTTGCCGACTTTTTATGGTTTAGGCATGATCTGCTGGCACTTGAACGTGAGTTCTGGACTCAAATCGAGTTCTAGATTACAGTTCTGATATGAACCTGTGAAAAACGAAAGAGTTCTAGCTTTCAAGAATTGTTTGAAACTATAAAATTTTATTTTTCAACTTTTTTACGTTCAGGCATGATCTGCTGGCACTTGAACGTGAGTTCTGGACTCGAATCGAGTTCTAGATTGCAGTTCTGATATGAAACTGTGAAAAATGAAAGAGTTCTAGCTTTCAAGAATTGTTTGAAACGATAAAAAAATTATTTGCCGACTTTTTATGGTTTAGGCATGATCTGCTGGCACTCGAACGTGAGTTCTGGACTCAAATCCAGTTCTAGATTGTAGTTCTGATATGAAACTGTGAAAAACGAAAGAGTTCTAGCTTTCAAGAATTGTTTGAAACTATAAAAAAATATTTTCCGACTTTTTATGGATTTGGCATGATCTGCTGGCACTCGAACGTGAGTTCTGGACTCGAATCGAGTTCTAGATTGCAGTTCTGATATGAAACTGTGAAAAACGAAAGAGTTCTAGCTTTCAAGAATTGTTTGAAACGATAAAAAAAATATTTGCCGACTTTTTATGGTTTAGGCATGATCTGCTGGCACTCGAACGTGAGTTCTGGACTCAAATCGAGTTCTAGATTATAATTCTGATATGAACCTGTGAAAAACGAAAGAGTTCTAGCTTTCAAGAATTGTTTGAAACGATAAAAAAATATTTTCCGACTTTTTATGGATTTGGCATGATCTGCTGGCACTCGAACGTGAGTTCTGGACTCGAATCGAGTTCTAGATTGCAGTTCTGATATGAAACTGTGAAAAACGAAAGAGTTCTAGCTTTCAAGAATTGTTTGAAACGATAAATAAATTATTTGCCGACTTTTTATGGTTTAGGCATGATCTGCTGGCACTCGAACGTGAGTTCTGGACTCAAATCGAGTTCTAGATTATAGTTCTGATATGAACCTGTGAAAAACGAAAGAGTTCTAGCTTTCAAGAATTGTTTGAAACGATAAAAAAATATTTTCCGACTTTTTATGGATTTGGCATGATCTGCTGGCACTCGAACGTAAGTTCTGGACTCGAATCGATGGACGTGAGTTCAGAACTATTGAATTCAGCCGCATGCGAGAAGAACTCACATTTGCTTTTGATCTGCTGCAATTGATCTGCTACGGGAAGTTGGCAGATCATTTTGCCAATTGACTTTTTTAAGGTAGAAACGCCAGAACTATTTCTAAAAAGTATCAGGAACTGTAGAACTCAGCCGCATGCGTGAAGAACTCACATTGTTTTTGATTTGCTGCAAAATGATCTGCTATCTACGGGAAGTTAGCAGATCATTTTGCCAATTGAATTTTTCAGGTAAAAACGCCAGAACTATTTCTAAAAAGTATCAGGAACTGTAGAACTCAGCCGCATGCGAAAAGAACTCTCATTTATTTTTGATCTGCTGGACAATGATCTGCTAAGTTCACTGACATGCTGCCGCGCGCCGTTAGCTCATCTGCCTAGCCTTTTCCCGACTATGTTGGGGTCGGCTTCCAGTCTAACCGCATGCAGCTGAATACCAGTGTTTTACATGGAGTGATCGCTTATCTGACCTCCACAACCCAGTTACTGGGTAAGACTGGTTGTCAGACTTTCGGGTTTCTGACTACCCGTAACGACTGTCAAAGATCTACGAAGGACAGCCGGGAACAACGGCTTAACGTGCTTTCCGAGGCACGGAGGGATCTCGGTATGTAAAGATGATCACCCATCCACAGACCAACCGCGGAAAGCGTAGCTTAACCTGATCGATCGACCTGTGCGGCTGTTATTAATTAGCCACGGGCCCCTTCGCTGCGCGCCGTTAGCTGTACGAGGCTTACTATAGTTTCACTCTTACTGATCATAGCGTGATGTACCTAAAATATCTCCTTAAAGTAATGTACAGACGCCAGCAGTGCTATTCTGTAAAAATCTCACCGTGAAAACTAAGGTGAAGTGAGCTGTCATTCCACCTGATGTTAGGGATTGCCTATATTGATAGTTTACTTCACGCTCACTTCACTTATGTTATCACGGTGAGATTTTTACAGAATCAACAGGCTGCACATCAAGCTACTACAATCTGTCAAATTTCGTTAATATATTTTCAGCTTTATCGCTACAGCATAAGTTTCAAAGTTGATTGGGAAAATTTGACAGTTTCGGGTAACTTGGATGTGCTGGCGTCTCTACACACGGCTCACATCGAGCAGACATCAAGCTATAGGTACATTTCCAGTTTTAGCTGACCTCGCACTGTATAGGTTTTTCGTACAATTAGAAGTCAGCTTATACTGGTTGTGTATAGCTTGATGTGTAGCCGTGCTTACTAAGTACCTAATAATCTTAAAGTAATCCTACTAATATTGTAAATGTGAAAGTTTGTGAAGATGTTTGTATGTTTGTTACTCAGTCACGCACAAACGGCTATAAAGATTTGGATGAAATTTGGCACACATATAGTTTATAATCAGGAATGACACATAGGATGCTTTTTATCCCGATATTCCCACGGGATGTAGTTTCTTGCCGGTTCTTCTCCATACTAAATATAGGTAATACGGGCTGGTGTCCGCAACTCCACGTCAATGCGCGTACTTTGCGTACGGAAAATTTTAACACATAGGATAGTTTTTTATCCCGATATTCCCACGGGATCGACACTAACGCGGGTGAAACCGCGGGGCGCTGCTAGTCTGAGATAAGTTGCTTTTGCGCCGGGGCTGGGGCAATTTTGCGCATTCACCTTTCTGGTATTTCTTTATTTCCACGGTTTTTCTTTTTTTCGCATTTGCCTTCTTTATTTTGTTCTCTTCTCTTGTTTTCTTACATTTCTCATTTGTTTTTATTTCCATTTCCTTCTTTTGTTTCTGTTTTTGAAACATTGATCTACTTAACTGAGGTAATCGCAAATGGCATTTTAACTGTATTTTTATTAACTTTTCTTTCCGGAGTTTTGGGTACTGTCAAAAATCTTCCAAATAGACTATTTGATACAACTTTTACAACTTTTGACAATCAATTTGGTTTTAGATCACAACTGTCGACGGAAAGTGCCATATTGTGCATGAAGCATACTGTCAGGTACTATACCCACAGGGGCACACCTGTGTATGCCTGTTTCCTCGATTTGAGCAAAGCTTTTGATTTGGTCTGCTATGATATTCTTTGGAGGAAGTTACAGGAAGTTGGGCTACCGTCTGAACTTGTGAATATCTTAAAGTACTGGTATAGCAATCAAAGTAATCATGTACGGTGGGTGGGCACCCTGTCAGGTTCATATAAATGGAATGTGGCGTGAAACAGGGTGGCTTGAGCTCGCCCCGTCTTTTTCATTTGTATATAAATGCCCTAATCGAGGAGCTCAGCGGCCAGCGGGTCGGTTGTCGCATAGATGATATATGTATTAATAATCTTAGCTATACGGACGACATGGAAAGAAAGAAAGAAAGAAAATACATTTATTTAGCACAGACTAAAAGACACACAATAAAACAGCTAGGTACATACATCAGATAAAAAAAAAACAGAACATATAGGTAAGTAACGTAAAGTCCGATGTAAGAAATTAGCAGGAGAGTGTGCCTCACGGCCGTGCCAAAAAGGCCCAGTTCAGCATAAAGCCAGACAACTAGTGCCTGACGCTGGTTTTCAACTGGACCTGATGTGTGAGGTGACGGATGTAAATCAGTTTTATACTGCAACGTAACGTATGTGTGCATACTTAAATAAAGTAATTATGTGTCAGACAAAAAATATAGTAAAAAGTACATAAATAGTGTGAGTTGAATAACAGTGCAAAAAATAACCTACCTACTAACCTATAGACCTACTGATAAATAATGAGACGGCCGTGTGATAGACCAAAAACCTGTTTAAACGATGCCTGACTCTCACGTTCCAACACATTGTCGCTTTTCATTGCACAATGCGCTGCAAGCAGCCGAGCGTGGTGGACTATTTACTTAAGGACAATTTGCAACTTGTGTATTTTTAAACTTGGCTATGGTTTGCATTGGGATTAACCCAATACGATGGATATAATGTCCATAAATAATAAGTCAGATAACATTATTGGCGACAGTGGGATTGGAAATAAAAACTTGTACAAATAAACGTAAAATATAAAAATGCCCGGGAAAAGTCTAGCAAAACCAGCAATGTGCACATTCCCTTATCTTGGGCTGATAGAATATTATCAGTCACATCCAGTAAGGCAGTGGCAGTGCTGCGCTGTTTTCTAAAACCAGACTGTAAGTCCGGTAACACGTTATTTTGTTCCAGAAAATGTGTTAATTGGTGGCTGACGACTTTCTCTAACACTTTAGACAGACACGGTAAAATGCTAATAGGGCGAAGATCTTTTACTTCAATTGGATTATCATTTTTTGGTAAGGGCCTAACTGAAGCAATTTTCCATTGGTCAGGGAACGTTGACGTCGCTATTGAACAGTTTATAATGTCAGTTATGGTACTCAGTGCGTACGGCAGAAGGTTGGTTATAATACGAGAGATGTCGTTTTGTTCCACAGGATTTATAGTGAAAATTGCTTCACCATGCCTGTGGTTCTCAAAATACGTCATAAGTGTCTCATGGTGTTGCTGAGCGCCTCGGTTTGTGGCATTAGGAAACTGTTACTTTGGGAAACTAATGCAGATGATCATGGCTTGATGTATAATATAAAGAAAAGCGGCTAAGGCTTCGACTAGGTGTCCCTCTAGCGTGCCCCCTATAAAACTGAATGGAGGTGAATTGGCTAGGGCACGTCAGTTCAGATGCCTGGGTCATCTAATTACCGAGAACCTTAAGGACGACATGGATACTGAACGTGAACGTAGGGCACTGTCCGTGAGAGCAAACATGATTTCTCGCAGGTTTGCCCGATGTACAAATGAGGTGAAAATCACTCTCTTCAGAGCCTTCTGTACATCTATTTAGACCTGCAGCCTGTGGGCAGTCTATATTCAAAAAGCGTACAGTGCCCTACGGGTACAATACAATAACGCGCTTAGAACGATGTTGCGGCTGCCCCGCCACTGTAGTGCGTCACGTATGTTTGCAGAGGCGCGCATCGATTGCTTCTACGCTACTCTGTGCATGCGGTGCGCGTCAATGCTGAGCAGAGTGCGGGCTAGTCGCAACAGCGTTAAGTATCATAGCTGGTAGTATAGAAGACTGAGCCTAAATTTCCACTGCTGGATTTAAGCACTAGACTTTTCCTATTTTCTAGGGGACTGTTCTACTCAAGTAAACGCCATGAAGCACCGTGGTAGACTAGTATTATTATTTAAACAAAAGGTATCAAAAATAAATAACATTCCAAATATAAATAAACACTGTACAAAATACACCAAAAAGTATAAAACTGTAAGAAAAAGGTGCGTTGCGCACATTCCTTCCCCCCAAAATTAAACCATCAGCTTGAGCAGCTTCTTCAAGGGCCTCCTCAGATTGCCCACTGCAGTCCTGACGTCCGCCACTCGGATCACCCCATCGCGGCCCGGGTAAGTCGCTGAGATGCGCCCTCTTGGCCAAGAGCCCCTTGGTAGATTGCCATCAGCCACCAGGACCAGATCGCCCACAGCCAACTCTGGAACGTCGCCTTGCCCGGGTCTGGGAATAAGATTCGGCAAGTACTCTTTAACCCAGCGCTGCCAGAAGTGGTCCGCCAGTCTGACCGCTCTGCGCCAGCCACTTCTTGACACCAGATCTCGATCCGACAAGGTTGCTGGAACAGGACTCCCCGATGAAGCTGCAAGTAGAAAGTGATTCGGAGTGAGCGCCTCTTCGCTGCCGGGCTCTACCGAGACGTGCGTCAGGGGGCGGGAGTTGATGAGCCCTCCTGCTTCTGCCAGTACGGTTCGGAGAACTTCTTCTGTCGGAGCACGTTCGGTGAGGGTGGCTCGGAGTGCTGTCTTTACACTTCTCACCAGTCGCTCCCATACTCCACCCATAAACGGAGCCGACGGAGGAATGAAGCGCCAACTGATTTTCTCCGTCGCAGCATATTCCATAGCTGCGTCCCCGTAGAGCGCACGGAGTTCTCTTCTTGCCCCGATGAAAGCGGTGCCATTGTCAGACCAGATCTCGGACGGCGTTCCTCTGCGAGCCACGAAGCGCCGAAGACTCATCACAGCAGAATCCGTCGACAAGCTTCCAACAACGTCCAAGTGGATGGCGCGGACGACTAGGCACGTGTACAAAGCGACCCATCTCTTCTCCCGTCTGCGTCCAATAGTTACCTGAACTGGCCCGAAGTAGTCTAGCCCCGTGAATGTAAAGGGGCGTTTGTGGTGAGCTAAACGTGCCTCCGGTAGATTTCCAGTGGGCGGCTGGAATTTCACAGCTCGGCGAATACGGCATAGCTGGCAACGGAAGGCAACGGAGCGGACGACGTTTCTTAAGCCGAACAAGTAGAAGCTCTGACGAAGCTCGTTGACCACGGTCTCCGTGTTGGCATGGGCGGCTCGGCGGTGGTAGTAATCCACCAGTAGCTGGACGGCAGGGTGCTTCCCGTCGAGGACGATGGGGTTCTTTGTGGCTTCAGGCACTCTCGAGGCTGAGGCGATACGGCTGGACAGGCGTAGGAGGCCCTCTTCATCCATAATCATAGACAGTCGGAACAACCGACTGGTGCGAGGTATGGGCAGGGGAGGGAGTCTGCTCAGACTCATCATCTCGTCGGGAAATGAGTCCAGCTGTGCCTGGCGTAAAATATGCGTCTCGGCCAGGCGTATATCGGCAGCTGTCTCATGCGTTGTGTGTGAAGAGCCAAAAAAGCTTGACGTCTGAAAGGAAAACGTTAATAGCCCCCCTCGCTCACGCACTAAATTCTCTACATGAAACGCCCTGCGTGATAAGGAACGGATTCTGATCTGAGTTAGATACTTATGAGCTCTATATGTTGCTCGTACCAATCTCAGCCGAGAGCTAAACCGCTTGGGATCAGCTGAGGCAGGCACATGCCTCTCAACGCTACCGATGAGGTGAACTGCTGCAATGGTATATGCCGGATTCCTACTCTCTTCATTTACGCTTGGGTATTCTGAGGAACTACATGGCTCACTAGGCCAGTCAGAAGACAGCAGGAATTCGGGACCAGAGATCCAGCGAGACTCTAGAGACAACGTAGTGCGTTTTAACCGGGTTGCATCGTCAGCGACGTTCAACTCGCTGGGCACCCACCGCCAATTACTGGCACTCGTTAACTCCAGGATCTCGCCGACTCTGTGCGAAACAAAAGGCTTGAATGAGCGGGCCTCGCTTCTTAACCAACTCAACACCGTCATTGAATCACACCAAAAAACTTGCCTGTCTGGTCTGAAACGATGAGAATCGCAGATTGTTGAAGCGAGGCGCGCGGCGATCAACGCTTCTTGTAGCTCCAACCGCGGAATCGACACCGGCTTTAAGCGAGCTACACGGACCTTGCTGCAAATCAGTGCGAGCTTGACTTCTCCATCCTTAAGCACGAACCGCCAGTAAGCCACCGCAGCAAAGGCAGACTCGCTGGCGTCGGAAAAAACATGAAGCTCGCAGTGATTCACTTCACAGGCGGCTAGGCAGTAGCAGCGTGGGATCTGCAATTTGGCAACCCCAAACAAATCTTGAAACCATATCCTCCACGCTGCACTGTCCTGCTGAGAAAGTTCTTCATCCCACTCGAGACCCTTGCGCCACGCATTTTGGAACATGATGCGACCGTTCACTACTATAGGCGCAATAATTCCGAGAGGGTCAAAAACCCGCATCACGTGGGCCAAAACCACCCGCTTGGTAAGCTTTTTTGGCAGCCCACCATTTTTTAATCCAATATTGAAACCGACAGAATCTGTAGTGGGTTGCCAAACAAGGCCAAGCGTCCTCACAGGAGTGGCTAGGTGACCCAGGTCTACAGATGACGTCACTGGCGCCTCCAGCAATGTCTCCTTTGGTAACAACGTCAGGGCCGAGGCACTGCTGGAGGCCCAGCCACGCATTTCAAAACCCCCGTTTTTATGGACGGCGTGAATATCAGCGGCCAGTTTTGCTGCTTCATCCGCGCTGTCAAGGCTGCAGATGCAATCGTCCACATAATGGTCGCAAACGATTGCATGTGCTACGTCCGGGTATCGTGTCTGATGCTCGGCTGCATTTTTATTTTTAATGTAAATTGCCGTAAAGGGACTAGAAGCGGTACCGAACATCAACGACGACATCCGGTAAACGCGTAGCGGTTCGCCCGGACTATCGCGCCACAAAAACCTCTGCGCGTCGCGGTCTTCAGCGCGAATTTTAATTTGCGGAAACATTTCCCGAATATCCGCGGTCAACCCAATTTTGCCTTCCCTGAACCGAAAAAGAATGCCCAGTAGTGGCTGAAGCAGGTCAGGACCCGGTAACAACAACGAGTTTAGTGAAACGCCATCTGATTTGGCAGCGGCATCGTGCACAACCCGCAGCTTATTAGGCTTGTTTGGGTTGACTACGCCGAAGTGAGGCAGGTACCAAATACGTGGACCTGTGGGCGCCTCTGGACAGAGCTCGGCGTAGTTCTTCCCAACCATGTCGAGAATTTTGGCACGATACCGCTCTGCGTAGCCACCATCCCTACACAACTTCTTCTCCAAGCCTAAAAACCTAGACTCGACATTAAGGGAATAATTCCTCCAAAATTCCACTGCAGGATGTACGCAAATTCCAAGTCTTTTTATCGATTGCAAGACTAATTAAAACAAGACTCATTTATATTGAAACATGTGAAAGGTATAAAAACACAACGTCGCCGTCCAAGATCTTAATCTCGAAAGAACCGGTTAGTCCCGCTATGGTATGGTCCCGGTATGGCACCCTCTTAAAATACCTATCAAAAAGTCCCGCTATGGTACCCTTCAGTTTTTGGTACTGTTGTAAAGAAAAGTTATACAATGCGTTAAGAAAAAAACAGTATTAATAAAAAATATCTTTTCTTAACTATTATAGTTAAGCAAGATAATATTTATTAATACTATTTTTTAAACAAATCACGCTCGGTAATTGTCGTTTCACTTCAGGTAGTTACCTGACCAACCGGTTTTTTCGTAAAACAATAGAGACGAGCCCTTCCTCGAATTCGTATCTAGCTCTTCCCTTTTGTTTTTATGAAAATAGAGAGAGACAGTATTATTCCGGGTTTAGTTTGCTATTTGCAGCTGTACTTTTGCGATATGAGTAATTAGGATAGCTTGTTAGTTTATCTATTGCAATGTCTGGGTCAAGTAGTTCACGTGGTGTAAATTTAATAATTATTGACAGTCGACGCGGTGGAAAAACTTTATTACGTGCCGGACATAAATATATTAAACGCAGAGAAAATAAAAATTCAAGTACTTGGCATTGTGTAAATAGGAGAAATAGTATTAAATGTAGTGGATATATAACTATTGAGAATACCAATAATACAATAATTAAAGATTATAAACACAGTGATCAGTGCGTGCCACATTTTGAAGACAATGAAGTTCAAATGGCTATAAGTGAGTGCAAAAAAGAAGTAAATTCAAATTACGGATCAGTACAGAAAATTTTCGAAAAACACATGGGTAACTTAAAAGACAAAGGGTTACACCTTACAGGAAATGTTCCTGACTATAAAAAATTAAAAACAGTAATAAACAGACACCGAAATAAGTCGTTGAACGTACCAAAAACACAATTTAAGAATGTGGAAGAAATTATAATACCAGAAGAATTTAATAAGTATGTATTGGCTGATTATTGTAATGAAGACTGTAATCGAATAATTATATTTTCCTCGACAGAAGTAAAGGAACATATAAAATGTGTAACGCATTACTTTGGTGATGGCACTTTCGACGGCTGCCCAAACCCATTCGAACAAGTTTATGTCATTCATGGAGACATGGGAAGCACTGAGTTATCCACGAATGTAGCACCATTATTTTATATTCTGTTAAAAAACAAAGAAGGGAAAACTTATGAAAAAGTTTTCGAATTGATTAAACAAACTTTGCCTGAATGGCGTCCATCGAAATTTACCTTCGATTATGAAATAGGAGTAATAAATGCAGCAGCGAAGATTTTTCCTGATATCAAAATAAATGGATGTAACGTACATTTTCAAAAGAACGTTATCAAAAAAGCGAAATCTTTAAATCTCATGGAACACGAAGAGTCCTCGAACCATGTTAAGCAATGCATAGGCTTGGCGTTTTTGCCAAAACAAGATATTGAAGACGGCTGGCTGCATATAATGGAAAATAGGTATAATATCTTGGTTACTTTCCAAAATGATGTTTGAGTACTTAACTCTAATTATATGGCAAAAAAGTAAAGAACAACAATATCAGTAAGGACCTGTTAATTTCATTGCTTTACAAGTACGAACGTTTAATAAGTATTTTTTTCAGTTTCGACGATGAAGCTATGACCAAATTCAATGACTATTTTGTCACTCAGTGGCTTGAATATCCAGACCTCATTTGGTGTTGCCATAATGAACGCCATAGAACAACTAACTTGGCGGAATCATGGAATGGCAGATTCAACAAAATTATTGGAAAAAATCCCAGTTTATTATTGTTTCTGCAAACAATTGGCAACGACACATGTCACTTTGATATAAAACAAGCCAAGTAAGTTGTATTTTTTAGACAATATTTTTAAGCAGATATAATATTTTTAAAAGCATATATATATTTTTTTACATAATACGAGTACATAGAAGAATTTGAAAATGGATTTGATTTTATTTATTTTGGTAGATATTATTGGTTGTCGCCTTCTACTACAGACGGTTACTGAAAAAAATATAGCTTAACTTAAATAACTGATGATTTTTGTTATAGCTTTCGACTAAAAAGATCACCTATAAATTCAAGAAAAAGAACAAGTATAGAAATCGACCGCCAGATTCAAAAGCTAACAAAAAGTTACGAAAATAAAGCTATCTCCATTGGTGATTTTCTGATTAACATATCAAAGTCAATATTTCGATCAGAACATTTAAAAAAATAGTTTATTTTAATTTTGTTTTTAGCCTATTAAAATGTTTAATACTTTTTCTCGATGTTGATTATTTTTTGTAGTTTATGTTTACAATTTGCGCCTTTTTCTCCATGTTGATTATTTGTAATTAATATATTTGTCTAGTTGGTTGTTGATTATTTTTGTAGTTTATATAAATTTACAATTACTGCCTTTTCTCAATGTTGATTATTTGTAACTAATATTTATGTCTGGATGTTGTTTTTATTTGTAGTTTATAATATTTACAGTAATACTTTTCTGAGATGTGGATTTTTTATATTTTTTTTATTGTTGATTATTGGTAATTAATATTGTTGATTATTTTAAAAATTACATTGCAATTAATATTTCGTTTTACTGTTTGATATTTTTTTATAAATATTTTGAATTAATAAAAGACTGATTTAATATCGCAAACAGACGTTTTATTGATACACTCCTAAAAGTATTTATTTATAGATACACTTTTCTTTTCAGTTGTACCTTCTATTGTCTAACGTAGATCTAAAAGATGGGTACCATAGCGGGACTTTTTGATAGGTATTTTAAGAGGGTGCCATACCGGGACCATACCATAGCGGGACTAACCGGAAAGAACAAATCTAGAATCTTGCAGCTGAAATATGTATATGCTATATTGCAGATCACAACTTAAAATGATGCAAGTTTGCCAAAAACCATTCCTTCATGTTTTGAAAATCAAGAGATACCGCGTAAAAAATGTAATAAAGAATTGTCACTTAGGTACTTACATAGAAATTTTCCTACAGAAAAACGCTGAGATGACCGCATGTCCCACAAATATAAGGACAAAAAACAAAATATTATTAAATACATAAAGGCATTTAAGTGTTCTGAAGCTCATTATTGCCGTGGAAATACGAGACGTATGTACTTTTCTTCAGAGCTAAGTATTAATAACATGGCTATATGTATAACGATCAAGCACCAGAAAGCCTTTAAGTGAAAATGTTGTATTTTCGAGCCATTTTCAATACCTGTTTTAATCTTCAGCTTAATGAAAAATTAAAAACTGCGCGAAATGATAGTGACAAAGCTATGCTCATGGCTGAGAAAACAGTACACAAACATCGAGCTAAAGAATTTTTCAAAATGGTAAAAGAAGACAACCGTAAAATAGACCCTTAGTTTCGATTGCCAGAAAAACATGCCTCTGCCCAAAATAGGTACAGTCAGCAGCAAAAGTCGATTAACACTTCAGTTTTTTTTATCTCAGTTATTGAGCAAAATATTAACACTTCAGTGTTTTTAATCTCAGTTATTGAGCAAAATATTTGTTCGAAATTTCATTGTACTTCAGCTGCAATTTTGAACAAATGTTTTGCCCAATAACTGAGTTTAAAAACACTGAAGTGTTAATCGACTTTTGCTGCTGACCGTACCAGACCAGAGTACCTACTATTCCCGTCAACTGTACTTTTACAATTATCACTATTGTGGAATGTAACTCGAAATCAGCATTAGCAAAAGAAAATTTGTTCAGTTATTGCTGGACATAGGATGAATTTGCAAAAGATGCAAATCTCATAGTATCTTCAGTTTACCATCGGCATTGCAATACAGATTTTCCACCAGAATGTAATCAAGTTTGACTTATGGCGGACGGGTGTTCCGGTCAAAACAAGAATTCTAAGCTTACAGCAATGCTCTCACGTTGGCCAACAAAAGATGCACCAGCTCAAATACATCTGGTTGAAGTAGTCTTCCCAGTTGTGGGCCACTCGTTTCTTCTGCCGGACAGAGTATTTGCTCGTATTGAAAAGGTATTACGGAAAATTGAAAATATAATCCAACCAAAAGAATACTTTGATGTCGTGGTAAAACATTCTACCACCATAAACGTTGCCACTGTGGTTCATGTATGCAACTGGAAAAGCGTTGCTAAAGATTTATTTTTCATAACTACAAAATGGCATGTACCTTTTTCTAAATGCAAAGGTTTTATTAGAAAAGAGCCAATAGAAGCAATGAAATGGTTGGCGTTATAGGAGAACTCCACTACAGATTTGATTCAGGTCAATATAAAAGCGTGTGCAAAAAAAGTAAAAACACGGCTATGATTTCTTCAACCGCTATTCCAAAGGGCGCACAAGTATAACCCTTATTTAGGGACTTTAATAGATTGCTATCTACTCATTTCGGTAACAAATGACGCGATTGAGAGGTTTTGGAGTACCTACTAAACAAGCAATACTGGACGAAAATATTGATTTCCTTGAAGAGTCGGTATTTGAAGAACAAAAGGAATCACCATTACTTAAAATTTAATATCGGCTTTGTTTATAATAAAGCCTAGTTTTATTTGACATTATAAACATCCGCATGCACGTACGAAAAATCCCTATTGTACCAGAATAAAAAAATATTATAATGTTTTAATCATCCAGTACGTCAGTTTGTGGACCGGAACCTGTCGTGCCCATCCCCTTCAACCAAGTACGCAGGTGGCTACAGGAGCACACCCATATACAAGCAGAAAGCTGGTGGACATCATCACCAGGCTGCAGGCAGTCCAAGGAAGCTATGCCATCATTGGATGGCAGGCTAACCAGGCGTTTATTGCGACTGGACAGGAAAGGCTTGTGCCGGGTGATGGGGACCATCATGGGACACTGCTTGCTAAATAAACACTTCCACACCATAGGAATAACGGAAAGTTCCTTGCACAGAGCTTGCATTGAGGCTGATGAAACCGTTACGCATGTGCTCTTTGAGTGCACAGGCGTCACCCAGATTAGATTAGAAACCCTCAGGACACCCAGATCGTACACAGATGTTCTCAATAGACCAGGAGACCTAATCAGCTTCTGGAAGGAGGTGGGATGGTTGGTTGGAAGAACCACCGATGGCCGCCATGGCCCACGCACAATGGTCCATTTGAAGAACTAAGTGCGGAAACCAAACCCATAACGTAGAAAACTGCAGACCCACTGTAACCCTGGCCGTACCCCAGGTGGTACGGTGGGTTTTTTAAAGTTAAACAATACCACTGTATGAAGTGAACGAAGTGCTGTGCTGATGAAGGTACTAGACAGATAGAAGATGATAAACAGTTATCTCGCATATTAATGATTCATTCATTAGTTAGGTAGGTACATGATTATTGCGGCAATAATGCATGTTAAGCATTATTGCCGCAATAATCATGTAAGCAATTCTAACTCTTTAGATAAACCGTAAATATTACATTTTTATTCAAGCGTTCATGATAGTTGACATTTACACTCGATTTAAACAGAATTGTAAAAAATAAAAATTTCATTGATTTTGATTGATTGTGGAAAAACCTATAATGCACGACACTGAAATAAATTTCATCCAAATAAATGGTGGAACTGCCCTTTTTTGTGCAAATACTGCTATCATCGCCACAAAACCTATACAAACGGCTCCGTGCAATTGGAAAGGTAGTTTTTGATTAATTTTTTTATTTTGTTTCTTTGTCATTTTGTTACAATAATATTATCTAATAAAAATACTGATATAAATTATCAGAAGTGGTTTTAACTAGTGTTACAACAATACTACCTGGTGGTATTGTTTAACTTTGAAACACCCACCGTACCACCAGGGGTATGGTGGGCCTGCAGTGACATACAACATAATGTCATAATCCAGGCTGTAATCTATCAGTGTCAAATTTCATTTAAATGCAGCTGCTTTTGCGTGATTGAGTAACAAACATCTGAAACATAAAAACATTCCCTCACTATAATATTAGTAGAATAGGTGGACTATCTTACCTGGCATGGACTCAAATGGAATTTCATTTAAAAGGTATAGATAGTGCAATCCACGAAGACGCGCCCCACTCTTCTTACGAATCATTAGTGTTTATCACTAGTTAATTCCATCAGTGTTTTAGTTCTTTCTATAGTCACCCACTAATATTAATTAGTGTGTATTTAGAAAACTAAAACACTAGCAGAATGTTGCACACTTCTGCTGTAAGCATTAGGAAAAATAGTGGGGCACGTCTTCATGGATTGCACTATCTGTATCAATATAGTTCAATGATTCTAGGTCAGGATAGGTATGTTTCAAAGCCAATAAAGTCCATGTTGTTTTTTGCAAAAAAAAAAACGCAAAGTCTATCCAAGTGCACATTGCTGACTTTGTAAGTCAGCAATGTCCATAATGTCTTTCTGGTTATTGTTCTAGTTCGAAAATGTTTTTCATAATTAAGTTTATTATTTGATTAACTACATTATTCCAAAATACGAATCTGCTATTACACCTACAGGGCCAATAATGCGTACGAAAATAATAAATTACGCGCGATTTCTTACAACAGACATTGCGGTTTTTGTAACTAATAGACTCAATTATTCAACAAAATTGTGGACCAATTCCACACACACAGCTACAAGATCTAAAATGTACGCAGTACTCCGACAGTAAAAAATACCACTTCAAATCTTTTTTTTTTGCCACTGACGTGATGCTCGTACATGTATAACAGGTTTCACGCCGTTTTTAATCTAAAACAAAATTGCGTTAATAATGAACACGAAATCCTGATTCATTGTTTAACTGCTAATTATATTTCCTCTTCAAGTTCCAACTTCCAATCCAATTCCAATTTTTGGTTTCAGTTTATACAAAGTACTCTTTGGCTCCATCGTTCTTATCGATGATTCTGCCAATGTCAGATAGCGAATTGACAGCAGTGTTACCAACCTATACCAAAATTTGCCCCCAAGGTTTTTTAAAAATCCCCCTAAAAAAACCCTAAAAATTTCTTTCATGTAGTGCCCAACTCCCTAAAATATGAAAAGATCGAGGCTCGCAACTGCCCTGCCAATCCAATACACTGTAACTTTTGAAAACTATAGAGATTTATGACTATAGACAGTTCTCCAGCATGTTTAAACATTAATTTGAACGTAGTCCAGTGTTTTTTAGCTTGGCATATTTTGCAAAATATATATTGAAATGAAAAAAATTGGTTGTCTGTAAAGTCGGTTTACGGACGATATTTTTACGTGAATTGGTTGTCTGTAAAGTCGTTTTACGGACGATATTTTTACGTCATAAAGAAACATTGATGAATAAATGTGTCACAAGCCAACGCTTGGGCCGATCGTACCTCTCTATCGCTCGTTCCGCGCTCTCGCTTGCACGCTCAGGCTCAGGCGGAACTTGACACTTTTTCGTACGTGCGTGCAGCCGGTGTTCATCGATTTTTAAGACGTTATCACGTCAAAAATTGTTGGTCAGGGGTATTAAATAGACATAGAAACTCACTAAGTTGATTTTGGATTGACACAGCAGCGCAGTTCGTTCCATTCCACGCACAGGCCACGTTCGTTTCATTCATTCGAGAACTAAATCGCGGTGCGGTTATTTCATTCTATTCCTACTATTGTTCGATGAAAATTGCACATGGGTTTTGAAGCCCCTAAAAATATCCCCAAAAAATTTCTGTCCCTAAAAATCCCCCTTTTAACACTTCTTCCCCCTAAATTTAGGGGGAAAACCCCAAAGTTGGCATCACTGATTGACAGTATTGACAATGTCAAAATGTATCAGACCCACAGACAGACTACTACTTGGACGGTGCCATAGACACTAAAGATCACAGTCCAAGGGTGCGTTCCGAGTTCGGATGTAATCTATTTGGGCGTGCAAGTGCATAATCTCGTACCGAATATGAAATAGCGTGAGCGCGATAACGATGCCCCGTGAATCGTCATAGATGACGTCATGCCATGCACCAACTTCCGATAACGCCGAACATGCCTTATAATAATATCACCGTTAGCGCTGTTAAAAATGAGAGTGGGTGTGTGAGTGAGTGTCAGTGTGTGTTTTGTTTTGAGTTGCATGATATCTCTAACCTAACGTGGCATTTTCAAAATTTTGCTTCTGGCTAACAGTCGCCACCTAACCCAAGAAGAAGAAGAAATGTGGTATTTACACAACAAATGAAAAATGGTATGTGATTTTATTTCTAGGTTTGTACAAACACTTTTACAGGTCAAAAAAAGAAATAATGTAATATCGTTTTGACATTGAGTAAGAACTGTGAGCGCGTTCTCAAGCATTCTAAATTGTTGACAGCCCTTAACTGTCTTAGTCCTAATATCTAAATCGGAACGCATGTGAGGTGATGAGAGTACTGTGAGCGATTACAGCTAATTCGGAATGCGGCCCAAGTAGAGTGCGCGCTAGATATGTCTGCGCGCGACGTTTGACTTCAACATTACTAAAGGGATATAACGTGGCTTAATGCTGACAATTATTTACTTTAGAAACCACGGAACACAAAATACAAAACACTCTCTTGACACCTGAAATAATGGTGGCAAACGCCTATTTTTGATTTCGACCGCGCGCAGACTTATTTTGCGCGTACTATAATACTCTACAGACTCTTTGAGTGTCTGAAGAATAACCTTAACTGTTTACTGTCCGAGTGCTGACACACGAAGATCACAGGACTACAGCCGGTCGATTCTGTAAAAATCTCATCGTGATAACTTAGGTGAAGTGAGCGTGAAGTGAGCTATCAATAGTGGGAATCCCTAACATCAGGTGGAGTGACAGCTCACTTCACCTAAGTTTTCACGGTGAGATTTTTACAGAATAGCACTGATGAACACACAATCGTGCACTACGCGCCGCAGTTTCATGGAACAGAAGTTGAAGAAGATTAGGCGATTGGTGCGGCTGGCCAGGGCGGCTTGCTTGACTTGTGCTGACTTGTGTAAAGAACTTGCTGAATACATGATACAGATCTACAAGAATCTTTGGGCGCCTGATTCACGTTGACAAGAGGAAGTTTTTGATACAGTGCTATAAGAATCTTTTGGAGCTCGAGTGGCGTTGACAGAGAGGCGTGATAACAAACATTTATTACTGAAGAAGATGGCGCGTTAGTTCCGATGTTGGCCACGCGCTAAAAGCATTGTATGTACAGAGGCCAGCACATCAAGCTACCCCAATCTGTCATTATTCTTTGATACATTTTCAACGTTACCACAAAGAGATAAGGGTCATATTCAATTAGGAAAAGGGACATGCCCAAGATTCTTAGTGATTTTGGCCTTGAGTGCACATTTATGAAATTATGTGTTTTATGTAATGAAAATTGTCAATATGTTTAAAAAAAACAAATTAGTTATATACTACTTCGGATTTTACAGTAAAAAGTATTTTTTTTTAAACATTACATTTAATATTACATAAATGACTTTGTGGTGAGGTTTTAATAGTTTATAGAGATACCTTACTCGTCACTGGTATCGTAAATTATTAAAACCTCATCCAAGAATTGAGCAGGTGCATAAATATTAATTTGATGCCGTGCCCAAACATGAACAACAAAAACTAGAGTCGAGAGTTTACGTGACGTTTGTAATTTGTTTGAGAACTTACGCTTTTTTTTTAATCAGAGAGCGGTTGCCAGTGCAATTAAATAAAAATCAATACTAAATTGATTTTAATCGATAATAATTTTAATTCGATTTCATTTTGTGACAATATCATGCGTATTCTTTATCTATTAATAAAATATAATCCGATTTTATGATGATATTTTATAAAGTATGATCCGATTTTTCTTAATAATATGTCAGAACCAAAGTCTGTTTTATACCGATTACTATCACATAGGACTATACCGACCGCACAGTGGCGCCCTCATCGTTTGTTTGTTTATTTCATAAAATTTAGAATGAAATGTAGAAAATAAGCACGTTGAGTTGTGCTTCATAAGATTATACGTTAATATTATTAGAAACGGTAGTTTTACATTATTTAGTTTTATTATAATCCTTATTTTTATTATTTGAAATTTGTTTATTAAAAACGGAATATAGCTACCTAGAATGTTTTTTCGCGATGGATTTAGTTTGCTAAGTGAGATACACACGCAATGACTTTAGTCGATGGTGACTCGCTGGCGATTTCAAAATATCACGTTACGTTTAGACACAAATTTTGACGTTAGTAGCCACAAACCAATTAATATTAACGAAATATTCATTTAGACGTGAGATTTTGAAAACTCTAGCAAGCGAATAAAGTCATTGCATGTGCACTAAGCATTAGACTTAAATTCAAACTCAAAGCAAATGATTCAACTAGCTATGACTGAGATTGTAATGGCCTGCTGTCACTCATGTATCAGTCACGCGTCAGTTAGTCGTGGTCGTGATTTGAACAGCGATGGAAGCGCGCGTGTATTCGGCGACGCCATCGCCATCGCCGGCGTTACCAGCGGCATTGCCGTTGAATAATTCAAAAGTCCTGATCGTCTTAAATCACCGTCGTCTTTACTTTAGTCCGTGAATATCAATCAAATGCTAATTGTAATAATTCAAATATAGGTAATTGTAATTTAAATTAATTTCAGGTTACAAACATACATACATAATTAGCCTATAATGTTCCCACTGCTGGGACACAGGCCTCCTCTCTGTGAGAGGGAGTGGGCAGTAATCCACCACGCGGGCTTTTTTTGTTGTTGCAACGAACATGGGCGGCCATTCCACAGCGTGATTTGGATGAACTCATTTTGAGTATGCCAAACCGATGTTCTTGTGTTGTTGTAAATAATTGTTGTAATTAACTATAATTTGCATGCCCGTAATGAGGGTGAAATATGTCCTGTACTATAATTTAATTTAACATCTTGTGTAGGTACCCATGTTTCAGGCAAATAAATGATTTATGATCTATTTGCTGTCAGTGAGATTGAGCGTGTAATGGCCGCCCGTAAACACTCTCGAAGTTTCGACTGTGAGTACTTAACTACAAAGTACTAAAAACTACAAAGTACTAAAAATAACAACTGTCCCGTCAGTCAAACGTTAACTTCACTTAAACTCTGACGTTTCTTTAACCATGATCTTATAAGAGTATGTACGGTGGCCAGCACATCAAGCTACCCCAATCTGTCAGATTTTCCCAATTGAATATGAACTTTATTCCTTTGTGCTAAAGTTGAAAATTATCAAAGAATTTTGACAGATTGGGGTAGGTTGACCTGCTGGCGTCTGTACAAATAAAACTTTATTATTTTTAATTAATTTAAATAAATTAGATTCATAATTGAGTTCATTGCGGCAGCAGTTATTTAAAATAACTGCTATTATTTTAAAAAGGAATTAAAGTCAAAAATGGGTTTAGGGTCCCGACTAAAATTATTATGTGTACTAGGTAGGGCCTATAATAGACACAAGACTAGTAATCCAATCACAAATTTTTGAAGTCTCAAAAGGCTACATTTCGTAAAACCTAAAAGTGGTGAATTCCTTCAGGCATGAAGTCACGACCGCACACGACGCAAGACGTCAATCAAACATTGGCCCCGATTCTGTTATTCACAAACTAAACTAAATTTAAGTTCAGTGCATCTTTTTCTTTCTATTTTATGGACAGAAGATAAATATTAGTTTAGTCCTTTCCAATTAGTCAGCGCCTGACGTAAACTGACGTATTTTTAATAGCCAATTTTTTAATCACGTATAAACTTGTCTATGGATAATCTAATTTGACTCTTCCGTTATCTTCTGTCCTTTTCCTAATGAAATAGAATAAAAAAGAACGAGTACGTTTAATTACTACGGTTACTTTAATTTATTATGGGTTTTATTAGATTACAGACTATGAAATAATTACATAAACATTTTTCAAAGTCAAAGTCAGAAAACTGTTTTTTAAGCTCTACAAATATTCCTAAAATAAAATGTTAATTTTGTCATCAAAATGATGTGTTTTGCTTAAGGTGAATGGGAAGTGGTAGACCGCGAAATTCAAATTTTCTTACGTTTTTTGCAATTTGCAGGTCATTGTCAGGTTGTATCTTGATCAAAATTTGATTCGCGACTATAACAGGTACGTATTTACAGAATTATAATCATTAGAATCATTAATACATCTTCATAAGTGAGATTTGTACCACAAACACTTTTCCATGAGAGATTTCTTCTTGTGGTACAAATCTAAGTTAGGAAGATGTATTAATGATTCTAATGATTATAATTCTTTAGGTACGTACCTGTTATAGTCGCGAATCAAATTTTGATCAAGATACAACCTAAAACAGATCTGCAAATTGCAAAAAACGTAAAAAAATTTGAATTTCGCAGTAACCACTGCGCAATCACTGTTACGTTACTTTTGACAAAAAGGCACTGGCAACACTGAGCCACACACAGTTTTCAGACTTTGACATTATTAAGGTCTAAATGTTCTGTGCTTTGATAGTTCCTGTTCGTTCGACACGTTCGACATCGACCGAGACCGAGACCGACAGTCCGACACCGACAGTCGAGTCGAGTAGTCAGTTGACTGATTGTCATGTCATGTCATTGTTTGCATCTTGACATCTTCATCTTCTTGTTTCTTTGGTCTTTGCATTCATGGTTTTACCGCAATACGCATTGCAATTATTGTGATTTGATCCTTGATGTACAAAAGTACTCCGTTGTTGTGACCTCAGTACGGTGAGATCTGTTCACTTATAATTTTGTAACATATCATCAATTCGATCGAGTCCATTGCAGTAATGACGAGACGACATGGTCATGAAATAATGGCGACGTTTATGTTGCATTTCCTGGATTTTGATTGTGTTACATATTTCCACGTTGGTTTTTGGCCCGGTAACCTGGTTCAAACAGTCCCTCGTCAAACTCGGTTCTTTTAATGGATCATTATGAGTACTTTTACGTATACGATTTTAGATTACATCAAACTAAATGCGTTTAGAAGCTGTGTTCGTCCGCTGTTCTGTTCAGCATGTGGTATTTATTGAAAATCTGTGTCTATCAATGCGAATCAAAGTAAAACATTTATACTGAAAAAACTATGGTCATTGTAAGGTTTCTTTGAAAAATAAAACACGTTCTCAAACTAACAAGGATAAGTTATGTTGAAACGGAAGTTGCAAATTATTTTTGATAGATTATTCTTGAGGTGTGTTGTTTTCTGGTTTCTAAACACTGACACGAAAATGTCTGGGTCAGTGAGTCGTCTTGGGATTCCTTTAACATAGCTTAAAAACAAAAACATCTTGGCGTTGTGTCAGGTCAGTGGCTCGAACTTAGGTATGGCCAATGTAGGAGAAATACATTGAAGTTTTAAAAGATTGTCATAACATTCAGTGCCATGGACTGGAAGCCGACCCCAACATAGTTGGGAAAAGGCTAGGCAGAGGATGATGATAAACATTCAGTGTCATGGAAGGTGTCCATTGTGAATTCTTGGTACCTAGGTTTAGTATTGTGTTCTTGAAATGTTTAGTGTATAAAAGGTTTATGTTGCAAATTGGCTCTCACCATAAATCCAGATTTTGTTCAGTGGGTCGTCTTAGGGGTCAGAACCATGTGGTATTTGTGTGCCACTAGATACCATGGTGATCTTGACTTCGAAACGGTAACTTAAATGTTACTTATTGGTATCTTCTGTTATGTTCTGAGGGGCAATTCTCATTATTTTAAGAACATTCACAGTCTGATCTAAGTCTATTTCCATCAATTTCCCTACTTTTTTTGATAAGTGTTTGACATTGATTATTGCTGAGATGAGATTGCAACTAGATTTTGAAAATGTTTAATTACGGAGTGAGCCTCATGGCTCGAATACCAATCAGGCAGTGGAGAAAAGAATTTTATAAAGCGGTACATAGGTCTTCAATCAATCTTCTATAAATTATAAATAAAAATAAAAAGCTGTTTGTTAGCATCAATTGAGAATGACTGGACCGATTGGCTACTCTTTGTTTAAAAAGTTTCTTATAGTCTGAATTAGTATTAACTGAATACTAATTCAGACTATTAAGAATTAACAGCTTCGCTGCCAATGGGGATATGATACGTCATGGGAAAATCCACTGTAATTTTTTTGTAAAATGTATAAGGTACATTAAAATAATGTTATGTTGGAAATATTTAACTACTTGTAGTAGTTTTTACAAAAAAAAAATCTAAAAAACTGCTAATTTGCAGACCTGGCACTTAGATTGAAAGTTTCAACCCCAGTAGGTACCAAGTCTATAGTTTTGCAGAGTACTTTATTAATTTATTAAAACTTTATGCACAATTAAAAACTGTACAAAGGCGGACTTAATGCCTTGGGCATTTTCTACCAGTCTACCTTAGGGTGATGCAGAGACAATACACAGTAGGTGCAATAACAGAAAACAAACTAGAAAAAAAATATTACTAAAAAATATAAGATAAGAATAATTACATAAATACATGCATACAACAAAATTATTTCATTTGATAGAGGTTATTTAAAAGAATATATATTTTTAAACAAGTTAATAGTATATTACATAATTGTGGTACCTTTGGTAACATTTACTAATGTCTTTCACAGGATAATCTTACAAAAAGTAAAGTGACCTATGTTATTGCAACAAAAATATCTGAATTACAGCATTCTATTATCCATTTTATATCATGAAAAAGAGGCTTGTAGAAGCAGGAGTGCAAAACATTTTATTTCAAAGTTAAGTTATAAAAAACAATTAAAATGGTAAAAAATTTGTTTCATTTGGCAGAAGAATGGGGGTGCCTTCCCCCTGGTACCACTCCCATGAAAAAGTAACGCACTATTCTTGAGAAAAACAAATTATTGTAACCTCACCTCAAAACACTTGTTGTTAAAGGATTTGTCACACTGGATGCGTTCTGCGGCCTGCGGTCAGGTCAAAGTGAATGCAGCCCGCATCATGTATGAACAATACTGTCGGTCAGGACAATCAGTCTGCAGTCAGGGCATAGCAATCGGTCAGCGATCCGGGCAGGGCAACCGGTCAACGGTCCGGGCGCTGCGGGCAGGCCAAACAGCGGCCATCTTGTTTGAGTTATTTGAGTGCGTATATCAGTGGTGCTGGTGATCAGTTCTTTTTATATTGGGTTTTGATCGAGGAAAATGATTACCGAGGAAGAAGAAAATATTGTGTTATTATGGTTGCATAATAGAAAAAGAAAACGTGTGTGGGTGCACGATTTGAATTTATTGCGACGACAACGTGTTGAATACAGCAACTTATGTCGAGAATTATATTCGCATGAAGATCATTTTTACATATATTTTCGGATGTCCCCAGCGTTGTTCGAGGAACTGCATAGTTTAATCTGCCATAAAATAAAAAAAAAGGATACAAACTGGCGAAAGGCAATTACTACCAAAGACTTGCTGTGACTCTAAGGTACTTTAATTCTACAGTAACATATTTTTAATTAAATTTTAAGTATTGACCAATATCTTCATCACTATAGAGATATACAGATGTTTCTGCATTTATCTCTTTGGCTGAAGGTGTTCCTGAATTAATATCTCTAGATAGAGATGTTTCTGCATTTATCTCTTTGTTCAGAGGTGTCTCTGCATTTATCTCTTCGGTCAGAGGTGTCCCTGCAATGATCTATTCGGCTGGAGCAGTTCTTGAATTGATATCTCTAGCTTGAAATGTCTCCCTTAAAATAAGGTCTTCAGTCTCAGCTTTCGCAAATAACTGTGCCATCTTTAATTTTATAGAGATTTGAGTACGAATTGACATGTGTTTAAAAGTGTTAGCATAACTTAAAAAACCACTGATCGATGTGGTCCACAGCTGTCTCTTGTCTCCTTTTTCAAAATATTCAATCATCATACCCACTTCATCAGCGTGTTTCTTTCTTTTACTTGACGATGATGTTCCTGGACGAGACATATCTGCAGATTCGATTTCACTGTCTCCAATTACGTCAGAACGTTGAGAAGATAAATTTTCATCTGGTTGACGACGTGTATTCAAGACATCTAAAAACTGCATGTAGTCAGACCAAGGCCATTTTTTATATTTTTTTTAGGCCTGACCTGTTGTTGTAGCAATACTTTTTTTTTGTATTTATTATATGAATCTTTTATAGGAGAATGAACAAAAGTGGTTCAAATATCCACCACTAACGAGACCTATGTTGACTTATAGTCCACCAAATAGAGAGTAACTTTTAGTATGACACAAAAAAAAAAATAAGCTGTCAGTAAAAAGTTACGACTACATGAAAAATATTAGGGTCAGGACCAAATTTTTTACGTAATTGCACAACGGAAATAACATCGAAATGTATCACACTGGAAAATGAATGTAGCACAATATAATTATTAGGGTGTGTGTAAATAGTCTGAAAATTTTAGGTACCTAAGTGTAACAATAAATAAAATTCAGAATATTTTCGAGAAATATTTTAATAAGTAGTACAAACCAAATAAATGAAATTACAAAACCAAGTAGATACCTAAACTTTCAAATAGAGTTCAAAACACAACTTTGTTATTCTTACTCAAGAAAAAAAACATAAATAACAAAATCCTTACATTATTAATTACTCATTGACTCATTGGTCCATTTACTGCTTTTATTAACAATATTCATAGTGCCTACAAAGTAAAAAAAAAAGTTTATAATCGTTTTTTTAAGTAATTGTAAACACCATACGAAAATTCCCTTGTGACACGTCGCACAATTTCGTGTCACAAGTCTCACAATGTAGTAAATCGTCTTCACGACGACGTGAGCTAAAAGTTGCAACAATTCATAAAGGAAGATGGACACATATGTATGGAATCTGGTACCGGCACCAATCGGAATGAATGATATACCGTTGGAAAGGTATTTTTGTATAGATTAAGAATAACCATGGCGCTAGTCCCGATTCACTGTCCGATTGAAGTAATCGTTACTTAAAGTTATTTATTTTTGTTAATCCTGTTAAGTACACATACTTTTATTGACATTTTTCTACATTTTGGCATGGTATTATTATAATAATTACTAGCTGACCCGGCGAACTTCGTACCGCCTTAGCGTAGCTTTGATGCACTACTTTATTTTGTATAGCTGACCTATCTTATGTATGAGTACCTATTCAATTTGAACTGGAATCTATAATATCCTCCATATAAAAATTAATCCTTATTTCCCTGGTCTCGCCATACCTGAGGACTTTACTAATGTTGGGATCTTATTGAGTGGACTGTATTTTGCTTCTAGTTTTTGTTGGCGTAGGTGATGTGTTGTATGCGTGTGTGGTGACTGTAATGCAAACTCTTTAATTTCTCCAAATAAGATTTTTTTTTCTTTATATTTTTTTCCGTAAAAACCTTGTACAAAGTATTAGAAAACTACAAAAAAAAAATCTGCCAAATCGGTCAAGCCGTTTTCATGTTATGTCGTGACAACGGAAAACGGGTTTCATTTTTATATATATAGATTAATATTTTTCAGAATCTAGATAAATAAAACAAGTTCGAAGTAAGTTTTATCATTTATTGTATGTAAGTATATACATATAAGTATTTAAGTGTGTGTATATATGTATATACAGGGTTATTTGAAAAACACCAGAAACCTCTTAAGAGATCATTGTACTCATCATTATGAACAACTATGGGACCAAACCTGAAATCGCGAAATAAAAATCAGCTGTTCCCTACATTTATCTTCGTCTGTCTCGTCAAAATGTAGGGAACAGCTGTTTTTTTTTTTTCGCGGTTTCAGGTTTGGTCCCATAGTAAAATTTGTTCATAATGATGAGTACAACGACCTCTTAAGAGGTTGCTGGTGTTTTTCAAATAGCCCTGTATATATTATATATCATACTAGCGACCCGCCCCGGCTATGCAATTTAATAAATTTAATTTAAAAATTAATAATTTTAATTTAATGTTTTTTTTTAACTTGCCGCCAGCCCCTGCGGCCGATACCGCAGCAACCGCTATGTCCCTGCATGTTAAATCTGTAATATTTTCGAAAATATTATTTTAAATAACATGCTGTAAAGGGCCATATTGATCTATATTAAATGCACAATGTATTTAAGGTACTTAATTGGATAAGGATTAATGCTGTATTGCTTAAAATCGCTTCGTAAATAAGCCATCATTTCTCGTAAAAAGTAAAGGAAAAAAAATGGTTATTGTGGGTTATCCCTAAGAGATAGACATATGCCATCGCGGACTTTTCTGTAGACCTTTTTAAGGTGTACAATACTGTAGTACATTATTTTGATGTATCTCATAGGGATCAGCCAGCGTTTGCAATGTAAGCGCAAAAAAAAAGGGTTTATTTACGACATCACATTAGAAACTTCTAAAATTATCAGTGTTTCTCTACTATATTATACATATAAACCTTCCTCTTGAATCACTTTATCTATCAAAAAAAAACCGCATCAAAATCCGTTGCGTAGTTTTAAAGATTTAAGCATACATAGGGACAGAGAAAGCGACTTTGTTTTATACTTTGTAGTGACTTCATTATCTATAACGATGCTATTTAAAAACAATGCTGGCTCATTAAAGCCCTCGTATCTAGCAAGCATATCCTAAATACCAGACAATGGATACTATATGCGCACAGGAACTTACCGTACGGCGTCCCGTTAAACATGTAAAATAATGATATAATCTACGAATAAGTAATAACTCAGGAAGTCTAATTCAGAACAAATTCCACAGAAAAAGTGGCCCTACTTCAAACCAAAACGACGTATGATTCAAAATACGAATCACTTCCAAGGTTACAAAAAGATATGCTTGGTGATTGGTTTAAATTCAGAACGAAAGCCGGGATTGGTTCTCGCGTGTGCTGCAATGTCTGCTATGACAGTTGAGTCAAGTGACGTGGACGATGTTATGCAATAAGTGCACCGGACCAAGTCAATAGTAAAAGAATATTATTGTACAATGTTTTTTTTTATAATATATTTTTGTTTTTTTTGGGTTACTTTTTACAATCCAATGAACTCTATGTCCTGCGAAATATGATTAATTTATTAAGTTTTTGTCTAGAAGACATTAAAAGAGAATCTTTCAAACTGGTAGGTACAGCAGTTTTGTGTAACATGGTATATGCTTTTAATGATTTATAAAAATATTTTTCGTCAAAATGAACTGAACATACTCTGCTGGCTTTCACAGGCATTCAGTCGTACTCTTGTCTTTCTAGCTTAACTGAAGCTATCCGCTTATTTTGCCGAATTGGATCGGCAGGGAAACTAAAAGAAAACAAAATAAGCAAAATAGAATAATGTTATAAAAATAACTAAATTTTATGGATTTACTTTTCAATATTTCATCAATAAGAAAAGAAAAATTAAATTGGTAAAAAATTTACTGACTTCATTTTGCATAGTATTGACCACTTCGGTTTGATAACGTATTTGAACATCTTTGAATATAATTATAATTTTGCTACTATTTACCAGTGAAAAGTGATCCCTGGACATTTTAATCTTGTATGGCTCCTGCACCACTCCACAACACATGCTGGCATGATGATTCACAGCTGTAGTTCACCATGATAAAAACGAAAACGTACCCGAAGTGCTCGCTTGCAAGAAAAATGTCCGACTGATGACGCGCTGGGTACAATTTTTAAGCCCCGCCTACTTGGGCCTAATATTTGTTTGGTCATTTTTTTATCGCAATTACATTTCCTGACTTATTACTTATTCGTAGGATATAATATTATGTTTTCATTTCTATTTAGCAATATGTGACAAAAGTATTGTTTTGCTCTCATGCCGCATTTACACATTCGTGCGAATCGCGAGGCAAATGGCGAGGCGAATAATGAACACGCATATGTTAACAGTGCGCTTGCTATTCGCCTAGTACCTCGCCTCGCGATTCGCGCGCTCGCGTTGGGAGCGGTTTTTCGGACGCGAATCAAAGGGCACGAATGGCGAACACGAACTTACTGTTTACACATTCGCCTGCATTCAGTTGACAGCTAGCGTCCGATCGAACAGGACGTGTAGATAAAATGCAGTAGAGTGAAGTGCGAATTTTAGAAATCCCACAACTTTATCAAAAGGAAGAGCTCAGTTGCAACCCAAAACATCGCAATCATAAAAATAGACAAAAGATAAACCATGCATGGAACCGTATAACAGCGTTTCTTTTTTACTTTTTTTATGCAGAATATATAAATAATTATATAAATTCAATAGATGTAGCGCGCATGCCGCTATTATTTTCACGACCTCCACGTTCGTGTGGGAATGTCAAAATAATTCACTCCGCGAATGTGTGAACAGTAAGTTCGTGACGGCACTCGTATACGAATGTTTCGTCGAATGTTCGTCGAGTGACGAGGCGAATGGCGAACACGGTTGTGTAAACGCGGTGTCACATGTTGGGACTGCATACGTGCACGTAATAGCCACGCATCTTCGTCAATTTCGTATTCAGTAATGTCCTCCAAAGCAGCTTCTCTATATGTTTCGATGAGATATAAGCCGTTGTTTAGGTGTTCGCTGCAGTAAGATTTTGTGAGTTTTAACTGGTATGTCCCCAATGACAACAACATCACGTCCTAATCACTGAATCGTGGAAAATCGGGCACATTATTGGCTTCCAATCTCTGGAACTGGGCTCTCCTATTATTTAAACTTTTTTCTTCTGCATAATTGTACAACACGATTGGGGTTGGCATTTTTTCAGATATTCTTTGTAGAAAAGCTTCTGCGTATTGGCTATCTGCAATTGGCGTGTGGAAGTGATTTGTTATTACTGCTACAATCTTAATGTCCACAAACATATTAGGCATTGTATTATTAAAATATCTTTGCCGCAACAGCTTAAAATCTCTTTTAATACGCCCGTTAACCACTTCCCATTCTCCACTTCCCCTTCCCATCGGCATATTGTAACCAGTTGGGAATCATTCGTTTGAGAAGTAGTGAGCTGCGATTGTTCCGGAGTTTTCGTCGGGGGAACGTGGTATTCATAGCCACAAGCTTCAATATTGCCTAAACCCACGGTCTAAAATAAATACATCATTGGGATGAAGCAATATGTGCAAGGGGTTTTACTCGTCATTCATTAAATCGCTCATTATCTGGGCATCAGTTTTGATTGCAGCGTATGGTCTTTTTACATCTATTATGTATCCGTCAGTAGATACAATTAGGCAATTTCTCAGTAGGTCAAAAAGGTCACTGAAGGGGGTGGCCGTAAAGTTATGGTGGTAAAAAATACTAAACCGATTTTGTTGTGATTTTCATCCATTAACTGAATTTTATTTAGCTCAAAATCTGTGCAAATATCATCAAAATCGGTCAAGCTAAACCGGCAATATGATTTTTTAAAATTCTTTTCGAACTAAATATCCAGTATCGTTTGAAGACTATATTACGAAACGGACAATTGTATAAATTGTCCGTTTCGTAAAATAACTACTATTGAAAATATTAGATTAGATCTCACATAACATAGCACCAACATAAAATAAAGCATAGGACTCTTGGCCACTAACACCCATACTAAATGTCTAAACACAAACCACTGAGGTGTAGTATGTATGTACCTATTTAGTAAGTAAGATCTATGTGTAAAATGTATTGCATTTGTATTAAGAGAGTAAGTATTAAAGGTTGATCGATCGGCAACAGTTGTTTCAATAATGCGAGTTCCCTACATGGCGACCCTTGCCATATTTGGGGCGCGTGACGCGAGTTCACAGTTGGTTTAGTGTTACGGCTTCGAAATATGTATAAATATAAAATATGTTAAAGAAATAATTACAGCGTAATAAAATATAAACGTATTCTTGTTCATTAAATTCGGGGAAAATCGGTGCAAGATGTGTCGATCAAACGTGGAAAAGGAGACAGTCTTCTTAAACCAGAATGCTGCGGGTTTTTTTTTTTTTGTGCTTTTCCGCGTTCATGGGTACAACGGGATCTTAGTGTTCTAAATTTCGCATGCATTCCAGTTCTCGCATTTATTCCTCTCGCACTTTTATGCCTCATACTTTATCTTTCTTGTTTCCGTCCTTTTCATTCTTAGCCGGGTGGGACTCCCGCTATTCTATCTACTTTTACTTTTCTTTATTTCAGGGGGTATTAAATTTACTCCTTCATTTATTAACATAAATATGGTCATTTACCTTATGTTTTTGCTACTTGTAGATATTTCTCTTATTTTTATACCTTTTCTGTTTATATTTTTACATATGTGACAGATTTTATGTATATAACTTTCCTTATTTCTATAATATATTTAAACATGTGTATTCTTACTTTGATAGTTTCCTAGTCTGTCTGTTTCTTATTTTTTTTAAAATAAAATTACCGCGGACATGGAGGTCCGCGCCCTTGTTTACATTATTTAATTGTTTACATTTGTTCGTTTTAAGTATCGAGGTTTCAATACTCTCACATTGGACACTTTTTAACTATATACTATGTTAGGAATGTGTCCGATGTGGTCACCACTACGCTGCCGCGCTAACGAAGAACACAATAACTCGATTTTGGACGATTTTGAGCTATATATACAGGGTGTAATTTATACCCTGTAGTTATCGTTATGCATTAAACATAACAGCTGGTATAGAGTCACTATACATAGTTTCAACTCAAAATAAAATACTCTAAGAATTGATACCAAATTTCCGGTTTCATTGGTTTCTTAAATTCAAATCATAACAAACGTGTCACCGCACTACGTAGGTCAATAACTTTTTAAGTTACTTGCTAATATCACGATAAATCTCTTCCGTAACTCTGCGCGCCTAGTACCGTAGCCTACTGCGCAGGCGCGAGGCGGTGTTCTTTGTCGGCGCCAACTGACGGAATATTCCGCCGCCGCCGCGCGCGCGCGCAATAAGCCATACGTACTTTACCGTGATGTAAAAATTAATGTGTAATTCTAATTATTGATTTACAGTTTACTCGTTATTAAGCTAGAAATTGCACGTAAAAACTGGAATAACAAAACTTACGTAAACAATCGAAACAAAGTTTAGGTAGGTACCTAGGTTAACTAGTTTCATCCCTTATTATTACTTTATACCGAGTAAACAGTAAAATCTTAAAGCTTTGCTTAATTTAGTAAATTGACTTACATTTTTAAAGATGGGGTTCGATGTGGTGACCTTGGTATTGTATGCACAAGGCCGCTCACTTGTTCATGGACACACATTACGTAGCATGTCTGGTGTTATTGTCCTGAAAGCGGCCTCAATCCGCACTTTAATTTGTATCACACTGCACTGCGTACACTACACACGCACATGGGTGCTGACCGTCGTTGCGCAGCGCTCGCCATAGGTACCTGATTACCTATGGTTAGAGGCACCAAGCCGATGTACCATCCGAGATCAAACTAAAACATGCTGACGAAGGCATCTATCGACGCTCAGCATCTGGTCTACCCTCAATAAAACGGTGACGGTACAGTTCTCGGGCAGCTCGCAAATTACTGATGCGCATAATTATCATAGGGATAAAAACGAATGTACTAGACGCAGGACAGACGTCGACTGACGGCGACGAGCAAAGCAATAACAATAATGCCCAAAATGAAACTCCTATTCCCTGCTATCCTGGTACCTAAAAGTCATTAGGTTTACACACACATCGATGTTACATTGTGTGTGTAGCGACGTAATCAGGGTTCTGTGAGCAAACGATATTCAATTCGGAAATAACAATTCCTGTTACTCATGCGCTTCTAGTACTTTTATTAATTTCTTTCGACAGTTACATGCAATTTTGCGACATTCTTTATTTGAATTATAATAACAAAGACTAAACGTGCTCAAACTAATAAAACCTATGTACCACTCAAACAGCACCGACAGACCGTGAACTCCGATAATTCTTTCGGTTAGTCCTACACACAAAAATTATGCGTGCGTGGTATTATTTTGTAATAAAAAAAAACGATTAACTTGTTGCTAATAGTAAACTATTAGCAACAAGTTAATCGTCTTATTTAGTAAAAAAATAACCTTATTTTAAAAATTATGAACGGAACCCACTGTGATTTTATTTGTACTAGGAGAAGAATAAGTTGCGAAGAGGTGAATTGAAATGATGTTTTGGGTTCAGTTGGACAAAAAAATGGTTTCTAAATCCTTTTTCTATTCTAAGTACTAATGGCAAATAATAATGTTTATTTAAGCAATTAAATCCCGGTAGGATGCACGTAAGGATTCGATTTTTATGATCAATTCAATGGTTGTACAAGCTGTCGATTTTTCGAAATCGTTTTAATGCGATCTTCAAGCAAATCGATTCAATAGTAACGTGAATCGAATTTCTTGGATCGTATGTGTAAATAAAGGCTCTTAATAGTTCAAGTTCATATTTGCCCAAAGCATTGTGCTGACAATCATAAACAGCGAATACGTAGGTTTATCTATTTCAAACAAGATCAATTACATAAGTATGCCGACACTTTTTAACTTGTCCGAAGATTGAAACATATTAATCATCCATTTGAATTACGCCGGAAAGGTTATCAAATATTATTGACGTACCTACCTGACTGGCAACTGTAAATATGTCACAAAATAGAGGTGTGTTAAATGTTGTTTAAAATTTTTTAATTACGATTTTTGAATGAATTTTTAGAAGATCGATGTAAGAAGAGCACGAGATTCGATCTGTGAATCGAATGAAAAATCGATTTAAAGCAAAAAATCGTTCATCTTTATGGCCACCAAAATAAAAGGTTAGAAATAATGTTAGGAAATTTACAGGAATATTGTTTTTGAATTAGGTATTTACTGTGTTGTAGGTATGATGGAAAGGTGGGTGGCGGGTGGAAGATTACTACGAGGTAGATAATAATTATCTACAAAGTAATCTTCTACAAAAGGACAACTACGTAAAAAACCAACAAGTGTGTAAATGATACGTGACAATTCAAGCAGGTATCTAAATATTTCGTTAACTTTTGATACCTAGACCAATTAATTGTATTGTAGGTAGCTAGTTCACAAACATAATCAAAGTTTAGGAAAAGTCAGTACTTAATAATATTTTGTGAATAAAAAATAAACATGCGGAACCGTTTATTCAGAAATACCAGGAGTAGGAGGTTTATCTTTACTTACAAATAGGTCGGTGACACCGATCAGCTGTTTTAGTGCTAGTGATGTGTTTATTTCAATTTGAAAAGTTCGGTTTCTGGTATCAATGTATTAAAAAATCTCATAACTTCCGAACATGTAGCGATAGGATTAAAAAACCCTTCCTATATCGTTTGATATCATCCAAAGAAGCCGGGCCTTCTCTATACATATACTCATTTCGTTACACGTTGTATATTCGGAATCAGCAAATCGAAATCTGTAACTTTCTCTAATTAACTCAAAATCGTCCAAAATCGAGTTATTGCATTCTTCGTTAGCGCGGCAGTACGGTACTCGCACATCGGTCACATTCCCAACCTGACTTAGTAAGCTAACTTAAGGCTACGTGAGTCCATCCTATGCTAATACACACATCAAAAGTGTCTAGGGATCAACATATATTTTTGCAATAACTTTTCTCCTGATTGATATTAATTAAAATTTTCTTTAAGGATTCATCAAATAAAGTGTTTTCGTTTGTCACAGTAACGATAAACCAAGTCACCTTTGCATTAATAAAGAAATTTGCCATTTTCCTAATAAAGGGATTTTTGACATTTGAACCACTAACACAAAAGTTCGAAAAAAAGACTGAAATAACAGTTTTCTCTAAAATTTTATTGGGTAACTTAAACAATTAATAATCCGTGTTTCTACCGCGAACACTAACAACACAAGAACATCGGTTTGGCATACTCAAAATGAGTTCATCCAAATCACGCTGTGGAATGGCCGCCCATGTTCGTTGCAACAACAAAAAAGGTCTTCTTGCGACTGGATACCCTCCATATTCGGCAGAGCTCTTCTCTGTAGCATATCCCATGCATGCTCAATCGGGTTCAAGTCTGGCGACTGAGCAGGCCAGGGCAGGACATTGATGTTAGCTGCGGCGAGAGTCTGTCTTACAACTCTTGCGGTGTGCGGTCGTGCATTATCATGCATTAACTGAAATAAGGGACCGATTTGCACTTGTAGAGGAACGATGACGTCTGATACAATCGTCTCAGCATAAATTTGAGCGTTGAGGTTGCCTCTGATCCAAATCAACTCAGTTCTTCCGCCGATCCAAATACCCGCCCATACCATGATGGTTCCACCACTATAAGGATGGACTTCCTGGCAGGATTTTAATCGCTGTTGGCGTCCAGGGGTTCTCCAGTGTCGTATACGTCTTGTATCCGGTCTCATACCAAAACGAGACTCATCAGAAAAGCACACGAAACGCGATTGTTCTTCTGCCCAATTTCTGTGTTCAAGAGCCCATTGATATCGAATCCTACGATTGTGCATTGCTGTAGGTGGTACCCGTAGCGGTCTTCGGGAATGAAGGTTCACTTCATGCAAGCGGTTTCTGACTGTTTGGTCGCTAATTAAGTTCCCTGAAGAGTGATGAAGCCTCACGGCTAACATCATGGCGGTTATTGTTGGAGCTCTTCGAGTTAAGATTTGAATGTATCGGTCTTGTCTCCGTGTGGTGCAGCGATACCGTCCTCCATGGCGCTCAGCCACGGTACCAGTGCTTCGGTAACGTGTCCAAAGTCGACTGATAACACTCTGACTTGTATTCAGAGCTAAAGCCACAGTACGTTGCCGGGAACCAGCTTCTATCATTCCCACGGCTCTGAGCATTTCTTCCCTGCTTAAATGACGTCGCCGCTCCATAATAACGTTGGTTTTAATCAGTAGTAGGGAAACAGTAGCACTAATAATGTCTTCAATGCGTTGTATGTTTTTATAGGGAAAATATTGACAGCTGATTTTCATCTTTTACTCGAATTTGATTCACAGTTCCTGATTCAAATTATGAAATGCACCAAAAAGGATCCATATAAATTTATAAAATCATAAATTTATTACAAAGCCACATCTCAATCTCAAGAAATCCGCATAAAAATGCTTGATCCCTAGACACTTTTGATGTGTGTATATATGTATACGTATTTTTTTTAATTTTTTTTATATATATATTTTTTTTTTCATGCTCATGCAGTTAGCTATTCAGTTATTATCTTCTTTTAATTGTTAACAACAGGCATTACAATTCAACTATTAAACTAATTAAACTATTACATTCTTAAGGTTCAACTATTAAACTAATTAAACTATTACATTGTTAAGGTAGTACAGCAGTGCTATTCTGTAAAAATCTCACCGTGAAAACTAAAGTGAAGTGAGCTGTCATTCCACCTGATGTTAGGGATTGTCCTTATTGATAGCTCACTTCACGCTCACTTCACCCAAGTTATCACGGTGAGATTTTTACAGAATCTATCGGCAGGTTATAAAGGTTTTTCTATTACGGGTTTATACAGGGTTACTCCTGTACGGAATAATTCTGCACACACCCGCAATAGAATTACAGTTTCCAATTTTGTTTTATGTTCTATTCTATCTCTGGTTTATTTGGATTGGGTTATGGGTTTGGTTCGGGACTTGTTATGTGGTGTTGGGGTTTACTGACCAGGGACTTCGCTAGGCTGATCAGAGCTTCTACAACGACTGCGTCTCGGTGCTGCATGGCCATCTTCAGATTGTATTCGATGACCATTTTAGTCGGCGCACCCATCGCTCTCTTAGCGAATCGGCCCGTGGCATCGTCGGCGTCGTCGGTGTAGTAGACGCAACTGACAGTGTGTCTCGACACCGCCACTACCGCGTGGGAGATGCTGTCGTGAATCTGGAGCCTCCTGGACTTGGTGTTGATGATAATGACGCTATCGAAGGTCAACCCCTGGGCTGCGTGTATGGTATGTAGTTGTAGGTTAGCTGCTGTTTGGTATCGGGGGTCAAAATGGAAGGGGGTCAAAAATGGGGTCTACGGGTCTTAACTGTAAGTAAGCAGAGGAGGTACGGGTTTGGGAGGGGGTATGGAGTGTTATCGGAAGGGAGGTGTAAGGGGGGGGGGGGGACTGGTGGATCGAGATAACTTATACGTAGTTACAATGATATATCTATGGTTCGCATATGTAGGGGGGGGGGGGTAATAATAATAAATAAAAATAAAATTTTTGAAATAGGGGGTGGGATCACAAGGGGTGGCCTGGGGGGAGTCGGCGCATATACTATACTTTATATAGGATAGGATAGGATACTTTGTATAGGATATGCAGGTCAGTGTCAAAAAAGGGCTATCTCGCTCCGTTCCCGAGTTATGAGCATTTTAAGGATTTATGAGGTTCCGGGTTCGATTCCCAGCTTATGCCAAGAATATCTTATTTACAATGTTACGATTGTAATTCTCAACAGTGACTGATTTAGCGACAACAGATATTGCCCGTCTCCTATCTAAGGCGCGTGGGTTCCAATAACATCAACTGATAGGGGATGAAATGGCCTTTCTTTACGCATGTATCCCGGATCTCTCGATTAAAGGGTTTACGTAAGGGGGTAGAACCAAAAATGGGGGTTGCTGTTTCTCAGCTGCAAAAAAGGTGGTAGTTGGTATTCCCCTGCACCGAAAAATCCGAAATTACTATATACTATGGTCAGGCAGGCATTTATGTCCTCTTAAAAATTTAGAGGTATACTTCCCTTTTTCATCCCTTAACTATGGCGGTATAATCTTTGTGAGACAGTCACTTAGTTAAAAAAATCTTATTTTGTACTGTAAAAGCTTAATCCAAGAAATTTATTTTACCTCTAATTTATGTGCCATTACCTATTATATTTTACTAGTATTTATTTATCGAATTTTTTCAACTTATATAGTATCTAGGGGCTGTATGGTCAGTCAGTCTCGGTGTTTTACGTAGGTTTACCTTATATTTACGTTTATATCTACATCAATTTTTATTTCGGGTGGATAAACAATATACCGCTGGATAGAGGAGGATTTTCCCCATCCAGTGATGTAAC
This sequence comes from Globia sparganii, assembly GCA_949316385.1. NCBI lineage: Eukaryota > Metazoa > Arthropoda > Insecta > Lepidoptera > Noctuidae > Globia > Globia sparganii. The sequence continues at coordinate 21,719,644 of OX438656.1, forward strand.
TTATGGGTTTTTAATGTAATTTTAAGGGGTGTATATTTTATTTTTAAAAACAAAGTAGGTCAGAGACAAATTTAAAATGACTATTTTTTGCACAAAAAGTTTAGGATAATTACGACTATAAATAATTTCTGTAGAATGGCACCGAGTGAATATAATTAGAGTATTTAGCAATTTTATGGGGTTGAAAAACCAGCCCCCAGATTTTTTAAAAACTTCAACACTGAATTACTTAAAAACTATATGGTCAATTTTGCTTAAATTTAGTACTTACATAGATATCCTTATAATTAATTTTTTAAGCCTAGAAAAAGTCTATGTTGTCGCTCTGGATTCCTGGATAATAAATCTTGAAATTTATGAAAAATTTTTTGACCTTTATTTCCAGGTGATTTATAATAATGCTGCGGGTTCGACCCATGTCGAAGAAATGAAGATGCACATGTCGACTATCAGTATTGTGCTGCTGGTAATTTGTACACTTTTGGGTCTCAGCGTGGTGAAGGGTGTATATTTTGTGTATAAGCAGTATAAAAAATGTCACCATTCATGGATCAGGGAGCAGGTTCTACAAAATAACTTTCGGCGATCGTTGAACCGTTCCAGAGGCAATCTTGGAGATGATCGAGAGGTTCATGTCCCAATGAAATAGATAGTAATTATTATTAGTGAATGAGTTGTGCGGTTTCAGTATTATAAAGTTCGTGAAATAATGTGCTTTGGTGATATAATTAGCTATAAACAAAGTAAGAAGTGACGTAAATACAGGTAGAAGGACCTTCAGAATTTTAATAGTGACTTTAAAGTTTATAATACAGGGTGTCTCACGGCAGAGTTAGGATTTTGAAATGAAATAAAAGTAAATTTGCATATTTTTGTGAAAACATTTTTATTGAAAATTATTGAACCATAATGCGGATTTTATTTTAAAAAAATTACATCTTCCAGATGCCTTCCATTTCGTAGCACGTACTCACGGAATCGATTCATCGCATTTTGCATAACGCGCCTAAGCATAGCCGGCTCGATGTCGCGTATTTCTCGTTGGATATTTTGTTTTAGCTCAGCGATATTCCTCGGAGTATTGACGTAAACTTTGCTCATAAGGTACCCCCATAGGAAAAAGTCCATGGGGGTCAAATCTGGTGATCGCGGAGGCCACGCGATATCACCAAAGCGGTATATCAATTTTTGAGGAAATAATTCACGAAGTTGGTCCATAGTGGCTCTTGCAGTGTGGCAAGTGGCTCCATCCTGCTGAAACCACGTTCTTGAGCTGTAGGCTGGATGCTCTTGAAGTTGGGGTATAAAATAATTGGATATCATTTGCCGATACACCTCACCAGAAATAGTTATCGTAGCACCTGTCACATTTTCAAAAAAATATGGCCCGATTATTCCATTGACCGAAAGAGCACACCACACTGTCACTTTTGTGCTATGCAGGGGTCTTTTGATGTTTTTGTTTGGGGTTGACAACTGACCAAAAGCGACAATTTTGTTTGTTAACATATCCATTTAAATGGAAATGTGCTTCGTCATTCCAAAACACAGTATTCAAAGTGCGAAATCTCTCAATGATTGTCTGGCAAAAACTTTTACGTAAATTGTAGTCATTTTCATTTATTTCCCGTACTATCTGTATTTTATAGGGATGGAATTTCAAATCACGTTTTAAAACCCGCTCTACGGTTGATTTGGTGACGTTTAAAGCCGCCGCTCTTTTGCGTATTGACAAGCGTGGATTGCGACGAACGCTAGCTGCCACTTCGTTTATTGTTTCTTCCGTCCTTGAAGTTCTGCTTGGGCCCGGACGCGGTTGATTTATAGCGGAACCGGTAGCTCGAAACTTGATAATCCATTTACGAATCAAATTTTCGCTTTGTCCATCGCGTAAACGTCTGATATTGTAGTGAGAACAAAACTGTCTCCGAGCCACAACGTACGATTCTCCACCTTTCAAAAACGCTTCGATAGCGAACGCGCGGTGCTCACCCGATCACTGCGACATCGTGACTAACGAATCCGCACGAACGACGAAGCTACTGCGCTCCTCCCCCCGCGCTTACTTGCAACGGTTTTTTAAATATTCAAATTTAAAATCCTAACTCTGCCGTGAGAGACCCTGTATTTACTGTGTAAAGACGTTTCAGTTTCACCTTCTGAGTTGTGTTTACTATGGTGAGCAATTGCATTCCAATGTATCAACTTACGCCTGTGTCCCCTACAACGGTAACTCACTATGAGAATGTGGTATGTAATTTAAATATTAATATATAATTGTGTGTAAGGGAATGGAAGAAGAGTTACTTAAATGTTTAGACGAACTTATTATAATAAGGAAATATCTAGTAAAAAGTGGAAAGTCAAGATTTAAGGGTAATGTTATAAAAAATAAATTAACAGAGACAGAAATACTATTTGAGAAAAGTAAAAAACTAATACAGTTGTTGACTACTAAGGGAGGAATAAAAACTGATATTTTGACAAGGTTAACTTCATTAATGGATGAAATAAAATCGTGTCATTTGCAAATTGTAGATTTATGTACCGAAACTAGGGAAGATAGTAGTAGCGAAAGTGATTTTTGTGACACGGACTCAAATCTAGAAGTAACCATGGAATTTGATTTAAAAACTGCGTGTAGTTTGATTCCTGTAATGAACAGTGAAGAAAATAACATCAAAAGTATCATTGACTCTGTAGAAATGTATGCAGATATTATGTTATCAGAAGCAGGGAAGAAATTACTTATAACATTTGTCTTGAAGAGTAGACTGTCTGAGAATGCTAAATTACGAATGAACACCAGTTACACATCTGCAAACGATCTTTTAAGTCATTCACTGCAATACAATCGAGATTACAAACCACAACACAAGGCTGGCGCACTATCGACCAGTACGGCACGGAAATTGAAAAATTATTCACCAATCTTACAATATCGCAAGCAGATGGTATTTCCCAGAATTATGCTGTATTAAAACCTATAAACGAAAAACAAGCAATTAAAAGATTCGCAGATGGGTTGAGTGATTCCCGGCTAAGTACAATTATTGCTGCGCGTAACTACAACAGACTGAAGGACGCAATCCAGGCGGCAAAGGACGAGGAGTTGGCAGTGGCATCAACTTCCAGAGGTGAAAACGTCATGCAGTTTTCTTATCGTGCTAGAGGTAAGTTCCAAGCTAATAACTTTCGCCGAGGGCAATTTTGTAATCGTCAACCACGAGGACAGCGAGGATACCATAATCAGAACTCCAATAATCATGACAGAAAAGAATTTTGGACATTCGCGTGGACGATCATTTTATCGTTCCCGTGGTGAAACTCGAGGTTCACTTAACACAAATCGTGGACGTTATCAGGTACACAGCAAAAATCAATCGAGTTACGAAAATCATGGTAGTGGTAATAGTAATGGTAATCGTGTGTTTTATACGGATCAACCTAATAACAACGAAGCGGTGACTTCTAAATCAGAGGAAATGCAGTTTTTTCGATCAAAAACAACATTTTGGCGTTGGTAGGCAAAGCGAAATTCTTAACCTTATATTTTGGCAATAGAAAATACTTTTGGTTAGTAGATACGGGAGCATCCATTTCCATAATAAAGAGAGTAGCGTTACCTAATACCATTGCCATAATTAGAGATGAGACTATCATAAATGGTATTGCGGGTCAAACTCAAGCGACTGGATTCATTAATCTTAGCTTGACTCATCGTTATGAGCAACAATGCGTTGACTTTAAAGTCAAGTTACATGTTTTCTATAACATACCATTAAAGGCTGATGGAATTTTAGGTTTAGATTTTCTATGCCGTCATACATCGAATATCAACTTGGAGACTAACATCATCACCTTGTCTAAATATGGAAAGGAATATTCTATAACACTACGTGACACTGTAGATTATTCAAACGAAGTGTTAGACATTCCAGCCAGAAGTGAATCAATTCATTATTTACTTTTGAATAATAACTCATATTTGTTCAGTGAATAGTTCGTGAGCGAAACACTCTGACGGTGTGTCACTTAATAACTGAAACCACTCTTTCACTTCCACATTGATATCACCTGCACTATACTCCAAATGAGACGTGATATCATCCCAGATCTCAATCAGGGAATAGGTGTTTGCATCACTGAAATCACTTATTTATCTTCAAATCACTTATTTTCCTCCAAGTTATATTCCCCCAACTATTTAATTCAGCGAGGGCAGTATTACTCTTTCCTTGATTTGCTGACATAATTGTATTAAAAAAAATTAACCTTCCTTATACTGTTGTATAAGACTGTCGCTGATATATATGTCGTGAATGTATGGCGCCACAGTACAGCGGACAACGCCATCTAACAATGTGATTGGTAAACGAAGAATCACGTGATCGGAAACACAAGGGAGCCCTACTCTTGACACGATCGTCGGTGTAGGGGATGCTGCGAGGACTGGCGGAGAGACCGAGTGTTGGGACAGTCTACAGTCGACGGTCGAGCTCGGACAGTCTTGCAAACGCTCAATACCAACGCACGTGCTTGTTTCCGACGCACGTGTGCGTTCCGGTTGTTAATCGCTAGTTTATTAAAGTTACTGTAAATTCAAATTATCTTTTCGTTTGAGTACCCACTGTAATGCCCACACCTATCTAAACTATGTCGAATCGTGAAGAGGACCCGATGTATCGCATGTCGGCCACCCAATGATGCGAAATATAAAACTTCTGGTAGGTATATAAGACTTGTCACTGTTATTGTACTTGTTACTGTTGTTCTACTTGTTACTGTTGTTCTTGTTAGATGGTAACTGAATGTATGTTCTTTTGAATCAAATGTATTGGGTTTATATATTAAGGTCTTATCTAACATTATGCGCATAATTCATACTATAAGTTAATTAATTATCTTAGCAAATGAACACTCACCGCAACAACATAGTTTCATGAGATTTTTTTTATCTCTTCCCGAATTCATACTACCTATAGGTTTAGTTATTTAATTATATTAGCAAATGAACACTCACTGCAACAACACAGTTTCATAGAATTTTTATTTTTGATGGTAACTGAATGTATGTTCTTTTGAATCAAATGTATTGGGTTTATATATTAAGGTCTTATATAACATTATGCGCATAATTCATACTATAAGTTAATTAATTATCTTGGCAAATGAACACCGCAACAACATAGTTTCATGAGATTTTTTTTATCTCTTCCCGAATTCATACTACCTATAGGTTTAGTTATTTAATTATATTAAGCACATGAACACTCACTGCAACAACACAGTTTCATAGGATTTTTATTTTTTTTTACTATAAACAACATAGTTTCATGAGATTTTTTTTTTATCTCTTCCTGCGTCAGGAATTATTATTTTGTGGGTAAACTAGCTGAACATTCGATTTCGGCTATTTTACCTTTTCTCAATTTATTCAATTCTGTAGATATCCATAATTGTACACTTTCCATAATTACTTTATAACGCTCGCAAGTTGGACTTAATATAGGATAAACCGTTGTCGATGTTGATGTTGTTGTTGTAGCAGCAGTCGGCTCCATTGTTTTAACACTCGTATTCTCTCCTGCTCCATCTTCAGATTTATGTTGATGATTATGAAAGAAAGAAAGAAAGAAGAAAGAAAATACGTTTATTTGCGGTGAACATGACGCAAAAAGAACAGAAATACTAAAAATAAAATAAAATAGACGGTAGAGGGAAACATGCGACACATCCACGCAAAACGGCTATCGCTCAGCATTATGCTGCGACCCTGTGCAAGACAGAGCCCCAGCGCTGGTTTTCAGCGACAGCCGGCGCCGACGTAATGACGTCGTTCGGTGCAGCAAACACTTAATAGGATACTTTACCGGCACAGCGTACTTAAAGAAAAATTATTTAATTGAATTTAAAAGTGATACAATATTTACTAAACAGGAAATAGACATAGATACATGCTATGAGAATATCATCCTCAATAAAATGTTTTACTCTTTATAGTAGTGGCAACATTGAACGTTATGACGACGGTGACTAGCAACTGGACTACCTCTAGGTACTTTCACTATGATTTCCAAACCATTTTCATCTGTGTATGTCTGACGAAACACGTCGGATGTCCAAGTTTGACTTAAAGTATTGTTCGTAGTACTACCACCACCACTGCTCCGTTTTGAACGAGGGTTGATAAATCTTGTGATTTCCAGTTTGTTAAACAACAATCTATTGTTTTAATTACATAGACGTAAATTCAATCCGTTTCGTTTCTTCCTACTGCTTACAGCCACATATTCATGGTGAAACATCATTCCAAATCCATCTCTTTTCACATTGTTATCATAATCATTGTTGAAATAAAATTTTATTAACCATCTTTTTAAAAAATTACCTTGCTCATCTAAGAGCTCCACTTTCTTAATGTGCTACACTTCATCATCACTACATACACCTTGTAAATCTTCATTTAAGAATCGTGTTATATTTCTTATCACCATTTCACCACCACCGTCATCTCGTTGTAAGTGGAACATTATCACCCATGGTAACAAACTCGTTAAAATCGTTATGAATGCACAATGACTATTGCTTCTGACAGAACACTTAGCACAAACTGTATGCATTTATTGATCATAATTTTCCTTTTATATATTCCATTCACCTACTCCTGTTTAATCAGTATGTACAGACGCCAGCACATCATGCTACCCGAACTATAAAAGTTTCCCAATCAACTTTGAACCTTATCAGCTTATATATTGGCAATTACATTATAATTGATGATTTGTGGCAAGGTATGAAGGATGAGAGATTAGAGATGGTTGACATCATACGATGATCTGATGTAATTCCAGCGGCCCTTAGATGTCCATACATATTCTAAAATATCCTTGACTGTGGTCTTACCACTTAAAAATACTTTTTTAATGTCGTCTTCGCTAAATCCAGGTGTATTTGTGGTTACAGTTAAGAACTTCTCAGGTTCATCTTTGTCCCTCAGCTTGATACCCTTCATGAATGTATCTATGAGAGACTTGACCTTGTCCTCATCAAATCTGACTGTAGGAGATGGAGAACGGTTTCTGTATACGGTCTTTTTGCTCTTAGAGATTGTAAGTGAATCTGCCCGAGTGATAAACAGAGTGTCAGGCCTCCCTACATTTACCACATATGATGAACCCGAGTCCCTATTGATTGATCTGATTACAGACTTAAGTAAACGTTTAGCTTTAGCAAAATCGTCATAACAGGGATATATGCCGGGAGAGGTCCAAATTACTCGGGAGGATCCCTCCCATGAAGGACAGTCCTCAGTTTCTGCGACAATCCGTTCCAAGTCCCCCAAAACTGATTGAGTTTCCTCATCTAGTGGGTCATTGTAGGACCCAGCAGAGGACTTGTCTTCTTCCATCTCTGGATCCGTTAACTCATGGTCAGGGGCATATATATTTCCAGATGCCTGAATAGCCCTATACGTTCCAGAAGTCGAGCTATGTTCGGTCTCGGTAATTTCTCCCATCTGAGTCTCTACATCATGTCTAAACTCCTCTGATAACATGCTCTCTCGAGCCCCACCATCTAAGAATGCCTTGAATGATTTTGTGAGATTTTCCATTTTAGCAGTATTGGAGAGCTGTTGAGTTTTTTTCATATGTTTAGAATCACTTAATCAATACAATGGTCATGGCCTATGATAAATCAAGAAGTAATACAATTAATCATAAAATAATCAGTCACATAAGAAAGAATTAAAGTAAAAGATAACCTAATGCTTAACTAATCAATACTGTGTTTGGACAGGAAATCTCCAATAGTCCCCGGTCTAGTCTCACCTTCTATCAACTCTATCTGCATTCGCCGAATGGTCTCCTTCATGAAATCAGTCATTATCCATTCTCTAGATGCCATAAACCTAGCCCATTTTGCTGGAGAGTTGCTACGGATGGTGAGACCATCTATCTCGGTATCTTGATTTTCTCCTTCAATTAACACAGCCTCTCCAGACTGCGTGAATTGCAGGGCCTGGGTGTGGTTTCTCTTGTGTATGTATGCAACAAGGAATACATTTGCTACAGTCCCTGAAACCCCATATTCTAGATTCATTCTCGCATTCCTAGATCTCTCAAGTCCCAGCAATGCCCCAACTCCGTGGACGAAGAAAAAATAGGAGGGATTTACAACAGTGGAATATGCTGACTTCCTAACTAGTCCTAGATCAGACTGATATGGGAAATAAGAGGAACCTTCAGATGCTTCTTCTCCTGTTTTGCTCATTCTGATGAGGTTCAAGGCAATGGGCTCATAAGTTATCCAGGCTGGAACTTCATCAAGATTTTCGGAACCTATGATATGTAAGAAGAATCTGATGGATAAGAGAGACGCACAATCCTTGTACCTGGATGGAATAGTACCTATTCTGGCCGTGGCAAAAGGTGCTTTGGGGAATCTGTGCAAGAACATATCGATACCTGCTATTATTTTTAGGTAGTGAACATCAGTTAGCCAATTACCTACAAGAGAGATTAGGGCATCCGGATTAGGGATATCATCAGGCAGCCCAACAGCCTGAGACATGATTCTGGTTGATATCTGACCTTGGTAATTGGTGTCATAAATACTTCCCATTCTATAGATGCTACAGAACATTATAAGGAGTCCAACATCAGAGTCAAATTTCTCTCCCCCTATTATGGCATGAGAGGGAGGTGTGGCTCGTTTTATTTGCAACTCAAATAAGTCCCATACATTCACTTCCACATCTCTTGCTGCTATTTCTATTCCATAAGATTTCCAAACTGTTGGGTTAACCATTTTGACATCTTTAAGGTAAAGGTACGCGAACTCTTTCCCTGCATCTAGATCTGGTGTTGAGTTAAGGAGGCTATTTATGAATGCAGATCTTGCTGCCTCCAGGTTAGCATACATACTCTTAATGATAAGTTGTGGCTTGCGCTTGTCCATAAAGAACTCGGAAGGACACTCATACTCCAAGCCTGATGTCGGAGCTTGGACCTCGATGATAGCTTTGGTTCTTATGAATTTAAGAGGAGCCATTTTTGGAAGATTGGAATTCCTGTTCTGCTTTAGCGATAAAGTTGAAAATCTAGAATCCTACTTAATGTATGGACTGAAAACCCAGAGTCGATTAAAATAATTCATGCACGGCGAGGTAGAGCAAACATAGTATGTCACAAATAAGCTATTTGTTTTTGCTAAAACGATCTCCATGAGGGAGATCGCGGGGTTCTAGATTTACATAGTGTTTTTTTTTGTTACGAAACCAAACTATGTATTTTTCGTAGTTTCAACGGTAATATAATTATGAATAGTATTATTGCATGATGATAAGCTAGCAGTCTGTCAAAATAAACAAAAAACAACTTAGTACTTCTTAACCACATTTATTTTTAATTAAAAAAAAAATACATGTTCTTAGTTCTATACATTTTCTAAATCTATTAGAACGCTATCTAAAAACTCAGCTGGTTGTTGCAGCCCTTCATACCTTGCAAAGCCAAGATAGTAGATCATGCTAATAATGTGGGCGCAACTGGCTAAAGTACGGCGACCATGTATGCAAGAGCAGTGATGTTCGACTATTGAGTTTCTGCTATTTTCTCTTTCTCTTGGATTATACGTAATGTATGTATAATATGTTTTATATCGGACATGTCGCGAGCTTATGCGACCTCTCAATAAAACATTATGTTCTAATCCATCAATTTCTCTGAAGACCTCTATTTCATAGACTCCACTCGATATGCTCGTAGCAGTACGAACGTGCCAACTTGATATGATATGTCCCAATAGCGAACAGAATCAACTCCTCGTTGGTCAGCCTTGGGAAGTCATTAAGACTGGTAAGATTGGCTTCTAGTCTTTCAAATGCTACCTTTTGGCGATTTAAATTATTTGTATCGACATAATCTGCCAGCAGGTTGGGTTTATGAACGGTTGTGGTAATTATTTCAATAAATGCATCTGAATATGGACTGTCACGATACGGTTGTTGTGTGTCGTTGATCAGAGAAGCGGCGATTCTAAAATCATTCATTGCATTAGTCGCTGTTTTGTTAAAATATGTCTCTGAAAATCTTAAAATCTCTCTTAAAGCGACCGTTTATAGTTTCGATCACCCATTGGACCATTATTATAAAAGTCTGGATTTATTCGCATCCATAGTGTTTAACTGGGTTTCATTGTGACTTTTGGTTGGTGGAATATGTGCTTCATAACCACAGGTTTCCAAATCTGGTATGGAATCTCTAAATCCCCGATCTAACACAAAGATGTCGCCTTCCTCTAATAACCACAGAATAGGTGCTTCTTCATCTGGACCTTGATGGTTATTTAGCACAAGCTTCATAATAGTGGAATCTGAAGTAGTGCAGCATATGGGCCAGTAACTTCGATAATGTATCCGTTTGCGCATACTATCAAGAATGGTTTTATGAGGTTCTTGAATTTGTAATGACTTGTCCGTCCTAGCGGACTTAATCGAATACGTGAAAGAAGTTGCATAGTATAAAGTAAAAGAATATAATAGTAAAAGAGCCTTTATTTTTTATAAAAGTACAAAGAAACTGTTAGGGCCTGTATTATTTAACATGAAAGCTCAAAAAACAGTTGCGAGGATTTTTGCCCGTCACAAAACAAAGGCGTGTATCACATTTCAGGCAGTAAACCGTAGTTTTTTTATTGCAGTACATACAACGACCTTCCTCCTTCACTGACGGAAAGTGAGAAACTCCATCGTAGCGTGAACTGTCTGCCGGTCTTGTTTTACAAAGGTGCCTGATCGTGCTTTCATCCGTTTTCTTATAGGTAACAGTTCTGATCAAACTGTGGTACACTTCGTAGCGGAAATCTTTCAGTCGCATGCATTTAGTGGCAGGGTTTGCATGTTTGCGATACAGGATCCACGCATTATGCGTGGATCCTGTATCGCAAACATGCAAATGGAATATGCGTTTGTTTCTTGTACAACATTAGCAATCACATCTTCAGAGAAAAACGTCAAAAAGTAATCTAAAGGTGAACGTACTACGGGAGGATCTTCAACTACTGTAGTATCTTCTATCTGGGCTCTATACAAAAAGGTACTCTGTTTCCATTTGTACGAGAGGGAAAACTTTTGAATTTGCTTGGGTCTCTTTTTTGTCACAACTGATGGTTCTCCGAGTCTTCTTTTTCTATGCACAGGTGTTGGCAACGAGGGTAAAGACGATATAGAAGGTAAGCTTGCAAAATTGGGTTCCTGCGGCTGGTTCGGGAAAACTTGCTCTATAATTGGAGTCAAAGGCGTCGGGAAGTCGTTGTTGAGTTCAAAACTTGTTTCAGAAGGGTTTTCATCAGGGCTGTCTGCGATATTCAAGCGCTCTAGCGAAGATGCAATAGACGGTGCAGGTGAACTAAAGACAGAAGGTGGATTAGAGAATGGATGAGGCTCATTTTCGGCGCCGGAGCTATCACCTGTTTCAGACGGTGCACGTTCTGCAGGAACGAGTGCCAATATTTTTTTCGAGCGTGCATGCAGGGAAGACTGAAGCAAAATAAAAGAAATACGTGCTAAGCAAAACACTACCACAAATAAAAAAAAATAGTTAATACGAAAAAGTAATGGGGTAAGTAAGAGGGCACACAGATACAAAGACTCATGGTGTACATTATAGAGTCCATATTAGTTTTGTAAATTAGACAGTGAGTAACCAGTTCTTACAAAAGTAAGTAGTTCTTTAGGAATAAAAGTTAGTAGGTACTTAATTTTGAGCATGTAAGTGTAACGTAAAGGCTAAGCAGATAAGTAGTAGGTATATAATATACACCAGTGAGTACCTGTTGAGAATAGGTATAGGGTTCTTTTCACGTAAGTAGGTAGGTCAGGTAAGTAGGTAGACTAACTTTTAGTAATTAGTTTTTAGCATTTTAGTTTTATGTAAAGGTTAGGTAGATAAGAAGTATCTAACAAGTTGGTAGGTACTGAGAATAGATGTAATGTTTTGACAATACCGACAACTCAAATCTTTTACCTTTCATACCATATTTCGACAAGGTCCGCCGTGACGGACAAGCTGTAAGACACAATAAATACAGGTGTTTCGACGAGGTCCGGTGTGGCGGACAAGTAAAAAACTCGATAATTATTATGAATAACGTAAGCATAAGCTGTGAAATCGTATTATTTGAACGTTAATAGACTAAATTCACAAAACACAAATAAAAAATCTACGCAACATAAGCAAAAAATAATATTTTTTAATAAATTACCTGAAAGACTTTCTTAGTGCGCAGTTTCGCCGACATTTTTTCGCCAACTGTCAAACTCGGGGTTGTCACACGCAAAATTTATTTTTCTACTAAAATTTGACCGACCTCCCAATAGCTTAGTAGTTTTTTTGTTGCAAAAATAGAAATAGACGGGGCGGTGGATTTTTTTAAAGTACTTGTCCGGTGGTACGGACAAATTCGAAATTAGGGTTAAAGCTGAAAGTGGCATTTTACGTACCTGTCTAAATCCTTTGCGATCTTATGAGGTTTGGCTCGAACTGCGCTCCATTCATTTCAATACAAAACCGGGCCCGTCGCTGTGTCGACCCGTGAACACGAGGCAATAGTGTAGGATCCTCAACACATTCTGCACGTAGTTTATTAAAAACGCTCACTATTCTGCCCCGCATTTCATCAGCAGTGTCACATTCCCGATCAAACACTCTTTATTTCACATACCCCCACAAAAAGAAGTCCAAAGGTGTTAGTCGGGTGAATGAGCCGGCCAGGCGTACGGCCCCAGCCTTCCGATCCAGCGGGCATCAAAAAGCTCAGTGAGACGCTCACGGACGGGACGCGTAAAATGCGATGGGGCGCCATCGTGCTGGAACCATGCTCGACGAAATTCAGCCAGCTATACACTATCTAGCATATCATCTAAATGTCCATTTATAAAATTAAGATATGCTGACCCATTGAGGCGCTGCGGTAGAAACACTGGTCCTAAAATTCGTCCGTTAGAAACACCAGCCCATACGTTGACAGACCTGGTCTGATGGCCGGTTTCTTGAGTGTATGCGTATTTACCGAACTTTTTTGAATCAATAGCCATTCTAGATGACATAATTTGTAGTATAATGTACATTCGTTTTATAAGTTCTACGTCTACACCTGTAATGTCTGCAGAGCAAGAGTAATTCTGAAAAAATCTCCGAGCTGTGTTTCCGTCATTACTATTTCCAGTGCCTTGTCGAGGTTTATCGATATGCAGTCCCATTTCCTCCCTAAACCGCTTTTGTACCAGTTTTTTCTTTTCGTCTTTGCTTTTTTATTTTCTGGTGTAGTGGCTGACCACTTTTGGAAAGACAAGTTATAGGAAATGTGTAAAATCATCTCCATACTTCTAATCCAAGCGTGTAGTGTTGACAGTCCATATTGAAATGAACTTTCATTAACATCTCGTGTCCTAACTGCCTCTAAGTTATTCATTTGCCGAGGAGTAACACCACAAATTGTACAAGAAGCGCTCGAAGGAGTTTCAGTTAAAATTATATATTAAAACTAAAAAATAGGTTATGAGTAATTTCAATTACTTCACCATTCTTATTTATCACGGAAGGAGACAGGTTTTTAATTTGATTTTTGATATCAGCCACAACAGACGCGGTTTTTTCAGGAGTTTCTTTGGCAAATTCTATCAATATAGGTCTGCAGTATCTTACGGATGAGCAAGTTTCATTTTTCCAAATAACAATATTAGTTGTCTCATCTATGAGTTTAATGGGTACAAGTGAAACAATAAAAAGGTTCGCATCTCATATGAAATCGCTTTCTTCGGGCAAAACTTGCTTGTATTCACTTTGCCCTGATGACCCGTCACAACCCCATTTACAGAATAGTTTCAACTGTCTTAAACCGTTTTTGTAAACTGAACCAATTAGTAATATACGTGCCACAGTATGATCCAATAAGTCCTGCAGATTGACTTTTGCACTTATGTTAATGTGGTTATGCTCGAATCTGGTGGGTAACACATCTTCGCTTCGGCTAGAGTTGGATAAGAAGGAAACACTGAGCAGTTTTTGTCCGCCAAACAAATTCGAAGTTTCCCGTACTGTTCTTTGTTAAGGTCTAAGTCAATAAATGTCCGTAGTGCTTCTTCCTTTGTAAAAGGTGTAACGTCTTCAGGGTTCTCAGTTATGAATTTAAGAAACTTTTTCTTATCATTTTTTGACGCAGTTCGTATAATATTAACAATTGTGGCCTCCTCCGTCTCACCCTTAGACCGCAACTCCTGAGCATATGCAATCAGCACACAGTCCAATCCGTACTCTTGTATTAATTCCATGTTTTTTCGTTTCTTTGTTTTTTCTGAAGATGCTTCGTATGGTTTCGATGGTCTGCCACCTGCACTGCTTCCAGACGTATTAGGGTCATTAACTGTGACTCGACACTCCAGTGGAACACGAAATTCACCATTTAACCAGTCGACGTTCTTACTTTCAAAGCGTTCTTTTTTCCGGGATGCATTTCTCCAGCGTTCGTTACATTTAGATACCAAGTTTCTTTGAATGTAGGAGACCACAGTAGCCATATCCTCTGGTGACAAATTGAAATTTTCTTGCAAGTAGTCTTCTAAATTATTCCCATTTATCAACAAATTGCACAACTCTCGTTTACTACAAACAAATTCACCCATTATTTTCAAATCAGATAACTTCTGTGAATATTTGAAAATAGGTATTAACTGCTTTTTTAAGGCAACTGAATTTATGACGAACAACTGTGGATGTTTCAGGGTTCGCCTTTCTTTTATAGGCCAATGAAATAGTGCTATGTGCAAAAAGATAAGAAACTAATATTTGTACTCTTCCCATAACCAACCTGTTTTTAATTTGACCCTAATAGATAAAGTGACCATATTTTATCAAATAAGGTGGTCAAAACTATATCAACACCTCAAATAACTATTAATAATACTCATCACTGTAATGACCATTTTATCAATTTGACCTTAATAGATAACAGATGATTACGTGAGAAGTAAAAAGATGTTGGAAAAAAATAAAAATTTTATCTCGCGATATGTTTTGGCACCGTGTCAGAAAAGGCGAAAGTATGCGCAACTTTTTTTTTCTCCTTGTGTAAACTAATGTATAAAGATCGTAATACAACAAATATCTCGACACCGGCAAACAGCGGCAACGGGTAACAAAAAGGTCTCGTTAAAAAAAAAGTAACCCGAAAATTATACCATCTTAAACTATATTGGTTAATTTTAATTTATTGATTTATTACGTTATGAGGAGATTATAAGGATTCAAAATCACATCATTGAACATGAGTTAGCTTTGATGCCTTTTTATGTACATTATGGTTAGCAAAAACTAATTAAAAAAATATAGAAAAGAAAGCTTATTTATAAGACTAAATTAATGAATTAGTTTTACTCCATAACAACGACTTTCACGTGAAACGGTTTTAGACGGCCTTGTATGGGACTTTCCCATAGTGCGGCGCCGCAATAATTTCGCCGCACTTCGTGTGCCCAGGCGTGGATTTTGGCGAATCACATTTAAAATACGCTCCTCGGTCTGAACATTCACTTGTTGTCCACCACCTGCCGCCATCGGAGCAATTGGCCGATTTTCCAATACTCGCTGAAAAGCTGCCGTTATCGTATCATGCGAGAATCAGACGGATGTCGGACGTTCGGAAATCTGTCTCGATAAATTCTCAACGCTAGAGAAGCGTTGCCGCGGGTTTCACCTAAACACATCAACATGTTGCTGTATTCACGAGCACTGTACACGTATGCCTCAGGCATTATTTAAAATAACAAAAATAATAACTAAAAAACAATAAAACAGCACTAAAAACGTAAAAATAATTACTAAACACTAATTTAAAACTAACAAAACAGTATTAAAATTCGTATTTTAATACTGTTGTAGAACGACGCGGCACTACCGGTTCATTGTTACGAATACGCACCAGGGCACTCACAATAACACGATAATTCCGCGGTTGATGTGCATTGGGATACCTCTCAGCATACATCCTCAAAGCACGTGCACCATCATAATTACACGCAGCATAAACGAGCACCATGTTCACATACTCCTGAGCACTGAACTGATAACGCGGCATTTTCCACACAAGAATGACGCAAGATGTGCGAAAATAATGCACGTCCGGTCAACGCGTGAGATTAGTTTCGAGTAAAATTAGGTGGAAAGTCCGCCATGTGCGTTGCTTCGCCCAGTCACACGAGTTTTAATATTGTTTTCGGGGATTCCCCCGTACTTTTGTCATTCATAAATAAATTGCGACGTTGTCGTCCTTCAAGAACGCGTGTACAGTGTTTCTTTTACATATCAATTTAAAATTTTTAGTGAATATTTTAATATTAAAAGAAATAAAGACCTTTTGTTTTTGAATGGTAATATTTTTTTTAGCATGTATGGATGCTATACTATTGCGGGTTAACGGGAACGCCCGTTTTAATATTACACAAACCAAAATATATTGCAGCATCATCATAGTAATTAGGTAACGGTTGAATTTGAGGAGCAGCCATTGCTAAAATGTGGGCATCTTGTTCAGAGAGAACACTTTTATAGGCTCCACCACCAGTGCGATTGATTTCTTTCTATAAAAATAAAAATTACAATCACAAGATGTTCTATATGGTCTACGTTAATTTTCCAGAAATATTTAATTTATACGAACCTTATCTATTGATTGCCTTCTTTTGTAGCTCTTTAGTGGTTTTGTAAAACTGAAGACACTTAAAAAATATTTAAAGAAATTAGTAAATAAAGAAATATTAAGTATGATAAAATAGATATCATAAAAAAATCAAGTCTACATTTGCTTTGGCTATATTCTTTTTAGATCTCAGTTTGAGGTTTTCATAGAGGTGCCGGAGTTGTTGCCATGTCCTGCAGCTACTCACAGCGACAGCATTATACAGTTGGCACACTATCCTAAGCCTCTCGCTGCTTCAAAATTATGTTGGCATTGGTTTCTTTATTTTCAATTGTATTTTGATATCTGAAATATGTAACATATTATTTACAACATAAAACAGTTTGTAATGAAACTTAGGATCTGTGAAATGTTCAGCTGAGTATCTGTAAACATATTATCTGGACGTATTTATACTTGTAGGAATAAAAGTACTTGTACATAGACATAAATCTTGTTTTTATCCTGAGCCTTTCAGATGGTAAGTGGTCACAAGTTTCAGTGGGTAAGTGCTTGATACAGACAACGGTTTTCCTGGCTACCCCTGGCTATGTACGAGTATGTTATAAGCATGTATTGTATACTAACAAACTATTACATGCACCAGGCTCCTGCGGTTAAATAAGTATAAAGTACAGTATTTCATTGTTTATCTAGGTACTTATTTCTTTATCAGTTCCAAGAGCATATCTTTCTCAGCAGGTGTATAATTGCATTCACGTTTCTTCTTCTCCATCGTGAATCAATTAATTATATTACTTTATGCAATTAATGATGACTTTGTTAAATAATCGCGCGTAAAATGTCAAGTGTGACGTTCCAATCTACGAAAATTATCTCAAGAAATTTTGTTTTCTTATGACGTCTTCTTTTGATATTTATTTACTTAAATTTATGTATATTTACATATAATTTCAAACGTAATTCAAACCAAATTTACATAACGCTGTTATATTTCAACTGATTAATAATTATAGAAAATATTTGTTCAAAGAAGACTGTGTTTTAGATAGCAGTATTGAATATAACTAGAACTATATATATATATATCACCCAAATAATAACCTATGAATGTCAGGCTGGTCTTTATAGTTATTTCCGTGGCTGGCGTGAATATGTTGACATGTCTAAAACTGCAATTTGTCAGGACGGCCATTTTAAAGTTTTGGCGTCTTCTGGTAAATCGGTTAATTAATTTTACATATGTGTTTAAGTTGTTTTAAAGGTTATTTTGTGCCATCTTTTCAATGATGACAATAAATAAACGAAATTTTCCATAGATTGCAAAATAATAGACTTGTCAAGTCGTTCACCAACGAGTTATCAACTTATGCACCGAGTTGTCAACTTGTTCACCAACAGTTATCAACTTATTCACCTTCTGAGTGGGAAGTTATAGTAAGTAAACAATGTAATTTAATGACAACCACATTATTTTAATTGGATAGCAAACAGATGACAAACATAAAAAAAATATTTAATTTGCTGCTACTCACTCAAATCAAGTAATGTTGTTTTAACTGAAGAAATATTTAATTCAAACACCACGAAACTATCAGTTTAGTATTTTCGCAATAAAAAAAATTATAAAAAAATAGAAAATTGCTTTAATGGACCACAAACAACGTCATCAAACAGATACAAGTATGTTACTAACACAAATAACTACGTTGACTCCTCAACCTCGTCGCAGACCATTCGTATTTTATTAGACCTCAGAATCCTCTTCATCTGGGTTGTCTTCGTCCAAATCTGGATCAGTAGATGCAGAGACATCACCGACAGTTTTTATATTAATATAAAACTCTTTGAACGAATCGTCAATCAGGTCAATCATGTCCATCAAATCCTTTTTTTTCTCTGCACTGATTGGCAAAGCTTCCTTGGAGATTTGGCTCAACCTAAAGACATCTATGGTGGTTTTTCCTCTTTTCCGAAAGTTCACTGACTCGAAAGTGGGTTCGCGATCCAGGCTTTTCTTGAAATTTATTTTTCCTACGCTGTTTTTATTATATTGCAGCCATTTAATAGGTTGCCATAGAAATTTGTCCCCAGAATCGTCCAGTTTTTTGATAGTAAAGGGTCCTTTCTTGGCTTTTAGTTCAGCAAAATCCAAGAAATCATTTACCGTCATCACCACGACCTTAAATGGTTTCTGAACTTTGCAAGTCCTCACCAGCTGCACCCAATCATACAAATGATTTATTCTCATTTGTGTTCTCTTTTTTGTTTTCTCAATAATAGCGTGGTCAGAGTCACACTCCATATGTGTGTGCCCACTGAGGAGAAATTTGTGATTTATCTTTTGCAGCGTCGGATGATTATGTAGCAAAAACATAAACATCATTGCCACGACATTGTTTTTGTTTTGACCACCACAAGTATCCGAATAAAAAATCAGTTCTTTTACTTCGGAGGACAAATTGTTGCAGAAGTGCCACAAACATGAGGCAATTTGGTTTGCACCTCGAGCTCCTATTGTCTCGTCCCACATGTAGCAGGTAGCCTCATTAGTTGCTAAATCATGCACTGTTAAATTAAAAGACCAAAGCTGTCGTTTGTAAAACGAGACAGATGTTTTTAAATATGGAGTCGGCAAGCACTGCTGGAGGTCGAATGCAAATGCCCTAACAGACGAATCTGCTTTGACATTCTCTTTATCCACACGTTTTTCAGCATAAGCTTTATCAGCTTGATGTTGGTGTTCAGCTAATTCAGCAGTTAAATTAATTTTGCGATCTTCATCTGCAACTTTAATTTTAGCGTTCAGCACATCGCACGTGTTGCATGTGTCTTTTGATGGTTGCTTAAACGACAGATTGAGGTCGTGAAAGCATTTGGCATATAATTTTAACGAGACAGGATTTGAAGAAGTGTTTTTATACTCTCTGTACATTTTGGCGATTGACAGGTCAGCAGCTAAATATTTCTTCCCAGTCGAATTTCTACAGTAGTGACTCTCATAACTTGGAAAACTCAAAATGTGGTGATTGACAAGCGAAATGTCTTCGATAGTCTTCTTATTTTTGGGAGGTTGACGACCTCTCTGATCCTCATCAATGATTCCGTTGGGAGACATTTTTTTTTTTTCTATTATAACATTAACAAATCCCTTGGTCTCTCCTACAATTTTACAAAAACACTCTTTACAAACCGGTTTCATCACATTAGAAATCTCTAGCATGTATTTACAGTAGCACTCTCTATTTAATGTCCTGCTGCCCGTTTTTTGTGATTTTTTCGGGAAAATCATTACTGACTTAGACACAAATGCTGCCCGTCTATCTCTATCTCCTAGTTGCCAATAATTTTCAAAACAATGCGTCTGTTCAGCCGTTGTAATTCTTTCAGCACATTTTAGTCTACATGAACTCAACTCTTTCGGTTTTCTGTCAGGAACTACTTTACCTTTTTCCGTTATATAACTCTTTCCTGTATTCCGACGTGTTTTGCTTGCATTTCTCTCCACTCTTGATCTTCCTTTTTTTTGTATTATTATTAGTCCTTTCTTCACTAGTACTTTCGGTTTCCATAGTTAAAGTTAAAATCTCATTTCTTTCACTCGTCTTTTCTAGGATCACTGTTGGTGTTTCTATCTCATATATAGTAGGAGCTGCATTCTCATATTCATTCATTTCAGGTGAAACACTTCGGTTGGCCGTTTTTTCGTCTGTCACACACGTTGAGCTCCCCGTTTCCTTGTTCTGTGTATTATCCATAGATGAATTTTGTGGTGTTTCTTTCGTATTTAAGGTAGGTGCTATATTTTCGCATTCGTAGTTGACTTCGATATATTTTTCCGGATTTCTCGTTGCTTTCGATATTTTTCCGGAGATTGGTATCAATTCTTTGCTTTCAATTTTGGCATCATCACATGATTCGCAGTCAGTTTCTGAATCATCTACTGTGACTTTTTTTATGTTAAAATCAGGATCACGAACACTGTCGTCACTGTCGCCATTAAACGATTCATTTTCTTCAGACGCTTCACTGTTTTCGACAATGTCTGACGTATTATCTAATTGTAGGCTTGGGTCAGTAATTAATACATTATAAATTTCTTGGGTTGCTGGGGACATTACCGGAAAAGGAGATATCATCGTTACTTATGTTCCTCAATAACGAAGAGTTTGACAGTGGAGTGGCAAGATTAGGGTAACCTGAAGCAATAAAAAATAATAATCAGACAGATAAACACAGTTACTCTCGTATTTATAATATTAGTTTGGGTGAATAACTAGCGGTGTCTAACTGCTGAGTCCTATTCCTATTACAGGGTCTAGATTATCTACACACCAAGGTTCATCCAAATCTGCCCAGCAGTAACAGATGCAAATCGTTTCAAACACACACACACACACACACCCACACATAAACTTTCAGATCTAAAATAGTTCAGGTAAAGAAAGAAAATAATCATTATTACGATAGTAGCCAAAGTTAAACCGTTATACTACACACCCTTCATTTCTTTTAAATAGTTATTTTTGTTTTGATTTCAACATTAGAGGAGCAAGTTACTCATAGAACAATTAGGCTGACCCCACATTAGGCGTGCGCGATCCTCGGGCGTGTGAACGCCCGAGGATGAAGCGAGGATGAGCGCCGCGAGCACGTGTGAGTAGCGCGCGCGGCGCCCGCGCTACTCACACGCGCGCGCGGCGCTCGAGTCGCGTTTATACCCCTTCGACTTTCGACTTGACTGAAGGGTTTAAACGCCAACGCGAGCGGCGTGTGCGCGCCGCGCGGTCGCTGCACACACGTTACACGGTGGCAACACGTGACGCTTACGCAGCGCGCTCGCGTCGCGCACGCGGCGGACGCGTCGCTCATACGCCCGAGGAACGCGCGATCCTAATGTGGGGGAGGCCTTACCCACGACGGTGTATATCTACCTACTACAGCTAGATTCCCATCGTCTACATACATCTAAGTTCACAGTTTCAAGTAAACAATCAGCTGACCGCGACGTTCGCACGGACGTAAACATATCGCAGCGGGATTTTATCGCGCACTGGATTTTCAACTCTCGGTGTTGAGCCGAGCATTGAGAATCCAACAGAGTGCATTCCAACGCGTTGAACAAACACACTGGTTGGATTTTCAACTCTCGGCGCTAAGCAGAGCGTTGAAAATCCAGGGCGCGAAAAAAATCGCCGCGATATTTTTACGTCCATTCCGAACGTCGGCTTACAATATGTTACTTACCTAGATAACTAACTCCCAACCTTCATCAATATCTACCTAAAAAGTGGCAAAAAAATATTTGTGAGTATAAGATCTGTATCTTACCGTTTTCGTCCACTTCATTCATTCGCTGACGAGATGAATTTAACTTAATGTCACGAAGTTCTGTTAACTTGCGTTTCCTAGCCATTAATTCGGCAATCGTCGGATTCTGCAAAAACCAAATATTGAAATACCTAGATATCACGTCACATAATCAGGTAGGTATTCCCTCTGTTACGATAATACACTAAGGTAGACCGTAAGGTTTGGTCGGTAGGTACTCACTTTTTCCTCCATTGCAAATCACAAACTATACACCCAACTTATGAATTGAAACACTGTAGTAATAAATCAATCAATAGATACACTCAAAAACAAACGAAATCAATTTGAAGCACTCACACTCGTTCGCGGTTCGCGCGCGCGTGGCTTCTGAACTCTAAACTGACGTTTGTTTACCAACACACGAGCGAGGGATTTGCCGCGATATTTGAAAAATTATTACTTCTTACGAAAGTTTTTTGATAACTCGATTATTTTTTAATACAACTTGGGTACATAAGTTGTCAACTAAACATATTAATTTAACGTTACAAGTTTTTTATAACGGACATGTAGTGATACCTATACTTATTACTTTTAGTGCTCAGAACTTCGTTGGCCGTAACTGGACATCTCAATATATCGCAATTTCAACAGAAATTCTTCGGTGGGCCATAACTTGATATCTCAATTTGTCACGATTTAATCAAAAAGACCTCAGCTGGCAATAGCTTGACACTTCAATTTGTCAATTTAAAATAAGTACTTAAACAAAACTTTTAAGTGTATTAATTGAGATATCAAATAACGAATATTATTTTGGGTGCTGAGTATAGGTTGATATAACAAAATATCAATGTTCGATCACAAAAACATGTGAATCGTTAATTTGACATGAGGTTTTGTTAAGTTAGACATGTCAAAATGCGAGATGTCAACATATTACCAAAGTCGATTGCTCCAAAAATTATGTATATCTATAACTGTCAATTTTTTTCATATAAATTCCTAATGCGTAGGATGTAATAAGCCAATAAAAAAAAAGTCATAGAAGTCGACATGTCAATGTGTTCACGCCAGCCACGGATTTACTGTTTTATATGTGTATGCATGTTCTTAGAAGGTTTTCAGGGACAGGGTTTTATGAAGTAGTAAAGCACAGAAAGACAAGCTAGGCATTTATTTCAATTTAGTCTTGTCAGTAATTAATCAGAAAGCTAGTCGTCCGTTCCAAATCTAGGTCATCAAGGAGAAGAATGACAAGAAACTCCTTGGAAACAATCTTAAAGTAATATATCAACATTTCTCACATTGTCATATATTGGCCATAATATAACATATACAGAACACCATAGTTATCAGCAATAATCAAGATAATAATATCAATTAACTTACATGACATCTGGTCGATCTATTCCACATAATAACGTCACTATACTAATCAACTAAACATAGGCCGGAGCTCCGTTCTGGTTGACGTCTCGAACAAGAATCGCCCCCTGCCACTCTGAGCTCCCCCTTTTATAGTCATGAACAAACAACTTCGACGTTTCTATCTACCCTCATCCAAAATATCAACGACATAAAAGGTGGATATCCGTTTGGAATATATACTATGGTACGATATAATCGGAATAAGTTATAAACATTTGAACTTTGTGATTGAAAAAAATATTTATTTATTTATTTTAAACCAGAACTTTGTTCCTTTGAAATAAGTGAAAGTAATCTTCATTTCAGCCCAGAATCACCCACTGCTGGGTACCTATAGTATGGGCCTCCCCTTTTCTTCATGTCACAGTAGCTTTAAAAACATTATACCATTAAATATCTTTATTTATCATAAAAAGTATGCTTATTTAGACAAAATAAGTCACTAAAAGTTAAATTTAGACAATATTAAAAAGTTACGAGTCACATTTTATTTTCTGAATATTGCCTCATAGTACTCCTTGTCCAATGTAGGCATCCACTGATACATAGACCGTACATTATCCGTTTTAGTCTTGCACAATACAGGTCTTTTTAACAGTTTTGGTTCGGTAAAAAAATAAGGTATTCTGGAGTCCCAGATTAGCTACAGTGTATGATTCTGCAGTGTGTGAACATTTAAAGTCACTTCTAATTGTGACTTCGTAAATCGAAGCTCTGTCACTTTGGAAAAAGGAACTAGTGAATATTTTAGCCTTGAACAGGCTTCTTGAAAATTTAAGAAATCTTTGCCACTCATTTGCAAGATAGAATAGGGTTTAGCTGAATTTACCTGCAATAATAATCTCATGAGATATACAGGTGAATAATAATTCAGCCTTTAGGAGGACTCTATCAATACAGCTATGCACATTGTCAATTTCTTGAATGCAAGAATGTCCAGGTGTTGAAAATTTTAAGGTAATTTGTTCCAATGTAGAAAAGGAGATGGATAACAGAAGTATGGACGACTGCCCCAGCAAAGAATAAACATGAAAACTTGCAATATGTAATGCTGAATAGCTGAATATTAGTATTTCATATGAAAAAAGTTTCAAGAACTTTTCATATCTTTACAATCCTGAAAATATATTCGTGTAACTCCTACATCAATAGGTATAAAAACTGCAAACAAATGACATATTGCTATGAACTTTTATCTAGGCGTTTGGATATTTCTGCAACGATTTACGTAATTAAACCAAAAAATTTTTCGAACCGTGCCGGTTGAGGCAAAATACAGAAATTACGTATTATTTTACTCATCGACTTGAATTCTATACTAAATCCTATTACATATAATATGGTTAAGAAACACAAATAGTTTCTTACCTGGGTTTTCAGTAAAATCCGCATATTTTAAAGTTTTTCTATCAACAAATCGCTTACGACCGCCACGAAAAGAGAAATAATAAAGTGACGCAGAAAATAATATTTTTTTAAATCATAGACATGTCGCTTTTAGTGTTGTCATACATCGAAATGCGCGGAACTTATGCACGAACTATTCTAAATGCATGGAAGTGGGAAGTACTACTCCATAGTAACCCAAAGTCGACTAAATTGGAACCACTACAACACTTTTTCGCCTGGGAACTAGAGATCCCAAGAGCATTTTACGGCAAAAAAAGTCTGGAATCCTGAGATCCCAAAAGCACTTTAGCGGTGCTTTTGGGATCTCAGGATCGCAGACTTACCACCCACTGCAATATCCTATTGCTGCACATTTTTCTATATTGCCTTTATCTTTATTATTTATCATTGACGTCTTATCTATGAGCTCTGTGTACATGTGCTCATAGTCCACACCATAGTTGTCCTCGTTGCTAATTTGCACATTCTCTTCAAGTCAAAAAAAATAAGGAATCTAAATAAAAGTCGCTGTCAGCCTCGCAATTTGCACCTACAGAGTATTTTGATGTTAAATTGTTTAATAATATGATATGTGTAATGTTTTATACGAGGCTTCAAAGGACGAGCAATTTGGCATGAGATTTTTGTATCCATGGGCTCTTATGGCTCCAAAGTTCGAGGGCATCTTGATTTAATCTGCGTAACAATATGGCTTTTATAAATTTTTCGTGAAGGAATTTGACAAATTTCCAAATATTTTCAATGGTTTAAACCCAGCCTGTCAATGGCACATTTCTTGGACTATCAAATTTAATTGATTTTAAGACAGTCAGATTGATACTCCAGAGCTCATGATTTGCCGAATTCGCTTTGAATGCATACTTCGGGCATTGTTCCCATCTGTGAAAATTATAATTCCATTTATAGTCATTATCACAACTAGTTGATTGTTCAAAATCGTAATTATATTATATTAAAAATTAAAAAGATAGTGAGTGGGCATCCATTTTTCTCTAAAATGTCATCTAATAAGAAATTTACTTTCAAAATTTAATTATGGTAAGAATATTGATACATACCTGCCATAAGTCCTAAGGTTGTCTCAACAAAATGGCTGAATACTTGTGCGCAGTGCTTAATCCTCATTTTTGGATTGGGCATCACATGCTAAGATGTTAATTTTGGTAGTAATTAGCTTTTGTAGTTAGGCGGCCTCAAATAATTTTTGGATATGGCTCCATTTTGCTGTTTGAGCTTTGTCGTCCATCACATAATGAATAATAACGTCCAAACAAAGCAAATTATTTTAATGCACTTCAACAGATGTGGGGGATTATGCAAGAAATATGTACATTTTTTGTTCATTCACTTCAAAGAATCCTTCTCTATACTCTATATCTCTTCTTAATTGATTTGTTGTCTGTAACTAGTGTAACGGCTAGCGCTACGCAGGTAGGCTGCGCAGGCCGCTAACCAAATAGGTTTGAGTAAAAGAAACACTTAGGCAAAGATCAAATGTATAATTTAAGTAGAAGTTTACACTAGGTCGCGGCTAAAGTCACACATGTTCTGAGCACTAGCACGTGGTAAGCTAGGAAGGGTACCGTCCTTGACTCTCCGGGCCGCAGAAGCAGAAGCATCGGGAAGCAGGCTTGCCAGCACGGTTCCGGAAGACCGATCAGGCCCTCAGTAAACCGCAGAGTGCGGCGCAGCAGCAGCGGTAGCAAGTCGCCGGTAGCGCGTGGATTGATGGGCGTGCAGAACACCGTTAGGCCCCCCGCGCACTAGGCAGCCTGGCTGCGTAGCCAGGCTGCGGCAACCTGAGTCTTTGCTCAGCCAGTTATAACAGCCAATCGACGACCATTCGAGATCCTTCCGTCGAGCGATATGGACGTGGAAGAGCTTATAATTATTGTTTACTTATCTCGTTAAAAACGCAAAACAAAGAAAGACACTGGATTCATCCTCTTTTTCTAGAAAGGCACTCAAAAGGCTTTTTCCAGAAAGGCACTCAAAAGGCTTTTTCCAAACCTATTTCAAAGATGTTCGCGCATTCCCAGACTGGTTTTTTAAATACACGAGGATGTCAGTGCAATCGTTTGATAACCTTTTGGAAAAAATACGAAATTCAATGAAGGGCATTGATACTCCTATGCAAGCTTGTATAAATCCAGAAGAAAAACTGATGATTACTTTGAAGTGTGAAAATGAAAAATGTTGTTAATTAGTCATAACATTTATTATTTATTTCTTACATTTATGGTAATGAATTAGTTCAAGTTGTCCTGAAATAGTTCTAGTAATTCAGAACCCTGAGACGTCTGTTGCATTTGTGTCAGTTGGTGATAACGCCTCAGTATAAACAATATTATCTTGCCTGTCTAGAACAGCCGTAGAATACGCACGGCGGCTTTCAGTGGTCGAGACTTCTGGCCTATAATTTGAGTGTGTTGAATATCCATAGCGATACTGCCCACTGCTTGCGGTTTCCGATCCATATTCAGTCGAGTATCCTTGGCCTTGGCGATATTGTCCACTGATCGATGTTTGTGCTCTATATGATCTGGCGGCCGATGTCCCTGGTTCATAATCAACATAACGTCGGCGAAAAGGACCAAATTCGGAATTGTGAGTTTCCATTTGAGCTCTTTTTATTACTTCCATTAACTCCATTTTTGTAGAAAGTTTACGATGTCTCAGGATGTTTTTAAAATCATCTAGAAGTGAAAGCATATATAGTCTATCTGAATCAGACTCTTGCTGTCTGTCACGCTCTTCTTTCATTACGATACTTTCCCTTAATACCTGAACCAAATTTTCGTCGTCACTTGTCTTTTTCTTTTTGGAAAAATGTCGTTCACCTTGCGTATTACCGCTGTTAGCGTTGGTTTCGGCAGTGCGTGTTTCATCCATGCTATTTTGAGTTTCATCAATTACTACAGTGGGCCGAAGAAAATGAAGTTGTTCGAAATACACGTATGGACTCTTGCGTGAAGCTGCTGACCCACTTTTAGCACCAGCTCTGCGTTTTACTTCCCTGCTGTAACTAGTCCTGATGTTCTTGCACTTGCTCTGTAGAGATTTATCTGAAAATTATAATTTGTTTTTTATCAAGCTATAGGATGTTCTGTGATGGAACTGGGTCATAATTATCGGATTGGACATACAGGGTGTCTGGCGGCAAATTTATATTTTCAAAAATTAATAAAAAAAATAACTATTTGACATATCGTTTAATTAAAAGTAAACGTAGATAGTGTAAAAGTGCGGATTTCATTTTTTAAAGATTACTGTTGCGGACGCCGAACTAAAAAATCGGCGGAGCCGCACGCATGAGCAGGTTCCGACGAGTCGAAACCTGTCGAGAGTCCGCTCCGTCAATACACGATCACAATGGGCCAAATTGGCGGGGGGTATGGCGCGCGGAACGGGGTGCCGCCGGCCCGAGCGCTTAGCGCCAAAAGGTATAAATAGAGGACGCTCGTAGTGAGCGGGCGTCCACCCCGACCCTTGCTCGAGCCAGCCCGCGCCGCTGAGCCTGTAGTTTTAAATTCGTCCCTAAATAATACCGATCCAGCCTGTCCCTTGCTGCC
The DNA here is from genome assembly GCA_949316385.1 of Globia sparganii. Taxonomy (NCBI): domain Eukaryota; kingdom Metazoa; phylum Arthropoda; class Insecta; order Lepidoptera; family Noctuidae; genus Globia; species Globia sparganii. Next base: position 21,748,068 of record OX438656.1, read on the forward strand.
CTCTTCCAGCGACGCCCTAAGCCGAGGTCCGAACCCCACGGGGGGTGCCCTTAGCGTGAGTCGCTTAGTTTTTAGTTAGTTTTTAAGCCCTGGCTGGAGGCCTTTACTTCAAGGCATCCACAGGAAAGTCCGGTTAAGCAGTCGACAACCTCCTACAGGTTGAACTGCGAGATAGCATTTCCAAAAAAAAAAAAAAAAAGTGCGCGGGCGTCAGTCGATTAAAACTCTCAACTTGTTAAGTATCTTAACAACTAGAAAATAAAACTACGTGAACTAAGCAAAGTCTTTCAATTAATACAGTCCACTTGAACAATAATCAGCCTGAAGGGTTACTATAACCTCTACAATTACAATATCCAGATGTGTTCCATCGCGTTGCAAGCAATGTTCAAAACGGAGCCTCGTGTTCCGGGCCACACGCTGCAGTAAGCTCGGTTCAATTGCGCCGATTTCTCGACGAATGTTTTCTTTTAAATCCGCAATATTTTGCGGATTATTAGTGTATACTCTCTCTTTCAGGTATCCCCATAAAAAGAAATTCATTGGGGTCAAGTCGGGCGATCTCGGTGGCCACAGGATGTCTCCAAAGCGACTAATCAGTATGTGAGGGAAAACTTCTCGAAGCAAATTCATCGAAGCTCTGGCCGTGTGTGTGGTTGCACCATTTTGTTGGAACCACGTGTGTGATGAGCTCGCAGGGTTTTTGGACAAGTGTTTTTGTCTCCTCACTCGACTTTAGTTTGTCGTTAGGGTATATGGCCACTGAGCTTAATTTTATTGTCTGTATATAATTGTTGGTATCTTTTTAACCATGTCCGCAAAGGAAGTTCCGATTTTTGGTTTCATAGAAGCTCCGATTGTCAGCTTAAGGTCTTGCAGTTGCTGCGACAGATCAATTTGGTCTTCGAGTGTTTGGACGGTTGTGTGGCCCCGGACAGTTTTCATCATAAGGGACTGGTAATTAACGGCCATCTGGGAATTGTCGTGACTAGCATTTTGACATAGGGTACTTATACGCAGTTTTTTCTCGATGTTTAATTTGCCCTCTGCTGCTATAGAGCACACTTCATTTAGGCACTGCTCAATGGACGACATCCAGTTCTGGATTTCCGGCGTTGATATCGCTTCCGCATGATATCGTCTCTTTGGCTGGGCAGTTGAGGTTGAGGTACGGGTATGGGCTCGGGTGCAGGTGCTGGTGCAGGCACGGGTGTAGGAGGTGGGCTCCGAGGACATCTGCCACCCCGGCTGGAAGGGACTGGATGCCATTGTGATAGAAGTTATGCACTTGATCACTTATTGCACATTTTCACAAAAACGTTTTAACATGACAGATTCTACATATGACAGATTCTATATTTAACAGATTCTACATTTGACAGATTTTTAAAAAGTGATACAAGTGAGGAACATTGTGGCATTTAAAATAATACTGTTATATAAATTAGTTTTAGTATACTTATGCGAAACCCGAAACACGTTTCTAGTATTTTTAACCGACTTCCAATAAGGAAGAAGTTATATGTAGAGGTTATGTGTATGTATGAGGTTGTATGTGTGAGGGTGTATGTGACTTTATGTCTATTTTTTTATGTTCTCCGTCAATTGTGGACCTGTTTTAATTTTTTTTTTTGTTTGAAAGGGTATGCTCCCGAGGTGGTCCCATTGTCACTAAGTCGGAATCTGATATAAATCATATATATATATTATATTTGTCTTCTTTATGGAAGAACATGATGGGGTAGTGACCATTTCATCAAACACCAATGAACAGTGTCTCTGTATCTGTGGCATTTTTGCGACAATCTCTTTCAAATGATTAAAAATCCTTTGATTGTAACCAGGACCTATTTTAACTTTGTTTAATATAATGTATTCTGCAAACTCCTTCTGCTGTGTAACATACAAAACTTACTCATAATCCTATAGGCTTTAGATAAAGGCTATACAGGTAGGCTTATAAACGTGATTTGTTTTTATTTTCTCAAACGCAAACTACCGCTACCGTGGCAAAATGGCCGATGGCGCGCAGCGAGCCATCCGCCAGCGAGTCATAATGTAATGCGACGAGTCCTTATCAACTATGACTTTGAGGCCTCTGCCTCGAATCTTGCGGGCAGCGGGGCGGCGGCGGCGGCGGCGCGGGAGCGGCAGGATCTTATGCGTACATTTAAATGGACCGGTTTTCGAAAACAGCGGTGCGGGAGCGGGCAATGAGCGGTGCACTCCAAGCAATCGGATACCGCCCGCGCCGCCGCCGCTGCCCGCAAAATTCGAGGCAGCGCTTCATATATACTAATGAAGAGCGGGGCGGCGGCGATAACGCTGATGATGTTTGCGGTTGAGCTATTTCTGGCGGAGATAACACTGTTATGATTTTATCTTCCTTATAAGTCATCTTCTGTGTTATAGGTACTGGAGTATAGGTAGCGGTGGGGGGTTACATCTAGAAACTCTCCTCCTTTTAAGGTTTTGATATGCTTTGAAGGATATCAAAAGTAAGACAATGCCGAACAGGACTCCCAAGATTGATCGGATTGCGATACTGGTTCGTTGTCCTTCTTCAGCCAAATCATTTAGCTGGTCTAGGTTTTCTAGTTGGCGATCGATGTCTTCTTGCAAGGGGGGTTGTTTAAAGGGTTTCTTGTTAATAGGATCTTGATATCCGTACCATTCTTAGTAGTTGATTCTCTTGAGGGTGGTACTACAATTTGTCATGTCTTGGATAAGATTTTCGCTACAGGTGATGAAGTCCTTGTTACAGGGGTTATAATAGTAACTGATTTCTTGGTATGAATACATATTATCTGTAGTGGTTCATGAAGGTTTCTTCGTAATACTGAGGATATTCGATGGTTGTTATGTGACATGTGACATAAGAATTCTTTCTTCCGCATGCTTTTCTTCAGACACTCGGTGGCAGGCTTCGTTGAACAAATCTTAGCATAACAGTTGGTTGCTTCATATATTTCGTTGGTACAGGTTTTCAATCGGGAATACCGAGATATGCAGTATATAATGTCTGGCGAACGTTAGAGTTTCTTCTGTCTCATGGCAGATGTCATAGAGTGTCGTCACATGACCAGTGAGAGCAATAGTTTTACGGACTTCTTGGAGGCTTTCCTAAGCTCTTTGTATTTCAGCTTTTGATAACTGTAAGGTATTTATTTATCGTTTAATTCATAGACGAGTTTAATAGCTAGACTGATTCTATGGTTAATATTAACTAAATCATTATTATCTAGGTTACCATAAGGCTTTTGATCACGTTTTGTTCGTTTATGAGAATGATATCCTAATGTTTTTAAATAATTTTGGGTTTTAGTGAGCAAATAGGAGACAGGCATGTGGGTTTCATTCATAGCTAGGGGGCGATTTACTCGTATGCTTGTTCCAAACTCTTTACGTCTATTGAGGCGACCATTCTCAATTCTCCATCTTTTATGGCTACCTTGCCTTCGATGAACACTAAAATGTTACCAGTCAACGGTTGGTTCTAACGTAGACACACCTGCAACAACAGGTATCCTCATTTGATTATGGTGGATCCGTCGTTCACGTCTTAGTTTATCATATGCTACTCTGTTTATAGTTAATATAGTTTTGACTGTAAGCACACCCCGGACACTCCGTACAACGCGCTCAAAATAATTACCTACTACTACTACATAGCCAAATGACGTTAGTACACGTGCAAATATGTGCGTGAACTCTAGCAGGGTTGGCTGTCGTGCGTAGCGTAGAAAAAATGTCGGTGAGCGACGACGATACGTGACCTTGTACGAGCGGGGTTCAATTGTTTATCTAGTTAGTAAATAAGTAAAACTTTTTGACAATAACTTTAATTTCGGAAGTCGGTATCTTTAGATCTGTATTTTAGTTTATTGCCACCGACTTCCGAAATTAAAGTTATTTTTCACTTTGTAGTTTTTTTGGAAGTCGGTTTTTTTTTTTGTAAAACGGTTTTTTTATTTCTCGCTTTTTAGTGGGTCTGTTTATCAAAATCAAAATTGTTTATTTGCATAAAATGTGGTAGGTACAAGAGATGATAATATGTAAAATTGTAGTGCAAAGACACATTCCGCCATGTAATGATGGCATGCAAATATTTAATACATGAAGTAGGTAGGTATGTATTACAACATACAGTATTAAACTAATAAGGAAGTTAAATTATCAAAGGAACATAACTAATTAAAAAAATATTACAGTGCATTTCTGAAGTGGTAGGACTGACAAGATTTTTTGTTCAGAAATTCGCCGACAGAATAAAAACTATGTGATATCAACCATTTTTTCAAAATCACACAGAATTTTTTGTAAGGTAGTTCTGTAATCCAGATAGGTAATGAGTTATATATAAGTGTCTCGGCCCTGTGTAACAGCCGCCGGTCCTCAACGAGCTCCGGCAGATTGAGCAGCCGGTAGAGGCGCAGCCGCTTCTCTACCAGCGCGCGCTCTTGGCGAATCTCGTCCCGAGAGCGGCGATGCGGTGTACTGGTGAAGCTGAAAAAATATTTTATAAAAAATAATATTTTATAAAATTATCTACCGACATAATGATAACAGGACCCGACATTGAGTGACTATAGCTTCTGCCCGCGTGAAATATTCACCCTCATAAAGGTGTAATTTCGAAAAACACTTTATTGGATATTTGTAGCTGCCTGACATCAAAAAGTAGCTAAATCTAGCTATAAAGTAGCTAAGTTGGCAACGCTGCGGCGCGCCGGGAAGTAGCGGCGCGGGCGGCGGTCCGGGCAGTGTAGACTTGTCATCTCTGGTGCGAGCGGCTAAAAGAGCCGTCCTAGTAGACAACCAGCCCGCCAAACGGCCGTGCCTCCGGCTGGAGATACCCACGTCTAAAGGGAAAGGCGTGGGTAAAAAACAAAAAAATAAATTTATTTATTATTTTAAGCTTATTTTTTATTGAAAGCTCACATATGATTTCCTTTTTCTGGTTTATGCGACCAATTTCGACGTAGCGCTGACGAAGGGTTCGTTAGCGCTACGTCGAAATTCTTTTCTATCTATGCCCAAGCACCAGGATCCGAGTTGCAAGTCGCAGTACATGTAATAATTTTTGTTTTATTTAAAAAAAAAATCATTTTACACTGGGGAACTCTAGAGCTCCCCTTTATTCTCGTGCTGCCTCGACGGCGGCCAAAGCTGCCTTCCATTGGCTAGACAGGGCCGCCAGCTCGGCCCTGTGTAACAGCCGCCGGTCCTCAACGAGCTCCGGCAGATTGAGCAGCCGGTAGAGGCGCAGCCGCTTCTCTACCAGCGCGCGCTCTTGGCGAATCTCGTCCTGAGAGCGGCGATGCGGTGTACTGGTGAAGCTGAAAAAATATTTAAATTTTTAGTTCATAATATTATCTACCGACATAATGATAACAGGACCCGACATTGAGAGGCTATAGCTTCTGCCCGCATGAAATATTCACCCTCATAAAGGTGTAATTTCGAAAAACACTTTATTGGATATTTGTAGCTGCCTGACATCAAAAAGTAGCTAAATCTAGCTATAAAGTAGCTAAGTTGGCAACGCTGCGGCGCGCCGGGAAGTAGCGGCGCGGGCGGCGGTCCGGGCAGTGTAGACTTGTCATCTCTGGTGCGAGCGGCTAAAAGAGCCGTCCTAGTAGACAACCAGCCCGCCAAACGCCCGTGCCTCCGGCTGGAGATACCCACGTCTAACGGGAAAGACGTGGGTAAAAAACAAAAAAATAAATTTATTTATTATTTTAAGCTTATTTTTTTATTGAAAGCTCACAAATATGATTTCCTTTTTCTGGTTTCTGCGACCAATTTCGACGTAGCGCTGACGAAGGGTTCGTTAGCGCTACGTCGAAATTCTTTTCTATCTATGCCCAAGCACCAGGATCCGAGTTGCAAGTCGCAGTACATTTAATCATTTATGTTTTATTTAAAAAAAAAATCATTTTACACTGGGGAGCTCTAGAGCTCCCGTTTATTCTCGTGCTGTCTCGACGGCGGCCACAGCTGCCTTCCATTGGCTAGACAGGGCCGCCAGCTCGGCCCTGTGTAACAGCCGCCGGTCCTCGACGAGCTCCGGCAGATTGAGCAGCCGGTAGAGGCGCAGCCGCTTCTCTACCAGCGCGCGCTCTTGGCGAATCTCGTCCTGAGAGCGGCGATGCGGTGTACTGGTGAAGCTGAAAAAATATTTTAGTTCATAATATTATCTACCGACATAATGATAACAGGACCCGACATTGAGAGACTATAGCTTCTGCCCGCGTGAAATATTCACCCTCATAAAGGTGTAATTTCTAAAAACAATAATGATAATGCTAATGTGTACGCGTTATTTAGTCCACGGCCCTTTTCCACACACGGAGAGGAGCCTTTGTTTGGTTCCCGCTCGAAACTCCGTGTTTTCTAAGTATTTTTCCAATGTTTGTAATTCTTGTTTATTCCCTGTGCATTTAAAAATACGTTATCTATTTTCCCTGACTTTTTGAACTCATTGTAACAAAAGTGTCAACTTGGGTACAAGTTTAGATAATCCATTATGACAGCTTGGTTCTGTGTCAGTGTTCCAGTTATCACAATCAATGTGTCAATTTTATTATTTTCTTCAACATAGCTGTTTGTTGATTTTTCTTGTGGTGTACAAGTGTAGCAACATCTGCTGTCAATAATATAGAATCGTGACGACATAAAGCCTCTAATAAAGTTTTATGTCAAGAACTACTTCCCAATTAATTCCCAGTCTCCTTCTGAGAATTTTAAGTTGAAGTTTAAATCAATTAATGCTTTCACAATGCAAGTACGCAGCTTCAAGAACCGTTCAAGCGTATAACGTTAGTTATAGTTATAGTAGAAAAGTTTAACTACTTGTTTTTAATTTTGAGAGCAAATCTCTGTGTTCAAATTGACGTTCTGAAACTAGAGGCGTATCATTTTGAAACAAGAACTCGGCTCCATCGGCTTCGCTGTCATGAATGCTCATCTAAAGATTCTATGTTCACTAGAAGTCTCTGCCTACTAAATGCTGCCAAAGGAATATCGTCAACGTTATCTTCTACTTCTATTGCAACCTGAGTTTGTTCATCAGCTTCTTCATCAGCTTCTTCTGTCTCATGTGACATTTTTTTGTAAAAAACATCTGTAATTGCAAGTTGTAGTGCATGGGCAATACATATTTGGTGATAAGACGACAATAGTTTGCCGACTTTCATCATCATACTGCATCCGTCCGTTGTCTCAGCGATAATGTCATTTTCCAGTGACACTCCCAACTCAGTTAATTTGCTGCTTATTTCTTCGACGCATTTTTTGGCTGGTAAAGAGCCGTAAATTCGGATAAGCCCCAAATTTTTAAAATGAGATACCCATCGATGAAGTAGGGTCGAAGCACGTGTTCCCCTATTATGCCAGCCCACACATTCAGTCCAAACAGCACTTGGAACGCATGCCGTTTGGTTACGTGCGGGTTATGGTCCCGGTGAGCCCACCAATGTTCGTTATGAACATTGTAGACGCCAACTCGAGTAAATAAACACTCGTCCGTCCACAGAATGTTGGCGTCTTGGTGTTCCAGCAACCAGCGACAAAATGTAATCCGCACGGCATTATCACCTGGGTAAATGTCTTGTGCCTTGTGGTAGTGGAACGGGTGCTGCAGTTCACGCTTCAGTAGGCGCCACAGTGTGGTGTGGTGCACTCCAAAGCGTCGACCAGCCTCCCGCGTGCTTGCCCGTGGTTCGCGCTGGAAGTATTCCAGGAAATCTTCCTGCAAGGCGACAGGCAGGCCTACGCTGCCGCGAGCTTGAGCATGCCGGGGAACGTCAAACTGCCGATGATCCAGCAGTCTCTGCGTAGCAGCCAGCATGACGCTCTGTGATGGGGGTTCCCGATCGGGAAACATTTCCGTGAACATCCGGATGGCTCAACGTAGGCTGTCTCCACTGATGGTATACAGGCGGACCATCTCCACCAACTCGACATTAGTGTAATTGTCCGTCATCTTGCACTTTGTATCGAATGACGTCACAACAATGTACCGAGAAGCGGAATTCGCAAAGCGCACGCACACTGCGGCGACATCAAACACACTTTTGGTTCGGGGGCCGCGAGACCAATAAAACCTGATTTTCGCCTTGAATTGATTAGAAGCTGTCCAAGGTAAGGTAAGCATAAAAATATTAAATCATCTTCAAGACTTGATAAAAGTGCAGAACTTAAGCCAATATTTGCTGCACATTTCGCCTTCTTCCAGCCTGGTGGACGCATGGAATGGCTATTTAATATGTCAAAAATAAATCATTTAACGATCTACTACAATTGATCGAGCCGCAGCAACTTTGACACTGTGGAAGTTTTAGCTCTTGCTCGCAGAATTGTAAAGCATCCGCAACTGAGTTGCTGAGCAATTGTGTCGCCAGCCGAACTTTCATTTTTGGTTTAAAAAATGAGACGTGTGATATTGTAGCCAAATGTAAATTTGGTCTTCTTGAAGTTGGTGAAGACTTTCAAAATATTTAAAATATATTTTTCTATTTTGTGCATTAAAAAGACTCAGTTCGCCAAACGCATTTCAAACTGACTTTACTGCATGGCCCGGATCTACAAAAACATTTGCTGTGCTTCCTTCTACATTTAAATTTCGTTACTTTTGTATTCTGTGCTATAGTTTGGCACCCTAATGATTCCAACATACTAAAATTTGTAGCCGGTCCATCGCACGTTAGACCTACAACGTGTACTCCAGCCTCCTCAGTCATTTGTAGACATTTGAACAAGGTTATATTTTTGTCCACCTGTATAAATAAATAGCCCAGTGTGAGCTTCCATGAGCCACTAATGCAGATCAACAATAAAACTAAACATTGGCTCGTTTCGTTCCAATAACGCTGTATAACACTAAGAACTGTCACTGTAAGTCCCGTCCAATAGTGACAAATGTGATGCGGAATTTGATCCATATTATTAAAATCAAAAGTCACTGGATCTCTTTTTAGAAGTCCTATTAAATCTTCTGACTACTGAACAGTAAAATAAGATGAGCTATTTGTGTCCTCAGGTAATAAATGCCTCTCATTAGCAAATAAATGTATCTCACATATTCGGCAACTGATGGGAATATAATAATTACGTTCTCTAAGTAAAATTACCTTAACAAAGGTTGAAATTAAATACCCTCATTTATTATTGCTTCAGTAGGATTATCAGCTGGTGGAGGTGGTGGTGGAGATTCATGTGCAACAGTAGGATTAGCAATTGGTGGAAGTGGAGGTGGTTCGGGCAATCCAGGTTCATTTCCTCTAGTTCTTCAACCTGTCTGTGTATATTCAGTACTAAGTGCCGATTAGCTCGCATCCAACAGAGATGACATGCTTGCAGATTTGTCCTCCGATCCTGTAACAATGTTTGATTTTTTTTTTTCTATAAAATCTTCACCTTTACCTTTAAAGTAATTGCTAGAAATGTTTCGGTCAGTGTAATAAATGGGGTTAGTATTAATAATAACTGCTAATTATTAGGGCGTAGTCTCACTCAGTTTATAGTTTGCGTCTGACTGTTTGTCTGAGTTTACAACCAATACTTGACTGTTTGTCTGAGTTTACAACCAATACTATTTGCAATAGTACGGGCACACTATTCACACAGGCAAATAGTTGGCGGATTATATACCAAGTGAGACTGCACCCTTACTCATTAATAAGAAGGAATTTGCTTCATCATGGGAACAATACAATAACAATTTAAAGCAGCCAGGGCAAGATAGTAGACTAAAAATATAAGTTTAACAATCCATCTAAAGGAAGCTGAAAAACATGAGATATTGTACTCAGTAAAGTAATACGTGATTGTTATATTGTGCTAACACTCTTTCGGATTATGGAATTCAGCTTTATTTAACTGACTGACGGATAAATGTCAGCGTTCATTAATCATAATGAATTATTTACTTTACTACCAGATACAAATATACATCATCACTCAATTAAAATTATATTAACTATTTTGACTCGTAAGGTTTACTACGTCAGACTTCACGTTGCAGTAATAAGTGATAATTGGTCATTCGTCGTTATGCAAAATGACTAATGGAGATTGTGGCACTATAATCTATTGAACAATATTCCCACTATCACCTTGGACCATGAAAATGGAGATAGTGGGATGTACTGGTTTTTTTTTGCGCCCTTGGAAGGATTATGGTTTCAAAGTAATTCTCAAACATGGCACTCAAACCACCCTGATTTAGTGCAGTCATATCTGGTATCTGGTGGTCCTCCACTAACCCATTCTGAGTACATATTTGTTGATTTCTAAACAACATATAATGGGAGACATTCACCGCTTACGGTGTCTATAAGAGAGCCAATTCCACCAATTGGCTATTATTTCGGGATACTTTACTCCCCTCTGACAAATCACTTTGAAGAATCTGGATCGTTCTACAGGTTGGTTCCCTTAAAGTTGACTATATTTTGTGCTGGTATGTCCTTTAATGTTGTGCTTAAATTCTCAAAGTATTCGGCTATTTCTTGAGGTCTCTTTTCAGCTATCGCCTTTGAAATATTTTGAGTGGTTCTCACAGTCAATTTGTCGGCATTTCTCGCCGAAAAGCCCTGGTCTCATGCATCACCGGGAATCTGATTCTTGAACATATGATCTCGAGAATTTTTCTTAAAATTTTCATGAACTACAAGTTTTAGGCCCACTTTAGTAAGCGGGGAGCCTGTAAAACTCTTACAATTTTGTTCTCTTCTGCGGCGGATAAAACAGTAATATGACCCACGGACTTCAAATGTTTGTTTTTTATGTTATTTATCGGGTTGGTGCATAAGTTCTTGGACACTAGAACACATTTATCTATACTTATAATAAATCTGTAGAGAGGTCAATTCTGTACATGAAATATATTTCCAAAATAACTATTAGCGGGTGATTAGTGATCGATACTGACGCCAAAAATGCAATCAGTAAAATTTTTGTCTGTCTGTCTGTCTGTCTGTATGTTCGTTATAGAAACAAAAACCACTCGACGGATTTCAACGAAACTTGGTACAATTGTTCTTCATACTCCTGGGCAGGTTATAGTATACTTTTCATCACGCTACGATCAATAGGAGCAGAGCAGTGAAGGGAAATGTTGGGAAAACAGGATTTCTTTTTAGGTGAAGTAGTAATAGGTTAGTAGTATTTAGTTAGTAGTAGGTCAGTTTTGGTTAATTTATGTTCAGTTTTTTTTAATATTAAGTAGGTAAAAGCGTAGGTACTTTTATTAATTATAGGTATAGGTATTATTAATTATAGTAGTTATAGGTATTTAGTTTTAAGTGAAGTAGGTTTTATTATTTTATATATTAGACGTAGTTATATATTTTTAGTTATTCAAGACCCAAGCGGACGCCGGCGTCCGCCCGCTATTGTCTTGAAAAACGCGTTGAATGAGAAATACGCGTTCTCAAGAATCGGCAGAGGAAAGAGCACATCGGTTAAACTCTATGAGAGTTAGTGCCTCAATTTCCGGAAGTCATTATTCCACGCGGACGAAGTCGCTGGCAAAAGCTAGTTAAAAATAATTTTATTTATTATTAAAAAGTGAGCAGTGGTGGCCCAGTGGTAACGGCCGCGACTTACGAGTTGTAAGTCGTAGGTTCGAACCCCGTCAGGCGCTTTACTTTGTGTAAATTATTTCATCACCATTGCTCTTAAAACGGTGAAGGAAAACATCGTGAGGAAACCGGCATGTCCTAGAACCAAAAATTCGAAGACATGTGACATCTACCAACCCGCACTGGGCCCGCGTGGGAACATTATAGGCTGATTATGTATTTATTATTAAAGAAATATTAATCCACAATATAATGACCGTCATGTTCAACGACATGTAACCATCTCTCTGGCAAAGACATTATGCCGTGTTCCCAAAAAGCAGGAGGCTGGTGGTCAAAAAACTAGGCGATATCGTCGAGTTGTTCATAGTTTTCAAACTTCTTTTTTTCTTAGATGTAATTTTAGAGCCCGAAACAGATTTAGTCCGACGGCGCAATATCAGGACTGTATGGCAGGTGAGGCACGTCTGTCCAGTTCAGCTTTTCCAGAATGTGACGGACAGACTTCGCATTAAGATTCAGCTTTAATTTGATATTATTGTCATTGAAATTTTTCCATCATTTTTGAAATAAATGATGTCTGAACGCAAGAGTAGGAAAAAGGGTATGGGTCTCATATTTTACAAATTAAAGAAAAAATGTTAAAAATAAAATTTATGTATTTAAATCAATACTTCGTTTTGCCAATTACAGCCTGCAGTCTGTTTTTCATTTCACTTATCAATTTTTTGACATTTTCTTGAGGAATGCCGTCCCACTCCTCTAATAATGCTGTCTTTAGCTCGTCTACGCTTGAAGGGACTGGATTTCTGGCCCGAACTCTTCTTTTAAGCTCGTCCCATAAGTGCTCGATGGGATTCATGTCAGGACTGAGCGCAAGCCAGTCCACCGTGCGTAATTCGACCTCTTCCAGAAACTGTCGAGTGACTCGTGCCGTGTGGCAGCGGGCATTGTCGTGCATTAACACGAAGTCTTCACCGGCAAACCCTGCGTAGGGCACAACATGATATCGAGTAGAATGTCGGTGATGTACCGATCAGCTGTTAGCCCGCCTCCTCGGCCGCCCCCAGGCACGAAAACAAGTTCGGTTTTTCCCTCTAAAGAAATACCAGCCCACATCATGCAGGAACCGCCGCCATATGCCACTGTTTCAGCGAAACAACATTGGGCAAATCGTTCCCCCGGATGCCTATAGATTCGGCCTCTCCTGTCACTGCCATGCAGACATATTCTGCACTCATCAGTAAACAGGACCGATCTCTATTGTGCAACGCTCCAATTGTGATGCTCTCGAGCAAATTGAAGGCGCGCTTGTCGGTAACCTGCAGTCAATTTAGGGCCCGTTGCAGGGTGCCGACTCGACGCTCCTACAGAATATTGGTGATTTGCCCCCGCCCGCCCCGCTTCCAGAGCTAGCCGGTTACGGTCCGGGCTAAGGGACAGTCGTGTGTGTGTGAGCGGTATTGTTCTGTGTAACACCGCTCAGTGTCTGCGTATATCGCGGCCCGCGCTGCGCATACACGCGTGAGTTTAGGCGTCTGTATAGTGGTGACTGTCTGCGTTCGCCACGCAACGTGCCTATATTAACCTAGCACACGCTGCGCGACGAGTGTATGTAGGTGGTAGAGTTCAGTTGATTCGAGTGAGCCGCGTATAACCTGGGTGCAGCTCACTCGAGGTGTCAATCCGGTGTGGGGTCATCGTCCGCTACCAGGTCGCGAGGCAGGGGTCTCGCGTCGGGGGGGCGCGCGTGCCAGGGCGCAATGTCCTGGACATGTGGCCAGGCGGATGCGTCGCCACGCGCGAACATACCCTTCGCGAGGCGCCGCACAAACTCGTCCAGGCTCTCAATCCCGAGGTCTCGTTCTAGGACAACGTTCCTCACGAAGCGAGGAGCGTCCACAATGATCCGCAGCGCAAGGTTTTGTTGCGCGCGGAGCAGCTTTCGGCTCGACTCGCTCGTGAGGGCGAACCATGCCGGCGCGGCGTACGTCAAGATTCAAGTTAAACCGGATGTGGGGGGTCTTATAGCGGGAGCAGGTAGCGCGCGTCGTGGATTCCTAATGAGGTGACGGCCAATTAAAATGCGTCAATAAATCAGCGCTTAGTTTTTTTTTAAGGTATTGATGTTAATTGAAAGCATAATTCTTCAACTTTCGAATGACGTATCACTTTTATAATTACCATTTATCGTTTTAGGAAAATCAATGTACATGTGCGCCGTCAAGCCTTGAGTCGATTTGGTTGCTCGCGAGTGTATGGCATTAATAGTCTGCTTCTCGTCCAACAGTTCCCAATACAGAATGCCTTGCCAATCTCAGAAAACTGATAACATTATCTTTTGTCCATGACGATCTGGCTTCGGTTCCGTTGGCGCCCCTTCTCCGCGTGGAACCCAATTGGCCTGCCGCGTTTTGTTGTTGTAGTGAACCCAGGATTTGTCGACAGTGACAATGGACCTGAGAAAGTCTTGTCTGTGTGTGCAGGAGGAGACTTTCGCATATGGTCACGCGTGCTGCGCGCTCGCTGTCTGTCAAAGCGTGGGGTGTCCACCGACTCATTATTTTGTGGTAGCCCATTGCATGCAGGTGTCGAATTATAGATGAATGGTTGTACCAAAGTTCCTTCTCCAAGTCCCTGGTAGTCGCATCCGGATGTCTTTCAAAATGTGAGCGTAGAAGATCTTCGTCGAAGACAAATGGCCGACCGGAGCGAGGTTTGTCTTCACAACTCTTATCCCCCTTATCGAAAGACTTAAGCCAATAACTCACTGTGGAATGAGCAATAGTGCCTTGTCCAAACGCAGTGTTAATTTTCTTGGCCGTTTGCCTCGCACTCGTTTCTAGATTATGCTCGTAAAGCATGATCGCTCGTAGTTGACGCGGTTCCAATTCCATTTTGATCTAAACTGAACAACTTGGAACGCGCGCGCCCTTTTATACCCCTTGGCGTATAGCTCCTAGAACATTCTGTAGAATAATAGATTATTCTAGCGTGTAACCGAATTGAAACCTATAAAATTTTTTAATGAAATCCAAGTGTCCAAGGATTTATGCACCAACCCAATAATATTATGCGTCTTGAGATAACAAATTGCCGTTGAGCATCTCGTGAAGAAATTAGGCCTGATTCTATTGATTCGCATGCAAGTTTTAACATTTCTTCAGTGTAGTTTTTATATACCCTAAACCCAATTATTCGTCTTGACTGCCTCTGTCGAATTCGAGATTTATGTTTATTTTTCTGAAACAAACCATGCAACTCTCAACAAAAAATATTAGAAGTAATAATAAAAAAATATTTAAATATGTGGGGACATCTCACACATGGCCATCTGACTCCAAACTAAGCAGAGCCTTGTACAGTCAACAGCAAAAGTAGATGATGAAAATCAGAAATTCAATACTAAGTAATGAACGGAGTTCGCGTCAGAACTGTGTGGCGTCGAAGTAGTAAATGTTTGGTATAATTTACAATCACATAACGACACTTCGACGCCACACAGTTCTGACGCGAACTCCGTTCATTAGTATTGAATTTCTGATTCTCATCATCTACCTTTGCTGTTGACTGTACTATGGGTACTACTAGACAGCTAATATGCATACATATATATACATGGTGTAAGGAGAACGCTTTCAAAGCCAGAACGTAGATTATACAGTGTGTCCGGACATGGACTAGCGATATTTTAAATATAAACTATTTTAAAGTACAGTTACACTAGGCTTGGGTCCAATACACTTCCCCGCTATGTGGCAGGCATTTTTTTTTTTTTTTGTTAAAATATGCTTTATGCGAGAACAAACAAAATCATATCTCTCAAATTTTTTGTCATACTGAGATAAAAATAGGCTTATTCGAAAGGCAATAATATTATCTACCGTCTGCATTACAAAACAATGTTTTCAAAATTCTGAAAAAAAAAACTTATGAAAAAAAAATGTCAAAGTCGAAAAAAAAACGAAAAATTATGCAATTCAACCAATAATTGTTAATTACTACAAAAAAACCACCGACTACTTTTTTTTTTTTTTACTAGATAAACAGGTTTTGAGCTAAGCTACACTGTCCTTCGTAACAGCAAATGCAGTACTTGCAAAATGGCGGTTTCGAGAAAAACGCGTTTAAGTGTTTTTTTTTTAATCTCTACTTTAACTGTGTTTTGTTACGAAAAACGTAAATAAAAATACAAAATCTCCCCATGCTTGAAGTCTCCCCATGTAATATGTAATTTTTGACAAAAACGGAAAATCGTAAAAATGTCGATTACTGCATTTGCTGTTACGAGGGCAGTACAATACAACATAAAATTCACAACTGTATGTCTAATACTTGAGTTATTGTTGTTTGAACATAGCGTATGCAGAAGCACAAAAGGACTTTGTCGGAACCTTAAACAGGAAATCATTAGAAACACAACATTCATATTGAATTTTATTTAATGTTTTTTTCCAATATTAAAAGACTATTAAAACATTTCACGCCTCTCTTTTGCTCTAACAGATACATGGAGAGTTTTTGATCTTTAGACCAACTCCTCCCATGAATAAGTTGTAATCCCTTAAACACACAGGTTTCACAATTGATTTACCGGCCTTCGTTCCATTGTAAGTATCGGTTCTACGATAGGTCAAAATTCCTCTATTACGCTTAGCCTCGATCGTCTGCTGGGCGTAGCGGCTTGTTTCACGGACGATCATAAGGCGAATCGTAGTCTTTCCCAGGGGAAAGTCTTTACCAGTTGTCCCAGCTGTAGGTCCTGAGAACTCCTCACGAACACCCCCGAACGACTCAAAGTCCGACAGCCACGTGAAATCAGGCGACGTACCCAGTAGGCGATCAGCTGCGTCGTCCATCCCCTTATCAATCCTGTTTATAATTTCCCGCATGGGTTCTTCCAACTCCTCAGTGTCGGGAAAGTCCATCCTAGCAGCAACTGGCACGGCCTCGACGTCGAACTCGTCGTCGAACTCGCTGTCTGCAACCCCGAAGTTGATGGACGAACTTCAACTTCGTAGTTGGCGACAGTGACATGGTCCGTACTTGGCCCCGGCAGATCCTGCACCCACCGGCTGACATGCCAGGGGGCCTCCTCCATCATCTCCTCGGCTTCTTCCTCCGACATGTCTAATGCCTCCACCCGCTGGACTACATCGAAACTGCAACAAAGTACAATATTGTAAAAATATAACCTAAATATGAATACGTACCAAGAACTTACTGTGTGCAGGAGAGCAAACTTACCAGAAAGGGACGGCCGGCTTGATTTGGACACGTCGGATACGACCACCAGGGGTCTGTTTAACGGACACAGGCTCGCCCTGAACGTTCAAAGAACCACCTGGCGATAGCATGGAGGTGGCTAAAAAGATAAGAAATACAAATTATTCCACGGAAACTAAATAAATATAGTAATATGCTATACAGAAAATACTTACCGCGGCGGCGGGGATAGAGATAGGCAAGGATCGTGATGCGACTCGTCCATCAACCCCATTATCAAAGCGCGTCGCGCGGCGCTCCCTCTGGCCGGCCCCTATTCAGTCGGAGCGGGGGTCACGCTCCGCGAAGTCGACATTAAGGCCTGTCTCATCATGCTAAAAATATCATAAAACGAATCATTTACTAAAGTAATGGCCTAAAAATTAAATTCTATTTGAGCTTATTCACCTTTTTTGAAGTCGGTAAAAAAAACAATAATCTCAAAATTTATTATTCTTAGACATGACAGATAAGAAAACTACATGAAATAATAAAAATGCAATCACAAAAATATAATAAATATAATAAGTCAACTTTTTGCAGTTAGTTCTTTGCACTGACGAATGACCTTGCACCATGACCGCTATCTCGTTATCTCATAGTACCGGCAATATCGCCGAATTTTACTCTTTGAAATACGTTTCCAATGACAATACGCAATAATATTAGTAGCTATTAATTACAAATTATGTTCGTAGATTAATAAGCTAGCCACTTATGTGTATTTCAAATAATATACAAGAATATTTATTATAAAAACATGACTCAAATTGACTCGATACGGCATCCATCATGGTCAAACTTTGTGCGTTACAAAACATTCGTTAAGTTTTTCACTGAAATATATATCACTTTTCGATAAACTATCACTCAATGCGAAATCTGCATTTATTAATAATAAATCTGAATTACTACAAAGGCGATAACAGGGACCGCTCGGATTTAGCACTCGGACGATACGGAGATGATATGCGGACGCTCCCGTCACTAAAATCGTATGATATGCTGACGTTCCCGTCATTAAAGCCGATACATACGGCTTTGATACGTAATTGATACGGTCTAGTGGGCATAGTAGAGCATATCGTGTTGCTTTCCGATCCTGACACGTTCCTATTACGGTCATAGTATGATACGTTGTAGTGGGTAGTCTTTAATGGCGTCTCGCTTCAAAAACCACAGCTGCATATTGTAAAATTTTATTTTCGTTCATTTTTGTAATATTGACTTTAAAATGTATTCAGTCTTAACGCTTTCGATTTGAATTGTCAATGGATGCGTAAAAAGAGACAAATCGCTCTCTAATTCTTTGAAATCTGTGAAACGCTGCTCAAGTTCAAAGATTACCTCGTCGATGTACTTCAGGTGGTCAGAAAAGTTGCATTCTTCGAAATTTCCCATTTCGGTATAATGTTATTTGCAACTCGGAAAAAAAGAAAAATATTTTTTTTCCAGTGACGGTTGAACAATCTGTTTATTTTTGAACCCATTGACATATCCATACAAGTTGGCTATATTGTGTTGTTTGCCTTGTAATTTCAAATTTAATTCGTTCAAATGTTGTGTCATATCAGTTAAAAATGCAAGATTAGCAAGAAATTCAGGATCTTGCATTTTAGTTTCCATATCAGTTGTATCAGATTTTATTTCATTTTTATGAAAAATGGGATATGGGCCGCATGCGGTCCGCGGGTCATTGTCTGGACAGTCCTGATATGCTGATCCATTGAGGCGCTGCGGTAGAAACACTGGTCCTAGAATTCGTCCGTTAAAAACACCAGTCCATACGTTGACGGACCACCTGGTCTGATGGTCGGTATCTTAAGTGGCGAATGTCAAAAAAAATCTAAAATTATAGTCTGCGATTCTTCATTGATTATTTCTAAATCTGTGACATTTGTATAAATTGGTATGATGACTGAATCCAAGTCTGAACCCAGTATATCCCGTATTATTGGCCACTATATCCCGTTTTAAGGATTATAATAAAACTAAATAATGTAAAACTACCGTTTCTAATAATATATTAACGTATAAATAAATAAATAATCTTGTGAAGCACAACTTAACGTGCTTATTTTCTGCATTTTCATTCTAAATTGTACGAAATAACCAAACGATGAGGGCGCCACTGTGCGGTCGGTATAGTCTTAAACTAAAACGTAACCGCAGTTGAATCGTTGTTCATTAGTAGAATATGAAAACTCTTAACAGCCGTGATTCAGCTGTTTCCATTGCGATTTTTGAACAATTTTGTTAGTAGAATCGGCCCCCAGCACATCAACCTACTACAATCTGTCTGATTTCTTTAAAAAAAAATCAATTTTATCGTTAAAGCATAAGGTTCAAAGTTGATTGGGAAAATCTGACAGTTTGGGGTAGCTCGATGTGCTGGCGTCTGTACGACAGTAACAGACAGATAAAAAAATAAATAAAATACGAATACCTGAGCCTGAACGAATTGATTCGTTTCTTCTTCAAATGTTTACGGAATGTGGCCATAATTATTTCTTTCTTGTTTTTGATTTCCTTAACAGGCTTCTTTACAATTTCACTTAGACGATGCCATGAATCGGCTACTTTTTTTTTTATCTACGTGATCTTTATCCTTTGGATTCCAAATACAGGGTTCCGCTTGGTAGCATTCGAGGAAGCGTAAAGTTTCGTCGATAGACCAGTTACTCATTTTATAAAGTACGTAGCGCAGAACTCAGTTTATAATAATATTTCGATAGGCACAATGCAATTATGTAACGGTACGCGCACACGTCCATTCGCTACCAGTACGCAGGCGCTACTAACAACGCACAAACGTATAGATGGATCCCAAGCGCTTGCCGCAAACTTCTTTGATTTGGACGTCAATAACCGACTGTACTCGATCGGATCGGTCGCAAACGCTTGCAAGTCTACACAAGCCAAGACAAACGCTCTATCCACACGTTTGAATTTGTGATGATTTGTCGAGGTTTGGCAAGCGTGTGGAACCGTCATAAAGGTGGGTTTACACGCTTGACAAGGCTCGACAAGCGTCCACAAATCCCGTTTGGCATTTGGAAGGCGTGTACATGCTTGTGAATGCGTGAGTGTGCTACATACACGCAAGCATGGCGGACACCGAAATTGTGTCGGCTATTGCGTTTGGTTTAACGTACTTTTATTTGAAATACAAGCAAAGCCCATTGTATGTTTTGTAGTAATAATTGTTTTTTGTTTTGTTAAGTATTTTCTGGTGTACAATAAAGTATATATAAATAAATAAATAAATAATAAATAAGTAAAATAAAAACAAGGAAAGCTCGACGACCACGAAGATGGTGGATGCTAAAGATTCATAAAAACCAGGTATGTAATCATTTATTTAACTTTAATTAAGCGGTTTTTTAACTTTTGTTAAACTTGTAATTTTTGTTGAAATCTCCATAGAGTTAAAAGTGCGCGCGCACAAATTTGGCATAACTTTTGCAACGCCTCATTGGTATTTCGGTTACAGATGTAGTGAATAATCCTTTGCCCTCGTATTTTCTCGGAAAGTTTCTTATTTGTCCAGCTACTTCAGTCAGCCCTAGTCAGTCACAGTACCCGTCAATGAGGCTGATTGAAGTGGCATGATACAAACATTTCCGAGAAAATCTCTCTTATTGCACTCGTTATCGCATTCTACCGTTATGCATTTTGCTTATCAAATTTACTGTTTATTTTTTAATTTTGATCTTAATGTTTTAATTCTGATTCTAATGTTAATTTTAATTTTTTATTTTAATTTCGATTATGATGTTATTCTTTGCTTAATGTTTTGTTCCTTGTTTCCTCACTACGAGTAAAAAAACTTGTTGATATGTATAATTAAGAAGCTATTTTTACGTAAGTGCTGTGTACGCCTGTAAGTGACTAATTCACCACAACTCGATGAATACTTATGTTATTTATTATTATGTAATTTTTCTAGTGAATAGGTCGTTGGTGTACCTTTCAAATAAATAAATAAAATACGATGGGAAAGAATTATTCACAACATCTGTAGGTACAATTTATCTGTTGCAGTTACTTTATCCCACAATATTTACAACATGCTTTAATTTGTTACAGACAATTTATAGAAGACAAAGAACACCGGCGAACTCCCAAACAAATTTTTGTTGTCATTTTTTTTTTTTTGCGTCTGCCTATGAAAAATATCTAAAAGTATAGAGCTTGAATTTCTGAACAGTTTTGTCTTTGGTTATACTTTTATAGGAAGTCAGGAATTAAAGATATTTCAGTTTAAAGTTTTATAGGTTATGTCTTGTCAACAACAGACTAATCGAAAAAGAAATATAGAAATACCTACTACATTTTCAATACAAAATAATCTACGGACTACGTATTTAGGGAATACCCTAAATACGTAGTCCGTAGATTATTTTGTATTGTATAAGTCCAACCGAATGTAGGTCCGTAGGTCTGCCTAAGTAAATAAAAAGGTATTTATTTAATAATCTTAGTCTAATATTTATTTAACTATCTTTAGGGCAGTTAGCTATAGAAATATTCTAAGATTAATTACATGGTAAGAGTAGATCATTGGTGGGTACTTATAAAAAAAAAAACTTTTTTTTTTTTTTAATATTTATTCCTCATCTTCTCTAACCACAATGTCATCAAGAAAACCTGCGGGTGCTGTGATATTTGGTTGATGTCTGGCCCATCCTAAATACTATACTACTGTCATTGTATGAGCGCAACATCCAACAGTTCGTCTTCCTACTAAACAACTACAACAGTACTCCACTATTCCTGCTCGACCGGGCACATTATTTTCTATTATTAAATATACATAATATTGTCTTCTTGAGACATGGCGTGACTTTATTTTAGCTCTTATTAAGGTAGTGTCACCACTGCCTCTAAGGTTGTACTCATCCGAATTAAGTCGCTCACTACATGCTTCAATCCGATACCCGCCGTGGAAACGTACATGCTCGCCGTAATACGAACGGGCCTGTCTTATTTGGTACGTTCCCAAGGCGAATAAAATGAGGTCCCTGTATTCCAGGATAGGAAAGTAAATATTATTTCTGTCTGCAGTTATACTTTGAAAGTTGGATGTTCTCCTATTTAAATTAATAGCCTCAACCATTCTAGCCAAATTATTTTCTAAATTCATATTTTGTCTGATAATGCTTAATATTTCATTTGCATTCACATTGTCTTGCAGGCGAGCACCAAACTTGTTTATTAAAGCCGCTGCAATTGTGAAGTTTTGCATCATGTGGGGAAGAGATGTATGGAAATATTCAAAGTCAAAGTCAAAGTCAAAGTCAAATCATTTATTTCAAATAGGCACTTAAAAGGCACTTTTGAACGTCAAAATTTAAAATGAAAAAATAGAATTGATTCTAGTCGCCCATTCCAAAATGTAGTTTTCGTGTGGAGAAGAATGGGCAAGAAACTCCACCGTTACTCTTTTAAAATGTTTTACAAGTTTTTGTATACATTGTTTATATAATTATATGTGAAGACGATGCACCTAAAATAAAATTTAGTCTACCAAAAATGGTAAAAGAATTAAAAATATAACAGACTGGTAAATCAATTATGTGATAGATACATGGTGTCCACATATTTACAAAGATTGAAAAATTTTTCTAGTATTAAAAAGTGTGTGAGTTACATTTGTCAAAGAATGTAAAAAACAATGTAAAAAAAAAAAAAAAAAATGTGTATGTATAAATTAAATTAGCAACCAGTTTGATTTTGTCTAGACTCTAGATTGTCCTATGGAGCAGGACCAGCATGTTTCCAAACATTGTTATCTTGGATATAATCCTCCAATTTGTAATATCCTTGTTTACAAAGTGTACTTTTTATATGAGTTTTAAATTTTCTTTCATTTAATTGTAATATATCAAAAGGTATTTTGTTGTAGCATTTAACACAGTACCCCATAAAAGATGTTTGCACTTTAGATAATCTGAAAAAAGGTTGATCTAATTTATCTTTATTTCTAGTATTAAAATTATGTCTATCACTTATTTTATTAAAAAGATGTTGATTTTTTCTTACATACATAATATTTTCATAAATGTATTGGCAAGGTACCGTCATAATATTAACCTTTTTAAATAGTTCCCTAAGAGATTCACGACGACGTAGATTGTAAATGGCTCTGACAGCTCTCTTTTGCAAAATAAAAATGGATTCAATATCAGCAGCCCGACCCCACAGTAAAATGCCATATGACATAATACTGTGGAAGTAACTAAAATAGACCAAACGCGCGGTTTCTACATCTGTTAACTGTCTTATCTTTCTAACAGCATAAGCGGCCGAGCTTAGCCGCCCCGCAATAGATGTTATATGAGGCCCCCATTGTAATTTCTCGTCTAGCGTGATTCCTAGGAAAACTGTCTGATCAGTAAACTCTAGTTTTTGGCCATTCAATATGATGTCACATTCGCTGCTTCTAACATTAGGCAATTTAAATTTAATGCATTTGGTTTTTTTTTCATTAAGTACTAAATTATTTACCGTAAACCAATCTTGGACCTGAAGAATAGAGTTATTCACGTCGTCAAGATTTTGTGACCGTCGGTCTATTTTAAAGATCAATGATGTATCATCTGCAAATAACACCATCTTTGGTTGATTTTGAAGTAATTGGGGTAAATCGTTAATATAAACTAAAAAGAGGAATGGACCCAATATCGAACCTTGAGGAACGCCCATTGTCATTTCAGACCCTAATGAGTTTATGCCGTTTACTTGAACTTTAACCTTTCTATCTTTCAGGTACGATCTTAGCAAATCAAGTGCTTTTTTTCTAATCCCATAGTGCTCCAGTTTCATCAGAAGTGTCTCATGGTTTACGCAATCGAACGCCTTAGAGAGGTCGCAAAAGATTCCAATGGCATCTTGTGCTTCTTCCCAGGCGTTAAAAATGTTCTTTATTAGGGTAACACCGGCGTCAGTAGTACAACGCCCTTTGGTGAAACCGTACTGGTGTTCATGAAAGATGGAATTTTTATTAAAGTGACGTAACATTTGATTGAGCATAAGCTTTTCAAACACCTTACTGAGAACTGGCAGAATCGACACAGGCCTATAATTGTTGGGTTCTTTACTGTCACCGGATTTGAATAATGGAACTACTTTACTATGTTTCATAAGATCCGGAAAAACTCCTTGATCAACGCTGGTGTTAAATATGAAAGCTAAATAAGGCGCAATGGTTTCTATGAGAGATCTACATACTTTTACAGACATTCCCCAGAGATCTTCTGTTGATTTAATTTTAAGATCTTTAAAAGCTTTTATAACAGCCTGGGGATTTGTATGCTGAAACCTAAACTCCAAAGGGCATGGCTTTACATTCTTTTTAAGCAAGGCAGCAGAAAGTGTGGGGGATGAATTTAAAGCTTCAGTAGTTTTAAAGGGAATATTCGCAAAAAAATTTTCAAATTCCTGAGCTATTTCTACATCTGAGTTGATGGGGCCATGTGCAGTCTCTAAATTAAATTCAGTATTACGCTGTTTTTTCCTACCTGTTTCATTATTTATTATTTGCCAGGTAGTCTTTATTTTATCATCAGCTGATTTTATTTTATTGCTAATATAAAGAGCTTTAGCTATTTGGCACACACTTTTAAAAGTTTTTGAATATTTTGCAACATACCGATGAAAGTTTTCATTTTTCAAATGTTGCTTTAAGCCATAAAGTATTGTTGTCTAAGTAATTTAAAATCTCTTTTAAAGTAGCCGTTGATCACTTCCACCACCCATCTGCAAATGGTAACACAGCGGCTTCTATTTGCTTGAGCTGTAGTTAACTGATGCTCGCCTTCTAACAATGATTCCGGCATGAATGGTTTGTAGCCACATCCTTCCAACAAAGCAATGCTATCTCTAAAACCTCTATCTAAAATAAAAGCGTCATTATTTCTGAAATACAACCTTAGTGCAGAATTCTCATTACTGAATAAATTATTCATGATTTCAGAGTCTGATGTAGTTGCTTTGTATGGGCCAAAACAATCAATAATATATCCATCACTGGCAACAATTAAAAATGGTTTGAGAAGATTCCTATATTTGTGCAAAGAATATGTGTCTTTTTGAAACATGTAATTCGAACTTTTGTTGATATAAATATATGTGCCGTCACAAATGACTATGGCATTGTTATCATTTCCGAACAAACCATTGGGAACGGTTAAATTATGTTCGATCAATTCATCACGAGTAATATGACTAATGCCCAGATATCTTGATACAAAATCTTGGCATAAAATCTCCCGTACTTTGTCCATTAAACTCTCTAACGTTCTACGAGGCACTTGTACCAATGTGGCAATTCTCTCATCTGAGTCCCCTGTTCGCATCTTCAGCAGAAGTGCTGCCAAACCCAAACTACCTCTATGCAGTTCAGAGATCCGTGGTATTTCTCCAATTAAAACATTGAATTTTTCTTTTGAGAATCCTATCCAGTATTCAAATACTCTCTCATCCATATCTTGAATATTCTCGAAGTCAAGCGTAAGACTAAATGCATTCACAAAAGAAAATACATGCTGTATTTGATCTACGTTAAATGTAGATATACTGTTTTCGGAATCATATAATGTATCCCATGAATTATTTGTCAAATGTTGACTGCAAACACGAGCTAATTTAGGCAAATAATAATTATGATTATGCAGAACCGTAGCTCGTAACTTATCAGAGATATTGTGAAATGTGGTGCTGCTGCAATTTGGAAAGACACAAGTGTGTGTAGAATTGGCTGCTCGTCTATAATTGGCTAATTCCACTGCTTGTGTTGGTTCAGGTTGGGTTGATGCTGATGGCTGGATAAGATTTTCTGCTGGTTGCACATTATCAGTTGTGTCCAGTTGAGGTCTGCTTTCATCTTGACGATTCATACGTAAAACCTCTCTTTTTGTGCGTAACCAGCACGCATGGCAAACACGATCTGAAGATGATATCTGAAAATAAAATAATAGATTAACTGGGATAAAAATTGCTGCCTTATAAATGATGAAATGTCATAATTTTTTTACAACTTAAATTGCAAAACTAAACAAACCTCTCGCGGTGCCACTTTGCTCTCTATAATATTAATTATAGATTGCTGCATCTCAGTAGGGTTTTGTCTTAATATTAAGTCACTCTGTCTTTGAAGGGTTGAACAGCCACATAAAAGGCACACATTTGTATGCCCCCTCGTACTTGGTCCTGCTTCTTCACTGCCAGAAACTTCTCTTTGCAAGGTATCATTAACTGCAGCCATTGCAAGATCTCTGCATGCTTCGCAGACATAGTCATCTTCCAAAATCTAACAACAAAATGATACTCTTAATACATTAGAATGAATTATTATTTTGTGAACAATGTAATAGATATACTAAATAAATGTAAGTGAAACTTGTCAACTTAATGTCATTTAAAAACATGATTTTAAACAACATAGTAAGCCACCGACAAAAATCTTGTACTATACTTGATGAACAGTTCTAGGCAATGAAGATAATCAGTATCTTGTAACGGGACTAGTCGTCAGTAATACTTACAATTTGAGGATATACCCAGCTGCAGATTAAAGCAGTGACTCTCGAGTCAAGTGCCAATGCCGGGTATCGTCGCATTTTATTGACACATATGTTGCAGTTGACCACTCACATGACCGCTGTCAAAATCAACCTAGCCTCGAATGACCAGGAACATTGTTTGACAGCGCGCGGCGAGGTGCCGGCCCACAAATACACGATCCGTACACAAAATATTTCTATGAACTGATAGTAAAATAATGGCGGTTTCTTATAGTGGATAGACCAGGCTAGATTACTAAACTTGTTTTAGAACTCTAAACCGGTGACCCTATGTTTTTATTTACCTAAAATGAGGTCTCATTCATTAGGTATACAATAACATAATAATATGTACCAGTGTTCCTACAAAGTTTTGAAATAAAATAACATCGCCCGAACGAACTGTCGAGCGCGAGTCATCGCGGCCATTTTTTTGTATGAATTTAATGCTCTTTATGAACGGATGTTTGTAAAATGTTTATTATTATGGTTTAAATGTTTTGTTCAGTTTGTTTGAAATACTTACAGAGTGTAAAATGTACATTTATTGTATTATATTATTATTATGTATTGTGCCGAATGTAAATTTAATTTACTGAAAATGTGTTTGTGTGTAATTTTAATGTTGTAACTTTAATTAGTGTATGTACGTAATGAATTGTCGAGTATCGGCCAGTATTAGTATATTGGGGTATAATTAAGGATATAAATAAAAAAACGTACAACTTAATTAGTATTTATTATTAGAATAAACATAATTAAGTAGAGTAAAAATTGTTTATTTCTGAATTTAAAATTACATTACGGAGGTATTGTTAGTCCCGAACTAGACACAGCCTGTATCTTGGGCACCATTACATAGGTACAGAGGCCAGCACATCAAGCTACCCCAATCTGTCCAATTTCTTTGATAGATTTTCAACTTTATTATAAAGGAACAAGGTTCATTATTTAAAACTATTATTGTACCATGTTTTAATGCAAATAAATAAATTATATTCTACAAACTCGAAAGCATTTCATTTCAAATAAACCAGTTACAGGCACTATTGGAGTAAACGACGGACATGTGGTTACAAAATATTGGTTACACCATACATGGTGAAATTACACAATAGAAAGTTACACAATCTCGACGGACATGTGGTTACAAAATATTGGTTACACCATACATGGTGAAATTACACAATAGAAAGTTACACAATCTCGACGGACATGTGGTTACAAAATATTGGTTACACCATTCATGGTGAAATTACACAATAGAAAATTACACAATAGAAAAACAATAAAAATAAAACAAAACAAACAAGAAGAAGTCTGTGCAGCTAAAAAGTACGGCAGTTCAGTGGCGAAGGATGAATTTATGACAGAGGTAAGACGGAGCAGAAAAAAAAAGTCAATTAAACATATTGACTATAGTGTTTGTGTTCTGAATTTTCGAAGGGAAGCCTGCGGGAATCGAGTTGTATGGTACCTTCGCCACTGCGGAAGTTACCCAACACACTTGCATATTGCATAATAACCACTACAAAGAGTAAAAAAAAAAGAAAGAAATGAAAGAAAGATCTCAAACTCAAACTCAAAGCATTTATTTCAATTAAACCATTTCCAGGCACTTTTGAATTGTCAAAATTAACTAGTCGGTCAGTTAGTCAGAAACATGACGCATGGATCAGCACCATCCAGCTCAACCATTTTGAAGGGAACCGAATGATCCAACACACGCGCCACCATCAGTGAGACATTTAAGTGAGCATGACACATTCTCAACTGCCATGCTCTTTCAAGTCAATATAAAAAAATTATAATAAACGGATCCATGGTTCTTACATTTACAAAATTTAAAAAAAAAATGCTTCTAAATTATAAGATGTGCGTGGTGTCCTGAAAACAAAAGTCACGTATATGGACGTGTGTGATAAGGCTTCATGCATTCTATACATAAAGGAATATCACACACGTCACATTTCCAAGTGGTTCTACTTGACTTTTTGTTCTCAGTACACCAAACACAACTTTTCTTAAGAGGGGCCACTTTTATTTTTTCAATGTAGTGGTTATTTTGCAATATGACTCTGTGTTTTTTTTTCCTAAGTGTGCTGGGTACCAGGTAGGTGGTTTCAACAGGTTTTGTAATTTGGGGAGGGATGTAGCTATGCCAAAAACTTTTTAGGAGGCCTTCAGCTAATAGGAGCCGGAACCTTCGGTGCGTAATATTTTTCTCCTTGTTTTTATAAATAATAAATGCGTTCTGCACCGAAGTATTCAACAGCCTCCTAAAAAGTTTTTTGTACCAGATGCTGTTCCTCACCCGTTCTAACGGAAAGTTGGCCAGCATCTGGTCCTTTTTGTCCACCCCCCCCATGGCCTTATTATAATCTAAAACCACCCCCGGTTTGTACTTCCAACGGCCGTACTTTTCAACTGCACCGGCATCCAACTTGTGAAATGTGGACACCATACTTACGAGGCCGTCATCCTTCCAAACGATGACATTTATGTCACCGCTTGTGGATGCTACGACATCACCCTTCCTCATTTGTGGCTTGGTGAGGCACTTTATGCTATCGGGTACGTTCTCCCTGTTCAAACGCAGAGTCCCGTAGCAATCAGTGCCTCTAAGCTTAAGGCTACGCGCTAATAATGGACTGTTGTAAAAGTTGTCCATTATTAACGTGTAGCCTTTTCCAAATAGAGGACTGGCGAGGTCGTACACAACTTTCGCCGTAGCCCCAGCAGGCTGATAGTCTGTCCTGTTAGGTTGGTCGGTTATGTCATCCCTACTCTGACTGTCACTAGAGGCTGCCTTTCCAGCGTAAATATTAAATTTCCATAAATACCCGGAATCTGATTCGCAAATCTCATACGACTTTATACCTGTTTTCGCCGCTTTCGTCGCTATTTTCTGAATGAAGGTTAAGTGGCCATGCCACTTAAGCAACGATTCGTCAATAGCGACGTTTTGGCTAGGCAGGTACAAATCTTGAAACTTGCGATTCAGATGGGTAAGTATGGGCTGAATTTTATGTAATCTTCGCTCTTCTAAGGACGAGGATTGAGGAAGATTGCTACTATCAGCGAAGTGAAGGAATTTTTTGAGGAGGAGGTATTTATTAAATGAGATGTATTCTTTGAAGTACGGCATAGCAGTCGCGCGTGAAGAAGGATAAAAGTATTCTGATTCGACAGTTATGGGGTTGAGGCTCTGGTGGATCATAAGAGCGAAAAAAACATATAATTCATGCACGCTGGTTGGGTGCCACCGTCGCATGCGAGAACTTGCACTAAGGCTTGGTCTGTCGAAGAATTGCGCTGCGTACACGTTCGTCTCCCTTTCAATCAGCGACATGATTGGCTCGTCCCAGATCTTCAGGAAGATGTCTACAGGATTCCGGATCTCCGACATTGGGAATGTAGGACCCGGAGTTCCTGTAAACTCTTCCCGAACACCCGTGAACGAATCCATATTAGATCGCCAATCGAAAGAGATTCGATCGACAGGGAGTGTTGCACGCAACGCAATATCATTCTGTCTGTCCATCTGTTCTATTTCCATCAAAACTCTCGGGTCAATGTCTTCAAGCACTGCTGGGCTATCAGTGGCGAGAGTTGGCGGTCTCGTAAGTACCAGGGAACTGGTTTCGTCAGCTAGCCGGTCTTCTGGGTCTACATCGCTGCCGAAACTATCAGCAGCGGCTAAAACAATATAAAAAGAAAATAATTAAAACCTAATTTCAATAATTAAAGTTGCGGGGGCCTGACACACAATTAGATGGAAAACTTACAAAGATCCTCAGAAAGACCAGTCATTGCTGGACTCGACGCAGTTACCCCGGTGGTGTCCACGTCCATAAATGCAGCTGAAACAACAATTTATGTTTAGAACTTTTATTTTCCCAACCTTATTATATTATTTTACCGATTCCATTGTTATGTAACTTACCAGGCCACGGGACTTCTGGGTCGTCGGCGGCTTCACACGGCAGATCTAAAATGTTAATATAAATTATAATTAGTACATATTTATTTAATGTGGAGTAGTAGTACACACTAAAAATGTTGGTTTTAAGTTGTCACTTACAAGAACGGCGGGACGTCGGCGTGCAGAATAGTGGACACTCATCATTTGGAGTGTCCACTTCTGGCGGCGGCGGCGTCCAGCAGCTAAGGTATCTAAAACAATAATGTCATTTTAAAATAATGCCCTTAGTTAAATGTGACGTAGGCTCTGCATTATTGAAATATGTATCGTTACCTGCTAGGTGAAGCCGCCGACGATAGGCCATAGTCGTCATCGTCATCATCTTCTTCGTTCACCCGCGACGGACCAGGCGCGGGTGAGGCATACACCCGCGACGGACCGGGCGCGGGTGATGCATACACCCGCGATGGACCAGGCGCGGGTGATAGATTCACCCGCGACGGACCAGGCACGGGTGATGCATACATCCGCGACGGACCGGGCGCGGGTGATGCATACACCCGCGATGGACCAGGCGCGGGTGATAGATTCACCCGCGACGGACCAGGCGCGGGTGATAGATTCACCCGCGACGGACCAGGCACGGGTGATGCATACGCCCGCGACGGACCGGGCGCGGGTGATGCACACACCCGCGATGGACCAGGCGCGGGTGATGGGTCCTCCAGCGTCCGACTGGGCGCGGGTCCACTAGAATAAAAAAAATTAAATACTATTGACGTCCTTTGGGCAAGTCGACATAATGTAATTTACACTTACCTGCTTGAGCTTGACGGTCGCCTCGCCCACGGTGGAGGCGAAGGAGCTGGTAGTACTGCCGGAGTACCAGGAGCCAGAGGGAGCACACTCGCTCTCTCCAGCGGAAGTGCACTAGCAAAATATTTTGGTGCATATTAAAATACAATACAACAACACTTTTTGCACACCATGTAGTTATAATAAACACACAAAACAACAGATTGATTATATTAATTACCTCTTCCTCCTTCTGGTGGTGGCTTCTGGTACTCCCGGCAGAAACCCGACGTACAGCTCCTTCGCCGCTTTTAAGGTTTTATATTTTTGTTGCCAGTCCCCTGACTGTTGTGCAATAATTTTCCTGGACTGCAACGCAGCTTTTTTTTGTCTTAAAGCTTCTTGTCTGTAATAAGTAAACGTTAATATATAATAAATATTTATACTAAATATATAATGTTGACACGACACAAAATCACTTAGTATTCAAAACTATTCATTGATATACATACTGCAGTCCAGCTTGCGTCAACAGCAGGGGCACTGGCGTTGGCTCTGATTCTAGCGCTGGTGTTGGCGCTGCCACCAGCATTGGAGTTGGCGCTGTCACCAGCGCTGGGGCTGGCGCTGCCACCAGCGCTGGGGCTGGCGCTGCCACCAGCGCTGGGGCTAGTTCTGGCGCAGGAACGCTAGAATTTTTTTTTTCATGATTTTATTTTATTAGAGACGGATGGACATGGCGAAAGTAAAAGGGTTCCTTGTTGACAACGGAACCCTACAAAACCAATTTGAGTTAACAAAAAAAAAAAAACAGTAGGTATTAATTACGGGAGACCCTGTATACTATACCTTTCAAACAGGCAACGTCGCCCTCGCCCTCGCCCTCGGCCTCGCGAGCGCCCACGTCGCCCTGCCGAGCCTCGCCTGCTACGACGCGCGCTTTCCATTATATTGCTAAATAATAAAAATTTGTAAACAAAAGAACGAATTTCTTAGAAAGTTTGGTATGTATGATGCTGACAGTCGACTTAGGATAATAAAGCAACAAAAGAACTTACACAGCTGCGCAGTTTTCACTAATTGATTGATCCTAGCATTGCTATATGCATTCAAAATTGAGTCTTATTGCCTTGAGTTAAGACTTAATTTTCTTTGGCTCAATCCCCGGATAGTATGGCAAAATACATAATTTCGAAGGACAGTCACGTATACCTGACCAACCAGTAACGGTCCTGACGTAGTAAAGTTGTGGATACACTGATTTATTACCTATATATATTGCTATATAGTGTTTCATTATATGAAAGGCAAGCTAAACCAATCAAAGCCACTATATATATATATATATATTTAAATTTAAATAAATAAAAAAATATAAAATAATAAACCATGTCCAATGTGTGTTTGTGGATTCCAGTAACACAGAGGTTCAAGAGAGCAAAATAAATAAATAAAAACATTAAACAAAATTAAAATAATACATCGCTAATGTTTTCCGTTGTTAAAATCGATTAAAGCCTGGTCACGTGACCCAAGCCGCCATTCGCGCACTAGAAAACACGACTACGGTTGATGGTTTTCAATTATGCTCTTCGAAATCACAATTAAATGATAAAATATTGGTACCAAATTATTCGTAAATAAACATGCTATATGATTAATACACATTTAATTAAGCACAAAGAAGCAATACATTCGTTTTTAACATGTATTTCCAGAGAAACGGAATTTTCAAACGCCAATGAAACACATTTCTATTTTTATCATCAATTTTCCTACTCGGAGTTCACTTGCATTTTAATTAATCCGAAAGAGCGTTAAATAACGAACAAAATGGTATATAATCTTGTAGGAAATATTTACTTACCAGATCGTATAATTACTTTCAATATGTGACACCTAACGCGCTCCGAGCTCGTTTGACAATGTCATTTTCAACGACCGATAACTTTTTTTCTAGAGCTGCTAGAGCATCACTTCCTTTGGCAGAAACGTACTAAATCTATCGACTCGACTAAAGAACCTGGAACGCAAGCGATATTCCCAGTGAAAAAATTATTAAAAATAAAATACTGCGGGTCGGAACGCGCCCGCTGACTCATTTTTTTCGATGTCACTTTCGTCCGTCTGGTCATTCGGGCGTTTTCGTTCGCTGTTACTTTCGTCCGTTGGTCATTTGAGTGGACAGAAGCAGTCGATATAGTAGAAAATCACGGATAATCGATGGAAGCAAAATAACGAGACGCACGCACAGACGACACAACGACAACGACAAGATCGGTTGACAATAGAAATGTCATGTTTTTTTTTTGGATGTTGCCATACTCGAATTTCACTACGATGTCATTTGTACGTTTTAAAAACTATGGCCGCTAAAAAATATAATCTTAGCACAAACAATCGTGTTTATTTTAACATTATTGTATTCCGATGCAGACATGTATTTCCTAAGTATATTAATGCATTATGTAAAGCCAAACTTGACTAGGATTTATATTACATGGCAACATAAGAAGTATGGCTTATCCAAAAGTCATGAAGTCAAGCCAGAAAAAAAAAAAACTAAGCCATGATTATTTATTAACATCACTATTCTAGTCAATTAAGCTCTTAATTATGAAGACTTTTTTTCCAGACTTTGATAGGCCGTAAGATTGATTTGATAAAACTTAGTAAATTATTTCGTCGGTATCTATTACGGTAACATACGTAGACGCTTAATAATTTCATCAACAATTTCCTCGCCGGTGTTCTTTAATGAACTTCTATATGAACCACCTGCAGAGTTGCATAACTTTTGCCGTATGAGCTATCCTGATTTTGAGTTTTTGCTGCAGAAAATTTCACCAATAATATCCAAGCAAGATACAGACTTCAGAGAAGCTATACCAGCTAAATTTCGTCTTGCTGTTACGCTACGATTCTTAGCATCTGGTGATTCTTACAGAAGCCTTCACTACATATTTAAAGTATCTGTCCCTATTATATCAAAAATCATTCGTGAAGTTTTCCGAGCTCTTATTGAAATTCTTAGGATCAAGTTAAGGTAAAATAGTAAAATAAAACAATCATAATAATATGAATATTTATTTAGGTTTAATAAGAATCATAAAAATCTATCCTAATACACTGCAAAGATTTCTTATGATAGCTGTTAACTGACAGTATTTATTACTTACTACATACGTATTAGCTTAAAAAAGAATTATATCGATGACTGAAAATCTTCAAAAGCATTCATTAAAGCCACGTTTATAATGTTGGTTTCCGAGGGCGCAGGGTTGACGATTTGGTCCGATATGATATTAATAGATTGCGAGGGTGCTTTTGAAGTAGATGCAGCTATTGGACTTGGTCTATGTTCTGCTATTGACAAGGGCTCTGAATGAGAGGTTTGCATGGGCAGAGAAGTAAAAAAACTTGCAGTGTTATGAATAGGTTCAGAATAAACGGTATTAACTGATCCTGGCCGACTCGGAATGGCTTGGAATGAAGGTCTAGCAGAATATTGAGGGTTTGGTGTATAACGTGCATATGAATTTTGTTTAAACAACCCATCTATTTGGTACATCATAACTTTCCGTTCATCATTTGGCAGTTCACGGAGCTTTATAGCCGGTAGCTTTGCATATAAATCGCAATCGTCGTCTTTGTGAGCAGGTCTATTTTCACTTTGCTTTTGACCTAAAACGTTTGTTAGTTGTCCAAATGCTTCGGCAATGTGGTCTTCAGCTGTTTTGGAAGCAGGGCGAGGACGTTTATTAGTAAATTTCGATGGTCTGGATGGTAGTGACCTTACCGGTTTGGTCTCTTAACAAGGGATCATCTTCTGCCTGATCTGTCTCATCTATTGTTTCTGATTGCTGTGACTGTGATTGCTGAAAAAAATATTAAACTGTTACTTACACTTCATTTACTTCTTTTCCTTTCCCTGGTTACGATATACCTGTACCTTACGTATTTGTTGTCGACGAAGCGTTTGGGCTGAATCACATTATGCGTCCTTATGGTGGTCGTAATCTTAGTACACAGCAAAAGGTTTACAATTATCGCCTCAGTAGAGCTAGAAGATACGTAGAATGTGCTTTTGGAATCATGGCAAATAAGTGGCGCATATTTCACAGGCCGATAAATGTATCCTACGATTTTGCTACTGATATCGTAAAAGCATGTTGTTTCCTACATAATTTTGTTGTGGAACGAGATGGCATTCGTCAGAAGGAGAAACTAACAATTAGCATTGACGATGACTTTTACTCATTACAAACCCAAAATGATGCGGAGTCGAGTGCTAGCATTATTAGATATCAATTCGCGAGTTATTTTATTAGTAATAGAGGAGCTTTGCTGTGGCCGCTACGTATGATTTAGTTAATGTAACGTAACTTACCTACACTATGATTTTTTATTTCGTGGATTAATACACCGTGATTTTTTAATCGGGTATGTAAAAAATCATGATGTGCAATTTCATTTAAAAAGCTTCCACGTTTGTTTTATGGATGGGAAATCATCAATGGACCCCTCCCGCTCTGGATGGAGCAGAAGGGAGTGTCAGACTCTTACTGACTAAAACCCACCCGTGTTCTTTCCTTAGCCCTTTGTGTTCCGGGGCAGCGGTAACCCTTTCGGACAATCCCGCTGCCCCGGCAGGCTTCGGCCCTTACGGGCCCCTTCCTTAATGCTGATATCTCTTTGAGGCGCGCGTGGAACACGTACGCGCCGTCCGGCACGGGCCTGGTCCTGATCGGACGGAGGGTTACCCATTACTCTCCGCCCGCAGGTCGCTTGAGATTATATTTATTTGTAAGCTCAAAAGCTAACTTCCGTACCTCTTTCTGAGACAGGCTAAAATATATTTCAGCACAACGTGTTATATATCTTGACAGCTGCTGTTCTTGCTCCTCAGAGAAAACTTTATTATGAGCAACATACCCCATGCTGATGCTACCTTTATTGTGGTCCGCGCCAGCTTCATCGCGTTTTCGAATGTATCGCAACAAAGACATGTGCATTTCCTCGTTGACGTTTCATGTGACGTTCTTCGTTTCACTTCTTTATAAGCTTCTTCATATTTTCCTATTTCACATAGACCTCTTTTCGTCTTTCTTATGCGTTTTCTTGGCATATAAAAGAAAAAAAAAATTGTCACAACCGTACCCAAAGCACTCCTTCGAAAAAAGACCATCACTATGGCAATATAAAATAACGTTTGTACAAGTATGTTTAACTAATAATGAAAAAGACCATTCATTACTGTATCTGTACACATATAACTACAATAATTTTAAGAAATCCAATAAAACTACTTACTTTTGTCTGTTATAAAGTAATGAGGGCCTCTGCTAACGTCTACGTCGCGCTTTGTCTGACGCAATGCTGTGAAACACGTTCAGACCGCATGGCGCGCCTCTCTCCCCTTACGCCTTCCCGGTATTCCTTATAGTTTCGCTAATATTGCGATTGTCACAAACGTACCTAGTCTAGGGTAGACTGTTAGGCTACTAACAAAATACGAATATTATGTATGATTTAGAAACTAAATTATTTATTTATTTACCATTTATGTACACACATGTATATAAACAGACAAGAAAGAAA
Source organism: Globia sparganii (assembly GCA_949316385.1). Taxonomy (NCBI): domain Eukaryota; kingdom Metazoa; phylum Arthropoda; class Insecta; order Lepidoptera; family Noctuidae; genus Globia; species Globia sparganii. The sequence continues at coordinate 21,784,808 of OX438656.1, forward strand.
ACAGAACAGAAAAATAGGTACATACAAAGGTGATGCTTATTTCATAAGAAATCTCTTCCAGCATACCTGCGATAGGAGAATAATTAGAGATGTAGACAGCGTGAGAAAAAGTAAAAGAGACCAAAAAACTACATAAAATCATAAACAATTCACTTAATAAAACTAAACAAATATTATGAGAATATACTTACATACAAATAAACATACATACTTGTAAAATAAATATCACTGGAATGTATATCGTAATTAAAATAATAAATACATACACAACTATGATGAAGTGGAAAGATAGTGTTCTTTTACTCTCCTTTAAAAAACTGAAACAGTTTGGCAGTCCTTAATTTCAGGCGTTAGTGAGGTAGTGAGTTCCAAAACCGCGCCGCGTGCACTGTGAGTGGGAGTAGAAGGCGATGGAGTGGGGAGGGTATTTAAAAAGGTTTTTAAGATGCGAACTGCAAGGCGCATTTGAAGGACGAGCGTAGGAAAACGCTCCCGCAGATAGGATTTTGATTTAGGATTGTGAAGGAGATTGAATAGCAGACACAATATTCGAGAGTTCCTGCGAAGTCGAATGGGGGGAGCCACTTGAGTATCTTGCGAATGTTGGAGACGTGATCATACTTTTTAAGGTTAAAAACAAAACGAATTCAGATATTTTGCAAACGCACAGGTTTATTTAAAAGCTCCTCGGTGGCGTCCAAATAACAGGCATCGGCGTGTTTGAGCAAGAGTGATTTCGGTGTTCAAGGGCAAGAAGCTCTGGAAACCTTTCAACGAATGGAACGTGTAGTACACTTTGCGACCGACTTGATCAATATGAGCAGTCCACGACAAGTAAGAGTCCATGGTCACGAGTTGACTTCTCGTTCGTGTGAATGAATAATTCTTCATGTTTAGTTTTAACATTTATCGTAGATATTACCGTGACTTGCTTTTTGTTATCAAGATATGTTTTTATTAATTTTTGAACATTGCCTCTTATACCGTATGCCTCCAACTTGTTTATTAAGATATCATGCCTGACGTAATCAATTGCCTGCGTCATGTCGCAGAATATGGTGCAGACGGGATTGGTTCTATCGACAATAACTTTATGTAGGAAACGTAGTATTTGAAACGCATTTCAAAAATTTGAAAAATTTTATTTACAATAATTTTAATGAACTACTTTTAAATGTTCACAATTTACAAACCGAGTCCGTCTATAAATTGGGTTGTTGTTTAACCTAACTTAACGTAACTGAATCTAACCCTTCACCTTTTTTTTATTTTTATATTTTTATTTGATTACATTATTAACTTATGATCATTCCAACACTGTTCCCACAAATTTGGACTTATTTTTATATACCAAGGGCACTTTTTTTCAATTCATAAGTTATTGTACGCGATTTTACTGCGTCTTGTGCCATTGGTACATTACAATACATTTCTATAGGATAATTACTACATGTATACAATATTACATCTTCTACATCACAGCGGTCCTTGTATTTCACGTCAGTCGACATTGGCAGACCCGCCTTCAATTCGCTTTGTCTTGTAAAGTGCATGTATGTGTCTGTGAAGAATTTTGTTTCGTCGATTTTGTTGATGCTTAGAATTTCCTTAAATTTTAACTTCATTTCTTCCAATGTTTCTTCTTCAAACATCCCGTGCAACTTTTCGTATTTTGCTTGTGCTCGTTCGAATCGTTGTTTTATCGATTCCGAAAATACCAAAACTCGGGCGAGGTGGATGTAGGTCCTGATTTTTTCCCGATATTGCTTTGAGCACACAACGTCAATCCCTTGACGTGACTTTGCAAATATTCGAATAGCTTCTGCTTCTGTGAAAGCACCGTTTTTGCATTAAAGTATAATAATATCTGAGTTTCTACTATTGTTCTTGCTACTGTTTCCTGACTTTGTGCTTGAACAGTCTTCCCCTCCATCCAAAATTTGCCTTGTTTGGCTTGGAATTTGATGTCCGGATTGGTCCTGCTGATCGTCATCGGTTTGAATAGTTGCATCCACCATTCCATCGATCCCTTCTTTAAATGACATACCTTCTGTTCGAAATACTGGATTTCCCCCTTTGGCACAATCAGCTTCGTAGTTCTCAATTTTCCATTGATTCGTCCCTCCCATTCCACAGTGATGTTCGGCGCACTGACAAGACTTAAGATGTTCTTGACAGAGAACGTCTTGTAATACTCGTACTTGACGACCATTGCCGGAATAAAGATACTCGCGTAGACAAGACAGGCAGTCAACTGATTTATTTTTGTAGGTTCCGCGTCGAATAATTCGCCCCAGTCGTGAGTTAGATCCCCACTGTTTATTGAAAGAGTAGTATATGACATGCCAATGGAGTCTTCTTGTTCCTTGATGGTAAGCGATGAGTTTATAAGGTCCGTTATAAAGTTTTGTAAATTGACCTTTAACGAGTGTTGAATACGCACCGACTTGAGATATTCTTCACACTCCACCATTGTTTTCTGATAGTCGATCGTGGCTTCCTCCTCCGTTGGAATATTTTCGCAGTCGCTTGTTTCTCCATCTGATTCGGCATCCGCTTGAGTCTTCAGATTCAATAGTCCCATCTGGCCCAGGACACAATTTTGTTACATGTTCTTCCTGATTGTTTCCCAGTTCGGTGTCGGAGTCGCTGTTACAAAACGAGTAGGTACTTACACTTCCCGGTAGCGGAGTGATTGTTCGAAGTGCAAGCCACTGCGTTGAATACACAATCGAGCACGTTAAAATTGTCTTTCAATTTTAATAAGGTGTCACTGTCACTTCTTACAATATTGAAAGCGTCCACTATCGCAGGTTCCTCACGATACACCAGGCGTTTGAGCTCAGACCACAAGTAAAAGTCTAACGGAGTTAGGTCCGGGCAAACTCTGACACTATCATGGTAGCAACACTGTATATTATAGAATAAAACTATTATATTTATATTTGGCATAACAACAACATTGTTTCTAACAGATCCATAGGCACAACAACAAAAAAAGTACGAACGAAAAAAATTACTTACCGAGACCAAGAATACAACATGATGCCACTCACGAACGCCGCGCGACTGCGGCGGCTCACTTCGCACAAGTTAGCGGTCGCGGGGATGCATCGTCGCTCGTGATTGGTTGATGAAAAACACGTGATGGTGGCGAGTTATTGTTGCTTAGTCTTCCCTACTCATTATAATATACTTTAAATTTTAATGTTTTTTTTAGTATTTAGATAGTAATAAATCTTGTTTTTAAAAATAATACAAATGTAACAAAAAAAAGGCTGCACACGGAACACTTGTCAATCAGCAAAATAACTTCACATCAAAACGATTGTTTTCAAAATTATCTAGTTTTTAACATAAATCCCCATCATCACACTCTTCTTCTATCTCTTTTTCTACTTTTATCGCTAGTTATTCGTTTGGAGAGTCGTGATTGTTAGTAGAAACGTAGCTAGTGGATTGTTTCGGTTCTTTTTTAAAAATTGTGTTTTAGGTTTAGTTTTTTCGAATTTGTTTAGTTGAAGATCTTAAATATTTCATTGCCCTTCTTGCTACAGCATTTGTTAAAGATAATTTTAAAAGACTTTTCAGTTTCTCCCATGGTAAATGTAGAATCCCTTGAACGTATCATGTCACAAAAGAATCCAATAAAGTTTTTTAAATCTTTGAACGGGATCTTTGAACAATTTACACGACTTGACACGACTAAATATGCAAAAGAAGTAAAAAAAATCACACCCGGAAAACCGTATTTTATGTTCCAAGACAGAAAAAAATACTACATATTTGACATTCCGCATTTGATCAAATGTATCAGGAACAACCTACTTTCAAACGATTTCATTTATGAAGGCAAGCGAATTTCGTGGAAATACATAGAACAGTTATATGAAAAACAAAAAGATTTAAGATTGATTCCTAAGGTGACCGAGAAACATATTAATCCCAACAACATCCAAAAAATGCGGGTAAAGTACGCGGCCCAAATATTTAGCCGGTCGGTTTTTGCTGCTATCAGCGTCCTTGTTAGCAATCACAGTTTACCAGAAGAAGCTAAATATACCGGAAACTGTAGAAGATATGAATAACATATTCGATGTTCTAAACTCGAGTTAAGTTTCAGGCCCCAGTAAGTATCAAAAGGCATTTTCGATGAAACAATATCAGATTGGGGTGTTAGAAGAAACTGCAGCAATGTTGAGGAAAATTATGGCCATAGATAAAAAGACAGGAAAAGATATAAGTAACATAATTCAAACGTTTAAAAATATTCAAATTACAATTAAATCTGTAATGATGTTAAGCAGAGATTTACAGGAAAAGGGGATAAAATTCATATATACACGACGTTTAAACCAAGACTGCCTGGAAAACTTCTTCGGAGCTGTCAGACAGCAGGGAGGCAACTGCAGAGACCCCACACCTATTCAGTTCACAAGAGCGTTTTCTAAACTATTCCTCAGAAATATGTTGCAAAATTCACCTCGTAGTCACTGCCAAGAAGATGTTTGCGAGTTGCTTCAGGGGTCGGATACCACTTGAACGGCCCAAACCTTCAAATTCAGAGTACAAGGCAAGAACACCTTCAGCAGTTGCCTTAAACGGCGAAACCGACTACCGATTTGATTTAATAATAATCATTTATTTCAGATTTCTCCATATAAATTGTTGGTAACACGAAAATACTTAAGCGCTAATGTTACGGGACGGCTGAGGGAGAGAGCCTCACGTCCCAGCCGCCGCGGGAGACGCTCCGGGCGTCGGGAGCCGCGTGACGACTCCCGGCCACCGTAGGCGCGGGCCTGCGGGCGGAGAGTAATGGGTAACTCTCCGTCCGATCAGGACCAGGCCCGTGCCGGACGGCGCGTACGTGTTCCACGCGCGCCTCAAAGAGATGTCAGCATAAAGGAAGGGGCCCGAAAGGGCCGAAGCCTGCCGGGGCAGCGGGATTGTCCGAAAGGGTTACCGCTACCCCGGAACACAAAGGGCTAAGGAAGGAACACGGGTGGGTTTTAGTCAGTAAGAGTCTGACACTCCCTTCTGCTCCACTCAGAGCGGGAGGGGTCATTGGATGATTTACCATCCACAAAAAAAAAAAAAAAAGCGCTAATGTTAGTAAACAAAACAAATATAATGAACAGATTTTAGGACAATCCGACACCAGAACGCATGTATGCTACTTCACTGCGGGCAGCCGCATCCAGCGCTCAAGCATCGGAAAATCGGGATTTGCCTGCGAAAAATGCGTTGACTTATGTATCAGGATATTTACTATATAAGTGTAGCAAAAAACATAACTGTACTAGCTTCAATACTTTGTTACTGGAGAAACCTAATTGCGATGAAACAGCTCTGTTTACTCATTTCAAAGCCAATAAGGATTCATCTTTTTATGGCGGGCTTAAAGTTCCACCAGAAACTTTTCATAATTATATTGAAGAATTAGAAAAGCTTTGTTAAATAATTTTGACATGGTCATAATGGATCGGCCTGGCAGCACCGTTTTGGAATTTTTTAAAACAATTGATTTTCCTCCGCTTTGTTGCTGTTTCCCTTTTGATTATTTATTAAAATTATTTACGCGGTTTCGGATATTTTCGACTCTTAAATTTAATAATCGGGAATTCAGGGAAGGAAAAAAATGCATCTATCATTTTATTAAATTGAAACATATTTGATCAACAAATAAAAAATAATTGTTTTTCTACAATATTCGTTTTATTACCAATATCATCATAGGTACAACCCTAGCACATTCGCGCGATGATGCGGTCGCACGTGAGTCGCGCGGCGGGCAATACAATCTCAACTCTCTGTGTGCGTACTTATGGTACATTTCTTCTCGCTGCAAACAGCTGGTATTATTATTAAGATTTTGTAGGCTTATTATAGCGTAGGTATTTTCGATTTTGTATTGGAGTGATTTATCTTTTACGAAGTAACTATTTAGTAATCTGTGGTAAAAGTGCGCACACACTAATGTTTGGTCACAGTATGATTCTCGTTCATGAACAAAACACTTTATTTTTCTTCTGGTGTCAGGTACTTTAATATTATTGGGAATCGATAAAACGCTTTTACAGTTTATTATATTTAACACAGCACATAACCACTTGTAAATATTGTTACTTCTAAGTTGCACCTATACATGTATTTCTATAATAAATTATTGCAAATCTAACTTGTATTTTTATTTATTTCGCGAGAAGTAAACAAAGAGCTTATGACAGACTAGCGGCCCGTCCCGGCTTCGCACGGGTGGAAAAAAAAAGCATATAATAATCAGTGATAATGTAGCATTCAAATGGTGAAAGAATTTTCAAAATCGGTCCAGTACTTTTTGAGCCAATTCGTTACAAACATAAATAAAAACCTTTCCTCTTTATAATATGTATATATCTGTGACGTCACTGCCTGGTTGTCGGACTTTCGAGCTTCTGACTACCCGTAACGACTGTCAAAGATCCACGAATGACAGCCGGGACCAACGGCTTAACGTGCTTTCCGAGGCACGGAGGGGTATCGGTATGTAAAGATGGTCACCCATCCACAGACCAACCGCGGCAAGCGTAGCTTAACCTGATCGATCGACCTGTGTGGCGGTTATTATTTAGCTACGTGCCCCTCCCCGTGTTTTTTTTTGAGCCGAAGGTGCGCAGCTCTAAAATTGCTAGCCAATTCTTGGAATTATTTTGAGTTACAGTTGATTTTTGCACTTCATCCACTTGCTGCTGGCTGACATTTTTTAGGAGAAGCTTTTCCAGCAGTATATCTCTCGCACTTTTGTCACTATAATTATGGTCCATTTCAACGGCATATGGATTGGCAGGTTTGATTCCTTGAAGAAAAGGCATTTTAGTGCTACTGGTACTAGCAAATCCTATTGGTAGTTTTATATTATGTTCGACTCATTAATTGGGCAATCAAGTACACTTCTTTGTTTATTACGCTTAGTAGGTAAATTATGGGACTGCCTTGGAGAATCATAGAAAAGTCTTTTTGGTTATTTAAACATCATCAATTTTCTGTGTATACTTTATGCATAATAATAGTCTTTATACGTACTATATTCTCTATGCCATGGAGGACTACGAAAATATGTTTACTGTGTGCTTCCAAGCCACTTCCAGCTGCACATTCACAACGACTCACTTATCATGCTATTTTTATCTATCTTGAGTATGACAATATACAGTATTTTTTTCATTTGCGCCTTGCATTGTGCATGAAAATAAGCATGATTACCATCATAAACAACTCTTAGCGTTACCAGGCTCCTATTTTCAGAGAGCATTTTTCCTTTAGGGGTACCTATTTGAAACCTGGAATAATACTCGTATTAACATTTTTTTTAAAGGATTTTTATTTAAAACAAACAACAACCCATCTATCTATATATACAGGGTGTCCAAGAACCTGGCGTCCAACTGGATTCCCACGATGCCCCAAGTTCTAACAGTACTCAGAAAAATATTTTAAAAAATCCACCCCATGTACTTACAGAATTATACTGATTTCAAAAAAAAAGGGGAAATGAGCACCCTGTGACATACTTTTGAATGCTGTGACTGCTAATGCTGATAATTTCGATATTTCTTGGAGGTTTTGTAATCTAGGGTATTGCTGTGTCTAAATAGAATGTAAAAATAATGTACTTATTGTACCATTTTAAAATAAAATATTATTTTAACTAAAGGTGATATGGAAAACTATTGAATTTCGCAACTTTGACCGACTGTAGTGTAAAAAAAATGTACCAAAATAGTATGGCAAGTGACGTCAAATTTTGACGCGTTTATTCCTCTTTTTAAAAAGGTATAATACTTACACATTAATTTGAAAAAAAAAATTTGATAATATTTTTACTCAACAACCCAATTTTTACGAAGTGCCTACCTACTAACGGTAACTGTCGGACCCTTTCTTATCTTAGAAACTGTTATGTTACTACTATTATTTACTTCGGTTCCAAGAGTGAGCAAGAAGGAAATACACACAGGTAGATGGGTTCCCAGTAGAATAAAAGCAAAGAATGTTAGTTTAAAGATATTTTATTACAATAAATGTTCAAAATGTTGACCACCCGCGGCAATACAAGCTCTCACTCTCCTTAAAAAGGACCGCTTTATGTTTCGCGAGTAACTTTTTTGACGTATCACCTGCACTGCTTGTGTTATCTTCTCACGAAGGTCAGCGATGTCATTAATGGGCTTCGCATAAACGAGCTCCTTCATAGTTCCCCAGAAAAAAAAATCCAGCGGATTTAAGTCAGGTGAGCGGGCTGGCCACGGGATTGTTCCTGATCGCCCAATCCACCTGTTCGGGTATTGCTCGTCCAAAAACTCTCTAACGGATACGCGAAAATGTGCTGGACAGCCGTCGTGTTGGAACCACATATCTGGTGGGGTCTCTTCTAGTAAGTTTGGCAAATCATTTTGAAGAAAATTTAAATATGATTCGCCAGTCAAATTCTCGGGCATCTCAAATGGACCAATAATATTCCCACAGAGAATACCGGTCCACATGTTCACTTTGAACCGGTACTGGGATCTATCTTCTCGCATCAAGTGCGGATTTTCCACATGCCACTCGTGCAAGTTGTGTAGGTTCATGTAGCCATCCTTCTTAAATGTTGATTCATCTGACCACAAAATTTTGTCGATAAAGTTTTCGTCTTCTCGATGTTTTTGCAGGATTGTTTCACAAAACGCGACTCGGCTCGGATAGTCTCGAGGTAAAAGACTTTGCACTCGCTGTACGTGGTACGGATGATATTCTTCTTTTTGGAGAATACTGTGTGCTGTGCTCTTCGGTATCCCCGTATCAGCTTCTATTCCTCGCACAGAGATGCTTGGATTTGCCGACACCGCCTCTAAAACTTCATCGCGTATGAAGTCATTTACGGGTCGTCCTTCACCAGCTACTTGATTGGGGAACCGCCCGTCACATAGTGATCTGTGCACATTAATGAAAACTCGATGGTCGGGATATCGCGTAGCCCTCGGATACCTTTCTCTGTAAAGTCTCGCTGCAGCTCGTCCATTACCTCTACATTCTCCATAAATGTAGTGCATATTTGCGTATTCTTGCGGAGTGTAGGTCGCCATGGTAGCACACACAAAACACAAACTGTCCAAACACAGGCAAAGGTCGTCGTAAAGAGTTCGTTTCAAAGTCCAGAGCACAAAGAGTAATCGAGTCCAATAAACAAAGCTTTAAATCGTAGTACGTGATCAATGGTAACAATAAGAGAGAGGTGCGTAGTAACGGCAGGAGGCAGTGACGCGTACTGACCGTACTGTTATCCTAAATAGCACGATCCCAGATAGCGTCACTATCTATCTCACTCGCACCTCTAACCTTTTTCTCCCTCACTCTTACCTGAATAATGGGGTACCATAAAGAAGAACCAGCAAATCGCAAAGATAGTTTCTGTCTTGCTCCCTCCTGTTGTAATAACGAATCACTATGGTGAGATGCATGCACATACCGTCCCTTACGGTCTAACCTGTTTTTTGAGAGGCCTGTTGTTATTTTTATGAGCATACAATAGTAATTCTTTAGAGGTTAGATTCAATTCGTCGTAAATTTTTCTTTCTAAGAATTCTGTTAGACATCGTAAAAATTGGGTTGTTGAGTAAAAATATTATCAAAATTTTTTTTTTTCAAATTAATGTGTAAGTATTATACCTTTTTAAAAAGAGGAATAAACGCGTCAAAATTTGACGTCACTTGCCATACTATTTTGGTACATTTTTTTTACACTACAGTCGGTCAAAGTTGCGAAATTCAATAGTTTTCCATATCACCTTTAGTTAAAATAATATTTTATTTTAAAATGGTACAATAAGTACATTATTTTTACATTCTATTTAGACACAGCAATACCCTAGATTACAAAACCTCCAAGAAATATCGAAATTATCAGCATTAGCAGTCACAGCATTCAAAAGTATGTCACAGGGTGCTCATTTCCCCTTTTTTTTTGAAATCAGTATAATTCTGTAAGTACATGGGGTGGATTTTTTAAAATATTTTTCTGAGTACTGTTAGAACTTGGGGCATCGTGGGAATCCAGTTGGACGCCAGGTTCTTGGACACCCTGTATAAAAGGAGAAACTGACTGACTGACATATCAACGCACAGTCGAAACTGCAAGGACTAGAAACGTGAAATTTTGCATACGGCTTCCTTTTATTATGTAGGGGAGCACTAAGAAGGGGTTTTTGGAAATTCGACCTTTAAGGGGGTGAAAAGGGGGAATTTTGTTTGTATGAAAAATCTTATTGCTTGAGTTAATAAACTTGAAATTTGGCACGAATACATGAAGACGAAGTCGCGAGCGAAGTGCTCAGTCAGTTATAATATGTTCATAATTTAGTTACCTTTCCACTAAAGCTGCTTTTTTACCATTGGTAGACGCTTCCCTTTTTCTTAGCTCCGCTTTTAGTTGAACTACACTCCAAGTCGCATACATTTTGTTCAGTTTTCGTATGTTTTATGATCGACACAACTGTAAACAAAAACACAACAATGGCGGTTGGGTAACCTGGCAGTGCTGCCACCTATGACGAGGTTTCAGTTTTAACCCCATTGCCGTGCAGTGGGGTTATCATTGTAACCACCGTGGCTCCAAATGACGGAAAAGAATATTTCGATGTGGTCCTGGCTAATTTTAGCATAGTTTCTGACATAGGGACATATTTTAATATATCATTTAGTACCCGGTCCTGAATCAAAACCTGAGTACTCTCTATACATATAAATATGCCTAGGAATCCAGTATATCGTGGCGATTTTAATAAGTTCTTTCGGACCATTAATGGTTTTGCTTTTTCTTCAAGGTCAACATCTAATGCAAAAGCACTTGACGAGCTTCTTGAAGTCGGTCGAAAGCTGCTTGGTAGTTTTTGCTAAGTGTTCTTTTATACCTTAACTTTTTGTTCCTGAATCCAAGATATCGAATACATCATTCATTAATTTTATGAGGTTCGCTGTAGCTTCAACATCGGCCCGAAATAAATAAAATAATAATAATAATAAAAATTCCGAAATTTTCAAAATGTTTTTGCAAAATAATACCGAATCCGCAACGCTTGCGCTAAATAACGGAGTACTCGTATATGATTCGCTTGGAGTTTTTTTGCTAAATAGAATAATTCTTTTTCTTGCAGATTATGCAATATTTTAATACACATATTAAAAATTTATTTGGTCCTTCGATTCGTTTATGAAATATTCATTCTCTTCTCCACAGGGATCTCATAATCTGAAATCTAATGAGTTTCAGCGTGTGACAGGGATCGGCGAAAAATGAATCCCTTACACCTGAGGATCTGACCAAAAAATAGGTCTGCAAATTATTCGGGACGAGTTGGGATGTTGTTTCTAAAACAACATCCCAACTCTTCTGCGACGAGATTAGCTTTTACACCGTCACATGTCATTCATTTGATGTCAACCCGTTTCGTGAACAAGTGATAAAGCTTCTGAGACTAGTGTAACCCAGCTCCGTTAAAATTTATTAGAAACAAGATGTTGATAGTTTCTATTAGAATATTAATAATAAAAAAAAAATCATAATAATAATAGATTTATAGGGTATAATCTGTTAGGGAAAGATTAAATTAAACAAGTACCTTCTTTGCACAAAACAATGTTTTTTTTTTGTAAAAATACTGAAATTAAGGCACAGTTACTACAAATAATGTGGCGAGCCACTTAACTGTATACCTTTCCCAAACTTTTGGATATTCACACCAATACAACCAGCCTCCGTATCTGGTTGTATCGAGGTAAACCTCCTGCAATGGGTCAATTACAATTTCTCAGAGCGCTATAGCGAGTCCGTGACATGAACCACTTAAACTTCAAGCTCAAGCGTACAAGTATCGACCTATCATGAATGTGCTCATAAGGTATTATGCAACACAACCGAGACACAATATTGCAACTGTTCTTATCACCTAGTTTAAAAGGCCAGGAAATGAGATTGCAGTTTTATTATAACACACGTTTATTTAAATCACAGAGTACTTTTGAAATCGTCCTTCGTCGACCAGACATCGAACCCGTAATGCCGGAATGCCCGTGTTCGCGTGTCACCCTTCTATAATCCCCTCCTGTGAACTGCTGAACGAATGTCAGAGTGAAGGGTTACATCGAATGACTGGATTAGTCAATACACCATCTATATCACGCGAACACGGACATAGAATCATGATGTAAACATTATAAATTATGATAAATATTACAACAAAAATACAAGTAGTCCTTAACTGTACCAAAAATGCTAACACTAGTTCCTACAAAAGGCCTAACTCTCTCATAGGTTAACAAGGGAGTGCAGGATCTGTTTGCTGAACGTGGTATCATACACCAAACCACGGTGCCATATACTCCCTTACGAAATGGAAAATCAGAACGGGAAAATAGAACGCTGCTTGAGGCTGCGAGAACGATGTTATGTGCAAAAGGTTTACCAAAGAAGTTATGGGCAGAAGCTGTTCAGACGGCGGAATATGTATTAAACAGGACAAGTAAAAGTAATGAACCAGGAAAAACACCATTCGAGGTATGGACCAACAAGCATTTTGATATAAATGATTTAAAAATATTTGGAACCCCTGTTTTTGTCCATATTTCAAAAGAGAAGAAAGTGGCATGCTTAAAGAGAGAAAGGAATAATGGTGGGTTATGGAGAAGACGTTAAGGGTATTTTTTTTAAATAAATACAGTGTGGAAATAAAGAGAGACATAGTTTTTCCTGGAACAACCTGAAACGAAGACAGAGCAGTTGGTGTTACTGTAACATGACTCGAATATACTCGAAGGGACTGATCAGGATCAAGCGTCTAGAGAACAGAAACTAGAAAAGGAAAATAAACAGTCAAATGAAAGTTTAGAGCAGGTGAAATCCAGTGAGGGTGATCAGCAGTCTACGCAGTTAGAAGAAACTTTGGATTTATCTACAGAGAGTGACAGAAGTGAGTATGTTCCATGTTTCGGTGATGAGAGCTCCGATGATGAAGAAGACGAAACATCACAACGCCCAAGAAGTACCCGGATCAGGAAGCAAACCTCATTCTATACTTGTTATTATGTTTTTACTGAAGAAAATGAGCCCAAGACGTATCAAGAGGCCATGCAAAGGCAAGAGGCCAGAAAACGGCAAGAAGCCTTAGAGCAAACCCTGAATGAAAACAAAACCTGGGACTTCTGTGAAAAACCTGTGAGTGAAAAGACTGTAAGTAACAAGTGGGTATTTAAAATTAAGAACTCAAATGGTAGTATTCCATATAAAGCTAGACTTGTGGCTACGGGCTTTGAACAAAATGATTTGTTAGATTCATATGGAATTTATGCCCCAGTGGCTAATTTGGCAACTTTTAGTTTATTTATGTCAATTGCCACCAAGTTAAACTTCCCATCTATCAGATGGATGTCACAGGAACCTTTTTATAGGAGAGTATTGATGAAGCTGTTTATTTACAATTACCTGAGGGTGTCTGTAGTGGGGATAGCAATATTGTTAAACTGAATAAGTCATTATATGTGGTCGCGCGGGAATAATTATTTTTAAAAATGCGGGAAGATTATTTAACTAAAGCGGGATAAATAACTGTGGGCCCGGAGTACGTATAGACAATGGAGGATAACCAGCCGACGAGAGACACAATCAAAGGAAGGAAGTTTGATTCCACTGAACTTTATGCTGTTCTGCGCTGCTTGCTCAGATGAGGGCGCCCTTTCTTCTGGTGTTTAAATTCGGCGAAATTCGCGATGTAGGTACTCCAGCCAAGCGTGACCCGGGTCACACAGCGAGGTTTTAATGAGGAGTGTGTGTTTTTTTTTGCGGGTGCCGGGCCTATATATAGGCTCGCGGCGGGTGCCTCGAATCTTCCGTACGTCGTAGATTCGATGCCGTTTGCGGGTATTTCATCTCTTTCCAGTTCCTGAAGGTGACCAATCGAACGGCGCCAACAATATGGTTTAAAGTGTACGTATTATATTGAGGGGAGGTGTTGGTATAAGTCAATATAATACTTTGGAAACACTGGTTTTTCTTTTTTCTCTCTCTTATTCTATTGTCTGTATCGCTGCGCTGTGTACTGACTGTGTAGATTGTAGAGGTTTCTTTGATTAAAATAAAACTGCAAGTCAATTTAAAACTTGGTTTTACTTAATAACCGTACACCTTATATCGATGGACCCAACAACGACTGAATCAATTTGCAATTCCCCATATTATTTCAATAGGATTCAGGTCACAGTGATAAGGTCGAAGGTGTACCACAGTGTGACCATGATCTCATAAAATTTAGTCAATTTCGTAAATGGACTCTGGTTTATGCCGCTTCACTAGCATTAATAATTGAGGCTTGCGGAGAGACTCATCAAAAGTTATATTATTTTGCAGTAACCATATCTTTATCTCAGCAACTTTTGAAGCGCTAGTTGGTGCCTTGTTCAAGACCACCGAATGGTAAGGAGCATTATCCATTACAATAATGGAAGGTTCTTTTAGGTTGGGGATAAATTTTTCTGTGACACTTTTGTGAATTAGTTTTATTCATTTCCGAGTGATCGTCTTCATTTTTGTTTGTGCCACTGAAAATCAAAAGGGCATATGGAACAAATCCTTTCTCGCTCCCAGCATGGACAATTATAACATATCTCTTGCCTTTTGATAGGTTTCACTCCGCTGACATCAGCTGATTGCCAACATTGTTTCAGCTTGTATGATGAGTGAATATAACTTTCATTCAAATATATTATTTCTTTTTGTAGTTCTCGAGGCAGGTTTATGTTATCCATAATAATTTTCAAATAGCTGTTTGGTTTCTCTATTAAGGCCGATCTGTCTGTTTTACATTTCTTATATGAAAAACCCAGAGAGTGTAACTTCTTTCAGAGATGTTCACGGCTTCCATCATAAACCAAGTCCTCTCTAACTACCGGAAGTAAATTTCTCAGTGTAGGCACCTGAAACATGATATATGTAAGTGTATCGTGATATCATGAATAGCAGACAAGTATTCTCCTCGGACTCCATCGCTTTCAAATGTCGTTATTTCTTTTTTTAGTACTTTATCAAAATCTTTCTCTTTTTTAGTATGTACACGTGGCTTCTTGCTGGATTTGTAATTGTAATTCTTCCTGTAATGTCAAATCTTTCTTTAGTGATGGTGAATCTAAGTTCTCTTCTACTATTTCTTCTATGTTTTCTTTAGATGTATCTTCTTGAATAACTCTTTCTAAGATTTTTGTCATTTCTGATCGTATGACTTTTTTCTTTGGCATAGTAAATGTATCATCAGATCGGTTTACATTTTCAAGATATTTCTTTGGATTCTGTAAGTATATTCCTGTTACTACAGTGCGGCGTTCTTTAATCCTTGTATGCAGTGCTTCATATAATTCATTACTTAACACTGTGTCATGAGTGAGCAACTTCTCTGAAACAAATTTTAATGTTGTTTCTGCAGTTAACAGGGTCGAATCTCTTCTGCACAAGGCCTCTACAGCCAATTTAAATGGCTGAAAACTGTCAATCAAGTCTTTTATTTTTGACCATTCAATGTCACTAAATTTAATTTCAGATTCTACATCTATCAAATCTTTATGTTTTCTTACTCTCTCCACCATAATCCTCCTCATTTTGAATTGGTTTTGAAAGTGACATGTTATGAAACTTTTTATAGCTTGGATATACTAATATAAAGTACACTACGCTACGAGTAATAACTGTAACAAACAAAATAAATTAATGTAACTCAACTCGTAATAACTCGTTCTGAAGTTGAATAATTCAGACAATTTGTGTGAACTATCCAGCACTATTTATTTTATAATCTTTTTTATAATTCTTACACTCATAAGTGATCAAGATTCATTTATCGATTGAACAAAAACAATATCTATTCTATTTAAAAAAAAACACTTTTCAACAGATACAATCGCTCGCGTAAATACAAGAACAATATGATATTATGTTTTTTATAATAAGAACAATATATATTTGCTTACATTTTAATGAAGCAGCGACAAAACAAAACACATTTATTTCCTCGCGCGACTCGCGAGGCAAATGACTGTCTGGCTGGCGGTGGCGCGACGCGGATGCGGGGGAGTGAGCGGGGTGGTACTGGCGAAGCGTAGTGGGGCGACTCGGCGACGAACGACTCGCACGCATGAACACTACGCACAACGCATTTAAAGTACCTACTCATGCAACAGCTATATTATTTTCCCACAAACTGCTAGCACCGGATCCGGTCTTCGGATCCGGTATATTGGTACCGGATCCGGTAACCATTAAATGATGCCGGATTACCGGATCCGTTTTTCCGGATTGCAATCCCTATTAATAATGGCGCCGATTCCCTTGTTCTCAAACTAAACTAAATTTAATTTCAGTGCATCTTTTTCTTTCTATTTCATTAAGAAAAGCACAAAGATAAATATTAGTTTAGTCCTATCAAATTAGTCAGCGCCTGACATAAATTGACGTATTATTAGTAGCCAATTTTTTTATTACGTCTAAACTTGTCTTTGGATATCTTAATTTGACAGGACAAAACTAATATTTATCTTCTGTCCTTTTCTTAATGAAATAGAAAAATATCACTGAACTTAAATTTAGTTTAGTTTGTGAACATGAGAATCGGTGGCGCCACAGTGTCTATATTTGCATAGTTTGTTTGTACAGACGCCAGCAGGTCAACCTACCCCAATCTGTCAAAATTCTTTGATAGATTTTCAACTTTAGCAGGAATAAAGTTCATATTCAATTGGGAAAATCTGATAGATTGGGATAGCTTGATGTGCTGGCCACCGTACTATGTAAATTTAGTAAAAAAACAGAGTAAACAACACGATACAGACCTAGCTAGATCGATTTTTCGCCCCCGTAAACCCCCATATTACGAATTTCATTGAAATCGTTAGATCCGTCATCGAGAACGTGATTACAAACAAATATAAATATACAAACATTTCTAGCTTAATAGTATAGGAAATAACATAATTGAATATAAAAAAGTACTTAACAAAGATATTTATTTACATAACTTATCGATAACTTGTTGCCTATTGGCACGTAATTGATACGTCCCTATCTGTTATACACTCGTCAATATAAGTATCTATAGCTCAGTTGCCCACGATGCGTACTAAGTAATTGGTGCAATATGCGCGCTCTATACTACTGTAATTATTTACTCTAAGGCAGCCACCCTCCCGCTTCCCCGCTTCGTGGCCCGCGTTCTCCTTGAGCGTTTAGTAGGTAGCATAAGGGTCAGCGCAGACAGAGAGGAATTATCCCCGCGCGGTCTGGGGCATTTTCTTTATGGATCGCGTATGCTCGAGCTTGCGCGCGACCTCGCGAGCCTGCGCGAGTAATTCGTTCCGGGTTACCACTCTAAAGTAAACATGCCAGTTTGTCGCGAAAGCACGTCAACGATGGTGGACTGGGATTTATGATTATAATTGTGCTTTTGGCGGAAGAAGAAGAAATGGACAGGTTGTAAAAAAAATTGACAGCAAAACTTATTAAAAAATTTTTTTTTTTTTCATATTTCGACCCATGTTTCTTGGGGAAAGTTGTTCAGTTTCTTGGGTAGGTTCACCCCTGAAAGTTATGCCAGCTAATTTTTTTACATCCTATACAATTATGAAAATGAATTTAAAATCATGAAAATAAATTTTTGTTTACAATTGACGTTGTTCAAAGTGTGCCCAGTGGGTCGGCTGTGGTAACAAATGGTAAGATTTTTTCGTGACGTATTATATACGGTGACTGATAATTAGTGACCGATACTTAAACACGTGCTTGTACTCATGATAACAAACAACTTTTACTATGGGACCAAACCTGAAATTGTGAAAAAAAATCTGCTGTTCAGTGATTTATGTTCGCCTAACTGGTCAAATGTAGGTAATGAACAGCAGATTTTTTTTTTTCGCGAATTCAGATTTGATCCATAGTAAAAATTGTTTGTTATCATGAGTACAATCACGTGTTTAGGTATCGGTCACTAATTACCAGTCACCCTATATACCAGTGTATTAAGCTTCAAGTATATAGGGTGAAATCTTATCAGTGTACGACCCGTCAAGGTGTGAAAGTACCCATCAAAATAATTTACTTTCCCTTAGAAACATGGGTCGAATTGTAAAAAAAAATGATTGAACTTCCCATAATAAATCGATCACAGAGAAGTATGGGAAGACCAAATTTTTTTTTCATATTTCTTAGGAAAAGTTATTTGTTTTAATTCCATACCACGGGTCGTGTACTGATAAAATTACGATACTTCGGATTTGTTAGATATAATCTTAAATGCCACATTTTCTGATTTTTTGCTGTCTGGCAAAAAATCAGAAAATGTCGCATTACGCTCTGCTCTGCAATAGTGTCCACCTATGCACTTAAAAATGATTACTTACGCAATATTTTGTCCTCCATGCTTTTTAAATAATCTAAAATAATTTGTTGGTACTGCTGTAATGCTCCGGTTATTTCTAATATGTTCGAAATTGCTTCAGTGTTCCGAGAATTTTCATTTTGCACTTACAAGGTAACGTTCTGTTCTGATGTTTGAGGAATATCAGTAATATATTCGTAGACGACACTATTAGCCTGTTCATTATTGACTGACTTCTTCGATCGGCGCCTCAAAAGTTTTGTCCTGATTAAGTGTTAGACACTTTCAATACAAACCGTTTAAAATACGAATGCTTATGGACTCCAATTTAATTTCTGTTAATTGAAGTAAACTTTGCATCAAATGATCAATTTTGAAGTAAAGAAAGTATGACTTCCTACTTCCTATCCTACTAATATTATAAATGCGAAAGTTTGTGAGGATGGATGGATGGATGGATGTTTGTTACTCTTTCACGCAAAAACTACTGAACGGATTTTGATGAAACTTTACAGTAATATAGTTTATACATCAGAATAACACATAGGATACTTTTTATCTCGATATTCCCACGGGATCGAAACTTATGCAAGTGAAACCGCGGGGCGCTGCTAGTCAGTAATATATTCGTAGACGACACTATTAGTCTGTTCATCATTGATTGACTCTTCTTCGATCGGCGCCTCAAAAGTTTTGTCCTGAACATAAAAGACAAAGTGTTATGAGACACTTTCAATACAAACCGTTTAAATACGAATGCTTATGGACTCCAATTTAATTTCTGTTAATTGAAGTAAACTTTGCATCAAATGATCAATTTTGAAGTAAAGAAAGTGAGACTTTCTTTATAATTTTCAATATTTTACCTAGTAGGTAGGTAAATCAAATCTTTTGTTACTTTGGGCACAAGTTTAGTAATAATAATGTTGGTACTTACTGTTTCACAGGTGCTTGCAATTACGTCAAAGTTGTGTTGAGCAACAGTTATAAGTTTTGCATTGGACGTTAGTGGTGTACTTCCTTCAGTTTCTGTGTCACTTTCTTGTAACATATTAGCTAGTTCTGCTTCTGCGCTTTGTTTTGAAATTAATCCAGTCCTCTTGACCTAACACTTCATAGTGAGGCAAGAATCATCAGGGCAAGATGATTCTTGTTCTAACAAGTCCTCCACTCTCCGTTTCGGCCAGTGTAATATTCTTTTGTTACCGTTTATCAGGCATAATTGAGAGGATAAATTTTCCTCGTTCCTTGGTTTGAATTATTTTGAAAGGCATGTTTATGCTCCAAAAAAAAAAACGAAAAAAAAATAAAAGCACAAATTCATAAACTAACAAAAAACTATACGACATACCAAATAATGGCCCCGATTCTGTTGTTCACAAACTAAACTAAATTTAAGTCCAGTGCATCTTTTCTTTCTATTTCATTAAGAAAAGGACAGAAGATAAATGAGGAGTGACTTTTAAAAATGGCTTATTTCTGTATGGTCATTTTTTTCAGGACCAAGAAAAATACGAAAACTTTTCATATATGAATATTTTTAGTAACAAACTTCTATGTACATAATCTAGGTACGTTAATAGATCGTTTCACAGTGTATATATTTTTTTTAATACTCTAAATTATGAGTTATTATCATATGATTTAAGGAAATAAGCCATTTAGTCGCAAACTCCAAGAAATAAGATGTTTTGTTTCAGCACTCCTAAGAAATAAGCCATTTTGTTTTGGCACTCCTAGAAATAAGCCATTTTGAAAAGGATGGGCTAGCAAAAAAAAATTGTTTTCTAAAAACTTTTATTTAAAATCTGAAAATCACACACGGACTTCTCCTACATCCTCTTCATTGCAGACACAATCATATTCATGTTCCTCAGCTGGTTCCTCCGTCACATGTAACAAAATAGTTTTGTACCATTGAAGTTCAGGCAAGGCAGTCCATTCTTCCCCAAATTGTTTTTCAAGTAAATTTATTACATCTTTTTTCTTTTTTTCTGAAACTGGCTGCGGAATAGATTCTGCAACATCAATAGTTAGTGGAATACGTTTACCCCGTTTCAATAATGTCTGCCAAGGATCATTTCCATCAAATCTATAATATTGGGAAGCTTTTATTTCACAACCGATAGTCATCTGTCTTTTAACAGTTTTTTTTATCCAGACTCTTTTTATTTTTTGTAATCCCTCCACATTTTTAAAATTTTCCTTTAAATCCTTTATTTCAAGCAGTTGCCAATCATTTCCTAATAACCTTACATTGCCATGGTTTTTGAAGATATCATGGTAACCATCTTTGGTGGTGATCACTGGTATTTTTCTTAATTCCTTTTCCAGTCGTCCAAAAACGCGATCGGCGGGCAAAAAACTGTGACCCCGCACTGGAAAAAATATATGTATTTCCTTCACTTGAGCAGGTGATTTGGAGTAAAGCCATTGCATTAGTGAATGTATGATATGATTATTTTTATTTTGGCCTCCACAGCCATCACAAAATAAACGTATAGTATCAACATTATTGTCAATGTTCATGGAGGATAGATAATCATATACAGCTGATCCTATTTCTGTTGGCCCGCGCTTGGCAATGGTTTCATCCCAAGTATAAAACCAAGGATCTTTTGAATTTAAAGGTACTACACAAAAATTATAAAGACTTATTTGCCTAGAATAAAAGGCATCTTGAATAGGCGTTTTTGGAAGTGCTTGGACTTGTTGAAGATCAAAACAAAGTGAAATGGAGTTTGGAGGATTACCTTTCATGTGGGTATAAAATGCCTTGGCCCTTATCTTATGTACCCGAAGTTCTACCATTAATTTTTGCTTTTTTTCACTGTCTCTTTCATTTTTGATTCTATTTCCCCACAGCACACACACATTGCAAGCATCAGAGGATGGCGCAGAAAATCCTACATTAAACTCTTCATAAAATATTTTATAAAACATGGTTTTTTTTACTTGCAAGTTTGAGGCAACAGAAGAATTATACAACTCCATTAGTTTCTTACAGTTTAAATCACTAGACAGATATATTCTTTTTGATTTTTGTCTGTTGTGGTGGCTTTCTCTTGCTGGTAGACATTTTATGAAATTCCTTAGTGATTCCTTTTTATCAATAGATTTGTATGACTTACGGTCCCCACCACGCTTTTCTTTAGGAATGTTTCCTCTGACTGTAGTTCTATTGATTATATTAAGCCTTTTTTCATTGACACTAAAAACTGCAATGAACATTTTCTTACACACAGGTTTAATTTTATTTTTCTTACAAAATAAGTTGTAACTGCAGCTTACAGTTCTCTTTCTCATATTCTTTGATGGTTTGGTTTTATCCTGTGGTTCATACGAATGTAATAATCTACAAAGATAGGTATCCTGATCAATTTTGGACGTGTTAGCATAAAACGCACTACGGTTTATTAGAACTTGGCGCGTAGTGAAAGAACTACATTTATATTTACTGCCCTCTTTGTGCCGACATGGAATCCTGAATTCTAAACCCAAAGGATCCTTATCAATGTACCTGAAGCAATAATAAATTTAATTGTTAAGAAATAGGTATCTAGTAGGATTAAATTACAATTGAAACGAGAGCCGTTTATACATTGCTGAAAACTACTTACGATTTTCTTGTTCGGCTGTTTTGTCCTGATTTCCTTTTTCTGGTGCCTGAATTTAACTCCTCCACGGTCTTATCTGCCATTATGCACCGTTATTTACTCAGAATTATTCGGATTAGCAACAAAAACACCAACGAGCAACGATACAAGAAAATATTTTTCACCTTGACACTCAGCCTTGACATGAAAGTATTGAGAAGTTGACAGCAAGGTGACACATGACGTTTAATATTTTTTTAATTGGCCGTAGTCAAATAAAAAGTGTTGCCAATGTATAAAAATATATTTGCGGATCCACTTCCAGATATTAAAGCTATCTTTCAACCCTCCAAAATAACCTGTGATACCAGATTAGAAATAAGCCATTTTGATACGTATTAACAAAATTTCCATACAAAATGTTCTAGAAATGAGCTATTTTGAAAAAACTCCTATCACAATTAGTAGGGCCGAGAATTAACGTGAATTAAGCTATTTTGTTGCGGAAAGCATTTTCTATGGCCATTTTTCTTCGAGATTAAAGTACTTTAGAACCGGACACTTCACGTCATATAATGTGAGTGTACATAAAGTCCCGATTGGCATTAAAAAAAAAAGTAAAATTGGGAACCCGAAATAAGCCGTTTTGAAAAGTCACTCCTCAAATATTAATTTAGTCCTGTCAAATTAGCCAGCGCCTGACGGAAATAGACGTATTTTTAGTAGCCAATTTTTTAATCACGTCTAAACTTATCTAAATTGACAGGACTAAACTAATATTTATATTCTGCCCTTTTCTTAGTGAAATAGAAAGAAAAAGATGCACTGAACTTAAATTTAGTTTAGTTTGTGAACAACAGAATCGGGGCCAATATCAAATTACTCTCTCTCGTCTCACATGATACCAGCCTACCTAACATACGCAAGTTTTGTCTTCAAGTCGCGCAGTAGTCTCGCTCTCTATCCTTGTTTATTTTTAAGAGACAGACTAGGACACCACGCGAAGTCTACGCGCGACTGGAAGGAAAAATGCCCCCAGGCTCTTATTTAATAAAAATACACTCAGGGGCACATTTAACCGGCCACCTACATTTTGTCGATTATTTCAAAATTGTATCGGATTTTAACTAATTTTGTTATAAAATTACTTTGGGTGAATCTTTGAGAACACAAATAAAACATGTGTAAGTTGTGAAATGGTTTAATCAAGATAAAAAATTTCAAAATGCGAATATGCAGTCTTCTGACCAAAAACGACATTTAGCAAAATTTTAATTAAAAAAAAAGTATGCTCTAAATTATCGCACTAATAACGTGTATTTCCTCCTCTGGCCCTAATCACCTCTTGTAATCGATTTGTAAGCCCGTCCATTATGTCTTGGATGTCGCTTTGTGGAATGTTCCTCCACTCCTCAACAGCTGCAGTTTTCAGCTCACTGATGGTCCTAGGAGCTGGTGTTCGACTCCGAATTCGTCTTTTTAAGTTGTCCCATACATGCTCTATCGGGTTCAGGTCAGGACTCCGAGCTGGCCATGGTAATCTCTGAATATTGATGGCGTCCAAGTACTCTGTGACAATTCTCGCGGTGTGTGCACGAGCGTTGTCGTGCATTAAAACAAAATTATCGCCAATGAATGGAGCAAATGGCATCACATGTGGTTCTAGGACTTCTGTCACGTACCTGTGAGCATTTACGCTGCCTCTATCGAAGACCACCAACTCTGTACGGGCCTCGTAACAAATGCCACCCCACACCATAATCGAGCCTCCTTCGTAGCCCACTGTTTCAACCACAGCACATTCAGCAAACCTTTCACCACGGCGTCTATACACCCGCTGACGTCCATCAGGACCTCGTAAAGCGATTCTTGATTCATCAGAGAAGAGAACTGCTTTCCATTGCTCTGACGTCCAATTTAAATGTTCTCGAGCAAAAGCAAGTCTCGCTCTTCTGTGAGTTGTCGTTAGCTGTGGTACTCGAGCTGGTCGAAATGATCCCAGATCCCTCTCTGCTAACCTTCTTCTTATTGTTCTTAGGCTCACACTTACATTTCGTACCTCAAATAAGCGGTTACGAGCCTCAGAAGCCGTTGTGAACCGATTTCGAAGAACGTTCGAGACGATGTAACGGTCATCTCTCTCTGATGTACACCTTCTACGACCTTGTCCTGGTCTTCTTGTGTAGGAACCGGTCTCTCTGAAACGCCGGATAGCATCTTGGATAGTGCTTCGTGGATATCCAAGCATTCGTCCAATCCGACGCTGGCTGAACCCAGCGTCCGCAAGTGCCACAGCCCTAGCTGCTCCAGCTGCGTCTAGTGGCATTTTTTTGGTGTTAATAAGGTCACAGCACTTCAATACCTCGGTTTTATTCGAAACAATGATAAGACAACGTTGTAAAACAAATTTATCCTTCACACAAAACGAGGGGCGAGTCTGTCAAATTTCTACTGAACTGATTATTGTTGAATAAAAACCACAAAAGTAAAAAAAAACGCGGGTATATGTGTTTTCTTTATTTCAGATATACCCACTTATAAAGTTACGCCTAGTAGTCAAAGCCCAAGTTAACATAAACAAACGATATGGAATTTCGAATGAGTGGACGGTTAAATGTGCCCCTGAGTGTAACAATGACTGTGACAACTCAATAATCATGTCGTTATGGGATAGAATCAGGTTGCCACCGAGATTAATACTAACTAAACAATATAGATTCAACTCGAATTAGTTGTCTCCCTAAATTAGTCAAGTGCGCTATAATAATAACAACCGTTAGTATTTAAGATAATCGCAGTTGCAATCTTACTCCGAGAACTATATTTATTTATTTATTTAAGGGACAAGAAAACAGTTACATGTTAAGGTTTAATTAAAACTATGAGTAAAATAATGAATTGGTAAACATATAACCCACACCATTGTCCACGGATTAATATGTGCAGAGTTGGAAACGGAAGAGTTGACGAGATTGCTCATCGCATTACAAGTTCTTTGATTATTGTGATAAAGTTTTTATAGCCAGATATTTGATTTTTTTTTTACTATTAACCGGCACTTATCACCGGGCGGAGCGGCGACGCACAGTGGACCATTGGCGGGCCTCAGCGTTATTGGCGAGGGAGGAGAGGCAGGCGGGCAGAGTCCGCTGGTACCTACATCGAAGCATTCGGAGTCTCCGCAAACGAGTCCCAACCCCCGACCATTTGCCGGCCACGCCTCCGCCGCCTCCCCGTTAAAATGCAAAGCAAAACAATCAAGTACATACATTTATTTCAAACTAAAACTATCTGTAAGAAATGTGCCATGCTAACATATAGGTAGGTATACAAAAGTACCTATAATAATAAATATACGTAGAATCAAGAAGGAAACATAAATATCCCCACCCATAAATTCGGGCACTAATCATTTCACAACTAAGTACTTCGGCTTGGAAAAATACTTAACACATTAACTGCCATGGGGGTCACCGGTGACCGGCACTATTCTATTCCATTTGGGCCGCGACGGTCACCGGTGCCCGGCAAGATGGACCGATTTTCGATTGAGCTCTGTTCGTCGCCGGTCACTCGCACGTAGCATTTTTAGGGGCAACGCAAATAGAAGACGGCGAGACGAAGGTACGGTACAGACACGGCGCAGATACGGTGCAGGCGCGATATCTGCGCAAACAGACGCGGGGACGATACGGCAAGTTAAGTCATTATAGAGCGTGATATTGACGGGATAAGACATGTATTCCTCTTCAGACGAAGATGAAGATGCACTGGCTTTGCTACAGATTATTAATTTACAGCAAAGACCAAGAAGGTATTGGATACATCCAGTGTGGAGAAATGCAGAAGAGCACAGGTACTATAAAATAATGGAAACATTATATGAATATCCTGATCGTTTTCGCACAGTTTATAAAATGTCACTGGAATGTTACCATATCGTATTGTCAAAAGTAAGAGAAGGACTTCGGAAGCAAGTTACAAATTGGAGAAAACCAATCAGCCCTGAAGAAAGACTACTGATAACTTTAAGGTAAGTGAAACTATTTTTTACAGATCAAACTTTTATTGACAAATCAAAAGATAATATTCATTGAAAATGTTTTTGGTTTAGCATCTTTGCTACAATTAGTATTTATAAATTGCTCTCAGTGTTACAGCTAATTTGAGTATCTGTCAAGCTGTCATCATGTGCTGTCCTTATCTCACAATACAGAATCAGCGCATGCGGACAGGGACAGCACATGACTACTCAAGCTAGCTGTCGCACTAAGAGCCATTTATAAATAAAGTTCAAGGCATTGGATAGTTCTCATTAAAATCACTTATTTCGTCTTCATGAGATTGGATAGATGTCTCTGGATTCGGGTGAGGTGTAGCTGGAGTTATTGGTGAAAATATTGGCAAACATAATGTAGTTGGAGTTGCCGGAGGTGCTAAGGATTGTGCTCTTTCATAAGCTCCCGGTGTCCGCGTTTGCTGATATTCTGAAATGCTGAGTTGATAATAAGCTTTCTCATCATAAGTTCGGTGTCTTGAAGGCCCAGCTATTTGTTCAATTACAGCCACTGCCGCCGGTGGTGCTGGATTTATATACTCTCCGGATATCAAAGTCAGCTGAGTTTCCGGATTTTTGTTAGCTGCTGCAGTATGTTTAGCTGTCTGCTGAGTCGAGGTAAACGAAGGTGCTGGACTTGTATTAGCTCTGGATGTAAGAGTCTGCTGGGTTGCACCTTCATTAGGATCATAATCTGTCTCTCGAGAAGGTGTTCGTGGATAATACGGCTGTGTCCTAGGATAACTAGGTACTGGGTCATTTAAAATTTGCTCTGATAAATTGAGAACGCCCATTTTAAATCTTCGTTTTTGGGCTGGTGTCATTGATTTCATATCTGGAAGCATGCTTTGAAAAAAAGCTAGATCGCTGTCTGTTTCAGGCTCAGCTCTATGTATGGTTTTCATTTGTAATGCTCTTTGACTGAAATATTCATGTGCTGATTTATTAACATCTTTTAAAGAGATTGCCCTAGATTTATTTAATAGTGGTAGCAGTGGCGGTGTTGGCGTGGATTGATTGGAGATGGAATCCGAATTTGTGTTTTCAGAAGCTAGTTGACCAGTAAACAGTGTCTCATCGACTTCTTCACTATCATTACCGTCTGTGCAATCATATTTGCTTAGATTGCTTTTGGTTGGTCGGGACTTCAAGTAATTGTCTAAAAAATGTAGATGTGGTGAAAGGTAGTACTCTTTAATCGTCTTTGCACCTGATCCAGATGGCAAATCTAGCCTTTTCTTGTTTTTGCTGTAACTACATCGAATATTCTTCCACCGTTCTTTACATTCTTGGGCTGAAAAATATTTAAGGAGATTAGTTACAATGTGTGTTTAGATTGAGGTGCCACTTTTCGCATCGTAAAGTGGCTAATGGAGTTATTTAGTAGTAGTTTAGAAAATTTTGTAGAACGGATATTGGATTTTGTATTAGAATACTTCAAAAGTTAAATGAATATAAAGGTGGCACCTCAATCTGTTTGGATTGAGGTACCACTCAGAACTGGGAATATTATGGATGAGTTTTCATCAAAATTTCGTAGTACTCCAGAATTCTGGAGTACTACAAAATAATACAAAATTTTGATAAAATTTTATCCATAATTTTCCCAGTTCTGAGTGGCACCTCAATGCAAACAGTTAGATTGAGGTGCCACCTTTATATTCATTTAACTTTTGAAGTATTCTAATACAAAATCCAATATCCGTTCTACAAAATTTTCTAAACTACTACTAAATAACTCCATTAGCCACTTTACGATGCGAAAAGTGGCACCTCAATCTAAACACACAAATGTTACATACTTATTGCTATTTTATTTTTGTTACAGATACTACTCAGATGGCTGTTCGTTTACATCACTTTCTGGATATGTATTGAGAGGAGGCAGTACCGTCCGGCAAATTGTGCATGAAACCTCTAGCGTTTTGTGGGAATGCCTACAGCCGGAATATATGCCTGTACCTACACGACAAAAATGGGTAGAAGTTGCTGAACGGTTTTACACTCTCTGGAATTTACCGAATTGTGTTGGGAGTTTAGACGGAAAGCATATTAGAATTACAGCGCCCATCAACTCGGGTTCGACTTTCATAAATTATAAGGGATATTTCTCTATTGTATTGTTAGCAGTTGTAGATGCAGATGGTTTCTTTTTAACTATAGATGTTGGTGAATACGGCCGAAATAGTGATGGGCGAGTATTACAAGTTAGCTCTTTTGGACAAGCTATGGATCTAGGCGATCTCGATTTACCGAACCCTACACCTTTGCCTGGAGAAACACAGAATGTGCCCTTTTATTTTGTGGCAGATGAAGCTTTTCCACTAAAAAGAAATATTATGAGACCATATGGTCGAAATCAATTGACTAATGAGAGAAGAGCTTATAATAACAGGTTGTCAAGGGCACGTAAGTCAGTAGAATGTGCCTATGGTATGTTAGCGTCAAAGTTTGGTGGACTTTACACGCCTATTTGCTGCAAACCAGAATATGTTGATAATATTATAAAAGCAATGTGTGTGTTGCATAACGTAATTCGCACATGTGATGGTAAAAAATCAAATCCACGGTTTAGAAATAATTTGATAGGAGCAAACATTAACATGCGATTAATGGGAGAAAATCCCTACCATATCAGGGAATATCTTACAACATATCTAACACAACGATCTCCGATTCCGTTTCAGACTAGACATAATGTTTAAAATTTAAATAAAATACATACCTGTTGCACCGACTTTTATTGCTATTTCTTGCCATATTTTGTCTTGCACATTTCTGTTACTGTACCCTGTCTTAGTGTAGTCATAGATATTCGGGTATTGCTCAATTAACTCGCAAAACTCAATATTAAACTCAATATCGTCACGCATCCTGTATACGAAGCGACGTGCGTCTTGCGTTATCTTTTGTTCGTGACTGAAGGCGGCAAGCGGACGGCGCAGGCACGCCGCTCCTCGCCCCCCGCCACGTCGCCAGCAGATGTAGGCGCAAGCGGCGTCTCGCATTATATACAGTATGAACAAAGATACGTAGCGATATATTTTAAACTGTTCAAATTTTCGTCCATATGGATATTTAAAGGCTGATTTACATTGATACAGTAGCTGGCGCCAGCTACTGTATCAATGTAAATCAGCCTTAATCCATGATTTTAATGAAAATCCGATGTAATTTAACTTATTATGATTTGATTTATGTATTTCGATGTTATTCGTATTTTAAAGTAGTTAAATAGCAAACATAGCGGTTACATATTGCAAACATAAGTACAGTCGACAGCACATCAAGCTATACAGTTTGACCTTGAGCACGCCTTTATTGCACTTGTAATAGTGGCGGCTTTCGTAGCGCAATGTTACACTTGATGTGCTCTCGACTGTACATAGGAATTATAATGATACAAAAGGAGGGAATTAGTATTCGAAAAAAAACCGAAAGGAGGTGTATTAAATGTTATTTCCACTAAATAGCACCTTGTATAATAATACTCTGTGCCGTACCGTCCCCGCGTCTGTTTGCGCAGATATCGCGCCTGCACCGTATCTGCGCCGTGTCTGTACCGTACCTTCGTCTCGCCGTCTTCTATTTGCGTTGCCCCTTACATGTAAAGTGACCCGCGCGGCGCCCAGGAACATACTTTACCACTTGGTTTTAAAATTTTCTTCATAGCTTTTGATCAAAAGTAAGAAATGAGGGTAAGAATTATTTTTACTCAGAGAATTTTAAAGAACTATTTATTTTTATTAAATCACTTTCACATATCTATCACAATTACATCTTATTCACAGTCATATAAAAAGTATTAAAATGAAATAAAAATTAAATGGATACAAACTGTCATTTTTGAAAATTTAAAATATAAACGAGCATATCCGAATTAAGTTCAAAAACACAATATTTATCAAGAAATAAGTGCTTAGACATTACAACAATCATCTAATACCGATGTTCCCGATTGAAACAGGTCAAACAATAATGTTGTGACGGATAATCAGAGCAAAAAGTGGCTACTATTTTAGTTTTATTTTTAGGAATGTTCCAGCCCATGTTTTGAACATTTATTTTATAGCATCCTTGACACCATCTTCGTGTTGTGCGAACTTTGCCTTCTTTAGTCTTTAGTTCGTGTTTTAATCGTTTTGGTCGTCTCGAAGCAATATCAGACATTTCATTTTCCTCCTCAGATTCTACAAGATATCTCACAATTGCTGTACGAAACTGAACGACAGAAATGTTTTTTTTTTGTGGTTTGTTTATAAAGAACCATGGCATTTACCATCGCTGTGTTGAGTAGAACCTCGCAAGCTAACTTTCGATACCACTTGACAGTTTTCCGTAACGGCGACGAATAAGCTGCCATTTGGTCTGACTGGTCAACTGCAGATTTTGCTTGGTTATAGTCGACTACTATCTGTGGCTTTCTTTTTGATTGTCCCCTTTTATTTGTGGTAGTGACGAATTTTGTGGTATGTTTAGTAGACAACAAGGACACCTCTCTCTTATCACGCCATTTCATCACAGTGATCCCCTTGTCATTTTCAGCTGCACTGTATTCTCCTACTTTTAATTTTGCATTCATGACATCTTTCGGTAATTTTTTTCTATTCTTGCGCAATATTCCTACCAAATGCATTTCTTCCAGTAATAGTTTTTCTGCCAAATCAATACTAGTGTACCAATTATCTGTGTACAGTACATGTCCTTTTTGGAACAAGTGTCGACAAAGTGACATTACAACCTGAGTTGGTGTAGTGTTTGTCGTATCACAGTGTTTTCCAGCATAGACTTCCAGCCTGCACGTGTATCCCGGAACTGTACATAACTTAAATATTTTAATGCCATACTTATGTCTTTTTTGTTTTAAATCGACACTTCCTACGTATAATATCGTAACTGTATTTGATCAACTTTACAGTATCGCAATTCAAAGGTATGCAAACAGTTTATTGATGATAGTGAAGTCAAATAAGCTCATTTAAAAACCAAAATTGGCATACAGATATATTTTTAGGAATGGAATGTTACCTTCAAAAAGGATTATTGAAATTGTTATTAGAATTTCTTAAAAGTCACTTACGGATTTCTACTATGGAAAATATCAGTGGTATTTGGTTGTATGTAGTACTTACTATACTTTACGTCGATATTTGTGTAGGATTAAGTAGCGTATGTTACACGTACGATA
The DNA here is from genome assembly GCA_949316385.1 of Globia sparganii. NCBI lineage: Eukaryota > Metazoa > Arthropoda > Insecta > Lepidoptera > Noctuidae > Globia > Globia sparganii. The sequence goes on from OX438656.1 coordinate 21,816,077, forward strand.
ACTTACTTTGGAACTAATAAAATGATAATGTGACGTAGGTTACAGTTACCATAATATACAACGGAACAAAAATGTTAATTCGTATCGTAAGTGCTTTAAACGGGTAAAATTAAAATAAAACATCACTTCTATTATTCTGAAACATACTGTTGTATTTCGTAATCAAAATAATCCAAATAAACAATCTCTGTTAGACAAATTAAAACAAATAAAATTTAAAATATTTATCAATGGTATTTTCGCTAAATTAGTATTTTAATAATATAGTAGCATTTAATTAACAATATGAAATAAAAACTTTATCATCCAAATGCTCATAATCCAAAGTAAATAGAATTTTGTTAAAACAATACCCGCTTTATTAAAAAAAAATGTAATAAAATCAACAAACAAAACCTCTCAAAAAACTTGAAATATTACTACGAATTCTCTACTTATTCATCCATAGATTCCTTATCAACTTAACAATTAATACCTCTTTCATAAACTTAAAAAGATAAACTTATAATTATATTCATAAAAAATAATTAAATTCTTCAGTCTTTTAAAATCAGTAGAAAACTTAAAAAGCAATTAATAAAAACTATGTATTTTTTAATTAGTCCGAATCTGAATCCGGAATAATTTCGTTACCAGTTTCAGGTAGGTTTTGGAAAAAATCATGGTGAATAGTGGGTATGATTCGAGACTTGCACATATTCATCAAATCGTCTTTTTTCGCCTTAGGTATTGGCAGACTATTTGTGTACAGTGCATCAATATTTGGTATACATTGTCTCCTGGTAGATGCTTTAGTACATAATATATGGTAGTCTTCGGCAGCTAAATCATATTTATAAAATAATTTATAAGGGTCTTCAGGTTTTATAAATACTTCTCTTATTTTATTCCACTGCACTTTTTCTCCTTTTGAACTTTTAACCCAATTGCCCTTTAACAATGCTTTGTAATTAAAAAAATCTGTGTGTTCTAATTCCTCAACAATATACGGCTTTCCGTTTTGTTTAGCCCAGCGTACTAAACAAAACCACTCAAATGGTGTATAAACAAGTCTATTCTTGGCACTTTTTTCTATTAAAGCATGGACGCTGTCGCCCTCATTTTGGGTATGACCAACTTCTAAAAAACAGTGATGTATTGTCACTTGAAAAATAAGAGCGGCGTGCATGTACATCGCATAAACAATACGATTTCGGTTTTGGCCCACACAATTATCAGACCAAAACCGAAATTCGTTTGTACCTTGATCCTTACATTTGGACGTGTAAGCAACTAGCCACTTCGTTTGCCCCGCGTCTCCCTTGCCCCTCATGCCACATGAAACAAGTACCTTCTTGTTCAGCCATATTAAAAACTGTAAAATTGAATACTGAAAGCTTCCGTTTATAATAAAGGATACTTATATTACCGTATGGAGCAGTAAGAACTTTTTGAAAGTCGAAAGTGGCGACTAGTATTTTACCGTCTGATACTTTGGCAAGTTCTTTATCTGTCGACTTCTTTTTGCGAGCTACCTCTTTATTTTTAATGTGTGCTTCATGCATTTGGGTTTCAGATTGTGTCGGACTAGATATGTTTTTATAAATATGACACTTATCACATTGGTCCTTTTTAGGAACATAAAAACTAATCTTAAAGTGTTCATTCACAATATCGCGATATTGCCGTTCAGAACTAGCTTTTGACGAGTATGCAAGTGCGTCAAACCATTCATTATATAAATCAAACAAGCGATGAAAATTCAGGTCTCCGTCTAGGTAAAGTTTACTACTTCTTTGGCGAGTGTAGTGAGATTCTACAGGCTTAAGGGATTTTATGTGATCACATACACTTTTAATAACATCCTCAGTTATTACTTTGCGATGATTAGAATGACGGCCTCGCAGATCCGCTTGTATCAAGCCACTTATATTATCTTTTTTTTCTAAAGATGTATAGACAAACTGTTCACTTAATGAAAATGTGTTTAGAAACATCTTTTTGCACACAGTTAAATAGTTTTCCTGGTCTTCTACAACACCCCTTGGCAGTCTATAAATTAAAGTAAACTTACGTCTAGATTCCATATCAGTTAAAACCCTTCGTTTTTTTGTTTGATAACCAAGTTTGCAATAAAAGCCCATTGCTTTTCACGGTTCCCTAAATCCCAAAACCTATTGAAAAGCAATATTCTTTCATCATCACTTATTTTTGTTGTACATTTTAGCCTACAGTTCATAGGACACATATGACCCAAAGTTTTACCATGCCTTACAGTACCATCACGACTCATATACTCCTTGCCCAAGTTTCTTAGCATTTTCCTTTTGTTGTCTTTCCATTCGGCAACATGGCGACATCTGATATTTCCCTTGTCCTTTCTCGGTTTGGTCTTCCGTTTTCTGGAACCTTGTGGTGTCGCTTCTGACATCGAAGATAGAGGCGTGTTCGCTTGCGGAGTATAAACTAAATCAGTGAAAGTTGAATCAACAGAATGTAATGGCGGAATATCTTTTTCAACAAACCAGGGACAAAAGTGGTTTTCACAATCAAAATCCAGATGATTTATTGTTGTGCAGTCCGGAGATGGATGTCGTGTTATATTCTCAACAGCTGATGGAGATTCTTCACCGGGGTCTAAAATAAAGAATAAGTAAATAGTTTTACAATAATACTAACTTCTGCTCGCAGCTTTGACCGCGTGGTAAGTCGCAAAAAGTAACCTATGTACCACAATATAAAATATCATCAAAATTAAGTAGTTTAAGCGTTTAGCCATGAAAGCGTAACAGACAGCTGACACAGTAGCTTTCGCATTACTTTATAATATTAGTATCAATTCAGTCAAACTCAAAGAAAAATATAGTAAAACTTACATAAAATTACGACTCGTAAATTAATTAGGATTTTTAAACTTTAGGTATAAACGTAAGACACGCTATTATTGTATCAATACACTGTCACTTACTTTGTTCCGTGAGTGAAAATATACTATGACTTATTTCATCTGACTCGGTTAACAAATCCATTAATTGGTTTATCTCATCACTATCTGCGCCAAAAGGAAGCGGTGACTCTGTAAAATAAAAACAAGAATATCTTTTTATTGAGTTTTTTTCAAAAGAATACTATAGTAAATTACGTTTCATAACGAAGTAAAATATCTCAAGTGCAACATAGGATATAAAAAGAGAAAGAAATTCCAACGAAAACTATCGTAAGTAGAAATACAGAACACAATTATACATTTTTTCAATAGTAAAGTATCGTAACTATTTACTTACGATATTCGTGAAGTATCCTAATTCGATGTATATTATCGTAAGTTATACTTACGACATTTTACTATGGGTATCAAACCATTTCATGTTATTTATACAATTATTAATCATTTATTCGTTATTAATATTGTAAAACGTGTCACTTACCTTCTATCCTTGTAGTATCTTCCACAAAAGGGTTGGAGGTACACAAATCATCAATACAATTTGAAGTACTAGCGGTTGCCGGTTCATGAGAATCAAACGTATCATATTGTTTTAACGGTCGAATTACTGCAGCAATCATTCGTTTTGACCTAGATGACATGGTTAACAGCTATAGTATCTTAATAAGTCTATCAATCATAACAAAATTTAAAAAATTGCGACGAGCACTGCGCTCGACAGCGAATATGCACCACTCCCGCGTATTCAATCGGTATTAATACTTACTATTGGGTCGCGCGGTGCAGCGGCCCCCCGCGCCCCGCGTACGATGCACTAACTGCACTATACAATATTTTACTACGCTAAAGATGAACATGCGATAATATGCAGTCTCAGTATCTTTGGTTCTATTGTAAATATAAATTTTTTTATTAGATCATACGATAATCTATGTTATAAAGTAGTTGTAAATCTAAAAATGTAATTTTCGTTAATTTGATAGTTACGATAACATACGTTGGAGGTGTCGAAATATTGTCTAAAAATTATTCTCCCGCGAAAAGGAATCATACTTTCATCGACACATAGGGAAATATCCGGAGTAAAATGTGCTTTGAAGTTCACATTCAGTTCGTCAATAAGGGATCTGATTTTGTATAAGCGGTCATGTGACGGAGCCTGGGTATTATCAGAAAAATGAAGCATGCGTAAAAGCAATTCAAATCTATTACGACTCATTTTTTTTTGGCGTATTGTTGTCCAAACATATCGTCATTTGACCAATAGTCACTCAGTTTTGGTAATCGCACAAGCCCCATGTACATGATCAGTCCAAACATTTTTTTTATTTCACGTTTGTTTGTATCTGTCCAGTTTTTCAATCGCGAAACTCTTTTTATGGTGTCTTTCGCTATAAGTTGTTGGGCATACTTGTTAGTTTCCCTCGCTATGCGTTCAAAAATATCGTCAGGAACCATCAAGCTATAAAAATCACTTGGTCCAGAACATGACAAGATATGGCGTAAAGAAAAAGGCTTCAAACCTGGCGTTTCCGTAAAAGGTATTATTTTGGGTTGATTACCAGATGGGGAGTACCAGTTTCCCGAAGATGATGTAGAACCACGAGGCGACGGCTGTATTATTTCATCCTCACTATCAGTTTCCGATAGGATGCGGCGACGTTTTCTATTACGCACTGGTTGTAGACAATCATCCGCACTATCAGAATCGGAACTAATATCAGGAATATATGGAAAAACCATATCCATAACTTCACTCCCAGTACGCGGCACAATATTGTCATTTTTCTTGGTAATTTCTAATTCCAAACGGTCCAAATACGACAGATCATCCTGTGTCAACTCAAAGTTATCAAATTCCATTATACGGACACAATACAGTAACTAAATACTTGAAAAAAATTATTATTTATGCACTCGTAATTGAAATAAACAACACGCTTCACTTCCGCGAACAAAGTAAACAAAGGTCACGCGATCGCGCTAGCCGCACCGTTTGGCCAATCAGAGAAAGGGGTGCGAAAGAGACAGGTGACCGGCGAAATGATCCGCGCGGCGCTGTGAAGCAAAATTCAATCTGCACGCCGCGACGGCAACCGGTGACCGCAAACAAAAAATCTTTTATAATTTCCAAAATATGCATATAATTAAAAAAAAAATATTGTGTACATATATACCAGAACATATACTATGTATATACCAAATGGCCCAAATGAAACATATATATCAAATTTGCTTGGCGATTAATGTGTCATATTTCAAAATGCATATTACCAATTATTTCTACATATTTTTGTGATAAAGTAGATAGAGAATGCCTAAGGCATTAAGTCCGCCTTTGTACCTTTTTGTGCGAAAAGTTTAAATAAATAAATAAATAATATTATGATTTCGATCTACTTGATAACTGTAGTGTTTCATAAAAGTTTAATAACTAACCAATAATCCCGGCCGGCACTGCGCGACGGGAGCGTCAGTCACTTGCGGGCGCGGACAGGAGGTGGATGTTTGAGTGATGCTATACTTTTGTTTAAGTACTCATTTGTTAAATTGTACTTAGATGTGTATATGATTTTATTGAATAGAATAGAATACTATTGATTAAAAGTTACCAATTTAAATTTATACAGGACTAAGAGACAGAATATAATGGGTAACGAAATAAAATAAACATTAAAATACATGAGAAATTACTCATAATGCGATTGTACGTAAGCAAAAATGTAGTTAAGTGAGAACTTTTGAAATTGAAGGTATGATATTACTATTTTTCAATTCCTTCAGGAACTGAGTAGAAACAATAATCACATTCATCTTGCAAAAAATTTACTTAAATGTTAAAATGTTTTGAAATCTGCACTGCACTTTTACTGTGACCAATATGAAAAGGGTTTTAAAGGAGATCGGCAGAAACCCTTGTATTTTCAGTACCACATACAAGCTTACCGTTTCATAGAATGAATATATGGATTTGAATGCTACAATAGAGTACAACAAAATATGTAGGTAATGGTAAGACATACATTAGACTTGGGGATATTAAATTGATTTTTATATAACCTCAATTGTAATGTAATAGCAACGTGGTGGTTCAAAATAAGAGTTCACACATTACTTATAGATCCAGAAAACATTAAAAATATCACAAACGACGAATTACACCGGTCTACAACATTTTTGCGCACGGGTTATACATACCTATTTTTTATTCCTTTTATACCTAGAAATAAGAAAAATAACAAAAAATAGTTCTGAATTTGTTTTTATGTGTGAAAAACGGAAAATTCAAATAAATGAAAATACATAAAAAATAGACAGAGATGATTTATTAAAAGATACCAAACATCCATTTATGGTTCATTCTTACAATAGAAATTTTAAAATAAAGTCCAAACGCTTAAAAATGAACAGTTTTACTTTTCCTTTCATGTTCAGTAGAAGTTTCTCTTATTAACCCCCAAATATAGTCCCCCATCATGCTTTCGGTATACTGGCCTTGGTAACGTCTCTCAAATTCCATTATATCTTGATGGAAGCGTTCCCCTTGCTCTTCCGAATAAGCTCCCATATTATTTTTAAATTTATCTAAATGAGAATGTAACATGTGCATCTTTAAAGACATTCTACATCCCATGATGGAAAAATTTGTAATCATGTCAGTGATCAGCTCGTCATAATTTTCAGCTCTATGGTTTCCAAGAAAACCATGAACTACTGCCTTAAAACTGTTCCAGGCATTTTTCTCCTCATTGTTAAGTAAGTCCGGGAAAATATCACAATCCATGATTTTTTTTATTTGAGGGCCCACAAATATTCCAGCTTTAATTTTTGCCTCTGAAAGCTTTGGAAAAAAACTCTTCAAATATTTGAAAGCTTCGGACTCATGATTCAAAGCCTTTACAAATTGTTTAATCAGACCCAATTTAATATGCAATGGCGGCATTAATATAGTTTTAAGATCGACAAGTGCCTCCCATTTAATATTGCATTTTCCCACTTCATACACAGTACGTACAGGCAAATGTTTTTGACGGTAATGAGCGGCATCATTTCTACTATCCCACAGGCAAAGATAACAGGAGTATTTAGTATACCCACCTTGCATTCCGGTCAAAAAACACACCATCTTAAAGTCCCCAATAACTTCCCACTTGTATTCCATATATTTAATTGCAGTTAATAGCATTTTAATACTGTCATAATTTTCTTTAAGATGTACGGAATGTGCCAATGGAATAGAGGGAAATTTGTTCCCATTGTGTAGTAGAACAGCTTTTAGACTTTTTGTTGAGCTATCAATAAAAAGGCGCCATTCAGTTGTATGACATGGAATACCAATTTCTTCAAATAAACCTTTCACGTCATGACAAAAACAGAGTCCATCTTCCTTACTAAAGAAACAAGAAAATTCTTCATGACGTTTTCTTTGACGGGATATTCGTACATCAGAATTAAGTAGATTCCATTGTTTTAACCGTGATGCTAATAACTCTGCTTTACTTTTTGGTAGATTTAAGACTCTTATTAAGTCATTGAGATCTTCAGAGTTGATGAGGTGTGGTAGTTTTAGCTCAGATTCAAGAAAAAATTCAGAAGGTACGGATACAGATGAACTTCTTGATGGAAAGCTGTCTTGAGAGAGTACTTGATTTTCCAACACAGGCGGATTAGGTACAGGATTTCTATCTGTATGTGGTATTGGAGCGGATGTCGATGGTAGATCAGGATAAGATGTTTTCTTTGAATTTTTACCTTTGAGTGGCTTTACAATGCAAAAATAACAATCTGTGAGATGATCACTGGGTTCCCTCCAAATTCTGGGCACTGCAAACTTCATTTGTCTTTTTTCACCTCGGTACCAGCCTACAATAAAACGTAACGTATAACCTAATTAATGTCTTATAAAATAGTTAATACAATAAAAAAAGAGAAAATATACTCACCGTCCAGAATGTATCTGCAAGAGTTACATGACACATGTGGATTCCATTTTTTGTCTTGATTTTTAACAGGTAGATTAAAGTAAGCTTGATATGCCTTGCAAATCTTTAAATTTGTACTCAAATCATATTTTTTCTCTCTTACTTTAATAAATTCGCCGCAAATATAGCAAAACGAGTCAGCGTTTCGTTTACAACTTCTAGAAGCCATTTTAGATGGGTTATACAGCGAAAACAAAACAAAACACGTTATTCCTGTGTAATATGCAAACACATACTACTGTACACAACGAGCGACGCAAGAAACCATGCCCTGGTAACTCACGAACAAATTATGATCATGAACTTTTTCTGAGCTTAGAGCCATCTGTACGCCAAGCTAAAGAAACTTTGGTGGATGTTGCCACTTTTAAACATGATTAATGTGACGTAAAATAATATGAACATTATATAAATACATAAACCTCATTAATGAATTAAAGAAACTAATAATATCCTAACATAATTAAAACTATTAATAAACTAAATTAAGTGACATTGGTTTACAGCTGACACCAAATGTTAGCAACCCTGCAACCTGTTTAAAAGATGTCACCGCTCACCGTATTTGTCATGTCACAAGATTTTTTTTGCCAGTGTGGGTACATACTCGTGCGCAAATTTCTTGTAATTTTTGGTGTTTTTATGTTAATTACGTCGAGTTGAGCTTTAGTTCCTCCGTATATCAAGAAACACCAACATTCTAGCGTTGACTGTGGTTTTGTGAGTGTTTGTGACATACACAAATAGATAGGCCCTCCGGAAGGAGTTTGGACCATATATCTTATTGTAGTGTTGTTTTACATTTTACACAATGCCGAGATACGTTTGCTGTGTTCCTGGATGCTCAATTGTAGCAACAGATGGTGAGTATTATACTTTCAAACGTCATGTAATGAGGCAATTAATTTCTATTGTTACTGAGAGGTTGGTTGGTGTGTAACCCTATGGGCACTATGGCGCGAGTGCCCAAGCACTAAGCACATCTAAATGTCTCTGTAATGTCCCTTGATCCGTCAACAGATCAAGGGACATTACAGAGACATTTAGATAAAATACTGATGATTGGGAAGCAGAATGTTTTCCCCGGTGTCCTTAATACTAAGTGTCCGTCTGGCCATCTATCTTGTCACAGAGCTCAATCTTTCAAACCGTCTATACCGTCCACGGTTATACCTTCGGACCAGTTTTTTATATTATATGCTTTTTACTGCGGCTTCGCTCCCGTAGCTTAACCCGCAGAAACCGTGCATTTTTCTAGGATATAAAATAGACTATGACACATGACGATAATGAAAATTCGAAATTAACATACTCTTTGTTCATTAAGATTCCAAATAAGGTAAGCACTTAAATTCAAAAGGTTATTTTTATATTTTCAGGAGTACCTCTGCATTACTTTCCAAATCCTGAAACATTTGCAGAAAAGTTTCAAGTTTGGGTGAAGAATATTGGCGGTGATATTGCAAGTCTGGACAGTGCTACTGTCCTCAAAACTCGAAGAATTTGTCGTCGACACTTTGAGACACAGTTTCTTTATCCAAAAAACAGACTGAGCAAATTGGCTGTTCCCACCTTGCTTTTGCCTTCAGGAGACACCTCAGGTACTTACAAATATTATTATAATAACTTTGGATTTATCTATTAATGCAAAACCGCATCTAATGTCTGGTTTACCCTAACCTTTCATATTTTATTTATTTCTTTCTTTAATTAAAACGGTTTAAAACCAACTACAGAAATTAAAGACACAGTTTGCATATACTAAACATAAAAGATTAAATATAAAATCATCAAGTAAGAAGTCAACAACACTTTCATACATGCCTCTTACAGTACTTCTGACATGCCGACAAAATCTTCACCCATTTGTCCGCAAACAAATATCTTCGAAAATATTCATTTAAATTACATGCTGTAAAGAGCCATATTTATCTATATTAAATGCACAATGTATTTAAGGTACTTAATTGGATAATGATTAATGCTGCATTGCTTAAAATCGCTTCATAAATAAGCCATTATTTCTCGTAAAAAGTAAAGGATAAAAAATGATTATTGTGGGTTATCCCTAAGAGATAGACATATACCATCGCGGACTTTTTTGTAGACCTTTTTAAGGTGTACAATACTGTAGTACATTATTTTGACCTATCTCGTAGGGTTCAGCCAGCGTTTAAAAAGTAAGCGCAAAAAAATTAGTTTATTTACGACATCACATGCATGCATGTATTATATATATAAACCTTCCTCTTGAATCACTCTATCTATTTAAAAAAACCGCATCAAAATCCGTTGCGCAGTTTTAAAGATCTAAGCGTTCATAGGGACAGAGAAAGCGACTTTGTTTTATACTATGTAGTGATTTTATTCTGCAGTAACTTAGTACACCGTGTGGACATATAAGAAAAGATGGAGAGATAAGAAAGACTATATTGAACTTAATCAAAAGTTAATAAGAAACTAAAACCAATCTTTCTTCCTGTGTCCAAATTCCCATCAACAGTAATTACACGCACAATATAGCAGTAGCAACTATCTAATTTAAAAAAAAAATGTTAATACAAAAAATGGGAATGGCCCCGAAAGAACTGTTGGTCATGGGATCGAACTCAGGCAGGCATGATCTTTACTTTGGGTAATTTATTTCATCATCATTGATCTCAAAAGAGTGTAGGAAAATATTGCACAGTGTGCTATGATCCCGGTTTTTGTGTCATCGAGTTTTTATTAAATTAATCGATAGAGTCTACAATTCCGAGGATTAGAGTAAAACTCCGGCTTCCACAAGACTTGTACTTTTTTTTAAATGTCAAAGTTTTGCAATATCCGACTCATGAAAAACAAAAAAAAATCATTATAATATAAAGGAAGTACGTATTCCAGATTTTATTTATTCTATTGATTATACGTATAATAGCCGACCGTTCTACCAATATCTGCTGCTTTAGTATGAATGGGTCGAGAGATGATTTTTTTTCTCATTTTTCGTTTTTTTTTTTTTATCTAAAACACCGTATTATGTGGTCATTCCTACATCAAAAAATTGCTGATACTTTCTATTATGTGTAGTATTAAAACTAAACTCATTATTTTCCAGGAGTTATTGGAAATTTTTGTAATATTCGAAATATCCGCACTTAGGGCTGCCACTTCAACCAAAACATGATTTGTTTTTTTGGTATAAGTTTTAGCTTCCTTATCACGACCATAAAAAGATATCATTATTTTGTGGCTTAGATGCCAAATATTTAGTAATTTTACAAAGGGAATTAAAAAAAACAAATGGAGAAAATGGTATCATGTTGATTGATACACCTTTTTTGGAAACCGTCTATAAATTCTAACCCAAAGGACTCAACAAATAGTAAATAAAAGAAAATCCTTTTCGATAAGAGTATACAGGATGTCCCTGGAAGTATGGATCAAATCGAATAGGGGCGTGGGCAAGGTCATTTCCAAACTTTTAGGTCCTAAGAATGATTGGAATTATTTTACGTTTCAAAAGTTGTGACCAATTTTTTTCAATTGTTTCTCATAGTGCTCAAAGAAAAAAAAATCATTAAAAAACACTATCAGGGCTGTCTAAAAAACTTAAATTGACAGTTCCTGGTAGTTTTTTTTCAGTTCCTGGTTGATTTTGTTCTTTGAGCACTATGCAAAGTGATTGAAAATAACAAAAGTTGGTTTTGAAACATAAATAAATTCACCAACATTCTCAGGATCAAAAAGTTTGGAAATGATTTTGCCCACGCCCCTATTTGATTTGATCCATCCATGGGATTCTTGTGTCAATCAATGTTTAAATAATGAATACATAATTGTTTTCAAATTTTTATGAGAATTTTGTTCTTTGCTTTTCAGCACCAACTACAAGTCCATTGGTTCCAGACTCCCAACCATCTACTTCCCAAGAAGCTTTGTTATCAAATCCTGCAGTTCAACACTCCACAACAGGAAATGCTGTTAAAAATACGATTGGTAGTGGTATGTTACTAATTACATATTCATTTCAATCTGTAGTCTAATATAATAGTCTAATGTAATCTACTGAATATAGCCGATTACGCCGAAAACGAGATTAATAAACACAAGAAGATAGATCGTCGAGTGACAACAAAAGGCAGTAGAGAAAAAAGAAAGCTGTGCGTTCTCAGTAACTGCAACCACAGAGGGACACTAGAAATATTGGAAGACACTTTCGGGCGACACTTTGAATTTTGTCATTACTTGTCACGTAATAGTAGTGTAAAAGACATTATTTCTCATATGGGTAATAAATTACAGAATTATAGTTTAGACGACTACTGTATTATTATGATTGGCGAGCAAGATTTTAAACACACCGAGGAACCAATTGAAATGGTCAGGTTCATTAGAGAATCTCTTGAAACTCTAACTAATACAAATGTTATTATATGCTGCCCTACTTATGTAGTACAAGGGGCTCTGATACACAATTATAAAGTAGAAATGTTTAATAGATTACTTCATATGGACATAGAAAATCATAATTTTGCTTATTTTTTTCACAGTAATTTTGACCTATCTGATGAAACATTCTCATATAACACGGGCAAACTTAACAAGCTCGGGCAAAAACGCATTTATGAAAATATATTCGGTCGCGTACTCATTGATATTGAGACCTATCCAAGTGAGCATGACTACAACTGTTACTGTGACTCTCCAAAATCACCAAAAAATACCCAAAAAACTCTTTTTCGTCCCATTACATAAAAAGGTTGCTGGTATTAAGGAAAATTCAATGGAAAAACAAAAATGTATACTATTACATCAAAACATAGCTGGGATTTTAAATAAAATTGATGTATTTGAGATCACAATTACCGACTTGGCAAATCAGATTGGCGATATAGATTTTATTTGTTTGAGCGAAACTTTTATAAAATCAGGTCATGGAAGTAATCTGGCTCTTACACACTACAACTTAGCTGCTAGTTACACAAGACAAGGTAAGAAACGCGGTGGAACATGTATTTTAGTGAAAAAAAGTCAAATTTTTAATCCGTTACCGATAACTGCTGAAGTGGCCATCGAATTTTGCTTCGAATGCTGTGGTATTGAAATATTGAGCCATAATTTAATTATAGTGTGCATTTATAGAATTCCAGATTCCGATGTGTTTTTATTTTTTAAAAATCTTGAATTATTATTACGCAATATAAACCGCAAAGTTAAAAAAAATATTATTTTATGCGGAGATTGGAACATAGATATATTAAAAGATAACAAATATTCAAAAGAACTAATATCAATACTTAACAATTATAATATATCACTACATGTTAAGATGCCTACTAGAAAAAATACTAGCATATCAAATCGCTAGTAATGTTCCCACACTTGACATGAAATGCAGTATACATAATTTAGCTCTCTCCGATCACGATACCGGACAATCGTTAACTTTTTACGTTCAAGAGATGAATAATAATAAATCAAAAACTATACAATTCTGGTATGAAACGAAAAGAGATTACGACAAGAGCAACATAACAAAGTTGAGTTAAGATTGTTTAGCAGCCTTAAGTTTTAGTGAAATGTACGAGGAGACAGACTGCACTCAAGCATTTAATATATTCCACGACTTGTTCACGCTCTTTTATAAATTGTGTTTTCCCGAAATACTCATCAAAAAGACCAATAACCCTATTAAAAACAAATGGCTTAGTAGAGGTTTAAAAATATCATGTATAAAGAAGAGAGCTTTATATTACGCATATCAACACGATGCTATAAGTAAACCACAGGAAAAAATACCGCAATTACACTAAGATCTTAAAAAAATGCATATCAAAATCACAGCAGATAAACAACAACATTTTTTTAAATAATGCAAAAATAAATGTAAATCGGCATGGTCAATCATAAAAAATAACTCAGACAAACCAAATAACAACAACTACTTACATGAATTAATAATCTGTGGAAAAAAAATTACTAATCCTTATGCCATATGTAACCAATTTAATTACTATTTTATCGAACTGAATAAATAACATTGACATTGACAATAATAACACAAATACTTTATTTTTGACTCCTGTAAATGAAATTGACATTATTAAATTAATTAATTCATTAAATAACACCAATTCTACTGGACATGACGAAGTACTCGTAACCGCTACAATAATTAAATTAAGTGCAAAAATATTATAGCATCCCCACTTGCTTACCTAATAAATCTTTCATTTGAAGAAGGTATTTTCCCAACGATACTTAAAGAGTATAATTAAACCATTATACAAAAAGGGTAACTGTTCTGATATGGGTAATTATAGGCCCATCATACTGATTCCAATCTTTGCTAAGATTTTCGAAAAAGCAATGCATGACAGAATAAATAGCTTTGTAACTAAATATAACTTGATTGTGGAGACTCATTTTGGCTTTACAAAAAACTGTTCAACAACTCTAGCCTGTTTCTCCTTAGTGAGATTAATCACTGAGGCTCTTAATAAAAAAATGTCTGCATTGTCGGTATTCCTAGACATGAGCAGGGCATTTGATTTTGTCTCACATAAACGACTACTCCACAAACTGGAGAAGTATGGAATAAGAGGCAAGGCGCACGATTGGCTTAAAAGCTATTTGTCTGATCGCCAACAGAGAACTGTTATTTCTAGAGTAGAAAAAAATACTAGTAAAACATATTGCTCAGAATTAAAAATTAATCCTTCTGGCGTTCCACAGGGAAGCATACTAGGTCCGCCACTATTTTTATTATATATAAATGACCTCATAAAATGCCTAAAATGTGAATGTATTCAATTTGCTGACGATACAACATTGACGATAAAATGTTCCAACAAAACTAACATAGAAATTGACACTAATATTGAATGAATTAATGTAATCAGCTGGTTAGCGGACAATAATCTTCATGTTAATATTAATAAAACCAAAGTAGTACAATTTCAAACAAGCAACTTGTCAGCTACACCAACAATAATTCGACATGACACTACAATTTTATAACCAGAACCATCGGCTTTATTTTTGGGTATAATAATTGACAACAAACTGAATTGGAAGGAACATGTAGAAAGAGTATGCAGTAAGCTTGATAAGTTTGTATATGCTCTTCGCAAGTTGAGACTAGTGTCCAGTAAAAAAACAGTCCTAAATGCATATCATGGTTATGTTTCATCAGTATTACGTTACGGTCTAGTTATATGGGGTAATTCAGTGGACGTGGACAGAGCGCTTAAAGTACAAAAAAAGTGTATCCGAGCCATGAGTGGAGCAGAATATTTAGACCATTGCAGACCATTATTTAAAGAATTAAAATTTCTCCCACTCCCGTGTCTGTATATTTTTGAGGTTTGTTTATTTGTTAAAAAATACCCTCATTTATTTTCATTGAATGAACAAATCTCGGAAAGATTGAATAAAAAAAATGCTGGCAAACTGTTAGTTCCTCCTCAGAGACTGCATCTCTATAGTAGAAATGCCAGTTGTATGACGATCAAAATTTATAATAAATTACCATCTGCGTTCAGAATGTTACCAATAGATAAATTTAAACGTAAAATGTTTGCTTGGCTATTAGAGATGTGCTTTTATTCAGTTAATGAATTTTTAAATCATAAATTTTGACATTATAATGAATATTCTATGTTATTAGTATTTTGGCATAATATCTATAATTATTACTTTACTATAGACCTTATATTTTGGACATAACATTATTTATTTTGACATTTTAATTATATTTTCTGACATTGCAATTAATCTTAATATCACTGTATTACTTTGACTTTAGAACTTGTATTTTGGACATAACAAATTAATTTTTATGTTACTTTTTGACATTTTAATTAATTTAGTGATGATTTGAATGTGCTTAACTTTTTTATATTTCTACGCCAGCAATGGTAGTATATGTGGAACATTATTAGTGTAAGATCTCAAAATACCATATACTTGGAAATAAATAAATAATAATTATTATTAATATCAATCAGATCATTGGCTTTGCCGTTGCCAAGGAAAAAAAACCGGCCAAGTGCGAGTCGGACTCGCGCACCGAGGGTTCCGTACAAACCTGTAGGTATATAAGTAAAAGTTCACCCATCACGACAATCGAGTCATAGTTATGGTATTATTATTGCAAAATGAAATTTATAACATTACAATATGAAAAGCTGGAGGAGCTTAAATGAATGACAAAGGTCTCGTTATCGTTTCAGTAAACCTTTATTTTATGTTAACACATATCATTTATTTTATAATATAACTGAAATACCTACACTAGCCTTGCAGCAGCCTTGCAAAAGTCTGCTGACGAATGAGGGCGAGCTTTTTTTTTTCAAAGTTATTTATTTACAAAGTTATAGTTAAGTTAGTAAGTTATCGTTTATTTACAAAGCACTATGCAAAGTGATTGAAAATAACAAAAGTTGGTTTTGAACCGTAAAAAAATTCACCAACATTCTCAGGACCAAAAAGTTTGGAAATTACTTTGCCCACGCCCTTATTTGATTTGATCCATCCATGGGATTCTTGTATCAATCAATGTTTAAATAATTAATACATAATTGTTTTCAATTTTTTTATGAGAATTTTGTTCTTTGCTTTTCAGCACCAACTACAAGTCCATTGGTTCCAGACTCCCAACCATCTACTTCCCAAGAAGCTTTGTTATCAAATCCTGCAATTCAACACTCTACAACAGGAAATGCTGTTAAAAATACGATTAGTAGTGGTATGTTACTAATTACATATTCATTTCAATCTGTAGTCTAATGTAATATCAATCAGATCATTGGCTTTGCCGTTGCCAAGGAAAAAAACCGGCCAAGTGCGAGTCGGACTCGCGCACCGGAGGTTTCCGTACAAACCTGTAGGTATAATAAGTCGGGGCTGAAAATATTTTCGTATTATTAATAATCAAACCTCTTTGGTAGTACTGAATTTATCTGGCTGGTTTTAACACTATTAATTGTTGACATTCTAAAGATGCAATCAATAAAAAAAAAACTAGTTCCCGCCATTTCTCAATTGTTTTTCAAGCAAGCAACATGAACGTATGTGATGGATGTTTTTTTATTGCAAAATGAAATTTATAACATTACAATATGAAAAGCTGGAGGAGCTTAAATGAATGACAAAGGTCTCGTTATCGTTTCAGTAAACCTTTATTTTATGTTAACACATATCATTTATTTTATAATATAACTGAAATACCTACACTAGCCTTGCAGCAGCCTTGCAAAAGTCTGCTGACGAATGAGGGCAAGCTTTTTTATCAAAGTTATTTATTTACAAAGTTTTTTAGTCACTATTTAGAAATCTGGTACAAAAATGTTAAAATTAAATTTGAACCATATCTGTAAATGGTCACTGAAAAAGGTATGAATAGTACCACATTGAACATTGAAGTTCGAAAAAAACGTTATCTTTGGTTGTACTACTTCATGTAGTGCTAGTGTTTATTAACGGAAACATGTTTATGGATGAAAAATATGTGGACATTTCATTTACAATTATTTGAAAAAAAAAATGTGATGTAACTAAAAATTTAAGGTTTTCGGAATTTTTCCTTTATATGTGCTATTAAACATTCAAAACCAAATCAAGCTAAATTCAAATTACCAAAATGCCAAATTTCAAGATTCTAGACCGACTGGAAGTCCCTTTAGGTTCTGATTCCCTCGCGAGTAGTTGCGATTTTGAAAATATGCGGCTGAAATTGCTATTTCTTTTGATTGCGTTGATATAAAAGTTTGATTTTGTTACAGCTTAAAGGTATTATAGACCTGAGTATTTGATATGAATTTCAATTTAATACCTCTACGCGTTCATGAGAAAAGAAGCAGTAACTTTAAAATTTTCAAAAATATTTTGTATTATATGATGTAACTAAAAATTTACGGTTTCGCAATTTTTCCTTTATCTGTACTATAAGACGTTACTTCGTATCAAATTTCAAGATTCTAAGTTTACGGGAAGTACCCAGTTGGTTTTGATTCCCGTGCGAGTTTCGAAAATTTGCTGAAATTTGCGGCATATCTTTTGATTGCTTTGGCTTAGAAGTTTGATTTTTTCACAGCTCCAAGGGACAGTAGACTTGAGTATTAGATATAAATTTCAGTTTGATACCTCCACGCGTTCCTGAGAAAAACGGTCTTGACAGACGGACGGACAACGAAGTGACCCTATAAGGGTTCTGTTTTTTTCTTTTGAGGTACGGAATCCTAAAAACAACAAGATACTCCGTCAAATCAGTCTAGCTCTAGCATATCCTAGGCCTATATTTTTGTAAGTGCAAAAATATTCATTAAATGCTCTTTGTTTTCCAGCACTCTGTATGACCGGGCAATCTACATCGCGGAACACTAAGTTATTAAATTCTAATTTAATAAATCCCAAGAGAACAAAGGCTGTTCAATATAGTCGTTCAGGTATGTTATCTTTTTTATAAACTATCTGTCTGACAAATTTCATCCAAATCCGTTAAACCGTTTTTGCGTGAAAGAGTAACAAACATTCATAGATATCCATACCATGCTCACAAACTTTCAAATTTATGATATTAGTAGGATAAGATTAAGAAGGGGAGGCCTTTGTTCAGCAGTGGACGTCTTCTGGCTGATGATGATGATGATGATGATGAAGATTATCATCATCATCATTTTATTTCGAGCAACAAGACTCATAGTGTTAGTAACAATATACTTATAAACTATGTTATTAATAAGAAAAAATAAAAACAGATTGCGAAATCACTACTACAAGGTGACAGGCCCAGCCGAAACCTTATGAAAATGACAATCTTATAAAGCCGTCTTAACACGGCTTAACGACACTTGTATTGTATTTAATTACAAACTTTATTTTATGTTTCAGTAACCTTTCTACAACGGAAACATGAAGACAAAGAAGTCAATAAATTGTCGTTAAAACTTCGTAATGCTCTGAAAGCCAAACAGACCTACCGAAATAGATATTTGCTAGCAAAAAAACTTTCCAAACAAAATGCTTTCAAAATTGTGACCAAAAACCTTTCATCAACAGCTCAAACTTTGTTCTTGATGCAAACAAAAGGAAGTGGGAAAAATCCTAGAGGAAGGCGTTTTACTCTTGATGAGAAGGTTCTAGCGCTATCATTATATAAACCTTCACCTAAAGCATATCGTTTCTTAAGCCAGCTTTGTGTTCTACCAAACCGAAGAACACTACAAAATCTTCTACAAAAATTGGATTTGGTGCCTGGCATTAATGAAAAAATATTTGAACACATAAAGAAAAAAGTTGGCAAAATGCCAGAAAAACATAAATATTGTTGTATATTATTTGACGAAATGTCAATAGCTACGAACATAAATTACGACAAGGTACACGACATCATAACCGGTTTTGTGGACAATGGCAGCAAAAGAGACCTCATATTCTCGGATCATGTGCTTGTTTTTATGATAAGAGGCATTGTGAAAAAATATAAGCAGCCGATAGCTTACAGTTTCTGCTCAGGCACAACTAAGACTGCAGATTTGAAACTACAACTGAAACAAATTATACAAAGAGTCCAAATCACAGGTCTTAAAGTTGTAGCAACAATATGTGACCAGGGAGCGACAAACCTTGCCGCTATTAATGAGCTGATGGCAGAAACGAAAGGAAACTATCTACGAAAAAATCAAAATTATAAAGGTGGCTTTTTTGAAGTGGACAGTCACAAAATTGTGCCTATCTATGATCCACCTCACCTTATGAAGGGTGTACGCAATAATTTATTAAACAAAGATCTAAAATTTGTAATGGATGGCAAAATACGCACAGCAAAATGGTCTCACATAGAAAATCTGTTTTTAAAAAGTCCTACTTACAAGGGTGTAAAGTTGGCCCATAAGCTGACAGCACAACATGTGGTACCCTCGATGATCCCTAAGATGAAAGTGAAATTTTGCACACAAGTGTTTAGCAAGTCTGTCGGCGTAACGCTTGGATGTATGGCAGGTATGTAACTGTGGCATAACACAATCATAATGGCACTACATTTCAAATTCGATATCTCTGGGCTCAAAGGGCGTCTGGCACATTTTGGGCATTATGAAATTTTTCACTATTCCCACTCAGCTTTTGATTCTCTATCGATCAAATAAGTTGTGTTTATGTAACGAAAATTATGAGGTTGTATTCCACACTATTTTGTCGAATTTCGCCACGAGGATTGCACAGATCTATAGAGAATCAAAAACTAAGTGAGAATAGAAAAAATGTCAAAAATGTGCTATACGCCCTTTGAGCCCAGAGGTATCGTATGTTTAGATGTTAATGGTTTTTTTTAAACCGTAACTGTTTAGGAAATCCGAAAAAAGCTTAAAGTGATACTGACGCCGATTCCCTTCAGAAACAAACTGAACTAAATTAAAGTTCAGTGCATCTTTTTCTTTCTATTTCATCAAGAAAAGGACAGAAGATAAATATTAGTTTAGTCCTTTCAAATTAATCATTGGCCCCGATTCTGTAGCTCAAAGTCAAAGTCAAAGTCAAATCATTTATTTCAAATAGGCACTTAAAAGGCACTTTTGAACGTCAAAATTTAAAATGAAAAAATAGAATTGATTCTAGTCGCCCATTCCAAAATGTAGTTTGTGGAGAAGAATGGGCAAGAAACTCCACCGTTACTCTTTTAAAATGTTCTACAAGTTTTTGTATACATTCATTATATAATTATATGTGAAGACGATGCACCTAAAATAAAATTTAGTTTACCAAAAATGGTAAAAGAATTAAAAATATAACAGACTGGTAAATCAATTATGTGATAGATACATGGTGTCCACATATTTACAAAGATTGAAAAATTTTACTAGTATTTTAAAAAGTGTGTGAGTTACATTTGTCAAAGAATGTAAAAAAAATGTATTTAAAAAAAAAAATGTGTATGTATAAATTAAATTAGCAACCAGTTTGATTTTGTCTAGACTCTAGATTGTCCTATGGAGCAGGACCAGCATGTTTCCAAACATTGTTATCTTGGATATAATCCTCCAATTTGTAATATCCTTGTTTACAAAGTGTACTTTTTATATGAGTTTTAAATTTTCTTTCATTTAATTGTAATATATCAAAAGGTATTTTGTTGTAGCATTTAACACAGTACCCCATAAAAGATGTTTGCACTTTAGATAATCTGAAAAAAGGTTGATCTAATTTATCTTTATTTCTAGTATTAAAATTATGTCTATCACTTATTTTATTAAAAAGATGTTGATTTTTTCTTACATACATAATATTTTCATAAATGTATTGGCAAGGTACCGTCATAATATTAACCTTTTTAAATAGTTCCCTAAGAGATTCACGACGACGTAGATTGTAAATGGCTCTGACAGCTCTCTCACAACCTACACTAAATTTAAGTTCAGTGCATCTTTTTCTTTCTATTTCATGATGAAAAGGACAGAAGATAAAT
This sequence comes from Globia sparganii, assembly GCA_949316385.1. Taxonomy (NCBI): domain Eukaryota; kingdom Metazoa; phylum Arthropoda; class Insecta; order Lepidoptera; family Noctuidae; genus Globia; species Globia sparganii. The sequence goes on from OX438656.1 coordinate 21,837,432, forward strand.
ATTAGTTTAGTCCTGTCAAATTAGGCAACGCCTGACGTAAATTGACGTATTTTTAGTAGCCTATTTTTAATCACATCTTAACTTGTCTATGGATTATCTTATTTGAGCAAATAAAAGTTCTTCATTAGCTGCTTATAGCAGTCAATTTTAAAGTGAAATCATACTATTTTATTACCATACAAAGGATTAACACAGCTATTACCTATCATGCAGCATTTAGTGTTGAGTGTTTTCCAGCTTAGAAAATACATTGTGAAATGACTAAGGAATCTAACATTGCATTTTCACTTACAGAAAACGGGACATTGCCAGGAGAATGCACAGACACTGCAGATTTATTATTATTGTTCGACGATCTTTTCGACACCGTCAACGGAAGCCAGTATCGAGATGAAGCAAAAATTTACAAATCAGCGGTCACACCAAAATCAAAACATTTTGAATGTTGGAACAAAACGTTACCTATTTTAAAATCAATGAGATATGTTTGTAATAATGGTAGAGAAACGATTGTGCCTACTCTTACCAGCTGGGTAAAAACCGTAGAAGGATTCAAATTTATTATAAAGGAACTTCAGTCAAAAGGGATAAATACACTCCTACTACGTAATTTTAACCAGGACCCCATTGAAAACTTTTTCGGGGCAATTAGATCACATGGGCACCATAATATAATGCCCAACTCTGCAGCATTCGAAACTGCGTTTAAAACGTTGCTGATAAATAATATTACATCCCCAAAATCAATACAGGGAAATTGTGAGGGGGACGACAGCGTTTGCTTGTCGTCATTAAAATCATTATTAACTTTAAAAAATGAAAAGAAGGATGCTGCAGAGGATAGGAGTACAATAGTAGAAATTATTGATGAACATATTAACATTGAATTATTAAATACGCAAATTATTATAGAAAGCCGTTCTCGAGTACATGTAGAGAAATGCGCGGCCATAGCTTATTGTAGTGGGTGGATAGCAACCAAAGCCAAAAAGTTTGTTTTTAAAAAATGTAAAATATGTAATAAAAATTTAATAAGTAATGAAAATGAAGATTTCCACAAATTTATTACAAAAAAAGAATATTCCGGCAAAAAATGGTTATGCTATCCAACCCGGGCATTGTTTGACTTTTTTTCTCATGTAGAACACATTGCAATGGAGGTTTTAAATAAATATGGGCATAAAGAAAGAATTGCGCAATATATTCAATTAATTTCAACAGTCCACATTAATTTAAATTTTATAGAATGTCAAAAGCATAAAGAAGCACTTATTAATTATTTACTCCAAAAAAGCGTTGTTTTCTTCATTAGCAATTGGTGTAAAGAAGTCAGCAATGTACTTACTGGCAAGAGCTATTATAATTTTGTAAATCTATCTGATGAAACTGACCGCATCTTTATACAGGCTCGAGAAAATTACAATAAAACGAAATGCAAGAAACGAAGAAGGCAGACTGGTGTAGAAATTAATGTTTAATTAATAAATGTGTTAGTATATTTCGTGTTTTATTTATTTCCAGAATTTAATCTACGAATTTTGTATGCACTTGTGTGAATTGCTTTAACGTTTAAATTTTGTTTATTGTACCTATACTTACTTGTTTTGTGAATGTCATATAATTTCAAAAACACATTTGATAGTAATATTACTTAAAAACAAAATTTAAACTTAGCGGCAATTCATACGTAGCTAAGCGTATCTGTACATCTACATAGGTATTAATAGATAGATCACGTACACATCAATACCTACGTATATCTACAGACATTTTAGTTTCATGGCTTGGCGTGGCGCTGATCGTATTCCTAATCTGTCAAACGTTAAGTTGCCAGTCTATCTCATTCAAAGACCTTACACTTCCTAGACTGTGTACCAAAAATTTTAGTTTAGCTAAAATGAGATCTATTACCTTACAGCTAGGGTAGCTATTTTCTTAAAAGCGATAGCTAGCTAAAAGCGGGCCTGACGAGAGGGCTCCCGATGGTAGTGTGTCCTTGTCTGACATCTTGCCAGCTCAACTAACCATAAGGTTTGGTATAAATGGTAGAAAATTTTATATTTTTCTTTTTTATGATTTACCAAAACGAACAATTCATAAACTTTGAAACGTATTTAAATATTTTTATAGTCCATATAATTAACAATTAATTCGTAGTATTTTAATAAAAAATCATTAATACTGAGTTAAAAGCAGTACTTAAATGTTTGGGCTTGGTAACACTAAAGGCAATTGTGGTTTGCTCATTTGGTTGTTTGGTTGATTCTCGTGCTTCAATTTGCGATTGTGTAAATTTTCATATTAAATCCATCTGTTTTTCATGAAATATGGTGAATTCTTGTTGTGTGACAGGGTGCAAAAATGAGTCATATCCCGGTAGCCGCTTTTCTTTCCACGGGTAAGTAAAAACAATAATTATATCCTAGGGTAACCATGAATTTTGTTGATCAAAGATTTTTTTTTACAATCTCTTAGTAGTAGGCAAGCAGAAGATACGACGTACTGACTGTCTTAACTTGGAGATTTACCGGTCACAGTCAGAGTGTACAAAAGGGGCAAAACCTGACATTTAGATTTTTTTATAGGATTAAAATTTTTTTGTTGATGTTATCGTGTCCTTCGATTGCAGCGATGTCGTTAGTTGTTATTAATTATATTTCTTGTATTGTAGATTTCCGAAGAATGAAAACCAGAAATTGAAGTGGGAAAATGCTGTGCCTGGAAAAATCTCAAAGTCGTCGGTTGTTTGCAGTGAGCATTTTAAATGTGACGACTTTATTCCTGGTTATACTAGGAAAATGCTGAAACCTGATGCTGTTCCGTCAATATTTCCTAAGGTAAGAATAAATCATCCGAGTGCGTGCATTAACTTAATAACCTCGAAGATTCAAATAGTAGATCATCCCACTTCCAGTGTCATATTTTTAATTTCCAATATTTATGTATTACGCAGTATTACGCAATAGTTGATATATGTGTTATATTGTTCAATCATATTAGTTTATTTTGGTGTGTTGTATTGTCAAGATGTTTATAGATTTAAAATGAAAGATTTAAAAAAATCTATTAATGTAATGAAGCAACGTATATTTATAAAGTTTTTGCTTTACTAAACTACTCTAGAGGAGTTACGCACGACTTACTAGTGAAATGCGTTGGTCGTAATGCATTAAATAAAAGAACCGTATAAAGCGATGGCTTGAAATGTATAATTCTACTGAACCGATTTCCATATAATTTTGCACACGCATTGAGATCACGTGCGTGTTGATACAAATACAGTGTAAACTCTATACAAAGACACTGAAGGGACTGCATGGTGGACTGCCGGTGCATTTTATGGCGTTATAGAGAGTTGTAAGCTAAGCTATCGCGTATAGTCTGTTATTTTTGTCTGACGTCTTTTGCTGCACTTTTTTACTTAATTTTTACTTTATTGGTCGACAACAGTCTACACGTGCAAGCAATCCCAATTTGTAAACAAAAGAACAAATTTCTTAGAAAGTTTGGTATGCATGATGCCGACAGTCTAGTTAATTAGGGGCTAGGATCATAAAGCGACAAAAGAACGTACACGCTGCGCAGTTTTCACTAATTTTGGCAACATAAAATGTACTTTTTACTACTTAATTGTCGTTATTGAGAGTGGGTGTAATGCTTTATAGAGTATATCATTGTATGGCAGGCAAGCTAAACCAATCGAAGCCAAGTGATTTCGACGCTTTAGGGCGTTTGTCGTTAAATCGAGTGACATTACATGGAGATTACACGTATGCATGTAAAAGTTTTAAAATTCTGGTTATGAATGAGCGGAAGCGGAAGTAAAACTCCTCAATGATTGCTAGAAGAAGCTCTGATCTGCAGCACTCTGCACCAGTCTACTCTTGTCTACCGAGTTCCATTAACTTCAAATATCTTTACAGGTCGTGCCCTGCGAAAAAAGAGTACATGTTTTAAGCAATATATGTATAGAGGAAGGACCAGCATCAAAAACGATAAAACTGAAAGAAAGTGTCACAAAGGAGATAAGCACTACGGAAAGTGTTTGTACGCAAACAGCATCTGCTGCAACTACTGCCACAAAGAAATTACGTCGAGATGTCAAAGTCTTACAACAACGCCTGAAAAGACGTAATACAACTATTGGAAACCTAAAATGTTTGTTAAAAATAATAAAAAAAAAGTGTGATAACTATTTTGAAGTCGAACAGATGGTCCAACACAATTTCGAAAACATCCACACAAGATTAAATACAACAAAATCCAACACGTCCAATAAATATTCAGATGAAATTAAATCGTTTGCTTTATCATTGTATTATTATTCTGGTAAAGCCTATTTATTTTTGAGGAATCGTATTCCTTTACCTCACCCTGCAACTCTGCGAAGGATATTGGCGACGCATAAATGCAACGTGGGTTTTATGGCAGAAGTGATGGAATTCCTGAAGGTTAAGGCTGAAAAGGATGAAATGAACGTCGCTTTAATTTTTGATGCAATGGCTATCAAAGCTGGCAAACAATATGATAAAGGGTCAGACAAGTATTGGGGTTGCGTTGATTTAGGCGGAATATTAACAAGCGATTGTGAAACATTTGCTACAGAAGCCTTAGTGTTTCAAATAGTCTCTCTAAAGGAAAAATTTGTCTGCCCTATCGCTTATTTTTTCATAGATAAGATTTCTGCGCACGTACAATCTCAGCTCGTCCTGACAGCGATTCGTATGCTGGCCGATATTAATATAGTGGTGAGGTCTTTGACAGCGGATGGGGCACAAGCAAACATAAAAACATTTGAAATTCTGGGGTGTAATTTTACCCTTGCAAATATGAAAACTCATTTTGATCACCCAATTAAATCTACAAAAATATATTGCATTCTCGACCCCGCCCATATGATTAAATTAGCCCGAAATTTATTCGCCGAGACTTGTGTGTCATCGGAAAAAGGAGATATCAAGTTCGCATATATACAGAAATTGCAAGATTTGCAAGAGGAAGAGGGGCTGAAATTAAAAAATAAGTTGACAAGGGTACATGTCGATTTTTTTGGCAAGAAAATGAACGTCAAACTAGCTGTCCAAGTACTCAGTTCCTCTGTGGCTGATGCAATTGACTATCTGAGGTCAATCGGTCATCCTAGCTTTGCTGGAAGTGAAGCCACAGTGGAATACTTACGGTACTTAGACAGACTGTTTGACATTCTTAACGCCAAAAATCCCATAGGAACTGGTTTCAAGTCCCCTTTGCGGCTTAACAATAAACTTGTCTGGACACAGGTCTTCGAAGAAACGAGACATTACTTGACTGAACTTAAAGTCGACGGGAAAAATATAATGACCCATAGAAGGAAGACGCCGGTTCTTGGTCTAATAATAGACACATACAGTTTTGCTGAATTGGCAACTGATTTGTTTGATGCTAATATGACCTACCTATTACCATACAAGGCCTCGCAAGACCACATTGAAATGTTTTTTTCATGTGTGAGAGCAAGAGGAGGGGCAAACGACAACCCTACTGCTCTTCAGTTTATGTTTATTATGCGAAAGTTGCTATTTCGTAACAGCGTCAGACCAAGCATTAATGCAAACTGTACAAATCCCGATTATGAAAATTCTGCAATACTTGAGTTCCGAAGTGCCAAAAGATCGACCGTGGAAGACGATAACACTACAGAAGAAAATGATACAGATAAGAGTGATGTTCTTATGCACTTAGTGGACAGAACCGATTTATCAGACTATAAAAACAATATATTGTACTACATATCTGGCTACATTGTAATGAAAATATCAGACAAACTAACATGTCAACATTGCCGAGCCTTACTCATAACGCATCGTACACATAAAGATCATGACTACTTGATTGATGTTTGTGAATTTTCTTCTTTCACAGCCTTTGTTGACAGAGGTGGGCTAAAATATGCTTCAACATTTGTGTTCGATGTAGTAAAGTATATAGAAAAAATTTTTTTTGTTAGTGTCTCCTGATTTACAGAGTTTGAATATGAAAAAAATGCTTAATATGACATTACATCAATTCTCCTCTAAAGTTAAGCACATTTTGCCTGCCCATCCAAGCTCTGACGAATCTCATGAATTGGAATTGATTAAATGTATCGGTCAAAAATACTTAAATTTAAGACTTAAAAGCTACGGGAAGTCTTTAACCCTCAAGCACGTAGGAGATAAGGCTACATTACGACAAAAATTGCGTAAAACTGTATTATTCAGCAATGTTTAAAAATAAATCTGTAGCGGTATCTACAACGCCACATGCGAACAACGCGTCATTTTGACGTCACAAGGTCCTGCATCTCGCAAACAGAGTTTACCGCGCAACTAGCATACATACAACGGCCCGACATGCGGGTGTTGTCTGGCGGGCTAAGTACACCCGTCTAGTCGGAGGATCTTCCCTTTTCTATGGAGGATGAGTAAACTTTGGACCCTGTTCCTTATTCCTCTATAAATCAATAAAAATGTATTTAAATTTCAGTCTTTTTTTTCGTCCACAATATTGCATCACGTTTATTTGACCTAACACTCATTTAATAATAATAATCCTCCTATTATAATCTCGAATATTATCCCGGCTACATGCGCAAAGCTTTCACTTTGGAGCCCAGGGTTCGCCGAAAATGATTCTGGAGTGGCGAGTCTGATAATTACAGTAAAGTGATTGCCATCTGACTTTCATAACCACAAAGGCAACCAGACTCATTTTCGGATCATGGTTACAATTCAGAAATCTGAATATGCAAGTTTCCTCACGGTGTTTTCCCTCACCGAAATCATCATTCTCTTTTAATAATATGTGGGGATATCACACATTTGACAAACATAACTACCTGCCTTTTTTACATGGAGCGAAAGGTTTATTAGTTTGTTGTCAAATTAACCTTAGGTCAGATGATACCTAAAAGGAGGAAAAAAGTATTTTCAACCCTTAACCCACATGTAGGGGTGATGTAGATTTAAAAGAAAATATAGGTACACGATGGTTAGGTTTAATTTTTGACATACAATAAATTAAGTAGGTGAAGGAATGCTAGTTAGGTAGCATAAATATGTCAGGATACTTACAGAATCATTTTTACAAGCAACTTTGTCCCGTGTTCTGTTTGGTCATGGTCACCTCATTAGAAAGGGACACACTACCAACGGGAGCTCTCTCGCGCGGACCGGTTTTTGCGCCATAGTGCACAGTCTAGTATAAGAAGTGTAAGGTCTTTGATCTCATTTATATATATTGGTCTATGCAAGAAACACTGCCCCCCACCCTCTAACCTCTCTTCGACAACGATAGCGCGCAAAGACCGACATTAATCAGGCGTGAAAATAAAAAATGCTATAACTTCTTAAAAAGCAAATATTTTCATTCTGTAATCGCAATTTTTTATATAGATTTGCTTATACAGAGTTGATACGACAGAGGGGCATTAAATTACACTACGTATACTATACGTGTTTAGTATTAATTCGATACGGTATAAAAATAAAAAGCGCCATAAATGAGAATTTTTTTGTTTCAAACAAACTAAATAGCTTACAAATCAGAGTAAAACGCAACCACCCTTTGTAAATAAAGGAGAAACCCAAACTTCATAAAAACTTGGGCCTGGTGACTGACCTTGGATAACTATACAAAGTGGCAACGTCCAACGTCGTGCGCGAGCAGTAACTCGAAACACACTGTGGATTTTCCAAACTGCAGTACCGGAGATTTTGCCGATTCCAGATCAGTCCGAGTAAAAGTACTCTCATCCGTCCATATTAAATTAGTTAAGAAATGACGGTCTTCGGATGTTTTATTTAGTAGCCATTGGCAGTAACTGTTGCTGATCGGCAAGTCTCTCGATAAAAAAGTTTGAACCTTCCGATATTTAGAAGGTTTGCGTTTTTTACATTTTAGAACCTTGTGGATAGTTCTATGGCAACATCTAAACTGCCGGGCGGCTCTGTGGAGACTTGTCGGGCTGCGGGAAAAATTGTCTAAAATTCTTTCGTCCCAAGCAGCGGGCATTTGCCGTGGTGGCACTCCCTCCTGTTACAGCACTATACGTTTATTGACCCGTAATCTTTGTACTGCCAACTGTATGGTGCGGGCATTCCTAGGGCAATTGCGGCTATCACCATACCTTTCTCTGTAAGCTAACGTTGCGTTTCCACGGCATTCTGACGCCGTAACAGTTACACGAGGTATTTTTGAAAACTTTAATTATACACACACACAACCAAAGTTTAACTATCACAATAAAAACAGTCAATTACAAAAAAAAACACTAACACTAAATAATAATAATCCCAAGTTACGTGTCCTGTCACAATAAAAAAAAAAGGAATACTGTCTTTAAACTTATTTAGTGTCCTATCACAATAACAAAACAAATTCACAATTATTGTCAGCGCACAAGTTCGACAAAACAATAAGGGCGCAGGAGCTTCCGCGTACGTACCTACGTTCCGGAAGGGTAGCGTCGGCGCACTGAATAAACAAGTTTTTTGGAGGCCCCACTTACTGATCGCAAGCACAAAATACAGAGAGTACAGAAGTCAATCTACATACAAAGTGCGCTCGAGCAACGCACACATAGACACCGCTCACGGACACGATATCTCGGACTGGTTGGGACTAGTGCGAGCGCAAGTGCCATCCGCTTGAGACATGCGTCTATGAAGTGCAAAAATGGAGCAATAAAAAAAAATTATAACTGTTCAGTGGACGGTTGTTTAAATTCAACATTAAACGGTGAATTGTCGTTTTTTAATCTACCAGTTGTTTCAGAGAGGTAAGTAGGTATTTGCTTGTATTTCGATGGTTTGTATTAACGTAACACAGTAGTTAGGTAGGTAGGTAAGCGCCCCGGCCCCCGGTCCCGCGCCGTAAAGTAAAAGCGAACATGACTTTGTAGCACTTTGTGACAAATTTGTAATGTAACAATAACATTAAAATTAAAATATTTTAGTTATTATTGGTTTTTTCGTTTCTCATCAATAAATCAAACAACTAGATGCGAGTGTCACTACCACGATAGTTTTTTGTGCATAAGCCAAAGTTGACAACCATAGCGCGACCGCCGAGCGTAGACTTCTGTACTCTCGGTATTCTGTGTCGCAAGGATCTAAGATACAATAGCAACACACTGACCTATTTCTATTTCTTTTACGCACGTGATGTTTTGCTAATAGGATTGTCACTCTCTTATGTGCGTATTGGTTTATGACTTGCGTAAGAGCGGCAACAACGTATCGTAGATTTATCGTTTTAAGGTGCATGACCTATGCCTATAGACATAATCAGCTGTTAGGAAAAATACATCGTGTTCAAACGGTGCAAAAACTTAAAAAATCATTTGCGACTAAACTACTGTTTCAATTTAATTGATTTTTGGTAGAGAGCTTGATAATGAGGCCTAGTATAGGCAGTTTAAAGGAAAGCCCTTCTGTCGTATCAACTTTGTATAATCAAAATATATTAGGTAAAACCCATGCGCAAAAAAAATTTTTTTTTTGTTGACCGGTGTTATGCAGGGTTTGAACATAAGCCGCATGGTAGCGAACGTTTTGCGTTACAAACAAAAACATCACGACGTTATAATTTTTTTTTTTGTACTTGACATAACACATAAGTAACAGCTGTGTTGCCAAATATTGATTAACAAATCGAATCGATACGAAATTAATTTAGTAAAGCAATGCTATTTATATTATATGTTGTTTAAAATGATCATCTATTCTCGAATCAAGTCGATCTACTTTCTTTTTATCAAATGAACAATGTTTGCTCGAAAGATACTTTCCAAAATATGCATAATACTTGTGAAATTACTTTGGCCGTGTACTCTTGTTGGGGTGTTCTCTTGCATTCAATATCCCTTTTCGTATTTTTATGTGATTAATTGATTACCTGTCAACATAACATACTCTAACTTTTTTATCTCACACCACCGGGTGAAATACATACTTATCATTCAAGAGTCACTACGTCAAATCTGATTTACGTAGTTTTTTTTTTTGTATCTAGTATATTTAAGCTTGCACATATTTCTATTGTAGTGCACTTATTTTAAAGAATAAAACGATTTTTTCCTTCTTCACTAGTAATTAACTCATTTAACTCATTTTTTCGTATTATATCGATTTGGGTTTATTGTATGGTAACACTGACGTAATACGTTCTAATGGTTCTATTTTATGCGTTTTGTTTCCGTAACAGGGCTGCCGACCCTAAAATCATGTTTTTTTTTAATTACTCCCAACAACTATAAAAACATTTTAGCTTGGAAAATAACTACGGATATAAGACCTATAATTTGCATATAACTAGATTTTGAAACGTTTGGATTTTGATGTGGTACCCAACTCGCCAATCTTCTTTATGAGGAACCCTAATAGCTAGCTGTCATGGCGTATTGCATGGTCTTGAAATAACCTTAATACGACTTTATGTCTTTACAACGTCGTAAAGAGATAAGTGTGTGACAAAAGCAACATGTCCTACATTTTTAGAAATAAACATATTTATATTAATAAAAATATAATAATTTAAATACAAAATTGCGAGGGGGCATGAAAATCTGAAATAAAAGCATATAGGTATATTATCATATAACTTTAATAGGTACCCAGTCGAACTAAACGGCATGAGAGACAGATACAGTTATTAGCGAGATATATAAATATAAGTTAAATAACACTCACCTTTTATTTTGGTTCCGCCTCCAAATTTAGCGTCGGGAGCGCCTGGGTTGAAGGCTCTTTGTCTCGCAGCACGCGGAGGTCTGCCGAGACGATCTCCAGCCTCTCGGAAGTAGGTTTGAGGTGTTGTGTAATGCTTAGTGGTGGGTGTTGTGGTGGGGGAGATGGTACAGGCTTGTTGGCGATTGCCTGTAGTTGCTGTTTCAGTTTTTCCATCTCCTCCTCAAATGTGGCGGTCATAATCAGGCCTGTCGTCTCCTGGTTACTCGGGTCCGTCTCGGTGTTTCTTGGCCGGGTGAGATCCTCTTTGATCCTCTCAAGAGCCTTACGGAGCACGTCCAGCTGGTTGGAGATGCTGGTGATGTTTTGGTCGAGGCGTGAAAAACCGGACCCCATTATATCCCACTGGGCATCCTGCGGGGCTCTTAAATTTTCCTGTCTCGTCTTCTCGTGCTCTTTTTGGTTTTTTAGGCTCGCCGATATGATCTCATTCTTCACCTCCTTGATGCCTTTGAAGGCCTCAAGGGTTTCGTGACCCAGCCATTCCCGGATCCCTTTCGCCTCCTTCTTTGTGTCCGAGACGTCCGTTCGCATAAGGGAAAGCTCTACCTTCATCGCCATCAACTCTCGAGTGTGAGCTCTCTCGGCTCGCACAAGCTCTTGGGCGTGTCGAGAGCGCTCCTTCTCGAGGTTGTATTTGTGACGAGCTCTCGAGTCTGCTAGCGAAAGGGCCGTCTTGTACAGACCCTGTAGGCACTCATGGGCTATCACTTTGCACTCTCTCTTCATATTACCGGCAGCCTCCAATGCATCTTTCCCTTCCTGAAGCAGATCGTTTGTTTCTCTGGTGTCCAGGTCCATTTCCACCCCTGTGCCCCTTCTCGGTGTTCTATAGAGAATACTCGGGGCTGTCCACTCCCAGGACAATCGGCCTGGCTCACTGTCGAGGCCGCCGAGCTTACCTCGTCCGATAATATCTGGTGGGGGGGGGGAACACCACATTGCTCCCAGTTAATGAAGACCTCTGATATCCTCCTTCGGTCCTCCACCTGAGACGCCTCTGACGCCGAAGGCGGCGGCGGAATCGTGCTCGTAGCATCCGGTTCCGACGCCGCTCTCGGCACGGAGGTGCTTGTATTACAGATTTTGTGCAACACTTCATACATAACCTTTTCAAAACAATCATACAATCCTGAAGGAGGTCTGTACACACTTAATATAATGAACTGCTCCAATTCTTTACAGGCTATTTCAATTGTACGCTCAACAGAGGCTCGCAATATCCTTTCGGTCCTTAAATTTAAGCTGATTGTTTTCTAAAATTAATGAGCCACCATGTATAGCATTTTCTGTGCTGAATGAACTACCAGCCTGGTGATTACTAAAATTGAACATGAACTGGTGGCTTTTAAGCCAATGTTCTGTCATACAAAGAATATCTATATTGTTACAATTCACGAATAATTCTACTTCTAAGTCTTTGTTTAAAAAACCTTGAATATTTTGGTGCACCAGATTGATACTATTTAATTTTTTTACACTTTACTTTGACTTATTATTTGCTTTAGTTACATTTTTGCAAGAGGTTGCATCAATTGTCCTAATTTCTAATTTAAATGATGATTAATGTCATTCATTTTGACCAAATTATTGACAGTTAAGTTTAAAAAGTCATTGCATCGCTCAAAAGGAGCAACTTGTTTAGCCAAATTTTTGCCTGAAATAGAAAAATAATATGATATATCTGTCTTTTGAGATAGTTAGAAAGATAGTACATAACAATATTATATCTATCTTTTGTCAAATATAAATTATTACCAACATAATAGTTAGTATCAATTAAATGGAATTGATTATCATTATATGTCAAATTGTGCAATGTCATGTTTATATTAAATCTTAAGTTATTTTCTTCCTGTGGCAAACTGTTACTATAGGGGAATGTAAACAACACAATTTTTTAAAACTACGGTTGCACAATGTTCTATGATATTGGAGCAATTCTCCTTTATTTAAATTACCCCTATTTCCCATGAAAATTAATAAAGTTGTTTCCTGCTTAAAGTTACATTTAATCATTTCTTTCATAATATCAAATAAAGAACAACCAGGCATACAGTAATTTATTATTGAGAGTCCCGGATATTCATCTGTCAACAAGTGACCTAAGTCCTTTCCAATCTCATCACAAAATAATACAATATCATGGTTTACAAATTGTTTACATGGTATAATGGAACTATTAACAGAAGGAATTGTTAAATCGACACAAGGATGCGGTAATGTGGTATTGCATGCTGATAATGAATGGTCTGGCATATGTACATTTGATGGTATTTGACAGTGCTCACAGCTGTTAGTTTGTGAGTTCAACAGCTTATTCATTGCCAACACATATTCCCTCATTAGATCTTCAGAGGTATTATACTTGTTAGTGTTAGTCATTGATTTTAGTTTCTCCTGTAGATTGTCAAGTTGAGATTGCAAGTCCTGTGTGTCAATGTCGTATTTCCTAGTACTTTGCTCCAAATTAAAAGAATACATATCTGTTTCAGTAAATTCAACCTTTCCCTATTAAGTTTAACGTTTTTGATAAAGAAATTTTATCTTTTTACCATTTTTTGTGTTTTACCAATGTATTTATTAATTTTGATGTATTTTTTAAGTTTGTTTTTACTAGTGACTACCCTCACTGAGTTACATGATTTTGAATCATCATCTATCAGATCAACTGTGTAAGTGGGGTTTACGGCAGAAACCATTGATGGGGCAATAGGCACCAACTCATTGAACAGACTTTGATTCAGCCAGGCGGTGATGTTAAGGTTTGTAGTCTCAAGTTGTGTAATCTGACTTTGAGCCTCATGTAGCTGATGTTGTAATAAGTGTTTATGACTAAGAGCTTGTTCATGCTACACTGGCTGAACCCGTCCACAATAAGTTGAAGTCTGTCCCGTTCTTCTATGGCATCAGTGTATTGAGTATATATCTGAGCCATTTCAATTTTTAACTTCCTATTCTTTTCATGGGCATCAAAGAGCACTCTTTCATTGTCATCTAATTCCTTAATTAGTTGGTCACAGGACTCCTTTGACGCCTTTAAAGCGCTCAAAGCCTCATTGAGTTTGGACTCTTCGAGGCGAGTACGGGCGCTGCGAGTCATTATCATGCTTAGAACTAGTAAGGAAGCGACAAGAAGTGAGAAGAGAGAAGGTTGTTGTGGCAGCAGTTGAAAAGATGATTAGTTAAAAGGAAAAATGAAATTTAGATTTAATTAAAAGGAGTTCTGTCACCAAATCTAAGTAAGGTTATGTTTACATTCAAAGGTCATTGGCATCGAGTAGCCGTACTAAAAGTGAAAAAATGCAATTGCTGGTGATATTGTAGTACGTAAACAAACTAATAAAGCAAGTAAAATAAAAAGTATTGTAGCTGTTAACAAGATGACAATGCAAGTTCACATAAGCCGGTAACTGTCACCGGTATACATTGAAAGTTATTTACACTTAATTTGCACTATTTAGGTGAATCTAGCACAAAATACACATTCTTATCCTATTTACTTGAAGAGTAATTGGAAATAGGTCTAAAAAACAATGAAATTTAATATTTAAGATTAAAATTACAAGAACAAACTTTAAACAGCTGTTAGCTGTAGTGTTGCCACAGGAGGTAGGTCTTAGGGTTGAGGAGTTCCCTCGGGCTTACCTGATGTCGAGGTGTGGAGTCGTCAGATTGGTGGCTGGTTTGCAGGCAGATTCCTCGGCCGGATTCGGAGTCTCCAGTAGAGACTGGGATGGCTGGCTGTACGTCAGGGCTCGTGGTGTAAAAACCACGTGTGTCCAAAGTGAGGTTATTTCTAGCCTAAAACCACGTGTTTTTAGCAATTTTCGCTGCTTAATAAGTCTCAAACCCCTGCTCCGATTTTGCTGATCCTGGTGTCGCTGGATAGGCTTCTGCTGCGTCTCTCCGGAATATTGTTTGCAGACCGATTCCACCTACCCTGACTGCGCTATTCACCGCTGAAGTTCCAGGGGTCCTGCTCCGAAACCCGTTGACGTAGATTCTTGCCCACACTTATCCTGGTGACAAAACACTACACAATTCCACTGGTAACTTGTTTGCACATGTATCTCGACGCGACAATTTTTAGTGAATTTTTTGCGCGGAGCTGATGTTTATCGTGCGAATTTTGTTTTTATTTGTTATAATGAAATAAAATGGCCGCAGTGTATGAAAGTCAATGATACTGTGGCAACCATAGCACTTTTCTGATGGTATAAAATAAGTGCTTCCCCATGGCCAAATCAATCTATTATGAAGTCTAAAATCTGCTCTCGTTAGAAATTTATCTATATCCAAATATTGAATGATCATATTTTCAGATGAAATTTACTTGAATTTTAAAATGTTTTGAAATCTGCACTGCACTTTTACTGTGACCAATATATATAATAATAAAAGGGTTTTAAATTTATGAGGAACCCTAATAGCTAGCTGTCATGGCGTATTGCATGGTCTTGAAATAACCTTAATACGACTTTGTGTCTTTACAACGTCGTAAAGAGATAAGTGTGGGACAAAAGCAACATGTCCTACATTTTTAGAAATAAACATATTTATATTAATAAAAATATAATAATTTAAACACAAAATTGCGAGGGGGCATGAAAATCTTTAATAAAAACACATAGGTATATTATCATATAACTTTAATAGCTACCCAGTCGAACTAAACGGCATGAGAGACAGATACAGTTATTAGCGAGATATATAAATATAAGTTAAATAACACTCACCTTTTATTTTGGTTCTGCCTCCAAATTCAGCGCCGGTAGCGCCTGGGTTGGAGGCTCTTTATCTCGCAGCACGCGGAGGTCTGCCGAGACGATCTCCAGCCTCTCGGAAATAGGTTTGAGGTGTTGTGTAATGTTTAGGGGTGGGTGTTGTGATGGGCGAGGCGTGAAAAACCGGACCCCATTATATCCCACTAGGCATCCTGCGGGGCTCTTACATTTTCCTGTCTCGTCTTCTCGTGCTCTTTTTGGTTTTTTAGGCTCGCCGATATGATCTCATTCTTCACCTCCTTGATGCCTTTGAAGGCCTCAAGGGTTTCGTGACCCAGCCATTCCCGGATCCCTTTCGCCTCCTTCTTTGTGTCCGAAACGTCCCTTCGCATAAGGGAGATCTATACCTTCATCGCCATCAACTCTCGAGTGTGAGCTCTCTCGGCTCGCACAAGCTCTTGGGCGTGTCGAGAGCGCTCCTTCTCGAGGTTGTATTTGTGACGAGCTCTCGAGACTGCTAGCGAAAGGGCCGTCTTGTACAGACCCTGTAGGCACTCATGGGCTATCACTTTGCACTCTCTCTTCATATTACCGGCAGCCTCCAATGCATCTTTCCCTTTCTGAAGCAGATCGTTTGATTCTCGGTGTTCTATAGAGAATACTCGGCCGTCCACTCCCAGGACGATCGGCCTGGCTCACTGTCGAGGCCGCCGAGCTTTCCTCGTCCGATAATATCTGGTGGAGGGGGGGGGGGGGAATGCCACATTGCTCCCAGTTAATGACTACCTCTGATATCCTCCTTCGGTCCTCCACCTGAGACGCCTCTGACGCTGAAGGCGGCGGCGGAATCGTGCTCGTAGCATCCGGTTCCGACGCTGCTCTCGGCACCTCCGACCTCTGCGAGGGACGTGCCGACTTCTCCGAGACCACAGACTTTGCCGTGTTCTTAAGGACTTTTCCCTTAGGGATTTTAGGGCTTTTACGGCCTCCGTGGTCATTTTGGGGGTGTGGTGGGCTGATTTGAGGTAATTTTGTGTGGGAAGTGGAAGTTACCGGATTGTTAGGTGTTTGACATTAGGTTAAATTAGTGTTGTAACGGGTGATTTTTTAAGAGGTATAGGATTTGATTTTCAAAAAAAACACAAAAAATTTGAAAAATTTGATGAAATCTTTATTGGAATCGATAGAACGATCAATATAATTTAATGTTTGAAGATGATTTCATGCAAATGCTGGCCGCGGCTCCGGTTTAGATGGCCCATTCGCAAGGCCCAATTTCGGCACACTCTCTCCAACATATCAGCCGGTATATCACGAATAAATGCTTCAATATTGGCTCCCAGTGCGTCAATCGTTGCTGGTTTATCCCTGTAGACATGAGCCTTAACATGGCCCCACAAGAAATAATCCAATGGCGTTAGATCACACGATCTAGGCGGCCAATTGACGGGCCCAAAACGTGAGATAAACTGTTCACCGAAGGCGGCTCTCAATTGGGCCATTGTTTCGCGTGCCGTGTGGCATGTGGCACCGTCTTGTTGAAACCAAATGTCAGGCATGTCCAATTCTTCCATTTTGGGCAAAAAAAAAATCGCCAATCATCACACGGTAGCGCTCGCCATTCACAGTAACGTTTCGGCCATTGTCGTCTTTGAAAAAGTACGGCCCGATGATACCACCGCACCAAACAGTACATTTTTCGGGATGCAGTGGTAGCTCTTGCAATGCTTCTGGCTAGTCTTCACTCCAGATGCGGCAATTATGCTTATTGACATATCCATTCAACCAGAAATGAGCTTCGTCGCTGAACACAATTTTTCGATAAAAAAGTGGGTCTTCCTCCAACTTTGCCAATGCCCATTCACCAAATGTTAGACGTTGTGGGAGGTCGTGTGGCTTCAATTCTTGCACCAGCTGTATCTTGTAAGGTTTTACACCCAAATCCTTTCGCAAAATTTTCCACGTAGTGGAGTAACAGAGGCCCAATTGCTGCGAACGGCGGCGAATCGACATTTCACGGTCATCACTAACACTGGCGGATACAGCCGCAATATTTTCTTCGGTCCTCACTCTACGTATGCGTGTTCGTGGTTTAATGTCCAATAATGTAAACTGGGTTCGAAATTTAGTCACAAGCTTCCGAATAGCTGCCTCAGTAGGCCGACCAAACTGCCCATAAATTGGAAGAAGTGCGCGATGCACTCTCTTAACCGAGCATGCATTTTGATAGTAAAATTCAATAATTTGCAAGCGTTGTTCGTTCGTAAGTCGATTCATGGTTAAATTATAGACCAAATTGAACAAGTTTGACAATGACACAAGACACGATTCACGCGTGATCTGTCAAAAACAGTGTTGCCAAAAAGATACCAGCAAAAAAATCACCCTTTACTATTGGTTAGGAGGTAAAGGTTGACTTGGGTTAAGTTAGATTTGGTTAGGACTCGGTTAGGGTTGTGTTGTTAAAATTAACTTAGTTAAAATTAAAGTAATTAAAAGAAGTTAAAACTAAAGATCTGTTTTTTTTTTTTTTTTTATTATTTTTTTAAATTGATTTATTTATTTATTATTATTATTTTTTTTAATTTGAAATGGACTCACGGATGTTCCGCTGGTGTACTGCGTCTGCTGTTCGACGAGGAGCTCGACAACTGCAAGAGCTCGATGTTGTGAGCTATGTGTGCACGCTGATGTTGGTTCTCAGTGGAATCCGCTGTGGTGCTGGATTGCCGATCTTGTGTGGTGCCGAATTTTGTATTTCTGGCGGGGCCAAATTGAAGAGCTTTTCACGCCCTTTCAAATGAGCCCAAATCGGCTTCCTAGCTCGAAGGGGTGCGAAGTTAGACCGCGGCACACCCCGGACACTCCGTACAACGCGCGCAAAATAATTACCTACTACTACTACATAGCCAAATGACGTTGGTACACGTGCAAATGTGTGCGTAAACTCTAGTAGGGTTGGTTGTCGTGCGGAGCGTAAAAAAAATGGCGGGAACGACGACGACGCGACTAGAAAGAATAAGTGACCTTGTACGAGCGGCGTTTGATTGTTTATCTAATTAGTCGGGTTCGTAATGAAATAAAAATAATATTATAATAGTTAAGTAATAAATGTAAAACTTTTTAACAATAACTTTAATTTCGGAATTCGTTGTCTTTGGATCTGTATTTTAGTTTATTGCCACCGACTTACGAAATTAAAGTTATTTTTCACTTTGTACTTAGTGTTTTTTTGGAAGTCGGTTTTTTTTTGCTAAAAAGTTTTTATTTCTCGCTTTTTAGTGGGTCTGTTTATAAAGTATCTAAGTTACAATAGCCTAATGTCAACTTGCTCATCGCCTTTTACAAAATATTGCTTTTCTTTTGCGTTGAGGAGTTCTCTGGGCACTCCATCATCAGCTCCATTTCACCATTCGTATTGTGACGAGCATGAATTGTGCTTAGCAAACATATTAAAGTAATCGAATCGCAACCTGTGAAATACTTATTATTGAGTAGTCCCGGTGGCCATCTGTGGTCTTCATCATCAGTTCGACTTCACTAAATGTTGCTATCCCAGAGCAAATACCCATGCAAATAAGGTACTTATCTAAATATTGCTAACACTAAAATATTTTCGTTTAAATGACCTACTTAACTATAAATAATCGGTTATTATATCGCATGGTATTAAAATGCGATATCTTACAAACATTTATGTAAATACAAATTCGGAAAAGCATCACAATATCTAACCATCGTGATTAAACTCAGATAAAATGTTTAAATCGCAAAATTGTGTGTTCGTGTCAGCAGTACAGTGCTGCGGTTCTTTGTGAGCGCCCCGAGCTAATGAACCGCCGATAATGTCGCGGTGTGCGGGGTGGGGTGTGGTATCTGATGTCAGCGCGGAGTAGGGAGTGGCCATTCTATACGAAGTACTATTAGGTATTCTGTGACCGCGGGGGGGTGAGGTAGCCCTGAGGGGGAGGGGGAGGGGAGGTATCGTGAGGAGTCTGGGGGGAGGGGGGTTATGAGGGGAAGGGGTGTGGGGGTAAGGTATCTAGGGAAGGGAAATCTTGATGTGAAGGGAGGGGGCCTTTATCAGACCAGGGGGGGTGACAGGGTAGGGGGGGGAGGGGCAACACTTGTGGTCCCGGCAAGGTCCTGAGCTTCCGAGTCAGATTAGCCCAAACTCGGGGGGGGGGGGGGTTGGTCCATAGGGTAAATGAATTGAATGAATGCAATGGCAGTAATTTGAATAATATTTCAAGTAATTCGAGTGACAATTCAATAATGTGTATTAATGATCTGGATTCTAATAATCATTCTGACGATGATAATGATGATGTGTTTATGTCTCCAGAAGGTGGATCTCCATTGGCAGTAGAGTCGGTAGCCTGCGATGAGCCGCAATTGCCGTCCTCGGTCATCTTGATGTCATCTGGGCAGGTTGCAAGCAAGTCACCTGAGCTGGTTATCGGGAGACCGATACGCAACACCCGTTCAAAGAAGCCGGCGAGTTCTTTGCTCGTGCACCAGTCCGTCTCTGAACTTTTAACTTATCAGGAGGCCTTATCAGGTCCTCAAATGGAGGAATGGAAAGCAACTATGCAATCGGAATATGATTATTTAATTAAAATAATATTTGGACTTTTATGAGATGCAATCCCACCCCCAGTAAAGCGTCCCGGGGCCTCTTTAACTCTGCTATTGAGCGCCTAAACACACAATGGATTGAGGATGCGCGGATTAATCCCTCCAATACCCCTTCTAAGAAATGTCTGGGAATAACCTTTCTCTGCAGACTAAGAGGGAATATACCTGAATCTTCACTTCTTGAATCATCACTCATCTTCAGATCTCCATATAAAAAACCACATGCTCTTCCTAAACTGAAACTCTGTTCAGGTGGTTGGACCTGATTCCAATTTCCCTCTGGAATATCCCTAACTAATCTTTCCTCTGACCATGGTACATTCTCAGGTTTCCAAGATGACAGAACATGTGATACATCTGCATGATGAAATTCTCTGGGTGTATTAAAAGTTATTTCCTCTATCTCTCTCAAGCATTCATTACAACTGATATGATGGTGGAAATACCCCTGAGTCTCCCCACCGTCCATGATTTCTGATACAGTTGCTTGAGCATAAATTAGGAGTGTCAGATGTCGTACACATCCAAGTGAGTTTAGCAGGGCTCTGTGCAGCATACCCGGCTGAGCTTTGTCTTGAACAACAAAATCGATGTAGTGCAGATCCAGTTCTCTTCGCTCCTTCTAACTTTACTTCCCACCTTTCCCTTGTTAGTGCACTGAGGTTCTGCAGAATACTGTTGCTGAGATTTGACCCTGGTTCTACAAACCACCCAATGGCACTGCGTAGCTTTGTCGCACGTTTCAATAATGGTATCTTAGTCTCTCTTTCCCATTGTTGGATTATACTAGTTGTTTCGGAAGTTCTGGATCCCAAATATGCTTTATATGGACCTCTTAATACCTTGTATCTGTATAGACCTTGAGGGACCAATGTTGATATATAATAAGATTATTGATATATAATATATTATTGAAACATACGAAAGTAATTTATTTTCGAAATCAAAATAGCATTAAAAATGTTATATTATTTCTCTAAATAATATTTCAAAGCTAACATGAGCATTCGGACCCCACGGCCCGAAAAAAAATATATTATTGATATATAATAAGATAACATTAAACATGTCGATGATACAACAGCATTCTTACATGGAGATCTTACTGATGGAGTTCATGGAGCAGCCACAAGGTTTTAATGTTGATGACAGTAAAGTATGTTTGTTAAATAAAAGTTTATATGGCCTGAAACAGGCAAGCAGGGTATTGAATACTAAAGTAAATAATTTTCTGTATAACAAGGGGTACAAACAAAGTAAGTGTGAACCCTGCATTTATACTAAAACGTGGAGAAAAACTTTACTGTAGTGGCGTTATATGTAGAAGACTTCTATATTTTCTGGAATTGTGAAACCGAGAAGAATTCATTATGTACTTTACTGAAATCTGAATTTGATTTTAAGGAGTTGGGTCCATTGCAGAATTGTCTTGGAATTAAGTTTACCAGAGATCGTAAGCAAGGCATTGTGGCCTTAAATCAGACTGATTATATTAAAAAGTTACTTTGTCGTTTTTGTATGTGTAATTGTAAGAGTGTGTCGAGTCCTATGACAACTAGTTGTAAATATGAAAAGCCAAAGTATAGTGATGAGTGTTTATCAGATGAAGTGTATCCATACCGAGAGCTTAAAGGTGCCTTATGTATCTTTCTGTTTGCACCAGACCTGACTTGTCATTTGCTTTGTCTCAGTTGAGTCAATTTGGTACGTGTTTCACGAGGGGTCATTGGCTTACAGCTAAACGAGTTTTGCGTTATTTAAATGGTAATATTCATTACAGTCTAGTGTTTGCTAAAAGTGGAAAGGAGACGGGCGAAAGTTCATAAAAAGTTTGCCCGACGTTACAGGAACGATAAGTGCATTATTTTATTTAGATACTAATACCATTTTTAAAAAAAACTAAAATGTTTACAACCGTCCATGGTAGAAAAAAATATAGGGTGTGGGTGGGGTGTTATACAAAAACAACGTTGTTGCTTTTATAAGTTATTCTTACACCGAGCTCTCACGTTATAATTTAAGAATATAATTATCAGACTTTATTGTAGACTAGAATTTACGAGGTTTCACCGTAGGACACTCACACATTGAGAATTCAGACCCCGTCCAACTAGATTCTAGAGATTTGAGATAATTATAAAAAGCAGAGGGAGTATGAATTAAAAGCACTTTATCTTTTAATGGTTTATTCATCGTCCATTTCTTCATATACTATTAAAATATCGTCTAAGAACTGTGCAGGCGATATTAAATTCTCTTGATGCCTTGCCCAGCTTAGGTACCATATTATGGACATTAAGTAACACCAGCAACCCACAGTTCTCTTTCCTACCAAGAAATTATCAATCATTAAATACTTTGAAGCAGTCTTGTCTAAAAATTTTAAAATATCTTTTAAACCTTCCGTTAACTACTTCAACAACCATCTGCATATGGTGACTGCCCTTGATTTATTGGCCTCTAATGTGGAATGCTGCCATTCTCCCACCTGCAATGTTGGTGGGACGTAAGTTCTATAACCACATTCATGTAATAAAGGCAAGGCATCTCTGAAGCCCCTATCCAAAACGAATGCATCACCAGCTTGAAAATATTCACGTAACATTAAACTAGGGTCACGAAACTCATGATTGATGATATCTGCATCTGATGTGGTAGCAGGATAAAGGTCCAGTACATCAACAATATGACCGTCTGCACATACAATCATTAATGGTTTTACTAAGTTATCTCGGCCAAGTAGAGCAAAAACAAGTGGCACGTCCGTACTGTCTTTTTCTCGAAACAGTTTAGGCCATTTTCGACCCCCTATAACTTCGTTGTGGATAGAACTTGATGAAACTTGTGGAATTTAGTTATGCGTTCCCTAGAAAATTTACTTTCATCTGTCCACAAGATTGACTTCAGAAACCATGCATCTTCAATGTCTGAGTTGAGAAGAAAACGACAAAACTGCATCCTTCTCTGAGAGTCTCGTTCTTCAAGACCTTGAACGCCCGCGCCATGATACGCATACTTGTTATTTT
Source organism: Globia sparganii (assembly GCA_949316385.1). Lineage (NCBI taxonomy): Eukaryota > Metazoa > Arthropoda > Insecta > Lepidoptera > Noctuidae > Globia > Globia sparganii. The sequence goes on from OX438656.1 coordinate 21,860,589, forward strand.
GGTGCATTGTGTTCCACACATTCCAATGGGAGATGTTTAAACTTCGAGCTTCTTTTCTAGTGCTGGTATGTGGATCAGCTTGAAATGCCGCTAAGATATCTTCCAGGATGTCAGTACCATGTCTACCTGGATTGACTCCAGGTTCCACATGGTGTATCCCATCTTCAGCAAGCCGACGAAATGTGTTGTAAAACACTCTTACGTTCGGTACTCTCCGATTAGGATAGCGTTCTTGGTACATCCATCGTGCTAAAGCTCCATTGCCGTTTGCTCTGCCATACATAAAAACGATGTCAGCATATTCCTCATTCGAGAAAGTGGCCATAGTCGCTTGTCACAAAAACGGCGTAGTAACGCACTAAAAGTTCAACTTAAAACAAAAGTTCAAGTGTCACGTGCGGGAGTGCAAAGCTAGGTAGCTAAGGCTACAACTGGACACGGTGAAGCAATCGTAACTAAATCAATACGTGCAGGAGCGCAAAGGGCTACAACTGAACACGATGAATTGTCACGAAAAAGAAGATAACGTCTAGTCACAAGCGCAGTTGTTACTCGACTACTGAAACTCGAAACTGGCGTCCCTTCAAGAAAACAGGTAACTACCTGTTTTTTTTCTTGGTCAGTAACTACTGACCTTGTCTAAAGAAACACGACCTTATTGTCTTATCAATAAAGTCGTTTATGCTGTGAAATGTGTTCACGTAATTGTCAAGGTTATCGCCATCTCATCGCTCGCGTCACGCGTTGGCCGTGTTCGAGCCTGTCCAGAAAGCGCGATTTACGCGCGAGTCCACTCGCGCGTTTTGATTTGTATTGTATTGCGTCCAGATGCGGCGAAATCACGCGCGTATGTGATGAGACGGATTTGGTCAGTTATAAAAATGGACTCGGATACAGCGGTTGTGTTGTGGCTTGCATACCGTCGATGGAGACGTCGTAAACGAAGACAAAGTCGACGATTTAACGTGCATCCCATTCTACGTGACAGAATGACGCATAGTATGTTTATAACTTTATATCCAAAACTCAGAGAATATAGTGACAAGTTTTTCAACTACTTTCGGATGTCAGTAGCATCGTTTGATGATTTACTAGAAATGATCAAAGAAGATTTGACTTCATGTCGAAATTATGTGGTACGGGATACTGTTTCTGCAGAAGAAAAACTCGTGATTACTTTGAGGTAATATTTTTTACTTCTTTAATAATTATAACTGAGACCCAATTAACAAAAATAAAGAATTTGAACAAAATTAACAAAAACTAGGAATCATTCTTATATAATACGAGTATAGGTAGGTACAGTAGGCGCGCGATCTGAATGCAGTTCTAAGGAATGCGCTAGTGATGCACACATTTACAGTCATAATGCACACATACACTAAACTGCAGGCGATCGCGACGGGCGGGGGAAGTTGCACCCGCCCCGCTCTTCATACCCGACTGCACTCAGATCGCGCGCCTACTATACTTAACATTTATTTTAATTATCATATAGTTCCATTAATTCAGATTGATTGGAATCTTGTGTAGATGCCGGTGATGGGTTTTTGTAGCTAGACGTCGTTGGTGGTCGTGACGCAGTGCAATAACCTCGATTGTACGTCGAAGAGGTTGCAGGTGGAAACGAAGATGTTGAAGGGTCTGTTGCAGTATATCCTATTTCTCCTACATTATCTCTCTGTCCACGTTGTGTCATTCCTGTTTGGTAATGATATTGTGTCGAAGGTTGGAAAGTTGGTTGAAGGTTGTGGTAGTCGGAACGAGCAGCTGCAGATGTAAGACACAGAGCTTGTTGAGCTTGAAGAACTTTCATTAACTCAATTTTTGTTTGTAGTCTGTTTTCCTCTGGTACTTTAAGAAGCTCTTTGTGTAAGGACATACAAAATAGTTTGTCATCATCTGACTCCATTTGGTTTGATGTCTGTGGCTGATTTTTAGATGCAAAATTTGTTTTTATGATGGAGAGAAATTCTTCGTCAGCCGCATTTAGTTTTTTCTTCTTTTTTGTCTGACTACGTGGAGGTCTCATTACATCTTCCCCATCGCCCGAAAACTCCTGTTCTTCAGCTGCAACAGACGCGGTGTTGATGTTGCTCTCAGTTATTTTATTCCGTGTCGATCTTTCGAGAAACATCAAACGTTCAAAATAAATATATTTGACTTTGCCGGAGGCTCCTGATCCAGACGGTGTGGTTTTCTTCTTCTTCATTTCTCTTACAAAGCCATCACGCAACCCTTTTCACTTCTTCTGCAATAAAGTACCTGTAAACAATAAAAAAATTGGAGTAAAATAATAATTCTTATGTAACTTTCTTTTCAGATATTTGGCTACAGGATGTTATTTTGCGGATCTGCATTATGCCTACAGATTAGGAAAGTCTACAGTTATCGAAATAGTACAGAAAACCTGTTACGTCATATGGAACAAACTACAAAATATAGTAATGAGAGAACCAACGAAAGCCGAATGGAAAGATATTTCGAAACAATTTCAAAAATACACAAATTTTCCAAATTGCATCGGCGCCATTGACGGCAAGCATATCCGTATTATAAAACCTAACGATTCTGGATCTCTTTTTTATAACTATAAGGGTTATTTTTCAACTGTTTTGTTGGCCGTATGCGATACAAATTATTGTTTTATTGCAGTGGACATAGGCGCATATGGAAAATATAATGACTCCACAATTTTTAAAAACTCTATTTTATATAAAAAACTTGTCGAGAAAACTTTAGATATCCCAGATCCAAAGCCAATATCGCAAATAGATACAACCCCCTTACCTCATGTCATAGTAGGAGATGAGGCGTTTAGTCTGTCTGAAAATATAATGCGCCCTTATTGCGGTAAATCTCTAACAACCAAAAAAAGAATTTTCAACTATCGCTTATCCAGGGCCCGGCGTTACATTGAATGTTGCTTTGGCATCTTGGTAAATAAATGGAGAATATTTCATAGACCGTTGAATGTGGACATAGAATTCGCAGAAAACATAATTAAGGCTTGTTGTGTTCTCCATAACTACGTAAGGTTAAGGGATGGCTACAGATATGATCACACTCTGTACAAAACATCTCTGATTAATTTGAACACTGAGGCAGTGAGGCCTAATGCGAGATCATTGAATACAAGAGATAGATTTGCTAATTATTTTGTTAACGAAGACAAACTCCCTTGGCAAGATAAAATGATATACAGGGTGCAATTGAAGTCATGGGCATTATTTTAACCTAAGGCACTACTCATGATACTAATTGCATTAGGGCTACTATTACGCAAATCAAAAATATTATTAATGCAAGTATGGAAAACCTTAAAATGTAGTATGTCATAGAAAGTATGAAATACTTTGCGCTTCTCGATAGCAAATGCGTAGGTACACTACGCCGTACGCGTCATTGGGCGTGAATTCTTTGACCCCGCCCGACTCACGTGACATTCGTACGTTGCCAATGAATTGATTCATAATAAATTCCAACTTTCCCTTCGTACTTTGCCGGCTTAGGACGGTCAAAACTACGTCAACTAACATACATTAAAAAAAAAACATTTACGTACCTAGCTTGTGGATTGTTTTGAAAAAACTTTATTTGTCGGTAAAGTGACAGAGGGTAAACGGGTGCTCTTCCACGAGCTTGTGCATGTGCTGGCACGTGAAAAGACGAAAAATCCAACAGGTTCTTAGTGGTTCTGGTGGAATGAGACCCCGTGAAGGAATAGGGTCGTTTGGGTTGCGGCGATGGAACATTTCACGAGTTCATACTAAATTTCTTGTGCGATCGTAAATTACAACCATTTGTGGGTATTGTTGGTTGGTGTACCTAGCCTGCACATTACGCGGTCGAGGCATCGTGTACACAAACACACACACAACTACTACACTAACACTTAATACACTGCAATCCAAGCACCGTATGACGCGAGCGGCGAGTACGGCGATTACGTCACGGGATCAATAAATCAATTACGCGTCAATGCACCTGCGCAGTCGTTATGACACTGGTTCCGGGTTCGTGATGCGGCGGGAAGCATACCCCGCGCGGGGGTGATATTCGTATTTTTGCGAGTGAGGGAGTGGGACGGAGAGAGTTCAGGGAATCCCGCCGGACGGAATGTCTTGTAGCCCATTGTTATTATTACTTGTAAGGAAAAACCCGCGCGCGCGCAGGTGATGTTTGTTTACATTTCGCTTTGCGCTGTACTGCGCTTTAAGATTTTGATATTTCAACATTTATTGGCGTTAAAGAAGTATTTTGTTTTAATTACTTTATGTGTTTATTTGCAATAATAAGCCTTGTGCAATTTGACTTACTACATTTTTAAGGTTTTCCTTAATTGCATTAATAATATTTTTGATTTGCGTATTAATAGCCCTAATGCAATCAGTATCGTGAGTAGTGCCTTTTTTTTTTTTTTTTTTTTTTGTGGATGGGAAATCATCCAATGACCCCTCCCGCTCTGGGTGGAGCAGAAGGGAGTGTCAGACTCTTACTGACTAAAACCCACCCGTGTTCCTTCCTTAGCCCTTTGTGTTCCGGGGTAGCGGTAACCCTTTCGGACAATCCCGCTGCCCCGGCAGGCTTCGGCCCTTTCGGGCCCCTTCCTTTATGCTGACATCTCTTTGAGGCGCGCGTGGAACACGTACGCGCCGTCCGGCACGGGCCTGGTCCTGATCGGACGGAGAGTTACCCATTACTCTCTGCCCGCAGGCCCGCGCCTACGGTGGCCGGGAGTCGTCTCGCGGCTCCCGACGCCCGGGGCGTCTCCCGCGGCGGCTGGGACGTGAGGCCCTCTCCCTCAGCCGTCCCGCCACCTCCTTCGCTAGCATGACTGCTTCGCAGAAGGAGGTGACTGCCTCCCACTCCCTCTCGCCCCGGACCATGGCTTGAACCAGGGCCGGGCGCGAGAGGTCGCCGCCGCTGCCGATCGCCTCTGCGAGAACACGGCGGTGCTCCGCCCAATTGGGGCATACCGCCACCGTATGCTCCACCGTGTCCTCCGGGCGACCCTCGCAGTGGTGACACCCGGGCGTATCCTCCCGCCCGATAATGTGCAGGTACCTCCCGAAACACCCGTGTCCGGTGAGGACCTGCGTCAGGCGGTAGGTGAGGGCGCCGTGGCGCCTCTCTAGCCACTCCTCAAAGAGGGGTCTTACCGCCGCTATCGCGGCGTGCCCTGCGCTGGGTTGCGACAGTCGCTCTTTCCATGCCGCCATGAGATCGCGCCGGAGGTCGGTCCGCTCCGCCGCGATTTGCCGCGGAAGCGGAGTTTCCCCCCGGCGTAGTGCCTCCGCGCGCCACTCGTACAGGCGCGCGAGGACTATCGCCTCCAGATCCCACGGCGGCAGTCCGGCAAGGAGGCTTGCCGCCTCGCCCGAGATCGTGCGGTATCCCCGGATCAGCCTTACGGCTACCACCTTCTGGGGCGCGTTCAAATAGTGGGCGGCTCGCCGCCGCAGTGAACGCGCCCACACCGGGGCCCCGTACAGGGCCATGGACCGCACGGTGAGTAGTGCCTTAGGTTAAAATAATGCCCATGACTTCAATTCCACCCTGTAGTTTATTAACGTAATATCTATGCAAGGAATAATATTATTTAATAAAGTATTATTTACTTACCTAAAGTTTTTTTTTTCTCCTCGGAATCACCAGCTTCACAAAAAATTTCTACTATTTCTTCCCAGTTCCTACGCTTAATGGTTCTATTAGAATAATCAGATGATTCCATATCCCATATAGCTACCCTTTTCTCAATTTCATCAATAAAAAGTTCCGTGTCAAAGTTTTCACGCTCCATTTTTAAACGAATACGTCCACTCGCCACGGACACGCGCGTACTACTGGACGGCGTCCAGTAGTACGCGCGTGTCCGTTGCAGCGTCCAGTGGACGCTGCAACGGCGCCGGAGTATCTCGACTCGCGCGGCGCTCGCGCGTAAAACGAGCGAGTCGAGAGTCCCGCTCATTGCAAGCGTTTTACGCGCGAGTGAGGTAACGCGCGAGAGCATCTGGACGGAATGTATGCAGCTCTAGTAACCCGAGAACGCGCGAGTGCCTATGCGCGAGTGGACTCGCGCGTAAATCGCGCTTTCTGGACAGGCTCTTAGAGTCTCCCCTAAATTTTATTTCGAATGTCCAAAATAATTAGTTCCTACATAAAAACAATTTTTTAAAAAAGAATAATGACAAATGTAATTTTTTAAAGCACAAGTGTCGTTTTATCACCCTGTCTAAAATGTTTAATTTTCTCCCTCAATTTAGTTTTTCGATCCTAATTTCAATAATTTGTAAGCTATCCGCGTAATTGATACCTCAAAAAAAAGACTAATAACTAGGTATGTCTTAAAAAATGTTTGAACAGAAAAAGCACCATCCGTGATTTTTTTTAAGCTGTCAAAAATCTATTTTCTTAAATTAAAAAAAAAGAAGTATTGACTTCAAATATCTCTAAAAAAATGTCTCATGACACAGATGCCTCAATCATGTTTTGTTTGGATGTTTAGACATTACTTTAAAGAAATAAAATAAAAATAATAATTTCTCTTTCAAACTGATCATCATTTGCAAATAATTGCAAAATTTCAGGTTAAGTCATCAAAAATCAATAAATTAAAAAAAAAAAATAGTCACACTTCGCCGAAGACCAGTTCGGTTCAAATGGTTCTAAATAGTCTATACTAGCTCTGCTTTACGGCTTTGCATCGATCTTCCATACATCCTGTATAGTATCAAACACAAAGCTCCCGTTTTAAAATAAATCCGCACGGCCGCCGCGTGTCGTTCCACTATTACTGATCATAGCGTGATGTACCTAAAATAGCTTCCTACAGACGCCAGCACATCAAGCTTCCACAATCTGTCAAATTTTTTCAATAGATTTTCAACTTTATCGCTAAAGCATAAGGTTCAGAGTTGATTGGGAAAATTTGAGTTTCGGCTAGCTTGATGTGCTGGCGTCTGTACACACATCAAGCTATATATTTCCAGTTTTAGCTGACCTCGCACTGTTTAGATTTTTCGTACAATCAGAAGTCACCTTAATAGCTTGATTTGTAGCCGTACGTACTAAGTAGGTAATAATCTTAAAGTAGTGGAATATATTTTAGTAGTTTAGGAGGTTTTTTCCTCAAATTGACGCGGGTGAAACCGCGGGGCATAGCTATTGAACGTTATAACGCAATGTAGAATTCTGTAAGAATCATTTCCAATTAAAACAAAATCTAATCCGTACAACAGCATTATTAGTTGCTGAAATAAGCACATGACTTTTTGTTAAGTATTTTCTGGTGTACAATAAAGTATATATAAATAAATGAATAAATGACTGTACTACAATATAATATTATAATTATGTATATGTTACAGGAATAAAAAGTGTTGGAATTGAATCTGGATTCAAGTAAGTCAAATGGTTTTTGTCATGCGAAAGCAAGAAGATTCAAAATGTTTGTGAACCGAATCCGAGCACTTTGGTTTGGTTGCCAATTTTTTCGTCCGGTAAGGAGAATCCACAGAGTTTGTATTCTTGGTTATTTTTGGGTAAAAAAGAAAGAGCGTTATTATAATTAAAAAATTGTTAGGAATTTGGATTTATGGGTAAACTTGCCGAGCACTGGTATCCCTCAAACTCTTATAAAAATACACTACAAGAATAATAATATAATACCACACAACAAATTAAATAAAACCGTTTATAACACATTTAATTCGTCATCACTTCTGATAATAATTACGTGCTAATATAATTAATGACGAATTCTATGCATGTTTTAAATCGTAAGGGCCTGGCCACAGTTTCTGGCGGTGCGGCGCGCGGTGCGGCGGGAGGCGCGGCGGGCGGCGTGATTTGCGGTGGTATACCACAGCTCGAATTGTTGCGACCGCGGCGGCGGCGTCAGCGGTGGACGTATTTAGAGAACGGCTAAACTATTAAAATGGCCCTATCAAAAGTAGCACGGTATTGCGTTGAATCAAGTGTGTTCTTAGCTCAAGATATCATTCAGTCAAGAATAGGAGCGCACCCAGTTAATCAGAGAAGGAGAGAACTTGGCGAATTTCACACTAATATGAATATAAGAACTATCCCGATATTTTTTTTGAATATACGAGGGCAAACATAGAAACTTTTGATTGTATACTCGGCCACATACATGAAGACCTGAAAACTAAAGTTAATTTCAAGAAAATTGTTTCACCTCTAGAACAGCTGTTTATAACTTTAAGGTAAGTACCTATTTAAACTATGTATTTATATAAATAAAAGTATTTTTTTTATAACATGCCTATATTTATGATGTGGATGTTTTGACATCCATATTGCTGGTCTACTCAGTATTTCACTAATAAATAGTTCCGTATCCATTATTTTTATAAGCCGAACGCGCGTTGAAAACAAAATTATTTGTTTCTATCGTGCGATGACTGAATGCGTCCACCGATACCGCTGAGCTGTGCCACCTCGATACTCGCTAGTACACACGGCTACACATTAAGCTATACATTTCTAGTCTTAGCTGACCTCGCATTGTATAGGTTTTTCATACAATCAGAAGTCCGCTTATACTGGTTATGTATAGCTTGATGTGTCGCCGTGCGTACATTAATTGTTTCACTCGCACACCGCGCAGGCCGTCGCCGCTCTCCCCGCGCCGCAGGTCGCATCGCAGTTCGCGACGCCAGTAGCTGTGGCATACTTCATAGGTTGTCTACCATTTGTTTTCGCCGCTCACCGCTTGCCGCGCCTCACGCCGCGCCGCAATTCACGCCGCAATCCGCGCCGCGCTTGGCTGTGGCCAGGGGGTAAATACTAGTATTACATAGAAAAACTAACTCACGGATGAAAGGTTATGTCTACATTTTTTCTTCTGATCGATTTGTACAACCTAATACACTACAGCGCCCCATAATATGAGTAATATACAGTATATTATGTTCTGCAGTTAAACAATCACACAATTAAAATAAAAGCGTCGCCAACACAGTTTTCCAAAGAAATTGTATCACGATGACACTGACAGTTGACAGTTGTGGTTTGTTGGGAGTCAAACTAAACTGGCTCCCAACAAAAAAAAAGATGACGCAAAAAGGAATAGAAAACCCCTATATCTGTCTTGCTTACTCTTACTACTGGTTTAATATGTCCCACTCGATTATTATTGTTATTTTAGTGACAAATCTGTAGTTTATGCTCTATATACGGTAAAACAAGTGTTTCCTTATAAATAAAAAACCGGCCAAGAGCATGTCGGGCCATGCTTAGTATAGGGTTCCATAGCTGTAATTACAACGACTATAACATACTTTTTATAATGTAATAAAATAGAAGGCTACTAAAGGAGTATTGTTTGCTAAGGTATTTTTTCTAATGGCAATGGACCTTTGAACTAGGACGTCTATTTTGCAGTTTTCTTTTTATAACTCGAAAAGTTATAATCACATTGTTCTCGAAATTATTTTAAAAGAGTTTTTACTAAGTTTTAGCAACGTGGCAGTTTCTAGGTTGTATAGTTTAGAAATGGCAGGGGTGGCGGGGGGGACACATTGCAAGTCACTTTGGCGGGCCATTTTCGCAAACGGTACAACTAATAAAAAGTGATGTATTACCTTCTTTTTAATAGACCTATTCAATAATACCCACCACGAGCAGCGAATAAAAATTTCATCCCCATTAGTATATTTATGCTACTTTTATTATTAAAAAAACTACGGAACTCGTTACTGTCGGTTGTTTCCTGCGTTTTTGGGACCTTGGAAAAATGAGAATTTATTGGATTTTGTTTTCTTTTTTTAGTTTCTTCTTTACTTATGATTGGAGATGATATTATGAAGTTGTCTTTTTGCCTCCATTCGGAAACCCTTTTGAAACCAGTGCATCATCTACATACATAATGATTCTCGATTATTTCTGCAGCCAAAGGATATCTATCCTTATATATTTGTGATAATTCTTTTACACAACATGTAGCCAAATGAGAGTAACACTTTACACATTGAATGCTATTCTTGGGACTATCCCTCCAAATGATGTTCTATAATGATCTATATTTATAATCTAATGAAAAGAGAATGGACAAAAATATATTGGGCTCGGTCCAAATTTCCACCACTAACGAGACCTATTTAGCTGAACAGTACACTAAATAAAGATCAACTTTTAATAAGAAACCAAAAAAAAAAAATGACGTCAGAAAAAAGTAAAAGCAAAAAAAAAAAAAGTTTTTTTTGTTCATTTTTTGAATTAAATTGTTTTTATATTGATTTTGTTCGATATTTAAGCACGCAAATAGCTACCTACATCTAAAACTAAGACGTGAGACTAAGACACGTTTGTGCCATGATAAGAATTTTGTAAATAAAAAACTGCTTTAGGACTTATTTTTATTGATATTTCACATCTTTATTACACTATAGTACAAGAGAATAAAATAAGTGTGAAGATAATTATAACATGTAGGTTATAATATTAATTAGTCATAAAAATTTTCGTCTATAATAATATTATCAAGATCTGCAGCTGGGGGCCTTATTTTAGGTTGGTGTCTCGCCAATCCAAAATACCAAACATTTAGCATTACGTGTGCGAGCAACCTAAAGTTTAACGTGCTTTCCGAGGCGCGGATTTGGCTAAATACACAGTAAAGTTGCATGCGCACCTACAATTTCCTTCTTTAAGCATAAATAAGCGTAAAATTTACTTACGATAGGTAATATAATTTGGCCATGTTATATTACAATGTCGCATTCACCATCTAAAGACGTACCGCGGTGTTCGGATTTGTCAATTTCAATTTAATTTGATTAATTTGCAGATCGATTCCTCAGTTGTAACTGCGGATGATGGAACGTTTGGACAAAATTCGAGTTCTGTAATTACTGACTTTTAGGCGGATTACCCACTGCAACGTTTCACGCGACGGAGCGCGTGAAACTGGGCCAAATTCCCCGCACGGAAGCGCGTTTTTATTGAATTTGTATGTAAAAAATCACGCGCGGTGGCACGTTATCTGGGTCCCGCTGCGTGAAGCGGTGCAGTGGGTGATCCGCCTAATGGTGTAATTTATGAACTAGTTACCGGAGAAGGTTCCAGTCAAATAATAGGAAATAGACTAACACAGCAACCAGCTAGCATCGACCCATTACAACGGCATATCGAGGCCAGTGTGTGTGTGTGTGTGGTGTGAGGGAGGGTGATATTTAAAAGCTATCATTGAGAACCAAGAAAAAATTATGAAAAAAATATCAGAATTGTCTGTACAGTTGGAAGAATCGCTACGTAATCGAGAGCCATTCGTCAATACGTTGAGTCAATCTCAAGGTATGCAAACAAAACGAATTCTAATAAAAGCTATTGACATTATTCAAGGCCTGCAACAACTAGATATGGAGTTTTCGACCCCGGAGAATCTTATGTTCAGTACGAGGCAATGGTACCAACTGTGCCTACAGACTACTATTGTTATAATGCTTTGTTTACGAAAGATTTTTTATGCAAATATTCCTGGACCGGAGAGAGTCGCAAAGCTGATGTGAAAATAGGATTTAAGGGGTATAAAAATATAATCAATTTTTTTTTGTCATGGTTAATAATTGGGACAATATTTACACGATGGAAAATAATGAAGATTTTTTTAAAACGGTATTAAGAAATGCGTTAAAGAGAAAAGATTCGAAAAATGTTCGCTTATCAGCACCGAAGAAAAGGGTAAATAAGAATACTTCGTCGACACATCGGGACTATACTCCTATAACTGATGAAATCATGCACGGCCTCAAGCTCAGACACTCCTGTGGGCTTCTTAGACCAAGAGAGGATCGGGCTAGAGGCGATTCTAAAGGCCACATGCATGACTCACATAGCAGGCGCAGGAATCCCTCTAGCAACTCTCTTCGTTGCGGTGAGAAGTCTCTACAACAAGTCTAAGAACAGGTTGGCAAGTGTGGGGGAGCTGTTGAAGGTTGAAGACGTCAAGAATAGGGACCCTCTGGTGATCCTGAGAGACGTCTTGACCTATAACACAGATGAAGACATCCTCAAGGCTCTTCGAAATCAAAACAGGGATGTGTTCGTAGAGCTTACGAAAGAAGAAGACCGGGTAGAGGTACTGTATAAAAAGAAGACACGGAACCCTCACACCCATCATGTTGTCCTCAGGGTCTCCCCAAAATTGTGGAATAGACTACAGGATCGACAGGCCGTCCATATTGACCTGCAAAGGATCCGTGTGTCCGACCAGAGTCCACTGGTCCAGTGTTCTCTATGTCTAGGATTTGGGCATGGACGACGGCTCTGTAAGGAGCAAGTGGCAAAGTGCAGCCACTGTGGGGGCCCACACATGAGGACGCAATGTGCAGAATGGATGGACGGGACAGCTCCATCATGCTGTAACTGTGTGCATGCAAAGCTGGAAAGTGCTGAGCATAATGCTTTCAGCGATGAATACCCAGTAAGAAAGAGATGTGAGGTCCTGGCCAGAGCCAGGGTAGCGTATTGCTAAAGTGGAGACTGGCGACAAGGCAGGCACCCCAGCCAGAGGATATCTAGTAGCCCAAGCCAACCTAAAAAGGAAGGAACTGGCAACCACCGAACTCTTTTTAGAGGCCAGTGAGCAAGCAATTGCGTGGGCACTGATCCAGGAGCCGTATGTGGGGGGAGCTAGGAGTATGAAGAGCTACCGTGGCGCGAGAGTCTACCAGTGCCAGGTTGAAGGAAGTGGGAGGGTAAAGGCGGCAATAGCCGTCTTCGATGATGACCTGGATGTCATTCCCTACCTGAAACTCACCACTAACAACATCGTGGTGGTGGGGATCCGGACCAAAGTCTGGGAAATCGCAGTAGTCTCTTATTACTTCGAGTCAGACCAACCCATAGGGCCTTACTAGGATCAGTTGACCAAAATAAAGTTGGAGCTGGGCACTAGTAAACTACTAATAGGCGGAGACGCGAACGCAAAGAGTACCTGGTGGGGAGCTTTTTCTTGAGCTTTTCCCTTTCGTTTTCCCTTGCCTTTACCTTTTCCTTTATTATTGTTGTATTCTTTCCCCTTGTTTCTAATGGCTTCGTCTTTCCTTGCTTTTTTCGTTACCTGTTGTTCGGCTAATGCATTTTTTTCTGGCGTGTCGGTCAAAACAGCTGTCTTCCTTATACGGCGTTTTGTAGCCGTCTGCAATCTTGGGGGTGCCTTTGGTAAAGGCTTTACAATTTCCGGATTAAACACAGCTGAAGCATTTGTCTTTACTGGTGTAAATTGAAGTTCTTGGGCACTATTAACCACACAGATCACAGGTCACAGAGGCAGCCTGAGACACATCACCCTGATCTGTTGCAGATTGTTGAAGTGGTTCACCAATCTGACCCGATGTTGAAGTGATTCCGGCTGCAAATTAATCTGAGGTAATATTTGAATATTGGATGGTCCTGGCTGGTCATCCATTTCAATCGTAACTGAACTGCTAGAAGGCTGGAGGATTTCCTCATGTGATTCAGCTTGAGATGACGCAGCTTGTAACAGTGGCCGATCTGTCACGAAAGATGGTGCATAATCCTCCTCTGTAAAAGCGCCAGGGTTAAAGGGACATATTTCAGCCTATTTAAAAGCGTTCATAATTGTTACAGGTGTTGCTGCTAAAGGCCATGCCGATTTAACATTGCCGGGAGTTTCATAAATTGACATTGTTTTTCCCGGGTGATTTCGTAGCCAGTTGTCTTGTGCTTTAGCACAATACGATTTAAAAGGCCTATTGATGCCCACATCCAGTGGCTGTAGCCTGCGTGTGCAGTGAGTTAAGAACAACAGCATTATTATTGAGTTTGCTTTAGCTTTCTCAACTACGTTGATGTCTATGTGTGACGAGTGGTTGTCTAATAATAGTAACACTGGTTCTTCTGGAGTGGGTTTCGTGAACTTGATAGTGATCCATATATGTGAAGAATTCAGTGGCAGTCATCCATCCTGATTTATTCCCAGCTTCAATTGACTCAGAGGGCCCATCTCTTAAAAACAAGTCTTTTAATTTTAAACGGGGAAACACAAACATTGGTGACTCCAGTCTCGTCCAGGTTCCATATTCTGGAAGGTGATAACTGGAAGGTGGTAGAATATCGCCGAGCTTTGTGAAAAATTCATCTACATTATGTTTGTTAAATGCAGATGCACGTCCTGCACTGGTCGCTTCTGGTGTTCGTATAGACAATACTGGGTTCCTTTTTATAAATCCAGTGAACCAATTCACCCCAGCTTAGGAGGAATGTCTCCCAAACAAAATTTAACTGCACATTCATACGCAAGTTTTCGCACCTCTCCTGGCAGCAAACCGAAGTAGGGGAGGTAGGGGAGGGGTGGGCACTTTTTCACTATTTATTGCATAAAAAATCAGATTTTATAGATAATCAACTTTTATTGCCAATTCTTATTGCACCACACATTTGGCTAGATATAATTAAAGAGATTTCTTAAAAATTACAATCAGTTTCAACATTACGAGATATTTTATAAACTAAGTCAAAAGTGCCCAATGCTCCCTATGGTAGGGAGGCTTGGACATCCCTGTGGGAGGCTTGGGCACGGCCTACAAACCACTTTATATCTATAATGGAATTCAATAATTAGTTAACAAATAAACTATTATTAAACTATATGAATAATAGAAACCAGAAATAAAACTTAACAAATAAAAAACATCTTAAACAGTATCTTAACTTATCGGATCTTACTCAGCCTCATAAATTTTATTGTAGCCATGGTAAGACTAATGTCTTCGATTTGGCCGACATAGCGCACAACAGTCTTTGCACCCCAGAATTTCAAATGTTTTTATGTTTGCTTGTGCTTCATCCGCTGTCAAAGACCTCACCACTATATTAATATCGGCCAGCATACGAATCGCTGTCAGGACGAGCTGAGATTGTACGTGCGCAGAAATCTTATCTGTGAAAAAATAAGCGATAGGGTAGACAAATTTTTCCTTTAGAGAGACTATTTGAAACACTAAGGCTTCTGTAGCAAATATTTTCAGAATCGTTTGTTAATATTCCGCCTAAATCAACGCGACCCCAATACTTGTCTGACCCTTTATCATATTGTTTGCCAGCTTTGATAGCCATTGCATTAAAAATTAAAGCGACGTTCATTTCATCCTTTTCAGCCTTAAACTTCAGGAATTCCATCACTTCTGCCATAAAACCCACGTTGCATTTATGCATCGCCAATATCCTTCGCAGAGTTGCAGGGTGAGGTAAAGGAATACGATTCCTCAAAAATAAATAGGCATTACCAGAATAATAATACAATGATAAAGCAAACGATTTAATTTAATTTGAATATTTATTGGACGTGTTGGATTTTGTTGTATTTAATCTTGTGTGGACGTTTTCGAAATTATGTTGGACCATCTGTTCGACTTCAAAATAGTTTATTTTCAAAACACTTTATTTTTATCAAACATTTTAGGTTACCAATAGTTGTTGTGTTACGTCTTTTCAGGCGTTGTTGTTGTAAGACTTTGACATATCGACGTAATTTCTTTGTGGCAGTAGTTGCAGCAGATGCTGTTTGCGTACAAACACTTTTCGTAGTGCTTATCTCCTTTGTGACACTTTCTTTCAGTTTTATCGTTTTTGATGCTGGTCCTTCCTCTATACATATATTGCTTAAAACATGTACACTTTTTCGCAGGGTACGACTTGTAAAGTTATTTGAAGTTAATGGAACAGCATCAGGTTTCAGCATTTTCCTAGTATAACTAGGAATAAAGGCGTCACATTTACAATGCTCACTGCAAACAACAGACGACGTTGAGATTTTTCCAGGCACAGCATTTTCCCACTTCAGTTTCTGGTTTTCATTTTTCGGAAATCTACAATACAAGAAATATAATAAAATTCATAACAACTAACGTCATCGGTGCAGTCGAAGGACACGATAACATCAACAAAACAATTGTAATACTATACAAAAATATAAATATCAGGTTTTATTTTTAATACGCTTTACCCAAATAGTTTTGATATTCTATATTCTAAAAATACTCATGAAATTATATCAATTCTTACAATAAGTATGTCCCAATTACCATCTTACTTCCAAAACCGGTAACATAATGACCTCCCCGAATACTTGAATCAAAATAATAAATTTTTAAATTGAAATATTCTCTGCAAACATTTTCCAAGTAACGAAAGCTGTGGTGGGATTTCAAATATTATCAGTTATTTTTTAAATAATGTTAACTTTTATCCGCACTAGGCCACAAAAAATCCATGTCCTTTAGGAGGTTCCTAAATAAAATCCAGATTTTAATAAATGATTGATTGATTGATGATTTTTTTTTTAATGTGATAATGTCCAAAAATACTTTTTTACTTCTTTTTTTTTAATAAAATGTTGCCCCACACTAGGAATTACTCCTGTATCGTGGGTGCGTTTACAAACTTTTAAATTCACATACACAAACAGCCAGACCCGGAACAACTACTTGTAGATCATACAAATATTTGTTCCGTGCGTGAATCGAACCCGCGACACGCAGCGCAGCAGACAATCGCTTATCCACTGCGCCAACCGTGCCGTCGTTTTTCTTTTAATATTTCAAAAGCCTCAGGTATCTCATCTGGTTTTAAAAAGGCTAACGCGGGAAAATGACGCGTTTTGTGAGCAAAATATGTCGATTCTGATTATTCTTTAGATAGACCAGCAGATTGTACATGTTTCCAAATACTTTGAGCCAGATGGAAATAACAACACTTGTGTTTACTTTTTGTTTTAACACATTTAATGACGCCTTCTCGAAGTCAGTAATTACTATATCTGGTTGGAAATGGGTTCCAAATTGAGATGCTCGCGATTTGTAATGCTTAAAAAACAAACTCATTTATGTTGGACAAGAGCCCAAACACTAAACGTACGTGTACCGTATAAATCTGATGAAAAACAGTTAAACAGGTACGAAATGTACCCATCTAGGATCCAAAATGATGAAATCTGGAGAAGTCTTATGTTTTCTGACGTACCAAACAATAAAATACAATCCTCTTTAGTACTGTAATGAGCCAGCAGAAAATTACTGTATTTATCTGGAATTTGATTTTTATTAGCAACCCCCTTTTATAGATGTCTTTTCGTTAGAGGTTTGGTTAAGGGAGGTCGCGTGGCTTCGGCGATAAGTTTTTCGTGGTAGCGTGCATTCGGTGTTAAGTGTTTTGAACTGGTAAATTAGAGTTTGGTTATTCGAGGTCGCATGGTACGGCGTTAATTTTTTCGTGTTAGCGTGCATTCGTTGTTTAGTGTTTCGTATTAGTAAACTTACGGGGACTTGATATTCGGTGTTGCACTTTTCTAAGTCAGGTAACACACTCCAAACTTCGCCACCCTCACACAGAATATCGACGTAAAGTAGCAGTACCCGCCTGTTGAATTTCGTTTGGTGAATAAGAGTGCCGGAGGCCAAACTACACTCGGTCTGTTTCCTTTCCTTTCTCCCTCACGGTAGGCAACAGCTTGGTTGTGTTTTCTCAGTATTGTTTCGGCAATGCTTAGATAACACAGCCATGTCGATCAGTCTATAGGCTATGGTAACTGACAGGCCGTGACCATCAGACAGGCCGTTTACTTATTTTTGCCACCTTACAATGATAAAAAAAAAACTGAAAAATATTACCTGCACTTGATAGTATCAATTGCTTGTTTTATTTTTACTGGTGCTAGTTTTTTTTTTTCGTAGTACAGTATCTGAATTTTATTTTCTTTTATTGCATTTTCTAGTCCCTTTTTAAATGTTGTAATCGAACACTTGATCTCTAAAAGTGAATCTTTGTCAACAAGACCATCTGGCGTAGCACCAATAAAAGGATAAACTTTATCAATAAAATGGCCACAAGTTTCAATAATTATCCTGCATTTGTTGTAATGCCAAATTTCTGTCTCAATTCCGTGCTTTACAGACGTATTATGAGATATTTTATTTTGATATTTAACATAGTTTGTTTGTCGATACTTTTCTTTTGCAAATCGAGCCAAAATTGGATGCTGTTATAATTTTTTTTTTCTTATTTCCAACCATTCTTGAATCTCTTTGCAATATGGTGGATCTTTGAATGAGGTCTCTATCTTCAACTAACAATTTTAAATTGTTTAAAAAGTGATGCGTTGCCAAAGAGTACTTTGTATAAACTGAAATAGAGGGCCATCTCGCGAGATTTGGATGATAACAGAATAAAAAGCGCCCTCTGCGATGAAAATACTAAACTACATTCGTGTCGGCAGTATTTTATTCGCGTGACCTATATACATCCATAATGTTGTTTTTATCTAAATATTCTTGTAACAGATAACTCTGTTACAAGAATATTTAGATATTATTTGAATTACATTAATCTAAATAAATGGGAAATAAAACAATATTGATACTTTCATTTCTTTTTGTTTTTGTAAGATGTATATTTCAGCCATACTCTGTAGAACATTATTATTGTCTTTTTTTCTTTTTCCACTTATAACTTTATTTATATCACTGCAATAAGATCGTTTAAAAAATCTCACTGATTATAAGGCACATGTCCTGAATTTGTGAAAATAGATAGATAAAACTTTCATTTGGGTAACACAACGAACCACGTCCAGAATATTCTCTGCACCTCACACAACACACATAGAGTTAAATTAGCGGACAACGAAGAACGATTACAAATTACAGCAGAACGACATCGAAACAACAACAACCATTTTTGTTTATTACAGGGCTGCCAGATGTGTTTTTTTATTTTTCCCCAAATTTGAAATATTTTTTCTCCAAAATCATACAATTTTTTTAAGTTTTATCCAAAGGCAAAAACTTTGTAGTAGAAATGTGTCTATAAATATGACATCTAAGCACATCTTATTAATTAGTTTTTTTTTTTATTACTTCTGATATTTATTTATTTTGTTATAGTTACATGGATCCGATCAAATCTGTCATACCTGCTGGCAACGAGTAGATCGAGCTGCTGTCCGTTCCATTGAAACTGAAAGACATTCGGATGAAACAACAATCAACTTGCCTTTGTATACCAGAGCTTCAGGCACTCAAAGATACTGTTTTTATCCAGATTGTTATTCTACCCAAAGGCTAGCTGTCCCTAAATGGCTAAGGGTGAAGTTATTTGTAGACTATAAATTCTATGTGCCACAGAACTGTAGGATTTGCTCATTACATTTATACAGTAATAATTGGGAAGTTCTAGCTGATATCCAGTCACCCATTCATAGTTTTAATGCAGAACACATCCAAGATTTTGCAACATTTGTAAATGAGCGCCAGTTAATCCTGGACTTTTCTAATATAGAAACTATCTCTGATGAACTTTTGCATTATTGGGTTGGGTTGAGCAAAGAGCAATTTGGACAACTCTATTTGGAAATGCCAGAAATGCAATACATTCGCCAAAATAAATTAGCGCTTGCTGCCTATCTAATTAAATTGCGAACGGGTTATAGTGATCAAAGGATCTCAACACTTTTAAATATACCTCGCACTACACTAATAAGGTTAATGGGTCAAGCTCGAGATATAATAGAGCGAGTATTTGTCCCAAATAACTTAGGGATCAATAATATTAGTAGAACAAAAATCTCAGAAAGGAATTTATTAATACCTAATGGTTTATTTGGAGGTGAAAATAGGCAACCAATTATTATAAGTGATGGAATATATTTATATCTACAAAAATCATCTAATTATATGTACCAAAAAGATACATATTCTTTGCACAAGTATAGGAACTTGATGAAGCCTTTACATATGGTTTGTTGTGATGGATACATTATAGATGTATTGGGCCCCTATCCAGCTACCCCATCAGATGCTAATATAGTAATATATGAATTTAATGAAGAAACAAAACCACTAAGGAGATATTTCCAAGCAGGTGATGTATTTATTCTGGATAGAGGCTTTAGAGATTCTGTGCCATTGCCGAGAGAATGTAATTATTCAGTTCATATGCCTGCATCCTTACAACAAGGTGAAACCCAATTGTCAACTCTTGCTGCTAATAAGTCAAGAGCTGTCACGGTTTGTAGGCGGGTGGTTGAAGATGTAAATGGCATATTTAAACAATCATTTAAATTGCTTAGGCACGAATTTTTTAATCGTGCATCAAGACATGCAATGACAGACTTTCGCATAGCAGCAGCTCTGATAAATAGGTTTCACCAAAGAATTAGAGACAGAGAGGATGCAGGGCAAATTCTAGAAATAATAAATCAAAACATGCATATAAATAATTCTCTTGCTGATTTCGTAAATGAAAATAATTTAAATAGACGGCGAACAGATTTCCTCCCAATTAATGTAAACATACATAATGTATCCTTTCCGAGGCTGGAATATAGTGATTTAATTCTAATTGCATGTGGAACATATCAATTGAAACAAGCACTTTCTTACTATGGAGAACACATAAGAGGCGATGGTTCCTATACAATTGAGCTGTGCAGAAATACTGCCAGCAACCTACTGGAAGGTTTCCCGCTCCCTTCGGTCAACTGCAGTTTATTGCGTGGGAAAATACAGAGCAGACACATCAGTATAAAAACATATTTCGTTTATACAAGATGTTGCTTTGCAACCTCGTCAAATTTAAGGAGGTAACTATGCTAATGATTCTCGACACGAATCAATAATAAAATAAGTAGTTAATTTTCTTTATATTTTTCTAATTTTCGAAAATCGGCCTGTGTGGGACACGCATGTTAAAACGCAGCCCGTGTGATACCGCACTCTAACTGGCCTTTCACACACACATACAAACGCGGTCGTATAAACGATACCATATTTTTTTTCTACCCCTGCGCGCACGCACCACCCCCCTACAACCTCCCTAATCCCACCCGGCCATGCCCAGGCCCAGAGCCCAGACATAACTAGTGTGATTGATGTCGCCGGCCTTCGCCGTCGTCGTGAGCAAGTCTTTCGCGATTTTCCGGCCCGCGCTGACCAAACGGGATTCATTCCAAGTGCCCTTTAGCTTAAATGTGTGGACTGGCATAATACCACGTGTTTGGACCCTATTTCATCGAAGGTTACCTTACTAGCACTACATACCTGGAGCTGCTACGACAAGTCGTCGAGGAGATGCTCGATGACGTTCTCCTGGTACTACATCGCAACTTGTACTATCACCAGGATGGTGTCCCTCCTCACTACGGAAAGGTTACCGAAAGGTTCGGTAATAAGTGGAGTGGCCGCGGTACACCTGTGGCCTGGCCTCCCCGTTCCCCGGACTTAATGCCCCTGGACTTTTATTTGTGGGGAGACATGACATACTAGTGTGCACAGACGAAATAACAAGTGTTACAGAATTAAAAGAAAAAGTGATTAGTGAAAGAGCGACACCGTAAAAAAAGTGTGTTTGTTCTGCGAAAGCCCAAGGAGACCCCGTTACACTGTGTCTAACAACGTAAAGGCGGACACTTCGAACAATAGCTCCGACTAGCTTAGGTAATTTATTTATTCGTACTAGACAATAATTTGTAAATACATAGTTAAATCAATTGGTGTAAATAAGTAGATTTCAAATTTTAACTACGCTAAAAATATCTAAAATACCTGATAACCAGTGCTCCTAAACAAAATTATCACTTAAAAACCATAACCCATAATTAACTAGCGAAGCTTTCCCTTTTTATGACAAAGTAAAAACCATTTTAGATTTAGTACATAATTGTGTGCACCAACAGCCCCATGTGTCCTAAACCCGTCAGGTAGGAAGGAAAATTCAAAATCAACCAATATCATGCACAGATAATTAAACAATAAGTACATTGCGCGGAACACAATACTTCGATCGACGTTCGTATTTGTAGGTATCTAAACGTTTTTATTAATGTAAGACTTACAATTTCATTATTTACTGTCCGTTTATCCAAAATAAAATTAATTTTATGCGTAGAGCAAAACTAACATTTTATTAATCAGTCGATAACTACGTCTCCTATTTATTTTGAAACCGGCCACTAAGGAACAAATGAATTATCTAAAGTCGGACACCTGGGCGAAAACAATAAGTCAACAAATTCTAAAGAACTGAGTAAAACATCCAATTTCTAATCTTAACAGACAATGCTAGGACTTCATCTGGCGACCATAAAGTGCGCTGGGGGATCCCCAAAATGGAGAAATTGTACAAATACTCATTCATTGGTAGCCTCACGCTCAGCTGTTAGGGTCGTCGACACGCACGCACACAGCGACAAGTCGTGCGACTTCCTACCACGGGGCGATTCTGTTCTTTGAAAGTGGTGTATTCTGAAATACTGTCAAACTTAAATAACTAAAAAAAACATGTATGTATTAATTATTGAAAAGTATCGTAAGTTTATTTGATTATTTATGTCTTTCCTAACAGCCTCCTGACATTTGACGAGGATGCAAAACAACAACTTGTATATTATATGAAAATAACACTGAAGGGAGGGCAGCAATAAAACAATATTGCTGCAACTGTATGGTGGGCCGTAGAACAGTAGGTTGCTGCGCACATATTATGACTATAATTTGGTTTTTAAGTTGGGCAAGGTATCAGGAACATATTAATCCACCTGCCCAGTTCCTTGACGATTTTCTTATAACATATGAGTCTGATTAATAAATATAATTTAAAAAAAAACATGTTTTATTTCATACATAACCTGTTTCAATTAAATGTTTAAAAATGTCTAAATATACATCTTGATACAAAACTAGGTTTATATACTCATTCTTACTGATATGAGCTATTAAATCAATCACATACTATTAGCCGAACTGTTTGTTTATGAGTGGCCAAAGTCCTATAGAAATTGGACAATCCCCTTTAAGCAGGTCATCTAGTTTCAAGGCTGACCTTGACTCTATTAACGAACTAGCTGTACCTTTAAAATCTTCCCATTCGGGTTCAGTGGCCTGATCTAATTTGGAAACGACCATGAAAATGATTAAAGTGTCCCATGAATCCGTTGGTTCCCCTAACGTTTTAAGGGCACGCAAATTTCTCAAAACAATATCTATTAAATTCCTAATCTGAGAACCAGATTCCTTATTTAACGATGGAATTTTAAATAATGCCTTCACATGATTATGAACCAATAGCCGTGGATTATTAAATCTATTCTCTAATAACTCCCATGCGTG